>JBBGZY010001279.1:0-1450243 GCA_037952925.1 Lithobates clamitans | reverse complement strand
ATTATTTTGCAGTGTCTGCCATTTCGACCCTTTTTGCATTATTATTTATACTTTGCAACTGTTTCGTGAGCTGCCAGTTACAGCTAGTCTGTCTGATCATTTGGCTGATTGTGCATCCTGTTACAGTGACAACGGTTTGCCAGCTATGTCCCAGCTTGTCACCCTGTCACAGCACCTTGGTGTAGACTACAGGCTGCTGTGCCCAACACATATTACGATGGCATAGTCCATCATTGTCACTATCAGGAAGTCATCGCTGAACAATGATGTGTAGCTGCTGTGATTATTGCTGACAGTGCTGCTCCAAGCCCCTTGTGTATGAATCTCACCAGATTCTAACACTGCTACAGGTGTCGGTCTCCTAAGGGAGCACGTGCCATTCCATGCATTCACCAATATAATAGACTGGAGCCACTCTCTGTCAAAGTTATTTGTTATCTTGTCAAAATCCCGGCTTCAGCTCAGGAGGTAGCTAAAAGAGGTTGGAGGTGATCCGCAGCACTGATATAAAATAGGAATAAAAAAAATTGAAATAATATTTCTTTTAGATAAACAAACTTGACAATTGTTTAGGATACTTGGTGCTAAAGGTAACAAATTATTATCCAGTTTTCCATTTTTTTTCCATTTTTTTTTTCATTTATTCGGTGTTTCAAAAAAATACCCACATAAAATCATTAAAAAATGCATAATTTAAAGTAACAATAACAGTGAACTATCCAAATATAAAACATAAATGTCCATGTGTTATATGTAAATAATGCAAAACATAAGTGCCGAGTGCAAGCAATCCAAAAAATGTGATTAATATGACACCAAAAATTTGTGTTCTTCATCTTCATCAAATAGATGCACACCATACTCGCCGGAAATTTATGACCCCTTTAGTCAAAAGGAAGTCTCAAAGCGCTTAATTTCCACCAATTTGGTGATCTCCCACACACAGCCATTGTATACCAATCCGCTCTCTATTCCATCTCGCATAACATCCTGTATATATATGGATAAGTGAAAGCCACTATACCCTTTAGCCTGCTTCCACATTGAACGTGGCTTTAAAATTGCGTGGCTTCACCTGAAATCGCACGATTTCAAAGCCGCATGTCAGTGCGACTTCGGGTGCAACTTGAAAGACATCTGTGCGGCTTCACATACAGATGTCTATTGAAGTCGCACCTGAAATTGCCTAAAGTAGTGCAGGAACTACTTTTACAAATGGGTGTCACGCCGCAAAGTCGGCGTCACACCGTTTGGAACAGTGTCTTTGCCAGCATTAGGCTGCGACTTGCCATGCGATTTGACCTGTCAAATCCATGACAAATTGCTCCAATGTGAACGAGGGCTAATAGCGTTCTTGAACCTTTAATGGACTCTGCGGTGAATCTCATTCACAAGGAGAGAGAGATAAAGGATCCATCATAATGTAGTATATCAATTTAAATGGATAAAATGGATAAAAGGAATAAAATTGCACTTACTTAGGTTAAAAACACACAGGCATTGAATATAAGCTAAAGACGCCAGTTTGCGCTCCATCTGCGCTCCAAATAGCGATAATGTTTTATGTGGGTATTTTTAAGAGCCGTAGTCAAATCCTTAGGTACCTGGAAGATTATATTATAATATTCCAGACTAATGCCACGTACGCACGAGCGGACTTTTCGACCGGACTGGCCGGCGGACAATTCGACCGTGTGTGGGCTTCATCGGACCTGCAGCGGACTTTTTCCGGTCGAAAATCTGACGGACTTTAGATTTGGAACATGTTTCAAATCTTTACGTCCGAACTCCGCCGGACCCAGTTCGTATCAAAAAGTCCGCTCGTCTGTATGCTAGTCCGACGGACGAAAACCGACGCTAGGGCAGCTATTGGCTACTGGCTATCAACTTCCTTATTTTAGTCTGGTCGTACGTCATCACGTACGAATCCGTTGGAATTTGGTGTGATCGTGTGTAGGCAAGTCCGTTTGTTTGGAAAGTCCATCGGAAGTCCGTCGGATAGACCGTTGGACCAGTTCGGTCGAAAAGTCCGCTCGTGTGTACGCGGCATTAGTTTAAGTCTGATGCCAAGCAGCTCTCTAAACCTATGTATATTTATTTTTATATATATATATATATATATATATATATATATATATATATATATATATACACTATATAGACTATATTACCAAAAGTATTGGGACGCCTGCTTTACACGCACATGAACTTTAATGGCATCCTAGTCTTAGTCCGTAGGGTTCAATATTGATTTTGCCCACCCTTTGCAGTTATAACAGCTTCAACTCTTGTGGGAAGGCTGTCCACAAGGTTTAGGAGTGTGTCTATGGGAATGTTTGACCATTCTTCCTGAAGCGCATTTGTGAGATCAGGCACTGGACGAGAAGGCCTGGCTCACAGTCTCAGCTCTGATTCATCCCAAAGGTGTTCTATCCGGTTGAGGTCAAGTTCCTCACCCCAAACTTGCGTATCCATATCTTTATGGACCTTGCTTTGTGCACTGGTCTAAATCATTTGGTGGAGGGGGGGATTATGGTGTGGGGTTGTTTTTCAGGGGTTGGACTTGGCCTCTTAGTTGTAGTGAAGGGAACTCTTAAGGCGTCAGCACACCAAGACAATTTGGACAATTTCATGCTCCTAACTTTGTGGGAACAGTTTGGGGATGGCCCCTTCCTGTTCCAACATGACTGCCCACCAGTGCACAAAGCAAGGTCCATAAAGACATGGATGAGTGAGTTTGGGTGGAGGAACTTGACTGCCTGCACAGAGTCCTGACCTCAACTTGATAGAACACCTTTGGGATGAATTAGAGTGGAGACTGCAAGCTAGGCCTTCTCTCCTCACAAATGCACTCCTGGAAGAAGAGTTGAAGCTGTTATAGCTGCAAAGGGTGGGCCAACTCAATATTGAACCCTATGGTCTAAAACTGGGATGCCATTAAAGTTCATGTGTGTGTAAAGGCAGGTGTCCCAATACTTTTGGTAATATATAGTGTGTATATATACAGTCAGGTCCATAAATATTGGGACATCGACACAATTCTAATCCTTTTGGCTCTATACACCACCACAATGGATTTGAAATGAAGCGAACAAGATGTACTTTAACTGCAGACTGTCAGCTTTTAATTTGAGGGTATTTACATCCAAATCAGGTGAACGGTGTAGGAATTACAACAGTTTGTATATGTGCCTCCTACTTTTTAAGGGACCAAAAGTAATGGACAGAGTAACAATCATCCATCAAACTTTCACTTTTTAATACTTGGTTGCAAATCTTTTGCAGTCAATTACAGCCTGAAGTCTGGAATGCATAGACATCCTCAGACGTTGGGTTTCATCCCTGGTGATGCTCTGCCAGGCTCTACTGCAACTGTCTTCAGTTCCTGCTTGTTCTTGGGGCATTTTCCCTTCAGTTTTGTTTCAACAAGTGAAATGCATCCTCAATCGGATTCAGTGTCAGGTGATTGACTTTGCAGTATGCTTCGGGTCATTGTCCATCTGCACTGTGAAGCGCCGTCCAATGAGTTCTGAAGCCATTTTGCTGAATATGAGCAGATAATATTGCCCGAAACACTTCAGAATTCATCCTCCTGCTTTTGTCAGCAGTCACATCATCAATAAATACAAGAGAACCAGTAACATTGACAGCCATACATGCCCACGCCATGACACTACCACCACCATGCTTCACTAATGAGGTGGTATGCTTTGTATAATAAGCAGTTCCTTTCCTTCTCCATACTCTTCTCTTCCCATCCCTGGTACAAGTTGATCTTGGTCTCCCTTAACCAGGGAAAGAATTCTTCGGTCATCCACCACAGTTGTTTTCCGTGGTCTTCCGGATTTTTTGGTGTTGCTGAGCTCACTGGTGCGTTCTTTCTTTTTAAGGATGTTCCAAACAGTTGATTTGGCCACACCTAATGTTTTTGCTATCTCTCTGATGGGTTTGTTTTGTTTTTTTCAGCCTAATGATGGCTTGCTTCACTGATAGTGACAGCTCTTTGGATCTCATATTGAGAGTTGACAGCAACAGATTCAAAATGCAAATAGCACACTTGAAATGAACTCTGGACCTTTTATCTGCTCCTTGTAAATGGGATAATGAGGAATAACACACACCTGGCCATGGAACAGCTGAGCAGCCAATTGTCCCATTACTTTTGGTCCCTTAAAAAGTGGGAGGCACATATACAAACTGTTTGTAATTCCTACACCGTTCACCTGATTTGGATGTAAATACCCTCAAATTAAAGCTGAAAGTCTGCAGTTAAAGCACATCGTGTTTGTTTCATTTCAAATTCATTGTGGTGGTGTATAGAGCCAAAAAGATTAGAATTGTGTCGATGTCCCATAATTTATGGACCTGACTGTATGTATATATAATTTACGTTATGTTATGTTTGGCATCCATTTTTTCTTTAAGGTACTGCTTTCATTATTTGAGGCACGGTTTTGTTTGTGCGGGTGTGGGGATATCTGATACAATTATCCAGCTAGAAATAAATCTACTTTACGCCTTGAAATGAGGAACCAATCAGAATTCAGAAAAGTAGCTGTATCTTTAAGATGATTTGTGAACCTTTAGGGCTCAAAATGTATGTTTATTTAAATTTAGGTTTCATGTGAAACTAGATTTTAGGTTGCATTTAATGAAGCCCCTAATTTACATATTTGTCTTTTCTATCATATCAGGAAATAAAATGCCCAGTAGCAAGGTTGCCTAGAGATTTAGAATTTTTTTCCAATGTAAAATCTAGTAAAACTAGAAAAGTATGCTACCGATAGCAGGTAGTTGAACGTTCTGTGAGATGTTCACACATTTATGGTGTGATTTTCTACCCTCCTAAAAATAACCATCATTTTGTAACATAAAAGAAGGTTTTCTCACCTCTATATAGTCCATGTAGACCTATAACACAAGTGAATGTAGGATGAATTATGTTGTTCAGTACCAAGCAAAATAGGAGTTTCCCTACCAATGAAAAAAATCATACAATTTAATAACTAGGGATGAGTGAATCTGCTTGTGTTCCTTGAAGCCTTTGGAGGAGAGGGAACCTATATACGAAATCCTAAGCTACTAGTCACGTTATTGTGTGGGCACTGCCATAGGGAATATTTAACAAGCAAAAAAATTATTTTTAAATACAATACAGCAAAGGAAGCTCCTTTTAATGTGACTTTGAGACCAACGTGGAAAAACACAAATCCTTTAAATATCATGCTTGATGGATGCTTTAACCACTTCAGCCCCGGAAAATTTGGCTGCTCAATGACCAAGGCCATTTTTTGCCATACGGCACTGCGTCGCTTTAACTGACAATCGCGCGGTCGTGCGACACTGTACCCAAACAAAATTGACGTCCTTTTTTCCCCACAAATAGAGCTTTCTTTTGGTGGTATTTGATCATCTCTGCGTTTTTTTTATTTTTTGCGCTATAAACAAAAAAAGAGCGACTATTTTGAAAAAAACACAATATTTTCTACTTTTTGCTGTAATAAATAGCCCCAATTTTTTTGTAAAAAGCTAATTTTTTTCCTCAGTTTAGGCCAATATGTATTCTTCGACATATTTTTGGTAATATAAATCGTTTTTTCAACTGGGTGACCGGATGTCGTTGTGAGCGGGTGTGTGTGTGTGTGAGCTCCCGCTCGGTCCCGGCTTCCATGCTGCTCAGCCCTGCCTCAGTCCTACCTCTCTCCCTGACAGCTCAACTTAGCCTGCTAACTGTATAGGTGCTATCTGACCTGCCTTCCTGCCTCCGTGTACACCGCTCCAGTCGACGGCTACTGTGACCGGCCAGCCGCATTTTACCTTCGGGGGTGGGGGTGTCCTGCTGCCGCTGTGCCGCGCTGCCGTGTACCGGCTTGTTCTTGGCCCTGCGCTCCGCGCCCGGATCGTGCTGCAGGCTTCTCCCCGTCGCCGCCGGACTGGTTGCCTGGCGGCGCCTGGGGCTCTCGCGAGAGCTGTGAAAATCTCAAGTGATCTGGATGACGGTCCGGGAGTGACAGCTAAGACGCTCCGCTTCGGCCCCAGTCTCACTCCCCTTGCCTTAGTCACAGCCACAGCAGCAGACGCCGGCTACAGCAACAGATACTGGGTACACGTGGAGAGAACGTGCGGCTCTGAAATATCACAGGACAGGTATGTGAGCATTTGGGCTCAGTTTAAAAAAATCCTGGGACTATAAAGGTGGACTGTATGGTATCCTGTTAAAACTATACCCTGTTATACCTGCTATACCTGATATACCTGCTATACCTGCTAATGCTATACAGTTATATAATGGTTGTAAAGAGAGTCATTGAAAGAGTAAAATAAGGAAGAGCAAAGGGAAGAAGGAAAGAGGAGAGCGGGGAAGAAAGAAGAAAAAAAAAAAAAAAAAGAAAAGAAAAAACCCAAAAGAGGCAAGGAAAGAGTCTGTTAAAGGGAGAAGGAAGGAGGAAAGGAAGAAAGAAAGAAAGGAAAGGGGAAAAAAGGAAGTAAAGAGAAGTCTATGGTACTCGACTAAAAGCTAACCTACCTACCTACCTGATCAGTCTGTTAAACTTGCGGCCCTGTTGAAACACGCATATTGGTTGAGTGGGGACGAGAGCGGTGCAAACAGAACCTTACACTAAGAGATAGTATCTATCTGTGCTAGCCGCTGTTGCGGTTTCCCTGTGCTACATCTGTTCCCCACTGGCGGTGCTGGGTACCCAGGTACACAAAGGTAATAACGGCGATGTCAAGGAGGAGAGGGGAGGAGCCAGCCAATATGGAGAATTTGGGGCCCCAGTCGCTGCGATCTGCAAAAGAGAAGGGGATCCAGGCGGCAGTAGCTGCAGCAAAATTGGAGAGGTTTGCACACACTCCTGAACAGACCCCCACTAAGAATGGGCAAGCTCCGCAACTCAAGACCACGGGGGATAGGAAAAGTCATGGACAGGCATCTTCTAACCCAGCCGGAGTAGGGCAGAAAAATCCAACTGCTAATAAAGGCCCAGGAGCAGGGGAAAAAGTCCAGGTACCATCACTAGCAATGGCCTCTGTTACAGAGGCAGAACCAACCCTGAGGGAAATTTTCCATGCGATCAACTCTTGCAGAGCATCAGTGGAGGGGTTAAGCTGCCAAATTAAAGAGATCAAGGATGAACTGTTATTAATAAAGCAGGAACTGCAAAAGGCAGCAGATAGAATAACCGACTTGGAGGGTAGAGTGAGCCAAGTGGAGGATGATGTTTTCCCCCTACAGCAAGATGTCAAGTCTATGAAGGAACAACTGGGTAGAATTAATGACAAAATGGATGAAATGGAAAACCGTCTAAGAAGGGACAATATAAGAATAGTGGGCCTCCCGGAGAGATGTGAAGGGCAGAATCCCATTGCTTTCCTGGAAGGATGGTTCACAGAAATATTTGGAAGAGATGCATTCTCCCCACAGTTTGCAATTGAGAGAGCCCATCGGGTCCCCTTCAGGGCTCCGCCCCCTGGAGGGCGTCCCAGGTCCTTATTGATGAAATTTCTGAACCACTGCGACAAGATAGCCTTAATGCGCAAAGCCAGAGAGAAGGGGCTTATTTTGTATAATGGTGCAAGGGTCTCATTTTTTGCGGACTTCTCTCCGGAGTTGCAGAGACGCAGGGAAGGTTTTGTGGAGGTTAAACGTACCCTTCAAAAATATGATGTCAAGTATGCCCTACTGTATCCAGCCAGGCTACGGGTTGAGGCAATGGGGGAGGTTCTCCTCTTTGACTCCCCGGGGGGGGTAACCCACTGGTATGAAGAAAACAAACAGAGACTGGAACCCAAGGAAAGGAGCCCAGAGTGTTAGGCTGTTCGATCAGAAGACAAGAAAATTTGGACTGAGGAAGGCAATATGAATTTGACATAGAGAGGGAGAATGATGGTGTATGGGAGTTTAGGAATGGGAGAGGGGGAGGTTAATATATTTAAAAATTTTTTGCACACGTGGATTCTAATGGTGCAAGGAGGAATATATGAGACGGTCACGAATAGAGCCCCAGGGGCTAACCTGATAAGGTGGGGGAGGGGGGGGGTAGGGATGGGGGGGGATTGGTGGTGGGGAGGGAGAAGGGGGGGTGGGTGGTGGAGAGGAAGGGGGGTTGCAAAATTATCTCATAGAGGAATTAAAATGCACTTAGTAATTGGAGGGGTAGTTAGGGGAATGGGGTGGGAGGGGGGAAGGGCGATTAAGCACACGTGTGGTAAAAGCAAGCACTATGAACAGGAACATGGAGAAAGGGGAAGGGGGACACTTAGAATGCTCACCAGAAAGGAAAATAATAGTAATGAAGCACAGAGGGTATTAAGGCAATATTTTTTCTTTTTTTTTTTTCTTTTTTTTTCTTTTCTTCTTTTTTCTGATATTAAAGATGTAGCTCTTAGCTCGGTATTAATGGAGGGGTTCTCTAGTAATAGGAATATGGGGAAAGAGGAAAGGGGGACACGTAGTAGGTTTATTAGAAAGGAAAACAATGGTAATGAAACACAGAGGGTAGCTGGGGTTCCTCTTTTTTTTTTGTGTGTTTTGTTTTTGTTTTCTCCTGTTCTGCTATATGTAATACACAGCTGGGTATCAAGGGTGGGGTCTCACTTGGGTTGCCCCACGGGGGTTTTTTCTTTTTGCTTTCGGGGGGGAATTATAAGGGGTAGGGAGGTGTTAAAGCTTGGCACAAGACAGTATACCAAGTTAAAGATGCCCATTGTTGCTGGCCTTCTGGCACTAACTCATGTCTGTTGTTTGTCTAATGCAGCCTAAAGATCTTAAAATAGGCTCCTGGAACATACGGGGGATGGGGAACCCATTTAAGAGGGCTGCCATTTTTTCACTGCTGGAGATAAGAGGGGTGGGCTTGGTCTGTCTACAGGAGACTCACTTGACAAAGGATACGATGAAAGGTTTCCCAAGCAGAAGGTTCCAGGCCCAATATCACTCGGTGTATTCCTCCTACTCCAGGGGGGTGAGTATATTGGTAACTAGAAGTGTGATGTTCTCCTGTAGGCAGACCAGGATAGATAGTTTAGGTCGTTATGTTTTTCTATACTGTTCTATTGAAAACAAAATGTATGTTGTTGCTAATATTTATATCCCTCCACCATTTAAACTGGAAGTAATGTATAGCTTAATGGAGTTTATGGTGGATAAAACAGATACCCCGGTGATAGTAGTAGGGGATTTCAATGAGGTATTGAACAAAGAGTTGGACAGATTTCCACCGCGAGCCCAAGTGAATAGTGTAGCAGGGGGCCGGCTGGGTAGCTTCCTGGAGGAGGCAGGACTGTTGGATTTGTGGAGGGTCCGGAATCCTGGAGTAAGGCAGTACTCGTGCTTCTCGTCCTCCCACTCCACCTTCTCCAGAATTGATATGACCCTGGGGAACGCAGAGGCAATGTCAATAATAAAGAATGTAGTATACTATCCGAGAGGGGTCTCGGATCACTCCCTGATGGTGGCTTCAGTGGGTTTAGGGGTCAGGGAGGTTAGAGGGCCCTGGAAGCTAAGTCCATATTGGTTGGAGTTAATAGGGGAGCCAAAGAAGATAATAACAAAGCTAGAAGAGTTTTTAAAATTTAATGAAGGCTCAACGACAGCAGGTGTGCAATGGGACACACTGAAGGCATTCCTCAGGGGTATTTTGATCCAGGAGGTGGCAGGAGTTAAGAGGAGGGCAAGAGAGTGGGAGGAGGGAATCAGGAGGGAACTGGAGGTGGCAGAGAAGCAACTTATAGAAGGCCCTACACCAGAGAGGCAGAAACTGTGGGAAGAGAAACAGGAGGCCTATAGAATAGCAGTCCTGAAGAAGGGTGAAAATAAGCAACTCTTCCTGAAACAACGGACCTTTGGGGAAGGAGAAAGTGTGGGTCGTATGCTGGCCTATTTGGTAAAAACCAACTCCTCCTCCTCGGCGATCCCGGCAATTAGGACCCCAGGTGATGAGATAACCTCTCAGAGCCCAGAAATTACGGATATATTTGAGAGGTATTATAAAAACCTGTATAGGTCACAGGGGTTCGTTGGGGAGGAGGATATGGAGAAGTTCTTTAAAGACATACAGGTCCCTGTAGTTACTGAAGAGGATAGAGAGGGTATAGATGCGCCAATTACACTAGCTGAACTACAACAAGCTGTAAATGGAATGGCAAATCAAAAATCTCCGGGGCCGGATGGTCTCCCGGTAGAGGTCTATAAGCACTATGGGAAAATCCTTCTGCCGGAGTTGCTGAAAACGCTGAACTGGGCTCTGCTGGGAGGGTGTCTGCCTGTCTCTATGACTGAAACAAATATCATCCTGCTTCATAAAGAAGGGGGTGACCCACTAGAACCATCGGCATATAGGCCCATATCTTTGTTGTGTACAGACGCCAAGATTCTGGCAAGGGTCTTGGCTGCTAGACTTAACAAAATTATGCATAAACTCATTCACGTGGATCAAACGGGATTCATTTCCCGTAGGACCACGAGTATGAACATTAGGAGGGCATATATGAATCTCCAGACCCCGACAGAGAATATAGGTTCAAGAGCAGTGGTATCTCTGGATATAACTAAGGCCTTTGACAGTTTAGAATGGCCCTATCTCTGGCGGGTGTTGGAGGAGTTTGGCTTGGGTTCTGTCTTCAGAAAGTGGATAAAAATATTGTATAAGGGCCCAAGTGCGAAGGTTAGGGTTAATAAAGAACTGTCAGGGAAAATATGCTTAGAGAGGGGGACGAGACAGGGATGTCCCCTGTCCCCCCTGCTGTTTGCTCTCGCTATGGAGCCACTAGCAATCCATATTAGATCTAGCTCCAAGATCGAAGGCTTTGTAAGAAGAACAGGAGAGGAGAAGATTGCCCTGTATGCCGACGATGTCCTACTGTTTCTTGGAGATACGGAAGGTTCTCTTAGGCAAGTAATGGACATAATGGGAAGGTTTGGCAGCGTGTCAGGACTGGTGGTGAATTGGAGGAAATCTGCACTACTGCCATTGGATAACCCCAATGGTCCGGACATGTCGGGAATCCCACAATTAAAAGTAGTCTCAAAGATTCGCTACCTGGGCATAAATATGTCAAAAGACCCCAATCAATACATCGTAGACAACCTAGTTCCACTATTGGGTAAATTTAGGGGTAAAATAGATATCTGGAGCCGGTTGCCCCTGTCTGTAGCAGGAAGGGGCAACCTGATCAAGATGGTCTGGTTGCCCCAACTGCTGTATTTGCTACACAACACGCCGGTGTGGCTGAACAAAAAGTGGTTCCAAAAGATTGACTCACTTTTCAGGGAACTGCTGTGGAGAAGGGGGAAGGCCAGGATTAGCCTGCAGAGCTTGCAGTTGCCAGTTAAGGAGGGGGGGATAGCCCTCCCACATCCGAGGTGCTATTTTCTAGCAGCACAGCTGCAGCACATTCGGGGTGGAAGTGCTGACAGAGGTTTGTTAACTCTAGAGACACCCCATAAAACTGTAGTAGAAGCATTGGAGGCAGACTCACTAGTTGGCAGAGGCCCCACAACTAAGTTAATAACTAAAGTCTGGAAGGCAATAAAGACCCTAATGGGATATGATGGGTTTACAGAATATGCTCCCCTCTGGCATAATAAAAACCTACAGGAGATAGTGGTTATGGGGGAATTTAAGGAATGGGCGAGGTGGGGTATAAATAGACTATCACAGCTGTATAGAGGGAGGGTATTGAAATCCTTTGAGGACCTCCAAAGGGAATACAGTATCCCAAGACAAACATTCTTTAGGTACCTGCAAATGAGAGCGGCACTGGAGGTACAATTTAGAGTAAATCCCCCAGCCTGGACAGACGCTACACTCCTCCAAAGGGTGATTAAGTCCGGGGAGGTGAAGGGCTTTATCTCTGGAATATACGCGCAGCTGTGCAAGGAAACCATTGTCAGATCAGAGCATCTGGGTTGCAGGCAGGGGTGGGAAAAGGATGTGGGAAAGCTGACGGATACACAATGGAAAGAAATACTGGAGGTGGGACAGGAGGTTTCAGTTTCACCTGCACAGAGACTCTCCCACCTAATGTTGTTACATAGAGCATATTACACCCCAAAAAAATTATTCCGTTTCGGTGTAAGAACTGATGCTAAGTGCCCCAGGTGTGGGGATGAGGGCGATTTGATACATATGGTATGGAGGTGCCCCAAGCTAGTACGTTACTGGCGGGGGGTTGTGGGCTCTATTGAGGGCAAATGGGGGCTTTCCCTGGAGATGGACGTCAGATTCTGTATTCTTGGATACAGAGTATGGAGACGGGAGGAAGTAGCAGCTAAAATAGCCGTTCTGAGGTGTCTTTACCAGGCCCGGAAGCTCATTATGCAGAGATGGCAAACAGTCCTTCCCCCGGTAGTAGACGAGTGGGCTAAAACAATAAATGAGGTAATATGGAAGGAGAGAGCCCTATATATTAGAAGAGGGAACCTTAAGAAGTTTGAAAAGATGTGGAACCCGTGGTTGGAAAGTCTAGGGTGCCAGGAATAAAGGGAAGGTTGTGGCCCAAGGTAGGGGGTGGGTAATGGAAGGGTGGGAGGGTTGGGGGAAGGGAAGGAAGGTAAAGAGAAAAAGGGAAAGCTTCCGATCGCCTTAGTGTACCATATGATGTATATTCCTTTTGTAGTGGAGTATGTCCACGTGAATATGTAGGTGTTTTAATGCAATATGGTTTATGTGAATTAAGAATTGTTAATAAAGATTATTTAAGAGAAAAAAAAGAGATTTAGAATTTTTTTCCAATGTAAAATCTAGTAAAACTAGAAAAGTATGCTACCGATAGCAGGTAGTTGAACGTTCTGTGAGATGTTCACACATTTATGGTGTGATTTTCTACCCTCCTAAAAATAACCATCATTTTGTAACATAAAAGAAGGTTTTCTCACCTCTATATAGTCCATGTAGACCTATAACACAAGTGAATGTAGGATGAATTATGTTGTTCAGTACCAAGCAAAATAGGAGTTTCCCTACCAATGAAAAAAAATCATACAATTTAATAACTAGGGATGAGTGAATCTGCTTGTGTTCCTTGAAGCCTTTGGAGGAGAGGGAACCTATATACGAAATCCTAAGCTACTAGTCACGTTATTGTGTGGGCACTGCCATAGGGAATATTTAACAAAGCAAAAAAATTATTTTTAAATACAATACAGCAAAGGAAGCTCCTTTTAATGTGACTTTGAGACCAACGTGGAAAAACACAAATCCTTTAAATATCATGCTTGATGGATGCTTTAACCACTTCAGCCCCGGAAAATTTGGCTGCTCAATGACCAGGCCATTTTTTGCCATACGGCACTGCGTCGCTTTAACTGACAATCGCGCGGTCGTGCGACACTGTACCCAAACAAAATTGACGTCCTTTTTTCCCCACAAATAGAGCTTTCTTTTGGTGGTATTTGATCATCTCTGCGTTTTTTTTATTTTTTGCGCTATAAACAAAAAAAGAGCGACTATTTTGAAAAAAACACAATATTTTCTACTTTTTGCTGTAATAAATAGCCCCAATTTTTTTTGTAAAAAGCTAATTTTTTTCCTCAGTTTAGGCCAATATGTATTCTTCGACATATTTTTGGTAATATAAATCGCAAAAAGCGTATATTGATTGGTTTGCGCAAAAGTTATAGCGTCTACAAAATAGGGGATAGATTTATGGCATTTTTATTATTATTTTTTTTTCTACTAGTAATGGCGGCGATCTGCGATTTTTTTATCGAGACTGCGACATTATGGCGGACGCATCGGACACTTTTGACACATTTTTGGGTCGATTGACAATTATACAGCGATCAGTGCTATAAAAATGCACTGATTACTGTATAAATGTCACTGGCAGGGAAGGGGTTAACACTAGGGGACGATCAAGGGGTTACCTGTGTTCCCTGGGTGTGTTCTAACTGTGGGGGGTGGGACTGACTATAGGAGATGAGAGATTGTGGTTCCCAGCTTCTAGGAACTCACAAACTCTCTCTCCTCTCCTCACAGAACTGGGATGTGTGTGTTTACACACACACGTCTCTGTTCTGCCTCTCATGCCCACACATGCTCGTGGCCGGCGGTCATTGTGACTGCTGGTCACGAGCATGGGCACCCTTGCTGTGCAGCGGGCACACGCGCGCGTCTGCTATCCCGCTTAAAGGGGCCAACGTATAGCTACGACAGTTCACGGGATGGTGCCGACCTGCCGCAGTATAATGACAGCGGCTGGTCGGCAAGTGGTTGAAGTGGGACTTCACTCTCTCAATTAATATTGACAATTTTTAATCCTCATGCTTCTAGCATTAGTAAATAGATAGGAAAACTTTTTTTTTTTTACAGTACATTAGTTACTTCCTGGTTTCTTGCCTAGACAAATGATGTCATACATCCCAGGAGTCTTCAGGAGGGTCAAAAACTGGGTTACTTTTTTTAGGAAAACCCAGGAGTCTTCAGGGGGGGAATAAGAGGAAGAGGTGTTTTCTCTTCTAAGCACACTTACTTGAGGGCATGCTTGAGCTAAGGGCAGTTGGATTCCAGGAAGTAAGTGCTACATGAATAATTTGCCCTTACTCAAGATGGCCCTTACTCGAGATCTGGTGTGGAGAATGATTGGGGCATCTATGGTTGAACATATGATCCACTACCACACAGTGCCGATGTACAGCTGAACCTGGGAGATTGAAGGAAGCTCTGCAACTCACGCTGTTCATGAACTCTTATAATCTGGAGATCATGGAGATTTGGTAAGAGTCCACTAATTCTACTTTTGAGCACTGGTGGAACACAGAAACACTTTATTGGATGTCATTATTAAGGAAAACTGGGAACAGTGCACCTTTAGTCATCTGTTTGTCGTTTTTGAAAAATTGTTTGGACACAATTTTTTTGATTAGTTTTTGGACATTTATGTTGATATATCACATTGGTGTCTTTGAGACATATTGCACAGTAGACTTTGAGTAATGATCAATATGGACACACAGTGACACATTTTATGTGCTCGACACATGTTTGTTTAATTTCTTTTTTTTTTGTACACACGGTCGGATTGTTGGCCAACAGAGCGTCAGACTTTTGTCAAAAGGGCGTGTGTCAGAAACTTGTCTTGCATACAAACGGCACACAGTTGTCGGCCAACAAACACGAACGTAGTGACGTACTATGAGGAATTTCAACTCTTAAGCGCCACCCTTTGGGCACCTTCTGCTAATGTCATGTTTGGTGAGCATTGATTCCGAGTATGCGTGTTTGTACTTTGGACTTTTGTGTGACGACTTGTGTACAGACAATATGAAAATCCGACAACAGACCGCTATCTGCCGAAAATTTACCAGCCTGTCATCCAACATTTGTTGGCCGAAAGTTGGACAACAATTGTCTGAAGGCCTCGTACACACAATCAGATTTTGCGCCAACAAAATCGTGGAAGGGCGTTGGCTCAAACTTGTCTTGAATACACACAGCCACACAAATGTTGGCGAACAAGTACGAACGTAGTGACGTACTACGTTGTTTTTCAGCTCTTTAGCGCCACCCTTTGGGCTCCTTCTGCTAATTTCGTGTTAGTAGAAGTTTGGTGAGTGTTGATTTGTGCTTTTCATTTCGCACTTTTCATTTCACACTTTTCAGTTTGCACTTTTCATTTTGTTTCTGAACGACCGTTCGTCAACCAGACATGTTGCGGAATCAGAGGAGATAATGTGTTATTTATTATTAGCCTTGGAGTTATTGCTTTGACATTATTTTTTTTGGTTGAATAATAATGATTTGATTTGTTTATATTTTCTATATTTTTGGAAGCATAAAATGCACTTTTTGGTTAAGTTCTATTGGCAGATATCATGTCTAATTTTATTTGTTTTCCTTTTTTAATGCACAATAAAAAAATTGTAGAGCATAATACTCGGCTATGTGTTTTACTTCAAATGACAGTTTGGGAGTAGGCAGTTACATTTAAAAAAATACAATGAAAAATTGACAAGGAACACCAACATAGTTGTATCTTTGATCTTAAAAACTACAGGATAATGGTGTTGCCCAAAAAAATAAAAAAACATAATAATATTATTCTTGATATCACTAGAAAAAAAAAGCCTTTGAAAATGTGTTTGCAATAACTCCATCAGTATCACCAGCAAAGCAGCTTCATTATTATCCCATTAAAGAAGAAGTGAATTGTCCTTGCTTCCGAGCATGCGTGTTTGTACTTTGGACTTTTGTCCGACGGACTTGTGTACACGCGATAAGAAAATCCAACAACACACATTTGTTGTCAGAAAATTTGAAAACCTGCTAGCCAACATTTGTTGGCGGAAAGTCCAACAACAATTGTCTGATGGAGCATACACACGGTCGGATTTACCGCCAACAGCCTGACATCGAACATTTCCCATCGGAAAATCCGATCGTGTGTACGAGGCTTATTGGTCGGATTTTAGGCCAACAGCCTGTCATCACACAACCCCCTGCCAATAATCGGATTGTGTGTATGAGGCTTTAGACTGGGATGCCATTAAAAGTCATGTCCGTGTAAAGGCAGGTGTCCCAATACTTTTGACAATATAGTGTTTTTATAATTGCTAAACTACATAATTATGTAGCAGGAATGCAGCCAACGATAAAATATATACCTGAAGCTATGTCCATTTAAAACGTAGATAGACTAACCTCCGTGCAGTGACCTAGTTTTAAAATCAATAGATTGACTTTCAGCATCCTTGTCAGGACTTGGCAGGTTACTTGCAAAAGTATAAAAGTTGCTGGGATGAACAAGTCTGGGAAACACTAATTGAAAGAGAACCTGTCATGACCGGGCTTACACCAGGATCAGAATATTCTAACTTTAATGACTTTAACTCTGCAGGCTTGCATATAAAATATTCATGCTGACCTTATTTAGCTTTACTTACTTTGAGTCTGACTCTTCAGCTTAAAGAGAACTAGTCACAAATGGTCTTAGGCAAGAACCTGAAATATTCCGATTCAAGTAAAGCTCTAATTTTTTTTTTTTCATTGTTTGTTTGCCCGGTGGCTGTACCTTCAGAGCGCATGCGCTGGTGTTGTCACCGACTGCATGTACAGTAAATATCTCCTAAATAGGAGATATTTACAGTACCTATAGGTAAGCCTTATTATAGGCTTACCTATAGGTAAAAGTCATGTATGGAAGTTCACTCCCACTTTAAGTGACTGCATAAATTCCATAGAGGTGGAATCAGACTAGCGTCATCATAGGTAGACAGAGAGTAACATGAATAGGGATAAACAAGGTAAAAAGAGTGAAGAAGAACACTAGGAAATCATATTGCAAGGTCAAAGTGGATCTAGAAGCCCAGGGCAGACAGAAGTGAGTAATATTCAAAGGTGAATGAGTATTCATGCCAATAAAACTATGTTTTCATAAATTGTTTGCTCTTATTTTGAAGTGAAAGGGTTGGGTCTTCCAAATCTTTGATCTCATTGAGTTTGGTCAAACATAAGGAACGTGTAAGGGACTGAATTTGCTTCCACAAGAGTGGGATGCAGGTTTTGGCAGTGTTGAGAAGTTGTATAAGTAGGGTCTTCATCTATCGGCATTTATAGATCTCCTGGAGGTGCATTAAGAGTTTGGCCCGTTCTAGACCCAAGTCAATATCTGTAAGTTTGTAATGTCACATATATCAGTCCATGGACAGAGAATGGCACAGTCCCAAAATACGTGTAAGGACCCTTCTGCCTTTTTTCACCAGCACAAAGATGAAGCATTAGGAAATTGATCATGTAACTTTTGAGGGACCAGGTACCATCTAGAGCAGTGGTCTCCAAACTGTGGCCCTTTCTTTGTTTTTTACTGGCCCTCGGGGCACTAATCCCCCCCCCCCTGTTAGCAACAGTGGGGCATAGTTTCTGACACTGACAATGGGGCACTAGTCCTCTCACTGACACCAACTATCTCACACTATTTCTCACATTGATACCAATGATGGGACACTACTTCTCCCATTGACACCAACAATGGGGCAATATTCCTCTCACTGATATCAATGATGGGGCGCTATTACTTTCTCTGACACTAATGATGGAGCGCTATTCCTATCACTGACAACAATGATGGAGCACTATTCCTCCCACTGACACCAATGATGGGGCACTATTCCGCCGACTGACACCAACGATGGGGCACTATTTCTTCCACTGACACCTATGATCGGGGACTATTCCTCCCACTGACACCAATTACGGGGCACTATTCCTCCCTCTAATACCAATCATGGGGCATTGTTTAATCCCATTGATGCCAGGACATTTTCTTCTCTGATTGGCCACAGTCCAGCCCCTCTAAAATCTGAAGGTCTGGCCCTTTGTTTAGAAAGTTTGGAGACCCTTGATCTAAAGCAGCCAATCTCAACCAAGGTTCTGTGGAACCCTAGAGTTCCTCCAGAGGTTGCAAGGGGTTCCTTGAGCTGTGGGACTCTGACCTCCCTTTTGATGCTGTCTGCATGGTTCTAGGAACAATGCCACTTGGCAAAGCCAGTAACATGACACCAGTTATCTTTTTAGTTGTCCATAGAGATGGCATTCCGACCATCACTCTAAGGGTTGCATTCTTTCTAATGACCACTGAGGCAAGGGATGTTTTTGCTATAGACCCATAAATGAAGTGGTTTGGGTAAGGGCTCCCCGAGACCTGAAAATTTTTTTAGGGGTTCCTCTGGGGTAAAAAGGTTGATAAAGGCTGACCTAGAGAAAAAAATTATGTTGGCCGCATACAGGGATCTACAAATTTTCTAAACAAAAGGCCAGTTTACTGTCGATTTAATTTTAGGGGGGGCCAGAGTGCGGGCATGGGGTTGGAAAATGCCCCAGGGTTAGTGGCAGTAAACAATACCTCAGGCTTGGTGGTCAGTAGGAATAAAAGAAAAATACATTGTCAGTAGGAGAAGGAATAGTGGCACATTGTTGGTGTCAGTGGAAGGAATAGAGCTTCATTGTTAGTTTTAATGGGAGGAAGTCCCATCTTTGGTGTCAGTAACAGAAATAGTGTTCCATCATTTATATAAGTGGGAGGAATTTTGCCCCATCTTTGATGCCAGTGGAAGGAGTAGGGCCCCATCGTTGGTGTCAGTGGGAGGAATATTGCCTCTTATCAGTGTGAAGAATAGTGCTTCCAGGGCTGGATAAACTCAAGCAAAAGGACGCAGTTTGGAGGCCACTGATCTAGATCATTTTTCCATTCGGAAAAGTAGCTAGGTACAAAACCTTCTCGTAGTTGTATCAGAAGAGAGTATTGAGGAAATATGTGAATGACTGTGCCTTGGTCACAAGAGGTTGGTGAAAAGGGGTGCCCTAAGCTAGAGTGTTCCTAGTTTTTCTGTGTTTGCTGTGCAGCTAGGCTGTAATCAGACTGAGCTTGGGCTAATTTTTCCTGTGCTCTACCTCTGTCTGTACCAGTCCCAGCTGCTTTAAAACTGGAGAAAAAACAACAGGGAGTTAAGATGGAAGATTTGACTGGTGAGCATCCTAGGGTTGTGCCACCACAGACTGCAAACTGTGCTGAAGCCCAAACAATGGCTGCCATGTTTTATTGTGAAGAAGTCATCTGACTGTTATGTTCTCCCTGGGTGTGGGAATCCTAAGGAGATAGTTAAACTATTGGGTCTGCAGCAGATAGTCAATAAGAAAGTTGCACAAGAATACAGACTACAATATTCCTATGTCCCTGAGAAACCCATGGACAAGATTGAACTTCTCAGAGCTGAGTGGCATGCTAATGCCATTTGGGAGTGCCAAAACCTTATTCGTCAATGGACTTGCCCTCTGTGTGTGGTATTTCAGCTGCCTGAAGACCTGTGGCTATGGTTCGCACATCTTTATGGACCGGGATCAAAGGCAGTCCACAGTGATTACTGCACATTACCACACTGGATATAAAAGGGAAGCCAGTTAAGCTACTGGACCCAAGATATTGCTAGTGATAAAAAAAGAGAACTGTGGGACTTTAAATGAGACGACCGCCATGTCAGATATGGACAAAAACAACATAAAGTTGAAGTTACAGTACATAATTTATTATTACATTGAAGAAAAATATTGTATCAAATAGTTAGGTAGTCACATGACTTACGCTAAATATGCTGCTACATAGCATGCAATACAAATAGGAATTAGACATATTAAATGTACATGATAAGATAAATAGGTTAAAAAACATGTATTATAGATAACTTTGGGCATCTAGTGGCACTCAACGCGTTTCCTGGCATTACAGCCATTCATCAGGAGTGTTGTGAAGTAATATATACACAGCCTCAAGGCCAAGTCCGGTATCTGCCAAGGAAGACAGGGGTGACAGGCATGATGTCTCCCCTGGGGTTGAGACAGGGGAACCCTCCAAGGACGGAGAACAGTGCCGGAGCCCAACACGGTGGTCACAGCATGATCCAATAGACTATGTATGCACGCATAGTGTTCCAAAAGAAGGTGGCTGATATTCCAACAAAAAGGGTAACCTATGTGTGGGATCAGTGTGTGCTTCCTTGTGCTTGAGTCAAGCAAATTGGATCTATTGGATCATGCTGTGACCACCGTGTTCCTGAGCAGACACAGCGAGATGGGAAAGTGACAGGCAGCACTCACTTTTTTTTTTCTGCAGTGTGCTGGCTATGTGCAGAATTGCAGAGTAGAGAGGAGATCAGGGAACCTCAGCAGGCATCATCCAGATGGGTTCTTCACACATGGCAGGAGATCCGAGCTGGACAGCACTTTCCCAGGAGGACACAGACAGGCTGAATAATCTCCCTTTCATCCAGCCAGTGACAGGTCCACACCATCCTACAATCCCTTCTCTACAAATTTAAAGGAGAACACACACACCTTCTACTACCACATAGAACGCTTATACGTGGACTGGTGTGGAACACAGAAAACCATATTCCCCGTTTCAGGCCATCTTTTCCAACCAGCCATTATGTTGATGTACAGATTTTGGCCTACTGGCCCATAGAGACTGCGCCCTGGTTCTCAAAGGCTCTGATGAAGAGGTTATCCTCGAAACACGTCAGCCAACTCTAAACACCCGCCTCAATATGGGCTCATGATACTTTTGTTACCTGTGTGTATTGATATGTAGTATTGGCATTATTTAATCGCTTTTATTTGCCTTTATTGGCTTTTCATTTGAATACATTTTATACTTCTTGATATGAGCAACTGATCACGCGCCCTTCATCCATCACTCTCCATATAGCCTTACCTGACCACCCTGGGGTCATTTTCTGGGCAGCGGGACATGCAACACCATCTCTTTCAGCTTCGCTATAATTTCACAATACTACTTTTCTCAAACCCAAACAGACCCTCACAAGCGCAGGAGTAATCTTTCCTTGTCCACAATTAGTACAGTTTCAGCCTCTTTCCTGTGAAGAAGCCCCTTCGTTCGGTTGTAAAACTTCCATACGAGGGAGACCCCCCCCCCAGGCCTGGAAACTGGTCTCTGGATGCAGGTAAAACAGTTCTGCCTTGTGGTTGGTTGGGACTGACCCAGTCTCTCCTCCCTGGTGAGTTGTGGCCCCACACACACATTTTGTTAGTCTGACTTTGGATATGTTGGTTTTCCTTGCAAAGATGCTGGCATTGTTTTTAGGCCTGCCCCCTTCCAAGATGGCTCCTTGTCTGCTTCCTGTGACTGGACTGTGGGCTTTCAGTCAGCATGAAGCAGCAAAATGAGGTTGGGGTAACTGCTGGCCCGCTGTAATAGTTGACAGGAGCTCCAAGTGGGTGCCTGGGAATGGATTGGTGGCCACCTCCAGTCAGGTAAGCTTTCCATGGGCTGTCATGGTGTGTCTGAATCATTATGCTGTTAATATACAAGCTACCAAAGTAGGTTAAACTGCTGTGTATAGTTCTGTCTGTTTCATTTGCCTCAAAGGTTTGTTTGTCTGTAGGACTACTAATGCATGAACTGATATACAGGTGTTTGCTGCAAAGTTGAGTCTTTCCTATTAAATCAGCAAGGCCTGGCTTTGCAGGTTTGAGATCACTGTGTCAAATGCTCTAATGCTTGGATTTGCTGTTTTTAACTTTTTTATAGGGCAGTCGCCCAGTGTAGATGATCCTGCCAGGTATATTAAACCTTCATTGTGCTGCTTATGACAAAGTGATGCTTCAGTATGGATGCCACTGCTATTCATTGTGTTGCTGCAATGCGTTTAAGGTCTGCTTTTGGATGCAATGTGTTTAATGATATGAATTAACCTATTATGTCTAAATGCCAGAGTGAAATTCAGTGTTGTGCTTTAAGTAATTGGATTATTACACTACTATCTGTAATTGCTCCTGTCTAAGGGTTTAACCCTTGCTCACAGCATATAGGTCCATTTGCTGCTTCAATGTCTGCAAATGGGTGTGTGGATGGCCACTGATATTGTATTAAGGCTATGTTCTAGACAGTACTTCCAGGTATTTATGACCACAAACTTGCAGCTCATATCTTGAGCCATGAGCTTACCCAGAGACCAGCCATGATCAATAAGGTGAGGGTCAGGTAGGTATGCTATCCTAATTCAAACGTGTGCCACATGGTTTACAAGAAAAGGTATAGTGTCATTAATAGGTACCATCATCCTGAATATGAATAAGACAAAAAATGGGATTGAAAGAGAAACCAGAGCAAGGACCTCTCCAATTAGGTCCTGCCTCTTTCAGAAGGATTGGGACTATTACGGTACCAAGAGGGATGTGAAAATACTTTTTTTTAAAAAAATAATAGATTTATTTCAAAATAGCAATAAAAAGTCCTACATAGGATACAGCATATACATCATCATGATTTAACATACACAAAAACAGTGATTGTTACAGCATTGTTGACACTTAGTTAGCAAGACTAATGCTCACACAGATGCATGGACAGAGGTTATAGTATAATACTTGCAGACGTGACCTCTACAGTTTCGCGGTCACAGCCGCTTCTTCAGGAGGCGTTTTTTTTTTTTGTCCGTGTCATCGTGTCTTCCCTCCTTTCTCCCAAACCCCTCCCTTCCCCCCCCTCTCCCCCCCCCCTCCTCTGTTTATGTACAACCAGGTCTTTCCCATGATTGTTTGTAAGTGGACTCTCCACACATAGTGGCTACACTATGTAATATTCACTTTCTGATGTTCCTTCTTTATGGCTGACTTCAAGTTTCCAGTACATTACATGCTTACATATATTTTGGGACGGGGCTGCGATGCATACTTCCCTGACCATGGGCCCCTACATGTCCCCATCGCCGGTGATCTTGCATCCCTCCCCCTCTCAGTTTACTCTATATCTCACTTCATTTGTACCCAAGTAACTACTGTCACTTGCACTTGCTCTCCTGGCTTGGAGGGATGTGAGGAGTTAATTCTCCCCCTATGGCAGGCTTGCGTTCCTCCGGCAGCAGGCGGGGCTCCACGGAGCCCAGCTGCTGCTTCCTATGATCGACGCCTCGGCACCGATCACCATTGAGCTGTGCGCCTGCGCTGGGTGATTCTCCCACGCCTGCGCAACAGTGGAGGACCGGACCCAGAAGTAACAGCAGCTGTTGTCTTCAGCGCTGTTGAACTTCCGGGTTGGAGGCATTTAAGACGCCTAGACTCGACAGCTAACCTTCACAGGCAGACACCCAGCAACTCACCGGCGCCACTTGGAGCCCCTGTAAGTATCTGTCTAATGCTTTATAGGAAGGATGGGGATCACTATTATTTTATCATGATACCTCCCCCTCCTTCTTTGCCCTGCGTGCCTTGCAGTTCATGCCGATCATTCAGACCACCTCTTAATACTTTTCCCTTCTTTACTCTCCCTACAGTGGCTCCCCTTGGCATTGTGGTTTGGCTTACTGGCCACCAGCTCCATCAGTTACTTTACTCTGGGTGCCAGTAGCTCTTGAGTCTAGCTTTTAATATTACAGCAACGGTGGGTAATTCCATTGATACTATTACCCTCCTTTTAATTCAGTTCTTCCCTTTTACTTTCCTAAACAGGTGGCAGGTTTAATTTCTTTCCCCTCCAGTTTCTCTTCCCTGTTTTCTTTCTTTTCCCATTCTCCCTTTCATACCCACACCCCCCCCTTTTTCCCTTTCTCTTCCTTTTCCTGTCTGCCTTTGCTCCGTTTTCCCCCCTTTTCGTGATCCCTCTCTTTCCTCCCTCCTCCATCCTAACCCCCCCTCCCTCTACCTTTCCTTTCCCGTTTTTCCTTCCCCATCTTGTGCCCCCTCCCCCTTCTTCCTCTCCCCCCTTCTCTCCCCCCTCTCCTCTCCTTCCCCCTTCTTTCCTTCCCCCTCCCTCCCCTCTCCTCTCTTTCCTTTTTTCCCCCTCCCCTCCTTTTTCCTTTTTTCTCCCCCCTTCTCTTTCCCCTCCTCTTTTTTTCGCCTCCTGTTCTTTCTTTCCTTACCCCCCTCCCCTTTCCTTCCCTATTTTCTTTCTCTTTTTTCTCCCCACAATCATCCCTTGTCCTGTGTTCTGTTCTTCTCCCTTCTCTTCTCTATCTCTGTTCTCCCTTTTCTTTCTTCTCCTTTTCTCCCCACTATCATTCTCTCTCCAGTGATCTACTCTCCTCCCTCTCCTTCTCCTTCCTTTCTTGTTTGCTAACTTGACACTCCCGGGTGGTTTCTCAAGTAGAACACACATTTTATAAATTTTAAATCCTTTTCTCTGCATTTTTTCACAATAGTATCACCCCAATTTGCCTCCCTGGCTCGCCCCCGGGGGAACGCCTTTTGAGGGCATCTCACAGTATCGCTCCAAAACCTTTGTGGTTATAGGTTGGTGAGTGCAACTTTCAAATTTAAACTATGTTCTCCAATATTAATTCTGTGCTTCCTACGACATTTGTTCATTCATTTTTTTTGTTTGTCGTGTTGATACTGTATTGTTTTCTTCATCTTTGTAGATTATACACTATCAGACGCCTCCTGAAGAAGCGGCTGTGACCGCGAAACTGTAGAGGTCACGTCTGCAAGTATTATACTATACAACCTCTGTCCATGCATCTGTGTGGGCATTAGTCTTGCTAACTAAGTGTCAACAATGCTGTAACAATCACTGTTTTTGTGTATGTTAAATCATGATGATGTATATGCTGTGTCCTATGTAGGACTTTTTATTGCTATTTTGAAATAAATCTATTATTTTTAAAAAAAAGTCTTTTCACATCCCTCTTGGTACCGTAATAGTCCCAATCCTTCTGAAAGAGGCAGGACCTAATTGGAGAGGTCCTTGCTCTGGTTTCTCTTTCAATCCTATTTTTTGTCTTAGGTATGCTATCCTAAAAAATATAATATATATATATATATATATATATATATATATATATATATATATATATATATATATATATAATGTGCAAGGGCAGTATGGATCGTAAAACTCTCCAGCCCTTAAATACCAGCACCAAAGGAAAAGTGGCAACTTGTTCCTCCAACAGTGACAGGTCCTGTTTGGCTCTAAAGAAAACTTCTATACATTCAAAGTGCTGCTAGAAGGGGCAGACTAATGCCCTGCACACACGGGCGGACTTTTCAACCGAACAAATCTGTCGGACAATCCGACCGTGTGTGGGCTTCATCGGACTTCCGACTGACCTTTTTGGTCGAAAATCAGACGGACTTTAGATTTGAAAATGTTTCAGGGACTAGATCAGGGACTAATCCCTTAGGCTATTCACCTAGGCCCAGAACAAAAAGTTTTTGACAGGGCCTGAGAAGAGCTAGAGAAGAGACTGGAAGATCCATAATAGTCTTTGATTGCTTAAGCCCAAGCCTGCTCTTCTCAAGGAGCAGCAAAGTTCCTTTTCACTCAAAGGTGCCCAGTCTGTGTTTTATTGCAGAAATTAATGCAAATTTGGGCAGGAGGCTCAGGATCAGTGGGGCCTGTGCAGCACTTGTCTTTGTGATGTGATCTGTCTGCAACAAATCCTTGGGACAACAGGGGAAGATTACTGGTGTGCTGGCGAGCTGTACTTTGTGCAGTAAGCAAGTCAATGGAATTTCTTTCCACTCTTCCAACTCCTCTAATTCCCACTATGGTTCTTTAGAGCAATCAAGGCTTTAAGCAAATGTTACCAAATCTTGCCCAACAGGAACCATCGGTCCATTGTTCTTAGTTGTAAAGCAGATTTAGACAAGATATGGAATGAAGGATCAAGATCCAAAAAATGCCATATGGAGTTATGGAGAACAATCACGCAAACCATCAGATAAAGCAACTACAGTTTCTCCAGATCTAGCTGATATGTACATTTGCACTTCGGTACACCCAGGTTTCTGAGAGTTTCACGTCTGGTTCATTCAACAACCTTTTGTCCTTTCCACATACTCAAGACGTTTTCCAGAACATTGCTTCCAGTACTGGCCATCTTGCAGAAGCAAGGGCTGCAGGTTCCTTATGTGGACAACAGCTGCGGGTGGCTCAACATCCTCCAGGTCCTGGCAAATCTTGATTTAGACTCAGATTAAATTTGGACAGATCATCAACTGGGTAAGGCCAACTAATCTCATTATTATAATGACATTTTAGACATTCAGGAGAATACTGTAGAGTTACCCTCACAGAGGGTGACAGTATTAGGTCCTTATGTGAAGGCAAGTCCTAGCTCTATCCCATCTGTTTGTATCCCATGGTCTCAAATGGTCAAGAGGTAGTCTGCAGTAACCCATGCTTCTCTGTTAGAATTTGTGTTTTTCGGTTGGGCCTTCTCAAACCAGGTTTGCTAGGAACTGTCTTTGCTTTAGTTCAACATAGAAGTTATTTACTTTGCATCCGGACTGTGTGTGTTATTGCCGTCGCACCACGCTGTACCTACCCACATGCCTACATAGGACTATTGGGAAATACAGCACTGGTTTTATGGTCGAAGAGGGATACTTTATTTTTGCTTATCTATCTGGAACAAGGACGGGATTGCATGTGTTTAAATAAAATTTAAAAAAAGGGATATATTTATATATTTATTTATTTTAATAAATAAAAATATCTCATTCATACCCCAGACACTAGCCAACCTACTGACCTCATATATCAGACTGGCAGTACTAAAAACTGTCATTGTTCTCCCAGGCCACCAACCATTCATCATCATTTAGAATCCTACCGTCATTCCTCCAGGCAACTTTGGATATGATGAGTGGCTATGTGCAAAAAATGACAACTTTCAATACTGCCGCTTTAATAGGGCCATTTATTGGGTGACAGTCACTTAATGAACTCTAATATCTACAGCAACTATTAGTCTTAAGGGTAGATGTTGAATTAAAAAAGTTATAATTAAAGCAAAATGCAAAAGGGTTGTTCCATTTAAACAATGGCATTGATTTACTAAAGACAAATAGGATATTCACTTTAAAAGGGAATTTTCTCGTAGCTTAGTGAATAATGTAAAAATTTGCTTTGCAAAGAATAACTGATCATGTGTAAGTAAAATGTGAAAAATAATTTTTGCTTGCACATGATTGGATGATGTAAGCCAGCAGAGCTTCACATCATTCACTAAGCCAGGGGCCTCCAAACTTTTTAGTACTAGGGCCACATTATATATTTTACAAATTTTAGTTGGCTCAAAAAAAAAATAGTTTTTTAAATGAGTGAATACAATTTCAATGAAATACATTTTATTTAGAAGTTATGTATGGCATTGAATTTATAAAAAAAAAATAGACATCAAAGCAGGACATTAGGACTTTGGAGACCCCAAAAAAAATTCCTTCCAAAGCGAACAGCCTATTTGCTTTTAGTTAGCCAACCCCAGAGGGTCTGTACAGCAGGCTCAGATCCTATGGCTGGGCAAGACTGCACAGTGAAAGTCCTAGTTAATCCACTAAAGTAGACATGTGTGGTTCGTTTCGTTCCAAATTTAAATTCGGACAAGTTTTTTTAGGGGAAGGGCCAGGACAGAGCACGGAGCCATTCACTCCACTGAGATGCAATGCACAGCTTATCCCTGCTGACAGGCAAACTTTGAGGCAAACTTGGGAGACTGTTATCAGATTGGTGCACTCATGCACCTTGCAAATGTGAGTACCCTAATGTAGGGAGCTTTTACCCTAATAAATATTTAAAAACGATATCACACTATCCAGTTTTTCTTTTCCTTTATTCCTAACTGTGGAGTTGCTGATGAAAACTATGTATCTGGATTCCATCACTGAGCCGTGGGATGGCTCATAAGCGTGTTTAGACTCAGTCTCACAGCTGAGTCGCACGCTCTGAGGTGGGCGGCTGTCCCCGGGGGGTCACTGGATGGCACTTGAGCATGGGATTCTGAGCACTAAGCACTAAGATAAATGCATGCACGTTGGATTTTTTATGGACTGTTTTTATGGACTTTATGTGCATTTCTTTCATATATTGGACTTTAATTATCACGTACCACATCTTGGATTTGATATTCACACTCATTGTGTGGCACTTGGCACTTTGTTGTATTTTGCAGTTATCACTGTGATATATTTGTTTATAATTTTTTTCCTTTTTTTTTTTTTTCACCTTAGCACAGCGTATCTTTTGTATACATTGTATTGCACAGCATATGAAACGTGTTCTGCGCGGGCAGCTAGGTGATTTCCACATTTGAGGCAATATACCATTGTGGCTCGCAAAATCCCCTTTTATCTATCTATGTTTATGCATCAGGAAAGGAAAATTACCGTCGGGTAAGTATATATTTATATATTTATTTATTTTAATAAATAAAAATATCTCATTCATACCCCAGACACTAGCCAACCTACTGACCTCATATATTAGAATGGCAGTACTAAAAACTGTCATTGTTCTCCCAGGCCACCAACAATTCATCATCATTTAGAATCCTACCATTATTCCTCCAGGCAACTTTGGATACGATGAGTCGCTGTTTGCAAAAAATGACAGCTTTCAATACTGCCGCTTTAATAGGGCCATTTATTGGGTGACAGTCACTTAATGACCTTTAATATCTACAGGAACTATTAATCTTAAGGGTAGATGTTGAGTTAAAAAATTTTTAATTAAAGCAGAATGCAAAAGGGTTGTTCCATTTAAGCAATGGCATTGATTTACTAAAGACAAATGGGATATTCACTTTGAAAGGGAATTTTCTCGTAGCTTAGTGAATAATGTAAAAATTTGCTTTGCAAAGAATACCAGATCATGTGTAAGGACAATGTGAAAAATCATTTTTGCTTGCACATGATTGGATGATGTAAGTCAGCACAGCTTCACATCATTCATAAAGCTAGGGGTCTCCAAACTTTTTAGTACTAGGGCCACATTATATATTTTACAAATATTAGTGGGCTGAAAAAAAATAGTTTTTTAAATGAATGAATACAATTTCAATGAAATACATTTTACTTAGAAGTTATATTAGGCATTGAATTTATAAAAAAAAATAGACAAATCAAAGCAGGACATTAGGACTCAACCATACAATGCCATGCAACAATAACCTCATCGGAGTTACAACCAAAGTCCCCCTTTACATCAGAGCCCCCCTTACATAAACGTCTCCATCAGAGTCCTCCCGTACATGAGAGTCCCTAACAAGAGAGTCACCATCGGCCCTCCCCTTACATCAGGGTCTCTATCAGAGTCCCGTTTTACATCAGAGGGTCGGATAAAATCTTGCAGCAGGCGGGACTTTGGAGACCCCAAAAAAAATTCCTTCCAAAGCGAACAGCCTATTTGCTTTTAGTTAGCCAACCCCAGAGGGTCTGTACAGTAGGCTCAGATCCTATGGCTGGGCAAGACTGCACAGTGAAAGCCCTAGTTAATCCACTATAGTAGACATGCGTTTCGTTCCAAATTGAAATTCGGACGAGTTTTATTAGTTTTTTGAAAATTAGAATTACAATAGTGCCGAATTTAAATGAATCTGAAATAATGAAAAAAAATTCGGATGAAATTCGAATTCAAATAGTTTTCAAATTTCCAAGGAGAATAAAATAGAATAGAAAATAAAGGAATAGAATAGAAAAAATAATAGACTATAAAGGAATATCACAGAAAATAAAAGAATAGACTAGAGTAAAACAGAACAGACTAGACTAGACTAGACTATAATAGGAACAAATAGACTAGAATAACATAGAATATAACCACCTTCTCAAATTTGAATTTCAAATAAAATTTGAATTCGAATGCATAAGAAAATAATAGAATAGAATAGAATAATAGAATAGAATTTAACCATTTCCCAAAATTCAAGTAGAATCAATTAGAATTTGAATAGAATAGAAAAGAATAGATTAGAATAGAAAATAACAGAATAGAAAGAATATAACCATCTTCTGAAATTTGAATTTCAAATAGAATACATTTGAATAGAAAATAATAGAATAGAAAATAAAATAGAAAAGAATGGAATAGAATAGACAAATAATAAAAAGAATATTATTAAAAAAAACTATAGAATAGATTAGAATAGAAAGAATATAACCATTTCTCAAAATTCAAATACAATCAATTTTGAATTTGAATAGATAGAAAATAGAATAGGAAGATGGTTATATTCATTCTATTCTATTCCATTCTGGGTTTTTTTTCTATACTATTGTGTTATTTTCTATTCTAGTCTACTTGATTCTTTTCTATTCGAATTGATTCTATTTGAATTTTGGAAAATTGTTATTTCTATTCTATTGTTTTTTTTTAAATTCTATTCTTTTCTGTTCAAATTTCAGAAGACGTTATAATCTTTCTTTTTTATTATATTCTATTCTGTTCTTTTATTTTCTCTCCTATTTTGTTCTGTGTTTTACTCTATTATATTATATTCTTTTATTTTGTTGTTATATTATTTTCTATTCTATTTTATTCTCTTTGGAAATTGGAAAACTATTCAAATTTGAAAACTTTTTAAAATTGATTTGAAAACGAATAAACAAATGAAACAAATTTATGTAAATAACGAATCGAAACAAATTTTTTTGTTCTGCACATGTCTACACTATAGCAAGTTCCATAAAGGGCAACTTCCTTAAAAGCGAACGGTATCCCCTGCTAAAGGATTTTCATTTTTAGTAGGATACTTTCTAAAGCCTATCCACTTTTTGAGGAATTGAGATGCTTCAGTTTCCACATTACAACACCGGCACTGCACAGGTGGTTATGATGGCGGCTTACCTTTCCACCCAGAAATCAATTTAAGAAAGGACATGGTGAAACAAACAGCCATTACATCAGAAGAGAGAAAAGTTAACTGGCTTCCATCCAAACTGGCATTACAGAGTGTATGCGTATAAAACTATAGTTACAATATTTGTTCCTTCAGGGAAACAGATTAATGTGAGTGGCTAAATACTGTGTGTAAAGTATTATAGCGTGTTTAGTAGCTATTTACAGTAAGTGGGTAAAGTGAATAAAATAAGATTATCATTTCATTGGAAATTTGGCTTTGGCGACTGAAAACAATGTACTGAGAGTTGACAGATATGCCCTAAGCCAGTGCTACCATTTCCCAAACCAGAGCATATCTAATATACAATATATATATATATATATATATATATATATATATATATATAGATATATATATATATATATCTATATATATCTATATATATATATATATATATATATATAGATAGAAATTTTTTTATATGTTATATAAGAGCGCATCACACGGACAGATTCTGGGATTACACTGCCATATTCAGCATATTTCTGCGCCCGGAAGTGTCATAGCGTTTAGCGTGGGCGTTGCCTGTAGCCACACATTCAAATGGTTACCCATGTACAGGGAAGGATGAGTGGCTCTGGCCACAAACTGTTCTTCCATGAAATCCAGCGTTTTATTTTTGATTTGTCACAGTAACATGAGTGGAAATCTTCTAATTTGTAAACCTGTTTTGGCGACTATTGTCGAATTGAGGATAACCCCTGTTTTGGAGAGATCTGATCTTACTTTCTGCTATATTTTTGCTTGCACATGATTGACTCATTCAATAAGCCAGGGGCCTCCAAACTTTTCTTTACGAGGGCCACATTGTATTTTTTACAGATATTCGTGGGCTGGAAAAAAAATCTGTTTTATAAATGAATGAATTCAATTCAAATGAAGTAATACGTTTTATTTGGATTTATATTTGTAATCAACCAGATATGATTTAGATTGGAACATCAAAGAAAAAAACTGCAGAAAACAAAGGCAAAAAAAAGTTCGAAAAAAACTTGAGTCCCCCTCATAGACGTGTGCACAGGGGGTGCCCGGAAGTCTCTCAGCACAGATCACTTCCCATTCATTCACTGTCCAGTGCAACTGAGGCTGCAAAAAAAGGGACTGGGGAATCTCTGTTCTCAGTCCCTTTCTCTGTCCCAAAAGTGAGAAATCAGAGGTCTGTTTAGTCCCCTGATATTTCACCAAAGCCCCCAACCCCCCCCCCCCCCCTCACGGCTCCTAAAAAAATTGTAAATAAAGGTTTTAAATATTGTAAAAAATTATTTGAAAAAAATAAAAAAAATACTGACACCAACCTCTGCCCGACAAAAGCAAACAAACAGAAAGGCACAAGCACCTAGTGCATTACCAAAAATTTATTTGAGCAAATAAAATTAGGTAAAAAAATGGATACTCACAAGAGTGCAACTGCTAAAAGCCCATACAGAACAGGATATGTATACTCCAATTATATCTCACTATAGTGCCAAACTGATGCAATTTGGGGACCCACCCCCTTCCTCAGAGCTGGACTCAAATTCTGCCCTACTGGCATGTCCACTGCTCTACTGATACGTCCCCCCGATGAGGACAACGAGCATGCAGATGAGCTTCCCTGGCACGGTTTCTGAGAGTTTGAGCAGAAATTCTTTGGTTATACAAACCGATTGTTGCAGCAGCTGTCCGGGTGGCTGGTCTGACAATCTTGGAGGTGAAGATGCTGGATGTGGGGGTCTTGGGCTGGTGTGGTTACACATGGTCTGCGGTTGTGAGGCCGGTTGGATGTACTGCCAAATTCTCTGAGACGCCTTTTGGAGACGGCTTATGGTAGAGAAATGAACATTCAATTCAAGGGCAACAGCTCTGGTGGACATACTTGCTTAGACTTAGAACAATAGAGGCTTAGAGCAATAGAAGGTCCTTTTATTGAGTCAAGAATACATACTTCAATAGATTTTTTTTTTTCAAAAAAACAAAAAGCTTTGAGTCTCTTTAATGGTATTATTTGGAACAAGAAATCTACATAGCTATGTCTATTAATAACCTGGAGTTATGACAGTTGTACAGCTCCATTTATAAATGGATAATGTAGAAAAGATTTGCCATCATAAAAATACCATCCAATACCAATTTAATGGGTGAATTCACAGGTCAGATAGAATGGATAATAACCCCCAATGGCTTCACACAAAAGGATCATTTCCTTATAGTTCCACTAGATGTCATTATTGTACCACTCACAAAGCATGTTCACATTTCCAATACTTATAAGAATGAACCTATACATTGAAAGAATCCATGATATAAAATATGTCACTTATTTAGTTTAGTAGTGAGTATTACTCATAGCTCCCAACTGTCCCTGATTTTGAGGGACTGTCCCTCATTCCTCCCAATGCAATAAAAGATGGAACAAGTATTTTTATTATATATTTCATATACTGTATCTCATATAAAGTGAGTACACCCCTCACATTTGTGTAAATGTACAATGTAAAGTAGTGAGTGTACAGCTTGTATAACAGTGTAAATTTGCTGTCCCCTCAAAATAACTCAATACACAGCCATTAATGTCTAAACCGCTGGCAACAAAAGTGAGTACACCCCTAAGTGAAAATGTCCAAATTGGGCCCAAAGTGTCAATATTTTGTTTGGCCACCATTATTTTCCAGCACTGCCTTAACCTTCTTGGGCATGGAGTTCACCAGAGCTTCACATGTTGTCACTAGAGTCCTCTTCCACTCCTCCATGGTGACATCACGGAGCTGGTGGATGTTAGAGACCTTGCGCTCCTCCACCTTTGAGGATGCCTCACAGATGCTCAATTAGGTTTAGGTCTGGAGACATGCTTGGCCAGTCCATCATCTTTACCCACAGCTTCTTTAGCAAGGCAGTGGTCATCTTGGAGGTGAGTTTGGGGTCGTTATCATGTTGGAATACTGCCCTGTGGCCCAGTCTCTGAAGGGAGGGGATCATGCTCTGCTTCAGTATGTCACAGTACATGTTGGCATTCATGGTTCCCTCAATGAACTGTAGCTCCCCAGTGCCAGCAGAACTCATGCAGCCCCAGACCATGACACTCCCACCACCATGATTGACTGTAGGCAAAACACACTTGCCTTTGTACTCCTTACCTGGTTGCCGCCACACATGCTTGACACCATCTGCACCAAATACGTTTTTCTTGGTCTCATCAGACCACAGGACATGATTCCAATAACCCATGCCCTTAGTCTGCTTGTCTACAGCAAACTGTTTGTGTTCTTTCTTGTGCATCATCATTAGAAAAGGCTTCCTTCTGGGACGACATGCAGACCAATTTGATGCAGCGTGCGGCGTATAGTCTGAGCACTGACAGGCTGACCCCCCACCCCTTCAACCTCTGCAGCAATGCTGGCAGCACTCATACATCTATTTCCCAAAGACAACCTCTGGATATGACGCTGAGCATGTGCACTCAACTTCTTTGGTTGACCATGGCAAGGCCTGTTCTGAGTGGAACCTGTCCTGTTAAACCGCTGTATGGTCTTGGCCACCATGTTGCAGCTCAGTTTCAGGGTCTTGGCAATATTCTTATAGCCTAGGCCATCTTTATGTAGAGCAACAATTCTTTTTTTTCAGATCCTCAGAGAGTTCTTTGCCATGAGGTGCCATGTTGAACTTCCAGTGACCAGTATGAAAGACTGAGAGCGATAACACCACATTTAACACACCTGCTTCCCATTCACACCTGAGACCTTGTAACACTAACGAGTCACATGACACTGGGAGGGAAAATGGCTAATTGGGCCCCATTTGGACATTTTCACTTAGGGGTGTACTGACTTTTGTTGCCAGCGGTTTAGATATTAATGGCTGTGTGTTGAGTTATTTTGAGGGGACAGCAAATTTACACTGTTATACAAGCTGTACACTCACTACTTTACATTGTAGCAAAGTGTCATTTCTTCAGGGTTGTCACATGAAAAGATATAATAAAATATTTAGAAAAATGTGAGGGGTGTACTCACTTTTGTGAGATACTGTATATTATAATTATTACATCTATTATGATTTTTGTATTTTGCAAAGTATTATTATTATATAGTTTAATATAGATACATTATATTTATTATTCATATTGTGGAACATGTATTTTTTATTTTAGAAATATGGAAACTGCTTATGGCACACTCTGGCAAAATAAATATAGATACAAACTGTGTTGTGCAAAACTCACTTATACAGTGGGGCAAAAAAGTATTTAGTCAGCCACCAATTGTGCAAGTTCTCCCATTTAAAAAGATGAGAGAGGCCTGTAATTGTCATCATAGGTATACCTCAACTATGAGAGACAAAATGTGGAAACAAATCCAGACAATCACATTGTCTGATTTGGAAAGAATTTATTTGCAAAATATGGTGGAAAATAAGTATTTGGTCAATATCAAAAGTTCATCTCAATACTTTGTTATATATCCTTTGTTGGCAATGACAGAGGTCAAACATTTTCTGTAAGTCTTCACAAGCTTGTCACACACTGTTGCTGGTATGTTGGCCCATTCCTCCATGCAGATCTCCTCTAGAGCAGTGATGTTTTGGGGCTGTCGCTGGGCAACACGGACTTTCAACTCCCTCCAAAGGTTTTCTATGGGGTTGAGATCTGGAGACTGGCTAGGCCACTCCAGGATCTTGAAATGCTTCTTACGAAGCCACTCCTTCGTTGCCCGGGTGGTGTGTTTGGGATCATTGTCATGTTGAAAGACCCAGCCACGTTTCATCTTCAATGCCCTTGCTGATGGGAGGAGGTTTGCACTCAAAATCTCACGACATGGCCCCATGTCGTGAGATTGCAGAGAAACAGCCCCAAAGCATGATGTTGCCACCCTCATGCTTCACAGTAGGTATGGTGTTCTTTGGTTGCAACTCAGCATTCTCTCTCCTCCAAACACGACGAGTTGTGTTTCTACCAAACAGTTCTACTTTGGTTTCATCTGACCATATGACATTCTCCCAATCCTCTTCTGGATCATCCAAATGCTCTCTAGCAAACCTCAGACGGGCCCGGACATGTAATGGCTTAAGCAGGGGGACCCGTCTGGCACTGCAGGATCTGAGTACCTGGCGGCATAGTGTGTTACTGATGGTAGCCTTTGTTATGTTGGTCCCAGCTCTCTGCAGGTCATTCACTAGGTCCCCCCGTGTGGTTCTGGGATTTTTGCTCACTGTTCTTGTGATCATTTTGACCCCACGGGGTGAGATCTTGTGTTGAGCCCCAGATCGAGGGAGATTATCAGTGGTCTTGTATGTCTTCCATTTTCTAGTTATTGCTCCCACAGTTGATTTCTTCACACCAAGCTGCTTGCCTATTGCAGATTCAGTCTTCCCAGCCTGGTGCAGGTCTACAATTTTGTTTCTGGTGTCCTTCGACAGCTCTTTGGTCTTCACCATAGTGGAGTTTGGAGTGTGACTGTTTGAGGTAGTGGACAGGTGTCTTTTATACTGATAACAAGTTCAAACAGGTGCCATTAATACAGGTAATGAGTGGAGGACAGAGGATCCTCTTAAAAAAGAAGATACAGGTCTGCGAAAGCCAGAAATCTTGCTTGTTTGTAGGTGACCAAATACTTATTTTCCACCATAATTTGCAAATAAATTCTTTCAAAAATCAGACAATGTGATTGTCCGGATTTGTTTCCACATTTTGTCTCTCATAGTTGAGGTATACCTATGATGACAATTACAGGCCTCTCTCATCTTTTTAAGTGGGAGAACTTGCACAATTGGTGGCTGACTAAATACTTTTTTGCCCCACTGTATATAGTACATAACATAAATATCAAATAACATCAATGTAAACATATATCAAACAATTCATCAACTATAAAGTGCATAACAATAGTGCAGTCCAAAGTTAAATAAATGTGAGATAAATGTGTATTCATTACTTTTCCAACAGTGACATCCACTTTCTTCTACAAGAAGAAAACTATGTGTGTGATGCCGGGTTCATATATGTGCAGCCGCGGTTTTCGTGCCTGGGGTCCGGTGCGTTACTGTTCACCGATTCAGGTGTGAATCAGGTCCCAATTTTTGCCTGAATTTGCACCTGAATTGAACCCAAAGACGCACCGGACCCTTTTTGAATGTGGACTGGGGCCGCCCCGAAACATGTGTGAACTAGCTCCATTGAAAGCCGCTCACATTTGTCTGTCATGCGATTTGGATGTGGGGAAACCCAGCCTTAACGTGCTTCCACCTCCTTGTGACACTGATGTGCTCACAGAACTCTCACCTCCTTGCGTAATCAATTGTGCCTTCTTGATTACAGTAACATCCTTTTGGATGATTATCCACCGATATAAACCTGGTCTTGGATCTGTCAGATATGCCCAGGTGTTGTATGTTGGTGGTCCCTTTAAGGCTTCTTCCACCACGCTTGTCCACATGTTAGGGTGAGACAAAATAATCTCCCATCGTGTAGTACTTAAAATCAGTGAATTTATTTAAAAAATAGTAATTCTTACATAAATTTTGAATAAAAAAATGCCTTGGTAAATCAAGTATATCACCAGCATTCGGGTCTCCTACATCGCTTCCGCTCCGGGATGCCCTACGCGGTACGTCACGTGACTTCATCAGGGGTACAATAATTTAACTTTGGACTGCACTATTGTTAGGCACTTTATAGTTATGAATTGTTTGATATATGTTTACATTAATGTCATTTGAGATTTATGTTATGTACTATATATAAGTGAGTTTTGTGCAACACCGTTACTTTATACCTATAAATCTATTCTACTAGTGTGAAAAACAGTGGGTATTTGCAGCTTATTTAGGCTATTGTCACACATACTCACACACTCAAGTCACTTCATATTTTACTGAGGTAGCACAGAGGTTTACCTTGCTTCATTTTCACTCTGGCAATATAAATAGTTAGGGCTTACGTGTGTGATGTTTTAACAAAACAAATAATATATCACTACATTGCTACTCATTTATTATAAATGTGGCAAACTAGACATTTGTTGACACTAATATTGTGTGTAAAAAAAGTGTGCACTGCCAGTCATGTTCCTCTCTGTGCTGCCATGTTGGCTAGGTACAAGGCTTCCTCCAGCTTCGCTTTCAACACGTGGTGACGTCACGCCGCAGCCAGGCTGCTCTCGGCGCTCCCTCCGCTCGCCCAGTCCTCCCAGTCTCGGCTCACTTCCAGTGACTCAGCCTCGCAATCCATGCGCTCGGCACTCCGCTCTCCGACCTGCGCCTCCTCTCCCGGCATCCTTCGCGCTACGTCCGAGCCAGAGATTTGCTAGTCATTCCCGGACCGGAAGCGGAAAGCGAGCTCTGCAGGCACCGGGTGGTCAGGATGAAGGAGGCTACGGCTAAACGACGGGAACCGGAGGATGTGGAAATGAAAGAGGAAGAGCCGGCGGCCGGGAGCAGCACCGGGGAGGGAGGGAAGAAGGAGCTGGACAGTGTCACCCTGGAGGGTATCTATCTTTCCCCTTGTTGTGTCTCGTCCTCTTATATGCTGTGTGTATGTGGTAGGACTGCATGTCCTAGGAGTCACTGCCAGGGCTTGCAGTGACTTGTAGTCCTCCCATAGCTGGAGATTACAGGGGGGGGGGATGCTGGTTTGCAGCAGATCAGGTAATGTGGGTGGTGAATGGGACCTATGGGGGTCTTCAGGAATTAGCGAGCGCTCAGTCACATGATCCTCAGAGATTGGCGCAGGGCTCAGCCCTGGGAGCGGGTGAATCTCCGCACCACATTCAGGGGAATGTCTATTCACCCGGGACACCTCCATCTGTAGAAGTCCATTCATTGTGCTCTGCTGCTGGGGCTTGTACATCATCAGAAGGGCTCATACACATTGGGCGTGGGGGGCTGTATAGCCTTAAAATACGATTTCTGCACCTGGAAGCCAGAGCTGCACGATTCTGGCTAAAATGAGAATCACTATTTTTTTTGCTTAGAAGATAGATCATGTTTCTCGTGGCGTAACATCATCTTTCACATTAAAACAAAAAAATTGGGCTAACTTTACTGGTCTTTTTTTTATTATTATTGAAGTATTATTAAAAATTGCATTTAAAAGACCGCTGGGCAAATACGGTGTGACATAAAATATTGCAGCAATTGCCATTTTATTCCCTAGGGTCTCTGCTAAAATATATATAATGTTTGGGGGTTCCAAGTATTTTTCTAGCAAAAAATATTGATTTTTAACTTAAGTGTCAGAAAAAGATTTAGACTTTAAGTGGTTAAACTTTTTTCATTTACACGTTGAAAACTTGGCAGACTGCCCCGATTATTTATTTACACACAAGTTCTATCCCTTTGATCTAAGAAGGAAGCTTAGTTACAATGTTTCAAGTTAAAAAACTTGGCAGACTGCCTGGATGCTTTCTTTTGACAGCTGAGTGAGCAGATAAGTCTCTCCACTTGCTTATATGAAAGAATCGGCAACCTCTGCAGGAGAGATCGTCAGGGGAGGTGAATCGAGATCACGATTTTTTTTAACGATTAATTGTGCAGCTCTACTGGGAGTCACAGGTGTCCCATACAAATCAATGGCATCCTGTTGCTGTGCAGTGGTAGCCCCACATTTGAGTGTTTACATGCATGGACAAATGTGCACCCTGTGGATGCAGGCAGTTGGAGATCAGGGGCGCTCGTCTATCCCTCTAGATATGTAAACATTCGGATGTGCAGTTGTGTACAGCCGCAGCCTGCCATTGATTTGTGTAGGCTGCTGTGTGCGATGCCTGTGACTTCCCAGAGCAGAGTTCTGTACACTGTAAAAATGAGCGTATTTCTGCACTTGGGAGTCATAGGTATTGCATGCAAATCAATAGCAGACTGTATGCTGGTAACCGCACGTGAGTGTTTACATGCCTACAGGGACATATATGCATCCCTGTAGATGTAGGAGGATGGCGTTCAGGGGAGCTCATCCATTCCTATAAACATGTAAATGCTTGCATGTGCGGTTACCAGTATACAGCCGTGACCTTACATTGATTTGTACAGGTAGCTGTGTACAACGCCTGTGACTTCCATATTTTACCTCCATCTGCAGAAGTCAATTCATTCTGCTCTGCTGCTGAGGCTTGAACAACAGGGGAGGGGCTCATTCACATGGGCGCCAAGGGCCGTATTTCTGCACCTGGGAGTCACAGGTGTCCCATACAAATCAATGGCATCCTGTAGCTGTACAGTGGTAGCCCCACATCTGAGTGTTTACATGCATGCATGGACAAATGTGAGCCCCGTGGATGCAGGCAGTTGGAGATCAGGTGCGCTCATCTATCTCTGTACATATCTAAACATTCGGATGTCCAGTTACTTGTGTACAGCCGCAACCTGCCATTGATTTGTACAGGCTGCTGTGTGCGACGCCTGTGACTTCCTAGAGCAGAGTTCTGTACACTGTAAAAACCTGGGTGTCACAGGTATTGCATACAAATCACTAACAGGCTGCGACTGTATGCTGGTAACCCTACGTGTGAGTGTTTACATGCATACAGGGACGGATGTGCGCGCTGTGGATGCAGGAGGTTGGCGTTTAGGGAAGCTCATCCATTCCTGTAAGCATGCAAATGCTTGCATGTGGGGTTACCAGTATACAGCAGTGACCTTACATTGATTTGCACAGGTAGCTGTGTACAACGCCTGTTACTTCCATATTTTGCCGCCATCTTCAGAAAGCCATTCATTTTGCTCTGCTGCTGGGGCTTGCACATCATGGGAAGGGCTCATTCACACGGGCGCAGGGGGCTGTACAGCCTTAAAAAATATTTTTGCACCTGGATGTCACAGGTGTCCCATACAAATCAACGGCGTAGCCCCATATCTGAGTGTTTACATGCATGCAGGGACAAATGTGCACCCCGTGGTTGCAGGCAGTTGGCGTTCAGTGGCACTCATAAATCGCTGTACGTATGTAAACAATCTGATGTGTGGTTACTAGTTTAAAGCCATAACCTGCCTTTTGATTTGTACAGAGGCTGCTGTGTACAACACCAGTCACAGAAGTATGTTCGTATTTTACTTCCATTGGCAGAAAGTCCAATCAGTCTTCTGTGATCTAGTGATTGGGCTGAATTCACGCAGCTTACACATCAGGGGAAGGGCTTATTTACACAGCAGAGGGTTGTATGTCCTAAAAAAATGAGCATATTTGTGCACCTGAGAGTGACAGGCATTGCATACAAATCAATGGCAGGTTGTAATCGCACATCTGCGTGTTTGCATGCCTGCATACAGACGTGGCCCCATGGATGTAGGTGGTTGGCATTTAGGGGCACTCATCTCTATACATATGTAAACCCTGGATGTGTGGTTACCAGTGTACAGCCACAAACCTGCTATTGATTTGTACAGCTGTATGCAACACGTGACTTCCTGGAGAGTTCTGTACACTGTAATGCCTCTTGCACACGGTACTGATGTTTGAGCATCTGCTATTTTTGTAATTTCAGGTGTTTGTTTTGTGCGTATATGCGAGTTTGTGTGCACAGTGCATGCCTATGGAACATTCATTAATGTTTATGCTCATATGTGCGCAAAAAAATGGGAACGCAAATTTTTATATCTCCTTTTTTTTTTTTTCTCAAGAATATGCAGCCTTTGTTTATGTGCCTGTGTGTACAGGCACATTGTAAGCAATGCACTGCATTTTAGATCAGTAAAAAAAATGCTGTACTGAGCTTTTTCAAGCTGCAGTGTGCAAGAGGCCTAAAAAACAAGCATATTTCTACACCTGGGAAGTGACCGGTATTGCATACAAATCAGTAGCAGGGTACGACTGTACACAGGTAACCACACATAAGAGCTGCACGATTAAGTGTTAAAAAAGAAACCCAATCTCGATTCAACCCCCCCCCCCCCCCTCACAATTTCAATCAGCCATTTCCGCGATTCTATATAAACAATGCAGAGCCGAGTTGTCAAGAAAAAAAAGAAAATCCGGCAAATGTTTATTAACATTCTTCAGCACTAAGAGATAGAGAAGAGATGCATGTAACATTTTTGTTCTTTTAGAATTGGATCAAAGGGATGAACTTCTGTCTGTAGATGAGGTCAGTTTAACTACTTAAAGTGGTTGTTAACCCACTTATATAAAATCGTCCTATCTGTGCTGCAATCTACCAATAAATGCCCCTGTGCCTGTGTTAGGTAAAAAATATGCTTATCTGTATCCATATCAGCGCGGCTCCCAGGGCTCAGCTGACCCTTCGGTCTCCTCACTTTCCTACTCACAGTTCCAGTGGGCGGGGTCAAGTGCTGACGCCAGCCAGGGAGGAGAGAGTGAGAGCCGTGACAGCTGAGCGCCAGGGAGACGCGCTGTTATAGATGCAGATAAGCATATTTTTTACATAAAGTCACAGGGACATTTTATTGGTATGTTACAGCGCAAATGTGATGTTATTTTTATGAAATATGAGAGCAGCAGCGGGGGAGGGGAGGGACACAGGGGAGAGGTAGACACAGAAGAGAGACATAGCAGGATCAGCCAGGTGTTACAAGGTGCCAAATTACACAGCACAAGCACTGTGTTGTATAACATGCTTTAAAGGAACAGAATCTGTTTTTCTTTTTTTTTGGGTTAACAAACGCTTTAAAGACTAAACTTTTTTCTGACATTTGATGCCTACAAGTTAAAATCAGTATTTTTTGCTAGAAAAAATACTTTGAACCCCCAAACATTATATATTTATTTTTTTGGCAGAGACCTTGAGAATAAAATATCAGTTTTTGGAAAAAAATACACTTCGATTTAATTTAAAAAAAAACGAATCAGGAAAGTTAGCCCAATTTTTTTGTAGAACGTGAAAGATATTACGTCGCAAAAATCATGATCTTTATTCTAAGCAAAAAAAAAAATCATGATTCTCATTTTAACCCAAATCGTGAAGCTCTACCACACATGCGAGTGTTTTACATGCATACAGAGACAGATGGATACAGGACCTGTACAGATCAATGACAGACTGATACTGTTAGTCGCTGTGCACATGTAATCATACAAGGTGCAGTTACATACCTCTAGGGACAGATGAGCAGCTCTGTGTCCAATCTGCTCATCTGTCCCCAGGGTTGATAAAAATCAATGATTAACCGCTTCCCGCCCGGCCCATAGCAGATGACGGCTGGGCGGTGGTTCAGTTATCCTGACTGGGCGTCATATGACGTCCAGCAGGATAACATGCCGCCTCGTGCCCGCGGGGGGGGCCCATCGCGGCGACCGGTAGAGAGGTGTGTCAATCTGACACACCACTCCACCGATCTTGGTAAAGAGCCTCCGGCGGAGGATCTTTACCACGTGATCAGCCGTGTCCAATCACGGCTGATCACGATGTCAAAAGGAAGAGCCGTTGATCGGCTTTTCCTCACTCATGTCTGACAGACGCGAGTAGAGAAGAGCCGATCGGTGGCTCTCCTGACAGGGGGGGGTCTGCGCTGATTGTTTATCAGTGCAGCTCCCCCTCAGATGACCACACTGGACCACCAGGGTTTGCCACTAGGACCACCAGGGAAGGGGGCAACGTGGATGGCCAGGTATGTACCCCATGGCCATCCACATATGCCCAGTCAGTGCCCACAAATGGGCACTGATTGGCACCATTATATTGCAGTGATGCCCAGAAGTGCCACCCATCGGTGGTGCCCATCGGTGCTGCATACTAGTGCCACCTCATCGGTACCGCCATATCAGTGCCCGTCATTGAAGAAGAAAACGTACTTATTTACAAAAATTTAACAGAAACAAACAAAAACTTGTTTTTTTTTTTTTTCAAAATTTTCGGTCTTTTTTTATTTGTTGCGCAAAAAATAAAAAACACAGAGGTGATCAAATACCACCAAAAGAAAGCTCTATTTGTGGGAACAAAATGATAAAAAATTTGTTTGGGTACAGTGTTGTATGACCCCACAATTGTCATTCAAATTGCGACAGCGCTGAAAGCTGAAAATTGGCCTGGGCGGGAAGGTGTCTAAGTGCCTGGTATTGAAGTGGTTAGAAAATTTCAGATTTTTTTTTTTTTTTTTTTTTTTTTTTTTTTAAATTTTATTTTAATAAAATAATTTTGGAGTAAAAAAATCTATCTTAAGATAGTTTTTTTTCTATTTAAGATACATTAATAATTTAGTTTATTCAGCATGAAATGGAGCTTTGTTATGTAGCATGAGGCTGTATATTCTGCAATATTTACATTTTTGGTAAACTCATTCAATGAATGCAAGCTGAGATAACATGCACTGCATTGATGCATTTACACAATTTCACAGTAGCCATGATATAAAAAAAAGTTTAGGGATAGTCCTTTATCCCATTGTTTTGCAAATCTATCTACACAACAAACTGTGTGAATCGGTTCTGATATTTCTGTTTTAGTAACCTGACAGCTTATTATTCTAAATAGGAAACCTTCATTTTGTTTGCAAGTATTAAAGATTCTAACTACCAGCAAGAATGAGTCCCTTACATTATAAAGAGCACCTGTCTGTGACTGTTAGCGGGAATCCACTCACCTGTTGCAGCCACGTCCCTCACCTTGTTGTCACTGCCGCATCACCAGCCGTCCCATTAAAGTGAATGAGACTGTCGGTGAGTTAACAGCGGGTCAGAGGAGGAGCTGCTGAGGAACAGAGATGACAGTTGCGCTTTAAAAATTATGATTTAAATAAAGCCCTTTTACTAGTGATTTAAATCAAATCCACCCTGTCTGTCTCTAACTGCAGGTAATTGCTTCATGTGCTATCGGACTCCGTGCACACTGGGCTTAAAAAAATGCCAGTTCCCCTGGCAGAAAAAAACCCTCATAGCATTTTTTGTACAAAGTATAGGAGAGTTTTGCGGGGGTTTTTTTCCGCCAGAAAGCTCCCTATCAGAAACACAAACCAGAAGGGCTTTTTTCCTGCCTAAGAGCCCTTGCACACTGGGGCGGTTTGCAGGCGCTATTGCGCTAATAATAGCGCCTGCAAACCGCCCCGAAAGTGCCGCTCCTTGCATTCCAGTGTGAAAGCCCCGAGGGCTTGCACACTGGAGCGATGCGCTGGCAGGACGGTAAAAAAAGTCCTGCCAGCAGCATCTTCGGAGCGGTGAAGGAGCGGTGTGTATACCGCTCCTTTACCGCTCCTGCCCATTGAAATCAATGGGACGGCGCGGCTATACCGCCGGCAATGCGCCTCTGCAGAGGCGCTTTGCGGTGGTATTTAACCCCTTCTCGGCCGCTAGCGGGGGGTAAAACCGCCCCGCTAGCGGCCGCATACCGGCGGTAAAACGCCGCTAATAATAGCGGCGTTTTACCGCCGACCCCGCCCCAGTGTGCAAGGGCTCTAAACGTTAAGCTAAAAATAATCGTCCCAATGTTCTTGGACATGTAGGATAAGATTGAGCTGGTTCTACAGGCAAAACACAAAACTCCTGTAGAAGCAGCAATTTTTAGGCCAGTGTACTTGGAGCTTTAGATTTGGACAGCTGCAGAATCTTATTCTGACATTGATTTGTACAGGCTGAGCCACCACAGCTGATAATAAACACCTGGCCATGCCCACCGCAGAAACACACTGATCTGGGCATTGGACGGCCGTGTAAATGAGGCCTCAGAGTGCTACAAATTCTACTACCTCAGTGCATGACCGGCTTTCTTTCTGTGCTTACTGAAATGAGCACTAGTGAATTGTGTAGTTTTCTCTCTTATCAAATATTATTCCTCTATGGCAGGGGTGTCCAAACTTTTTTCAAAGAGGGCCAGATTTAATGAAATGAACACGCATGAGGGCCTGACATTCTTTGAACCATTAAAATTCGGTCTAAGTGTGTTCGTCTGAGCACTAATACACTGCCCAACAAGAATTCTCTTGCCTTTGTGGCTGTGTGGGATGAAGAGATGAGCTCGGGCATGTTATTTGTATATACCATATTTATCGGCGTAGAACACGCACCTTCACTTTAAGAGGGAAGTTTCAGGAGAAAACTTACATTTTAAATAAAAGAACTGTAGCAAAATAAGGGTCAGTGCCCATATGCAGCACCCTCACCGTTGCCATGAATGCAGCACCCTCACCATTGCCATGAATGCAGCACCCTCACCGTTGCCATGAATGCAGCAGCCCCACCGTTGCCATGAATGCAGCACCCTCACCGTTGCCATGAATGCAGCAGCCCCGGCGTTGGCATCAGTGCAGCCTGATCGATGCCCACCTGCAGTCTCGGAGGGGGCAGGACGAGCGCCAACAGACTACTTGAACTCATCCAATGGCAGTCCAGAAGACGGGACTTCCTATTACAGAGGCCGCCGTGTAAACAGGAAATACTCCTGTATGTATGGCACTCGTTCTGCCTCCTTCCTGTCCCCTCCGAGGCAGCCAGAATATATATCTTTTGTGGCCCCGGCGCTCAGAGATTCGTTGGGGGCAACAAAAGTTATATATGTCCTAATCACCAGGCAGGCCATTCGAAACCAAAACGTGGGCCGCAATTGGCCTGTGGGCCGGACTTTGGATATGCCTGCTCTATGCATGCTATCTAAGCAGTATAAACAGGACAATCTGACCCAATAGTTTGGGTTTCTACTTGAATATGAAGTAATGGTATACTGTAGTATATGCATTTATTTATTTCCTGTATTGTTTTTTTTTTTTGCCAATATTTCTTTAAACATTTTAGATATTAAGGAACATGTGAAGCAGATAGAGAAGGCAGTGTCTGGAAAAGAGCCAAGATTTGTTCTTCGTGCACTGAGAGCCCTGCCATCTACATCCCGTCGTTTGAACCCCAATGTCCTGCACAAAGCTATTAATGGCTTTTTCACCTCCAATGCTACCACCCGTGACTGGATGCTGAGCTTCTTGGAGGAGGTAAGTGCGGGAATAATCAATGTCTTCACTTAAAGAGTGTATAAGCCAAACCTTTCATATTCCCGATATGTGCCTGCCGTACCATGTACTTGTATGAAAAAACTATCTTGTTCTTTTTTTGTATTGCTTCCTTTATGTGAAATCCCTGGTGTTCCTGCTTTTCTATTAAAAACTGACCACGCTAGGCATGAGAGCACAGCATGGTCAGTTCTCTAACTGTGCTGGGAACTCAGCCTTCTCTCCTCCAAATATCAGATGCCCCCTTCCCCATGTATGTGATCATTTTATAAAAAAAAAAAAGGGGGGGTGTAATTGTTTTTTATGTATACACCCTTTCATTCTATTTCAAAATGAATAAATTGTTTCACAAGGTGATCCTTTACAATCACTTTAACGATTGCAGTATTGACAGCCTCCCTTTCACACTGGAGCATTTTGTAGGCACTATAGTGTTAACAATAGCGCCTGCAAACCGCCCAAAAATAGCTGCTCCATTCACTCCAGTGTGACAGCCCAGTGGACTCGCCGCTTCTTCACTGCTGCTCCCCATTGTAATCAATGGGGCAGCGCTGCGAGTCCGGCGGCGTTTTGCGGGCCAATTTAACATATTTTCGGCCGCTAGTGGGGGGTTAAAACCGCCCTGCTGGTGGCCAAATAGCGCCGCTAAAACGACGGTAAAGCAGCGTTAAAATAGCGCCACTGATACCCTAGGCGGCACAGTGTGAAAGGGCTCTTATAGTGTGCTGTACTACCTGGTTTTAATATATGGAAATATTTTCTCCCTAAAACTGATAATTCATTAACAGTCTGATCAATCTCATTTATATCTTTCCTCGAATGTGTGTAGTACAAGATCCTACCCTATTTTGTACAGATTGAATGGATTGTTTAGCTGTGGTCCTTGTAGTGCAGTCAAATTTTATAGTGTACAGTGGGGAAAATAATAGTTTTCTCCACTGTATGACCAGCTTAAGAGATTCAGTACCAAATAATTTTGGAATTTTAACTGTCTCTCATCAGGGGAACAAAATCTGACTGGTGGAGGCAGTGGAAAAATAGCTTACTCTGTCAGACATAGGAACAGGGAGATGTTTGGAGGGAAAAATAAAGGAGGAAAGCTGGGGACCACTTCCACTGAGGCTTGGGCTGGCGAGCTCCAAATCAGCAGAGGAAGAGAGTCGGACATTCTTGTGAATGGTAGTTAAGTGTAATGGCTCTTTTTGCGCTGTTTTATACACAGATACAGAAGGTGGATTTATTGTGAGATGCATACTGAAACTAGAGTATATATTATTTTTCAGTGTTTACGTAGCTTGAAGCTTTTAACGATAAAGTTTTATGTATTGTATAACCTATTCTTTTTACATCTAACTCTGCAGATGATGGATACAGAGGGAGATTTACAGTTCAGACCAAGAACAGGAAAGGCTGCCTCTGCCCCTTTGCTCCCAGAGGTAGAAGCTTACCTGCAGCTTCTTCTGGTGATCTACCTGATGAACAGCAAACACTACACAGAGGTGAGAGCACGGTTTATTTTACCATTGTTTAATTACGTAGAGCATTTTATTTTTGACACCTAAATGTTTTTAGGGCACCAGTAAATGGATTCATCTGCTAATAAGCCACTTAGTAGCACTGTATTCTTTCTGGATAGTGTAGTAATGAAACGCATAACAATCAACACACATAGAGGTTGATTTACTAAAGGCAAATCCACTGTGCACTGCAAGTGCACTTGCTGTAGATCTGAGGGGAAGTCCTGAAATGAGGGGAAGCTCTGCTGATTTTTTTTCCTCCAACCCTTCATGTCCCCCTTCAGATCTACAGCGACTGCACTTCCAAGTGCACTTGTAGTGAACAGTTGATTTGCCTTTAGTAAATAAACCCCATTTCCTTTACAGACACACATTTATTTGTGGCAACAAGATTTCAAAGTGAACTTGTCTTGAACCAAAACACTTGTGATTACACTCTTATTCAAGCAGTCCTTCCCTGTTTCATATGACACATACTGAAAGTAAGTCTGAACCTATACAGCTTTTAAATTTGGAATAATTGCTCCCCTATGATTATGCAGTTACTTGCTTGTAGCAGTTCCTTTATAGCAAACTTGTGCTTTGCCCATGCAGTGCCTCACAACCACTAGGAGCAAAAAAAAAAAAAACCCACTTTTGAGTACAGATGAGCATGTGACTCGCTGCTTCTTGTGACAGGGCTAGAGCTAGGTGATTAGACCAGCGCTGTCACTTGGAGGAAGAGAACAGAAGAGAGTGGCATTAACCACTTACGGACCGCCCGCCGCTGTTTTACGTCGCTGCTTTGAAGAGGTGTATCATAGTTATGGCAGCAGCTAGCTGCCATAACCCCAATATCCTCTTCTTCAGCAGACGGTCCGCTTTCAGATAAAAGTGGTCTCTGAGGCGGATTCGCCGCAAGATCACTTGCCGGCGAGAGTGGGCCTCCGCTGCTTACCGGAGCCGTCGGTAACGGCGGAGGCGATCGAGTCTGCTCTCTGGCTTGGTATAGACACGAGTGAGGGGAAGATGGCCCCCACCCGTCTCCATATCATTGCAGGGCGGATGCAACGTCAAAACGTTACTTCCGCCCATAGCTCTTAAAGGGACATTTTTATTTTTTTCAAATGACATTTAATTCTTTTTTTATTTTTTTTATTGCATTTTAGTGTAAATATGGTCTTTTTGACCCCAAATCTAATATTTAAGAGGTCCTGTCATGCTTTTTTTGCTATTACAAGGGATGTTTACATTCCTTGTAATAGGAATAAAAGTGACACAATTGGTTTTTTTCTCTGTTCTTTTTAAGAAAAAAAAAAAAAGTGTAAAAATAATGTCCTATGGAGATTTTTAAAGGTAAAAGTTTGTTGCCATCCCACGAGCGGGCGCAATTTTGAAGCATGACATGTTGGGTATCAATTTACTCAGCGTAACATTGTTTCACAATATCAAAATAAATTTGGATAACTTTACTGTTGTCTTTAATTTTTAATTCAAAAAAGTGTATTTTTTCCAAAAAAAAGTGCGATTGTATCTTCTATCGATCTTTGTATCTTTTATCTTCTAGGGTGTTAGAACCCACAAACTTTTTTTTTTTTCTAAGTAATTTTCTAGCAAAGAAAACAGTTTTTAACTTGTAAACACCAAATCTCAGAGGTTCGGTCCTTAAGTAGTTAAAGTAAACCCATTGCTTTGCCCTGAATGGGTTTGCTTTCAGATTAGTTTATGTTCAGTTACATTATGATTCTGGATTCTGTGATCGTTGGCATTTATAAATTATTTTATTCTCATTCCCCACAGGCGCAGAAGGTGTCAGATGACTTGATGCAGAAAATCAGCACTCAGAATCGGCGAGCTCTGGATCTCATAGTAGCAAAATGTTATTACTACCACTCTCGCAGCTATGAGTTCCTCAATAAGCTAGATGTTGTCAGAAGGTGAGCAGCAAATCAAGGCTTAGAAAGCTACATTGGACAATAATTTAAAATCATTCATTGATGAATTAATGCGAACTAGAAAACTTTGCTGCTATGCTAAATCAGAAAGGCTGGTCAGTTTACCTAAAAGACTTTGTCTTTGAAGCAGGTTTTGCAGTTGGGAAGTTGCTGACAGGCCTTATTACACCAGGGATAGGCTGTCCCCACCAGAATTGACAGTCTTGCCCAATCGCTGTGGCCATCTAAACTATGGTGGCATACTTCCCTGTTTGATATGGAACAAATCATTGGAAAGCTCAGCTGTGAAACAGTGACTCCTTTAATATGACTATTTTAGTGCAACAGAGATCACAGTGCTGTTGGGAGTTCTCATCAAAGAATTCTCATAGAGAGAAAAGATGAATAATTCAGCCAACTAGTATCTGTTTTGACAGATGGGCAGAGTAATCAACTAGAGACACTCTGGCCTGCATGAGAACTTGCAGGAGTCCAAGTCACTGATCACAGTTGGGGCTTGCAGAGTGAAGAAGTCTACTGCACAAAGTCGGAGCAGGGATGAATGCTGTATGCCTTTTTAGTTGCAAATGTGTACATTTGACTATACAATGCCTTTACCTGGAGTCTCTGAGTTGGATTTTTACCTCTAGCTAGCACATACGAACAAGTTAAATTTTTAAAGTAAAAATCTGGTATTCAAGAAGGAGATATATAGATATATATCTATCGATAGATATATATATATATATATATATATATATATATATATATATATATATATATATATATATATATATATATATATAATGCGTAATGGGACGTGAGGACTTTCCTACCCTTAGACCTATAATTTTGGTCTTAAAGTTGAACTTTGGGAAAACTTAAAGCGGGAAGGGGGAAAAAAGCGCCAACCAGGCATCGTGTAGCACAATTTATTAAAATATAAAAATCTATATTAACCACTTCAGCCCCGGAAGGTTTTACCCCCTTCCTGACCAGAGCACTTTTTACAATTCGGCACTGCGTCGCTTTAACTGCTAATTGCGCGGTCATGCAATGCTGTACCCAAACGAAATTTGCGTCCTTTTCTTCCCACAAATAGAGCTTTCTTTTGATGGTATTTGATCACCTCTGCCGTTTTTATTTTTTGCGCTATACGCGGAAAAAGACCGAAAATTTTGAAAAAAAATGATATTTTCTACTTTTTGTTCTAAAAAAAATCCAATAAACTCAATTTTAGTCATACATTTAGGCCAAAATGTATTCGGCCACATGTCTTTGGTAAAAAAAATGTCAATAAGTGTATATTTATTGGTTTGCGCAAAAGTTATAGCGTCTACAAACTAGGGTACATTTTCTGGAATTTACACAGCCTTTAATTTATGACTGCCTATGTCGTTTCTTGAGGTGCTAAAATGGCAGGGCAGTACAAAACCCCCACAAATGACCCCATTTTGGAAAGTAGACACCCCAAGGAATTTGCTGAGAGGCATGTTGAGCCCATTGAATATTCATTTTTTTTGTCCCAAGTGATTGAATAATGACAAAAAAAAAAAAAAAATTACAAAAAGTTGTCACTAAATGATATATTGCTCACACAGGCCATGGGCATATGTGGAATTGCACCCCAAAATACATTTAGCTGCTTCTCCTGAGTACGGGGATACCACATGTGTGGGACTTTTTGGGAGCCTAGCCGCGTACGGGGCCCCGAAAACCAAGCACCGCCTTCAGGATTTCTAAGGGCGTACATTTTTGATTTTACTCCTCACTACCTATCACAGTTTTGAAGGCCATAAAATGCCCAGATGACATAAAACCCCCCCAAATGACCCCATTTTGGAAAGTAGACACCCCAAGCTATTTGCTTTGAGGCATGTTGAGTCCATGGAATGTTTTATATTTTGACACAAGTTGCGGGAAAGTGACAAATTTTTTTTTTTTTTTTTTTTTTTTGCACAAAGTTGTCACTAAATGATATATTGCTCACACAGGCCATGGGCATATGTGGAATTGCACCCCAAAATACATTTAGCTGCTTCTCCTGAGTACGGGGATACCACATGTGTGGGACTTTTTAGGAGCCTAGCCGCGTACGGGACCCCGAAAACCAAGCACCGCCTTCAGGATTTCTAAGGGCGTACATTTTTGATTTTACTCCTCACTGCCTATCACAGTTTCGGAGGCCATGGAATGCCCAGGTGGCACAAACCCCCCCCAAATGACCCCATTTTGGAAAGTAGACACCCCAAGCTATTTGCTGAGAGGCATGGTGAGTATTTTGCAGCTCTCATTTGTTTTTGAAAATAAAGAAAGACGAGAAAAAAATTTTTTTTTTTTTCTTTTTTCAATTTTCAAAACTTTGTGACAAAAAGTGAGGTCTGCAAAATACTCACTATACCTCTCATCAAAAAGCTTGGGGTGTCTACTTTCCAAAATGGGGTCATTTGGGGGGGTTTTGTGCCACCTGGGCATTCCATGGCCTCCGAAACTGTGATAGGCAGTGAAGAGTGAAATCAAAAATTTACGGCCTTAGAAAGCCTGAAGGCGGTGCTTGGTTTTCGGGGTCCCGTACGTGGCTAGGCTCCCAAAAAGTCCCACACATGTGGTATCCCCGTACTCAGGAGAAGCAACAGAATGTATTTTGGGGTGTAATTTCACATATTCCCATGGCATGTTTGAGCAATATATCATTTAGTGACAACTTTGCGCAAAAAAAAATAAAAAAAATAAAAAATTGTCTCTTTCCCGCAACTTGTGTCACAATATAAATTATTCCATGGACTCAACATGACTCTCAGCAAATAGCTTGGGGTGTCTACTTTCCAAAATGGGGTCATTTGGGGGGGGTTTGAACTGTCCTGGCATTTTATGCACAACATCTAGAAGCTTATGTCACACATCACCCACTCTTCTAACCACTTGAAGACAAAGCCCTTTCTGACACTTATTGTTTACATAAAAAAATAATTTTTTTTTGCAAGAAAATTACTTTGAACCCCCAAACATTATATATTTTTTTTAAAGCAAATGCCCTACAGATTAAAATGGTGGGTGTTTCATTTTTTTTTTTCACACAGTATTTGCGCAGCGATTTTTCAAACGCATTTTTTGGGGAAAAAACACACTTTTTTACATTTTAATGCACTAAAACACACTATATTGCCAAAATGTTTGATGAGATAAAAAAGATGATCTTAGGCCGAGTACATGGATACCAAACATGACATGCTTTAAAATTGCGCACAAACGTGCAGTGGCGACAAACTAAATACATTTTTAAAAGCCTTTAAAAGCCTTTACAGGTTACCACTTTAGATTTACAGAGGAGGTCTACTGCTAAACTTACTGCCCTCGATCTGACCTTCGCGGCGATACCTCACATGCATGGTGCAATTGCTGTTTACATTTGACGCCAGACCAACGCTTGCGTTCACCTTAGCGCGAGAGCAGGGGGGACAGGGGTGCTTTTTTTTTTTTTTTTTTTTTTTTCTTTATTATTATTATTTTTTTATCTTATTTTTAAACTGTTCCTTTCATTTTTTTTTTTTTAAATCATTTTTATTGTTATCTCAGGCAATATAAATATCCCCTATGATAGCAATAGGTAGTGACAGGTACTCTTTTTTGCAAAAATTGGGGTCTATTAGACCCTAGATTTCTCCTCTGCCCTCAAAGCATCTGATCACACCAAGATCGGTGTGATAAAATGCTTTCCCAATTTCCCAATGGCGCTGTTTACATCCGGCGAAATCTACGTCATAAAATGCTCGTAGCTTCCGGTTTCTTAGGTCATAGAGATGTTTGGAGCCACTCTGGTCTCTGATCAGCTCTATGGTCAGCTGGCTGAATCACCGGCTGCATTTTCAGGTTCCCTGTTGAGACAGGAGAGCCAGAGAAAAACACGGAAGATGTTGGGGGGGGGGGGGGCATTCCCTCCCACTGCTTGTAAAAACAGTCTAGAGGCTAATTAGCCACTAGGATTGCTTTTACATGAAAGCCGACCGCTGGCTGAAAAGAATGATACCAAGATGATACCTAAAGCTGCAGGCATCATTCTGGTATAACCACTCAAAGTCGTGAATGGCGTACCTGAAGACAAAAAAATGGTTAACAATGGTTAACAATAAAGCACAGTAAAGTGTAAATAATTACACACCTGAAAAACAAACATGATAAAACATAATAACAATAACAATAACAATCAATAACAATAACAATAACAATAAAACATTGCAGAATAGAATACAGTAAAAAAGAGCAGAACAATAGAGAGAGAGAATAGAGAGAGAGAGAACAATAAAACAACAACTATTTTTTTTATTTCATATATTTTTTTTTTTTTTACACTTTTTTTGTAACTAACTTTTATAACGGTAACCGGTTCCAGGTTCGGGTCTCTCAAAATGCGATGGCATCTTGGGAGACCCTGTGAAAGTGCGCCTAGTCTGTGCAATGCTGTACCCTACGCTAATAGTCAACTAGTGCATGGTAGCGTTCAAAACATTCACCAATGCAAAGACCAGGATTGTCAGGACAGGAGGGACAATAATAGCGGGTGTCACGCCTATATCCGCACTTGCTGCAGACACAACATATTTTTTGGGGGGTTCGCTGGGTAGGGGTACTCGGGAGGACATAAAAATGCCTCTCATGCAGCCGACTGCATTTGGTTGGGGATGTGAATGGGGGAAGTACGGGCGCTGCAGAAGCGGTGGGTTCCCAATTAGGATTGGCGAATGCAGCAGGAAGGGCACTATGGGCACGACGGGCCTGTGTTTGTCTTTTTGGTGGCAGCGGGACACTACTTGTGCTTGCCACCTCACCAGCTTGAACTGCACTTATGGGACTCGCCACGTCACCACGTGTTACTGCAGTGCTGGTTTGACTACGACCGGGGTGTACTCGGCCGCTGGCGCTTGCCAGTTCACCAAAACGCTACCAAAAAAACTGTTAGCGATCGCAGGGATCAGGCCTGACTCTGCGAACGCTGCAGTTATGCGTTTAGTATTTTGTAAGTGACAGTGATCGATCGATACTGCACTTGGGTGGGCTGGGCTGGGCCGGGCGGAGGGGCAAAACGCAGGTGCTAGCAGGTATCTGGGCTGATCCCGCTAACCCTGCGTTTTTGGGAACCCTAAACTGCTGGGGACACTAGTATAGATCTAATCGGATCAGATATTGATCCGATCAGATACTATACCACTAAGGGAGGCGTACGGTGCGTGCGTGGGTGTTAGCGGTACTGGCGCTAATCTGACGCTGCCTGGGGCTGGTGCTTGCCAGTTCACCAAAACGCTACCAAAAAAACTGTTAGCGATCGCAGGGATCAGGCCTGACTCTGCGAACGCTGCAGTTATGCGTTTAGTGTTTTGTAAGTGACAGTGATCGATCGATACTGCACTTGGGTGGGCTGGGCGGAGGGGCAAAACGCAGGTGCTAGCAGGTATCTGGGCTGATCCCGCTAACACTGCGTTTTTGGGAACCCTAAACTGCTGGGGACGCTAGTATAGATCTGATCGGATCAGATATTGATCCGATCAGATACTATACCACTAAGGGAGGTATACGGTGCGTGCGTGGGTGTTAGCGGTACTGGCGCTAACCTGACGCTGCCTGGGGCTGGTGCTTGCCAGTTCACCAAAACGCTACCAAAAAAACTGTTAGCGATCGCAGGGATCAGGCCTGACTCTGCGAACGCTGCAGTTATGCGTTTAGTGTTTTGTAAGTGACAGTGATCGATCGATACTGCACTTGGGTGGGCTGGGCGGAGGGGCAAAACGCAGGTGCTAGCGGGTATCTGGGCTGATCCTGCTAACACTGTGTTTTTGGGAACCCTAAACTGCTGGGGACGCTAGTATAGATCTGATTGGATCAGATATTGATCCGTTCAGATACTATACCACTAAGGGAGGCGTATGCTGCGTGCGTGGGTGTTAGCGGTACTGGCGCTAATCTGACGCTGCCTGGGGCGACGCATATCACCGCCGGGCGATCGGGGGGCTAAACCTTTATTCGGTAATAAACGGCGGGTGCCCTGACACTATAAAAAATAAACAAACTAACCAGCGTCACCCGTAACAGTTATACGGTGATCAGTGGTGAAAGGGTTAACTAGGGGGCAATCAAGGGGTTAAAACATTTATTAGGTAGTATATGGGGGTCCCTGTCGCTATAAAATGCTGACGGCGAACCTAAATATTTACGTTCCTAACTAGCGTCACCAGCGACACTAATACAGCGATCAGAAAAATGATCGCTTAGCGACACTGGTGAGGGGGGGTGATCAAGGGGTTAAAACTTTATTAGGGGGGGTTAGGGGGGTATCCTAGACCTAAAGGGGGGTAATACTCACTGCCCTAACACTAACTGTCACAAACTGACACTATGCAGTAATCAGAAAAAAAAAAAAAAAAAAATACTGCTAATGTCAGTTTGTGACAGGGGGGGGGGGGGGTGATTGGGGGGGGATCGGGGGGCGATCGGGGGGGGATCGGGGGTGTAAAGTATGCCTGGCATGTTCTACTGTGTGTGTGAGTGTTGTGTGCACTTACATGTCATCTCCCCTCGGCGCTGGAACGGAAACTGCCAGACCGAGGAGAGATGACATCACATCCTCTGCCTGTGTGAAACGACACACAGGCAGAGGAGCATTCCCATTGGCTGGGAGCGATCGCGAGGGGGGGGCCACGATCGGATGGTCTCCCCCTCGCCTCCCGACGCTCCCAGTCAGATGCCGACCGCCGATGGCACCGGGGGGGGGTCCGATCGGACCCCCCGCCCGCGGGAGGCAGATCACGTATGGGTACGTGATTTTGCCTGCCCGTGCCGCTCTGCCGCAGTATATATGCGGTAGGCGGTCGGCAAGTGGTTAACAGCAATGGCACTCACAAGCAGGTGTGGTGGGGGATGAAAGTTCACAGTGGATAGGAAGTCCAAGTAAGAACCGGGAGCAATGGTCTCTGTCCGTATACAGGGAGCGAGATCAGCCTGGGATCTGTCCGGAGGAAACCGGGGTCGAGCTGCCCTGTGTGGCCGTGTTGGTCTTGTCTGGTGTTCGGATGTCCGTCCAAAGTGTGTATCTCCAGCAGGAGTGTAGACAGGAGCTGTCAGTCCATCTGCCATGAGAGCCAATAGGAACGCGTTTCGGAAGCAAGCCACGGCGGACTGACAAAAATCAGCCTTCAACAGAAGATTGTATAATTTGATAAGATGTACAAGTGTTTTTTATTTTGCATTCTGCTTTTGATTGGTGACACGCTAAACAATATATACTCTTACAGCTTCCTGCATGCAAGACTGCGCACAGCCACACTCAGGCATGATGCTGATGGACAGGCTACACTGCTCAACCTGCTTCTTAGAAACTACTTGCATTACAACCTGTATGATCAGGCTGAAAAACTGGTGTCCAAGTCAGTATTTCCTGAGCTGGCAAACAACAACGAGTGGGCTCGCTATTTGTACTACACAGGTGAGCAATGTTTTCCCTATATTTCATGATGACTTTTGAAAAGGGAAGAAAAGATGATGCAGCTGTGGTTCATCCCTTTTGGCTTATTTTCTGGACACACGTTTATCCAGAATTTCATCTTTCTACGGATTGTGCTGAACGATGATTGTCTTCGATCTTCATCATATGTAGAGGAGAAATAACGTACACGTGAGCTAGAATTGGTTCTTATCTGTAGCTTTTGATACCTGACATAACTCCTATGTCACTTTCTGTCTTCCTTCATGCCCAGCAGCATGACATTTCCTACAGCTATCTACAGTCACTCCAGTTAATTTATTACTGATCTCACATAAAGTATTTCACACCAGACCATCATAAATCATTTGTTTTTGTGGCAGACGTGTTACTTAATGGCCATAATTATGAAGTGTAACAACACACTTTGTTACATAGTAGGCGGGGTTGAAAAAAGACACAAGTCCATCAAGTCCAACCTATGTGTGTGATTTTATGTCAGTATTACATTGTATATCCCTGTATGTTGTGGTCCTTCAGGTGCTTATCTTATAGTTTTTTGAAATTATTGATGCTCCCCGATGAGACCACCGCCTGTGGAAGGGAATTCCACATCCTAACCGCTCTTACAGTAAAGAACCCTCTACACAGTTTAAGGTTAAACCGCTTTTCTTCTAGTTTTAGTGAATGTCTTATTAAATTCCCTTTCATGGAAAATTTTTATCCTTATTGTGGGGTCACCATATGTGGGTCAATCATATCCCCTCTCAAGCTTCTCTTCTCTAGAGAAAACAAGTTCAGTGCTCGTAATCTTTCCTCATAACTAATGTCCTCCAGACCCTTTTTATTAGTTTTGTTACCCTTCTCTGGACTCTCCAGTTCAAGCAGATCCTTCCTGAGGACTGGTGCCCAGAACTGGACAGCATACTCTAGATGCGGCCGGACTAGAGTCTTGTAGAGCTGGAGAATTATTTTATCTCTGGAGTTAATCCCCTTTTTAATGCATGCTAATATTCTGTTGGCTTTGCTTGCAGCAGCTTGGCATTGCATGCCATTGCTGAGCCTATCATCTACTAGGACTCCCAGGTCCTTTTCCATCCTAGATTCCCCCCCCAGAGATTCTCCCCCTAGTGAGTAGATTGCATTCATATTTTTGCCACCCAAATGCATTATTTTACATTTTTCTACATTAAACCTCATTTGCCATGTAGTTGCCCACCCCATTCATTTGTTCAGATCTTTTTGCAAGGTTTCCACATCCTGCGGAGAAGTTATTGCCCTGCTTAGCTTAATATCGTCCGCAAATACAGGGATTGAGCTGTTTACCCCATCCTCCAGGTCGTTTATGAATAAACTAAATAGGATTGGTCCCAGGACAGAACCCTGGGGGACCCCACTTTCCACCCCTAACCATTCCGAGTACTCCCCATTTATAACTACCCATGTACTCACCCTATGGTCCATGCCAATGGACCCTACTTTGTACAGTAAATGTTTATGGGGAACTGTATCAAAAGCTTTTGCAAAATCCCGGTACACCACGTCTACGGACCTTCCTTTAACTAGATGGCAGCTCACCTCATAGAAGGTTAATGGTTTGGCAAGAACGATTCTTCCTGAATCCATGATGATTACTGCTAATGATACCGTTTTAATTACTAAAATCTTGTATATAGTCCCTTGTCATCCCCTCCAAGAGCTTGCATACAATTGATGTTAGGCTAACTAGTCTGCCTTTCTCCTTTTGCTTTTTTATACATTTTTATGTTGGAGTTAAGCCACCCAGGACTGTTATTAGCTCTTTTAAATTTATTTCCCATTGGGATGCACTGGCTAATGCCCTTATTTAATATGCTCTTAAAGCATACCCATTTTTCCTCCGTGTTCATTGTTCCTAAGATTTTATCCCAATTATTATAATCTTACAAGGATGGTAGTTTAGGGAAGTTGGCTCTTTTGAAATTCAGTGTCTTTGTATTCCTCTTATGTATCATATTTGTGTGATTTATACTAAAACGAATTGACCTGTGATCGCTGTTTCCTAAGTTGCCCCGTATTTCCACATCTGTGATCAGGTCTGTATTGTTGGTAATCAGTAAGTCTAGTAACGCTTTGTTTCTAGTTTGTAGTTTCTAGTTGGGACACGGTTTGGTGACTAACTTGCTTTGAATATACTGAGCCTGAAAAGCTATGAACTATCAAGAATTTGAGAGAATTGAGAACATCCCCTTTAATTGATTATCTGTGCTACCCTTTTCACTATAGATGGTGGCAAAGAATATGTTCGTAAAGCAATTATTTCAGAAATGTTCTCTAAGTGTGGGAGTTTCTGGATATTTGGATTCTGTTAAAGGGCCTATAGACATGTAAATTATTGTTTTAGACTTTAAGGTTTCCATTTCAAGAGATTGCACTCATGCTGTCTTCTAGGTCGGATTAAGGCCATTCAGTTGGAATATACTGAAGCCAGAAGGACTTTGACTAATGCTTTGAGGAAAGCCCCCCAGCACACAGCGGTGGGCTTCAAACAGACGGTAAGATATTTTTTCTTTCATTAGAGGTTATGTAGCACATAAAGAGGGGAGGTAAATTCTCTGTAACACTTGCTTAACCACTTCAACCCCGAAAGATTTGGCTTCTCGATGACCAGGCCATTTTTTTACAATTCGGCACTGCGTCGCTTTAACTGACAATTGCGTGGTTGTGTGACGTTGTACCCAAACAAAATTGACGTCCTTTTTTTCCCACAAATAGAACTTTCTTTTGGTGCTATTTGATCATCTGCTTTTTTTTTTTTTTTTTTTTGCGCTATAAACAAAAAAAGAGCGACAGTTTTGAAAAAACACAATTTGTACCTTTTGCTATAATATCCCCAATTTGTTTTTAAAAAAGCAAATTTTTTGCCCCAGTTTAGGCCAATATGTATTTTACATATTTTTGGTCGCAATAAGCGTATATTGATTGGTTTGCGCAAAAGCTATAGCGTCTAAAAAACAGGGGAAAGATTTCTGTCATTTTTATTATTTTTTTTTTACTAGTAATGGCGGTGATCAGCGATTTTTTTTTTTTTTTATTAAATTTTTTTTTTTTATTGGGACTGCAACATGGCGGACAGATCGGACACTTTTGACACATTTTTGGGACCATTGGAATTTATACAGTGATCAGTGCTATAAAAATCACTGGCAGGGAAGGGGTTAACAGTAGGGGGAGTGATTCTAACTGGGGGGGGGGACTGCCTGGGTGAGGAGAGCGATCATTGTTCAAACTTGGTATGAACAACAGATCGCTCTCCCCACCCCTGACAGCATGGAGATCTGTCTGTTTACATTGACAGATCTCCATTCTGTCTGTGTGGCGTGATCGCGGGTGCCCGGCTGTCGCATCGGCTTCATCGTCGTGCCCCCTAGTAGTCAAAAGGCGAGCTGACGTATAGCTACGATGGTTCGCCCAGGGGAGCCAACCTGCCACAGTATAACTGCTGCGGCTGGTCGGGAAGGGGTTAAAATGCCTTACCTATGAATATTTAACGGCATTTTTATAAATGCAATGTTTGTAGATACTTTGGGACAGACTGGGGTTTACCTACTAAAGAAGTAGAGGCTGTTCAGGTGTTTCAGCAAATGAAATGCTAGTAAAAATACAGATTTTCCTTATGAACTAAAACATACACTTTTCAAGAGAAGAGTCTCTCTACTTTATTAAATTAAACAAAATGTGTGCCTTTACACATTCCTAGGCAGTTTTTCAATCCTCCTTGTGTGATTCTGCACTAATTTCCTTCCTTTTTAATCTGCTCAGGTCCACAAGCTTTTGATTGTGGTAGAACTTCTACTAGGTGAAATCCCAGATCGTCTCCAATTCAGACAGCATTCGTTAAAGAGGTCTCTTATGCCTTATTTCCTCCTTACCCAAGGTGAGCCTTCCATGCTTCTTTAAAATGGCTTTGAAATGTAAGTTTGCCTTTTCAGGAAACCTGAAAAGATGAACTAAAACCATTAACCCCCCCCCCTCATCAAGTTTCCAGTTGCACATCTTCATGGGGATTAGCTGTCAGTGCAGCAGTCTCGGGCTTTGATTTCCTCTGCTCCTTTTCCCCCTCTTTCGGTTGGGCTTCCGGGACAGTTCAGAGACATTCTGATTGGCCAAAGCGGTCACGTGCCATCACTGACCAATCTGAATCGCTCCGATTCGTCCCAGAAGCCCCACGGAAAGAAGTGTAGGAAGAGTTGGGATTTAATATCCTGGGAACGCTACATGGGCATTGACCACTAATAACCCACAGAAATAAGTGCGGCTGGGGGGTGGGGAGGCTATGCAGTGTAACTTCACTTTTTCATTTTTTCTGAAAACATGAACTAACCCTTTAGCTGGGAAAAAAAATAAAAGAAAAGATTCCCTCATCTATAGTTTTATTTAATTGCATACTTATTAAACCTACGAGTGTTACTCTTCTGCTGCTGCTAATGGCAAGCATTAGTCTTTCTGGGGTCACTGCAGAACCCAAAAACTTTACTGTTCTACAGATTTGTGTTTTAGGATTTTCTTTTGTCGTTTTATGGCCTTTCGCAATGTCAATTTCCATGTTTATTGGCATTTGATTCATTGTTGTAGTGTACCCTAGGACACATGTGAAAACTACATACATTTTTACACAGGTGCAGTCTGTAAAAATGTTTTCCATAAGATAAACATGATGGATTTACATAAACCTTTTTATTAACACTAGGAGATTGTGGGATGTCAGAGTCGCAGGCACCACATCCCTTAATAATGACCTCAAAAAGTTTATAGAGTGAGAGAATGGGATTTTAAAGGTGCCAACACAAGTTGGTATAAAAATTCCCAAATTTTATTATAAACATTTAAATTGATAGAAATGTCATATAAAAAAAAAACAACATAGAACATCCATGCAGCTACAGTAAAAATGCAGTAACGTCAGCTCTACATGTTTTGCCAGACTATGGCTTCTTCAGGAGACTTTACAACTACTGCATACATAATCACTGTGTTGTAACACAATTGGGGTAAACTCCACACACCAGCAGGATGTTTTGGGGAGATATTGAGCCACAGGGGAACCACATACGAACCAGTGAGTTACCTACCACTATTGTGGCAGGTAACCAAAAGGATAGACACCACTTTCCTCTAGGACCCACATCTAAATCTGTTTGCAGGGCAGTTCAAAATTGACCCTGGAGTAGCTACAAAGGGACAACAAGCTCGTATATTGGCACAATATGTCTGAGATAAACTGACATGCTGTGGCGTGCCCCAGGAGATATTTGGAGTTTAGCTCTGACATCAGAGACATCTTGCCAATATGTAGGCTTGTTGCCCCTTTTGCAGCTACTCCAGGGTCAGATATTGAACTGTCCCGCAAACAGATTTAGATATGGGTTCTAGAGAATCTGGTGACTTCTATCGTTTTTGGACTCCTTTCTTCCACAATAGTAACAAGTAATTTGCTGGTTTGTATTTTCCCCTGTGGCTCACTTATATCTCCCCAAAACACCCTTCTGGTGTATGATTTATTACCACAATTATTGTATTACAACACAGTGATTATGTATGCAGTAGTTGTAAAGTCTCCTGAAGAAGCCATAGTCTGGTGAAACATGTTGAGCTAAAGTTACTCATCTTTACTGTAGCCACATGGATGTTCTGTGATGGTTTTATATATGAAATTTCTATAATTTTTAAATGTTTTTATAATAAAGTTTGAATATTTTTATAATAACTTGTGTTGGCACGTTTTTAAAATCCATTCTCGTTTTATTCATACTTTTACTTTATTGTATGATGCACACAGTGTGATCCAAAAGCAGCAGCAGTAATTTGAGTAAAGACTTGTTCACTTTGTATAATTGATGGAATAATTTATGGTGATGGACTCAAACCTTTCGACGTCTGCTTGTACATACAATATGTAGGAAATCAGTACAAGACTCTTTACATGCTTTTCTTTTACAGCTGTCCGTACAGGCAATCTGTCCAAGTTTAATCAGGTGCTTGAGCAGTTTTGTGAGAAGTTCCAGACAGATGGAACGTACACACTTATCATCCGACTGAGGCATAATGTCATCAAGACAGGTAGGTAAATTACCTCCTTCAGTGAATAGACCCTGCCGGGGCCTGCTGAGTCAGTAACCTAAAGTTCTGCTGTTCAGTCAGAAGACTCAATATAGAAGGGGTGATTTATTCATGAACTTATAATAATGCTGCTTCACTGTTGTTTATCTGATGTAGTTTCTCACTTCACTGCATTTAAAAAGACCATGTCACCCCCTTGCAAGTAAAAACAGAAAAAAAAAATGTATTGCCTTGCAATGTGCCTCTGATCTGATCTTGCTTTCAAATTTGACTACTTCAGGAAAAGTCAACTACCTGACACAGCCCCCTCCTTCCTTGCACATGACAGCCCTCTCCTCTGTTGGGGGTTAATTACTCTCTGTGCCGGTCCAGCTCCTCAACTCTCCCTTCACTTTGTTACATAAACTTTAAGTTACAACTGGGAGAGGAGCAAAGGGGAATACTACAGAATGTTAATTGAGTGACTGTTCTGTGTCTGCTGTGGGTGCTAAAGTCACATCCAAGATGGCGGTGCCCAGCAGCAGTCTTGAGGCTTTTACATAAAAATAACACACCTAAAATACGTTGATGCACATCTAATATTATGAGAGAATTGTTTAAAGGAACGTTCTGGCGACAGGGTTTCTTTTATGCAAATACAAATTATGGAAAGCATTATTAAAAAACCTACTGTGGAGTATCTTTGTCATACCAAGTAATAAAGGAAGGGTAAAGTCCACAGCCTTCCTGGATCGACTTCAATACAACCAGCCTGCCCATACATGGATCGAAATTCGGGCAGTTCCTGCTGAACTTCAATCCGTATATGGCCGGCTTTACTTGGGTTCCAAATCAGCAAGTCTCAGAGTTGGTGGTTTCTAGGCCACATAGGACAAAATATGTAAAGGCATTGATGACACTGAATGCTAAGTATTTATGGCAGTGTGATCATTTTTAAAATGATCGATACATTTTTCGAAACCCTGAGCAGTTTTTTTGCTTTGCAAACTATTGGCTAAAATATAAAAATCTTGCATGCCCCTTGTAATATCTTCTGGTATGTTATCTGAATACACATCTGTTTTTATTTTATTGAAGAAGAATTAAAAAAAAACACTGTTAGGTAGTTCTCTATTGAAAATTATGGTAATAAAAATGAGGACTATAAGCAAATTGTTGTCTTTTGTGAACTGTCAGACCAGTGGGGTTGATTTACTAAAACTGGCGAGTGAAAAATCTGGTGCAGCTGACTTGTCCTTCTTCCAATTTTTGTTTTTTTAAATAAATAGGCCCTGGTATAAGCTGACTGCACTCTTCACCCAGTACTGTCTCTGATATTAACAAAACTGCAGTGGAGAACCATTTCAAGCACCCTTTTTGTTGTGGCACTTCATTTAATAAGTTTAAACATCAGAGAGAACCTATTTATTGCTGAGTTTTATGCTTTGGCCATTTTTTTTTAACTGTACACACTCACACTAATGTTTCACCTTATTCTATAGGTGTGCGTATGATCAGTCTATCATATTCCAGGATCTCTCTGCCTGACATTGCCCAGAAGCTCCAGCTTGACAGTCCTGAGGATGCTGAATTCATAGTTGCTAAGGTAAACAACACCTGAGAGGAGACATGGGGAGAGCCTGATATATAGAACAAATGTAGATGGAAGTGCTGATGAAACTCCATTTATTTCAAACCACAACTCCAGATATATTTTTATTTTTAGTTCTGGAAAGCATAGAGAAGTTCTCTGTCCCCCTTTTTTTTTTTTTTTTTTTTTTTTTTGGGGGGGGGGGGGGGATATTTTTTCCTAATTTCTTGATCATGTGACACCTGTACAAATGAGGGTTGCGATTGTCACCAGAACAGGACATATTACTATAACTCTTCCTTCCATTAATTGTGGTTCTATTTCATCCGTGTCCAGGAACAAAGCAGAAATCTGCCCAATAGGACATATTGACAATAAAACTTGACAGAAACTTTCTGTTCTCAGCTCTATCCAAACAAAATAAAACATTTTAGCTGGAGTGTGTCTTTCAAACTGAAACTCAAAAAAAAATAACTGCTAACTGGTAGGGCTGTTTTGGTAAATGGTTTGTTCTTCCTGTGGTTCATCTGCAGTGTGTACTCCTGGCCTATTCCCAATATCTATAAGATGTCGGGAATAGAGCTCTTTACTGGGACAATATAACTCCAGTGCACAGTTGCGTCATCAGTGGTTGCCAATGGGGGAGAATGCTAAACCCAAAAGAAGCAATTGAGAAGATGGTTTAACAGTGGACAGAGAGGGGAGACACAGCAGTAGATTGTAGGAACTGCAGGAGGGAAAAGAGGAGTTTACCATTATGTGCAATTACATAATGCCAAAAAAGCCCCCTGCAGATGGCAGTTTAGTTCTGCTTTAACCACTTCACGACCGCAATACGTATATATACCCTGTGGCTTTGAAGTGGTTTACTGGGGTTATGGCTGAAGCCTGTCGTCCATAATCTGTGTATATATTTTATTTATTTCAGCCAGCGATTCTCTTTCTTATAAAAGCGTTCCGAGTGGCTGATTAGCCGCTGGATCACTTTTAGAAGCAGCAGGAAGGGGTTCTCGCCCCTCCCGCCGCTCGCCAGTGTTTCTCATCCTTACCGGCGAGCCAGGGAAATGATCCGACAGTTCACACAGTTGGTCACAGAGGTGAGGAGAGACCAGATCATCTCTGATCACCACCTCTATGATCTAGGAGGGCCGGAGTAATGTCGTCATGATGCCACTTCTGGTCTAGGGCAGAAGTAAACCACTTTTTTTTTTTAAACAAAGGATCCTTTTTTTTTTTTTTATTTACTTTAGGATCTTTTGCTCTCAAAGGTAGAGGAGAGATTTGGGGTCTTATAGACCCCAGATCTCTCCATAAAGTAGACCTGTCATCCCTTATTTTTATTTCAAGGGATGTTTACATTCCTTGTAATAAGAATAAAAGCGATAAACAATTAAAGGGACAGGCGAAAAAATTAAATGAGAAAATGTAAAGTGCCATCCCTCTGTGTTCGCGCGCAGAAGCGAACACATGTGTAAGTCAAGCACGCATATGTAAACAGTGTTCACACCATATATGTGAGGTATCGCCACGAACATTAAAGCGAGAGCAATCATTCTAGTCCTAGACCTCCTCTCCTCTAAATGGGTAACCTGTAAAACATTTTAAAGTGTTGCCTATGGAGATTTTTAAGTATGATCACCATTCCACGAGCGTGCGCATTTTTAAACCGTGACATGTTACATATCTTATTTACTTGGCGTAACCTAATCTTTTTTACTTTACCAGGAATTGGGTTAAATATTGTGGTTTTTGTGCATTGAAATTCATTAAAGTGTATTTTTTTTTTTTTAAATTGCATTTGAAAAACTGATGTGCAAATACTGTGTGACATAAAAATGTAAACATCGCCATTTTATTCTCTAAGGTGCCTGCTAAAAAATAATATATATAATGTTTGGGGGTTCCAAGTAAATATTCTAGCAAAGAGTACTGATTTTTAAACAAAAAGTGCCAGAAAAGGCCTGGTCCATAAGTGGCAAAGAATATAAAATTCAAAACAATAAAAGATGATTTCTGAATTGTTGCTGTGGGTTACTATACTTAGTACATTGCCATTGATTTAGTAAATAAACATGTTCATAAAACTTATAACCACCTATTGCATTTATTCTATCTTCCCTTTTTTAATGTTATCTGTGCAGAGATAGGTATTGGTAGTGCGACTTCCTAAGACAGACAAAGCAGTGCAACTTTCTTGCACGTTCCATTCTCGTTCTCATCCCTGACTTTGTTTTACCTAGGCAATCCGTGATGGAGTCATTGAAGCCAGTATTAACCATGAAAAGGGTTATGTCCAATCTAAGGAGATGACTGACATTTACTCCACACGGGAGCCCCAGTTGGCTTTCCACCAACGCATTTCCTTCTGTTTAGACATTCACAATATGTCCGTAAAGGTAAGGAGACCATTTAATATTGAGAAATGGCCTACGATACAATGGGCACTCCTCCTACATTGCACCCAAACCTTGCCTGCTGGGGATATAACCAGAGCCAGATATGGATAAGTTCACTAAAATCTTTCTAAATGAAACGCTTTTTTCTGCACGAAAAGTCCTGGCAAGACAATAGATGAGAACTAATTTACCTGAGTTTAGTACATGGGTAGCAGAAGTGAATAATAGCTTACCAGGTAAGAAAATCGTATATAGCCACAGAGGATATCTGTCAAAATACAATAAATTTTGGGATAGGTGGTTGCAGGCCACAGAAAACCTTAGCAAGGCGAACCTTTCTATTCGTACCTCAAGATTGCCCTCCACCATCATTTCTGTTATCTAATGGAGACTGAATGATGTAGAAACATATGTCAACAATGTAATATGATTATTATCTTTTCTGTTATGTGTAAATGTGTGTCTCAGCATGTAATGTGATATACACGAGATGTCTGTTAAGGGATAACCGTTGGTAAGATCATGCGTGCATATTTGACGTTTCCTTTGCATATACTCTGTTTGTAAATTGATATTTTTTGTTACAATAAAGATACTGTCTAATTTTAAAAAAATATTCAGAAATGGCGATACCCATTCTCTCCAGGCTAGTGCATTAAAGTCTGCACTAGCCTGGAGAGCTTTTATGATTTACAAGTTTGAGTGATGCATACAAAAGGAATAAAACTCATAAATGGGACGTATTTTATTTGTAAAACACTATTTTTTTTTTTTTTTTTTTTCCTTTTTATTTTTGTAGGCTATGCGATTCCCTCCCAAGTCATACAACAAAGATTTGGAGTCTGCAGAGGTAAGAACCATTAGAACAGCTCCACCAAGTTTTTAGTTTTAAGGTAAACTCACTAGCAAAAAAAAAAAAAATCATTGCAGAGACGACTGTTTTATATAGCGGTAAGAGTAGAAGATTTATTGTCATTATAAAAGCAAATTCACAATGAAATTACATTACTACTCCACACATTTTACATATAAAAACAATCATCACCTACACATTTACCATTACAATAAAAAAATTAGACTAAAAAAAAAGTAGCTTGTTAATGACAATCAAATGGAATTTTCAAAATACTTTTATATTTGATCACCTGACCACCTGCTATCTTCATTGGGTCTGCTGGGCAGGGACTGTGGTTGGAGTGAGAGCTTAGCCCTTCCTCTCTTCCACAGTTGTAATCCCTTAGGGCCAGGCTACATGAGCTAGGTGCACATGTCAATCTCTAAGGAGGAAGGGTCAGCGGGACCGGGCAAGACACACCCATGTAGGAGTGCTCAGCCTCTTCTTCCCAAGGTAACAGCTCTGTAAGAGGCTGAAAGATGATGCTGCCATTGCAGTCCTAAGACAAGGGTGACAAAGCTGTGAGAAACTGAAACTTGTGCATACAGCATTGTCAGCGTGCAACAGGAAGACGGGTTGGACCCAAACTAGCAGAAGCATCAGGTATAAACATTAACGCCAGGGACTTAGTAGAAAACACTTTACTGATTGATGAATAAATGCTTTCTACTTCTCAAAGCTGAATTTTAGGTTTAAACTGAGTTTTTTTATAGACTTTGAAGCATTATGCACACAGGCGTACCTATCCATCCACCCATGCAAAAGGCCCTGGATGCACAGGTGTTAGACACAGCGGCTGCACAGATACAGCCAGTGGTCCCAATTTGACAGCAATACTGGTGCATGTCCCCAAACGCAGACAGTGTGAATTCAGGCCCAAGCGGCTGTCACATTGAGACCAGCTGTATCTGTGCAGCTGCTGCATCCTAATATGCGTGAATGGGACTGCCTACACGTGGATGCACAGAAAACACCTCTCCATTTCGTGTGGGCAAAGATGGCTCTTCGTATTGGGTATGCCCAAGTAATTAAAATTAATACCTTTTTTGTGCAGTATGACACTAACTTTTTCATGAGCCTTTGCTAGATGTAATTGTACTCCTGAAAGGCTGCTTATGGTTATGAAATTCTCTATTTATGCCTATTTAACTGGACAGCTGTAGAATTACAGTTCCAAAAACAAATTCCTTGTTACTATAAATAAATGAAGCTCTTGAAGCCTTTATTGATTCAGTTATGTTATATTCTTATTGGAGAACCTATGGCCAGCTTTTACTTACTGTTCCTTCCTGATGCTGTGGATTTTGTACTAATTCATCCAATTGTTTCTTTTTCCTTAGGAGCGGCGTGAGCGGGAACAGCAGGATTTAGAATTTGCTAAAGAAATGGCCGAAGATGATGACGATGGCTTCCCGTGACCTTGACTTTACCCACCCTCACTTTGTTCTGTTTATATTAGGGTTTATTTTTTTTCCGGTTTTGGTTTCAAGCCCTTCCTGGTACACCCCCTCGTCCTCGTCCTTTCCCCTTCACGTTGGCCATTTTATAAACAGTCATAAGCATACATCCGTGCAGCAGAGAACTGGAAGGTTTCTCCAGCAGGTTTTGAAGTAACGGACTGCATCTTCTATTATGATGTATTTATGAACTCTTCCTAACTGGCACTCCTCTACTGTGCCTACCATTATAGATTTATTTTCCTTGTCCTCAGTCTTTGAGATTGTCCACACTGATGTCATTCTACAATGTTTTACTTTATACACCACCCTTGGATAACCAGCAGCCCCTCTCTAGGAACTTCCAACTGTCTGTGCACACCTTGCCTGGGTGTTGGCAGTGGTAGTGTCCCAAGGAATGGAGGGCCATGGGTTACCCAGATGTGGTCAAAAACTAGTATTTTTTTGTTTTTTGTTTGTTCTTAACTTCTGTACCCTCAAAATCATGTTTTCAGGGTTTCGTTACTCTCGCACAAGTGCTTCAACTGTATAGATGGCTGAACTGGTGATTTCCACAGCCGTGCTCACTGTGGGAAATTCTCCAAACATGACCAGTTGGGGGTACTGCAGAATTAGAGCCGAGAACCACTGTTGTTCTACAATAGGTTACAAAAACATTTTGGCCTGATCGGTTTTGCATTTTCTGCCAATAGTTTTAATACTCGCACTTCAACTGTAAAGAAGTGTAATATACAATGACCCGGAGTCATAAAGTTCCACTTAAGATCTTGTACATCTGATTATTTTTTTGTTACTGATCAAGACTGTAAGGTGATGACATGCATCAAGTTTTGTTCGGCTCTTTAGTAACTCATTAAAGGCTGTTTGTAACCAAATTTTTTGTGGTGTGCGTTTTTTGTACCGTCTGCTAAGTTACCGCATTAAATAGTGACGATTTTCATCAGAAGAGCAATGTTCATGGGTTTTTGTTTTTCTGAAGGTCTGTTGGGGTTGAAGGCTCCTTGAACCAGGAAAATGGGGCTGAATGAAATAAAAGGGCATGGGATAATTAAAGTATTCCTGTCAGGAGAAGAACATATAGACTGCCATTTCTGCTGGGCTCTTTCTGATCTCGCTATACCGGAGTCCCGTGATCTCCCGCTGTGAGACATTGGGTCACCGCTTTTACCAGTCTGGGGATATGAAATCCCTGTGGCTTTCTCTCCTCTTCAGCGCTGAGAGAATGGGCTAGGTGGGTTCTGATTGGTCAGTGCCAATCAATTAGAATTCCTCCTATCCGTACACGCTAAGAGGGTATTAAAGTAAATTGATAATTTCCGCGTTGTGGTTAAAAAGCAGGTATGGCTGCTACCCATAAAGACTCCACTAGGTGGAGTTAGTGAAAGGAAATGTACAAAACACTGCGCTCTCTAATGTGAAACCAAATAAATCAGCAGCCATACGTTGTGACAAAAACAGTAAAGTGAAAAGTGAAGTGAGTTAGTGAAGGAAATATATACAGGAAGGAGGGGAGCACGTGTGGAATACACTCAACTTTCACCATAAGTGTTTTTATTTTTTGTTGTTTTTTGCTGATCCAGGCACAAGTCACTTTGGAAGTCATTATATAAAGAAACTGTTTTGAACTGATTTTGTTTACACAAGTTTTTTTTTTTTTTGTACATATATATTTTTTTATACGAAGTCCACTCTGGTCTGCAGGACAATAAGCACATTGCACTTATCTAAATCAGGTTAGATATTATTGGTGTATATTTTGGTTTTTGGAATCTTTATTTAAGGAGGATCATTTATATTGAGCACATATAGGATTTAACACTATTAATGTTTATGTGGTCTGTTATTTTTAAAGAGGCAACACATTTTGTTAACACGATCACTTGCTAAGAGGGTACATATAGGAGATTAAGCCACGTGGATTTCAAATACCCCCGACCGGTGAAGTGGCGACCCGATGTCTCACAGCGGATGATTGCGGGACTCCTGTATAGCATGACTGGGGGGGGGGGGGGATGGGGAGGGGGTCCAGTGTAAGTTTACCTTACAGATTTTCTGTAAAAGTAAACTTACCCTTTAATCACTTAAGGACCAGGCCTTTTTTTTAGATGTGTTTACAAGTTAAAGTTTTTTTTGCTAGTAAATTACTTAGATCCCCTAAACATTATACATTTATTTTCTAACACCCTAGAGAATAAAATGGCGGTCGTTGCAATACTTTCTGTCACACCGTATTTGCGCAGCGGTCTTACAAGCGTACTTTTTTGGGAAAAAATACACTTTTTTTGAATGAAAAAATAAGACAACAGTAAAGTTAGCCCAATTTTTTTTTTATATTGTAAAGATAATGTTACACCGAGTAAATAGATACCCAACATGTCACGCTTCAAAATTTTACCCTTAAAAATCTCCATAGGCGAAGTTTATAAAATTCTACAAGTTGCATGTTTTAAGTTACAGAGGAGGTCTAGGGCTAGAATTATTGCTCTCACTCTACCGATCACGGCAATACCTCACATGTGTGGTTTTAACACCGTTTTCCTGTGCGGGCGCTACTCGCGTATGCGTTCACTTCTGCACGCGAGCTCGACGGGACGCGTTTTCAATTTTTTTTTTCTTATTTATTTTACCTTTTTTTATTTTTACACTGTTTTAAAAAAAAAAAAAAAAAGTGTCACTTTTATTCCTATTACAAGGAATGTAAACATCCCTTGTAATATAAAAAAAGCACGACAGGACCTCATGAATATGAGATCTGGGGTCAAAAGGACCTCAGATCTCATATTTACACAAAAATGCAATAAAAAAAAAAGTCATGTAAAAAAAATGATTAAAAAAATGGCCCTTTTAAGAGCTATGGGTGGAAGTAACGTTTTGACATTGCTTCCTCCCTGTAGTGATTACTTTTATCGGCAGTGGGAGAGGGCCCCTCCCGCCACACTCCGGAGCCCTCCGCCGCTTACCAGAGCCGTCGGCGGAGGCCATCCGGTCCTTTCACTGACTGTGCATGGAGACGAGTGAGGGGAAGATGCCCCCCCACCCCTCTCCATGCACAGCCAGTGAAAGGACCGTATCGCCTCCGCCGCTGCCGACAGCTCCGGTAAGCGGCGGAGGGCACTGGAGCGTGGCGGGAGGGGGGGGCCCTCTCCCGCTGCCGATAAAAGTGATCTTGCCACAGAGACCACTTTTATCTTGTAGCTGGCCGAACACGAGGATATCGGGGTTATGGCAGCTAGCTGCTGCCATAACAACGATGGCCGTCCTTAAAGTGAGGACGGATATCGGTGGCTGGCAAGTGGTTAAGCCAGGCTCAGCTTACTGCAGCTGTCTCATCAAGTAGATCTCTCCCCCTTTATTCAGATAAATTGACTGTCGGAAGCAGCTCAAGAAGAGTATATAAAAAAAAAGGGCCCCAATAGTGTTCTGTTTTTAAATTTATAGGTCACTTTAATAAAAACGCAAAAAAATGTGCATAATATAAAAAAAAACAAACACACAGAGCAGGGTATATATGCAGCTCAACGCTGAAGGGAATCACCCACTGACAGCTCAAAGATTTTGTGACTTAAAGCATGGGGCTGAGCCCCCCTTTCTGTGTGCTTTCAAAGAAAAGGTGCTTTAATGAGGACCTCTAACCTGATCTTTAAAAACCAGGGCCTTATCCATCTGGATCTACAGAATCTTATTCTTTTTTTTAACTTTATGATCATTAGTGAAATATTTTTCATTATACATCTTCTCATACAATCACCCATTCCCCCCCCCCCCCACCAGTCAGGAGTAAGAATAGTAAACCTATGAGGTGTAAGTTTCTTGGATGTTTGTTGAGTAGGAAGCCCTAATATCTTCCACCCAACCCCCATTCTACTACTCCGATCTCCTCTCCCAGCCAACCAAACAGCCTCCGACAATCCCAACCATCCATCTCATCTTCCCCTCCAACACCTTTCACTCTCATTTACACTACTCTCCCATTTCATTAGGTCATATCCTGTCTTCCTTATTCTTTTACACTCTCTTTTTAAATTTTGATGCCTCTTATATGCCACCAAGGTTTCCAACGCTTACATTTCTTTACACCACCCTGTCTAATACCGCGGTTTCCTTCAGAATTATCTCATTCATGCCACGTTCCCATTCTCTACTGGACGGGGTCAGGTCCGATTGCCATCTCTGAGCTATCAATTTTCTTGCCTGAAATAAACATCTCAAAATTGCGACTTGAGTGTTTCCTGGATTTCCCTCTCCCAGGCCTAGGACACATAGCTTGATATCTAGGTTTGGGGGAACCCCAAATACCTGGTCTATAATTCCCAGTACCTCCCTCCAGTAGTGAAACAGCTTTGGGCACCTCCAGAACATATTGATTAAGTCCCCCTCTGTTTCCCCACCTGGGGCAGCTGGCATCCAATCTGCGACCACCCTCCCGTATGCTGGAGTTGTGATGCCAGAAAGTATTTCAAAGGGTGTGGAAGTGCTACTCCTTCTTTCCTGTCTTTGTAATTGTAAAGTACTCAAACAAATTCTTGCCGGCCCACCCCTCCAAATCAACTCTCTAAAAACAGCGTCTATCTTTTGGAACCACTTTTTTTTCTTCCACCCCTTCCCTTCTAAATCCTCTTACCTCGGGGGAGGACCTAAGGGCTATTGCCAGAGGTTTGATTGCGAGGGCGAAGAGGAAGGGCGACAAAGGGCACCCCTGCCTCGTCCCCCTCATCAATAGAAATTTATCAGAATATTCGTTATTCACCTTTACTTTTGCCTCCAGCATTTTATACAGCATTTTTACCCAGTTAATAAAAATCGGGCCGAAATTGAAATCCTGCTAGAGCCCTCCACAGATATTGCCATTCAAGGCTATCAAAGGCCTTGGCGGCATCCAAGGACAAAATGGGCCTTGCTCTATCCTCATCCGTTGGGACCTGAAGATTTAAATATACCAGCCTTATATTTGTACTAGTAGATCTTCCAGGTATAAATTCTGACTGGTCGGGGTGGACAAGTTTCTGTATGATTTTATTCAACCTAGCCGCCAAGACCTTTGCAAGAATTTTTATATCTCTGCTCAGTAAAGATCTATATGAGGATATATTAAGTGGGTCTTTACCTTCCTTATATATCACTACTATAGCGAATTCCATCATTGATGAGGGAGCTTTCCCCCCCATCACCAACCAGTTCAAGACCCGCAGCACCTTCCCGTAATGCCGGTATGTCTCGGCCGGGAAAACCATCAGGTCCTGGGGATTTCTGACCCGCCATCTCCTGCGTAACCCACTGTAGTTCCTTCATTGTTGTGGGTAGATCCAATTCCTCCCTGTCCATCTCAGAGAGCGAAGGGATCACCAAACTCCTGAAAGACATCCATTTCTTCCCCCTTTTTCTCCTTCCGGGAGCTATACAAATCCTCACAATATTTTCTAAACGTATCCACTATTTCTGGCGTATGTGAAGATACCCTCTCCTATGGTGATCGTTGGAACCAAAGATGGGGGTGAGTTTGTCTTAACCAGGTGGGACAGCATTTGCTCTACACTTTTCCCTTCCCCAAAGGCAAGTCGTTTCTGAAAAAGTTGTTTGTTCTCTACTTTCCCAAGCATTATTAACTGGTAATTCTGTTGTTCATCTATCCAGGCCCTGAGTCTATCAGGTGTTGGGTCATTAACATTGTTCTTCCATTATTGTCACCCTCTCCCCAGACACCTTTTCCCAATCCTTGGTCCGTTTTAAAAGTTTTGACGTTGTATCATTATACCTCGGAAGGAAAGCCTTCAAGGTATCCCATACCACCCCCTCCGAGGTGGTACCTGTATTTAATTCAACAAATTCTCTTAATGCCATTAATACCTCATCTGGCCCACCCATCAGTTCCATCCAGAAAGGGCTTACTTTCCACTCCCTGGGGCAGTTACTCTCCCCTAATTCTACTGACACTCTCACCGGAGAATGGCCCGAGAGGCCTCTTGACATGTAGCTTAATTCTTTACCACAAATAACTCCTCCTCATTCTCCAGAACCAAATCTATTCTGGAATGTGTCCCCATGGGCTTCTGGGTTCTGTACTCTCCATATATCCTTCAGTCCAGCCTCCCCCATAAATTGGGACAGACGGTCATCTACTATGGTGCCCATTTGTGTCCCCAGGGGGAACCTATCCAATTTCTGGTCCATGACCATATTAAAGTCCCCCATAGCTATCACCGGCACACCCGGCTTATCCAGCACAAACTCCATTAATTTACACAGAATCATAGTGTTAAAAGGAGGAGGGACATACACATTAGCCAGCGCATAGGTTCTATTCTCTGTCTTACAAAATAGGAAAATATACCACCCCAGTTCATCAGTCTTAATCTGCATGCAGGTGAACGTTACTCCAGATCTAATCAAAATGCTCACCCCCCAAGAATAGGAGGTGTGAACAGAGTGATACTGTGTTTGAAAATCTCCCCAACCCAATTGAGGTATGGAGATATTAGTGAGGTGTGTCTCCTCCAGGCAGAGCAGCCCAACCGCATATATTTTTGCCATCGAGAGAACTGAGACTTTTTTCCCTGGGTCTCCCAAACCCTGGACGTTCCAGGAGGATCAAATTAACTTTTTTATCTGTATACCGTTAGCCATTGATATTCCAATAAATATATGTTACTCAATCTGCCCAAAACAAATTGTATAATTTCTATAAACATTGTGCAATCTTTCTTTGATGACCAATACCTATTCTTCTTAGTGTGCTTTTTCTGTGATGTTTTTGTGACCATATATTACCTGTAAAAAAAATGTTTGTTCTTCATACACCCCTTCAAGAACCGTTTATACCAGGGATATGCAATTAGCGGACCTCCAGCTGTTGCAAAACTACAAGTCCCATCATTCCTCTGCCTCTGGGTGTCATGCTTGTGGCTGTCAGAGTCTTGCTATGGCTCATGGGACTTGTAGTTCTGCAACAGCCAGAGGTCCGCTAATTGCATATCACTGGTTTATACCAATCATACTATCTAATACTCTCTCGTGTCTCACCTCCTCTCTAGGTTTGTATTGGGGCTTTCTAATGTGAACTTCCCATGTGTTCACAGTGTTAAATATTATTATCTTCATATTCAGAACCTCCCTTCCCCTCCCCCCCAACAAAAAAAAATCATGAAAACCAACAAAAATAACAAAAAAAAAAAGAAAGAAACCCCCCCCATACCCCTTTGTGAAAAGGGACAAAATCACATTGTTCAATCTATCCTAGATGCGACACCCCTCCAAACTCCCTAATATTCAAAATTAGTGATGTGCTGTGTCCTAGAATCAATTATGCTGCCGGTGATACTCCCAGTTCCTATCCTCAGGGTAAATCATTCCAGTTCTTCTATAGTCTCCCCTTATGGGTTGCCAATCTCCCTGCCACTTCCTCAGGAGTATCAAAAAACTCAGGTGGTTACCCACAATCTTGCTGGCTATAGTAATGCATAAGTTACTTTCAGATGTTGTAGTTTGCGTATGATTCCCCCAAACTTGGCCCTTCGTTTTTGCAAGTCAGGTGAAAAATCTGGGTATATAGATACCCCGGTACCATTATAGAGCATATTACCCATTTCTCTGACTTTACATAGTATAGTCACTCTCTGTCCTTTATAATAGAGCATTTTTAGCAGGAGGGATCTTGCGGGGCACCCTGTGGGCTCTCTCCATTGCGAAAAAAGGTGAAAAAGTGTCCTCCCCAAATAAATGTTTAAACCATTTCTCCAGAAATGGGACGGGGTCTGGGCCCTCACTGCATTCAGGGAGCCACACAATCCTCACATTTTTTCTTCACATCCTATTTTCCATTTCATCCATTTTTATCTCATAGTTAATCATTTGTTCTCTTACAGATCTTATTCAGGTCATCCTCCACTAGGCTAACTCTCCCCTCCATGGCGGTGGATCGCAAACCTTTTGTAAGTCATGCCTAACAAAGGACAGCTCTTCCCTGATGATTTTAAGCTGGTCGGATAATTCATTTAAAGAAAGCTTACAGGAGTTAATTGCTTGCAAGACCTCCTTTAGTGATGGTTCTGTTTCTATTAGGGCGCCAGCTCCAGATGGTGATTTTAAAGTGTCCTGGGCTTCCTCCCCTACGGATTTCCCTCCTGCATTATTCCTCCTGCATTATTCACCTCCATTACTGCTGCTACTTGACCATGACCTTGGCTTTTTCTCACAGCTGGAGCCCCAGGCTGTGATTTAGATTGAACTTGGGGGTTCTGTTGTCCTCCTTTTGGAGAGGTCTGGCCTGGAGTATGCGCAAACCTCTCCGACTTGGCTGCTGCCTGGCTCCCCTTTACAGTTTGTTGCGGCTGCGCGGTAGCGCTATCCTACTGTGTTGACTCACCCCCCCTCTTTCTTTTCATGACAGGCTATTTATTTAATCCAGTGCCTTCTGTCCTACTTAGGACGGTATAACACCTACACCCCCCAAAAAAAAGGGAAAAAAAGCAACCAAGGAGGAGAAGAAAAGTAATAAATAAATAAAAAAGCTGGCACCCAGAGATATGCCTGTCCTTCCCCCACTGATATTGGCTGAGTGTCCGCTAAATGCCACTACAGGGCAAACTAGGTCTCCTCTGAAGTTTATGTTTTGCAGTGCAGTACAGGATCCACTCTCGTTTAAATGTTAGGGATTTAATCCTTTCTCAGCCTCCAGGTCCAGACTCTTAACCTCCTTCCAGTCTATCACACTGACACTAAAACTCTTTAACTCTTTATGTAAAAACTAGACAAAAAGGAGGAAAGTATAGTGAAAGACTCTCACCCATCCACCAGGCTCGTTCCGATTCGGGGAAGTCTCCACTTTTGACATAGTGCTCCAGGGGGGATAGTTTTCCAAATCGCAACACTCTGTGCTTTGTTCTTTAGTAGTACACACCGCCACTGGGGTTGTTCCTCCACCCAGTGAGCACAGCGGGAGCCTCTCACACCGCCGCCTTGTACTCAGTGTTTGGCTTCTTGCCAGCACACACCGCTGCCAGGGCTGTTCCTCTGTTCGGTGAGCACGGCCAAATCTCTCACACCGCCGCCGTCCACTTAGTGTTTGGCTCTCAGCCCGCCCACACCACTGCCGGATCTATTCCTCCATCCAATGAGCACGGCGGGGGCTCTCACACTGCCGCCACGCCACTCAGCCAAGCCCGCTGTCAGACCAAGGGTCTATGAGTCAAATGGCCCCACGCCATCGCTGCTCACCCAGCAGCTCTTTCAGATCCTCGGCCAGCTTCCATCACTCATCGGCGTCTCAGGATAGCAAGGAGGGAGAGGGAGAGGTGCCGCGCGTTCCCTCACATCCTCATCTGGTCACGCCCACCCCCTCACATCCTCATCTGGTCACACCCATCAGTATATTAGGATTTAGTATGATACAATATCCTCATACCTCCACAGTTGCTGCTGGCAATGTTAAGTGTACCCATACACCATAAACAATTAATGTGATACTAAAATTGCAAATACACAAAAATATGCCTACAATTTCCACATGCTTCAAATAAATAAAAATCAAACAATGTACTACAAATGATGATACACTTTTCTTATATACACTGCCACCATATATGTATATCAAACAGTGTCACGGATATGAAGTCCTCTGCGTCCTGTGTTGTACAATGTAAGAAATGTATTTAATTTGTTAATCCTGACCATTATAAAGAAGGCATGCAAATATGTATGAAACAACTACATTCTCTTTAAAAAAAATTAAGTTGACACCCCTGAAAAGAAAGGTTGTCATTCCAAAAAAGTGGAGATATGAGAGCCAAAAAATCACCTTACCCCCATCCCCGCTCATACACACACACACCTATTCATCCCTTGTTGGCCCGTAGATGTGATAAGTGTGCTCAATATTATTTAGCTAGGTGGGGGGGGGGGCAGAAAAAGAGGTATACATCAGCGGCGGCCGCTCCATAAGAGATGCCACCCCCCCACAATCTTCATACACCCGGCCCCTAATCTCAATGCGGGTCACCGGACGCATGGATCTCAATGGGGTGGGAGTTTTTTTTCGAAGCACATGAGGCTCTAATTGGCTTCAAAAAGGTTGGGCTCAGGGCGCAGAGCATTGCGCCCCAAGCCCACCCACTTGTGTGTCATTAGCGAATCAATATTCGCTATTGTCTTTCTGCTTTTACTTCCGGCTAATCGGGAAGTGGGTCTTAAGACGGGATGTTCTGGCTGGCGGACGGGCGAGCAGACCTTTGGTTGAACAAGATGGACTTGTGTCTTTTTTCAACCTGACTAACTATGTAACTATGTAACACCCCCTTCACACAGCACACAGGAACGGAGCTGAGGCTGCCAATGGGCTGGCTGGCGGACGGGCGAGCAGGGCTCCCCCCCCCCTAAAAAAATGGAGCACCAACTGCCACTGGTATGCATAGGCACTTGTACACATACTATTATCTAACGTATAATCTACACACATCTCCACATGCAGAGTTAAGGCCTATACACACGATAATTAAATCGTACGACAAAAGATCGGCCGACTATCTGATCATTAGTATAGTGCTTTTGACAGCTGAAAAAAAATTGAAGGTGCAGGCCCGAAACTTTTTATCGTATTTGAACATAACGTCTGATTTTCATTTAATCAGTACATTGCAATACAATTCAACACATTACATCACTTCCGAAGTTGTATTCTGTCTTAAAAGAATTTTCGTAAGTTGAGTAACCTCTTCATTTTCAATATGAGACTAGCATGCAACAAAAAACGAACGATCATTCCCCTGATAATTTAATTGTGTGTAAGAATCTGACAATCCGATCGTGTGTGGGCTTCCCCAGACTTTCAGCGGACTTTTCCAGCCGCAAATCTGCCGAACTTTAGATTTGGAACATGCTTCAAATCTTTACGTCGTAACTACGCCAGACCCAGAAATCTGCTCGTCTGTATGCTAGTCCGACGGACAAAAACCCACGCTAGGGCAGCTATTGGCTACTGGCTATCAACTTCCTTATTTTAGTCTGGTGTACGTCATCACGTACGAATCCGTCGGACTTTTGTGTGATCGTATGTAGGCAAGTCCGCTTGTTAGAAAGTCTGCCGCAAGTCCGCCAAAAGTCTGTCGGACGGGCTGTCGGACTTTTGTAGCCGAAAAGTCCGACCGCGTGTACGCGGCATTAATAGTGAAGGATGTCAGTAAAAGAAGATAATGCACTGATGTGTATATTATTTGTTGACCAGCAGGGTGCAGCATTTTCTCAGCAGCGAGCGCGCATTCAGTGATGCAAATCTAGTAGCGGCACATCAGGAAACAATAACCATCCTGCTGTTCCTAGGAATTTGCATTTTATGATTCAAGATATATATATTCTATACATTCATAAGTTAGTAGTTATGGTTTTTAGAAAACATGTTTTATTATTTAAAAATATTTTTGATTTCTTAACCTGGCTTCTTCCTTTCCTGTTGATAATACTCAGAATAATGTAGGACCAGTTTCCTTTTTTTGGATAAGCCAGCCCCCTCCTTCTAAAATAATGTATTTCCAGCAGCCATATTGACAATGTACTTTAGCTATGGTAGGGAAAGCATAGGGAGATCTGCTGAAAAAGTGCACACGGAGAGATTAGTGGGTTTGTAGGCACTGGCAGGTCTGTTAAAGTAGATGTACAGTAAACCCCTTTCTTAAAGTGATCATAAACCTCAGACATTAAATATGAGCATATCTGTCTATAGTGTGTACTTGTCTCAATTAGGAGCACTAAGTGTCAATTCTGCCTGCTGCTTCGTTCCTCTGCTATCTGCATGAATCACTTCTGACATGTTTTCCTGACACCAAGAGAAAAAAGGTGACAGGGGAGGATCCTCCAGCTGATTGGCAGCCTCAGCTCCGTTCTTCATCAGTTTAAGCCGATATGTATTCTGCTACATATTTTTGGTAAAAAAAAAAAAAAATCCCAGTAAGTGTATATTGGTTGGTTTGCGCAAAAGTTATTGCGTCTACAACTTATGGGATATTTTTATAGAATTTGTATCTATTTTTATTTTTTTAGAAGTAATGGCGGCGATCAGCAATTTTTAGTGGGATTGTGACATTGCAGCGGACAAATCAGACACCTAACTGACACCTAACTGACACTTTTTGGGAACCAGTGACATTATTACAGTGATCAGTGCTAAAAATATGCACTGTTACTGTGCTGACACTGGCAGGGGAGGTGTTAACATCATGTTCATTGGTAATGTTTTCTAACTGTGTGGGGGGTGGACTGACTGACAGAGATCCGTGTTCCAGGAACATAAGATTTCTATGTCCTCCCCTGTTAGTCCACAGGACTCGCTGATTGCCCTCCCTTCTGGCCAATCAGTGCGCGGGTGCCCACACAGGCAAGTGCACGAAACAATGTACAGGTACGCTGATTCACGCACCCATGCCACCATGCCGCAGTAAATCTGCGGCGGGTGGTTGGCAAGTAGTTAAATCAATCTACTGAGCTGGCCAGAACCACCTCTGGAGGGAGTCTATTCCACATTTTCACAACTCTTACCGTGAAGAAACCTTTCCGTATTTGGAGATGAAATCTTTTTTTCTCTAGCTGTAAAGAGTGCCCCCTTGTCCTCTGTGATGACCTTAAAGGGAATAGCGCAACACCAAGTTCACTTTATGGACCACTTATGCATTTGTACATGGTGATCATATTCCCCCTAATCTCCTCTTCTCAAGAGGGAATAAATTCAGTTCCTCTAATCTTTCCTCATAGCTGAGCTCCTCCATGCCTCTTATCAGTTTGGTTGCCCTTCTCTGCACTTTTTCAAGTTCCCTGATATCCTTTTTGAGAATTGGTGCCCAAAACTGAACTGCATATTCCAGATGAGGTCTTACTAATGATTTGTACAGGGGCAAAATGATATCTCTCTCTCTCTGGAGTCCATACCTCTCTTAATACAAGAAAGGACTTTGCTCTCTTTAGAAACTGCAGCTTGGCATTGCATGCTATTATTAACCACTTCAGCCCCGGAAGGATTTACCCACTTCCTGACCAGGCCATTTGTTTGCGTTACGGCACTGCATCGCTTTAACTGACAATTGCGTGGTCCTGCAACGCTGTGCCCAAACAAAATTGACGTTCTTTTTTTCCCACAAATGTGGTATTTGATCACTCCTGCGGTTTATATTATTTGCGCTATAAACAAAAAAAGAGCGACAATTATGAAAAAAAAAAACTGTATTTTTTACTTTTTGATATAATAAATATCCCCCCCAAAAAAATAAAAAATTCTTCATCAGTTTAGGTCAATATGTATTCTTCTACATGTTTTTGGTAAAATAAAATGCAATAAGTGTATATTGATTGGTTTGCGCAAAAGTAATTGCATCTACAAAATAGGGGTTATATTTATGGCATTTTAATTATTCATTTTTTTTTACTAGTAATGATGGTGATCTGCGATTTTTAGCGGTATTGTGGTGGACAGATCGGACACTTTTGACACTTTTTTGGGACCACTGACATTTATACAGCGATCAGAGCTAAAAATAGCCACTGATTACTGTATAAATGTCACTGGCTGGGAAGGGGTTAACACTAGGGGGCGATCGAGGGGTTAAATGTGTGTCCTAGGGAGTGTTTCTAACTGTGGGGGGATGGGACTGCCTGGAGGAGACGTACAGCAGTTCAAAAGCAGTATGAACAGATCTGTCTCCTCTCTCCTGACAAAATGGAGTTCTGTATGTTTACATTGGCAGATCTCCATTCTGTCTTTCTCAGGAGCGATTGTGGGTGCCCGGCAGACATTTAGGCCGCCGGGCATGCACATTGGCTCCATCGTCGTGCCAGCTACAGCGATATGCCCAGGGGGGCCAACCTGCCGCAGTATAACTGCGGCGGCTGGTCCTTAAGTGATGAAGCTTAGATCTACCAAAACCCCCAGGTCCTTCTCCACTATAGATGTGCCACTTCCCTCCAATCAGCTCTCAGAGCTCTCCTCACTGAGCTCTGGAGAGTGTAACTTAAGCTCCACCCCCTTTTTTCAGAACTCTGAACTTTGAATGGATGTAGAGAAGAGAAGACTGCAGAAAAACAGGTACAACCTATGTAGGAGGATTTGTTTCATCTCTGTGTATCACCTGAGGCCAGTCATTTCACTAAGTTTACAACCACTTTAATGTCCTGTAGGTAGATGTTGTGTATCTAGGAAAATTTGGAAGGAGGGAAGGGTTTTTACTTTTTGTTACATCCTAATGCTGCGGCTGTCCTGCAACCTCTTTGCAGCCTGCCACTGCACTACAGTGATAGCAGGCTGCATGTGTTTTTTTTCATAGGGCATAGTTCCTAAATGTTGTTGGATGCAATTGTTTTTTCACAGACCTTGTTTATAATGTACCTTCCATAACAATCACATTTAAAGTGGAACTTCACAGGAAGTGAAGTCTGTCTCCCAGGTGGCTCTGCCCCCTTGGTGCCATCATTATGGCATATGCGCATATGTACCCATGGGTGCTGCATTGAAGGGCACATCTGCAGATGCACACAGACAGGGAAGTTTTTAGACTTTTCTGGTCGCAGTGTTTGCGCATGTGTGGGAAACTCTCCATGTGTGCAGATGCCCGGGGACCTCGGCGCATGTGCCACACAGCTTTCTCAGTATCTAAGCCCTGCTGCACATCTGCGCACATGCAGGGTTGAGGAGACATACTGGCCTAGGTGACATTACGGAAGTGCTGATTTTCTGCACAAATAAAGCTTTTGAAGAAAATATACAGTAGTGTGCAAAAGTTTAGGCAGGTGTGAAGAAATGATGTAAAGTACAGTTGTGCTCATAAGTTTACATACCCTGGCAGAATTTATGATTTCTTGGCCATTTTTCAGAGAATATGAATGATAAACACAAAAACATTTCTTTCACTCATGGCCAGTGTTTGGCTGAAGCCATTTATTATCAATCAATTGTGTTTACTCTTTTTAAAATATAATGACAACACAAACTACCCAAATGACCCTGTTCAAAAGTTTACATACCCCAGTTCTTAATACCGTGTATTTCCCCCTTTAACATCAACGACAGCTTAAAGACTTTTGTGATATTTGTGGATGAGGCTCTTTATCTTCTCAGATGGTAAAGCTGCTCATTCCTCTTGGCAAAAAACCTCCAGTTCCTGTAAATTCTTGGGTTGTCTTGAACTGCACGTTTGAGATCTCCCCAGAGTGGCTCAATAAAATATAGAGGTGAGGAGACTGAGATGGCCACTCCAGAACCTTCACTTTATTCTGCTGTAGCCAATGACAGATCGACTTGGCCTTGTGTTTTGGATCATTGTCATGTTGGAATGTTCCAAGTACATCCCATGCGCAGCTTCCTGGCTGATGAATGCAAATGTTCCTCCAGTATTTTTTAATAACATACTGCATTCATCTTGCCATCAATTTTGACCAAATTTCCTGTGCCTTTGTAGCTCACACATCCCCAAAACATCAGCAATCCACCACAGTGTTTCATAGTAGGAATGGTGTACTTTTCATCATAGGCCTTGTTAACTCCTCTCCAATTGTTGCGTTTATGGTTGTGGCCAAAAAGCTCAATTTTGGTCTCATCACTTCAAATGACTTTGTGCCAGAAGGTTTGAGGCTTGTCTCTGTGCCGTTTGGCGTATTGTAAGTGGGATACTTTGTGGCATTTGCGTAGTAATGGCTTTCTTCCGGAGCCTCGACCATGCAGCCCATCTTTCTTCAATTGCCTCCTTATTGTGCATCTTGAAACAGCCACACCACATGTTTTCAGAGAGTCCTGTATTTCACCTGAAGTTGTGGGTTATTCTTTGCATCCGGGAACAATTTTCCTGGCAGTTGTGGCTGAAATTCTAGTTAGGTTACCTGACCGTGGTTTGGTTTCAACAGAACCCCTTATTCTCCACTTCTTGATTACAGTTTGAACACTGCTGATTGGCATACTCAATTCCTTGGATATCTTTTTATATCCCTTTCCTGTATTAAACAGTTCAACGACCTTTTCCCGCAGATCCTTTGACAATTCTTTTGCTTTCCCCAGGACTCAGGATCCAGAAACGTCAGTGCAGCACCAGATGAAAGATGCAAGGGTCTGTCAGGAGTCCAAAAACTCATTGACCTTTTATACAAACACACTATTTACAAACAAACAGATCACAGGTGGGGATGGTTACCTTTAATAGCCATTCAATTCCCTTTGTGCCAACTTGTTTGCGTGTTATCAGGCCAAAATCACCAGGGTATGTAAACTTTTGATCGGGGTCATTTGGGTAGTTTCTGTTGTCATTATGATTTAAAAAGTGTAACCACAGTTGATTGATAATAAATGTCTTCAGCCAAACACTAACCATGAGTGAAAGAAATGTAAACTTTTGAGCACAACTGTAAGAATGCTTTCAAAAATATATATTTCAATTGTTTATTTTTTATCAATTTATAAAATGCAAAGTGGGGAGAAGAGAAGAAAAATTTTAATCAAACCAATATTTGGGGTGACTACCCTTTCATTTCAAACCAGCATCAATTTATGCACTTGCACAAAGTCAGGGATTTTGTAGGAATAAAGTCAGGTGTATGATTAACCAATTATACCATGCAGGAGCTAATGATCATCAATTGCATATGTAGGTTTAAACAGTCTTTACCTAAAACAGAAACAGATGTGTAGGAGGCTTAAAACTGGGTGGGGAACAGCCAAATTCTGCTACTAAGGTGAGGTTGTGGAAGTGTTTCATGTCATAGGTCCTACACCATGGCAAGACTGAGCACAGCAACAAGACACAAGGTAGTCATACTGCATCGGCAAGGTCTCTCCCAGGCAATGATTGCAGACCAGACTGGGGTTTCAAGATGTGCTGCTCCAGCTCTTTTGAAGAAGCACAAAGAAACTGGCAACATTGAGGACTTAATGCAGCATCTGCTGCATTAAGGAAACTTAATGCAGCAGATGAAAGAAACATCAATGCTACTTCTCTTTGACATCAGAAGATATCCTCAACATAGAACTGGTGTAAACCAGTGGGACCCAGGTACACCTCTCCACTGTCCAGAGAATTCTGACCAGAAGTGGTCTTCATGGAGGAATTGCTGCCATAAAGCTATATCCCTGAAGTGGAAACAAGGCTAAACGACTCAACTATGCATGAAAACATAGGAACTGGGTTTCAGAAAAATGGCAGCGGGTACTCTGGACTGATGAGTCAAAATGTGAAATATTTGACTGTAGTAGGAGGCAGTTTGTTGGCCGAAGGGCTGGAAAGTGGTACAATAATTAAAGTGTCTGCAGGCAACAGTGAAGCATGGTGGAGGTTCCTTGCAAGTTTGGGGCTGCATTTCTACAAATGGAGTTGGAGATTTAGTCAGGAATGTCAATGGTGTCCTCAATGCTGAGAAATGTAGGCAAATACTTATCCATCATGCCATTGCTCCTGTTTAAATAGTCCCTAGTATGTGTATGTATGCATATGGGGTAGAGACCTTGGATTGTAAGTTACTCAAGGGCAGGGGCTGATGTGAATGCACAACATGTAAAGTCCTGCGTAAATTGTTGGTGTTATATAAATATACCTGTAGTAAATAAAATTGTACTGTAGTAAGAGGGCCCATTTAGAGAGTGTTGCATTAAGGCAGACCATTCATGTTGAATGGGCCCTAAGGCCTCATGCACACAGGGCGTTTCTACAGTTGCTTTTACAGCTGCTATTAGCAGCCTGAGATGTTTTTTTATTGCAGCTTAAAAATGCCTCTATGGCTTCATGCACACACAGGCTTTTAGGAGCTGTAAGTGGCATAGGCGTTTTTAAGCTGCAAAAAAAAAAAAAAAAAAACAAGGGCCAGCGCGTTCTGAGGACCGGTGTTACAGCTGTAAAAACATCTGATGCTGCTAAAGACTGCTAAACGTGGCTTAACGCTGGATACAGCGTTATGCCATGTCAAGCGTTTTTTTTTTTTACATGAAAATCAATGGTTCCCTACAGGAGTCATCTTTACTGATCCAACTTTCAGCCCATTGGAAGTGGCATCCAAGTTGGATCATAATGACTTGTGCTCTGAGGATCTTGAAAAGGAACCCCACGCCACAATGAAAAAAAAACATGGGGTTCCCCCCCCCCCAAGACCATACCAGACCCTTTGGTCTGGTATGGATTTTTAGGGGAACCCCCATGCAAAAATGGCATGGGGTCCCCCCAAAATCCATACCAGACCCTTATCCAAGCATGCAGCCCGGCAGGTCAGGAAAGGGGGGGTGAGCGAGCGCCCTCCTAGACCATACCAGGCCACACGCTCTCAACATGGGGGGGTGCTTTGGGGCAGGGCAGACTCTGTGCCCCCCACCCCAAAGCACCTTATCCCCATGCTGATGGGGGCAAGGGCCTCTCCCCGACAATCCTGGCTGGTGGTTGTGGGGTTCTGCGGGCAGGGGGCTTATCGGAATCTGGAAGCCCCCTTTAACAGGGGGGCCCCAGATCCCGCTCTTCCCCCCCATGTGAATGAGTGTGGGGTACATGGTACCCCTAGCCATTCACCCAAAAAAAAAAAGGCAGTGTATTGTAAATAAAAACAAGAGACGGTTTTAACAAGTCCTTTCTTAAAAATCTTCCTCCGATCTTCTCTGCCGCTGCTGTCTTTCCACTGCTGCTGTCTTCTCCACCGCCAACCCGGTCCTCCTCTGGCGCCATCTTCCATTGTTAGGCCAGCTCTGCTATCAGCTGGTTGTTATATAGCCATGGGGTTTGGCCATTTGGTGAAATCACTATTAGACCCTGCCCATCCTGTGACGTCACCATTAGACCCCGCCCCTGTGATGTCACCAAATGGCCATGCCCCATGGCTTTAAAAACACTGGCTGAGAGCGGAGCTGGCACAACAACGGGAGACAGCTTTGGAGGGGGACTGGGTCAGTGGCGGTGAATACAGCAGCGGCGGAGAAGAATCATGAAGTGTGATTCATTGAGTTGGAGTTTTGATTAAGATCAATGAAGTCCTCAGTGCTGAGAAATACATATTTATCCATCATGCCATATCATGTTAGGAAATAATACACTCTAATTTCTATTTCAAAAAGAAACCTTTCTCGTCTCTAACTTTTTGTATTGCTGCCTATCCAAGATGCTTACATCTTACTGTCCTACAAATGAGAAATGTTGTGGCTATTGTCTCTCACATTATTCACTCAAATTTTTATTGCAAGATGAAAACTGCCATGGCCACTTTATTAGGTACACGTTGTTAGCACTGGTTTGGACCCCCTTTTGCCTTCAGAACTGCCTTAATTCTTCAGGGCAAAGATTCAACAAAAATTCCTCTGAGATTTTGGTCCATACTGACATGATAGCATCATGCACTTGCTGCAGATTTGTCGGGATGTTCCACCACATCCCAAAGGTGCTCTATTAGATTGAGAGTTGGTGACTGTGGAGGCCATTGGAGTACAGTGACCTCATTGTCATATTTAAGAAACCAGTGGTGAGATGATTTGGGCTTTGTGACATTGTGCATTATCCTGCTGGAAGAAGCCATCAGAAGATGGGTACACTGTAGTCATAAAGGGATGGACATGGTCAGCAACAATACTCAGGTAGGCCGTGGTGTTTAAACAACGCTCAATTGGTACGAAGGGGCCCAAAGCATGCCAAGAAAACATCCCCCACACCATTACACCACCACCACCAGGCTGAACCGTTGATACAAGGCTAGATGGATCCATGCTTTCATGTTGTTTACACCAAATTCTGACCCTACCATCTGAATGTCGCAGCTGAAATTGAGACTCATCAGACCAGGCAACATTTTTCCAATATTCTATTGTCCAATTTTGGTGAGCCTGTGCACATCGTAGCCTCAGTTTCCCGTTCTTTGCTGACAGGAGTGGAACCCGGTGTGGTCTTCTGCTGCTGCAGCCCATCTGCTTCAAGTTCCAATGTGTTCGCGCGTTCAGAGATACTGTTTCTATCCTTTCTATCATCTCAAACTAGTCTGCCTATTCTCCTCTGACCTCAACAAGGCATTTTCGCCCACTCACCTGCCGCTCACTGGATATTTTCTCATTTTCAGCGATGGTTGTGCATAAAAAACCCAGTAAATCAGCAGTTTTTGAAATACTCAGACCAACCTGTCTGGCACCAACAACCATCCCATGTTCAAAGTCATTTAAATCCCCATTCTTCCCCATTCTGATGCTGGGTTTGAACTCCAGCAAGTCATCTTCGCCACGTCTAGATGCATTGAGTTGCTGCTATGTGATTGGCTGATTAGCAATTTGTGTTACCAAGCAATTGAACAGGTGTACCTAATAAAGTGTCCAGTAAGTGTATATATAGTTATTAATTGTCTGTGTACAGGGGGGTTGCTGTTTTTATCCCTTGATTTACTGCTACCTGAACACAATAAACTCTCTATAGTAATGATTAATGGTCAAAGATCATGTGGTCTAGGCTACCATGGCTAAGTGCTCAAGAACTGTAGTTTTTTTTTTTATTCTTGGTGGAAAAAATCAGTAATTTCTTGGTGCAGAATCCAGTAACTCACAACAAACCCAGCAGGAAGGGAGCCAACCAGGAACACTCAAGGAAAATAACAGCAACATGTAGCAGACTGGTCTCAGATGTGCGAACAGCGTCTGTCCAGAGGGGCAGAATGTGGCCTTGCTTCAGGTAGGATGGCGTGTCCCTATCCTTTCCCTTCTCATCTGGAACCTCTCTTTTGAGACGTGTCCCTACACTTCCCACATGAGAAATGCGCACCAAGTCTTGGAGCCATGGCCTTAAAGTGGAGTTCCACCCACTTTTACAACTCTTCAGCATCCCTCACTAAACTGTGCACTGTAAACGAATTGGATATTTTAATTTTTTTTTTCTCAGCACCTACTGTATATCTGCTGTATTCATTTTTCACTTCTTCCTCCCTGGCCGCGGCCCATCGCATCATTTCCTGTTTGCAATGCCTTCTGGGAAGGGGCGGCAACTTCCTCTGACACTGCCGTTGCTATGGAAACCTGACCTGAAACCTATTACACGGCTTGTGCTGCACTGAGCATGTGCGAGATCTGCAAGGATGAGATCCAGGAAGAAATACAGTCTGGCTTCAGATGCCCACACTTAAGATGGCCACGGCCTGCTGTAAGTTTATAAAATAACAAACTACTGCTATAAACTAACAAAACAGACCTTAGTTTACAGACTAACTTTACTAGAATGCATTAAGCTTGTGTATTATAGGGGTAATTTTATTTAAAAAGTATCATTTTGTCCGGAACACCACTTTAACTAGGTAATACCTGACCCAAGATGGCTGCTAGAGTTACATGGGGCGACAGCAGCCAATCAGATAGCTTCCCCAGTTACCCAGGAAACCATAGAGGAACCACTGTCCTCTTGAGTTCCTCTCCCACTGCAATGCAACTGCAGCTAAGCGCCACTTGCAGTGGAGAAAGTAGACTGCACACTTTAAACAACAAAACATTATTTCTCATAGGTCTTCTGAGACGTTGATGAGTCCAGAAATTTAGAAGTTCCTGCATAGCAAAATCATATCCCTTAAAATAACTTTTAAATGCTGTGGGGCTCCCAATTGATTATTCTTTTATGCTCAATTGTTCCTTTTTGGGTCTCAGGTATGAAATGTTTTAAATAACTGTACTTTTTAAACAGAAGTGTAGTCACATCTGTATTTTCTGTTTAGTGTTTACATATAATTTTTTTTTTTTTTTTAAGTAAAAAAAGCATTGCTGAGATCTACTTATTCAGGCAATTTTTTTCTAGAGTATGTGTCCCGTCATTGTTACTTTTGTCATTTCTGAGATGTCGGTATTAGGGCCAGTGTGATGTAAACGGTTACCAGTACATCAATGATCATGTGACGACACAGTTTTTGGGAACTGTTCCTCTTTTTTATACTGTGTGTATACAGATAACACTGTAACACTAAGGTGCTAGTGAGGATCAAGGAAACTGTAGCCAAGAGACATTCCAATGACCATCCTTGTTACACTGGTAATTGGTAAGCTCCACCAATGCTAGCTTCTTCAGACGGAAGAATATTAGTGCTACCAGAAAGACATAAAACAAGAGGATGCAATGGCCTAGTGCATTACAAAATAACCAATTTTATTCATAAAAATAGTGCCAAATACATACTCACAAGTTGCCAAAGGCACAAAAGTGAAATATATAAAAACCTAAGTGACAGAGAAGGATATGGATGCGTATCACCTAACCCAGGCATCACTCAGATTTGCAAGCTTACCCATTCCAAGCGAGAACCTTCTTCATCAGAGCATAGATAGTCTTTGTCTCATAACTTCTCTTATATAGAAACTCTACCTTCCAGCCCACCCAAATTGAAGGGGATAGGGGCCAATACATAGTCTGTGCCTCATAACTTCTCCTATATAGGAACTCTACCTTCCAGCAGACCCAAGTTAAAGGGTATAGGGACCAATACATAGCCTGTGCCTCATAACTTCTCCTATATAGGAACTCTACCTTCCAAGAAACTCAAATTGAAGGGGATAGGGGCCAATACATAGTCTGTGCCTCATAACTTCTCCTATATAGGAACTCTACCTTCCAGCCTACTCAAATTGAAGGGCTAGGGGCCAATACATAGTCTGTGCCTCATAACTTCTATATAGGAACTCTACCTTCCAGGCAACTCCAATTGAAGGTAATAGGGGCCAATACATAGTCTGTGCCTCATAAATTCTCCTATATAGGAACTCTATCTTCCAGCCCATCCAAAATGAAGGGGTAGGGGCCAATACATAGTCTGTGCCTCATAACTTCTCCTATATAGGAACTCTACCTTCCAGGCAACTCAAATTGAAGGGGATAGGGGTCAATACATAGTCTGTGCCTCATAACTTCTCCTATACGGGGGGTCCCCGACTTACGAACGCCCGACTTACGAACGATTCCTACTTACGAACAGGCCTCAATGCCGGCTGCTTGTGCTCCCTCAATGGTCCTGGATACCTCTAAGCAGCTATCTTCCCACATTCCACACATTCCACAGTGCAGTACTTCATGTACTGCATGGCCAGAAGAGCCCCAGAAGCGCCCGGAACATGCCACATTCCTGCACAGGCGGAAGCCGGAACATCTCACATCCCTGCACAGGCGGAAGTTACACTTACAAGCAGTGTTCCGACTTACGAACAGATTTCACTTACGAACATACCTACAGTCCTTATTGCGTTCGTAAGTCGGGGACCCCCTGTATAGGAACTCTACCTTCCAGGCCACCCAAATTGAAAGGGATAGGGGCCAATACATAGTCTGTGCCTCATAACTTCTCCTATATAGGAACTCTACCTTCCAGCCCACCCAAATTTGAGGGTAAAGGGGCCAATACATCACAATGGGGTGTGGATTTGTACTTCTCTTTTTTAATGCTTTATCATTAAGCAGCATTGTGTCTATATATGGGGAAATGGTCTGCGAAAACCAGATAAGCCGATGAACACAGGCAGCTGTATCCATCTACTTATTTATGTGTTTATATATTTAATTATATTTTAATTAGTATTTATTTATGTTTATTAGTATTTATTTATGTTTTTATTGAAAAAGATCAGTTGAATCTTGGCTCGGGGCGGCACCCTTTGTCACTATACATTTGTCCCTCCCCCCTTAAATTGGAGTGGGCTGGAAGGTAGATATCCTATATAGGAGAAGTTATGAAACACAGACTAGCTGTGCTCTGACAAAGAGGTTTTGTCCCTTGAAATGCATAAGCTTGTGAGTCTGAGTGACGTATGGATTGTGGTGATATGCATCAATAGCCTGACTTCTCCATCACTTGGGTTTTTATACACATACATCGCTGTTGTGCTTTTGGCAACTATGTGAGTATTTATTTGCCACTATTTTTATTAATAAAATTGGTTATTTGCTAATGCACTAGGCTTTTGTGCCATTTTGCTTTTGTCTTTTTTATTATATTGTATGTAAAGAGGGCTGATTCAGTACCACATCTGTAATTATTACCAGATGGCCAAAAAAAATAAGGAATAATGCAAAAAAAAAGCTTATGCAGACTTTACAGGTGTCCTAGGAGACCACACAATATATAAAAAATACAAAAGATTAATTGGCATAACATTAAAAGCTAATGGATCACAGGATCCAAAAATATAACAGAAAGATATAGCATACTAAAGATATAGCATACTAAAAACTAAAAAAAAAAGTTTGCCTTTAGTTATATGTTAAGGATACGTTACGGATGAATTCCAGCATAAGAAAATATTTTCTAAATAGCCATGTGTATTCATTCTTGAATCTCGGTTTGCTTTATATATTTCCTTGAGATCTGCACTGTAACTGCTACTCTGCCCCCGTATTTAGGGTGACTGGTTTTGCATCCCTCCCCTTCTCTATTTTTTTTTTTTTGCAAGAAGCCTGTAATTAGAGAACCTTCTGGTTCCTTCTTAAAACTCTGCTACCTGCACAGACTATGCGCAGCACAGTGCCATTGTCACTACTACTTTTACAAGGTAATAACTGGGTTTACAAAGGTATTCAGTGCACACAAAGTGGATTTACTTTCTTTGTGGCTACTGAAGAGAGCATTTAGATGAAAGTTTTTGTCTAAACTTAAATAAAAGATTGATCTATGAGACTCACAAATATGCTGACACATGGCTGTGGCTAATTCAAGCAGCATAGAGCTGTTGGTTTTAACCATTTGCCGACCTGCCACAATATATGTGCGGCACACACAGGCACAGTCACGTACATGTAAGTCATTGTACCTGCTCAAGATAAGAGGGGCACCCCTGTGCGGATCATGGTACTGGGTCGCTTTAAGCGGCCCAGGGATCATATGATCGCTTTGCTCACAATGATCAATGTAACTAAGCTTGCAATGTAACAAAGTTGTTTTGAATTAATTTCATTTATAACAGCTCTGCTTCCGGTACTAGTGAGCTGTGATTGTCTCACAGCTATCAAATGGTACCTGGGCCAACCACAGCACCCTGTACCCTGCATTGAAATAACATAAATTATGACTACGTTTAATAAAGTATAATAAAGCCTTTCTCTCTAATTCACTGGGCAGGTTGGAACTGAGATAAATTATCTACAACATGCCCTTAGCCCTCTGCAAATGCCTTTGGAAATTATCCTATTGCTCCTCTGGACTGAAATCACACTTTCTTACACATAGGTACAACAGTTTCAGTCATTAGTTTTCCTTCTCTTTTATTTTTATATTTTTATATTTTTTGTTTTTTATTCTTTATTTTTAATTTTTTGATTTTATTTTATTCCTATTTTATATCTTATTTTATTATACTTTGTCATACTATATAAAATACTCTAAATTACTCAGTTAGAATTGTTTTTTGACAAGGAATCTAGAATTGTTTAAAATGTTGGAAAATGATCCAACTGTTCATCTATGCTTAACAATTACTATTACATTAAAGAGGAAGTAAACCCTGATGGGTTTTACTTCCTCTTTGTTTCCCTGCAAAGGTAAAGTATAATGGGCTACTATGCATCGCATAGTAGCCCATTATTTGTCACTTACCTGACACAGGAATAAAAACCTAGGAGAGTGGCACTAAATGATTAACTCGTGAGACAGTATGACATGTACTCGCAGTGACATAGGCCAGTACACTACAGCAGGTGGAACCACAATAAACAGAAAAATGATTCCACCCTGTGTGGATGCACTAGCTGATAAATCGTCAAAAATAGTGAAAAAAACTGAAGTGAATCAATCAAAAAATATGAGTAGAAACAAAACAAACCAGATAATAAATAAAAAATAATATTAACATATAAGAACAACAAGTGAATAAAGTCCAAAAACAATTGGTGACCCAATGGGGTCAAGAGATAAAAAGTTCATAGATTAATGGTCCAGTAGTGATATCTTCAAAGGTGATGTAAAGAAAACACCCCAAGGAAAAGTGATCACAGTAGAAATGCCTCCACCATAGCAAACACTGCTGCTTACCTTATTGGTCCCTTAATCACAGGGGGCCGCAATCAGCAGATGACTGTAACCCAAGCCTGGGATATTTAAGGCATACACAGGACTCCTCCCCCCCCCCTCCCCCTTCACCCCCCCCCCTTTCCCTCCAATTTCTCCCCCTTTTTCCCTCCCCTTCTCCCCCCACCGCCCTCCCCTTCTTTTCTCCCTTTCCCACTTTGAGTTCCAAGTTGTTCCCCTATTAACGCATGTCCACTAGTATACATATGGCTATTATAGTTATATTGTGGTTTAGTATACCTCTATTTTTCTATACACTCTACAGACTACTTATACAACTGCACAGGAAATGCCTGAAGAAGGAATTTACATCCTAAACATTCCGAAACATGTTGTATTTTTCCATATGCAATATTCATATATGTGCTCTTTAACCTTAGTACCTGTATGTTATTGATCAAGTGCAGTCAATGTATACTTAATTGTTTTAAAAATTTTTGATATATACTTTAATAAAGGATAAAATTATTTTACTATATACCCCATTGCTTCTTACCTCCACATACTCCTTTACCCCTTATCTTCCCTCCACCCCGAAAAATCCCTAGGGTCTTGCTTTCTGACATATTTTCATTGAATTTTTTGGGATGTGGTGAGAGGTGAAGTTTACCCCTCTACTGATCGGTCTACTCATTATAGACCGTCCAAAATGGTGGTCATACCACATTTACATATTTACACAGGACTCCTCGATCCAAATATTGGTGGTCTCCACATAAAATCAGATCCGGCCCGGCAACGGAATCCACATAGAAAATGATAAAGGCTCGCAATAGTGTAAAAACCCCTAACATTTATTAAATAAAAGAGAGAAAAATATGCACTTACATTGTAGCAGACAGATAATAGCATGTAAAAAGCTCGAGCCGGCTGGCCTCGAATAACACCCGTAGCTTCCGGGACTAAAGCATAAAGCGGTGACGTCAGCGCGTCGCTCCTCTGCTTAAATACCCAACATATAACCAAGCCTCGGTCTGGGCCCTGAGGCAAGAAACACTAGGCGCCATCTTGGTCAAGGGTAAGCACATTGACGTACACATCTAAAAGCCCATATAATGAGGGCAAGGCAAAAGCAGCCAGAAGCCGCCTTGTGTGCTGTCTGTGTGCTGTGATGCATCTGCCGTCCATTTACTTTGTTACATATTTTTTTATCAGATATGCCCAAATTCAATGTTTGGTATTACTATTTTTCTAATTGTTCGTCTTAGTCGCAATTTTGCGACATTCCCATTATGTTTTTTTTCAAACCGGCGAGGCGGCTTCTGGCTGCTTTTGCCTTGCCCTCATTATATGGGCTTTTACATGTGTACGTCGATGTGCTTATGCTTGACCAAGATGGCGCCTAGGGTTTCTTGCCTCGGGACCCAGAACGAGGCTTGGTTATATGTTGGATATTTAAGCGGTACGTCAGGACGCCGCCCATGCCCCATGACTACGTCCTTTAGTGACGAAATGCGTAGGGAGGAGGAGCGACGCGCTGATGTCACCGCTTTATGCTTTAGTCCCGGAAGCTACAGGGTGTTATTCAAGGCCGGCAGGCTCGAGCTTTTTACATGCTATTATCTGTCTGCTACAGTGTAAGTGCGTATTTGTCTTTCTTTTATTTAATAAATGTTAAGGGTTTTTACACTATTGCGAGCCTTTATCATTTTTATGTGGATTCCGTTGCCGGGTCCGATCTGATTTTATGTGGAGACCACCACCATTTGGATCGAGGAGTGCTGTGTGTGCCTTAAAGATCCCGGGCTGGGGTTACAGTCATCTGCTAATTGCGGTCCCCTGTGATTAAGGGACCAATATCTTCTGATAAGCGGCACTTTTCCTTGGGGTGTTTTCATTTACATCACCTTTGAAGATATTACTACCGGACCATTAATCTATGGACTGTTTATCTTTTGCCCCAATTGGGTTACACATTGTTTTTGGACTTCATTCACTTATTGTTCTTATATGTTAATATTATTTTTTATTTATTATTTGGTTTGTTTTGCTTCTACGCATATTTTTGATTGATTCACTTCAGTTTTTTCACAATTTTTGACATTTTATCAGCTAGTGCATCCACACGGGGTGGAATCATTTTTCTGTTTATTGTGGTTCCACCTGCTGTGGTGTACTGGCCTATGTCACTGCGAGTACATATCATACTGTCTCACGAGTTAATATTTTAGCGCGACTCTCCTAGGTTTTTATTTTTTGTTTTGGTGTTGTATAACACTTTTGAGTTGCAGCTCAGTTCACCTTTCAGCTAATCGTGCAGTTTTTTCTTTTTTTACCTGACAGAGGAGCCTTCGATGTCACCTCTGTCCCCTCTTCCACGAAGCGTCCATCTTCCTTCCGGGTATCGTAGCTCCAGCGCTGTGGTTGACCGGAGCCGCGATGACTTCACTCCCGCGCATGCACGCGGGAGCCGCCAGTAGTGGCACGATCGCCGTTAGAAACAGCACGCTCAGTGCGCCTGCATGCCGTTTTCTACGACGCATGCGCCGTAGACATCGGTGCCTGTCTTTTGCAAATATCTCCTAAACCGTGTAGGTTTAGGAGATATTTCTTGCATCTACAGGTGAGCCTTAATCTAGGCTTACCTGTAGGTAAAAGTGGTCTTTAAGGGTTTATAACCACTTTAAGAGTACAAATAATTATTATCAAATGAACCGCACACACTCCCCATTCTTCCAATATAAGCGTTATTTGACACATTCTGTATGATAACTAGGGATGGGCGAATGGTTTGGCTCGAGCATAAGTTCGGGACGAACTTTCACTGTTCGGATGTTCGGCGAAGAGCCGAACAAACGGGTCGTTCGACCATTTGTTCGCCCCCCCTGAACTGACCACAATGCATTGCGGCGCTGAACAGTGCGTTGCAAGCCCTGATTGGCTGAAGCAGTGCAAGCTTCAGCCAATCAGGGCACAGAGCATTGTCAGAGTCATGATTGGACACTGTCATCATGACTTTTTCCAATCATGGGTCATTCCCGCCCCACAGTATAAAAGTATTCTTTCAATGGCAGCCATTTTCAGTGTGATTTTAGCGTGGAGAGAGAAAGAACAGGGCTCTGTTCAGTGCTATTAGTTAGTTAGTGTGCTATACTGTGCTATTTTGCTTCAATTGTCAATGTAGAATATTAGTTTAGTGTCAGTCTAGGGATAGTGTGAGTGTAGTGAGGAGGACCATCATTCAGCTTTGCATAGTGTTCAGCTAGAGTAGGAACAGCTCAGATAGTTTCACTGTAGTGTAGTGAGACCGTGTCATACATACATACATTAGTGTAGAGTAGGGACAGATCAGACAGTTGCAGTGTAGTGTAGTGAGACTGTGTCAGTAATCTTTACATTAGTGTATAGCTAGAGTAGGGACAGTTCAGATAGCGTCAGTGTAGTGACAGTTGAACACCGTCTATTTGATTGCATTACTGCCAGTTTAATGCCATTTACTTCTGTGTGCATTACTGCCAGTTTAACTCCATATAGTTCTGTGTGCGTTACTGCCAGGTTAATGCCATATAGTTTTGTGAGTTACTGCCAGTTTAACGCCATTTACTTCTGTGTGCGTTACTGACAGTTTAACGCCAAATAGTTCTGTGTGCTTTACTGCCAGTTTAACGCCATATAGTCTTGTGCGTTACTGCCAGTTTAACGCCATATAGTTCTGTGTGCGTTACTGCCAGTTTAACGCCATATAGTTCTGTGTGCGTTACTGCCAGTTTAACGCCATATAGTTCTGTGTGCGTTACTGCCAGTTTAACGTTATATGGTTTTGTGCGTTACTGCCAGTTTAACGCCATTTACTTCTGTGTGCGTTACTGGCAGTTTAACACCATATAGTTCTGAGTGCTTTACTGACAGTTTAACGACATATAGTTTTGTGTGTTACTGCCAGTTTAACGCCATATAGTTCTGTGGGCGTTACTGCCAGTTTAACGCCATATAGTTCTGTGTGCTTTACTGGCAGTTTAATGGGCAAACGGGCAAGGAGGGCATTAATAAGAGAGGCAGCACAGAGATCTAAGGTAACCCTGGAGGAGCTGCAGAGTTCCACAGCAGAGAGTGGAGTATCTGTACATAGGACGAAAATAAGCTGTACGCTCCATAGAGTTGGGCTTTATGGCAGAGTGGCCAGAAGAAAGCAATTACTTTCAGCAAAAAAACAAAATGTCACGTTTTGAGTTTGCCAAAAGGCATGTGGGAGACTCCCAAAATGTATGGAGGAAGGTGCTCTGGTCTGATGAGACTAAAATTGAACTTTTTGGTCATCAAAGAAAACACTATGTCTAACGCAAACCCAACACATCACAGCACCCAAAGAACACCTTGTGAAACATGGTGGTGGCAGCATCATGCTGTGGGGATGTTTTTCAGCAGTCGGGACTGGGAAACTGGTCGGAGTTGAGGGAAAGATGGATGGTGCTAAATACAGGGATATTCTTGAGCAAAACCTGCACAACTCTGTGTGTGATTTGAGGCTAGGATGGAGGTTCACCTTCCAACAGGACAATGACCCCAAACACACTGCTAAAGCAAAACTTGAGTGGTTTAAGGGCAAACATGTAAATGTGTTGGAATGGCCTAATCAAAGCCCAGACCTCAATCCAATAGAAAATCTGTGGTCAGACTTAAGGATTGCTGTTCACAAGCGCAAACCATCCAACTTGAAGGAGCTGGAGCAGTTTTGCAAGGAGGAATGGGCAAAAATCCCAGTGGTAAGATGTGGCAAGCTCATAGAGACTTATCCAAAGTGACTTGGAGCTGCGACAGCCACAAAAGGTGGCTCTACAAAGTATTGACTTTAGGGGGTGAATCGTTATGCACATTGACTTTTTCTTTTATTTTGTCCTATTTGTTGTTTGCTTCACAATAAAAAAAAAAAAAAAAACATCTTCAAAGTTATAGGCATGTTCTGTAAATTAAATATAAACAAAAAATACCGCGCTGTGATAAGATGGCCAAAAAGGTTTTTGACCAGAGAAACAAACAAAAATAAATAACTGGTGACACCTAAAAAAGCTGCTGCTATAAGTGAGATACACACCTGTTCAAATAAATAATAATCGATAACAGCGCTAAATAAACTACAAAAATTGCAATATTAATAGGTGAATAATAACATTAAATGTGACATAAACTTTAGTAATAAACAATAGTGATAGACTATTCCATAAACCCCGTTCACGTGAATTTAAATGTAAAAACGACAACTCTGCAAGTGAACATTAGGAAAGTCCTTCTGAGTGCAGGTAGAAAAAAGTCCAAAGATATAAATCAGATTCTTCTTAATGTCATGTAGCTAATTGATTCCTCCACCACACCACTGTGTTAACACCAGTACAATAATGTGCTTACCACAAGGCAAGCTTAGACAAGCCTGTAACCTTAACCCGGTCAGGGCCTTTAGCCAATGGGGATGATTGGACGGCGATAATCCACTACACCATCTAGAAGGATCAGCTACAGCAAGAAACCCTCCACGCGCACCTCCAAAGCACCGGAACAGTTTACCATTCAGGGGTTCCCCAAAAGGAAAGAAGGATCGACATAGCGTAATCCATATATATTCCTTCAGCTCCTCGTAATGCCTCCCACTGATAGAGCCGCGAATGATTCATATCCTCATAGCAAAGAGCGGCTTGAGATGGTCAGAACATAGAATGGCTGTGCGTACCGCGAGCAGCTCCCCGCACAGCTGGAGGAAACAAAGCCTAATAGAATCCTGATGGGCGGCTCACGTCCTCCATACTGTGCTGACAGTAATTAGCTGACACCTGAGCTCCTCTGATCACTACAAACCACATTATGAATCAGATCCTCTCCATATGAAGACATCAGACAGTGGAAATAATTGCTTGTAAAGCCCGGAGTATGGAGGACGTGAGCCGCCCATCAGGATTCTATTAGGCTTTGTTTCCTCCAGCTGTGCGGGGAGCTGCTCGCGGTACGCACAGCCATTCTATGTTCTGACCATCTCAAGCCGCTCTTTGCTATGAGGATATGAATCATTCGCGGCTCTATCAGTGGGAGGCATTACGAGGAGCTGAAGGAATATATATGGATTACGCTATGTCGATCCTTCTTTCCTTTTGGGGAACCCCTGAATGGTAAACTGTTCCGGTGCTTTGGAGGTGCGCATGGAGGGTTTCTTGCTGTAGCTGATCCTTCTAGATCAGGGGTCTCAAACTGGCGGCCCTCCAGCTGTTGTGAAACAACAAGTCCCATCATGCATCTGCCTGTGGGAGTCAAGCTTGTAACTGTCAGCCTTGCAATGCCTCATGGGACTTGTAGTTTAGGAACAGCTGGAGGGCCACCAGTTTGAGTCCCCTGTTCTAGATGGTGTAGTGGATTATCGCCGTCCAATCATCCCCATTGGCTAAAGGCCCTGACCGGGTTAAGGTTACAGGCTTGTCTAAGCTTGCCTTGTGGTAAGCACATTATTGTACTGGTGTTAACACAGTGGTGCGGTGGAGGAATCAATTAGCTACATGACATTAAGAAGAATCTGATTTATATCTTTGGACTTTTTTCTACCTGCACTCAGATGGACTTTCCTAATGTTCACTTGCAGAGTTGTCGTTTTTACATTTAAATTCAGGTGAACGGGGTTTATGGAATAGTCTATCACTATTGTTTATTACTAATGTTTATGTCACATTTAATGTTATTATTCACTTATTAATATTGCAATTTTTTTAGTTTATTTAGCGCTGTTATCTATTATTATTTATATGTTCTGTAAATTAAATGATGCAAATCCTCAAACAATCCATGTTAATTCCAGGTTGTGAGGCTACAAAAAACGAAAAATGCCAAGGTGGTAAATACTTTTGCAAGGCACTGTAAACTTAATGCAGCAGATGAAAGACATATCCTGCTTACTTCCCTTTGACATCTGAAAATGTCCAGCAGTGCTATCAGCACAGAACTGGCAGAAACCAGTAGGAACCAGGTACACTCATCTACTGTCCAGCAGTGGCGTCACTGGCGTTGGTGTCACCTGGTGCAGTAAAATATGGTATCCCCGGCACTAAGCAGGCTAGTGCATCAGTGTGGCTCTCCCCCTTAACCTGCCACAATGGCGGAAACCGGAATGGGATTGGGGGGGGTTGGATGGAGCCGTGATGGGATTGAGGTGGTGGATAAAGCCGGAATGGGATCGGGGAATGGATGGAGCCGGAATGAGATCGGGGAGATGGATGGAGCTGGAATGGGATCGGGGGGTGGATGGAGCCAGGATGGGTTCGAGGGGATGGATGGAGCCAGGATGGGATCGGGTAATGGATGGAGCCGGGATGGGATCGGAGGAATAGATGGAGCCGGGATGGGATCAAGGTGGTAGATGGAGCCGCTGTGGGATCGGGGTAGTGGATGGAGCCGGGAAAGAATGGGGTGGTAGATGGAGCCGGGATGAGATCGGGGTGGTGAATGGAGCCGGGATGGGATCGGGTGGTGAATGGAGGCGAGATGGGATAGGGGTGTTGGATGGAATCGAGATGGGATTGGGGGAATGGATGGAGCCGGAATGAGATCGGGGAGATAGATGGAGCCAGGATGGGATCGAGGGGATGGATGGAGCCAGGATGAGATCGGGGGAATGGATGGAGCTGGGATGGGATGAGGGGAATTAATGGAGCCGGGATAGGATCGGGGTGATGGATGGAGCCGTGATAGGATCATAATGATGGATGGAGCCCTTGATGGGATTGGGGTGGTAGATGGAGCCAGGATGGGATCTGGGAGGTGGATGAACCCAGGATGGGATTGGCGTGGTGGATGGAGCTAGAATGGGATGTGGTGGTAGATGGAGCTGGGATGGGATCGGGGGAGTGTATTGAGCCGGGAAAGGATGGGGTGGTAGATAGAGCCGGGATGAGATCGGGGTGGTGGATGGAGCCAGGATGGGATCGGGTGGCGAATGGAGCCGAGATGGGATCGGGGTGTTGGATGGAATCGGGGTGTTGGTTGGAGCCGGGATTGGATTGGGGGGTTGGATGGAACCGGATGGGATTGAGGGGATGGATGGAGCTGGGATGGGATCTTTGATTTGGGGGGTTAGAGGATATGTGCTAGGGGGTGCTTTGGGAGGGGAGAGGAATTGTGCTGGAGGAGGGGTTAAACTTCAAATCTGCCCCCCTCCTTCTACTTCTAGTACAAATCATTTCTAACCCAAACCAAAGCACCCCCTAGTACATATCCTTAAAACCCCCCTCCCTAAAACTACTCTGCTACCTGCCAATGCCCTCCCAATCACTATGTCCCCCTCCTCTGCATTACCCATGTTATTACATACCTCTGCCCTGGGTAGGTGCTGTAGCGCGGTGTCCCTCTTCCTCGGCTCTTCCTCCCGGCCTGTGTACTGGAAATGTCAGAGCCGAGGAGAAGGCGGCTATAGTCCGGTCTGCTGTGAGTGCAGCCGGCTGGGAGAGAGATTAGTTGTGGCGTGTGGGACGGTTGGACCCCAGGCACCTCTGTCTCTGCCTCACTCCCTCCTCCACCACTCTGCCCGCACATCGCGCACAGTTGAAGAGATTCCAGAAAGGAAGGAGGGAGTCGCGGCACCACTGCCAATCTGAGCCTGGTGTCACCCTCTGGCGGGTGTCACCCGGGTGTGAGTCGCACCCCCCGCACCCCCCTAGCGATGCCACTTCTGTCTAGAAGTGGTCTTCATGGAAGAATTGCGACTAAAAAGCCATACCTCAAACATAGAAACAAGGATTAGCGCTTCAACTATGCATGAAAGTATAGGAACTGGGTTGCATAAAAATGGCAGCAGGTACTCAAAATCTGAAATATTTGGCTGTAGCAGGAGGCAGTTTGTTCACCGAAGGGTTGGAGAGCAGTACACTAATGTGTCTGCAGGCAACAGTGAAACATGGTGTAGATTTCCTTAAAAGTTTGGGGGCTGCATTTCTGCAAATTAAGTTAAAGATTTGGCCAGGATTACTGGTTAACTCAATTCTGAGAAATATAGGCAGATACTTATCACTCATGCCATTGCTACTGTCTAAATTGGCCCTAGTATGTGTTTATATGCATCTAAAGGTAGAGACCTTGAACTGTAAGCTCCTCAGGGGCAGAGACCTGACGTGAATGTAAAATATGTACAATATTTAAAGTCCTGTGCAAATTGTTGGTGCTATAAAACATACCAGTAGCAAATAAAATTGTACTGTAGTAAGAGGGCCCGTTTAGAGAGTGTTGCATTAAGGCAGACCATTCATGATGAACATAAGTTACGTAACTTACAACACATAAAAAGACTTGAATCCACCCTTTCTGTATAGGAAATATACAATTTCCACATCTACTTGCTTTATTTCGGGAGAAAAACACACCCACACTGCTCTTGTTATTTCCTGAAATTCTCCAGAATCAGCCAACGGGCAGATTAATAGCAGTAAGATATTTTAAGGTAGTAAGTGTTAGCACTAACATAAAGTATGATTCATCTTGTACAATTTGTCAGATTTGCATATTTCCTTTTATTTGTATGAATCGCTCACGGCATGACAAGGGGATCACTTGTACTTTACCAGAAGTTGCAATGTTTTTGCGTACTTTAATTTCTAAGAAAAAAAATGTATGTATGAGTTTTACTTACTACCTGTCATTATTTGTCTAAATCAATGTCAAGCTGTGTCCTTTATATGCCTGCAGACTTAAAGCATGACAATATCTAAAATCAAAAGTTGGCCATAAACAATGCAATCCTGCTCTCAATTTTACAGTAAAATTGGACCATTTAGGGCTACCCTAAGTACACTAACTTTGCCATCCTTACCCTCCTATCCCAAACTACCCCACCACTGCTTACTTACCCAAGTAGAATGATCACAGGTTGCTCCCATGTTTACATCCTCTAACCAAAATGTTCCTTATTGCTGACTCACCTGCGCAATGATCCCTCAAAAGGTTAATAAAGGGCTATCTCCCCAGTGTCTCTACAACTTTAAATTTGGAGAGAAGATGTAGAGCAAGCCAAAAGGTTCTCTTTGCAAAGAATGTATTGCACATTATCCACAGTGGATATAAAAAGTCTATACACCCCTCTAAAAGATTTCAGTTTGTCTTTCAATTGAGTTGTACAGTTTATAGGTCACATTAACCACTTCAGCCCCGGAAGGATTTACCCCCTTCCTGACCAGAGCACTTTTTACAATTTGGCACTGCGTCGCTTTTACTGCTAATTGCCCGGTCATGCAATGCTGTACCCAAACGAAATTAGCGTCCTTTTCTTCCCACAAATAGAGCTTTCTTTTGATGGTATTTGATCACCTCTGAGTTTTTTATTTTTTGCGCTATAAACGGAAAAAGGCCGAAAATGTTGAAAAAAAATGATATTTTCTACTTTTTGTTATAAAAAAAAATCCAATAAACTCAGTTTTAGTCATACATTTAGGCCAAAATGTATTCGGCCACATGTCTTTGGTAAAAAAAAATGTCAATAAGCATATATTTATTGGTTTGCGCAAAAGTTATAGCGTCTACAAACTAGGGTACATTTTCTGGAATTTACACAGCTTTTAGTTTATGACTGCCTATGTCATTTCTTGAGGTGCCAAAATGGCAGGGCAGTACAAACCCCCCCCCCCCAAATGACCACATTTTGGAAAGTAGACACCCCAAGGAAATTGCTGAGAGGCATGTTGAGCCCATTGAATATTATTTTTTTTTGTCCCAAGTGATTGAATAATGACAAAAAAAAAAAAATTATAAAAAGTTGTCACTAAATGATATATTGCTCACACAGGCCATGGGCATATGTGGAATTGCACCCCAAAATACATTTAGCTGCTTCTCATGAGTATGGGGATACCACATGTGTGGGACTTTTTGGGAGCCAAGCCGCGTCGCTTTTACTGCTAATTGCCCGGTCATGCAATGCTGTACCCAAACAAAATTAGCGTCCTTTTCTTCCCACAAATAGAGCTTTCTTTTGATGGTATTTGATCACCTCTGCGGTTTTTATTTTTTGCGCTATAAATGGAAAAAGGCCAAAAATGTTGAAAAAAAAAAAGATATTTTCTACTTTTTGTTATAAAAAAAATCCAATAAACTCAATTTTAGTCATACATTTAGGCCAAAATGTATTCGGCCACATGTCTTTGGTAAAAAAAAAATGTCAACAAGCGTAAATTTATTGGTTTGCGCAAAAGTTATAGCGTCTACAAACTAGGGTACATTTTCTGGAATTTACACAGCTTTTAGTTTATGACTGCCTATGTCATTTCTTGAGGTGCTAAAATGGCAGGGCAGTACAACCCCCCCCCCCCCCAAATGACCCCATTTTGGAAAGTAGACACCCCAAGGAAATTGCTGAGAGGCATGTTGAGCCCATTGAATATTAATTTTTTTTGTCCCAAGTGATTGAATAATGACAAAAAAAAAAAATTATAAAAAGTTGTCACTAAATGATATATTGCTCACACAGGCCATGGGCATATGTGGAATTGCACCCCAAAATACATTTAGCTGCTTCTCATGAGTATGGGGATACCACATGTGTGGGACTTTTTGGGAGCCTAGCCGCGTACAGGGCCCCGAAAACCAATCACCGCCTTCAGGATTTCTAAGGGTGTAAATTTTTGATTTCACTCTTCACAGTTTCAGAGGCCATGGAATGCCCAGGTGGCACAAACATGAAAAAATTATTTTTTTTGCAAGAAAATTACTTTGAACTTCCAAACATTATATATTTTTTAAAGCAAATGCCCTACAGATTAAAATGGTGGGTGTTTCATTTTTTTTTTCACACAGTATTTGCGCAGCGATTTTTCAAACGCATTTTTTTGGGAAAAAACACACTTTTTTAAAATTTACTGCACTAAAACACACTATATTGCCCAAATGTTTGATGAAATAAAAAAGATGATCTTAGGCCGAGTACATGGATACCAAACATGACATGCTTTAAAATTGCGCACAAACGTGCAGTGGCGAGAAACTAAATGCATTTTTAAAAGCCTTTACAGGTTACCACTTTAGATTTACAGAGGAGGTCTACTGCTAAAATTACTGCCCTCTAGCTGACCTTCTCGGTGATACCTCACATGCATGGTGCAATTGCTGTTTACATTTGACGCCAGACCGACGCTTGCGTTCGCCTTAGCGCGAGAGCAGGGGGGGACAGGGGTGCTTTTTTTTTTTTTTTTTTCTTTATTATTTTTTTGCTTTTTTATCTTATTTTTAAACTGTTCCTTTCATATTTTTTTTTTATCATTTTTATTGTTATTTCAGGGAATGTAAATATCCCCTATGATAGCAATAGGTAGTGACAGGTACTCTTTTTTTGAAAAAAAATTGGGGTCTATTAGACTCTAGATCTCTCATCTCTCCTCTGCCCTCAAAGCATCTGACCACACCAAGATAGCTTCCGGTTTCTTAGGCCATAGAGATGTTTGGAGCCACTCTGGTCTCTGATCAGCTCTATGGTCAGCTGGCTGAATCACCGGCTGCATTCTCAGGTTCCCTGTTGAGACAGGAGAGCCAGAGAAAAACACAAAAGACAGTGGGGGAGGGGGCATTTACTCCCACGGCTTGTAAAAGCAGTCTAGAGGCTAATTAGCTGCTAGGATTGCTTTTACATGAAAGCCGACCGCTGGCTGAAAAGAATGATACCAAGATGATACCTAAACCTGCAGGCATCATTCTGGTATAACCACTCAAAGTCGTGAATGGCGTACCTGAAGACAAAAAAATGGTTAACATTTTTTTAACAAAATGTTTAAACACAGTAAACGGTGAAGTATAAAAAATTGCATACTTGAAAAGCAAACATGATAAAACATAATAACAATAAAACATTGCAGAATAGAATACAGTAAAAACAAGAGCAGAACAATAGAGAGAGAATAGAGAGAGAGAGAACAATAAAACGACAACTTTTTTTTTATTTTATATATTTTTTTGTGTTTTTTTTTTTTACACTTTTTTTGTAACTGTAACCGGTTCCAGGTTCGGGTCTCTCAAAATGCGATGGTATCTTGGGAGACCCTGTGAAAGTGTGCCTAGTCTGTGCAATGCTGTACCCTACGCTAATACTCAACTAGTGAATGGTAGCGTTCAAAACATTCACCAATGCAAAGACCAGGATTGTCGGGACAGGAGGGACAATAATAGCGGGTGTCACGCCTATATCCGCGCTTGCTGCAGACACGACATCTTTTTTGGGGGGGTTCGTTGGGTAGGGGTACTCGGGAGGACATAAAGAAAATGCCTCTCATGCAGCCGACTGCATTTGGTTGGGGATGTGAATGGGGGAAGTACGGGCGCTGCAGAAGTGGTGGGTTCCCAATTATTAGGATTGGCGAATGCAGCAGGAAGGGCATCATGGGCACGACGGGCCTGTGTTTGTCTTCTTCTTGGTGGCAGCGAGACACTACTTGTGCTTGCCACCTCACCAGCTTGAACTGCACTTATGGGACTCGCCACGTCACAAAGTGTTACTGCAGTGCTGGTTTGACTACAACCGGGGCGTATTAGGCCGCTGGTGCTTGCCAGTTCCCCAAAACACTACCAAAAAAACTGTTAGCGATCGCAGGGATCAGGCCTGACTCTGCGAACGCTGCAGTTATATGTTTAGTGTTTTGTAAGTGACAGTGATCGATCGATACTGCACTTGGGTGGGCTGGGCTGGGCTGGGCCAGGGGGAGGGGCAAAATGCAGGTGCTAGCAGGTATCTGGGCTGATCCCGCTAACACTGCGTTTTTGGGAACCCTAAACTGTTGGGGACGCTAGTATAGATCTGATCGGATCAGATATTGATCCGTTCAGATACTATACCACTAAGGGAGGTGTACGGTGCGTGCGTGGGTGTTAGCGCTACTGGCGTTAACCTGACGCTGCCTGGGGCTGGTGCTTGCCAGTTCACCAAAATGCTACAAAAAAAAAAACTGTCAGCGATCGCAGGGATCAGGCCTGACTTTGCGAACGCTGCAGTTATGCGTTTAGTGTTTTGTAAGTGACAGTGATCGATCGATACTGCACTTGGGTGGGCTGGGCTGCGCCGAATGGAGGGGCAAAATGCAGGTGCTAGCAGTTATCTGGGCTGATCCTGCTAACACTGCGTTTTTGGGAACCCTAAACTGCTGGGGACGCTAGTATAGATCTGATCGGATCAGATATTGATCCGTTCAGATACTATACCACTAAGGGAGGTGTATGGTGCGTGCATGGGTGTTGTCGGTACTGACGCTAATCTGACGCTGCCTGGGGCGACGCATATCACCGCCGGGTGATCAGGGGGCTAAACCTTTATTCAGTAATAAACGGCGGGTGCCCTGACACTATAAAAAATAGACTAACTAACCAGCGTCACCCGTAACAGTTATACGGTGATCACTGGTGAAAGGGTTAACTAGGGGGCAATCAAGGGGTTAAAACCTTTATTAGTAGTATATGGGGGTCCCTGACGCTATAAAACGCTGACGGCGAACCTAAATATTTACCTCCCTAACTAGCGTCACCAGTGACACTAATGCAGCGATCAGGAAAATGATCGCTTAGTGACACTGGCGGCAGGGGGTGATCAAGGGGTTAAAACTTTATTAGGGGGGGTTAGGGGGGTACCCTAGACCTAAAGGGGGCTAACACTAACTGCCCTTCCACACTAACTGTCACAAACTGACACCATGCAGTAATCAGAAAAAAAACTGCTTGGTGTCAGTGTGACAGGGGGGGAGGGGTGATTAGGGGGTGATCGGGGGTGTAAATGTGTGCCTGGCATGTTCTACTGTGTGTGTGTTGTCCACTCACTCGCATGTCTTCTCTCCTTGGCGCCGGAACGGAAAATACCGAGCCAAGGAGAGATGATATCATTTCCTCTGCTGCTGTTTACTATACAGCAGCAGAGGCATGATTCCATTGACCAGGAGCGATCGGGAGGGGGTGGCCACGAATGGATGGATAGAGCCTAGCGTCCCTAGCGATCATTGCGATTTCTTATGTCACACGTTATTTGCGAAGGGGTTTTCCAAACACAATTTACAAAAAAAAAAAAATACATTTTAATTAATGAAAAAATACACAATATATACCCCAATTTTTAAATAAAGTATGAAAGATGATGTTATTCAAAGTAAATGGATACCTAACATGTCACGCTTTAAAATTGCACACGCTCGTGGAATGGCAACAAACTACAGTACTTAAAAATCTCCATAGGTAACATTTTAAACACCTTTACAGGTAACCTGTTTAGAGCTACAGAGGAGGTCTACTGCTAGAATTATTGCATCATACTCTAATGTTCGCAGGGATACCTCACATGTGTGGTGTGAACACCCATATGCATATGCATATGCATGATTCACGTATGTGTTCGCTTCTGCGAGCGAGCATGGAGGGATGGGGGCTTTGAATTATTTTTTTCTTATTTATTTTACTTTTTTTTTTTTTTACACTGTCCCTTTGTTTTTTTGTTTTTTTTTTATCACTCTTATTCCTATTACAAGGAATGTAAACATCCCTTGTAATAGAAATAAGCATAACAGGTCATCTTTATGGAGAGATTCCAAATCTCTTTTTTACTTTTGAAATCAAAAGTTGATTTTTTGCTTTAAAAAATAAATAAATTATAATTTACTTCCAGCCTGGACCGGAAGTGTTGTCATGGCATCGTTCCGGTCCTCCAAGGCCATAGAGGCGATGAAGAGTATCTACTCTTTGATTGCCTATGGGAGCAGTGGGCCGCACAGTCGGATCGTTTCCCGGGCAAACCGGCGGAAATGGTAAACCCAAGAAGAAAAACCGGCTTCGGACAGTGTTTCAGTGGCTCATGAACCGCACAGACCACTTTCATGAGAAAGCCCACCGGCTGCAAAAAACGATACCGGGATTATGGCTGAAATCTTTAGTCATAATCCCGGTAAACCACTTACGGTATATGTATTATACATATATACGTATAGTGGTCAAAATAGAAATGTAAGACAAAACATTTTTGTATAGATATAAAAAACATAAATACCTTTTTTTCCCTTTTGTATAAGTGATCACATTCCCTCTGTTATCAGCTGCATAAGAGCATAGGAGCTGGGGGAGGAAAAGCAGCAGTACACTGAGCTTCCCAGTAAAAGGCTGTGCAAGGAAGGGGGGGGGGGCTTGTCAGGACAAGTCTGATCATTGGAGGAGAGCAGGCTGAGTTCCCAGCATAGCTAGAGAACTGACCACGCTGTGTTCTCCTGCTTACTGTGGTCAGTTTTTAATAGGAAAGTAGAGGGACTATCAGGAACACCAGGAATTTCACTAGTCAATCGAAAATTTTGTTAGTTTTCGTTTCATTCTTTTTTTTTTTTTACATTTTTAGGGCCATTCGTTTAGATGCGGTATTCGTAAATTCGTAAATTCGAAAATTCATAAATTTGGAAATTCGAAAATCTGAAATAATAACTAACTAACTAACTAATAATAACTAACTATTACATTTTATGTATTGAAATCTCCTTTCAAATTTGTCTGTTTATGAACGTAACTAATACGAATTTATCCGAAGTTACGAATTATCCAAAATAACAAATGCCGCATCTAAATGAATGGAACGTAACGAATTGACAATATTAAATAATAATAAGACGTTTCTATTATTATTATTATCTATTATTAATAATTCATTCCGTTCCATTCATTTAAATGCGACATTCGTTATTTCAGATAATTTGTAACTTCGGATAAATTCGCATTCGTTACGTTCACTAACAGCCAAATTTGAAACGAAATTCCAATACCTATAATTTAATAGTTATTGTTATTATTAGTTGGTTTAGTTTGTTATTATTTCGGATTTTCAAATTTCCGGGTTTTGAATTTTCGGATTTTTGTTCTTATTTTTGGATTTTTGTTCTTTCAGATTTTTGTATTTTCATTCTTATTTTCGGATTTTCGAATTTTCGAATTTACGAATTTTCGAATTTACAAACAAATTTGTTATATGGGTTTTCATTCATTCAAATTTTTCCGAATTAACAAGTTTGTCAAATTTAGTCAATAAACGTATTTGGAACGAAACTAATCGCATATGTTTAAATTTCACACAAAAGAAGTAATACAAAGAGAACAGGATACTTTCTCATACAAGTACATGGTACAGTAGGCACATATCAGGAATATGAAATGTTGGGGTAACAAACGCTTTAACTAGAGTTCAAGTTGGCCGCACCAGTAAAGGTGCCCAATGTGTAAGGCAGCGCCTAGCGTAGTCCAGAAGAACTCACCTCCTATGTGACCCACACTTGGCACCTAACAAGGGGGGGAACATGGAGGAGGTACCACTTGCCAACCCCTTGCATGATATGACACCATCAGTGATGGACAAAGACAAAGCACATAGTCTTATGTGTTATGGCTACAGTTCCCACCAATATGCAATGCAGCATGTTCTGATTTGTTGCAATACGCTGTAGCACAGGGTAAAAGCATAAAGTTAAAAGAAAAGGAAAAAAGGTAAAAAAAAAAAACATAACACTGCAACATGTGTTAAAATGAAATACAGCAAGGAGTGGTGTAACGCAACACAATTTACAAGTTGCATGCCAGGACATACACATTATATGCACGCTAACTCAAATGTTAACAAGCCCTTAGAGGAACCCCTTCATCAGACTATTGTGAGATTAACCCCATTACATTCCTGTGAGGCTATGAAGCGTTGTGTTTTATGATGTGATCTCTATAATGTTTTAATAGAAATTTAACTTTGTTAAAAGATCCCAGGTGTACTTGAAGTGTTACTAAACCCACAACAGTAAAATCAGTCTGTATATACAGTAAAGCGTACTTGTTATACTCACTGTGGAACCTACGAGGTTAATCTTCTGTATTGTGTAAAAAAGGCTGTTTCATCCTGTCTTCTCTGTTCTTCCCATTCTTCCACTGTCCCCAATCCATCTCCTGATAGAACCAGAGGCTAGGGGACAAGCTGCACATGCTCAGTTTGGTGTGTATTGCTATAGGGTTTTTCTTTTCTTGGGAGAGTGCATGTGATCTGCACAGGGCCAATCAGCCCTGTCCAGACAGAGGGTCAGGAGTCCTGCTGCCTCAAAGGACAGTCAGAGTAGAATGAAAACTTCTCCTACAAGCTTGCTTTTTTTTATCAGAAGGAATGTTTATTAAAGTATCAGCACAATACACTTGTAAATAAGAACATGTATATGGTACAAAAAAGCATAGTTTGACAAACATAACATCTCAGGTTGTCACATAGATGAAAATGAAATGGACAATCCAGCATATTGGTTAATCCTACATCTTCACTCATATTATGCTATCCTACCAGTTTTGAACAGTACTGTTTCCATATACCATCTACATGAGTATGTAGGGTGAGCTACCATTGCTTCTCAGACCTCCTCTCAGAGCAAATACAACTAAAGAACTAGGAAGTAAGGGAGGGGAGGCAAGGGGGGGCAACCCAGCAGGTAAAAAACAGAAAAATGGGAGCGGGGGGGAGGCCAGAGCCAAGGAGGATCAGGAGAGTAATTAAAAGCATCCTTATTCCTTAACAGGAGGGGATGATTGATGTCAGAATGTCCAAGTGTCTTGTGAATAGTATATCACAGGAAAGGCCTATCAGCTGCTCATATTGTAAGATCTCTAGCCTGAACCCAGGCCACTCAAATTCTGTCAAATTTCTTCAGACAGTTAAGCTCCATATAGGTAAGTTTGTATAAGGTCAAAGTAGCATTTATTAGAGATTTCCATGCTGAAAGCATGGGAGGATCCTGGAGTTTCCATTTGGGCAGGATAACCTTCATAATAATCAGCATAGAATACAAATAACTTGTTATGCTTATTAGTAGGTAGGTTATCAGTGATGCCCAAAAGAAGGATAAGGGGGTCTGTGTCTAGGTTAAGTCCAGCAACCACATTGATGTCAGCAACCACTGCCCACCAATAAGTCTGTATTATTATTATTATTATTATTATACAGGATTTATATAGCGCCGACAGTTTACGCAGCGCTTTACAACATGAGGGCAGACAGTACAATTACAATACAATTCAATACAGTAGGAATCAGAGGGCCTGCTCGTTAGAGCTTACAATCTAGGAGGGAGGGTCAAGTTATACAAGAGGGTAACAGCTGTGGGGGATGAGCTAATGGAGAAAACAGTGCAGTTGTTAGATGGAGGCAGGATAGGCTTCTCTGAAGAGGAAAGTTTTTAGGGATCGCCTAAAGGTGGATAAATTTGGAGACAGTCTGACAGATTGGGGTAGGGAATTCCAGAGTATGAGCAAGGCTCGGGAGAAGTCCTGGAGGCGGATATCGGAGGAGGTGATGAGGGAGCTAGAGAGCAGGAGGTCTTGGGAGAAACAGAGACGGCGATTAGGTTGGTATTTTGAGACTAGGCTAGTGATGTAACTGGGCGCAGAGTTGTGGATGGCTTTGTAACTTATTGTTAGTATTTTGAATTTAATTTGATGGGCGAGTGGCAGCCAATGGAGGGATTGGCAGAGAGGGGAAGCAGACAATGAGCGGTTTGTAAGGTCTATGAGTCTGGCAGCAGAATTCATGATGGACTGAAGGGGGGATAGTCTATTTAAAGGTAAGCCAATGAGAAGGGAGATGCAGTAGTCGAAGCGAGAGATAACCAGGAAGTGAATCAGGTGCTTTGTGGTTTCATTGGTTAGAAAGGGACGTAGATTAGAGATGTTGTGGAGGTTGAGGCGGCAAGCTTTGGAAAGTGATTGCATGTGGAGCCGAAAGGAGAGTTCAGAGTCCAGGATAACACCTAGCACCCTGACATGTGGGGAGGGGTGGATGGTTGTGTCATTGCTCTTGACAGACAAGTCAGGGGAAGAGGCACGTGGGGGAGGAAATATTATAAGCTCGGTTTTGGACAAGTTGAGTTTGAGGAAGTGGTGTGACATCCATACAGATATGTCGGTTAGTAAGTTAGTGATGCGTGAGGTGACTGATGGGGTAAGTTGAGGGGTGGAGAGATAGATTTCTGTGTCGTCAGCATAGAAATGATATTGAAAGCCGTGAGAGGCTATCAGCTGACCCAGGGAAGAGGTGTAGATAGAAAATAAAAGAGGTCCAAGAACAGAACCTTGGGGGACCCCGACGGAAAAAGGGAAGAGGAGTGGAAGAAGTAGAATTGTAAGTGACACTGAAGGTGCGTTGGGATAGGTAGGATGAGAGCCACTGAAGAGCACATTAACGAAGACCGAGGGAGTAAAGTTTTTTTAGGAGGAGGGGGTGGTCAACCGTGTCAAAGGCAGCTGAAAGGTCCAGAAGTAGGAGTACAGAATAGTGTCCGTTGGTTTTTGTAGTTAGTAGGTCGTTTGTGAGTTTTAGAAGAACAGTCTCTGTGGAGTGTTGAGGGCGAAATCCAGATTGAAGGGGATCAAGAAGGTTGTTCTTAATGAGGTGGTCACTCAGTTGGTTGTAAACCAGGCATTCAAGGAGTTTAGAGGAAAAGGGGAGCAAGGAGATAGGGCGTAGGTTGTTAAGATTGGTAGGGTCCAAGGACGGCTTTTTAAGTATGGGGGTAACCAGTGCATGTTTTAGAGCATTGGGGAAGGTGCCAGAGGTGAGGGAGAGATTGGAGATGTGGGTTAGAGAGTGTAGGATGAAGTCAGAGGGCGACCGGAGCATTTGAGAGGGAATAGGGTCCAGGGACAGGTGGTTATGTGGGTGATAGAAAGGAGTTTAGCAACTTCATCTGTAGTAGCAGGTTTGAAAAAGGGTAGTGTCAGTTGTACCTATTGACATGGGGTCTTAGCTGGGGGAGATACCTGTAGAGTGGAGATTTCATCACGGATTGTATCAATCTTGTTTTTGAAGTGATTAGCGAACTCCTGTGCAGTGAATGAGTCAGTGGGTGGAGGCGGTGGAGGACGAAGTAGAGAGTTGAAGGTGGAGAAGAGTTTACGGGGACTGGATGAGAAGGTGTTAATAAGAGTTGTAAAATAGGTTTGCTTGGCAGTATTGAGGAAAGAATAGTATTTTTGGAGGGCAGATTTGTATTGGTTGAAGTCTTTGAGAGACTTAGTCTTGTGCCACAGACGCTCAACAGCGCGACTACGTTTTTTGAGAATCTTAGTGTCATCTGTTTGCCAGGGTTGTCGGTGTCGGGGGCTGATTCTGCGTGTAGTGAAGGGAGCGAGCTTGTCCAGGGTGGAGGACAGGGATTTATTGTAGAGGGACGTGGCTTGGTTGGGGCAGGAGAGGGGAGAGATTTTGTCATAGAGGTGGTCAGTAGCAGAATAGAGGAGAGAGGAGTTGAAGTTGAGAAAGTTTCTACGGGTGATGGTTAGGCGATTGGAGGGAAAGGTGGTGGAAGACAGGGGGGGAGAGTAACTAATAAGGTGGTGGTCGGAGAGAGGAAAAGGATTGTTTGAGAAGTTGCATGGTGTGTATAGATAGGAGAATACAAGGTCAAGGGTGTTGCCATCAGAGTGAGTAGAAGCCTGTACCCATTGCTTCAGGTCGAATGAAGAGGTTAGACTAAGAAGTTTAGTTGCAGCAGGAGTGTTTGTATTAGCAGGGATGTTGAAATCACCGAGAAGGATAGTGGGAATTTCCGAAGAGAGAAACTAGGGTAGCCAGGCAGAGACGTGACATGACCACATGACCACACCATGTGAATGAAAGTCCCCTCTTACTGCCTGCATTTTAGGCAAATGTTCTCTACATTTTGGAAGATAACTGATAGCCGCTGAGGGGTGTAATATACTCTGCAAAAACTTTATTTGTACAAAACAATTATAAGTGGGATGCATTATTGCAAACCCTCGCCCCAGTCCTACCCTGTCAGGGCAGAGATATCCTGCTGCCAAACCTGAAACACCACTCATTTTAGAGGTATCCTTACAGGTAAGTTGGAGGTAAATGGATGATAAAGTCCTATCTATATTTTTGGCTGTAAGGAGAGAGTCAACAGATTGTGTGGCAAGGACCACCTCATAAGGAAATTGCACTCGAACAGCATGCCTGAACTGTAAATACCTGAAGAACATCCAGGGATGTTTTTTTTTAACAGAAGCAGAGAGGAAGCTTAAATTGACGCTTCATCTCTACAAACGAGAGAAGACGCCCCTCGGGCATAATGTGTCACAACATCCTGATTTCGTACCTAGCCCAAATCCGCGGATCTGGAACAGTGCTTAAATGTGATAAGGTGGGGTTACCCCATAGGGAAGTATATGGAGACAGTACCTGGTTCATTAAGGTACAGAGTGACCTGTTTACGACCAGGCTATGATCGTTGTCTTCATAGATATAGTAACCTGGGGAGCTATATCTCAGGCCTCTGCACACCAAATTGCTGAGTCTAGAGTATGATCCTAGTTCAGAGTATGTTCATAGTATGAACTTGAAGTGCTGCCTCCAAGTTTACTGCTGGGTTGGATTTGTCTTTAGTAAACCAGCACCTCACAGTGACTAGCAACAGTGACTAGACAATAGTATTTCTTAAAGTTAGGTAAAGATAGGCCTCCTTCCGACATTGAAAGCTGTAGTGTATTCTTGGCTATCCTGGGTGTCGAGCCCGCCCAGACAAAGGAGTTGATGGTTTGATCCAATTTAACAAAAAAAAAAGCATTTTGAATCGGGACAGGGGTATGTAAAAAAATATATAGAGATTTAGGAAGATAGGACATTTTGATCAAAAAACCGGGGTCAGTGGAAGTGCTTTCCACACCGAACATCGCTAAGTGAATTGTTGAAAGATAGAATACAGGTTGTCTTCCAGGTAGTGCGATAGGTCAGTTTGAATGTGTATACCAAAGTATTGAAACCTTGATACCCATTTGAGGGAAGCAGGTAAACTCACTGGTGGGGTCTTGTCAGTCAAGGAGAATAAAATTGATTTATCCCAGTTTACCTTAATACCTGAGAAGGAGCCGAATTGATCAATAATACCTAGAGCTGCTTCCAACGATTGTTGAGCATCCCTTAAGTATAAAAGAATTATGTCAGTATATAAGGATACTTTCTCAAATAAGGGAGGAAATAAGAGACCCTGCACCTCCTCAGAAGCTCTTAGTAGCACTGTCAAGGATTCAATGGCTAGTGCGAAGAGGGCTGGGTAGAGGGGGCAACCCTGCCTGGTGCCTCGGTGGAGGGGAAAGGGCGCTGATAAGATACCATTTGCTCAAACTCTGGTTGATGGTGCCAAATAAAGCAGGCGCAGCCAGGAGATAAAGTTGGGCCTGAAACCAAATTTGTGTAGCACAAGCCACAGGTATTCCCACCCCACTGAGTCAAAGGCTTTTTCAGCGTCTAGAGAAGCCAGTACCTTAGCAAGGATCTTCGGGTCAACATTAAGGAGAGAAATGGGTATATACGAGGAACAAAGTTTTGGATCCTTACCAGGCTTGGGCACCACCACAATAATAGCCCTGGACATAGAGGGTGGCAAAGAAGAGGCTTTGAATGATGCAGAAAGGACTTCTAATAGTCCAATAGCAAGGGTTTCAGCATGTGTTTTATAAAATTCTGGGGTCTTTCCTGTCTTCAGGAAGCTAATAGCGCATTGGAGCTCCTTCAGGGTGAGGGGAGCATCAAGCCCCCAGCAGGCCACCTCAGAGAGCATCGGGAACTGAAAACTTTCCAAAAAAAATGGAGCTCAGCACCCTAGATGAGTAAAGTTCCACGTAGAATAAGGCAAAATGGCCATTGATAACCCTAGAATCAGATAGTAATTCCTTTAATGTTGGCAACATTGGTCATCAACGATTGTTCCCTGGACCGCCACGCCAAGAGGCATCTAGTTCGCTCACCCTGCTGCGACTGAGGTAGCAACAGTTTCTTAGCGGTCGCAACTCGGAGCAGCATTACCATCACTCTGCAAATCCCTACCTGTAGTCTCATCTTTATCTGTAGTGTACTGGGTCTCTAGTGTAGTGACCCCCTGCTCAGCATGAGTCAGAGCAGCTCTGGCTTGTCGCCGAGTCAGGCCTATAGCCGATTTATAGTGACCTCGCACAAGGACCTTAAAGATCTCCCAGCCAGAAGCCGGATCTGTGGCAGTCGGGATAACAGTATGTTCGAAGGGCCGATTCTGCACTCAGTACGATGCAGTCATCCAAGACCCAGAAGCGCGAGAGGTGCCACCGGCAGTCAGTAGGGGCGGGCATCACATTGAGGCGCATCAAAAGAGGGGCATGGTCAGATATGCCTCTAGGTAATATGGAAACCTCCTGTACTCTGGCTAGGACAGGGCCGCTGACATAGATAAGATCAATACGTGACATGGCTGCATATGTAGCAGACTGACTGGAATAGCTTCTCTGAAGGGGATTTTTCCATCGCCAGACATCTGTAAGTTAAAATCTCTAGCCAGGACTATATTATCAATTGAAAAATTTGCTATGATTTGAATTATCTTGTTCAACAATAAACAATCAACAATTCAAGAATGCTGGTGGAGGAATATAAAGTCCCACTACCACCATAGACACATTCCCAATCACAGCATGAAGAACAACAAATTTTCCCTTGGGATCCAGATGTAAGCCCATGAGTGTAAATGAAAGGGTTTTGCGGATAAACATACTCACACCCCGGACATAGAAAGAGTAAGTGGCATGATAATAGTGGCCCACCCAAGGATTTTTAAGGCTTAGGACCCGGCTGCCAGTGAGGTGCGTCTTCTGAAATATGCAGATATTTGGGCGGTATGATTTAAAAAAATTAAATTCTAAAGAGCGTTCAATCCTGGAATTAAAGCCCCGGTGTCAGGGAATGTTATACACAGGGGAGTTGCTAGGTCTACTAAAGATCTGGGGCTAGAGCCCATAGCAGTGAAGTAAAGAAAGTCATACGATTGGGCAGGCATACACATGTATATAATATAAATGTGTGTGTATATACAGGAGGTGATGCAGAGGCTGCATGCATGGTACAGGAGATGTAAGACCCTGGGCAGTTCTAGCACCCAGTGCAGTGGCAGAACAAGGTAAAACGGCCGAGATGTTAGTTATCTGCACGGTGCCCACATCCACCACTGATGACACCGCTTCTCACAGTGAGAGACTCGGGGCTATGGGCCCCAGATTCAAGGCTATAGCCCCAATAGCCACCCCCTAGTGACGCCTCTGGTTATACACAACATCCAATGCAGGTGTCACGAAGATCCTGCCAGTAACCGGCGTCCCAGGCGCACGGGAACCCAGCCACGGGTCCCATTGTGCATGTGCGCGCGTTCACGGGTGCGGTCACGCACGGGCACGCGCACTCCCACTGGTGTCAGGCGGGCTATTTAAACCTGCCTGTCACACTCCATCCCTGCTGTCTGCTCTACAGCGTTCTGTGAGTGTTACCTGATCTGATCTGTGTTTCCTGTTATCTGACCCGGCTTCCTGTTTGACGATCCTGCTATCTGCCTGCACCAGACTCTCTTGGCTTGCCTGACCATCCCTCTGCATTACCCCTGGTACCTCTGCTGTCCGAACATTACTGACCACCGGCTTGTTGACCCTCCGCTGTGTTTCATCAGCTTCCAGTCTGCTATTACCTGCTGTTGTTCCTGGTTCCAGTCCAGCTTCCAGTCTGCTATTACCTGCTGTTGTTCCTGGCTCCAGTCCAGCGTTCCAGGCTACCTTCTGCTGTGTTCCAGTCCAGCGTTCCAGGCTACCTTCTGCTGTGTTCCAGCCCAGCGTTCCAGGCTACCTTCTGCTGTGTCCCAGCCCGGCGTTCCAGGCTACCTTCTGCTGTGATCCAGTCCAGTGTTCCAGGCTATCTTCTGCTGTTGTTCCAGTCCAGCTTCCAGTCTGCTATTATCTGCTGTTGTTCCTGGTTCCAGTCCTGCATTCCAGTCTCTGTCCTCAGTCTACTCCTTAGGCTACTGACTCCAGAGGGTGCCACCACTACTGGACTTTCAGCAACTGTTGATCCTGCCAGGCACCCATACCACTCTTCACTCCTGGCCCTCTGTCTCCATTCCAGGGGAACGGGAGTGGGAGCTGTAAGGGAGGTCTTTTCCTGCACTTCAGGCTCACAACCTACCAGGTACGTGACAGTAGCAGACAGCCATGTCTGAGCCTGAGCAGGGAACGTCTCCCATGGAGGAACTCTGTGCACACCTGGCAGGATTGACTGAAGCAGTCAAAAATCTGCAGCAAGGATACACCAGACTGGAGGAGCGAGTGTTAACCCTGTCTAACCCCATTGGGGCCCAGGGAGCTTCCTCTGCTCCTGCTCCTTCAGTTGGGCCTTCCTCAACGGTGGTGATGCTCCCTCCGGAACCTAAGGTTCCCACACCTGAGCGTTTCTTTGGAGACCGCCATAAGTTCAGAGCCTTCCGCAATTCCTGCGAACTATTTTTTGCTCTTCAGCCACGTAACTTTTCCCTGGAGGCTACAAAGGTGGGCTACGTGATTTCTCTGCTCTCTGGTGACCCCCAAACCTGGGCCCATCGCCTCTTAGAGCAAAAGGACATATCTCTGACCAACCTCTCCACTTTCTTTGACGCACTAGGCCAGTTATATGATGACCCCCAGCTATCTGTAACTGCAGAAGCGGCTCTACACACCCTTCAACAAGGTCGCAGAGCAGCAGAGGATTATGTGACTGAATTCAGGAAGTGGAGTGCGGATACTAACTGGAACGATGCGGCTCTGCGTTATCAATTTCGGTTGGGACTTTCTGATCCTCTGAAGGATGAACTGGCCAGGGTGGGTACACCACAGACTTTAAATGCTTTAATCGATCTAGCTATCCAGATCGATCGACGCCTACGAGAGCGCAGGTCGGAGAGAGCTATGGGGTCTTCTCGTCCAACTTGGGTTACCCCTAAGGTTCCACATCACCCATCATCAACACCACCTACCTCCACGCTTAACTTACCTGAGCCAATGCAACTGGGTGCCTTGCGACCTTCACTCACCCCAGAGGAACGACAACGTCGTCGTGCAAATAACTTGTGCCTGTATTGTGGGGAACCCAGGCACTACGTCAGGAACTGTCCTCTCAAACTCCGTAAGTGTTTATCCCTATCTACTGACTATGTGACATCTCTGGTTAAAAATACCACTCACCTTGCTCTTCCTCTTCTGCTACAGCTTCCAGGGAAGGATCTACAAATCACCGCCATTATTGCTTCAGGAGCTTGCAGCTGTTTCATGGATTCTCATTTTGCCATCCAACACCAAATACCCTTGTCACCTAAAGCCCATAGACTTTCTATCCATCTAGCTGATGGGACCGCTATCAAGTCTGGACCTGTCACCCAAGAGACTATGCCAATACCCGTTTTCGTTTCCAACGGGCATCAGGAACAGCTGCGCCTGGACATTATCGCTTCACCCCTGTTCCCCATAATACTTGGCATGCCATGGTTACAGGCCCATAATCCGGACATAAATTGGATCACGGGTGAGGTGACCTTTCCCTCTCCTTACTGCCAACAGTTTTGCAGAACCCAGAACATCCAGGAGAACTCTACTCTGTTATGCCTAGATACAGATCCTAGCCTGCTTCAATCCATTCCTTCCGCCTATCATGATTTCCTGGACGTATTTAGTAAACAGAGGGCAGAGGTGTTACCCCCTCACAGGGCCTATGACTGCCCCATTGAGTTACTTCCTGGTGCTGAAATTCCTTTTGGAAGAATATTTCCCCTGACTGAGGTGGAGCAAGGGGCATTGAAGGAATACATTGATGAAAACCTCAAAAGAGGCTTCATTCGTCCATCCACGTCCCCCGCAGGTGCAGGCATCTTCTTCGTGCAGAAAAAAGATAAAACCCTCAGGCCGTGTGTGGATTACTGCGAACTAAACAAGATTACTGTGAAGAATCGGTACCCTCTCCCCTTAGTACCAGAGTTGTTTCAGAGACTGGGGACGGCTACCATATTCACCAAACTTGATCTCCGTGGGGCCTACAATTTAGTTCGTATCAGGGATGGAGACGAATGGAAGACCGCTTTTCGTACCCGTTATGGGCATTTTGAGTACCTCGTGATGCCTTTCGGCCTGTGTAATGCCCCTGCCACATTTCAATATTTTATTAATGATGTGTTACGTGACTTTCTAGACCTGTTTGTCATTGTCTATTTAGACGACATATTGATTTTCTCTTGTTCCCTTGAATCCCATCGCAGGCACGTCAGAAGTGTATTGGGCCGACTTCGACAACACGGTCTATATGCAAAGGCTGAAAAATGTGAATTCGAACAGGAAAGTATTCCATTTTTAGGGTTGGTCATCTCCAGTAAGGGCATTAAAATGGACCCCCAGAAGGTCACGGCTGTTCTAGATTGGCCAGTCCCGACTGATAAGAAAGGAATCCAGCGATTCGTTGGATTCGCTAATTTTTACCGCAAATTTATTAAGGGGTTCTCAGCTATCATTGCACCCATCACACAGCTTACCAAACAGGGTACACGCTTCCATTGGTCGGCCGAGGCTCAAAAGGCTTTTGAGACTCTCAAGGGCCTTTTTACCTCCGACTCTGTACTGAAGCATCCAGATTCCTCTCTGCCATTTATTCTAGAAGTGGATGCATCTGAAATTGCTGTAGGAGCAGTATTATCCCAAAGACAAGGAACCAAAGCCCTGCTGCATCCTGTGGCTTTCTTTTCTCGTAAATTATCCACGGCAGAGAGAAATTATGATGTAGGTGACAGAGAGTTGTTGGCAATCAAGTCAGCATTGGAGGAGTGGCGCTATCTGTTGGAGGGTGCCGCTCATCCAGTTCTAATCTTTACAGATCATAAGAACCTGGAGTATTTGAGGTCTGCAAAGAGGTTGAAACCACGTCAGGCCAGGTGGGCTCTCTTTTTCTCCAGGTTCTCCTTCCATGTCACTTACCGTCCTGGCTCCAAGAATACCAAACCTGACGCCCTGTCTAGGATGTTCCACAAACCTCAAGAGATTTCCCCTCCAGACACCATTTTGTCTCCAGGGAACTTTCTTCTACTTCAGGGAAACCTGCTTTCCCAGATTAAACAGGCCTCCGCAGAAATAGAATCTTCCATTAAGACAGAACTCCAGGTTAAGGATGGGTTATTGTGGCATGAGGATAGGATCTTTATACCTGAAACACTACGAGTTCCAGTACTAGAGCTCTGTCACGATCATGCGCTGGCTGGGCATTTTGGTGTGGCTAAGACCACTGATTTGGTTCAGCGCACCTTCTGGTGGCCTCAGCTGCGCAAAGATTGTAAGGAGTTTGTAGAGTCCTGTACCACCTGCCTTAGGAACAAAGGGCACAAAACAAAGGCATGGGGTCTACTAAAACCTTTGCCTGTTCCAGATAGACCCTGGAAAATGCTCTCAATAGATTTTATTGTAGAACTACCCCCGGCCGGGGGCTTCACTTCAATCTTTGTCATAGTGGACCGGTTGTCGAAGATGGCGCACTTTGTCCCAATGAAGGGTACCCCTTCAGCTACAGAAACAGCACAAGCATTCATTAAAGAGGTCGTCAGGCTCCATGGGGTACCAGTTAACATCGTTTCAGATCGAGGGGTACAATTTACCTCTCGATTCTGGAGGGCTTTGTGTAAAACCTTGGACATTGAACTCTCATTTTCCTCGGCTTATCACCCCCAGACTAATGGGCAAACAGAAAGAACAAACCAGACCCTTGAACAATATTTGCGCTGTTTTTCTTCCTTTGCCCAAGATAATTGGATTGCTGTTTTACCATTGGCCGAATTCGCTTATAACAATTCCATTCATACTGCTATCAAGCAAACCCAGTTTTTTGCGAATTATGGTTTCCACCCCTCATTTTTACCAAACTCTCTTCCAGAATGCACAGTACCCGCAGTCCAGGAGAAATTGGATTTTTTCACCTCTAACAACCAAGTTTTACAAGACACCATGACCAGAACCCAGGAGTACAACAAAGCAACCTTTGATAAAAAGAGGCGAGGTGAGCTCTTACTTGCACCTGGGGATCAGGTATGGTTGTCCACCATAAACCTCAGGTTGGCCTGCCCTTCCAAGAAATTGGGTCCCAAATTTCTTGGGCCATTCCCTGTTAAACGGAGAATTAATGAAGTTGCATATGAACTTGAACTCCCGGATTCACTAAAGGTACATCCAGTTTTTCACGTGTCCTTGCTTAAACCATCTATTACTAACCCATTTCCAGGTCGAAGTACGGATCCTCCTGATCCAATCCTGGTAGATGGGGAAGAGGAATTCGAGGTGGAGGCTATCATGGACCACAGGAAAAGAGGTAACCAAAACCAATTCTTAATAAAGTGGAAGGGGTTTGGCCCAGAGGAGAATTCTTGGGAACCAGAGGATAATATCCATGCTGAAGACCTGTTACAAGCCTTTAAAACAGCTCATCCAGAGAAATTTTTTCAAAGGGGCATCCGGAGGCTGCCCCTTGGGGGGGGGCAATGTCACGAAGATCCTGCCAGTAACCGGCGTCCCAGGCGCACGGGAACCCAGCCACGGATCCCATTGTGCATGCGCGCGCGTTCACGGGTGCGGGCACGCACGGGCACGCGCACTCCCGCTGGTGTCAGGCGGGCTATTTAAACCTGCCTGTCACACTCCATCCCTGCTGTCTGCTCTACAGCGTTCTGTGAGTGTTACCTGATCTGATCTGTGTTTCCTGTTATCTGACCCGGCTTCCTGTTTGACGATCCTGCTATCTGCCTGCACCAGACTCTCTTGGCTTGCCTGACCATCCCTCTGCATTACCCCTGGTACCTCTGCTGTCCGAACGTTACTGACCACCGGCTTGTTGACCCTCCGCTGTGTTTCATCAGCTTCCAGTCTGCTATTACCTGCTGTTGTTCCTGGTTCCAGTCCAGCTTCCAGTCTGCTATTACCTGCTGTTGTTCCTGGCTCCAGTCCAGCGTTCCAGGCTACCTTCTGCTGTGTTCCAGTGCAGCGTTCCAGGCTACCTTCTGCTGTGTTCCAGCCCAGCGTTCCAGGCTACCTTCTGCTGTGTTCCAGCCCAGCGTTCCAGGCTACCTTCTGCTGTGTTCCAGCCCGGCGTTCCAGGCTACCTTCTGCTGTGATCCAGTCCAGTGTTCCAGGCTATCTTCTGCTGTTGTTCCAGTCCAGCTTCCAGTCTGCTATTATCTGCTGTTGTTCCTGGTTCCAGTCCTGCATTCCAGTCTCTGTCCTCAGTCTACTCCTCAGGCTACTGACTCCAGAGGGTGCCACCACTACTGGACTTTCAGCAACTGTTGATCCTGCCAGGCACCCATACCACTCTTCACTCCTGGCCCTCTGTCTCCATTTCAGGGGAACGGGAGTGGGAGCTGTAAGGGAGGTCTTTTCCTGCACTTCAGGCTCACAACCTACCAGGTACGTGACAGCAGGTGATCAGATCGCTGGGCTGCACCAAGGAATCAGGGACAAACCAGTAAATAAAGAAAGTATGTTTATTGTTAATGATAAAGATACACGTGAAAACAAGACAGCAAACCAAAACAAGAAAATGGTGAAAACACAGCAAACCCCCAAACCCACCTAACTATCTATCTAACTAATATAATACACGAGCAAGGAAACCAACATGATATAAAAATAAGGCATGGGCCAAAGCGACAAGGGAACAGAAAACAGGAATAATGAAGCATGACCAAGGAGTAGGGAACAGGAAACAGGGTTCAAGGTCAGGATACACAAACGGGGTTCAGGAACAAACAGGAACAGGCTGGAACAAGAGCAGGTACTGGCAGGGACAAGGGCTTAGCAGAGGAATACTGAAGCACTGAGGTTAGTTCAGGGCGGGTTTATATAGTCCAGCAAAACCATGACAGGTGTGCATGATGGCAAGTCTGCAGTCCAGGCAGGGAGACCCCCGCTGGTGGCCACTGGAATTACACCCTTTTGGTGCTGAATGTATAAGTGCCACCAGCAGGAGAAACCGGAGATGACACCATTCCTGACAGTTCCCCCTCCTAAAGGAGTGGCCTCCGGACACTCCATTCAGCCCTGGGTACGACAGTCCGAGTGGGTGCAGAAACACCTTAAAATGTTTCCCTACTGAGTCTGCGGACTTCTTCGCACTTCCAAGGCCAGAGTCTTTTAGTTCACTGGGGGACGTGCCATCAGAGTCTGAAAATAGGACACGTACCCCACCACCCGGGTCAGGAAGTTTGGATCTGGAAATGAAAATTAGCAGGGTAACAGGAAAGAAACCATCGGAGGCAGACCACACAGGAGCATTACATTTAAGCCAGGCGACAGACAGGAATGACCCAGAGGCAAGATGGCCATCAGTCAGGAACAGTTTTAGCAGGCCCCATGTAATCAGGCTGAACAGAAAGCAGAGGTACATCACGCTGGGCAGTAGCACATCCGCATCGAGCTGGGCAGCAGGCATGGGCACTTCAAGCTGGGCAGCGGGCTCATCAAGCTGGAGAGCAGGCACCGAGACATCAGGCTGGAGGGCAGGCACTGGAACTTCAGACTGGGCAGTAGGCACATCAGGCAGAACAGCAGGTGCTGGCACAACAAGCTGAACAGCAGGCACATCGGACTGGATAGCAGGTACTGGAACTTCAAACTGGGCAGCCGGTACTGGAACTTCAGACTGGGCAGCAAGCACAAACACTGGCACATCAGGCAGAACAGCAGGTGCATCGGACTGGATAGTCGGTACTGGAACTTCAGACTGGGCAGTGGGCACAGGCGCTGGCACATCAGGCAGAACAGCAGGTACTGGCACAACAGGCTGAACAGCAGGTGCATCGGACTGGATAGTCGGTACTGGAACTTCAGACTGGGCAGTGGGCACAGGCGCTGGCACATCAGGCAGAACAGCAGGTACTGACACAACAGGCAGAACAGCAGGTCCATCGGACTGGATAGCAGGTACTGGAACTTCAAACCGGTCAGCTGGTACTGGAACTTCAGACTGGACAGTGGGCACAGGTGCTGGCACATCAGGCAGAACAGCAGGTACTGGCACAACAGGCTGAACAGCAGGTGCATCGGACTGGATAGCAGGTACTGGAACTTCAAACCGGGCAGCTGGTACTGGAACTTCAGATTGGACAGTGGGCACAGGTGCTGGCACATCAGGCAGAACAGCAGGTACATCGGACTGGATAGCAGGTACTGGAACTTCAAACCGGGCAGCTGGTACTGTAACTTCAGACTGGACAGTGGGCACAGGTGCTGGCACATCAGGCAGAACAGCAGGTGCAGTGGACTGAATAGCAGGTACTGGAACTTCAAACCGGGCAGTCAGTACTGGAACTTCAGACTGGACAGTGGGCACAGGTGCTGGCACATCAGGCAGAACAGCAGGTACTGGCACAATAGGCTGAACAGTAGGTACATCGGACTGGATAGCAGGTACTGGAACTTCAAACCGGGCAGCTGGTACTGGAACTTCAGACTGGGCAGCAAGCACAGACATTGGCACATCAGGCAGGACAGCAGGTACTGGCACAATAGCAGGCATCGGAACATCAGGCTGGGCGGCATACAGGAACACATCAGGCTGGAACAGATCAGCTGGTGGGGAGGCAGGATTGGATACTGGCATGATGGTGTGGGTTGGAAAAAACTTCCGCTTCTTTTTGGTTTTAGCCACTGGGGATCTATAAGTGGGTACAGGGCTGTAGGTAGTGAATGCAGCTGGTAGAAGCGAAGAGTGAAAGGATGGCAAAACAGAGGGAGTAGGTTTTGAAGGGAGATTTAGTGGAGCTGATGGAGGCAGTTGAGAAGCAGCAGGGGAGTTAAAGGCAGGGTAGGTGCAACAGGAGGAAACAGGGTACTGGTATTTCATTGGTAGAAAGGTATATTGGGAGCTAACAGAAGCTGAATGCGACAGACTTGACCAGGCCTGTATTAATGATTGCACTGCATCAGGTTTGCACTTGGCTTTTCTGATCAGAGACTGCACTGATTCAATGCATTTTGCAAGCATCTGCTGAGAACAAGCTGAATATTGTTCAAAAAAAATGCTGAGTCATCCTCCAACAGCCAAACTAAAGATTCTACCTGAGCTGCACTAAAAGGGGGTGTATAGTCATCACCTCCCTCAGCGACATCAGACAGGGCCAACTCAGTACAGATCTTAATTAATGGTTGCACATCTCCAAACAAAAAACTGCCTTGCTCAATAAAAACATGAGCTAGGCCGATGCATTCTAACAATTGTTCCCTAGTGTATTCAGCCAATGTCTGATAACAAAAGTCTCTGTCATCAGTTGCCAGGAGCGATAAATACAAAATACTTTCAAAATCCATCTTTCAACAATAGCCAGGGCTCAGGCCCCAATTCCCAGGTGCAACCGATCTGATTGTATGGCTTCAGTATTCTGTCAGGGAATGTTATACACAACATCCAATGCAGGTGATCAGATCGCTGGGCTGCACCAAGGAATCAGGGACAAACCAGTAAATAAAGAAAGTATGTTTATTGTTAATGATAAAGATACACGTGAAAACAAGACAGCAAACCAAAACAAAAAAATGGTGAAAACACAGCAAACCCCCAAACCCACCTAACTATCTATCTAACTAATATAATACACGAGCAAGGAAACCAACATGAAATAAAAATAAGGCATGGGCCAAAGCGACAAGGGAACAGAAAACAGGAATAATGAAGCAGACCAAGGAGTAGGGAACAGGAAACAGGGTTCAAGGTCAGGATACACAAACGGGGTTCAGGAACAAACAGGAACAGGCTGGAACAAGAGCAGGTACTGGCAGGGACAAGGGCTTAGCAGAGGAATACTGAAGCACTGAGGTTAGTTCAGGGCGGGTTTATATAGTCCAGCAAAACCATGACAGGTGTGCTTGATGGCAAGTCTGCAGTCCAGGCAGGGAGACCCCCGCTGGTGGCCACTGGAATTACACCCTTTTGGTGCTGAATGTATAAGTGCCACCAGCAGGAGAAACCGGAGATGACACCGTTCCTGACACCCGGACATTCCAAGAAATGAGGGTTAAGGGAGCCATAGAAAAGGAGGGTAAAATATCGTGTCCCTTAAGGAAAAAACATCCGGACCCCGTGGAAACACATCAAATAGTTTCCACCATAAACATAAAGAAAAACACTGAGCAAATATTGAGCGATGAACACTATAATCACTATATATGAGGTATATATCATATTCCTTCAAACAACAATTCAAGTAACTTTGTACATTCCAGTCCAACCCCCCGCATACCCCCCAAACCAGGGCATGCCTGTGTCCCAAAACTGAACGTGGTCATCAACCAACTGGGGTCATGAACAGAGGGCAGTCAGTAGAAAAAGTATTTAAGGCACGATTATACCAAGTCTAAAGGAGATACCGCCAACAAGCAGGGGTAGCCAGTTATATCACCCAGCCAAAGCCAGGGACACAATCTTATATAATGTGTTACTATGGAACAAGAAAATAAGCAAAAAAAGGGAGTCCAATGGGACCACCGTAAGTTAGGAATATCCTCAGAGGCACAGGCCTGTAGCAGTTATTTGGGCATCAACAACTGTAGGAGGGGGAGCAAAAAAGAAGATCCCACGTTCTGCCTGGTGATAGTATAATCAGGTAGTCACAGAAAAGAGAAGGAAAGTCACAATATTTGCATATCCAGGATAGTAGCCCAGAGATCTTCACAGACATCTTGGAAAGGCATACGTGACCCACATTCATTATCAACAACACCCCAATAAAGGCCAGTTCCTTGAGGTGGGAATGGGAGGCAGTACAGAGTCTTTTGTGGGAGCAGAGTTAGGTAAGTAGCTTTAACAGAAGTTTCTTCACAATGACAGGTAGTACAGCAGGCCAAGAGTTACTCACTGAGGTTAGAAAGAAGGCTGTGGCAGGGTGTTCAGCGATTGCGAAGTAAAGAAGACACACGAGAAACAGCATAGTGTACTTAATACCTCTAGTGCACAGGAACTACATTATCGAGTCAAAAGACTTTCAGAGCTTTTGAGTATCCATTGAGAAATCCACAAAGAAAATCAGCCTTGCAGCTTCGTGGCAGATGACATCCATCTTGCGGGCTTCTCTCAGAATCAGATCCCGGTCTCTAAAATTAAGGAGTGAAAGATAAAGGTACGAGGCGGAGCCCCGGGAGGCATCCTGTGAACCCTTTCTATGGCAAAGAAGGATGAGAAGGCTGCCTGAGGGAAAAGCATACAGAGAAGCCGCTCTGTATAGGCAGATGGATCTGGGCCTTCAGATCCCTCAGGCAGCCCTATAATGCGGAGATTGTTCTGTCGGTTGCGGTTTTCCGCATCTTCAGTTTTGGATTCAAGGTGTTTCACCTGGAGGGTATATAGCAATGCTCAATGGTCTCGGATGGTGTCCTCCGCATCTCCCAGCCGGCGCTCAGCCTCTGCAACACTTGTCAAAATCCTTTCTAATGAGACCAATCTCCAGCTGCAGAGTGTCGATCTTGGTGGTAAGGGTGGATAGGTTGGATTATCAGCCTGTGATAGCTTGCATAAGAGCTGAAAAATTGGCTTGCTCCATGAGAGCGGGCTCCGGAGCCTCCGTCTGAGTCGACATACTGCTTGCCTCTGCCACGTGTGCAGAGGCACAGCCAGGAGGAACAGGGGTGGCCCCTTGACGCAGAGACTCCGAATGATTCCGGCTCCGTGTCATCATCCATAGGGTGGTAACGGGAGAGTCTACAGCTATACCAGGATAGTTTTAGGATGGTAAAATAGGATAATTTCCCCCTTAGTGGCAGCAGAGCTCCTTAACTAGGCATCCAGCACCTTCGCCATCTTGGTCACGCCCCCTCCTACAAGCTTTAATCAGACACTGATAGAAGTCACGAGACTGCTATATACTGCTGATGAGAAAAGGTATTTAGCGGTTTATATTTACCAAAATAATTGAATTTCCATGTTCTGTGTACTGTGGGAGAATAGATATAGTGAATGAACAATTTAACAAGAGAAATCAATGGATTCTTCCAACCATACTGTTTGCCATAGGATGAGGAAATCTATTGATTGTATGGGAATCAGTCAAAATTGAAACCATGTGTGGCTAGAATTATGCAGGTTTGTGCTCCTGGGGCAGAGACGGGGACCTGGCTGCCAAAGTGGTGGTGGTGGAAGACTCCTGGTTTTGGTGTTTCTGCTTTAAGGCTGGAGCTGGACAGCCTTGGATTGAAATTTAGCCTACATGCCTGCACATATTGCAGCCAAGCTATCACTGGCTGGAGCTTGATCCAGCTGCATGTTGGCAGAGAATAGTTGGATCAGATCTCTATTAGGTTGATGTAATGAGTCTGAATTCTAGACCTTTCCACTGCAATGGAATTTGTTTACAGTTTTTCTCTGCAGTTCATTGCCTGAGCCCATCCAAAAACCTAACATTTGATGAAGACACAGTGTAAGTCTAATTTATATGTGACTTTTACCCATAGCAACCTGTCAAGATTCTCTGTTTGTTATTTGCTGTCATTTTTATAAATTGTTGTCTGTTCTGTTTTTGGGTTGTTTAAAATAAAAGCTACTAGGAAAGCTATTAGGAAAGGAATATGGGAACTACTGTTTTTGACTTTTTTGTGTCAGGAAATCTCATCATTATACAAACCCCTCTATCCCCATTTGCTTCCCAAATGTCCAACCCTGTAGCAGAATCTCTGACCTCTTCCAGTCTAATGGGAACCTTCAAGGCCAAAGATAACGGACATCCTTCAATATGCGGTGGGTTGTGAAGCATAGTTGGTGCAAAGGTCGTAAAAGTCATTGGGTGCCAGACACTTCTTGGATGTAAAAGAGGTTTTATTTCTTTGACAGTCCTTTTTATATTTTGCAAGGGAAAGAGGGTTAGGGCCAGAACACCCTTGAGTAATTGCAATTTCAAAGACTTCAACAGGAGGACAGCCATACAGGGAAAGGCCCCAGCAAGGTGCCACTTCTGTACGTGCAGGATTGCTGTCTCCTATGGCAACAGTACTTAAAGCATTAACGTATTAAAATCCCCCATTTTTTTTTATACACTTTTATTCATTTTTTTTCATTAAAAATTACAACACATGTAGTAGACAGAGTCAGGAACATTTATACAGTGGAACCTCGGATTGCGAGCAACGCGCTTAACGAGCGTTTCGCAATACGAGCACTGTATTTTTAAAAATCGTAACTCGGTTTGTGAGTCTTGTCTCGCAAAACGAGCATGATTCAGGTCAAAGTGTGTGCAGTACCGCGTTTGGCCTGAGGTGGGGGGGGGCGCCGGAGCCGATCGCGCTGTTTGGAAATGCACGAAAAGGCCTGAGGACAGCTCGGCTGACCCCGGAAAACCTCGGTAATGGAGTCTTTCCGAGGTTTGTTGAGGTCAGCAGAGGTGTCCTCGGTCCTTTCCGGCCATTTCCGAGGCTCTCCAGCGCCCCCCACCTCTGACCACATGCGGTATTGCATGCCATTGAAGTCAATGCGGAACTAATTATTTTCGTTTCCATTGACTTCAATGGAAGTTTTAATATGCGAGTACTTTGGATTAAGAGCTTTCTCCGGGAACGGATTAGGCTCGTAATCCGAGGTTCCACTGTACAAATAATATACAATTTTGTAATAAAGGGGTAGGCACTCCCCAATTGGTCAGCACACAGTCTTTAAGGTCCAAAGACACTCCAGAGGAAAAATAAAAAAAGCAGAAAGAGGGCAAGGAGAAGGAAGTATGCGGGTGTTAGTGGTGAAGGATTTTCAGTGGAGGAAAGAGGATATAGGAGGAGAGGGAGAAGGAGAATGGATTGGGAAGAAGGTATGGGTGTAAGGTTAGTCAAAGAGGTTGGTAGCCCCTCCAAGTATTGAGTAATGTTGAGGGACACCTGGATGTAGAAAACCATTTAAATCATTACTTCTGCTCAGTCTTCTCAGAAATAAATTTCACTATAAATAACATGCTCGGGGATTAATATTGGTTCTAGTAATGACGGTTCATTTCCAGGATTTCTGGAAACAGAGGTAACAGAGGGACAGGCTTGGTTAAAGCTTAATAAAGTAATGGATCCTGATGGTATTCATCTCAGAAAACTTTGAGGTATACAGCAGTTGTTGGACCATTAACTGATCTTTTCAATCAATCTCTTCTAAAGCCGTGTACACAGGATCGGATTTTCCGACAGGAAATGTGTGATGACAGGCTGTTGGAGGAAAATCCGACCGTTTGTACGCTCCATCGGGCAATTGTTGTCGGATTTTCCGCGGACAAATGTTGGATGGCAGGTTTTAAAATCTTCCGCGGACAAATGTCTGTTGTTGTATTTTCCGAGCGTGTGTACACAAGTCCGTCAGACAAAAGTCCAAAGTACAAACACGCATGCTCGGAAGCAAGGACGAGCCAGAAGCAGTCGGTCTTGTAAACTAGCGTTCGTAATGGAGAATTAACATTTGTGACGTGGCACATTATGAAATCTCGAAATGCAGCGCTTCTTTAATGAGATAATAATGAAGCTGCTTTGCTGGTGATACTGATTGAGTTATTGCAAACAAATTTTCAAAGGCTTTTTTTTCTAATGATATCAAGAATAATATTATTTATTTATTTTTATTTTTTGGGGGGCAAGTTACCACAACACCATTATCCCGTAGTTATTAAGATCAAAGATACAACTATGTTGGTGTCCCTTGTTTTTTTTTTTTAATCCAACAAAATTTTATTGAGTTTACAGGAAAGACAATACAAGCATTGTAAGCAGAACCATAGGACTTCTCTTATACAATACACAATCCAGTGAACAATCATCCGCATCTATATAACACCTCCAATACATTGTTCCAGTTACACTCAACCTCAATCCGTACCTCACCCGGCATTGATTCCTAGTAGCCTGTCATATACCATCTCCATAGGGGCCAATCCCGGCACATCCAACCATGGACCCCATATTTTTTCGAATTTTTGCATACTACCTCTATGTTGATATATCAACTTATTCATCTTCAGAGTTATGTTAACATTATCAGTCCATTCTTTAATGGTCGGGGGGATATCAGACTTCCAATGGGTCATAATCAATTTTCTGGCCTGAAAAAGTACTCTGTGCACTGCCTCTCTACTGTGTCCTTCCCATTCGTATTCCTCCAAAGCCCCAAAAGACATGCACTAGGGTTCTGTGGAAGATTCACATTAAAAACTGAGTTGATGTTCCGCACCACCCCTGCCCAATACATGTGTAACTTGGGGCACCTCCACAACATATGTATAAGGTCCCCATGCTCACGTTTGCATCTAGTACATGTTGGTTCCGCCTGCCTACTCATTAGATGTAACCTGTGAGGAGTATAGTACGTTCTCAACAGTATATATAGTTGGGTAAGTTTTTGTGACACATTAAGTGAACATAAGTTCACCGCCTGAAAGATCTCTTCCCACTGATCCCGTCTAGCTGTCCAACCTCTGTTTCCCATTTCTCTCTCACCCTCAGGGGATGACGCCTCATCACGGATTGCAACAGGATGGCATAGCATTGAGAAATAAATCCTTTAGATGAGTCAGCATCCCCCAGAAGTTTAAATACCGGGGCTGGGGACAAGTGCCATTCCGAGGAGCGGCCCTGGGCCACTACTGCATGTCTAAGTTGCACGTAGTAAAAAAACATCGATGCGGGCAAATTATACGCCTCCTTTAGATCAGCAAACGTACGTAACACCCCATCCCGAAATATATGTTTAATATGTGTAACTCCAAACTGCTTCCAACGAGCCCCACATTGTAATTTAGCTAATTTCCCATAAGTATCATTATGCCAAATGGGACTGTATTCCGTGTAGCCATCAATAATTTGGAGATATTTGGACTTATTCCATACCTTTTGTACTAGACTGAAAGTAGGGTATTTTTTATGTGGCTTAGTGAAGGCCAGTGCCTCCAAAGCCATATGAATCGGTCCCCTACCTACTGTATGAAGCATTAGCTTGTGGGATGAGTTTTGTGACGGGACAAATATACAGATCAAGTGTTGTAGTTGGGCAGCGAGGTAGTACAGCCATGGGTTGGGCAATGCCTGTCCACCACAATCTTTAGGTCTCTGTAAATGTTCTAGTTTGATCCGGGCAGGTCCATTCTTCCAAATGAGGGTTCGGAAAATGGCATTAACTATATGAAATATCTTTAAGGGAATGACCATAGGGGTATTATGTAGGAAATAGAGTATCTGTGGCATAAGAATCATTTTTACTAGGTTTACTCTACCCGCTACCGACAGTAAGAGGGAGTTCCAAGTCTTGATTTTGTCTTGGAAACGCTGTAGGAGGGGAAAAACGTTCAAATGTATAAAATCCCTGGGCTGGGACGTAATTTGAATCCCAAAATACTTGAAGGAAGTAGCAATCGGAATAGGGCAAGTGTAGCTCACCGTCTGTGATTCATCTCCATCCAATAAAAGAAGGGCGGACTTTGACCAATTTATAAGAAGACCAGAAAATTTCATGAATTTGGACATGGCCGACATGGCCTCCTGAAGGGAGAGGTCCATGTCACCAAGTAGAAGCATGGTGTCATCAGCGTATAACATAATTTTTTCCTGCATGTCACCATAGCAGAAACCTGTGATGCGCCGATTTGCCCTGATCCCAATCGCCAATGGTTCAATAGCCAGCGCGAAGAGGAGGGGAGACATCCCTGCCTCGTGCCCCTCCTCAACGCGAAGCTCGGGGATAGGAAGCCAGACACCCTCACAGCGGCCTCCGGCTGGCTATAAAGGAGCTTGACCCGAGATATATACTGCGGACCAAATCCAAAATTTTGCAAAACTGACCATAGATAGTCCCAATCTATGCTGTCAAATGCATTAGTGGCATCCAGCGACAGTAGGGCCCTAGAACCCATATTGTCCACCCTAGCTTGTATATTAAGGAATAACCTTCTTAAATTGACTGCAGTTGATTTATTGGGCATGAAACCAGCCTGGTCGCCATGCACAATTGAGGTGATTACTCCGTTTAGTCTAATGGCTAGAGCTTTAGCTAATATTTTCACATTGCTCTGTAGCAAAGAAATCGGGCGATACGCCCCTGGATCTGTTGGGTCTTTGCCAGGTTTAAGAAGCAAGACAATATTGGCCCAGGACATTGATATTGGCAAGCGCCCCTCCTCCCGAGATCTATTGAAAACCCTGAGTAAGTGGGGCAGTAATTCAGTAGGGTATTGTTTATATATCTCTATGGGAATCCCATCTTCCCCTGTCGCTTTACAGTTAGGGAAAGATCCAGCCGCACTCTGTAATTCTTCTACTGTGAGAGGGCTCTCTAATTTTAATCTCTGATCCTTATTTAATTTGGGGAAATCTATCTGTCCCAAGTATTGTTCTAAAACTGAGGTATAAGATGTACCTGGCCTATATAAGTCTTCATAATAAGCAGCTAGTTCCTTCTCAGGCGTATTGACTATGTTACCCTTCTTAGTCCTAATAGCTCCTATGGTTGGTGACTTCTGGTAAGAATTTGCGATTCTCGCCAATATGCAGCCCGTTTTCTCGCCCTCTTTAAAAAATGCCTGTTTTGCAAAGAATCTCTTCTTGTCGACCGACGAGGATAGCAGTTGATGATATGCAGAAAGAGCTGCCTGCCATGCCTCCTTGGTCGAGTCCGAAGGGTCCGCAACATACAATTGTTCCTTCTCTTGTACTCTAGCTTCAATTTCAGTTTTAAGGGCAGATGAGTCTTGTTTGACCTTATTCATTTCAGCAATTAACACACCCCTCAAATATGCCTTGAAGGCATCCCACTGCCCGACTATAGAATCATTTGGATCCTGGGTGTAGAAAAACTCACACATGCTCCCCACTATCCCCTCATGAGAGCGGAACAGTTTCAGCCAAAAGGCGTTAAATTTCCAAGGGGCTTTTGGTAGTGTAACTATTGGGGCTATTGTAATCCGTATAACCACTGGAGAGTGGTCGGATACAATACGGGGCCTATGTACCATGTCAGACACAAATGGGAGCATGTTTAAGCTGCACACCCCCAGATCAATTCTGGACAAACAGCCGTGTGTTTTAGAGAAACATGTAAATTGTCTGACACCTGGGTTCCTATGTCTTCAGACATCCACCCAGCCCACCTCTTGCAACAACCGCGCCAGGGGGGTACCCCTGGAGAGGGCAGAGGCTCCGGGTCCTGGGTGTCTATCTTCAACTGGATTCAAGCAGCAATTGAAGTCCCCCGTTACCAACAACGGTGCGTCAGGCCTGCCATCCATAAATGTAAGCAGAGACCTAAGCACTGCTGCCGTGAAGAGAGGAGGAATGTATACCACAGCCAGCACACAGGTCAATGTACCCAACCTGCAATCAAGAAACACATATCGACCTTCACTATCAATTTCATTTGCAAATTCTTCATAGTTCAGGGCTCCGTGAATCAACACACTTACCCCCCTAGAATAGGAAGTGTGTGTGGAATGGTAGGCCTTTCCCACCCAGGAGTATCCGAGGAAACTCACAGTGTCTGCAGTCAAGTGAGTCTCCTGGTAGCAGAGTATTCCGGGGATGTATTTTTTCAAGCACATACGAATCATAGTGCGCTTCAATGGGGAGTGAAGCCCCCTAACGTTCCAAGATACTATCGGGATATCCGCCATGTCTTCTGGTGAACAAGGAATTTTGACCGGTATTTTATGTGCACTTGAGCGAGGTAGTGTATCCACTTCTGTACCAAGGTTCTTCTGGATCTGCTGCTTGCCATGAGCTTGGTAAATTCATGAACAACTGAGTGAGTATTCATTCTGCTTGTGTCTTTCACCAATGAGTTCCTCCCCATAACAGTTGGGGGTAGTGAAATAGGAAACTTTCTTGTGCTGTAAACTGCACATTCTGCCAACATGGCAACTTTAACATTGTTTGCGATACTCCATCGCTCAATTGTAGTGAAGATGGTCATCCGTGAGTTCAACTTTTGATCCAATTCGCTCTCTTTACTTTGTTTAGGAATATATTGTCCCCCAGCCAAGGAACATCTGTCAATTTTATAAAGAGGGTATGCTCTGGTTACCAATTCAGAAAGTCAGTCAGGATGACATTTTTAAGTATCTCAGCACCTTAAAAACAGTCTGCTTGTTCGTTTCAATCTTCTTCCTGTGGAGCCTGCCACTTCAGTGCCTGTTCATTCCTGTCCAACCAGGTTGCAGCGTCCTTAGCGGATTCAAAGAACTGGGCCTGGCCTTGGTGTCCCTTGTTAATTTTACATTGTATTTTATGTAAATGGAACTGCCTACTCCCAAACTGTCATTTGAAGTAAAACACATAGCCAAGTATTATTCTCCACAATTTTTTTTTTATTGTGCATTAAAAAAAGAAAACAAATAAAATTATACATGCTATCTGCCAATAGAACGTAACCAAAAAGTGCATTCTATGCATCCAAAAATATAGAAAATATAACATATCAAATCATTATTATTCAACCAAAAAATAAAATAAAAGCCTCATGCATGTGTCCTGCTTCTTAATATAGGGGGTCAGCAATGCCAAGAGTTGGTGAAAGCAGGGGTCCGTCATCCAGTGATAATTCCAAAAATCATCCGGATTATTCTCCTGGAGCTCACGCAGCAAAGGCATATTATTATTATTATACAGGATTTATATAGCGCCGACAGCTAACGCAGCGCTTTACAACATTAGGGCAGACAGAAGAAGTACAATACAATTCAATACAGGAGGAATCAGAGGGCCCTGCTCGTTAGAGCTTACAATCTAGGAGGGAGGGTCAAGTTATACAAAAGGGTAATAGCTGTGGGGGATGAGCTAATGGAGAAAATAGTGCAGTTGTTAGATGGAGGCAGGATAGGCTTCTCTGAAGAGGAAAGTTTTCAGGAATCGCCTAAAAGTGGATAAATTTGGAGACAGTCTGACAGATTGGCGTAGGGAATTCCAGAGGATGGGCGAGGCTCGGGAGAAGTCCTGGAGGCAGATATGGGAGGAGGTGATGAGGGAGCTAGAGAGCAGGAGGTCTTGGGAGGAACGGAGATGGCGATTAGGTTGGTATTTTGAGACTAGGTTAGTGATGTAGCTGGTGGCAGAGTTGTGGATGGCTTTGTAACTTATTGTCAGTATTTTGAATTTAATTTGTTGGGCGAGTGGTAGCCAATGGAGGGATTGACAGAGAGGGGTAGCAGACACTGAGCGGTTTGTAAGGTGGATGAGTCTGGCAGCCGCATTCATGATGGACTGAAGGGGGGATAGTCTATTTAAAGGTAAGCCAATGAGGAGTGAGTTGCAGTAGTCAAGGCGAGAGATAACCAGGGAGTGAATTAGGAGCTTTGTGGTTTCACTGGTTAGAAAGGGACGTAGTTTAGAGATGTTGCGGAGTTAGAGGTGGCAAGCTTTGGAAAGTGATTGCATGTGGAGCCGAAAGGAGAGTTCAGAGTCCAGGATAACACCTAGGACCCTGACATGTGGGGAGGGGTGGATGGTTGTGCCATTGCTCTTGACAGATAAGTCAGGGGAAGAGGCACGTGGGGGAGGAAATATTATAAGCTCGGTTTTGGACAAGTTGAGTTTGAGGAAGTGGTGTGACATCCATACAGATATGTCGGTTAGTAAGTTAGTGATGCGTGAGGAGACTGATAGAGTGAGTTGAGGGGTGAAGAGATAGATTTGTTTGTCATCAGCATAGAAATGATATTGAAAGCCGTGAGAGGCTATCAGCTGACCCAGGGAAGAGGTGTAGATTGAAAATAAAAGAGGTCCAAGAACAGAACCTTGGGGGACCCCGACAGAGAAGGGAAGAGTGCGTTGGGATAGGTAGGATCAGAGCCACTGAAGAGCACAGTCACGGAGACGGAGGGAGTAATGTTTTTTGAGGAGGAGGGGATGGTCAACCATGTCAAAGGCAGCTGAAAGATCCAGAAGTAGGAGTACAGAATAGTGTCCGTTGGTTTTTGCAGTTAGTAGGTCATTTGTGAGTTTTAAAAGAGCAGTTCCTGTGGAGTGTTGAGGGCGAAATCCAGATTGAAGGGGATCAAGAAGGTTGTTTTGAATGAGGTGGTCACTCAGTTGGTTGCAAACCAGGCGTTCAAGGAGTTTAGAGGAAAAGGGGAGCAAGGAGATAGGGCGTAGGTTGTTAAGATTGGTAGGGTCCAAGGACGGCTTTTTGAGTATGGGAGTGACCAGTGCATGTTTTAGAGCATCAGGGAAGATGCCAGAGGTGAGGGAGAGATTGAAGATGTGGGTTAGAGAGTGTAGGATGGGGTCAGAGGGTGACCGTAGCATTTGAGAGGGAATAGGCTCCAGGGGACAGGTGATTAGGTGGGCGATAGAAAGGAGTTTAGCAACTTCATCTGGAGTAGCAGATTTGAATAGGGGGAGTGTCAGTTGTACCTGTTAACATGGGGTCTTAGCTGGGGGAGATACCTGTATAGTGGAGATTTCATCACGGATTGTATCAATTTTGTTTTTTAAATGATTAGAGATTTCCTGGGCAGTGAATAAGTCAGTGGGTGGAGGCGGTGGAGGACAAAGTAGAGAGTTGAAGGTAGAGAAGAGTTTACGGGGATTGGATGAGAAGGTGTTAATAAGAGTTGTAAAATAGGTTTGCTTGGCAGTGTGGAGGAAAAAATAGTATTTTTGGAGGGCAGATTTGTATTGGTTGAAGTCTTTGAGAGACTTATAGGGCGTACACACGGTCGGACTTTCTTTGGACATTCCGACAACAAAATCCTATGATTTTTTCCGGCGGATGTTGGCTCAAACTTATTTTGTCTACACACGGTCACACAAAGTTGTCGGAATTTCCGATCGCCAACCACGCAGTCACGTACACCACGTACGACAAGACTAGAAAAGGCCAGGTCAGAACCAAGCGCGGCACCCTTTGGGCTCCTTTTGCTAATCTCGTGTTAGTAAAAGTTTGGTGAGAGACGATTCGCGCTTTTTCAGACTCGTGGCTTTCAGATCGTTTTCTGCCGTTCAGTTTGTGCTTGTGGGTTTGTATCTGCTCTTCAGTGCGTGCAAGCAAGTTCCGCGTGACTTAGTCATTGTATTCTTGTTCGTTCGTCACTGTTTTTCAGGTCGCTCTTCACAGGCCTTGCTGTTCTTCAGTGCGTTCTGTTACTTCGTTCTGAGCAGCCGACCGTTTTCTAGCCATGTTTCGTATGCGTACTCCTCGTAGGGTTCGTGCTGTGCGGGGGATTGGTGTTGGGGTCCTGACCTTGACACAAGTCCAGTCCATGAACAGGGTGGGGAGGAGTTGAAGAATTGGTTGCTTCAGCGTGACCAGTTCTCTCATATGCCTTTGCTCCGTGAGATCCGTGAGAATAATCCTGATGATTTCAGGAACTTTCTCCGGATGACGGACCCCGTGTTTCACCGTCTGTTGGCTTCACTGACCCCCTATATCAGCAGGCAGGATACCTGCATGAGGCAAGCCATCACTCCGGAGCAGAGGTTGGTCGCTACCCTGCGATATTTGGCCACAGGGAGAAGCCTGCAGGACTTGAAGTTCTCGACAGGTATCTCCCCCCAGGCTCTGGGTATCATCATCCCAGAGACCTGTTCTGCCATCATACCGGTCCTACAGAAGGAGTATATGAAGGTAAGATTTTTATCCTTTAATGTCACATTTTATTGTATTGAATGTTTGGTAATATCTTGTATTTCTTTCCTCATTCCCTAATTACCATGATTGTAATATGCTGTGAATGTCCCCTTTGTCCTCATGCATGCTGGATTTTTATGTAATTATTATTTTAGGTCCTTCATACATATTTGCCCTTCACTAACCTCCCCAGCATGGTGTCTCCTGGCCTATATTCACCTCATGTAGTCAATTAACAATGTATTTTATCAGCTCCATAGTAGTGCTTTACCCCAAACACCCCCTAAAATGTTTTGAAATGTTATTTTTGATTTAAATTCAGGCAGAGTGCAGAGGTTTTTTTTTTGTGGTGTCCCCAAATAATTTTTAGTAACCCTCCCTCCCCCAACTGCTAAGTCAGCTGATCCCAATTCTCTATCTATCCTCAATCATCTATCTGCTGACTTTGCCAAACCCATACACACTATACCCACCTCTTTAGTGCTCAAATTTATGGATGAATTCCCCAAAGCATGTAGTGCAAGGGCCTGCCTGTATACTTTCAAATGGTACTGTTTAAAGTTTTTGTATCCTATTATTATCTTGATAGGTAATAGCAGAATGTCCAAATGTCCTCAAATGTGTACAGTGTGTATTTATATCTTTGTATTATGACACTTCTTACCTGTCCAGTGGTCTGACAATAGTGTAACAAAGTAATACCCATTATTTAGGCATTCATCTCTCAATGAAGTGAAGAGGGTTACCTGTCCAAGATTTCCACACACCCCCTATAATGTTAGAAATGGCTCATGAGAGGGGGGGAGGGGGAATATGATAGGTGTACCTTATACTTTGGCCTTGTTAAATTCCCCTTACTAAATGCTATCTGGAGGTTGCCCCATAATGTTTGTGTATAATCTGCTTGTCATGTTTCAGAGTAAAAATAGTCATGTTTATTGTTTTTTCCTCAACAGTTTCCTTCCACGCCACAGGAATGGCAGACTGTGGCCTCCCACTTTGCCGAGCGGTGGGGCTTTCCTAACTGCGGAGGGGCAATTGATGAGAAACATGTCCACATCGTCCCACCACCCAACTCGGGGTCGTACTATTATAATTACAAGGGGTTTAATAGTATAGTGATGTTGGCGGTGGTGTCGGCTAATTACGACTTCTTGTATGTGGACGTGGGGAAGAATGGCCGGATGTCCGATGGTGGAGTCATCGCCCAGACGGGGTTCTACAGGCGTCTCCAGAATGGCAGCTTGGACTTGCCAGCTCCAGAGGACAATGTGGAAGGACTCCCATTTGTGTTCGTTGCTGATGAAGCGTTGGGGGACCACCTGATGCGGCCATTCCCAATGAGGACCCTCACCCCGGAACAGAGGGTTTTTAATTACCGGCTGGCCAGAGCCCGAAGAGTGGTGGAGAACACATTTGGAATCCTGGGCAGCCGGTTCCGACTATTTCTAACACCCATCCATATGGCGGAGTATAAACTGAACCATATTATACTGGCGTGCTGTGTTCTCCATAACTTTTTAAGGAAACATTCGGCCAACTATGCTGGCTCAGTTGGGCCTGAGGCCGGAATCCTACATCAAACTACACTGACGGCGCTTGAAAGTGGCCGTCCTGGCTTGCCCTCCCTGAGTGCCCGTGATGTCCGGTTACGCTACCTGGAGTTCTTTGCGGGTAGGGGGGCTATCAATATGCCAGACAATCTGTGAAGCCTTTTTATAATTAAAAAAAAAAGAAATTCTTGGTGGACATTTACTGCTTGTGTTTGTTTTAGCTGACCCTGACAGAAATGTGTTGAGTCCAGAAAATGTTGTGATTGTGTAACGTTATACAAAGCACTGTTGGCTGTTATTTCCTAAATGCAAAAACACATTTCACTACAAATGCACTTGCAACTGCACTGAAACTGCACTTGTAGTGCAAAGAGGATTTGCCCTTAGGAAATAACCCCCATTTTTGCAGAAAACAGCAATTACATCATCCCAAAAGTGTTGTATTGTAGGGTTGAGACAATAATCCACACATTCTTGAGTAAGCAACTTTTTTATACCTGCACAATCACATGTGCATTTACCAAAGGTTTTTAAAACAAACCAACATGTTTGTTGTATAACAATTTTTGCAGTAGCATTATCAAAAATCGAAATGTCCATTTCAGATAAAACAGGCCTGTGTAAAACCAACAAGAAAGCCAAAAAACTTGAACTTACAAAGTTCACATTAGGTAAAACCTGAAGGCTATATCAGACATTAGTATTTAGGAACTGGGTTTGATATAGCGTTCAGATGGGGGGAAATCACCCCTGGAAAAGCTAAATTTGGAAGATGCACACCAATTTACGAATGTCAACATGTGCTATCTGCCATCAGGGGGGATCAAGGGACGTGTTTTGGGGGAGCAAGCCCTTACTCAACGCTACTTTATAATTGAGGAAGGGGTTGCACCCCCAAAACGCGTCCATTGATCTCCCGTGATGGCAGATAGCACATGTTGGCACACTGTGTGCATCCTCCAAATTTGGCTTTTCAAAACATTGCAAAAATATTTAAAAGATTGGACCACAATCCAAAAAGTGATTTTGTGGGGTTTTAAATTCGCCCCAAAACATCAATGATGTTATTTTTTTTTTTAATAACATCATTGATTTTTTGCTGTATGTTTTGCAGTTCGACATTACACCCCATGATCTCCCCGATCAGGATCTGGGCACTTTCTGATGTGAAACGTTCTGGATCCACAACCTCACGATCACCTAAAAAGAGAGAAAGAAAACAAAAACAGGTCTCAAAAATCTGCCACCATCCATGTCTTTTACCTGAGTCTGTGGATTGCAGACACTCACCTGTTGTGGTGCCAATCTCCACCACATCTTCTTCTTCCTCCTGCTCAGCTTGGGTTGGGGGTATTTCACCTTCTTCCATAGGTGGGGGGTCTGTGGTCTCCTCGCATGAGGGGTGTCCTCCGAGTCTTTTCTCCCCTATGTAAAACAAAAATGGTATAATTAGCACACAGATATTTGATGGCAGAACTAGAAATAGGAAACATTGCTTGGAAGTGGGGTACAATTGTCTATTTTAGCCGAGTTCCAAGATGTATTTTTTTTATTGGCCTTTGTCAAGCTGCAATACTTTACCTGTTTAGTACAAGCTTCACCGATGGAGACCCCCCTATAGTATACACTGGAGCACCTGTGTGGCCCCCTAATAAAAATGGTGTTCTTGTGTCCCACACTAGTGCTCCAGTGTCCAGATGTGAAAACAGCTGCTCAGTGTCCTCTCCTTACACACAATCTAGTTGGCATTTCATTCTAGTAACAAACCCATCTACACAAACAACTATTTGGCATCCAAGTAGGCCCAAAAAAAATGTGGGAAAATGCATATGGCCTAAACAATGGTGTTTCAGAGGCCGAAAGAAAAATGTTTGATACGAACGAATAATGGGCCCATGAACATTAAAGTTGCCCTTTTAAACTGTACAATTAAGAAAAGCATATGAAGCAGCACGAACGCAATAAAGACAGAAAGAATAGGAACACAGCACAACTACTTACTTTTTTGCAGCACTCTCCGGATCTTTCGGTACTGCTCTGGCTCTCTCAATTTCAGGTCCGACCACCGCTTCCTGAGCTGTTCTTCGTCGTACCCCGAAATTCTTCTGCAGACTTTTGATCACTTTCGCCATGATCTTGGCCTTTTGGATACTGGGGTTGGGGTAAGGCCCATACTTTCCGTCATAGTCGGACTTCTTCATGATGTCGACCATCTCCAACATCTCCCCAAAGGACATATTTGTTGCCCTAAAACGTCTCCTTCTGGATCGGGACGTGTTCGGATCCGGGCTTTCCTCCTCCTCCTCCTCGTTCCTGCAATTAGCACGCACCTGCTGTGACTCCGCCATGTGCTCTTCCCCCACTGCGCCGAACAAAAAGGGGCGGGGAATAGACTAGAAAGAACGTCAGGGGTGGGCGGAGTTACACGCATGCGCAGTGTGTATAAAGCGTAACACGCGTGCGTATTACGTACGATCTGTGAGCGGAGGAAGGAGCATTGGACGCGCCGATCGTAAGAACGAAGATAAGAGACAAACTTGTGCCTATACTGCTTCTACTTTGAGGCCTATATTGTAACAAGATTAGGAGAGTTTTGTCTGACATTAGGCTTTGTCTTGTGTTGTGTCTTGCAGTGAACATGGATATCTTAGTGAAAGACAATGACTTCATGTCAGTATTCATAGATATCTTAAGGGAGCTGCCCTGTCTGTGGGAGATTAAACACCCCCATTTCAAGAACCAAGCAAAGAGGAAGGTAGCACTGGTGCAATTGTGTGAAATTGTGAAGCAGGTGATCCCCACGGCAGACATCACCTATTTAAAGATCTTCATTGGTGGCCTGAGGAGCACATATCTAAGGGAGCGCAGGAAAGTCCTGGATTCACAGAGATCCGGAGCAGCAGATGACATCTATGTCCCCAGGATGTTGTACTACGACAGGCTGCATTTTCTGGCAGGCCAGACTAAACCCAGGTCATCCCTCTCCAGTCTTCCTTCCACGCTTCCTTCCCCCCCGGCTGAGGCTTCTGACGCCCAACCTGGGCCTTCCAGGCAACATGTGGAGGAGCCCAGATTGAGCCAGGTATAGCATTCCTCTAAATATTTCTGCTTGTCCAATCAATGATGTTATCTAGATGTTAGTTTGGAGTATTAATTTAGGATTGTGATTGATGAAGCAAAACATTACAACCATGTCCCCTTTTCATACACAGGGAAGTCTCAGCCAGGAGGTGGCCGGGCCGAGCCGGCTGGCTGATCTGCAGGTCCCTCCACCCCCCCTGAAAAGAGAAAGTGGCAGTAGGAGGAGTGCCCTAGAGGAGGCTACCGGAGGACTCTTTTGGAGGGCTACAGAGGTCCTGGGAGCACGACAGACCCTGGAGGAGGACATTGCTGTCGTCATTGCATATAAAATGCAGAGGATGGAGGAGGGCCAACAAGTCTTGTGTGAGGCGCTCATATTGGAGGCTCTTAACAAAGGTATGAGGGGCCAAATGACAGCTCAGACACACCTTTGCGATGGTCCTCCTCCTCCTCCTGCAGGTCCTCCTCCTCGTCCTCCCTCTCCTCCAGGTCCTCCCAGTCCTCCTCCAGGTCCTACTCCTCCTCCTGCCACATCTCCAACTGCACAGCCACAGCCCAGAAGGAAGCATGAAAGGAAGACCAGAAAGTGAGGACCCTGGATCCAGTCTGGTCGGCCAAAAAATGCAGCCTCTTGTGGTACCACAGCCTGGGGACACACATGTCATCTGCTGCTTTCCGGATCTCTGCGAATTCTGGACCAGACTGCCCTCCCTTACATATGGACTCCTCAGGCCACCAATTTTGATGTTCAAGAATTGATGTCTGCCGTGGGGGTCCCAGGCTTCGCTAATTTCTCTTGTTGATCCAGTGTTGCCTTCCTCTTTGTTTGGTTCTGAGCCCTTAATAAAGGATTTTTGTTTTGAATTATACTCTCCTATGTGTTTTACTTCAAAAAGGACAGTTGGTTTGTGAGGATTCAGGTACATTTCAAATATACAATGTAAAATGAACAAGGGATACCAACACCAAACAATCTCCTTGAGATTAAATAATAAAAGATATCAATGGTGTTGGGGTAACTTGACACACAAAACACACACAAAAATATTCTGGAGGAAAAATAAAAATAACATTGAACAAAGATCAGCCTTTGAAAAAATTCAAACATTAAAAAAAAAAAAAAAAAAAAAGTCTTAAAATCCCCCAAAAAATTAAATAAAAAAAAAAATTCTGTCAGATGTGACAACTAATAACAATATATTCAGGGAATCCCAATAAAAAAAAAACAAAATAAAACTTTGTGAGAAGTGTGTGTGAATATGAGCAGCAAAACTACTTAATTCTTGTCACATTATAAAGAAGAAGAGAGTGCGCTGTATTAAACCATTTTTAACATTGCAGCGTGACGAAAGTGCTGTATCCATTGCGAACGCTAAGTTTACCAGAACGAGCTTTTCCGTCTTGGAACTTCTTCTGGGCATGCGTGGCACTTTGTGCGTCGGAACAGGCCACACACGGTCGGAATTGACGCGATCGGATTTTGTTGTCAGAAAATTTTATCTCCTGCTCTCCAACGTGGTGTGTTGGAAAATCCGTTGGAAAAAGTCCGATGGAGCCCACACATGGTCGGAATTTCCGACAACACGCTCCGATCGGACATTTTCCATCGGAAAATCCGACCGTGTGTACGGGGCATTAGTCTTGTGCCACAGACGCTCAAGAGCGCGACTACGTTTTTTGACAATTTTAGTGTCATCTGTTTGCCAGGGTTGTAGAGGTCGAGGCCTGATTCTGCGTGTAGTGAGGAGAGCGTGCTTGGCCAGGGTGGAGGACAGAGACTTATTGTAGATGGACGTGGCTTGGTTAGGGCAGGACAGGGGAGAGATTTTGTCATAGAGGTGGTCAGTAGCAGAATAGAGGAGAGAGGAGTTGAAGTTGCGAAAGTTTCTACGGGTGATGGTTAGGCGATTGGAGTGAAAGGCAGGGGGAGAGAGAAACTAATAAGGTGGTGGTCGGAGAGAGGAAAAGGATTGTTTGAGAAGTTGCATGGAGTGCATAGGTAAGAGAATACAAGGTCAAGGGTGTTGCCATCAGAGTGAGTAGAAGCCTGTACCCATTGCTTCAGGTTAAATGAAGAGGTTAGACTAAGAAGTTTAGAAGTAGCAGGAGTGTTTCTATTAGCAGGTATGTTATTGGTCACGATTAATAAAGCAACCAATTTTTGGTCCAAGAAATCCTCCTTCTCCTGTTCCTGGCCTGGACTTGGGTCAAAGCAATAACTCCAAGGCCAATAATAAACAACACGTTAATCTCCTCCGATTCCGCAACATGTCTGGTTGACGAATGGCCGTTCAGAAAAAAACTGAAAAGCACAAACTGAAAAGCGCGAAATGAAAAGTGCGAATCAACACTCACCAAACTTCTGCTAACACGAAATTAGCAGAAGGATCCCAAAGGGTGGCGCTAAAGAGCTGAAAAACCACGTAGTACGTCACTATGTTCATGCTTGTTGGCCGACAATTCCTTGCCGTTTGTATGCAAGACAAAATCCAGATTTTGTCTGCGGAAAATCCGATCATGTGTACGAGGCTTTACAGGAAAAGTTCCCCATGACTGACGCACAGCTAATATTGTACCTATCCACAAGAAGGGTAGCAAGATAGAAGATGGCAAGTATAGGCCAGTGAGTTTTACATCTGTTGCTGTCAAGTTAATTGAATCGCTCCTGATCACTTAAAGACATACAACTTGCTGGACCCAAAGCAGAATGGCTTTACTAAGGGCAGATCATGTCAGACTAAGCTGATGTTTCCATCAGCTGTCGGGTGCTGCTGCCGCCATTGCGGGCAAGGGAACCCGGCAGTGTAGCCTTATGGCTTCACGCCAGGAACCCTACTGCGCATGCGAGAGGCCCAGCTCCTCACTCATATTGCGAAGATAAAAGGATTTTGCGCATCTAATCTATCACCTAATATTATAAAAAGTGACTAACACATGGTGTAAAACTAATGCATCAGTGTGCAAAGAAAAAATATTTTACACAAAAATATCCAAATATACTGATAACTAAATATCCAATAAATAAAGTGAAGTGAAAAAGTTCATAAATGGCGAATTGCATCAGCTGGGATCAAATGAATGGGAAAATACGTAGATAGTAATGGTAATCTTCATATAGAGAGTGCCGGTCTTAACAGGCTCTCAGAACTCTCACCTTAAGAGAAGTAAATACAGGCATCGATGGGTTTCTTTTGGTTGACGCTGTGCGTTGTAGCGTAATAGTTGTCCAAGTTTAGCATCTAATGGTGGCTGAATTGTCTTCTCAATATGAGGATAACCTATTGAAAAAGCGGGGGTTTCCCAACCAGGCTCCACCAGCCCGGTGGGATAAAAAGAAGGGGGAGGAAAGAGAAAAAAGCCTCCAATGGTGTAGTATAATAAGTATAACTGCTTTATTAAGGTCTAAAAAGTGGTCTCTTACATTTTAAAATAGTGAAAATAGCATAAAACAGAAGGAGCGGCATCTGAGGTGCCTCCTTACGTGACTTCCGGTTTACGTCTGCTCTCTGACACGCCCTATGCATTACGTCACCGCTCGTGACTTCATCTGGGACCCAGATGAAGTCACAAGCGGTGACGTAACGCGTAGGGCATGTCAGAGCAGACGTAAACCGGAAGTCACGTAAGGAGGCGCCTCAGACGCCGCTCCTTCTGTTTTATGCTATTTTTACTATTTTAAAATGTAAGAGACCACTTTTTAGACCTTAATAAAGCAGTGATACTGTGTTAAGTTCTGGAGACCACACTTACAAAAAGATATTTTGACGAGACAGAACGAGTCCATAGATGGGTAACAAAAATGGTGAAAGGTCTGAAGGATACGGGCGGCACAGTGGTGCAGTGGATAGCACTCTCGCCTAGCAGTAAGAAGGGTCGCTGGTTCGAATCCCACCCACGACACTACCTGCCTGGAGTTTGCATGTTCTCCCTGTGCCTGCGTGGGTTTCCTCCGGGTACTCCGGTTCCTCCCACACTCCAAAGACATGCTGGTAGGTTATTTGGATCCTGTCCAAATTGTCCTTAGTATATGTATGTGAGTTAGGGACCGTAGATTGTAAGCTCCTTGAGGGTAGGGACTGATGTGAATGTACAATGTATATGTAAAGCGCTGCGTAAATTGACGGCGCTATATAAGTACCTGAAATAAATAAATAAATAAAACATATTAGGAGAAACTTAAGGAACTTAATATGTACAGTCTGGAGAAAAGAAGAGGCATGATTGAAAATGTTACATACATCAAGGGGGTAAATAAAGTTCAGGAGGGCATCATTTTTAATATGAAGCCAAGATCAAGAGCACATGGCCACGAATTCATACTAGCAGGGGAAAAGTTCAAAACAAATTTTAGATAGTATAATTTTACTGAGAGGGTTGTTGATGCTTGCAATAGCCTTCCCGCAGAGGTAGTGAGTGATTCAACAGTAATTCCATTCAAACACGCTTCGGACAAGCATAGATCTATAGTTAGACAAAATAGTTAACAACAAATTAAAAAATACAAAAATATGTATAAATTTTTTCAAAAAAAGAGCAGACTCGATCGACCACTTAATCTTTTTTTCTGATGTCACTTTTATATGCTTTTGTATTTGTACCTGACGTATAATCCTTGTCATTGCATCCTGTATATGATCTCAACCGGTCTATGAGCCAGGTGTGGTTACTGAAGCCAAGAAAGTAAAAGGAGGTCTGCACGTCACAGCCAAACACACAAGTATATGTGAACCTCCAGACCATGCACATTCCACTGTAAATCTGCTGATTCTGGGAATTTCCCCTAAGGTTAACATCAAAAACCACAATGCTGGAGGCATCTGTCTGGAGATAGAGTTTATTTTGCCTAGACCTCCTCTTAAGCAATTCACAGGAAGTTGTCATTCTATTTACAATCACTTGAAAGATTATAGAAAAGAACAGAATTGCAGGTAAGGTCGGAGAGAGGAAAAGGATTGTTTGAGAAGTTGCATGGAGTGCATAGGTAAGAGAATACAAGGTCAAGGGTGTTGCCATCAGAGTGAGTAGAAGCCTGTACCCATTGCTTCAGGTCAAATGAAGAGGTTAGACTAAGAAGTTTAGAAGTAGCAGGAGTGTTTCTATTAGCAGGTATGTTATTGGTCACGATTAATAAAGCAACCAATTTTTGGTCCAAGAAATCCTCCTCCTCCTGTTCCTGGCCTGGACTTGGGTCAAAGCAATAACTCCAAGGCCAATAATAAATAACACGTTAATCTCCTCCGATTCCACAACATGTCTGGTTGACGAATGGCCGTTCAGAAACAAACTGAAAAGCACAAACTGAAAAGCGCGAAATAAAAAGTGCGAATTAACACTCACCAAACTTCTGCTAACACGAAATTAGCAGAAGGATCCCAAAGGGTGGCGCTAAAGAGCTGAAAAACCATGTAGTACGTCACTACGTTCATGCTTGTTGGCTGACAATTCCTTGCCGTTTGTATGCAAGACAAAATCCAGATTTTGTCTGCGGAAAATCCGATCATGTGTACGAGGCTTTACAGGAAAAGTTCCCCATGACTGACGCACAGCTAATATTGTACCTATCCACAAGAAGGGTAGCAAGATAGAAGATGGCAATTATAGGCCAGTGAGTTTAACATCTGTTGCTGTCAAGTTAATTGAATCGCTCCTGATCACTTAAAGACATACAACTTGCTGGACCCAAAGCAGAATGGCTTTACTAAGGGCAGATCATGTCAGACTAAGCTGATGTTTCCATCAGCTGTCGGGTGCTGCTGCCGCCATTGCGGGCAAGGGAACCCGGCAGTGCAGCCTTATGGCTTCACGCCGGGAACCCTACTGTGCATGCGAGAGGCCCAGCTCTTCACTCATATTGCGAAGATAAAAGGATTTTGCGCATCTAATCTATCACCTAATATTATAAAAAGTGACTAACACATGGTGTAAAACTAATGCATCAGTGTGCAAAGAAAAAATATTTTACACAAAAATATCCAAATATACTGATAACTAAATATCCAATAAATAAAGTGAAGTGAAAAAGTTCATAAATGGCGAATTGCATCAGCTGGGATCAAATGAATGGGAAAATACGTAGATAGTAATGGTAATCTTCATATAGAGAGTGCCGGTCTTAACAGGCTCTCAGAACTCTCACCTTAAGAGAAGTAAATACAGGCATTAATGGGTTTCTTTTGGTTGATGCTGTGCGTTGTAGCGTAATAGTTGTCCAAGTTTAGCATCTAATGGTGGCTGAATTGTCTTCTCAATATGAGAATAACCTATTGAAAAAGCGGGGGTTTCCCACCCAGGCTCCACCAGCCCGGTGGGATAAAAAGAAGATGAAGTCACGAGCGGTGGCATAACGCGTAGGGCGTGTCAGAGAGCAGACGTAAACCGGAAGTCATGTAAGGAGGCACCTCAGACGCCGCTCCTTCTGTTTTATGCTATTTTTACTATTTTAAAATGTAAGAGACCACTTTTTAGACCTTAATAAAGCAGTTATACTTATTATACTACACCATTGGAGGCTTTTTTCTCTTTCCTTTTTATCCCACCGGGCTGGTGGAGCTTGGGTGGGAAACCCCCGCTTTTTCAATAGGTTATCCTCATATTGAGAAGACAATTCAGCCACCATTAGATGCTAAACTTTGACAACTATTACGCTACAACGCACAGCGTCAACCAAAAGAAACCCATCGATGCCTGTATTTACTTCTCTTAAGGTGAGCGTTCTGAGAGCCTGTTAAGACCGGCACTCTCTATATGAAGATTACCATTACTATCTACGTATTTTCCCATTCATTTGATCCCAGCTGATGCAATTCACCATTTATGAACTTTTTTTTACTTCACTTTGTTTATTGGATATTTAGTTATTAGTATATTTGGATAATTTTGTGTAAAATATTTTTTCTTTGCACACTGATGCATTAGTTTTACACCATGTGTTAGTCACTTTTTATAATATTAGGTGATAGATTAGATGCGCAAAATCCTTTTATCTTCACGGTCATTAGAGTGTAATGTGAACACTTTTGATTTTGCTGCAGTCTATATTAGACATCATCACAGTTGGTTCACGTTAAATTATTTCTGTTATTTGGTTGTCACCACGTCCCTTTTTCTCACATTAGCGCGAAGGACATTATCACCTATATTCCCCACTCATACTGGCCCGGCAACAGGGGGAGAAGGAGGGAGGAGGAGGGAGCCCCTGCGGTGACCTCATGAGTCACAGGGCGGACTCCCAGAAGTGGGAACAGGATACTTATCAAAGACAGGTATCCTGTCCCCCCCCCCCCTGAAAGGTGCCAATTGTGGCACTGGAGGGGGAGAGGAGACAAATGAGCGAAAGTTCCACTTTCGGGTGGAACTCCGCTTTAACCCTTGGGTGGTTCAGTGGATATGCAGTTGGCTTAAGGATAGAATGTGGCTGTAAACGAGGTTCACTCGGAACAGAGACCAGTCACTAGTGGTGTACCACAAGACTCCGTACTGGGTCCTGTTCTATTTAATCTATATATGAATAAAATAACTAAAGGGTTGATGGGTAAAGTATGTATTTTTGACGATGATATAAAGATGTGCAATAGGATTTATATTTCTGGAGGTGTCTGTAACGTGACACATGGTTTGACATTGCTGGAAGATTGGTCAAAGCAGTGAAAACTGCAGCTCAATGTAAAATAACGTTTACAGAGCAGTGGACTGTGCCAGTAGAGCAGAGATTGGTGTCAGGAGTTTTTTTTTTTTATTATTTTTTTACAATTTTTTATTATAATTTTTTTTGTTTGTTTGCGATTTTTTTAGGAGCCCCGTTGGGGGGCTTTGGTGAACTATCAGTGGTCAGAGAAAGGGAATGAGGACAGAGCTTCCCCAGTCCCTTTCTCTGCAGCCTCAGCCTCAGCTGCACTGGACAGTGAACTAGTGGGCAGTGCTCTGTGATGAGGGGGCTTACTGTTCATTCACAAACTGAAGCATAAAAAACATACTACTATGTTTCAGTTAAGAATGAACACAGGAGCGACTAGTACAGATCACTCTCTGTGTTCATTCAGAAAAGGAAGGGGACCGGTAAATTAAATATTTACCGGCTCCTTCCCCTGCTCTCCATCCTGACACATCCCCCGCAGCAGCTGGTGGCAGAGAAGGAAAGCAGAAAGCACTGCAGGGGGGAGACAGTGGGTGTCGGGAAGCAGGGCAAATCAGCACTGCACAGGATGCACACACCCACGGTAAAAAGAATCCCTTGAGTACAACATTGAGGGTACAGTGTTGGCCAGCACTACAGAGGAAAAAAAATTGGGAGTACTTATATCAGATAATTGCAAAACAAGCTATGTGACCAAGAAGGAAGGAGTAAATAGAAATCTAGGTTTCAACACTAGAGGGATCACCAGCAGGAGGAAGGGGGTCCTGATTCCTTTCTATAAATCCTTAATTAGACCTCATTTAGAATACTGTGTTAAGTTCTGGAGACCACACTTACAAAAAGATATTTTGACGAGACAGAACGAGTCCATAGATGGGTAGAGGATAAAACATATTAGGAGAAACTTCAGGAACTTAATATGTACAGTCTGGAGAAAAGAAGAGGCATGATTGAAAATGTTACATTCATCAAGGGGGTAAATAAAGTTCAGGAGGGCATTATTTTTAATATGAAGCCAAGATCAAGAGCACATGGCCACGACTTCATACTAGCAGGGGGAAAGTTCAAAACAAATTTTAGATAGTATAATTTTACTGAAAGGGTTGTTGATGGTTGCAATAGCCTTCCTGCAGAGGTAGTGAGTGATTCAACAGTAATTCCATTCAAACATGCTTCGGACAAGCATAGATCTATAGTTAAAGAAAATAGTTAACAACAAATTAAAAAATACAAAAATATGTATACATTTTTTCAAAAAAAGAGCAGACAAGATCGACCACTTAATCTTTTTTTCGGAGTCACTTTTATATGCTTTTGTATTTGTACCTGACGTATAATCCTTGTCATTGTATCCTGTATATGATCTCAACCGGTCTATGAGCCAGGTGTGGTTACTGAAGCCAAGAAAGTAAAAGGAGGTCTGCACGTCACAGCCAAACACACAAGTATATGTGAACCTCCAGTCCATGCACATTTCACTGTAAATCTGCTGATTCTGGGAATTTCCCCTAAGGTTAACATCAAAAAACACAATGCTGGAGGCATCTGTCTGGAGATAAGAGTTTATTTTGCCTAGACCTCCTCTTAAGCAATTCACAGGAAGTTGTCATTCTATTTACAATCGCTTGAAAGATGATAGAAAAGAACAGAATTGCAGGTAAGGACTGAAGCCTGCTGAGCTCACAGGAAGATCTATAGATGACTGGATGAAAATTCCATTATTTTTATTTAAGGCTGGTATTAGGAACTTAGTCATGTGCACAACTAGTGTATGCACAACGTAAACCTGTAGCAAGTTGGATTGAATGAGATGATTCACGTTTCTTTTGAAGTGAAGCTGTATTTTACCATGAGAATGAGCATAATATCAGCTTTTCACTTCCCGCAGTTTTGTTCTGTTGCTGGGACATCTAATATTCCTGGTTAAGTTGTGACTTGCTCAGCAAAAGTTCCCACTCACCCTATCATCATGTGCTCAGACCTGAGGATTGGCCAATTAGGCTGCTAGGACTAGGTGCAAAGTGTTAAAGGTTTCCCCATTCCCAAACATACCTGGAATTTCTTCGAGGGAAGGGTGGGATGTGTATTAGATTAATGAAGGGGCAATGGAAATTAAACCATACCTTGCGCTAAAATGGTCAGATCATGGTCACCAGATTTGACCATAAAATCACTATGAGAGCAAAGATGTATCTGTAACGAAAAACATTAAATACATCCTATCTTCAACCCATGGCACCTAGGTAAGGGTATCGTTACACAACTTTCAGCGATGTCTTAGGAACAATGAGGTCCCAAGTCATCCAAGAAGACTTTCTTACATTGGGATGAAGTGTTGTCTCACAAGCTTTGGGGTATTCATTGTTTCCAAAGGAATCTCATTGGAAGAATGATGACATCACACACTGCAACTATTAAAGTGATTGTAAAGTCTTGTTTTTTTTTTTGTTTTTTTTTAAATAATAAACATGGTATATTTACCTCCTTTGTGCAGTTGGTTTTGCACAGAGCAGCTCGGATCCTCCTCTTCTTGGGGTCCAGCTTTGCTGCTCCTGGCCCCTCCCTCCTGTTGAGTGCCCCCAGAGCAAGCAGCTTGCTCTGGGGGCACTCAAGCTGAGTCACAGCTCCGTGTGTCCATTCAGACACTGAGCCCCAACCCGTCCTCTCTCCCCTGATTGGCTAACTTACTTTAATTGACAGCCGCAGGAGCCAACAGTGCCACTGCTGTGTCTCAGCCAATCAGGAGGAGAGTCCTGGATGGATAAGACACCTGTGGACATCGCTGGAGAGAGATGGGGCTCAGGTGAGTAATTAGGGGGTGCTGGGGAGGCTGCTACACACAGAAGGTTTTATATCTTAATGCATAGAATGCTTTAAGATAAGAAAAACCTTCTGCCTTTACAATGCCTTTAAGATGACGGTTTGGCGCTGTTCTTTTCCTTCTTTTGTACAATTTTTTTATACATTTTTCTTACAGGTATATTTTTGCAATTATAAAATATAGAGATTTTACAGTTGAGGAGGGGTTTGATCCAATAAGTGAATGTTGCTCTTTCTTATTACTTTGCGTGCCAAGGGCGAAGCATATGTAGGTCTCTAAATTAATAACAGAATATATGTCTGCGCAACCACCATAAACAGAACAATGTGAATAGCGCACCAGCACGTAACCAAAAATAAGTGCAGCACCATCTTAAAATAGTACAAATATATCTATATATTACAAACAATGTATAGTATTCACTCCTAAATGCATAGAGCTTCAGATGTGAACATCCAACCTCATTCTTTCTTTTTTAATGTTTTTATCAAAGTATTTCACAAGAAGGAATACAAAAGTTACGAGAAAGAACGCGTATCTCCTGCAATGTAAAATACATACAGAATGAGTAATGCCGTGTACACACGACCGGACATTTTGACCGGACTGGTCAGACGGAACAAATCCATTGGACAATCTGACCGTGTGTGGGCTTCATTGGACCTTCAGCAGACTTTTTCTGTCGAAAACCAGACGGACTTTAGATTTGGAACATGTGTCAAATCTTTCCGACAGACTTGAGTCCGGTCGAAAAATCTATTTGTCTGTATGCTAGTCCAACGGACAAAAAAGGATGCAAGGGCTACTGGCTATGAACTTCCTTATTCTAGTCCCTTCGTACATCATCACGTTCAAACCAACGGACTTTCGAACGAACTTTAGTCTGTTCGTGTGTGGGCAAGTCCTGTCATCCGAAAGTCCGTCATAACTCCGTTGAAAGTCCGTCGAAAAGACCGTCGGACTTTTGATGCTGAAAAGTCCGCTCGTGTGTACGCAGCATAAGAGACCAAACATTTTTAAAACATAAAAAAAACTAAAAAATGTGCGTTCTTCCAAGTATAAATCTTCACAGTCAGTAAAGATTGTACCATCAGTGTGGGGTAACCCCAGAACTCGTTCAAAACTCTAAATGTTACATTAACAAGGCACATCTCAGGCTCGTTGTACATTAAAGGACAGAGCAGCTACAAATTGCATTTCCAAGTTTAGAGTCAGCTCGTTAACCTTAGTGGATTGGAGATGCCAACCTCATTCTTTCAAGTGTAAATAGGTAAAGTCCCCACAACTCTCAAAATTATTATAAAATAAATAAATATATATATATATATATATATATATATATAAAGTATCTCACAAAAGTGAGTACACCCCTCACATTTTTGTACATATTTTATTATATCTTTTCATGTGACAACACTGAAGAAATGACACTTTTCTACAATGTAAAGTAGTGAGTGTACAGCTTGTATAACAGGGTAAATTTGCTGTCCCCTCAAAATAACTCAACACACAGCCATTAATGTCTAAACGGCTGGCAACAAATTGGGCTCTTCAAACTCTGCAGCAATGCTGGTAGCACTCAAACGTCTATTTCCCAAAGACAACCTCTGGATATGACGCTGAGCACGTGCACTCAGCTTCTTTGGTCGACCATGGCGGGGCCTGTTCTGAGTGGAACCTGTCCTGTTTAACCGCTGTATGGTCTTGGCCACCATGCTGCAGCTCAGTTTAAGGGTCTTGGCAATCTTCTTATAGCCTAGGCCTTCTTTATGTGGGCTCCTTGAGGGTAGGGACAAATGTGAGTGTGCGATATATGTGTGGCACGCTGCGTAAAAATTGACACAGCGCTATATGGGTACCTTAAATAAAAATAGGGATAATTGTAGACACGCACCCACACTCGCTCAGGTTGAACTCGATGGACTGGTGTCTTTATTCAACCTTACTAACTATGTAACTATGTAACTATATGTAGAGCAACGATTCTTTTTTCACATCCTCAGAGAGTTCTTTGCCCTGAGGTGCCATGTTGAACTTCCAGTGACCAGTATGAGAGAGTGAGAGCGATAACACCAAATTTAAAACACCTGCTCCCCATTCACACCTGAGACCTTGTAACACTAACGAGTCGCATAACACTGGGGAGGGAAAATGGCTAATTGGGCCCAATTTGAACATTTTCACTTAGGGGTGTACTCACTTTTGTTGCCAGCGGTTTAGACATTAATGGTTGTGTGTTGAGTTATTTTGAGGGGACAGAAAATTGACACTGTTATACAAGCTGTACACTCACTACTTTACATTGTAGCAAAGTTTCATTTCTTCAGTGTTTTCACATGAAAAGATATAATAAAATATTTACAAAAATGTGAGGGGTGTACTCACTTTTATATATATATATTTTTACACTAGTTCGGTTTAAAGCGGTAGGAAAGTCCGCTATGTTTTTCTCTTTTTAGGGGGCCCCCAGGTGGGTTATGCCATAAGTGCTAGTATGCACAACATATTAGCACATTATAGCAGACTTACCTGTCAAATGGTGCCCTCCAGAACTGTGGTGTGATCGTTCCGGTGGGGTCTTCCTTCTGGGTTCTGTGCCTTCAGCTGGTTGATTGGCCTGGCCACAATGACGTCACTCTCGTACATGCACACAGGAGTTACATCGCCATGGCACAGATCTGGGGCTGTAAATGTTCACTGAGCTGCTCAGTATACATGACAGCTGACAGGCAGGAGGAAGCATTTGTGACAGAAGAGACCCAAACTTCTCTTTTATGTGTAGCTGCCCATAACTTCTTCATGTGAAGCCTTGTGACAGACTTATCTCTGTCCTATTGTTATTAACTCACATGCCCAGATAGCTAGGTATATGTGTATTGAAGTAGTGGTCATTTTGCAGTACTGTATATTATGAGATGAACCTGTTTATTGCAAAAGAGTTTATATGCAGCATCTGTTATTTTAGTTAACCCTGTCCCTTATGGTCTGGGATTCTATAGATAGTTTTAGCTCAGGGCTCAATCACCAGCATAGGCTAGAGCCAGGTTAGGTATCCAGCAGCCACTTCTGGTAGTTAGAAGTCCAGTTGAATGTCAAATTAAAAACTACTAGGAAGGGACTAAAGCATAGCATAGATATGCTGATCCTGAGTTCCAGTGCAGCAACCTGGTTTCTGCTAGAGAGACACTACATTCCAGGATGATTGGAAAATTATTGAAGGATCTCCCCATCATCATTGATCCTGTCCTTAGGTCTCTAACACCAAGACAGACATTGCATTGCGATCATCCTCAGGGGCTCCTGCAATTGGCCCTGTCCTAGATGGAGGCACTGCCAACTTCATTTTCAAACCCACTCTTCCACTTAGTGAAGGTTCTGGTTTTCTTTTTTACCCACAGGACTAGTGCAATATCCTGTTTGGGAAGGTCCATTTCTCATAACCCCCTTTCCCCTAAAAGAGGGACATACCCTGTTTCCCCGAAAATAAGACGTAGCGTGATTGTCAGTGATGGCTGCAATATAAGCCCTACCCTGTTTCCCCGAAAATAAGTCCTACCCTGAAAATAAGACCTACAAGAACTTTAACTAGGGATTATTTGGGGGGTAGGGCTTATATTGCAGCCATCACTGACAATCACGCTAGGTCTTATTTTTGGAGAAACAGGGTAGCACACTGTTTAATCCAATCACTGCTGTCCTGGGGCGGCCTGACAACTCATGGAGCCCCTGAGCAATAGGAGATTATGTGGCCCCCAGGCAATAGATTATGGGGCCACACAGTATACACACACAGACACACAATATACACACACAGTATACACACAGAGAATACACATACACACACTGAAAAGGTACTGGAAAGGCTGGGCAGATAGAATCTTGGGATTTTTAAAAAAACAAAGATTTTTACATACTGTCCCTGGTTTTATTGAGGCTGGCAACCCTGATGGGGCCCCCTAGTGGCATGGGGCAGTGCCCGAATGGTCAGTCCACCCCTGCTGCTGTCTCTTATTCATGTTTTATATAGTGAGTGTGCAGTTTAGATTTAATATGATTAGACTAGATCCCTGAAGGGATTTTTTGCACCACAGCACTATAATGTGAGTAGCGTTATGATTTATAAGAAGAGATACAGGTTACAAGCATTTCATATGAAAGATATAAAAAGAAAATACTCTTTCCATGAGTGAGGATATGCATAGCAAGATTTTGTGATTATCGTCAGAAGAGCTGCCAAGAAAACTTGCAAAGTGTATTTGTGGCTATGAAATAAAAAGGAAACTGCCAATAGGTTCCTCCAATTTTCTGCATATAATTTCTGATCACCTGTTGAGTGACCTGAATAATGGGGCTCGCTGGTGTGCAAAAAGTGACTAGTCCCTGTTGTTACTGGCTGTGCGCTGACCAGAATTTTCAAAGTTTATTTGAACTAGTTAGTGATTGCTCTGGTGATCTGTAAGATTTGGTTAATTTTGTCGCCTTCAATAAGTCATAGTTGCATTGTGCAAAGAACTATCACATGTCTGCCACATTCGGCGATATTAGAACATGATGATCCCAATCCAATTTTGTGATGATGATCTTGGGCAGGCATGAGAAGTACCTATTGTCTCTTTCATCCTGCAGTATTTTAAGTACTTTCAGAGGCTGCCTACCTAACCAGTTTGATAAGGAATGTCTGTAGAAGTGGTCAGTTCTTAGAAATGTGTTTTTAATCTGGAAGTGTTGATGACAGTCAGTAGATCTGCCCAATACTGGTGCAATATCTGTCTGTCTACAGCTAAACTTGGTAACTAGGGCTTTCCATAAATAGACATTCTCCCAAGTACTGTTGGTGAAGCGATATTTGTACATTATCGGACAAGTCACTGGGCTTCAGAATCTACCATGATACTCAGCCAGTGAGGACACCAATGTGCCTGCAGTATTTAAATTTTCCCCACTTTTTTAAAGAAGAGTGAAGGATCTGCCCTGTTTGGAAGGATCATTTTTAACAATGGGGACATTTTCATTGTGACTCTGAGTGGGCTCATTAGCAACCTCCTAAGGAGGTAAAAAGTGTATCTGATTTGAGCATTTATACACAACTAATGACTCATTAGCCAACCCCTGTACAGGATTGCTGTAATGAATTGCGAGATCACATGACCCTTTTTCATGAAGCCGCAAAATCCCATTGTCCATTCCTGGTAGCAGATGAAAGATCTAATGACCTATTCCAGTTGGCAGGTAATAAGGGATCAAATGATCCGTTACAAGTAACATCTGATGACAGACTAGTTCAAAATGGCTAATTAAGCTGCTCTATTCATTTGCTTCTTCCAGCCTCTTGTATAATGCAAAGGAAATTCAGAGTGGCATGTAAAAAAGGTACACAACAAAACCAGAAAAGGACTTGACCTCCACCTTTGTCCTTTCACTACATTATACAAAATGTAATTTAGAATGAATGTACAGTAAAACCTTGGTTTGAGAGTAACTTGGTTTGATAGCGTTTTGCAAGACAAGCAAAATGTTTTAATTTTGACTTGATATACAAGCGATGTCTTGATATACAAGTAGCGTCATGTCACAACTGAGTATAAAACAGAATAGAGGCACCTCTAAATGTAGCAATTTGGTTACATTTAATGAAGGTACAACATTAAGCAAGTCACATGGTTGATGATTAAAACAGGTACATCTAAGTATGCAGGCATCAATCACGTTCGCACTCGCCTGCGTGCTAAAAGCCTCAAGTATAGTATGCTCTTCCCGGCTAGACTCTGAGTTCAAGATGGGGAGCGGATGCACTTCTTCACATCACCTGAGGAGGCGTCCTCCTGGTTGGATATGATTCACACGGGATTACGGCGGTAGTTGATTGCCTTATCTTACCTTAATACGATGCTTCTTTTTGTTGCCACTTGGCACTTTTGATGGTGATGCTCTGTTTCTCCCCTGGAACTGGGACTGCTCTGGAGGGGGGACTATTCTTCTCTACCTCACCGGGCCCTCAAAGAGAACAGGGCCATGCTAACCAAATTAGTTTGATCCTGGTTGCCCATGTGGGATTGTATACTGGTGACTCCTCACTTATTGTTGATTCTCGATTTTGAGCTTCCTGCCCCTGACCGGGGCCCACACTCTCTTCGGGATGCTCCTATTGACTGTAATAAGTTTTGTACCCTCAGCTTGCTGGGAGACCTGCACATCATTTATCATCCGGATGACCCTAGCTGTTATGGGTGGGCAGACCTATGTACTGTATGCCTCTGGCACACGTTTCCTCCAATGCATGGTGACTTGCTGTGCTTCTGTTGGGAAGATATGCCGCTCTCAGTTTTGGGGGGGGGCAGGTGTTTTGTTTTTTGGTATTGTTACTGTTTATTATAACCATGCGTGTATGACACAGTCAGTCGGGCTCAACGTAACTCTGCTCTTAATAGGTACTCTAACTTGTGACATTCTGTTGGATGCCTTTGCTCCATCTGGGTTGATGCTGCTCCCTGAGTCCCTCCCTTTACTGCTGTACAAGTCATTTGAATGGCATCTCTCACTGTGATCTCTTGGAACACCAGAGGGCTTAATTCTCCTGTGAAATGGTCATTGGTATTCCAATTCTTGAGGACTTATAACCCTCATATCTGTGTCCTCCAGGAGACCCATTTGGTGGGAAAGAAGACCTTTAGTCTTAAAAAAAAAACCCTGGGTGGGTCACCAGTACCACTTGAGCTATTCCAATTTTGCCAGAGCAGTCAGTGTCCTGATATGCAAATCCCTACCCTTTAGAGTCTTGGATCTTGTACTTGACCCAGATGGACACTACGTGGTAATTCACGCAATGGTTGAATGCTTTGAAATTGTGCTGGTGGGTTTGTACATACCTCCTCCTGCTTCAACTAGGTTGCTCCATAAGCTAAGTTCTCTCATTGCCAAGTACGCTACAGACAATGTGCTTCTTATGGGGGATTTTAATATGCCACCTAACCCTAAGCTGGACCCCTTTGCCTCTACGGGGGGTTCTACTTCGGACCTCTCTGGATGGGCGGAAGCCTATGGGCTGACGGATGGGATGACGGATCTGTGGAGGTGGAGACAGCCCCTCGACAGGTCCTTTATGTGCTACTCTGCCACCTACAAGACTCCATCCTGCAGAGATCTGATAAATGCGGGAGATTCCATCTTGCCCAGAGTCCAGCAGATTTCTATTCTGCCAAGGGGGATCTCTGACCATGCACCGATGCTGCTTAAGTTGTCCCTAGAGGGATCTCCCTCGGATAGGTTGTGGAGGCTGTCGAGGTTCTGGATCTCTGACCCTGGGGTGGACTCTGGGTTTCGTCAACAGATGCTTATGTATTGGGGCCTCAACCCAGGGTCTGCCTCAGAGGTAGTGGTTTGGGATGCCTTTAAGGCCTTCTCTAGGGGCCGCTACCAGACACCCATTGGGGGGGGGTGCGTAGGCAGCTGAAGGCTGACTTAATAAGGGCTGAGTGACTGGCTGCTTCCCTGGAGCAACAGTATACCCAGACTAAGGACCCATAGCTCCACGATAAGCTTCAGGAAAGTACCAGAGCAGTTCTAAATGATCCGTACTTCCCTGACCAAAAAGAAAACACTTCAGCAATCACAAAGGATTTTTGAAGTGGGTGAGTGTGGTGGTAGATTGCTGGCTTGGTTAGTACATGAACAGTCATCCTCTATGAGTGTTCTCTCACTGATTGACAAAGACGAGATTAGGCAGACTGCATCTAGGGCAATCACTAACTGCTTTGCTTCCTACTATTCGGAAATTTACTCTACCCCAGTAGACTATTCTATGGAAGACCTCCACATATACCTCTCTAATGTTGACTTTGCTGTCCTGACTTTGACCTATAGGGATCAGCTCGACTCCCCTATTACCCTTAAGGAGGTTCGGCAGGCCATGTCTCCTCTCCAGGCTGGGAAGACACCGGGCCCTGATGGATTCCCCACTGAATTTTATAGCACATATGTTGAGGATTTGGTACCCAGGTTTCACTCTATGCTCTTGTCTATCTTGCGGGACAGGTCCTTGCCAGCTTCCATGTCTGAGGCTGTGATAGTGGTGGTTCCCAAGCCTGATAAGGACCCAGAACTCTGTAAATCATACCACCTGATTCCCCTGATTAACATAGATGCCAAGCTGTTTGGCCACCCTGTTGAACACGATCATCACGGCTCTGGTGCATCCATATCAGTCTGGGTTCATGACGGGCAGGAGTACTGATATTAACATCCATAGGCTGTTTACCCATATAGATCTGGCCAGGAAGAGTAGCAGGGGAGTGATAGCGGAATTAGATGTTGAAAAGACGTTTGACTCTGTCGAATGGCTATTCCTTTGGAAGGTGCTGGAATGTTATAGATTTAGGCCCAGGTTTATCTCCTGAACCCAACTCCTACTTAGGAACCCAACTGCTAGAGTCCGAGTGAACAGCCTGCTATCTGCCCCCTTCAGTCTGAGTAGGGGAACCAGGCAGGGTTGCCCTCTCTCCCCGGGGCTCTTCGCCTTGGCGATAGAGCCCCTAGCGATCCTAATACGTCAGGATCATAGGGTGAAGGGAATCCAATTCGGGGGGTGCTTCTGGAGAAAATATCTCTCTATGCAGACGACACCCTGCTGTATCTGGCCAATGCAAGTGTCTCCTTACAGTCTGCCTTGGAGATTATAGACCAATTTGAGGGGTACTCGGGGATCCGCACTTATTGGGATAAGTCGGTCCTTTTTTCCCTTCACCTCTTGGGTTCTGGGATCCCTCTTCAGTGGGTAGAGGAGTTTAAATATTTGGGGATAAGAGTCCAAGGATCCTTGCAGGCTTATATGGAAGACAACCTTTTTCCCTTAATTGTTCAATTCGGTAAGAAATGTCAGATATGGAAAACTCTGCCACTGTCAGCGGTGGGTAGGGTAAATTTACTTAAAATGGTCTACCTCGCCAAATTTTTATACCTTTTCAGGAATACAACGATCCCTATTCCCAAATCATTTCTTCGCAGATTGGACATCCTTATAACAGCTTTTGTTTTGGCAGGGAAAACCCCAAGGCTGGTGAGGCAGATGATTCAATTCCACCTCTCTCAGGGGGGTTTGGCAATGCCTCATTTTCAGCTCTATTACTGGGCTGCAGTACTAGTGACGATTCTTTGGTGGTTTAGTCAGCCCAAACAGAACCCTGCGGTACTCTTGGAGGCAGCCATTTTGGGGTCATATGTGGCCCTGAGTAATCTGGTCTACAGAGGGCCAAGGCACATCTTGAAGTGACGACCCCAATGCGAACGACCATCTGGGTGTGGCAGCAGCGGGGGGCTGTCTATAAAACCGACTCAACAATTTCCCCTCATACCCCTCTCTGGGGTAACCCAAGACTCCCACATTTCTATACACTACCGAACTCCCAACTATGGGCATCTAACGGAAACATGTCCCTCAGACATATTTTTACAGATGGCTCTCTTTCCTCCTTTTCGGTACTAAGGCACAAATATGCTATTCCCACTTCAATGACCTTCAGATACAATCAGCTTGGACACGCGACGCATGCCCAATTCCCTGGCCCTCTGACTCCTCAGACTGACTCAGTGGAACGACTGCTGATTTCCAGAATTCTAGACAAGCCTCTCTCCTCCTTTTACTTTTGCCTCTCCTTGGCCCACATGACATCTCTGACAAAAGTGTATGATAAATGGAAGGCTGATATCCTAGAATTGACTGAGGAGGATTGGGAGGACTCTTTGAGTGGCTATATTAATACTATGCTTTCTGCAAAGGACCGCTTCATCCAAATTAAGTTTCTCCACCAAGCTTACTACACCCCTGTGAGACTACCCAGCATTTATTCTGAGATAAGTCCCCTCTGCTCCAGGTGCCGGTCCTTCCCGGGTACATTCTTCCACATGGTATGGAGATGCCCTTTGATCCGTACCTTTTGGGAGAGTGTAATTGAGGCCCTGGGTGCATTTGGAGATTGGCCACTCGGCCTGAATCCGGCCTTGGCGCTACTTGGCAGTATGGAGGATGTTGTGGTCTCTAGACAGGTGAAATTATTTCTCTTTTTTATGCCCTGTATTAAGCTAGAAGAGAGATTCTTCTCAGGTGGAAGCAACCTACCCCGTCTACGCTTAACATGTGGGAAACAACTATTAACTCTGTCTTACCACTGTATAAACTGAGTACTGACCTATGAGAGCAGGAACTGTCCTAAAAATTTGATAAGTTCTGGTCGCAATGGATCGATGCACATGGCTCGGAGCCTTAGGATATATTGAGATGTCCTATATGATACCCTCATGTTTTGCACCCTAACTTTGTGATGTCATTTTTGATACTCCTACAATTTGATCCCCCTCCCACCCTCTTCCTTCCCTTCCTCCCTCTCCATTCCCTTCCCTCCCACTCCCCCCCCCCCCATCTTAGGGTATTATGGTGGATGTGATTGTCGTGATGCTCAATCTGCTTGTAGCTACTCTATGTATCAACTATGACGCTCATTATCAGCTTCACTTGATCTACTGTCTCCATTTTGACCTTATGCATGTATATATTGTTTGTGCACCGTGTCAATGTTAATGTCTACATTTTACCTAAAATCTATTTCTGTAAAAAAAAAATATGCAGGCATCCAGGGTAAAGCTGTCCACATAGACCATCCTCCGCACTGCCTTTGATGTCATCCCTTCCACAAGCTTTCGTATCGCTCTACTGCAGGGTAGTCTTCCTGATCACGATTGCAAACTTACAGCGGTGAGAGCCAGTGGTGCGGAGGATGGTCTATGTGGACAGCTTTACCCTGGATGCCTGCATACTTAGATGTACCTCTTTTAATCAACCATGTGAGTTGCTAAATGTTGTGCCTTCATTAAATGTAACGATATTGCTACACTTAGAGGCGCCTCTCTTCTCTTTTATACTCTGTAGCTCCTACTGGATTTTGTTTCTAATCCCCTTGTGGAGACTTCCATTTGTGGATGGACATTTTATGGTTACACAACCTATCACATTGCTTTAATCTTTTTATATGGACTATAAACTGAAGGACTTATGAATAAATGGTTGTGGAACGAATCATCTGAGCTTCCATTATTTCTTATGGGGAAATTTGCTTTGATATACAAGTGCTTTGAATTACAAGCATGTTTCTGGAAAGAATTATGCTTGCAATCCAAGGTTTTACTGTACTGTATATGTTAGTCTTATAGCAGCAAACAGGATAAAACTAAATATCTAAATGTTTCCTTTTCTCATAATTCTTTCCTATATTTTGTTACTATTACAAGCACTTGATTAGCACACAGGCAATACCGGTGACTAGTTCTTTGACGTGTGCGTGCCTGCTTGCGGACATAGCTTCCTAAGTTCAGTTCCTCTTTAAATTAAGAGTAGGTAGTAGATAGGCCAAGTGGAATGTATTGGTCTGTTATGTCATCACTGTAATTCATACACTAGCAAGCTCTTTGCTGGCACGCTGCAATAGTGTATTTGCATATCTGTGAAATTAACCTTTGCGAGAGTCGGATGATTCAAAAACACCACTTTTTTTTAAAATGAGCCTTTAATAGTCAATATTACATTATAAGAACTGATAACCTTAAAGCCACATTTTCTTTGCTATAAAGGTCATATTTTTACTACTGATGTCAAATGGGCCTGACTGGTGCTGTTCTAAGTCTCCACTGTCAGTCATAATCATTCAGCCTGGATGAAAACATGAAATTTGTAACACAGAGCAGCTGAATCAGCATTGATTCACAAAATGACATTCCGTGCGTGCTAGCACTCAGTAGTTTGGCAGTAGAACTGGCTTATAGGACCATCGTGGGAATAGAAAGGCGAGAAAGGGGATGTACTGTAAGCCAGATAGGAAAAATATAATGTTTACTGGTAAATCTGCGTCAGTGTACAGAAGGAACAAGAATTACGTTGTTTATAGAAAATATCACATAATATTACAGAGTGTCCATAAATGTATTTATCATTTACAGTAAATGAATAACTGTATTACCTCTATTGTGTAAGGGACCTGCTCTTAACATGTAATTGTTTAATCACAATAGAGAGGAAATCACATGTAATAAAATGGTGATGCCCCTCTTCCCTGGTATAGGCAATTAGGTTGACCCCAGAGCTATATGGTTAGGAGATAAACTAAGTAAACAATGGATTGAACATATTTGAGGGAAAGGTCTCCTCTTTGCTTCTACCACCTATAGGAACAGGTCTAGTGGACTTAATATTCCAGCCCAGGTTGACATACATAACTCATCTGTCCTCAGAGCTCCGTAATTTGGAGTTAAAATTACCAAATTAGGCATGCTGGCTTCCACGCAATACTGTTTTTCTGCTTCAGGGGGCCTCCAATTAATAGACATCCTTTTTTTGGGGGGGGGGGGGGCCTCCTCTGCTGTCCATCTTCATGTTGGGACAGACAAAGCTAGGCTCTTCCCTCTTCTTCTCAATTTTGTCCTTATGGACTCTTCTCTCCTGTGTTGTCCATGTTCAGCATGTCTATTCTCCACCATCTGTCTTTGGGTCCATCCTTTGCAGTCTGTTGGAGCAATTGTGATGGTGTCTTTTTATATATTCTTTGCACCCTTCCCCAGATTTGTGCCTTGATACAATCCTGTCTCGGAGGTCTACAGACAATTCCTTGGACTTCATGGTTTGGTTTGTGCTCTGACATGCACTGTTAACTGTGGGACCTTATATAGACAGGCGTGTGCCTTTCCAAATACTGTCCTAGCAACTGAATTTAACACAGGTGGACTTCAATCAACTTGTAAAAAATCTCAAGGATAATTAGTGGAAACAGAATGCACTTGAGCTTAATTTTGAGTGTCATGGCAAAGACTGTAAATACTTATGTACATGTGATTTTTTTCGTTATTTATTTTTAATACATTTGCAAAGATTTCAAACAAACTTTTTTTCACATTGTCATTATGGGGTATTCTTTGTAGAGTTTTGAGGAAAATAATGAATTTAATTCATTTTGGAATAAGGCTGTAACATAACAAAATGTGGAAAAAGTGAAGCGCTGTGAATATCTTCCAGATGCACTGTAAAGTCAAATAAAGCTGCAGAATAAAGCAAGATAAATTGCACACTCAGAATTGTTTAGACTTTAGGTGGCAGCATTTAATGGCTAACCTAAGTTATTAAAGATGCAAGCTTTTGGGGCCCATTAGGTCACAATATGTATCCCTGATAACGTAAATAAGCCAATAAAGGGTATCACTCCTACACCTCTAAACTTTTCCTTGTCAAAAGAAGTTTATTGAGTATACAATATTATAAAGATACATGAAATAAGTTTACAAGGATCTATAAAGTAAGCTCATTGTTTTACAGTAGGGTTTATATAGGTAAATATCATGAAATTTCAAATATTAAACATTGGGTTCACGTAAACCTAAATTAAAGATATATACCATTTTCTTAGTCACTTTTGTAGGTATTTAAATGATTTATACCTACTATACATATTGTTTACAGGTAGAGTGTATATAGGTCAAATAAATTCTGATAATTAGCTTTAATCGTAAGGTGGAGAAAAGGAAAGAGAAAGAAGAAAAAGGGTAGAAAGGCAAAGGTATGGTCCACAAGGTTGTCCCGCTCGTCAGTTTATTATTCTTTTTAGTTTTCCACCTCTAAACTTTTCAAACATTGCAATGGCTCACACAATAAAATATTTGATTATTTCTCAGATAGTTGAGTACAGTGGCCTCTTGGTGGCAGCATTGCACACTCACAATAGCCCAATGTCTCTACCTTTCCAGGGACAGGATACGGTCATTCAATCCATGATGCGCTCAGACTAGTCATACAAATTGAGTGCAGTGACGTAACATAACATTACTACACTATGTAATGTGTTACATTACTCGGGCAATTCCAGAGCCATAGTATAAATATCTGTGTGTTCAACAATGGAGCATTCACTAGCAGGCCAGGCTAAATCATTCACTTTCCCAGGTCATAAACCATGGCACAACTTAAAGATATGCTTACAGGTATGTTATCTTCATAAAGAAAGGTCTAGGCAACCTGCTTGTTCCATATTATTTATATTTTTTTGCCCAGTCCATTGGCTGGTTGTAGATAGGTGACAACAGAAGCACTATGGATTGCCCTGTGCGTCTATGTTTTTAAATATGTGGGTAGGCTAGATTTTTTGGTAACTTTTTGCAACTTGCAACAGGTCCTCTTAGAGCATGGTAAAGAGGAATAGGCCTACATAGGTATTTTCTCATTTACACAGAAAGTTAGATCATCCAATCATGCACTTACTTTAATTATCTGGCATAGACAGATGAAAGCTGAGAGCTGATTGTTTACTATGTACTACTCTATACTTCTATAGTGTTGTTTGGGTTTTACAAAAAAAAAAGTGTTTGAAATGCAAGTGTTTGGCCCATAGCAGCCAGATTGTAAAGAGATCATTTTTTAAGAGTAGGTTAAAATTGGAGAAGTGGTAATTATTTTGGTGGTTAGTATTAACACTTTTTTTATTATTATGTTTTTTTTTTAATGCAGTCTTATTCTCCTTTATTGTATAGCAATTCAGTGGCAGGGAAGGGCAGAGTTAAGTTTTTGTGAAAGAGGAATGTGAGGTATGATAATGTCCTTAGGGTAAGATCAAAAAGTGAAAGGAAGGAAGGAAGAGGGAGGGGAAGCTTCACTGGTCAAAAGATACAGAGAATGCAGACTGTGCAGTTATCATACCATTATCTAACAGTCTCTGTGTTGTCGGCTTTCAGGATTGGCTGTGGCCCTGTCACTTATATCAGTAATCATCGCAGCACCAGTACCAATGGAGGCGACTGGAGAACTCGGTGAGAAAATCCGGCTAGAAGCCATGGATACTATGAGTCAAATGGTAAGTACATGTCACAGTTTTTTTCCTCTTTTAGAAACAAATTTAAAACAAAGTTTAATGTAATGGGAACTAATCGAATGCAATAACACTGGAATTGTATACATAAAATACAAATGCAAAAATATATGATATAGAACAATGTAAAACCCTTATGCCAGCATTATACTAATAGGCATGCTGGCCTTAAATACATCTTCAGCTTTAGATACAAGAGCTTAATAATCGACATATATATATATATATATATATATAATTTGTTTTTGTTTGTTTTTTTATATTTTTATAAATTTTTGCATCAGAAATGCAAAATATAGTAACATAGGGCTAAGTCATCAGAGACTTTTAAGTACGTGGTTGTTGTAAATATTTGTAAATATGTATAACAGTTACTCATAAACCAACATAAGAAGCTGCAAACCTAATTCATATCGCAGTCTTAGGCTTACTGTTTGAAAAGAAATTAGAAGGGGCCAACAGTTTGTTGCAGCTGTTTCACTGGCATCGTTATGCCCCATCTGATTCCTTTTCAACAGTAGGTCTAAACTTTATCTAGTATCTGCTTCTCTGAGTCCATTTAAACATCTGCAAACAATATTGGGCAATACCCCCTGATGAAGAGGGAGTATGCCTACGAAAAGCATTGGCTATTTTGTAAATTATTACAACTGAATTTGGTCTGGCACCCCTTCTGTTGGTTATGCTCTAGGTCAGGGGTGGGCAACCTCGGCCCTCCAGCTGTGGTGAAATTACAAGTCCCATAAACCATTGCAAGACCCTGACAGTCAGAGGCATGACTTTTAGAGGCAGAGGAATGATGGAATTTGTAGTTTAACCACAGCTGGAGGACCTAGGTTGCCTACCCCTGCTCTAGGTCATGACTCAACCTGTGGCCCTACAGCTGTTGTGGAACTACAAGCCCCAACATGCCTCTGCCTTTGGGAGTCATGCTTGTAACTTTCAGTGGCTTGCAATGCCTTGTGGGACTTGTAGTTCTGCAACAGCTGGATGGCCACAGGTTGAGCACCCATGCTCTAGGTCAGGGGTCTTGAAAATTTCTAAGCAAAGGACCAATTTACTTTCCTTCAGGTTATAGGGGGGCTGGACTGTGGCTAGTGGTCGTAGAAAATGCCCCCAGCATCAGTGCTTCATCATTGGTTTTAATGGGAGGAATAGTGCCCCATTGATGGTGTCAGTATAGGGCAGTGATGCCAAACCTTGGCACTCCAGATGTTTTGGAACTACATTTCCCATGATGTGCGACTACACTGCAGAGTGCATAAGCATCATGGGAAATGTAGTTCCAAAACATCTGGGGTGCCAAGGTTTGCCATCACTGGTATAGGGAACGGTAAGCCATCATTGGTGTCACTTGGTGGAATAGTGCCCCAAGGGCCAGATAAAGGTAAGCAAAGGGCCACATCCAGCCCCTGGACTGCAGTTTGGAGACCACTGCTCTAGGTGTTTATTGAAGGGCAGCCTTTTTGCATGTGAGGCACCTAACCAGAGCCAGTGAGCTCTCCAAATGACTGTTTTTTTCCCCATACTGAATAAGCATTGAAGTCCCAAAGTCCCTCTAAGACCTTCAAGAACCCTTAATCAAGCAAAATCATTGTTTTAAGCTTATGTACCATCTCATTGTGCCCCTGTGCTGTACAATTTGTCAGGACAGGAATATGGGGACTACCACTGCTTACTCGTTTTGTGAATTGCATGTTCCAAACTGTCATCATTATGCTTTCTTAACTACGTGGGTTCTTCAAAAAGTTTCTGCACTTTTTTTTAACTCTATTAAATATAAAAAAAAAGTGTGGAAACTTTTTGAAGACCCTCGTACTTTACAAGTTAGTGATACCTGATCTGCACCTTAAAATACAAACTAGGATTTTTCATGTTTCCGTGATAGAGTACTGTGACATATGATCATTTAATAAGATTGTAATAAAAAAATGAATGGATGGGAGAAAGAGAGAGAGAGAGAGAGGGAGGAAGATCACACTCCTGTCAGCAGCTCTGAAATGTCTATGCATTAATCACAGGGGACATATGTGATGAAACAAATAGTAATTCTCCATCATTTTCCATAGGGATTGGATGAAAGCACATTAAAACTCGTAAGGAAGCTCCTGAAAATATCTCCTATTTCTGTGAAACACTGTGAAAGTGGCAACTTCAACAAGGTAACAATTCCTTTTGATCTACAGTATGTAGCAATATTAAACATTTTGCTGTCACTTGTCGGCTTTTATAAGAGTAATGTTGGAATTTCCTCTCTAACCACCAATAAGAAATACGTAAGCTTTAAAAACATTCAATAAAAAATGTATTTATAAAAAAAACAAAAAACAGCGTATTGGAGAACTTTCAAGGTTATGTGTTTGTAACCATAGACGACAATAGACAGCCACACCACAATGCCCCAGTGTGAGTTGTAGACACTGACCTGACATTTGTAACATATATTAGAGAGAAAATAATGAACTTGGACAGAATTTTCTGTAGTGACACCTGTCCAAACAAGGGATGAGAACTCAAATATCTTATGCATATCTCTGCATCCTGCCAAAGGTTCTTATAATATATTTGCAGAATGCATGAAAGAGGACAGATCACCTGCCAAGGAGCCAAAAACTGCATAAAAGTCTGTAATTTGAATGACCCCCAAAGTAGGCAGGCTATGCTGATTGGCTGCTAAGGATTGAGGCACTTTGCAAATAATTAAATGCTTATAACAGCTACACTCTCCATGAGCTTTATACAAAAAGATATATTAGCCAATGTGGAGTGGACAGTTTTTTCTTCATAAAGTATAGTGCTTAATCTAATAGATATAGTTCCCTTTAAACTAGAAGGTTACATGTGGACAAAGCTTGTGCTATATGTATTGCATAATGACAGTGTAACAGATTCGTAAACTGAAAAAAAAAACACTGGTTGTAAAATCAAAGATTATCTGTACTGATAATGAGTGGGCTTTATTGTACAATTTTTAGAGGGTGGATAGCACCATAACCAGGTGTTTCCCAAACAATACAAAAAAATATATATATTGTATTTTATACAAGATATATATATTGTCCTGCTCAGTGTTGATATGTATTATAAAGTTTATGCAAACAATATTCTTTTGCTTGACTGAATTCCCCCTTATTATCCCCACAGGAAAACTGCTACTCGCAGCTGTACAAAGGCCTGAAGACCACTTTTTCCTTACTTAACTCTACTCAGGTCTACAATGAATACGACCTCACCAATCTGCTCTATGACCTTGAGGAATTCATCTCCAACATTGAAGAGGAGGCAAGTTTTGAATATAGAATAGTAATCTTTAATTTGCATAATGTGCCAAGCATGATATCTAATTGCATAATCTCCTGTAGGGAGCTCCTTATTATGTTATATATTGTTTCTCCATATTACGTATCTTAAATGTCATAGTAAGAGAATGATTTGGGTTTAAGTAACAGTTCTGTGCATTAATCCTCAGCAACCAATCAGACCAAGTTATTTCATTATTCTAAATTGCTAAAGGGTGATTGGTTGCTATTGGTCACAACTTTACTCTTTTTTACACCTTGGTATTAAATAAGGACTTTAAAGCTGAATTACAGGCAAAATCATATGCAGGCTCTATAAGGTTTTATTACCTTTCTGCTATTTCCTGCACAGCAGGACTCAGACTTAGGGACAGCACTGTGAGCCAACCAGGGCTCCACTGCATGGCATAGTAATGTCAATCTAAGACAGCAATGAGAAGAAGAACCATGACTTTATCAGTGTGGTGATTGCCTATTCATTACCCAAATAGCAGGCATGACAATGTGAGGTCATTGACTGGATTTGGTGTCTGGCAGGGTTATCAGGATCAAAAGACTAGCTGAACAGGACTGTGTACTTGCTAGCTTTTTCACTGGAGTTTTGCTTTAGGGGACTATAGAAATTGCGAATATTGCCTAGTTTCCACTGAGCGGATCGGTTCGGTTCGGTACGGTACGCTATTTTGGGTGTTTCCATTATGAAAGCGGCCCATACAACCGAACCGTACCGCTCCATTCATGGTCCTGCTTCAGATGTGGGGCCATAGAAAATGTAACAGTTCGGTTAGGGCGGAGCTACGATGCATTCCACTGATTGGCTGACAGAAAACCCTCTGCTGTGCTATGCTGAGGCATTTTTTCTAAACCCTGTATGGCCCCTTGTGGTCCCACTTGCAGTGGAAACGCTCACCAGAATAGACCGATCCGCTCAGTGGAAACGAGGCATATGTGTAATGCTGTACCTAAGCCAGGCTCCCTCAACCTTTTTTATATAGAGAAACCCTTGAAATAATTTACTGGTCTTAGGAAATCCCTGCTAATAGCTACTTGTATCTACAGCTTATGGTATATTAGTGTAATGGTCAGTGGAAACAATGCTTCCTACATTTGTGGTCAGTTGGAAGAATCCCCTTTTACAAATAGCTAAAATTAAGTGGTGTCTGTGGTTACTTATCTGGGAGGCAGAAATTGCTCATTGCTCAAGGTACCCCTAGAAACCTTCAGATGCTTAGAGTTCTACAGAACCCTGGTTGAGAAAGCCTGGTCCAGTGATTTTGAGCTGGACCTCAAATTTTAGGGTAGTTATTTAGATTTACTATAGCAGGACTTTTCCCATCTATTATGTATGATATTATGCAGACAGGGATGACACTTATGTCTTTCTAACCAACTGTACTCCTTTTTATCAATAGATGAAGGCTCAAGGATTTGCTGTGCCTCCTCATTCTCCTCAGGAGCTTCCTCGTGGTATCACTCCCTTCCAGGAGAAAGCTGGAGTCTTCCTCATTCTCCATGATCTCTCCATCGCTATGAGCACATTTAAGGAAGGACTGTCTTCCCAGCAGTAATCGTGTGGAAAACCACAAAAGGATCTTATGTTTAATATTTAAACACCATCCTCTCTGCCTGTTTCTGTCCAAAACCTGTAATTGTACTGGTTGCAATAGGAGAATAACAAGTAGTGGATATTTCACTTTAATTTAAAGCTCCTTGGAAAATTTCAGTTCAAATGCTTTGTAATGTATATGTACAAAGAGCAGTATTCTATAGAAGACAAGTGGAATTTGTCTCCTACAAAAGTTACTACAGCAAAATGAATCATGATTGACTGCTACTAGGTAAAAGAAATCTGTCCTTTGAGAATCATGGAGGCTGCCATTGCTAACCTCCTTCTGAAAATAATAGTCCCCTGCCTGTTTTTCTGATCCTCTGGCTTCAGTACCTTCTGAATCACTTGTTATGTCACATATGTATAGCAAGAAAAGCCAAAACAGCTGAATTCCATACTTGTTTTTGGACAATAACTACCCACCTATTAAAGCCATTGGGTCAGCATGACAGCCAGGCAACTTGAATTAGTAGAAGGAGGTCAGCCTCTATATTTCTCTAGGTACTGCTTTTTGTTTTAGGTACTTTGCACTAATGTAGTGACTAAGCTTGATAATGTGGTGTTAGAAGATGTTCTGGATTTCTTTCATATTGTGTTTGAAAGTGGAACTGAATCTTCAGAACGTTTTAATATTGTATAGCTCACATTAATAGGCATTGCATAATTGCTGACTATACAGTATTCACTATGTGCTGTTTTAATTTTGTGGATTTGGGTTAAAATGTTCAGATCAAGAAACAATATTTACAAGTCTGTACTTGTAAAGACCTCTGCTTTTTAACTTAAAATCTTGTAAAAGTTTAAATTGGGTTGCTGGAAAAATGTTTAATTGTTTGGTGGATTGCCCTATCCATGTTAAATTTTTCTCCATTTTCTAGTTTTAAAGTGATCTGAATCTAAATGCCTGCCAATTTTGCATTGTTGGATTTGGGCAGGCACACATTTGGATGAGGGGGGGGGGGGGATATTCAACTGCCTTGAGCAACTCTGACCTTCTGGTGTGTTGCTGTGCCTTTAGGGGAGGATAGGGCTACTCCCAAGGTAAAATGACCTTTAATTTTTTTCATTGCTCTATATATGTCTCAATTTGTGAGATCAGATAGTTTACAGTTAGGGACCACACTTTCCAGAGGTGCCTTGACATGGGCATGTATCTTCACATGTATTTACAAATGTATGACATAAAAAACCTGTGAAACCGAAATACTGAAACAATTTATTTAGGCTTTTTGTGTCGATTAGTAGAAGATTTATCTCTGGAGTTTTTTTATTGTTATGGGTAAAAGGCAACCGAGTTAGGGTATTATTTCTGCAGGAAGAAGTGTAGTAGGTAGGACATTTAGCTCCCACCCAAAATCCCATGTCTTGCAGTAGATGTAATTTTTGGTTCTGTTTTTTATTTATTTAATTCTTATTCTTTTAAAGTTCTCGTTTTTTTCTTATGATGTTCAGATATTTATTGTCAATATTTATTTAATATCATATAATACAGTGTTTTGTGTGGGAAGTATTTATTATTTATTTTTATTTAATTAAAATATTTTATCTATTTATAAAATGGTAATAATAACACATGTTTTGTATGTTATAAGAAAAAAAAAATAAAAATGATATGTTTTGATGATATGTTATGCTGGACTTTTTTTTCATAGTTCTCGTTCTCACTGGATTTAGGTGATTGAACCATGTTCTGTTTTTTTAAATCTGACAACTGATATTCATACATATTTTTACAACAAGCCATAATGAATAGAAAAGCAACTGGAACCCTTCCCAGGTTTGTATGAATCATGATTTTGGGACTCAACCCACGGTCGTTATTATCTTACTTGAGCTTAGGCTGACCCAGGTCTACCACAGCACCTAGATGGTTACATTCTGTACTCTTAAATGTGTTGGCTACACCTGCGTACTCTGCTAAATAAGAAATTGTTTTTGGACTTGTAATGCTTTGCGGCACACTCATCTTCTTTACTTCAAGGACACTTTAAAGTGTAAGTAACCCCCCCTATCGTTTTCTGCCAAGGAAGCTGCCATCTTTGCCTCTGTTTAATCTACAACTGCCATCATGCTGCACATGTGATCAGTTATGACACCAGCCATTGGATGGCTTGACAGTTTGGTTGAGAGCACAACCAATGGGAGTGTTACATTTCCGGCAATGCCGGAAATGAAGAAGTTTTATGGATGGGTTTACTTCCGCTTTAAGCAGCTGCTTATATTGTCTAGACCCATTCTAGACACTTATCAAAGTTAGCGTCTAACTCCCCACCTCCGTATTTCTGTACAGTAATACCTGGAATTCCCACAATTAGGGTTTCTTGTAAATATAAATAGCCAACTGGAGAATGAGCCCACAAATGTTCACCAAAAAAAGAAATTGTATGTTTGAGTGGAGACTGTTTTTCAAATAACCTAAGAAGCCTTCTAAGCAGTGGAAAATATCATTGGATAAATGTGGATATGATGAAAATTATATTTTTTTAGAAAATTCTGTAAAGAATCCTATATGGACTAACAAATTAACGGAACCAGCACATTTTTTTGTTCCCACTATACACATGTTTCATGGGTTGTAATCCCTTGTGTTTTTTCACCTTAATGCATTCTATGCATTAAAGTAAAAAAACACCAGGTAGTGACCGGCCCCCCCAGCCCCTCCGTGTTACTTACCTGAGCCCTGGAATTTCACATGCCAGAGATGCGCTCTTCCTCTGCCCGGGGTTCTCGGCTCTTGATTGGATAGATTGATAGCAACGCAGCCATTGGCTCTCGCTGCTGTCAATCAAATCCAATGACGCAGGCGCCAGGGCTGAGTCCGGCACTCGTGTCTATGGATGCAAATGCTGGACTCGGGCGCTCGCCCGCAAGGTAACCCCCCGCCCCCATGAGAGAGCTTCTCCTAGGGGGTTAACTAATGCGGGGAGGAGCCTCGAGAGCCACTGAGGGACCCCAGAAAAGGATGTTCGGGGCCACTCTGTGCAAAACGAGCTGCACAGTGGAGGTAAGTATGACATGTTTGTTATTTAAAAAAAATAAAAAACAAACCTTTACAATCACTTTAAGGAATATAATTACAACATTAGACAATTACCACTAAAAAGAAGTGCCTTATGTCATTTAGAAATGAATTTTTCTTTCTCTAGTCACAATGTTCATAACTGCTGATGAAACATAGTGGTGCAATATTGGCTTTGATGCTATACAAAGTGCTACACTCCACAAAAAACACTTAAATACACAGTTCAGATACATTTCAGAGGTTAACTGACAAAAGATTTCACATTCTTTTCAGCCAATACATTGACCCAGGTGCCTTCACTGTACTGTATATACATAGCCAAGTCCCTGAGCACTACTGCAGTGGCCGCACGGCTTGGTCAAGAATACATCCTAGCTTATTTCGACAATCTAGAAAAATCAGGGCACTAATGAGTCATCACTCATGGAACCCTCTCCTTATGTCACTTTGTTTGCACTACAAGAGAACCTGATTGGCACCTAGGAAACTAACAATGACAATGTAATGATTTTCTTAATGAATACACAACAGCATTCATTGCTTTTTCATATCTGCCTGCACTTCAGCTTTAATTCCCTGAGTTGATTGCAGAAAGCTAAAGAGTTGTCCAAATAAAATCCAAGGATTAGGGCTAACAGGGTATGATTGGACTATATGCAGCATTTAAATACAGATGCCAAAGCCAATAACTAAAACAGCGTTCTTCTCAAATACATATATCAGCTGTATCTAATAAAGGATATTATGGACATTTTTTGGGAAGTCATGGCCTTCTCACTACCTCCTGGGAAACAAGAGGTTACCAGATCTTACAAAAATGTACTCCAGCAAATTTGAGATCCTCGAGGCTACACAAAGCTTGCAAGACATCACCAAAGAATTGGTCAGAAGCTGTAATTGAATCTTTGTATTAATGAGTAATGTGTTGTTTTTTTTTAAACCTAACAGTTTTGCATAGTTCAAGGGGGTGGGTGGCTATGAGATGGCTCTGAAAGCTACATGTTGTCAAGACACCACGGTATCTAAAGATTAGAAAAAATTATTCACAATGGCGGTGCCCCGCATAGGATTCACCACTGTATGATGAAAATTATTCTAAACCAGCCTTTCTCAACCCTTTTACCCCAAAGGGATATCTGAAATAATTTCAGGTCTGGGGGAACCCCCTGGGACGAATACTGCTTTCATTGGTCCCCAGTGGGAAGAATGCCCTTACAATGGCAGTTAGAGTGTTACCCTTACAGAAAGCCAAAAAGATTGTTGGTATAATGCTTCTGCTTCTGGGAGGTTAATCAGCCACAGCTCTAAGTACTCCTAGCAATCCCTGGAAGAACTCTAGGGTTTCATGAAACACTGGATGAGAATGGCTAATCAAACCAATGACCAATGAGTCAACTATAATGTTTTTTTTCCAAAAATAACAATGTACTCTATTTTGGGCGTGGGAATGAAACCAACACTTCTTGTTTTTAGCAAAACCAGACCTGCCCACAGTTATTGTGAACAGCAATCTTTAAGTATGACCACAGATTTTCCATTGGATTGAGGTCAGGGCTTTGACTAGGCCATTCCAACACATTTACATGTTTCCCCTTAAACCACTCAAGTGTTGCTTTAGCAGTGTGTTTGGGGTCATTGTCCTGCTGGAAGGTAAACCTCCGTCCTAACCTCAAACCACACACAGAGTGGTACAGGTTTTGCTCAAGAATATCCCTGTATTTAGCACCATCCATCTCTCCCTCAACTCTGACCAGTTTCTCTGAAAAACACCCCCACAGCATTATGCTGCCACCACCATGTTTCACTGTGGGGATGGTGTTCTTTGAGTGATGTGATGTATTGGGTTTGCGCCAGACATAGCATTTTCTTTGATGGCCAAAAAGTTCAATTTTAGTCTCATCAGACCAGAGCACCTTCCTCCATACATTTTGGGAGTCTCCCACATGCCTTTTGGCAAACTCAAAATGTGTTTTTTTGTTTTTTGCTGAAAGTAATGGCTTTCTTCTGGCCACTCTGCCATAAAGCCCAACTCTATGAAGCGTACGGCTTATTGTCGTCCTATGTACAGGTACTCCAGTCTCTGCTGTGGAACTCTGCAGCTCCTCCAGGGTTACCTTAGGTTTCTGTGCTGATCTGATCACATATAATTCAGATTAAAAAAACATTGAACTAAAGGCTGTAATGTAACAAAATAGGTAAAAAGCCAAGGGGGTGAATACTTTTGCAAGGCACTGTATACAGTCATGCGCAAACAATGTACACAGGGTCAGACTCGACACGCATCCCTGTGGTACCCCTGTATTCAGAAGTATAGTATTAGACACCTGATCTCCTATTCTCATGATTTGTGGTCTGTTTGTTAGGAAATCCATAATCCATGGACACAGCAGTGGATAGACACCCAAAGTATGTACCGTATTTATCGGCGTATAACATGCACTTTTTTCCCCTTAAAACCAGGGGAAAATCGCAGGTGCGTGTTATACGCCGATCCCCTGCGATCCCGACCTGTCACATTTTCAAAATCGCTGACCGCGATTTGAAAATGGCGCCGCCGGCGCCGAAATACACAGAGCCGGTCCTCGGCTCTTCCCGGCGGCTCTCGTTCATTTTCAGCTCCACTCGTAGTCCCGAGCGGAGCTATCTGAACCTACTCGGCTAGGTTCGGATAGCTCCGCTCGGGACTACGAGTGGAGCCGAAAGTGAACGACAGCTGCCGGAAAGAGCCGAGGACCGGCTCTGTGTATTTCGGCGCCGGCGGCGCCATTTTCAAATCGTGATCGGCGATTTTGAAGCCCAGAATGGCTGGGATCACTGGGGACAAGGCTGCACTGGGGAAGGCTGCACTGGGGAAAGCTGCACTGGGGAAGTCTACACTGACAAGGCTGCACTGGGGAAGGCTGCACTGACATGGCTGCACTGACATGGCTGCACTGACAAGGCTGCACTGACAAGGCTGCACTGACAAGGCTGCATTGACATGGCTGCACTGAGAAGGCTGCAATGTTGGGCGTTTAAATGTAAGTTTTTTTTCCCTTCAACTTCCCTCCTAAAAGTTTTTCTTTCCTTAAAATTCCCTCCTAAATTGGGGTGCGTGTTATACGCCGGTGCGTGTTATACGCCGATAAATACGGTAATTCTTTCACTAATTTGTCAGGAACTACCGTGTTAAATGCTGAGATAAAATCAATGCATAACATAGAAATTGCATCAACTGTGGATCTGTTTGCACGATAGGCAAACGGATACTTATCCTGGACAACAAGAATGCTTGCCTTAAGATGTGATTAAACAAGCCTCTCAATACACTTCATGATCATAGGAGTTAGAGCAACTGAACAGTAAGTATTAAAGCATGTCACTGCTGATTTATTTTTACGTATTGGGGCAATAGTAGTAGATTTAAAACAAAAAGGTACTGAAGCCCTGTTGCAGTGACAGAATAAATATATCAGTAAAATCCCCTGCTAACTGGTCTGCACATCCCCTCAGTATACAGCCTGACACCCCGTCTGGTCCTGCTGCCTTCCTGACGTCAATCTTCCTCAAGCCTGATGTGACCTTGAGGTGTTTTTAGTACCAATAAATGTTCGCCTTCCACAAGGTCTTTACTATGGGTTCCACATCTTAGATTTTTATCCTCAACATGAGCAAAAAATAGATTTAAGGTGTCAGGGAGTACTTTACAATACAAACCTATGTATTGCTAGATTTAACCACTTGACCTCCAGAAGATTTACCACCCTTCATGACCAGGCTATTTTTTGTGATATTTTAACTGGCAATTGCGCGGTCATGCAAAACTGTACCGAAATAAAATGTACGTCCCTTTTTTTTCCCACAAATAGAGCTTTATTTTGGTGGTATTTGATCACCTCTGTATTTTTTATTTATTTTTTTATGCTATAAACAAAAAAAGACTAACTATTTTGAAAAATATATATATATTTTATACTTTCTGCTATAAAACATATGCAATAAAATAACTGAAAAAATCGAATTTCTTCAATTTAGACCAATATGTATTCTGCTATATATTTTTGGTATAAAAAAAAAAAAATCCCAATAAGTGTATATTGATTGGTTTGCGCAAAAGTTATAGTGTCTACAAACTATAGGATACAGTGCCCTAAAAAAGTTTTCACACCCCTTGACATTTTCTACATTTTGTCATGTTACAACCAAAAACATAAATGTATTTTATTGGGATTTTATGCGATAGACCAACACAAAGTGGCACATAATGAGTGGCGAGCATTTATATTCAGCCCCCTTTACTCTGACATCTGTGCATGAAATTTTAGTTCAGGGTATCAAACTAGCGGCCCTCCAGCTGTTGCAGAACTACAAGTCCCATTGGGCATTACAAGGCTGACAGTTACAAGCATGACTCCCACAGGCAGAAGCATGATGGAACTTGTAGTTCCACAGCAGCTGGAGGGCCGCCAGTTTGACACCCCTGATCTAGTCGAACCAATTGCCTTCAAAAGTCACCTAATTAGTAAATAGAGTCCACCTGTGTGCAATTTAATCTCAGTATAATAACAGCTGTTCTGTTAAGCCCTCAGAGGTTTGTTAGAGAACCTTAGTGAACAAACAGCATCATGAAGGCCAAGGAACACCCCAGACAGGTAAGGGATAAAGTTGTGGAGAAGTTTAAAGTAGGGTCAGGTTACAAAAAAAGTATCCCAAGCTTTGAACGTCTCATGGATCACTGTTCAATCTGAAAATGGAAAGAGTATGGCACAACTGCAAACCTACCAAGACATGGCTGTCCACCTAAACTGACAGGCCGGGCCAGGAGAGCATTAATCAGAGAAGCAGCCAAGAGGCCCATGGTAACTCTGGAGGAGCTGCAGAGATCCACAGCTCAGGTGGGAGAATCTGTCCACAGGACATTTGTGCACTCCACAAATCTGGCCTTTATGGAAGAGTGGCAAGAAGAAAGCCATTGTTGAAAAAAAGACATAAGAAGTGCCGTTTGCAGTTTGCGAGAAGCCATGTGGGGGGGACAGCAAACATGTGGAAGAAGGTGCTCTGGTCAGATAAGACCAAAATTTTACTTTTTGACCTAAAAGCAAAATGCTATGTGCGGCAAAAAGCTAACACTGCACATCACCCTGAAGACACCATCCCCACCGTGAAACATGGTGGTGGCAATATTATGTTGTGGGGATGCTTTACTTCAGCAGGGACAGAAAAGCTTGTCAGAGTTGATGGGAAGATGAATGAGCCAAATATCGAGCAATCTTAGAAGAAAACCTGTTAGAGTCTGCAAAAGACTTGAGACTGGGGTGGAGATTCACCTTCCAGCAGGACAATGACCCTAACATACAGCCAGTGCTACAATGGAATGGTTTAGATCAAAGCATATTCATGTGTAATGCCGTGTACACACGGGCGGAGTTTTGGACCGTACCCGTCCGCCGGAACGAATCCGTTGGACAATCCGACCGTGTGTGGGCTTCATCGGACTTCTGACTGACCTTTTCGGTCGGAAACCAGACAGACTTTAGATTTGAAACATGTTTCAAATCTTTCTGACGGATTTGAGTCCGGTCGAAAAATCCGTTCGTCTGTATGCTAGTCCGAAGGAACGAAAACCGACGCTAGGGCAGCTATTGGCTACTGGCTATGAACTTCCTTATTTTAGTCCGGTCGCACACCATCACGTACGAATCCATCGGACTTTGGTGTGATCGTGTGTAGGCAAGTCCGTTTGTTCGAAAGTCTGTCGGAAGTCCGTCAAAAGTTCATCGAAAGTCCGTTGGAAAGACCGTCAAACCTTTGATGCCGAAAAGTCCGCCGTGTGTACACGGCATTAGAATGACCCAAAGTCCAGACCTAAATCCAATAGAGAATTTGTGGCAAGACTTGAAAATTGCTGTTCACAGACGCTCTCCATCCAATCTGACAGAGCTTGAGCTATTTTGCAAAGAAGAATGTGCAAAAATTTCACTCTTTAGATGTGTAAAGCTGGTAGAGACATCCCCTAAAAGACTTGCAGCTGTAATTGCAGCGAAAGGTGTTTCTAAAAAGTATTGACTCAGGGGGGCTGAATAGAAATGCACGCCACACTTTTCAGATATTTATTTGTAAAAAATTTGGAAAACCATTTATCATTTTCCTTCCACTTCACAATTATGTGCCACTTTGTGTTGGTCTATCACATAAAATGCCAATAAAATACATTTACGGTTTTGGTTGTAACATGACAAAATGTGGAAAATGTCAAGGGGTATGAATACTTTTTCAAGGCACTGTATTTTTATTTGTATTTATTTACTAGTAATGGCGGTGATCAATGACTTATAGCAGGACTTTGATATTGCTGCAGACATTCTGACACTAACTGGCACTTTTTGGGGGACCATCAACACTAATACATTGATTGGTGCTAAAAAAAAAAATATGCATTGTCACTATACTAATGACCCTGGCTGGGAAGGGGTTAACATCAGGGGTGATCAAAGGGTTAAATGTGTGCCTAGCCAGTGTTTTACTAAACTGTGGAAGGTGCTTTTACTAGGGGAAGACATGGATCCATGTCTTCCCATGGATCCATGTCCTCCCTTCTGTCAGAACGGCGATCTGCCTTGTTTACTTAGGCAGACTGCCATTCTGCCTCTCTGCTCGATCATCGGCAGGTGCCAGCGGATATCAAGTCTGTGGTACCCGCCACTGGGCTCCTACTGTGTATGATCATGCGCCCCTCCTATCTGGAAGAGCTAGATCACGTATATATATATAGATAGATATAGATATATCTATGTCTATATATATATATATATATATATATATATATATATATATATAGACATAGATATATATATACACACACACAGGTGCCGCCCTGTAGCAGTGAAACTGCTATAGGGCGGACCAGAAGTAGGTAAAATCTAGCATTACTTAGAAAGTTGTTTCCAAAACAAGTGCCCCAATTGGAAGAGTTACCCTTTATTCTTGTTCTGATGACAACTCAACATTTTCTCATCCTGTTCAAAGAGGCACTGGCATTGGTTACCTCTTGGGCAAAGAGAAAGAGAGGAAGTCTTTCTAACGGGAAAACACATAAAAACCTGGCACCTTAAAGCACATCAGTTAACATAAACAGGAACTGAATGCAGCCATGATGCGAATCTCTCGTTCCACCACATCCCAAGGGTGCTCTATTGGATTGAGATCTGGTGGCTGTGGAGGCTATTGGAGTACAGTGACCTCATTGTCTGAATATCGCAGCTGAAATCGAGACTCATCAGACCAGGTAACGTTTTTCCAATCTTCTATTGTCCAATTGCAGCCTCAGTTTCCTGTTCTTAGCTGACAAGAGTGGCATCTGGTGTGGTTTCTGCTGCTGTAGCCCATCTGCTTCAAAGTTAAATGTGTTGTGCATTCAGAGATGGTATTCTGAATACCTTGGTTGTAACGAGTGGTTATTTGAGTTACTGTTGTCTTTCTATCATCTCAAATCAGTCTGTCCAATCTCCTCTGACCTCTGACAATAACAAGGCCTTTTCGTCCACACAACTGACGCTCACTGGTTCTTTTTCTTTTTTCCGGACCATTTTCTGTAAACCCTAGAGATGGTTGTGTATGAACTTCCCAGTAGATCAGCAGTTTTTGAAAAACTCAGACCAGCCTGTCTGGCACCAACAACCATGTGTCAGGGCTGGGCACTCAGCCCTCCCATCTCAGTGCTCAGCTGTCAGTTAATTGCCAGCACTCATCGTTCAACAGCGGCTCCCCTGGTAATCATTTCCTGCTAGTCAGTGGAGACTACAGCCAGCCCCTTCTGGCTATTTAAACTGCCCGGTTAATTTCTTCTGTGTCCTTGCCTTGGTTAAACATATCTGGAGACTCTCTGCTGTGTTCCTGTTGAAGATTTGCCTGGCTGACGTCCCTTCTGGTTCCTGATCCTGTCTGGTGCCTCTGACTATGCTGATCTCTCGCTTCCTGATTTACTGGCTTGTTCTGACTACCTGCTTTGGCTACCGCACCCTGGCTATGTCTTGACTACCTTTACAATTTGTACTATTTTTACCATTAAAAGGTGTGATTTTAACTGCATTTTCTGTCTCCTTCTGATTCATGGTTCCTGACACCATGCCACGTTCAAAGTCACTTAAATCGCCTTTCTTCCCTATCCTGATGCTTGGTTTGAACTTTAGCAAGTCGTCTTCGCCATGTGGCTGATTAGCAGTTTGTGTTACCAAGCAATTGAACAGTAAATTGGACAATAAAGTGGCTGGTGAGGGTAAATAAATTAACCATTACTATTTACTCATTGAATGTAAGGAATTTGAAAATAAAAGAATAATGTAGCTGGTGCAAAAGTTTAGTTAGCATGTTAGTTGTCACATTCCCTCCAAATCTTCCTTGTAGCCAGCTAACGGCCATTGTTTTCTTTTATTTCCCTCTCTGCCTTTGGCCAAGGTTTCTAAAAGTATCTGAATGACCCTGCAGCAGTTTTTCATGTTGTTCTACCCAAATGCTGGTCCATTCTAGGGAAAGCTTCAGCACTTCAGTAGTGCCAAAGCTTGCTCCCTCCAAATATTTCTATTGGCCAATTCCCATCGGGCTCCATCACTGGCCAAGAGGAATGTGTGGGAGGAGGCAAGATAGCTTTGACCAGAAACTGTAGCTTTGGGCAGAGTGGGGCCGACAAAACCTGATGTAGCTATTAAGGAACCCTATGGAAGCTCTCTTGCTGCCCAAGCTTTGCCTGGTGAGGATAGGTCTGCTGTTCTTCATGACCTCCCAGGCCTGCTGCCTGGAGAGGACATGTGCTTTGAGAAGAAACTGGGCCTGGGTTTAGGCACCTACAAGCCTGCACTGCCTTACCGGGGGGTCTGCCCAGCTGGAATCCGAATTGGAGCACCAGTAAGGAACTTTGCCAGAGAGTGTTCTGAAGTAAAGATAAATGCTTGAACACTGCAGGAAGGTTGATATATAGTTACAGCACTAAGGAATTATCTCAATAACCAATAATTGGCCTAAAGGATTGTGTGGGAGGCAGCAGGCAAGTTTTGACCAAGAATTGTGATGTTTGGGCAGAGTGTGGCCGCTAAGATATTAAAACGCCAACAGGATTCTAACATATTACAGAAAATTGCAAGGAAACCAAAGCTTTGGGACATGCCATATTTTCTGTTAAATATAGCAGAAATGTGTCATGTTCATAGCTGGGAACTTGATTTTGGCCGGGGTTACCAGGCAATCTGGATGATTCCTAGATCTCCAGCTGCCAGGCTCCAGTCTCCAGCTGCCTGCTGACTGACAGGTCTAATGCCAGTATCACTACTGTGAGGCAGAGCAGGGACCAGGATAGTTGTTAAAGGAAGGGTTGTTTGTCTTCTCTCCCTTTAAGTGCAGTTTATTGAGGCCAGAAGACAGCAAAGAAAGGATCTACGTAATCAGAACAGACCTCCTTTTGGCACACACAGTATCTCACAAAAGTGAGTACACCCCTCACATTTTTGTAAATATTTTATTATATCTTTTCATGTGACAACACTGAAGAAATGACACTTTGCTACAATGTAAAGTAGTGAGTGTACAGCTTGTACAACAGTGTAAATTTGCTGTCCCTCAAAATAACTTAACACAAAATGTTGAAATTGGGCCCAAAGTGTCAATATTTTTTGTGGCCTCCATTATTTTCCAGCACTGTCTTAACCCTCTTGGGCATGGAGTTCCTCAGAGCTTCACAGGTTGCCACTGGAGTCCTCTTCCACTCCTCCATGATGACATCACGGAGCTGATGGATGTTAGAAACCTTGCGCTCCTCCACCTTCCATTTGAGGATGCCCCACAGATGATCAATAGGGTTTAGGTCTGGAGACATGCTTGGCCAGTCCATTACCTTTACCCTCAGGGTCTTTAGTAAGACAGTGGTCGTCTTGGAGGTGTGTTTGGGGTCGTTATCATGTTGAAATACTGCCCTGCGGCCCAGTCCCTGAACTGAGGGGATCATTCTCTGCTTCAGTTTGTCACAGTACATGTTGGCATTCATGGTTACCTCAATGAACTGTAGCTCCCCAGTGCCGGCAGCACTCATGCAGCCCCAGACCATGACACTCCCACCACCATGCTTGACTGTAGGCAAGACACACTTGTCTTTGTACTCCTCACCTGGTTGCCGCCACACACGCTTGACACCATCTGAACCAAATAAGTTTATCTTGGTCTCATCAGACCACAGGACATGGTTTCAGTAATCCATGTCCTTAGTCTGCTTGTCTTCAGGAAAATGTTAGCGGGCATTCTTGTGCATCATGTTTAGAAGAGGATTCCTTCTGGGACAACAGCCGTACAGACCAATTTGATGAAGTGTGCGGCGTATGGTGTGAGCACTGACAGGCTGACCCCCCACCCCTTCAACCTCTGCAGCAATGCTGGCAGCACTCATACATCTATTTCCCAAAGACAACCTCTGGATATGACGCTGAGCATGTGCACTCAACTCCTTTGGTTGACCATGGCGAGGCCTCTTCTGAGTGGAATGCTATTGCATTTTGTCTTCTTGCTGATCCTGGGGCATTTTTCCTCTGCCAATGTTAGCCCCATGCTTCATTGCAGCATACTGCTTTTGAACCCTTCAATTTGAAGGCACTAAGCATGCTGCAACCATAGCCTCCCTTTTAGCATATTAGCCTGTTCCTTTACTGACCCCAGTTTATTTCCTGAAATGGTTTGTATTAACATCATACATTTGCAATAAAACATGATACAAAGTTGGATTTTATTGTGGAAGTGACTAAAAGGAATTCCAGTGTCGCAGCTGAAGAGCTGTACTGTCAGTTAAGCGTTCACATTGTAAGTGAGAGTAGTGAGTGATGCAAGTAAAACCAATGACTGCGTCCTCTAAAAGAGGCATTGTTGTGGTTTCTAAAAACCCAGCATTGCTCCATCTCCAACTTCCTGGTCCTGAAAAGCTTTGTGTGTCCAGGATAAGGAAAGAAGATTACGAAAGGCATATGTTATGCAGATGATTTTCACTCACCTGTAGCTGATGTAACTGAGATGATGCTCAAGTAAGACAAGATTGCCCAGTAATGCGCAGATAACTTACCCATAATATTTTAAAGATCACCTCAGATGTGAAAAATTGTGGTAATCAATAGCAATTAACAGAGTGATTTCGGTGAAATTTACCTGAATCTGAAACAAATTTCACCCAATGAACTGCTCAGTCGAAAAAGATCAACTTTTTATTGCTTTTCTTTATGTAGAGTATGTGTTTTTAGGGGGTGTGTTGTATTTAGGGTATTTTAGTTTTTTACATTTAGTATTTTTTTTCTATCCATTGTTTGTGTACTATTGCTTTAAATAATTCATGTTAGTTTTGTTTTCTTTCTGTGAAAAAACAACTAAATTAATAAGGGTCAATTTCTTGTCAGGTCCAGGATAGTTGAAAGGAGTTTGTAACCTTCAGGAGACATTTAAAGCTCATTGCCCTCTTACAAACCACCTTCATTTTCAACTTTCTCCTTGACTCCAATAACATTTTGCACACGTAGCAACGCTTTTCCCCAATATACAAATTTTTATTAAAATTATGGAGAAATGTCACTTTTCAATTTCGCTCTTACCTTAAAATCAATGATCAATTATAGAAAAGGTTTAATCATGCAGCTAGGGGCAGACTGACAACTCATGGGGCCCCCGGGCAATAGAAGATTATGGGGCCCTCAGGCTTACAGGTGGCCGCCATTCCAGGAGTAAGTAACAAACAAAACATATAGAGTACAGCAGTCAGGATGAGGGCCACGCTCACATCAGAGTCCTCCCTTACATCAAAGTCCCAACATTCTCCCTATACATCACAGTCCGCAGAGCCCCCCCTAGTGTGCCACCCTATGGCAGAGCCCCCCCAGAGTGGCTCCTTCTATCAGTGTCCCCTTACACACACACCTTTGCACCTTAGTGCTTGGTGTGGTAGGCAGCTGGCCAGTAGGGTGACCACATTTCCAAACTGCCATTCAGGGACACCCCGCCCCCCCAACCCCCCCCCCCCCCCCCCGCACCCACCCAAGATGGTTTTTGATACTTTTTTTGCCAATTTTTGGGGAAAAAAAGCAAACAGTAGTAACCAGTTTAGACAGGTGGTATGCAATGTGCGGGGGACAGCAGAGGAACTGAGGGGGGTGGGGGGACAGCAGCAGAACGGAGGGGGGTGGGGGACAGCAGCAGAACAGAGGGGGAGTGTGGGGGACAGCAGCAGAATGGAGGGGGTGGGGGACAGCAGCAGAACGGAGGGGGAGTGTGGGGGACAGCAGCAGAAGGGAGGGGGGTGGGGGACAGCAGCAGAACAGAGGGGGAGTGTGGGGGACAGCAGCAGAATGGAGGGGGGTGGGGGACAGCAGCAGAATGGAGGGGGAGTGTGGGGGACAGCAGCAGAATGGAGGGGGAGTGTGGGAGACAGCAGCAGAATGGAGGGGGAGTGTGGGGGACAGCAACAGAATGGAGGGGGAGTGTGGGGGACAGCAGCAGAATGGAGGGGGAGTGTGGGGGACAGCAGCAGAATGGAGGGGTGTGGGGGACAGCAGCAGAACGGAGGGGGGTGGGGGACAGCAGCAGAACAAAGGGGGAGTGTGGGGGACAGCAGCAGAATGGAGGGGGAGTGTGGGGGACAGCAGCAGAACGGAGGGGGGTGGGGCACAGCAGCAGAACGGAGGGGGGTGGGGGACAGCAGCAGAACGGAGGGGGAGTGTGGGGGACAGCAACAGAATGGAGGGGGTGGGGGACAGCAGCAGAACGGAGGGGGAGTGTGGGGGACAGCAGCAGAATGGAGGGGGAGTGTGGGGGACAGCAGCAGAACGGAGGGGGGTGGGGGACAGCAGCAGAACGGAGGGGGAGTGTGGGGGACAGCAGCAGAATGGAGGGGGGTGAGGGACAGCAGCAGAACGGAGGGCGAGTGTGCATTGTTCACTGTAACAAAGAAGTGTAAAGTTACACTAACCTGGAAGTTTGTCAAGTTTGTCTGGCGGCGGCAAACTCACGGACCTCGTGGGCGGGAGGGAGGGAGGGAGAACTCGGACGATCTGATCGGAGAGAAGTTGAACTGTGGACTGGAAAAGTCGAAGTCAGAGTCAGGTTGCGCAGCGCTGCTGGCAATGTGCTGCTCTCTGCTGCACCAGCTCCGGCTGCTGGAGTAGTCGGCGGCCCCGGGACTGGCACTGACTGGGCACAGGCTAGTAAGTGTGGCTGGCTGCCTGGGCCAGGCTGGCGGCTGCTCTCTCTATCTCTCAGAGCGGAGTACAGAGGCGCGCTGCTCAGCTGTAGCCGTAGGTGCGGGTGCCCAGTGCCCACAATGTGCCTGACTGCCCACGTGACGACGTACGGTGTCAGCTGACGTCACTGGTTGCTAGACGCGGGGCGAGCGGCCCTAGACTAGCAACCAGTTAAGCATATGATGTGTGTGTTTTACGGTTACACAGTGTATGATTATAAGGGTGGCGGAGTCGTACTGGTGCCGGCGGTGTGTTTTTTTTTTTCATTCCGGGACACGGGACAAAAATCTGAAATAAGGGACAATCCCGGGCAATCCGGGACACGTGGGCACCCTACTGGCCAGGGGCGTAACTAGAAATAGCAGGGCCCCATAGCAAAATGTTGTATGGGGCCCCCCTGCAAACAGCCCCCCCCCCCACAGCTGCCCTAGTGTCAATACAGCGTGACTTGTGCCACATACAGCGTGACCTGTGCCCAATGCAGCATGACCTGTGCCCCATACAGCGTGACCTGTGCCCAATACAGCCTGGTCTGCCTGTGCCCCATACCGCCCCACCTATGCAGAGGAAGAGGCAAGCCACCCGGATCAGCAGAGAGAGGGATTGCCCGCTGTAATAGCTTTCATTTGAATTTTTCTGTCTTCCCGGGGCTCATCGTCACATAGCCCCACCTCTTGGCCCGACGCCTTTGATGACGTGACATGTCCCTCATTGGGTCGGCGTTCTGTCTATCAAAGGCACCGGGCCAAAAGGTGGAGCTATGTGACGTGAGCCCCGGGAACACTGGAAGTTCTAATGAAAGCTCTTACATCAGGCAATTCAGCTCTCTGCTGATACGGACAGCTCGCCTCTTCCTTTCCTCTCTCTTCCCCTGGCTGGGAGACTGTGCCTGCAGTACTCTTATCCTCAATGGGTCGCTATGGTGGTAGTTACGCCCCTGCAGCTGGCAGGAAAAGGCCTTTAAATTAGAAAAAAAAAAATCCACTTGTTGCAGGCTTTGAACTGCGCAAGTGAGTCGTAGAGCCAGTGGAATAGTGAACTGCTGTGGTTGGCCTCAGGTCTGGCATTAAGGCTTGTGAATAAAAGCCATGCTTGGTGTGTGCCATGATATCACTGCACAGGTGTGGGCCCAGACCTGTCCCGCTGCCTGATCTGAGGCTGAGCTCAGCAGTTTACCATTCAGCTGCCTCCGAACGGCAACAAGTGGATTTTTCACGGGCATGGGATTGTTAGATCGACTTCTGTTTAGCGGCAGTAGGCACACATTGAACATACACACACACAGTATACATACACACTATACATACACATAGACACACACACACAGTATACATATACCATACTTTCCAACAGTCCAGATTTTCCCCGGACAATCCCGATTTTGGAACCCTTGTCCTGATCGGAGCTCGTCTCGATTAATTTCCCGGGATTTTGCCTTTGTCCCAGGAAAATCAGGAATGTTTTAGGAAAAAATTGGCCGGCAGGCTACATAAACATGGCCGCCGCCGTCACAAGGATTATTTCCCCTTGTGTTCAGTGGAGAGGGGAGGGGCAGCCAATCAGCTTCTCCCCTCTCCACTGAACACACACACACGAGAAAGCCGGGAACTGCCGGGAACTGTAGCTGCCGTGCTGCTGGGGGACACAGATCGTTCTGTAAGGAGGGCTCCGCTGCTGCTGCCAGGGACACTGAAGTAAGGAGAGCTCTGTTGCTGGGGGACACAGATCGCTCTGTAAGGAGGGCTCCGCTGCTGCCAGCTGCTGGGGACACTGAAGTAAGGAGGGCTCTGTTTCTGGGGGACACCACGGATCTGTAAGGAGGGCTCTACTGCTGGGGGACACCAGATGTAAAGGAGGGCTCCACTGCCAGGGACACCAGATGTAAAGGAGGGCTCCGCTGCTGGGGGACACCAGATGTAAAGGAGGGCTTTGCTGCTGGGGGACACCAGATGTAAAGGAGGGCTCCACTGCCAGGGACACCAGATGTAAAGGAGGGCTCCGCTGCTGGGGGACACCAGATGTAAAGGAGGGCTTTGCTGCTGGGGGACACCAGATGTAAAGGAGGGCTCCGCTGCTGGAGGACACCAGTTGTAAAGCAGGGCTCCGCTGCTGGGGACACCAGATGTAAGGAGGAGCTCCGCTGCCAGGGACACAGATCTGTAAGGAGGGCCTCTGCTTCTGGGGGCACTTGATGTAAGGACGGACTCTGTTGGGGGCACCTGATGTAAGGATGGACTCTGCTGGGGGCACCTGATGTAAGGACAGACTCTGCAGGGGGCACCAGATGCAAGGATGGACTCTGGGGGCACCTGATGGCATCTGGTGGCAGGCGATGTGGCAGGTGACACACTCAGGGGTCCCACTGATTCTGGATTATGGTGAGTTGAATGATTTCATTCTATTTTACAATGTAATAATAGTAATAATGCGTTTCAATTATCCTGACACCACAACAACCATGGTGCAGTGATGATTGAAGCGCTAACACCAGGTGTTTTGAGTATCTTTATCTGCTGATTTGTTAAACTCTGGAATACACATCTGTATTGTGGTATAGGCTCTGGGCCTACTGTCCCTCCATTCCTCTTTCCTTCCTTCTCTCTCCTCCCCTCCTTCTTTCCTTCTTTCTCTCTACCTCCCTCCCTCTTTTCCCCTTTTTTCTCCATCTCTCATTCATCTCAGACTCTAACCACAGCCCCATTTGAACCACACCCATATAAGCCACGCCCACTATTTAACGTAAACCAGGCCCATTTTTCGGCGCTGCGCGTGACGCATTTTTCGTTTTTTGCTATGTCACGCTTACAAATGTATGCCACGCCCCGTAATTATAATAAGACTCCGCCTACAGCCAAAAAAGTGTCCCTATAAATTTTTTTACAATGTTAGCAACTATGACATACATACATAGACACGCAGTATACATATATACACGTAGACATAGACACGCAGTATACATATATACACATAGGCACAGACACACACCAGCACTTTTCACCCAAAAATAAGCCTGATTGAACACACTGCTGCCCTCATCTCATGGCATGCTGGTACTTGTAGTGCCCCAGCAGCTCACAGACACATTAGGTGGTAATGCGGGAGAAGAGGGGACTGTGCCTGTGTACTGGTGGGCAGGTAATGAGTAGCGAGGGTAGTAGAGATTGGGGGAGAAGTTCAGAACATCCTTCCTCCAGGAGCAGTGCATTTCTCACACACTAAATCAATCTAACAGCTTCAGAGGCAGGAGGAGCCCTGCTAGAGCAAAATGACATCCTCCCCCTCCCTCCTGCTCACCAGGGTTAGCCAATACACTCAGTTCGCTCAGCAAGCTTACCTTCCAGCAAGTTGCAGTCCGCCCTACACTGCAGGCTGTCCCTTCCTCCCTCTACTCTCCTCCAGCAGTCGAGATCTCCTGCTCTGATATCAAATAAGCCACGGTGGGGGAGGGGGTATGCACACTGTGTTCCTATTGCCAGAGAAGGCAGTGCAGAGGTGGGGCTCTGTCAGCAAGGGACATTTCAGGGACAAATGTAAAAAAACACAGATTTTTACATACTGTCCCTGGTTTTACTGAGGCTGGCCTTGGGGCCCTCGGGCACTGCCTGAGTCCCCGAATGGTCAGTCCGCCCCTGCATGCAGCTCACATGGCTTAACATCACCTTCAGAGTTTAGACCTAATATACAGTGCATCCGGAAAGTATTCACAGCACTTCACTTTTTCCACATTTTGTTATCTTACAACCTTATTCCAAAGTGGATTAAATTCATTATTCTCCTCAAAATTCTACAAACAATACCCCATAATGACAACGTGAAAGAAGTTTGTTTGAAATATTTGCAAATACATTAAAAAATAAATAACAAAATGAATGACATGTACATAAGTATTCACAGGCTTTGCTCAATACTTTGTTGAAGCACCATTGGCATCAATTACAGCCTCAAGTCTTTTTGGGTTTGATGCTACAAGCTTGGCACACCTATTTTTGGGTAGTTTCTTCTTTTTGGCCATTCTTCTTTGCAGGACCTCTCAAGCTCCATTAGATTGAATGGGAAGTGTTGGCGCACAGTCATTTTCAGATCTCTCCAGAGATGTTCAATCAGGTTCAAGTCTGGGCTTTGGCTGGGCCACTCAAGGACATTCACAGAGTTGTCCCGTAGCCACTCCTTTGTTATCTTGGCTGTGTGCTTAGGGTCGTTGTCCTGTTGGAATATGAACCTCTGCTCCAGAGGTCTGGAGCACTCTGGAGCAGGTTTTCATTAAGGATATCTGTACATTGCTGCATTCATCTTTACCTCGATCCTGACTAGTCTCCCAGTTCCTGCAGCTGAAAAACATCCCCACAGAATGATGCTGCCACCACCATGCTTCACTGTAGGTATGGTATTGGCCAGGTGATGAGCGGTGCCTCCATTGTGCGCCATATTAACCCCTTGAGCCTTTTGGCAAACTCCAGGCTGTCATGTGCATTTTACTGAAGAGTGGCTTCCGTCTGGCAATGCTGCCATACAGGCCTGATTGGTAGAGTGCTGCAGATATAGTTGTTCTTCTGGAAGGTTCTTCTCTCTCCACAGAGAAATACTGGAGCTCTGTCAGAGGGATCATTACGTTCTTGGTCACCTCCTTGACTAAGACTCTTCTCCCCCGATTGCTTAGTTTGGCCGGTTGGCCCCCTCTAGGAAGAGTCCTGGTGGTTCCAAACTTCTTCCATTTCCAGATGATGGAGGCAACTGTGCTCATTGGGACCTTTAATGCTGCAGAAATTTTCTGTAACCTTCCCCAGATCTGTGCCTTGATGCAATCCTGTCTCGGAGGTCTACAGACAATTCTTTGGACTTCATGGCTTGGTTTGTGCTCTGACATGCACTGTTAACTGTGGGAGCTTATATAGACCGGTGTGTGCCTTTCTAAATCATGTCCAATCAACTGAATTTACCACAGATGAACTCCAATCAAGTTGTAGAAACATCTCAAGGATGATCAGTGGAAACAGGATGCACCTGAGCTCAATTTTGAGTGTCATGGCAAAGGCTGTGAATACTCATGGGATTTTTTACGTCTTTTTATGTTTAATAAATTTGCAAACAATTCAAACTTCTTTCACATTGTCATTATGGGGTATTGTAAATATAATAAGGTATTTAAGATTGATGAACCGCCCTTCAAACCAAAACACCTCCACCGCGCTCCCTATCCTCCACAAATAAAAGTGAAAATAATGTGAATATAATAAACCGTGTGGTGAATAATATCTCCACAATCAGTGTGAAGCAGCCCCCTTAAAATATCTATCCCATGAGGAAGTCAACCTATGACGAAACATGTCGGGGGAGTGGCTGTGAGACGTGACGCACAGCGCTGTTAACCACACTATAGGAGAGGAGCATTGTTTGCACGGAAGCACGGAGGACTATCAAGGGAGGGGTGAGATTGAGAACTTAGGCATCAACACACCTCGGGTCCGCCGTGACCGTTTATTATGTTTGGTTTCACTGGATTTGGTCTGATGTGATCTGCACTTTACTCTGGCTGAATTTTATTGTTCTAAATGTGAGTGGATTGTTAGAAGATTGCAGTGTTTTAATAAATGTGTCTTGCTGGTTTACACTATTGGAGCATTTATTTTTTTCATGTGGACCTCATGTTATACATTCACTGTGGAACAACGATTGATCCTATTACCCTGATGTGTGGTAAATAAGCGATTTTTTGCCTTGCATGAAAATGCTGGCAAAATAAGTCGGTGAGTGCAATTCTTGAGGGAGTGGAATCACTGTTCACGAGGGGAAAGGTGGAAGAGACACAGCATCACCTTTATCTATATCAAGAGTTAATATCACCTGTTTTGGACACTTTTTTCATCACGTGTGATGTCACGTCTTTTTTTGGACTGATTATTTTTATTAATTTTGAGATAATTTGCACTTTATTATATGTTTTATACATGCGGTGACTCCATATATGTAACACTGGAGATGTATAGTTAAGTGTCTATGCGTGTGAGTGTTGAAATATACATCAAGAGGATCACACCATTACTGTGTTAAGGACACTTGTACACTTATAGGGTCATTGTATGTACACTTATCACTTATAGTTTATAGATCTGTTCAGAGTTAGATCAGATATTGGGTTAGTGTATAGAACACATACAGAGGGGTCACACCATCACTGTGTTAAAGACACGAGTACACTTAGCCAAAGCGCCTCCTATTTTTTCCTGGATGCCTGTGTATGGATTTGGTAATCACAGGCACCCTTGATCAAATATTTAGTTGATTCATTATGGGGTATTGCTTGTAGAATTTTGAGGAAAATAATGAATTCAATCCATTTTGGACTAAGGCTGTTACATAACAAAATGTGGAAAAACTGAAGTGCAATGAATACTTTCCAGATGCACTGTAAATCCTCCATCGGTATATGCATCTATATGGAGCTTGTCCCTATATTAAATTTAGTACTGCTTGGCTGTAGACCACCTCAGCTTCTGCTTTCTACAGTTTTTCTTCTTAGTTAATGTCATTGTTTGCTTCTGCCTGTTGTTGGGGAATGTCCCTGGCAATAGTGGGTGAGGATCCAATAGCCTGAAGCTTAGTACACAATGATATTATCTGACGAATGATAGTCCATTTTTTTTGCATGCTAGTCTCCATATCGAAATCAAATAGGTTACTAAAATTCAAAAATTCTCATACGACAGAACAAAAATTCAGAAGTGATGCAATGTGTTTGTATTGTCTTTTTCGCCGAAAACTGTACTAATTAAACAAAAATCGTATGATCTGGAATTGTACGAGAAATTTTTTTGTGTTTATTCCTTCGGAAAATTTCAGACGAAAGCTGTGTACTAACGATCAGATTATCGTACGTTCGCTCTGAAAGTGGTATTTTTTGTACGATATTCTGATCGGGTGTACAGGGCTTGAGTTAGGCCCCATTCACACCTCAGTGTTTTGTAGCTTGAAACTACTCCACTACAAAATGCATATAGATGGGGGGGAGGGTTTCAGGGATTATAGCGGTGCCAAAAATACACAAACTGACTTAAGTAAAAAACATGAACATTTTATTGAGGAAATTCATAAAAAGACAAGGAGGTGTGCATTTATAAATTCAGACAATTAAAAACAGTTGTAGCGACATGTTACAGGAATCAGCCAAAGGAGTGTGGCGGCCAGTTCCGTAGACATATATATTGGGAGTCCTACATGTTTCGCCGAATACGGCTTCTTCAGGGACAGATGTTTATGTCTGAAAGCGCTACTATATAATCTATGAAACAAAATATTAACAATCAATACCAAATATCACAAGGTCAATAACAATTTAAATCTAGCATCTATAAACCAAAGAGGTGAAAATAAACAAAGATATTATATTTGCGGGCTGTCATGCATGAACCCACACACATAAGCCTGAGATGTACCAAAGGGACACCGCACCCCACTGATAGGAGGGAGCACACACCCATCCACCCCCCACCCTCCGCCAGGTTAGAGAGCCCACAAGATGGAAAAGGGAAAACTACCTGTGCGTTACCAGGGATAAACACAAAGAACTCCAAAGAGCGGCCACCCGAGCGCAGGGCACATTAGGGGGCTGCAGAGGGCAAAGAGGAGGACCAGGCAAAAGTTAGTTTTCTATAAAGAAGGAGAGACGAATGTAATGATTATAAAGATTCCTCAAACTTGGGACATAGAGGCCCAAATCCATAATATGGTAAAAATTGTGTATCTAAAGACTTACAATTAGTATTTGGAAAGGTGTTTATAGAACATGGGAACACACGAGATTTGTGACGTAGCAATTGCTTCTAATCACAAGTCGGGTCCAAAGTAGAGTACCTATGAATAAAAGACCTAAAAGCAAAAAGAAGATTGAATGTTCAAATGCAGGAGCATATAATATGCCCAGCAGTGGTATATCAAACAGGTGTGAGTAATAGGAACTGCTACAATGTAAGGCAAGCAGCACTTACCAGCAAGAGTAGTGCAATCATCAATCGGATGATAGGCATGGGGTTACATCCGTCTGTGTTGCTGCTTTTAAGGTACTAGATAAGTAAATAAACATGTGAGATGACCGATCGGTAGATGTCTTTGTGGACATCCATCTGTTGGTAAAGTATATAACCTACCAGATGAGGGTATTCGGGATAAGTCCATGTCCTAGAGGTCCCTGGGCACTGGTACGGCCTGGGAAGCCGGCACTCTTATGCCCCCCAACACACGTGCGGCGTCTGACGTCACCGCACGTGTGAGCGGACGAAGGGACCACTGCGCATGCGCAACTCGCGACCGTCTGTGGGCCTACAAGGTCCAGAAGACAGTGCGGGAGTGTCCATGTGACGTATGGGCTTACGTCACTGACACAAGCGCTGTACTGGAGGGCCGATATCGGCCGTTCAGTACCCTGGAGGAGGAAGGATCAGCCGATCCCAGGATGCCGTGGCTCGGGATGGGCAGTTGCAATTAGCAATGCCCTCGGGTGTCCATACAGCCTCAGTGTCCATAATGGCTCAGGCAGCAGCGCCGAAAGGATCAAGTGTTATCTGACTGGCTCCCCACAGCAGCTCAATGCGGGTGTCACCATAGTTAACCTGACAGGGGGATGAAAAAAGGGGGGGGAAAAGGGGGGGGGCCACCACCAAGGGATGCGCGAGGCCAACCAAGGACATCCCAAAGTTATTGAGAGCGGGTGGAAACAAGCTAGGGACCTGTAGAGAGTAGCCCGCACACCATGGGCATAAGTAAAGGGGAAAATAAGCCAGGTCAAAAGCGTGTATCCTATAGAGACAGGCATGACAGCTAGCAAATAACAAAAATACATACATGGATATAGCAAGGTAGTAAGTCAATTGCTATAGGATTGTAATACACAAAAAAAAAAAAAAAAAAAGGGGAGAAGGTTTTTAAGTAAACCGTAAAGGGAAAAAAAGGGCAGATAATAGAGCAAATATAGTAATGAGAAGTATATATAAATATCAATGTCAGATATCAATGACTCAAGCTATATCCTAATCGATCAGGGTCCACCTTCAATGTGGAGAATGTTGATGACGGGAGGAACATATTACCTAAATATATATAGAGATAATTGTATGAAAGACAGGAGCATGTTACAAGAATGGCTTAAAACTGATGTATTCATTGAGTCCTGTATTGAGCCATTCTTGTAACATGCTCCTGTCTTTCATACAATTATCTCTATATATATTTAGGTAATATGTTCCTCCCGTCATCAACATTCTCCACATTGAAGGTGGACCCTGATCGATTAGGATATAGCTTGAGTCATTGATATCTGACATTGATATTTATATATACTTCTCATTACTATATTTGCTCTATTATCTGCCCTTTTTTTCCCTTTACGGTTTACTTAAAAACCTTCTCCCCTTTTTTTTTTTTTTTTTTTTTTTTGTGTATTACAATCCTATAGCAATTGACTTACTACCTTGCTATATCCATGTATGTATTTTTGTTATTTGCTAGCTGTCATGCCTGTCTCTATAGGATACACGCTTTTGACCTGGCTTATTTTCCCCTTTACTTATGCCCATGGTGTGCGGGCTACTCTCTACAGGTCCCTAGCTTGTTTCCACCCGCTCTCAATAACTTTGGGATGTCCTTGGTTGGCCTCGCGCATCCCTTGGTGGTGGCCCCCCCCCCTTTTCCCCCCCCTTTTTTCATCCCCCTGTCAGGTTAACTATGGTGACACCCGCATTGAGCTGCTGTGGGGAGCCAGTCAGATAACACTTGATCCTTTCGGCGCTGCTGCCTGAGCCATTATGGACACTGAGGCTGTATGGACACCCGAGGGCATTGCTAATTGCAACTGCCCATCCCGAGCCACGGCATCCTGGGATCGGCTGATCCTTCCTCCTCCAGGGTACTGAACGGCCGATATCGGCCCTCCAGTACAGCGCTTGTGTCAGTGACGTAAGCCCATACGTCACATGGACACTCCCGCACTGTCTTCTGGACCTTGTAGGCCCACAGACGGTCGCGAGTTGCGCATGCGCAGTGGTCCCTTCGTCCGCTCACACGTGCGGTGACGTCAGACGCCGCACGTGTGTTGGGGGGCATAAGAGTGCCGGCTTCCCAGGCCGTACCAGTGCCCAGGGACCTCTAGGACATGGACTTATCCCGAATACCCTCATCTGGTAGGTTATATACTTTACCAACAGATGGATGTCCACAAAGACATCTACCGATCGGTCATCTCACATGTTTATTTACTTATCTAGTACCTTAAAAGCAGCAACACAGACGGATGTAACCCCATGCCTATCATCCGATTGATGATTGCACTACTCTTGCTGGTAAGTGCTGCTTGCCTTACATTGTAGCAGTTCCTATTACTCACACCTGTTTGATATACCACTGCTGGGCATATTATATGCTCCTGCATTTGAACATTCAATCTTCTTTTTGCTTTTAGGTCTTTTATTCATAGGTACTCTACTTTGGACCCGACTTGTGATTAGAAGCAATTGCTACGTCACAAATCTCGTGTGTTCCCATGTTCTATAAACACCTTTCCAAATACTAATTGTAAGTCTTTAGATACACAATTTTTACCATATTATGGATTTGGGCCTCTATGTCCCAAGTTTGAGGAATCTTTATAATCATTACATTCGTCTCTCCTTCTTTATAGAAAACTAACTTTTGCCTGGTCCTCCTCTTTGCCCTCTGCAGCCCCCTAATGTGCCCTGCGCTCGGGTGGCCGCTCTTTGGAGTTCTTTGTGTTTATCCCTGGTAACGCACAGGTAGTTTTCCCTTTTCCATCTTGTGGGCTCTCTAACCTGGCGGAGGGTGGGGGGTGGATGGGTGTGTGCTCCCTCCTATCAGTGGGGTGCGGTGTCCCTTTGGTACATCTCAGGCTTATGTGTGTGGGTTCATGCATGACAGCCCGCAAATATAATATCTTTGTTTATTTTCACCTCTTTGGTTTATAGATGCTAGATTTAAATTGTTATTGACCTTGTGATATTTGGTATTGATTGTTAATATTTTGTTTCATAGATTATATAGTAGCGCTTTCAGACATAAACATCTGTCCCTGAAGAAGCCGTATTCGGCGAAACATGTAGGACTCCCAATATATATGTCTACGGAACTGGCCGCCACACTCCTTTGGCTGATTCCTGTAACATGTCGCTACAACTGTTTTTAATTGTCTGAATTTATAAATGCACACCTCCTTGTCTTTTTATGAATTTCCTCAATAAAATGTTCATGTTTTTTACTTAAGTCAGTTTGTGTATTTTTGGCACCGCTATAATCCCTGAAACCCTCCCCCCCATCTATATGCATTTTCTCAATAGTGGGATGAGGTGCTGTATTACATTGAGGACTACCCCACCATCTCTATCTTTACTCCACTACAAGTCACAGACTAGTGTGATCTCAGACATCGCATGTGATTCGCACCCGCACCGCAGGTGCCGATCACATGCGATGTCTGAGCAGTGTGAGTTCAGCCATACAGTTGGATTCGCACAGAAAAAGGTGCAGGGACTTGTTTTTCCCCGCACTGGAATCGGATTGTATGGGTGTTCTCACCTATGCGATCTGATTCCTGTATGAATCCACAGTTTGTGCTACGATCTGTGAACCATTCTGGGGGTGTCATTAACAAAGCAATGACACCCGCAGCAGTTCACAGAGGGCAGTGTGAACTGCCTGCGGGAGAGAAGCGATGCGGGAACTGGCGCTGTAATCGCGCTGGTTCCCGCATCTCACTAGTATGAACCTAGGCTCAAGCTCAAAAAAGTTTTGGAGCTTGAATCAGGCAGATTGGTGTGTTTTTGAAGAGTTTTTTGTTCCATAGAAATGCTTGATTTACAAGGATTTTTGAGGATTTTAGTGCATTTTGTTGCACGTTTCTGAGCATTTTTCTGCTCAAATGTAATAATTAAATAATACTAAATAATAATTAAGAAATAAAATACATACATAAATAATAATATTCATAATTAATATAAAAAGAATTCAATAATGATAAAAATAAATACATTAATTACCCTAACCCTAAAATTAACCCCTATTAATAACCCCTAACGCTAATATTAACTCCTAATTCTAACTCCTAACCCTAATATTAACCCCTAATCTAACAAAATAAATAAATGAACCCCCATCCATAACCTTTAACCTCTAACCCCTTACAAAAAAAGTTAAAAAATGTACAAATAAATAATAATAATAATAATAAATAAAAGTGGATGAAAAGTATCTGAAGAGCAAGGTAAATGCTTGAACACTGCGGGGAGTCTTCATATAGATATGGTGCTAAGCAAATACATCAATAATAATATAAATAATACCATCTAAATAAATATGTTAAATTGTGAATAGTTAATATAATCCGAATCAATACAGTAAAATAATTAAAGCCATCCACCATAAAAACATCCCACATGTGCTACATGTGAAGAACTTCCAAGTCCAGTGTAATAAAGGGCTAATAAATCTGCAAAATCCAGGATATGCCTCAATGGCAACCACACTCAGTGAATTCCAATCAAAAATCAAACAGGTATAATTTTCTCCTTACTTGCTCTAAAATGTCCCCATTATGGAAAGCACACAGAACAGGAGAGACTCATAGCGTAAAATTGGGTAACAACCAAGATGTCTTTGGGCAGCATGCAACCTAAACTGACACCTTTGACAAGTCCATAGTGCACTGATCCTGTGCTACTGACATAATTGTACATAGCACAGGGCCACGGGCCTACTTAAAAAAAAAAAATAAGATATCTAATTCAAACTACAAATTTCCTGCAAGGAACTGGCCACTGAGGTCAAATGCTGGCTACTGGGCCATTTCCTGCTTGTTTGGAATTTCCTACATTGCACAATGCGACTCCCATCCATCATTCCCCCCTGGAAGCTAAACAAACAGTGTATGGCTCTCCTGGACAAAGCAAGGCGCTTAGGATAATCATAAATCTATTTACTTTCCTGAATTGCTTTACTTTGTTGTATAAATCTTTTTTGGAATTGTTGGTAGGGCAGAGATATGGCAAAGATTTATGTTTCCTGTGTACCAAACATAAACAAGAATTGATTTACTAGATATTGATGTTAGAAGGATTAAATGTATTTCTGACTTCACCTTCCTTGCTTATTTTTATTAGACATATTAAATAATGCTTACACAGTACATTGAACCACTGTGCCTGCTTCCGAAGTAACTTCCATCCTAATAGTGGCCACATGTGCTTCGATCCTTATATCCAATCCATGTGTGATTTAATCAAAACAATAGAATCCATAAACAATCGAACAGCCGTAATTTAGTCACAACCGCCTTAGCTCCCACCTCACTAAAAACAACCTTCTGGACCCCTTACAGTCTGGCTTTTGCTGACAGCACTCCACAGAAACTGTCTTACTAAAACTCAATAACGATTTACTAACTGCTAAAACCAACAGCCAGTACTCCATACTCCTACTACTAGACCTCTCTGCAGCCCTTGATACTGTTGACCACCTGCTCTTTCTCAATAAACTCCAATCACTTTGCCTCCAAATTCTGCTCTATCCTGGTTCTACTCCTGCCTATCACAGCGCTCCTTCGGTGTTAAATACAACTCTGTCTCCTGTTCTTGGACCGCTTCTCTTCTCTATTTACACCTCCTCCCTTGGACACTTGATAAACTCCCATGGCTTTAAAATACCAACTCTACGCCGATGACATCCAAATCTATCACCTCACTCCTTCAATCTCCTCTCGCATTACTAACTGACACATTCAGCATGGATATCACACCACTTCCTTAAACTAAATCTCTCTAAAACCGAGCTGATGACAATCCCCCCACCTGTACCCCCCTCCATGACTTTTAATTCAAAATCAATAATGCAACCTTCAATCCCTCCCCTCACACCACGGTACTAGGTGTAATCCTAGATTCTGACCAGTTGAGAATGAGGATCATACTTTATTGCTCACCTTATTGGGATATACTTTGGAAAATTGGATATTTGCACTTTTGAACACTACTTAAAAGGAGAAATTATCATAAGGAGCCTCAGGTGGGAGGTTACCCCACAGGACAGACTAAATGATGAGGCTTCTATGACTGAGTGGTTTGATTTTTTTTAATGGTGTTGGTTTTAAACTTCATGAACTGGTACTTATAAGGAAAAAACAAAAATTACAAAGATTACAGAATTACAAATCAAATTAGATCCCATTAAAGATACATAACAGGCAATCCATTTTAATAATGAGATTAAAAAAAGCTGGAAAAAGTTGATAGAGACACGCAGAAAAAGAAGTTTAAAAAGTTTCATAGAGATATGGGAGATTTTAAAAATACAGTAAGTCAATCTATCTTTGGCAAAACACTAACGCAGTATTGGTAGATGCAGGTGAAAAGCTAGAATTAGCTCCCCCGCCATCTAGAAATATATCCAATAAGGTTACGGATACAATTAAAAGACAGGAGAAAGTGCCAGGATGGGGCTATATCCCCCAACCTCTAGCACAAAGAGGCAGAGGAGGTCAGAGGGGAGGAGAGGCAGAAAAAATGAAAACTATAATGCATATCCTAACCAATGGCAACAGCAGAATACAGCCTAGGAAACCACATAGAAATCAGTATTAAAGATGTGATGATGGCAACCAATATAGCTCATAACCCATTAACCCTTTGGAAGAATGTTATTTTAAAGCACCAGTCAATCAATACTATGGATATGATGGGAAGGATCATTGGAGTTCATACCCTATCCCTACCTCTAATCGTTATGAAACATTATATGATTATAATGCTGATAACACTCCGAAACAAGCAGGGTCTTTTTTAGGACGAGGGGGGAGAGGTGGTCAGAGAGCCTGAGGAGGCAATCCTTGGAGAGCACGTCCTCCAAAAATTGTCCAACATTCCAGGGATCAGGAGTGGTGGAATCCACCTTAATGGGGAAGACCTTGCAGCCCTTTAGAAACAAGAATAAAGGACGCAGTGGCTGTAGAAGTGGATGGAGAATCCAACAAAAAAAAAAGGAGAAGGGCGACAGATTAGCAGAGATATATAACCTAGCTAAAGTAGAACTTACCAATAAGGAAATAAATATCCAAATGCAGGATAATTATTATTATTATTATACGAGATTTATATAGCGCCAACAGTTTATGCAGCGCTTTACAATGTATAAGGGGGACAACACAATTACAGTACAGTTCAATACAAAAGGTACAGGTACAGGATTAAAGTGTGCAGTTAACAAACCGATCAATACGTTTAGTGTCTATATTGATGTGCAGAAATATATAAGAAAAAATAATATGAAAAGATATTTGTTAGGAATCAAACCAGGCCCTACTAATAGAATTAACACCACTTCAATCGGAATTGACAGTGGTTTAAAAAATAGATCCTTATTTAATCCCCCACAACCTTTCAATAATCATGTGGAAGTGTTTAAACAAATGGTTTTGAAGGATCTAGATAAATTAACACCTAAAAGGAATGTAAATCATAAATATATAGAGGATGGTATTAAATCTTTAGAAAATAGAAAAGCTGTGATAATTGGACCAGCTGATAAGGGTGGAGGGGTGGTGATTTTAAAGAAAGGCTTTTATCACTCTGAACTAGTCGGTATGTTGGCAAATGCTGACACCTATGCAGAATTAGATCGTGATCCCACTATGAGTTATAGGAGGGATCTGAATAATCTGGTAGATTATGTTTATGGCATGAGGGTGCTAAATAAAAAAGAAAAGAGATATTTGGTTCCCAGTTTCAGTAGAGTGCCCACGATATAAACATTACTTAAAGTCTACAAGGACCCCCAAAATCCTCCAGCTCACTGTACACCGTGATACAACACAATGATGCGTTACTGGCTCTGAATTGGGTATTTAGTAAAAGGGATGACTTGCCATATTTACAGAAAAAGGTTTTGGGGATAGCTTTGGATTACTGTTTGTCCCATAATTACTTTTGGTACGCTGGTAAATTCTTCACTCAGAAGAGGGACGTAGCAATGGGCGCTAAATATGCACCCAGTCTGGCGAATCTCTTCATGAGTGCATGGGAGGACAAATTTATTTATGGCCAACAGAGAAGAGAGCTTTTTTTTTTATAGAAGGTTTATAAACGATCTGTTCTTTAGTTGGGTAGTTAATGAATTATCCCTGAGTGAATTCATTGTGGGACTCAATCAAAATAATAATAACATCAAATTAGAATGTAATTGAAGTAGGGAACAAATTAATTACCTTGATGTCACAGTTATGATAATCAACAAAGAATTAATTACTAAAGTTTATTTTACACCAACGGATCGAAATAGCTATTTGCCTATTCACAGTAGCCACCATCCGACATGGAGAAATATACCAAAGGGTCAGTTTACGAGGATTAGAAGGAACTGTTCTCGCGATGAGGATTTTTTGTCACAGGCCAATACTGGGTATGTATATATATATTGAATTAGGGATGGATGTGATGTTGGGGTGACACCAGACCTTGTATCATTTATGTTATCATTTCATTGTAGCATTTTTTTTGTGATGCTTTATTAATCCCAATGAAAAAATTAATAAACCAACAGCAATCAAGTAAAAATCCCAAAAGGATTTACTTTTGTGCTGTGCACCCTCCCCTGTACACATGTTTCACCAATGCTCATCTCTACACCCCTCCATGCCCCTTTTTCACCAGTGCTCACTTTCACACCACCGTGCCCCTTTTTTACCAATGCTCACTTCTGCACCCTCCCTGGTATCCCTTTTTCACCAATGCTCATCTCTGAACCCTCCCCTCTACACCTCTTTCACCAATGCTCACCTCTACACCCCCATGCCCCTTTTTTTTAACCAATGCTCCCCTTTACACCCCATGTCCCTTTTTCATCAATTCTCACCTCTGCGCCCCTCTTTCACCAATGCTTACTCCACTGCACCCCACCTGCTCTGCTCACTTCTTGTTGCAAGTGTTAGGACAGGTTCCTACCAGTGGGAGTACATGCGATAGTTGTGCTGGAGTTGAGTGATGCAGCTAGCATCTAAAATTTCCATAGAGGCGGCTAGCTCTTAACAACCCCCATGTTGCCCTGCACCCCCCCCCCCCCCCAAGAGAGCTGGTGATGTACAGGAATACACAGAATGGATTACCTTTGAAATGCAGTGAAGACATGGCTGCAGCTCAAAGCAGGACATCACCACTGCAAACAAGTGCATTAAGACCCATCCCCATTGGGCGCAGGACACATTAAGGATATGCTACTGGTGCTGCATTCACTTTTGCCAAAAGGGAGCACAGAGATTACCTCAAGAGACTGTTGCTGCTCCTTCAGTGTCCAACCACCAGGTGGGAGCAGCAAGGTTGCTTAACTGCAGCAGAGGAAACGTGGCAGTGCAATCAGATCTGTGTTAATTTCAGGACTGGAAGAGAAATCCTTTGCCAGATAAGATAACTTATATAGACTAAAAGTATTTCAAGCATGCATTTTGTGGTTTGCCTGAAGTTCAGCCTTAAATGACTGAACCCAGGAAACCAGTGCTGCCAGGCAAGCACATACAGTGGGGACGGAAAGTATTCAGACCCCCTTAAATTTTTCACTCTTTGTTATATTGCAGTCATTTGCTAAAGTCATTTAAGTTCATTTTTTTCCTCATTAATGTACACACAGCACCCCATATTGACAGAAAAACACAGAATTGTTGACATTTTTGCAGATTTATTAAAAAAGAAAAACTGAAATATCACATGGTCCTAAGTATTCAGACCCTTTCCTCAGTATTTAGTAGAAGCACCCTTTTGATCTAATACAGCCATGAGTCTTTTTGGGAAAGATGCAACACATTTTTCACACCTGGATTTCGGGATCCTCTGCCATTCCTCCTTGCAGATCCTCTCCAGTTCTGACAGGTTGGATGGTAAACGTTGGTGGACAGCCATTTTTAGGTCTTTCCAGAGATGCTCAATTGAGTTTAAGTCAGGGCTCTGGCTGGGCCATTCAAGAACAGTCACAGAGTTGTTGTGAAGCCACTCCTTCGTTATTTTAGCTGTGTGCTTAGGGTCATTGTCTTGTTGGAAGGTAAACCTTCGGCCCAGTCTGAGGTCCTTAACACTCTGGAGAAGGTTTTCATCCAGGATATCCCTGTACTTGGCCGCGTTCATCTTTCCCTCGATTGCAACCAGTCGTCCTGTCCCTGCAGCTGAAAAACACCCCCACAGCATGATGCTGCCACCACCATGCTTGACTGTTGGGACTGTATTGCAATGCCTGGTTTTCTCTACACATACCGCTTAGAATTAAGGCCATAAAGTTCTATCTTGGTCTCATCAGACCAAAGAACCTTATTTCTCACCATCTTGGAGTCCTTCAGGTGTTTTTTAGCAAACTCCATGCGGGCTTTCATCTGTCTTGCACTATGGAGAGGCTTCCGTCGGGCCACTCTGCCATAAGGCCCCGACTGGTGGAGGGCTGCAGTGATGGTTGACTTTCTACGACTTTCTCCCATCCCCCGACTGCATCTCTGGAGCTCAGCCACAGTGATCTTTGGGTTCTTCTTTCCCTCTCTCACCAAGGCTCTTCTCCCCCGATAGCTCAGTTTGGCTGGACGGCCAGCTCTAGGAAGGGTTCTGGTCATCCCAAACGTCTTCCATTTAAGGATTATGGTGGCCACTGTGCTCTTAGGAACCTTAAGTGCAGCAGAAATTTTCTTGTAACCTTGGCCAGATCTGTGCCTTGCCACAATTCTGTCTCTGAGCTCTTCAGGCAGTTCCTTTGACCTCATAATTCTCATTTCCATTGCCAATGATTGCTAGGAGAACCCCATTCAAAACCATGCCAATCAGCAGAGCACTCAATCAATCACTCCCCAAAAGATTTTCAGCTGTCTTTGGTTGCAACAGTCCTCTATTCTGAAAGCCATTATTTTCCAATTTGGGCTGTGTCCTGCAGGCACATTCTTGTCTTGGACTCCAACTGAAGAGCAATTGGCTGTCAGATTGCTATGGACAACAAAAAAGTCTTCCTTCAGACATTCGTAGTTGAGGTCTAGAGTTGGTGCAAGAACCTTGAAAAATAAGTCTGTCATTCCTGAATGTGAAACTGAAGGAAGAAATGTTTTTTTGCGGCCAGGCAGATTCTTCCATACTTACCTAGTTAGAGATACTAGAGCGGATGTGAGAAACAAATATTGCTAGTAGCCTTTGGATGTCAATCAGCATCCTTGTTTCATTTTTAAACCTAGACTGGAGAGATGTTAGGTAGAATTTACCTGGTTACATTACACCTAGTTTTTTTTTTAACAACAAGGTTGGTCTTTATTTGAGAAAGAATAAAGTGTAGCACGTTACAATTCTCGAAAATAGTACAGTGGATACACAAATGGAAAACCACATAAATGTAATAATCGAAAAACAAGGTGAAAGTACAATAGATCGTCATATATATACATTTCCCAAGAGTAAGGGGAAGAAGCTGTCAGCCACATAATAGAGAAGTGGGGAGGGGAGGGAGGATAGACAGGCCACATCAATACACAACCCATTATGTGCAGGCAAGGGAGAGGCAGGGTATCTATTGATGGGCATTTCATATGGGGTCAGTCCATGGCTGCCATACTCGCGCATACTTCTGGGGACATCCTCTGTTCATGTAGGTCAATTTATACATAGGTAAAATGGCATTAACCGAGTTCTCCCATGTCTTCAACGTAGGAGGCAGCTGAGAAGTCCACTTTAATAGGATCTCTTTTTTGGCATAGAAAAGCAACAGTGAGAGCAGCAATTTAGTGTACCGAGGTCTCTGTTCATCATCCTGTATGCCCAGCAGTGCCAACTCAGCTGTCAAGGGTATTTCCAATTTGAGGCGGACATTAATGAATTCCACTATGGCAGACCAGTAGCGGGAGAGTCTAGGACAGGCCCAAAACATATGAATATAGGTGCTGTCAGGAGATTGACATCGCGGGCAATTCCGGGACCTCTGTAGGTATATCCTATGCAGTCTCTGAGGCGTAAAGTATATCCTGTGCAGGAATTTGGCTTGTATTATACATATACCGTATTTATCGGCGTATAACACGCACTTTTTTCCCCTTAAAATCAGGGGAAAGTTGCAGGTGCGTGTTATACGCCGATCCCTGCCGATCCGGAGCTGTCACTTCTTCAAAATCGCGGACCGCGATTTGAAAATGGCGCCGCCGGCGCCGAAGTACACAGAGCCGGTCCTCGGCTCTTTCCGGCGGCTCTCGTTTACTTTCGGCTCCACTCGTAGTCCCGAGCGGAGCTATCCGAACCTACTCGGATAGCTCCGCTCGGGACTACGAGTGGAGCCGAAAGTAAACGAGAGCCGCCGGAAAGAGCCGAGGACCGGCTCTGTGTACTTCGGCGCCGGCGGCGCCATTTTCAAATCGCGGTCCGCGATTTTGAAGATGTGACAGCAGGGACAGGGGATCCCAGGCTGCACGGGGGGAAGGCTGCACGGGGGGAAGGCTGCACGGGGGGAAGGCTGCACTGACAAGGCTGCACTGGGGAAGGCTGCACTGGGGAAGGCTGCACTGACAAGGCTGCACTAACATGGCTGCACTGACATGGCTGCACTGACAAGGCTGCACTGACAAGGCTGCACTGACATGGCTGCACTGACATGGCTGCACTGACATGGCTGCACTGACAAGGCTGCACTGACAAGGCTGCACTGACAAGGCTGCACTGACAAGGCTGCACTAACATGGCTGCACTGACATGGCTGCACTGACAAGGCTGCACTGACAAGGCTGCACTGACAAGGCTGCACTGACATGGCTGCACTGACAAGGCTGCACTGGGGAAGGCTGCACTGAGGAAGGCTGCACTGAGGAAGGCTGCACTGGGGAAGGCTGCACTGGGGAAGGCTGCACTGACAAGGGCTGCACTGACAAGGCTGCACTGACATGGCTGCACTGACATGGCTGCAATGAAGGGCATTTAAATGTAAGTTTTTTTCCCTTCAACTTCCCTCCTAAAAGTTTTTTTTCCTTAAAATTCCCTCCTAAATTGGGGTGCGTGTTATACGCCGGTGCGTGTTATACGCCGATAAATACGGTACTTATATGTATTTATCCCTAGAGGATATCACCAGCTGGGAACTGTTTTCAAAGAACTCCTCCCATGTTTCTCTATCCAGAGTTGGGATATCTGCCCTCACTTACCCCACAATGCATCTATTTTGAGTGAATCTGTTTGGAGTAATGTCAGGTACAGCACAAAGAGGGGTTTATCTAGGGATTCTTGAGCCAGTAGCTCCTCGACTACATCCACCGAGAGGTCAGGTGGTGTCGGAAACTGTGCACAGAATGCATGTCGTAGCTGATGGTAGCGGAACATCATCCATGCAGGAAAGCCGTGCCTACTCCCAAGGTCCCAAAAGGGAATAAGGGCCCCGGCAGAAACACTATCCTTCAGCAGTTTAAGGCCATACCGGGCCCATAGCTGTGGGTCAGGGATTGTACTAAAGTGTGGGAAGGCCAAGTTCCACCATAACAGGGAATAGGGGGACCACCGATTGGGAAATAAAAACCGCCTTCTAGCCATCCTCATACCCGGAGAGTAACTTTAGTGGGATTCGGCAGGGAGGGGTATGACGAGGCCCTTCGATAGACCAGGTTGCCTAGCTCTGTGAGAGATCCCACAATAGCTGCCTCAAGACAGACAGCAGCATTAGCTCTGGACTGTTCGAACCACCACCTAACCATGACCATCATGGCCGCCCAGTAGTACACCAGTAGGTTAGGTAAAGCCAGACCGCCACAGCTAACAGGGAGCTGAAGAGTCGACCTGGCCATCCGAGGGCTAGACCCCGCCACAAAAAAGAGCCAATACAGCTGTCTAACCTCTGAAGAAGGCCCGGGGTATCCACGTAGGGCAATTCCTAAAGTTATAGTTGAACTTGGGTAGACAGATCATTTTTAAAATATTAATTCGCCCTAGTAGATTAAGGGGCAAATTAGCCCATCTGGAGCAATGGTCTTTAAGGCGTGTGACTATGGGCTGAAGATTAAGGCATTGGAAGGACTGGGAGTCTCGCAAAATCCTAATTCCTAGATACGTGAATTCCTCCACCCACCGTAACGCGGTCTGGGACACAGTATTCCTGGCTTGCGCACCTAGAGGGAATAGGACAGACTTAGTCCAGTTAATACGGATCCCTGAGAACCGTCCAAACTCATCGAAAGCCTTCAGGGCAGCCTGTAGCGAAGAGTCAGCATCATGTAAATATAACAGGGTGTCATCCGCATAAAGGGATATTTTCTCCTCCAGAGGGCCAACCCAAAGTCCCACAATGTGACTAGATTCCCTCACTAAAACCGCTAGGGGCTCCAAGTCCAGCGCAAATAAGCTAGGAGACAGTGGGCAACCCTGCCGGGTCCCCCTCTGGAGGAGGAAAACGTCCGAAAGGGTATCATTCACGCGAATCCTTGCCCTGGGGGCTTTGTATAGCAGACCTAGCCAGTGAAGGAACCACTGCAAATTTCCGCAACACCGCCCATAAGTATTCCCATTCAATGGAGTCAAAGGCCTTCTCCGTGTCAAGAGAGTCTATGACTCTTGTCCCCCCGTTACTATGGGAGGTGGCTAAATTCAGGAACAGGCGTCGGATATTGATATCGGTGCCCTTCCCCGGCATAATCCCGGTCTGATCTACATGAACAAGGTCCTCTATTACTTTGCCGAGCCTAATGGCCAGTATTTTAGCTAGTAGATTAGTGTCAGCATTAATTAGGGAGATAGGCCAGTAAGAGGCACACTCTTCAGGGTCTTTGCCAGGTTTGGGCACCAACACCACAATCGCGTCGGACGACTCTGGCAGGGAGTCTAAGGTAGAAAATTGCTGCAGTATTGCGGTAAACCTAGGTGCTAAAAATTCTTGATATACAGAGTAGAATTTAATGGGAATTCCATCTGGCTCAGGGGCCTTTCCCGACTGCATGGATCCCAAGGCCTCTTGTACTTTCTCCAGAGAGATGTCCTTATCCAGCTCCTCACATTTCCCCGCCTCCAGGGAGGGGAGTGAGACCTGGTCCAGATAGTGGAGCAGCTCAAAGTTATTAAAGTTCCCCCTAGAGGAATATAGAGTCCGGTAGAACTCAAGGAATCTCGCATTAATATCCGCTGAAGCTGTCAACAGACAGCAATCCAGATATTTCAACCTATCATTGTGTCATCGTATCCTGCCCCCTGGCCAGCCAGGCCAGTAGCATACCGTTCTTATCTCCAAATTCAAAAACCCTCTGGGCGCTGTCAAGCATAGATTTCTTGGTGAGATCAACTCTAAGTAGGGATAGTTCCCTCAGGGCATCCTGCCAGGGCACATAGTGAACCTGATCTGGAGACTGTACATATTCCGCCTCCCTCAACCTCGCCTGCTCCTTTAGGTGCCTCAGAGACTGCGCAGATTGCCTTTTCTTCATGGCTATTCAAGCCATGTATTTACCTCTAAGCCAAGATTTAAAGTCATCCCACACCACCAGAGGTCCAGCAGAGTCCGCATTATTTATCCAAAAGGTACACAATGCCTCTGGTAGCTCCTCCTGGATCTCAGGGTCCATAATCCAGTACCTGGACAGCCACCATAACCTCGCACCCTCCACATGAGAGAGCTGAATGGTAACAGACACCGGAGCATGATCCAAAATACCTTGTGAGAGGATCTCAGCAGAGACCACCTTCCGCACCAGAGCAGGGGAGGCAAAAGCCAGGTCAATGCGGGACATGGTCCGGTAGGTGGTAAACAGGCATGTATATTCTCTTTCAGAGGGGTGAAAATGGCGCCAGAAATCTGTCATGTGGAAGGCAGAGGCCCAGCGGGAGAGGCCATGCTGCTGGGGGCCAGAGGCGTGCATTCTGTCCAGCTCTCTAGATGGAGCCATATTAAAATCGCCCATAAGTAAAACATTTTCCACATTGTACATCGTAACCTGCTGCATCAGCTCATGGAGCATATCTATATCGGCAGGGGATGGCAGATAGACTCCCACTATCACAAACGGGATCTCTGAATTCAGAGCATGGAGAAGTATATATCTGCCCAATTATACCTAGTTTAAGCTAGGTTAAGGCAATATGGTCAATCCTTTCTTGAGATACTAAAAAGCCTTATTTATAAAAGTAAGATAGTTGGAAACTCATAACAACCAGGTTATAGTTTAGCTGTAGTGAAATGAGGAAAACGTAGACATTCAATTGGTATGGAGTACAGAATTACGCAATTCCTTTTGAAGTAAGGTCATATGAAAGTCTCTCTGTGAAAACCACGTGAGGCTTGGCATTACGATTGTTTGAGCTGGTAAATTAATTCTCCGATACACAGATACAAAGTACATTAGCGCCCTTCTTGGATTGCAAAATATAATAGAGGAAACAATCCTCAACATCCTTTTTCCTGATGATGTGGTTTTTGCGGCTTCGAAAAACAAAGAATTAATTGAAACAAATATTTCCTTCTACATAGTGCCTTATTTTGAAACCAAATGTATTTTAAGCCATGACATTTGCTACAAGTCCAAAGAATAGAGAGTTTAGTAAAATAATGGGTGGGGCCATGCAAATTTTTTCCTTAGTGGCCAACTATGAATGCAGGTCTGTTGGTTTGTAGTACAGATGCAGCTGGTTAGCAATAGATGGGTAAATCTTCCTGGAATTAGTAGGCAGGGACTATGGCATACCTCCCAACCGTCCCAGATTCCGGAGGACCGTCCCGCGATTTGAAGTAAGTCCCTGGGTCCCGTGGATCAGGGCTGGAGTCCGGGAGCCCAGGGCTGGAACACGTTCCAGCCCTGGGCTCCACTCCATAGTGGTATCCTCAATGGGTGCAATGTGTGTTCTCACACACAGCATCAAGTGAGGATCTTTGGAAGAATATCTGGCCAGCAATCTCGGCTCTTCCCCCCTCCTCAATGCAGTCATCGGTTGTTAGGACCGCCGGCGTCCCAGCAACCGATGACATAATTTGCAGGCCACCTCTCCGCTCCGCCCCTTTTGTTTGCCGATCTCGCCTCTCAGCGGTTCCCATCACGTCTCTCAGGAGCCCCAATCACATCTGCCAGTGGCCCAGATCCCGGCTGCATCTTAACTGCCCTGATCCTGACTGTCAATACTCCTGAAAGGTAGGAAGAACCAAACTTTCTCACACGGAAGAACTCAACGTGCTTCTGTGTGTTAGCGCCAGGCACTCAGGGGGGACATAGCCCACATTTGCTGTTGGGTGCCCTGGGTCCCGGCGCCACAACTGCCTACATTGCTGCCCTCACATTAGGGATGTGTCTTTCCCTGCCTGTCAGGATGGATGGAGCCGAGTGAAGTTCTGTGAAACTCTTCCTCGGCTCCATGCTACAGTCCTGACACTTGGAGCTGTCAGCAGCACTGTGCTTAAAAAAGCACGGGGATTCACATTAATCTGCATTTCTGAGAGCTGGGGGGAAACTAGAGGAGGGGTGAGTTGGTGAGAGAGCTGGGGGGGCATTAGTAGGAGAGGGGGGATTGGTCAGAGAGCTGGGGAGGCATTAGTAAGAGAGGGGGAAATTGGTCAGAGAGCTGGGGGGAGCATTAGTCAGAGAGGAGGGGGGTAATTTGTGAGAGAGCTGGTGGGGATTAGTAAAAAAGAAGGCGGATTGGTGAGAGAGCTGGGGGGTCTCATTAGTAAGAGAGGAAGAGGGAATTTGTGAGAGAGCTGGGGGGGAGCATTAGTAAGAAAGAAGGGGAAATTGGTGAGAGACCTGGGGGGGGGCATTAGTAAGAAAGAAGGGGAAATTGGTGAGAGCGCTGAGGGGGGCATTAGTAAGAGAGGAGGGTGGGAATTTGTGACAGAGCTGGGGTGGCCATTAGTAAGAGAGGAGGGGGGCATTGGTGAGAGAGCTGGGGAGCATTAGTGAGAGCTGGGGGCAATGGTGAGAGAGCATTGGTGAGAGAACAGTGGGGCATTGGTGAGATAGCTGGGGGGGGCATTAGTGAGAACTAGGGGCATAAGGGAGAGCTGGGGGCATTGGTGAGATAGCTGATTTTGTTTAACCACATCCCTTAGGCCCCTCCCACCATTAAGACTTTGGCCACACCCACATTTTTCCATTACACACATCACAGCTTACTTACTCCCTCAATTGTCCCTCATTCTGAAGTTCAAAAGTTGGGAGGTATGCTATGGTTGCCGCCTTTGAGCCTGCTTGCACAATGCACAGAAGCTCTGGAGAGACTCTGGAGTTGATTCAGGTGGTAGTAACTGGCAACTTCCATTAAAGTCTCCTACTGATGCTGCAAATGCTGAGGCTGACAGTGGGAGCTGCTTGTAGATACCTTGTGCAATGAAAGTTGCACATTGAAAAATTAGAAGCTCAGAAGGGAGGCTGTCAGGGTCACCAGATTAAAAAACTTTATTGCTTCTGTAGTCACCCTCAGCACATACTGAGGATCTGCTAGGATAGATAGTAAGGACTGTCCAGAAAAGAGAGACTATTTGTTCCTGCTTCCTGAGGAACCACCCTAGGATCTCATTAGACATGTGTTCCCATAACAGATAGCATGGCTGGCATTTCCCAGTTTTCAATACTATTATTTAGCAGCTCAATTTGTTAAAATACATGACTGGTTATTCCCAACATCAGATAATGCTTGTTCTGCCATCAAGGCCTCCATTGTCTCCTGTTTTAAATTCCAACAAAATGTCATAGGGATGCTCCATCCTCACCATCCAGGATGCTGCTCTCACTTGCCATCTTTATATATATTGCAAAAAAAATATTATAGAAATATTGGACTAGATCCAAAAATTAGGTTTAATCACACACTCCTGAAATTCCTCACTGTTCCAAGCGCACAATCCTGGTTTATCCTGGGTACAAAATATGTTACTCAATTTCACTCTGCAGGTGAGCGCAAGTCATTTCAACATATCCAAAAAGAATTTGAGGTTCCATCCAAATTTGTATTTACTCACGACTATGTCATGCTGCTCAAACCCACTTTGGTACACATAATGTATCCCTTTATCATATAGAACTAGAAAAATGTATCTGACAGGACCAAATTGGTCTCCATGCATTATGTAGCACTAAATAACACCTCCTGTACTAGATACCAAAGATAAACGTATTCAACCCATACATAAAGACTAGCAGGATTTTTAGGACACCTATAGTGGCTCTATATCACCTAAAGATAAAATAATTCATCTGAAATTATTTAGTCATCTATACTACACAGAAGCAGAACTAGAACCTTCAAAGCTCTGGTGCAAGAAACAATAAAGGGCCCCCCAGACTGGGACCCTTCACACTAATCCAAGGGCCCTTTAATCTTATTGCAGGGCCCTTTATTACGGTCCCACAAAAGGACCCTTTCAGGTGTTCTGCAGTAGGCCCTCTTTTTGCCGTCTTGGGCCCCCCCTACTGTGGTAGAACACCAGGGCACTGTCACAATTACAACCTTGATAGTTCCACCACTGGTCTCAGTAGGACGGTGGACGGTGTCAGGAGAACAGTGGATTTTGGCAGTAGGGCAGTGGACAGAGGCAGTAGTTTGTTTTATTTTTTTTCACTATTTTTGCCTCAGGTATCTTGTGGCTCGGGGTCTCCTTCAAAAGGGAAAGAAACTTAGGGATCTCTCTCTCCGAGGAATATTGGGAGCGGATTTACCTGATGACTCACAAGGGCTCTCTGAAGGTCAGTGTGCAGGAATGCAGCTTTAAGCTGCAAACTTGCTGGTATTGCACTCCTTTTGTCTTACACAGATACTTCCCCAAAGTCTTATGTATGCTGCAGATGCCACAAGGAAGCTGGCTCTTTGCTTCACATCTGGTGGCAGTGTCCAGCCTTGCAAACCTTCTGGAGCAAGCATAACGGTGGAGGTTTTGAGTTTTCCTCTGGAGTTTATTCCTGCACAATACTTACTGCACCACTCCAAATTACCCAAATACCAATACTATAAATCATTAGCCATGCATATGGTCAACATAGCCAGACTATGTGTCCCCATCCATTGGTGGACAACCAACCCACTAACTATAGCAGAATGGTTCTCTAGCCTGAATAAAATTTCAACCATGGAGGAACTGATCCATACCTTTCAGGACAGAATCACACAGTTTCAAAATACCTGCTCATCATGCTTTAGTGTGTACAGTATATGGGCATGTGCGGTAAAGATCTACGGGGGGGGGGCTTTAGGGTGCAACCAATAGATCCCCCAGCTCACAGTCTGGATTTCTCTCCTTTGGATACTCCCTGTTTGAGGCATACTTCCTGGACTTCTATTGCTACTTCCACTAGGTATGCATGGGTTTCAGTAAGCCCCTCGAGTGTCTGGCTCCCTCTCTCTTGCCCTTGCATGTTTCCTGTAGCCACCCTTCCCGCTTTTTTTTTTTTTTTACATTTCTTCTTGCTCATTCTTCCTTTTTTTATTCTTCCTAACATGTCTTTCTATTCCCATTGTCTGGGCAGGTCCCATTTGGGCGCCTATAGGCTTGGGTTTAGAATTGTGCCCCTCTCCCGTAGCTAATGGCTATTAGTGGTGCTTTGGTGCCTGCATCCAATGTGGGTTTAGGCTGGGCCCCATACACTGGCTCCCTGGGGTCATTTACTTACATGTTTCACTCCATTGATCTATTTGATGTTCTTCTACCGGTAGCTTTTTATGTCCTTGTATGCTTAATATTGTGGGACCTGCCTTACTCTTCCCTTAGAGATCTCCCCTGGGGTCGTTTCTCTTGATCAATGTTTTGACATCTTTTTGTATGTCTCTGCTCAATATTTTCAATAAAACCTTTATGGAAGAAAAAAAATGTGCAAACCGACAAAATGCCCCATAAGCTTTGCTGCGTGTGTTGCAAATTTGGCAGCCCAATGAAGTCAATGAACTGTCCTAGGCATGTCACAGGAAAAAAAACACTAAAAAAAAACGTGTGCTTCCACCACACAGGGTAGATGAAACCTGAAAGTTAAATTGGTGTGTTTACATCATCCCCTTCCCTGAGCTGGACCTGGATTACAAGAACATTGACAGCTGAATGTCTTCCTCCCATGTACTTGTATATACTATGCAATCTGATTGTACAATTTTCTTCAGATTTACCAAAACTATGAATCTGAGGACGCACCTGAACAATCCATGTATCAAATCAGGCAGGGTCTTGCATGACATAATTAATTGTAGATCTAAAGTAGATTGTACAGTGGATGGCCACTTTAAAGGAAAAGGTAGGAAAGGGGGTGGTATAGTAAAAAGAGAGGCGTGGACAACAGAAGTAAACGCACTATTATTTGATGCAGTAAAGCAGTGCATGATGAGAAATGAAGGTTCCAGGAAGGTCACATGATGCCACAGGACATGAAGGCATCAGAATGTATTTTTTTTTTTTACAATTTTGAAGAGAAAAGTGAAAATTCAAAGCTGCCATGGATGTAGGTAAGAGATAAGGACATTGGGGTGGCTTGGACAAAAAAGACATAAGAACATAAAAGCTTCTATTTATTGTGAAAAGGGAAATTTTGCCTGAAAAGGTGAACTTATGCTGGCCATACACTATACGAAAAATTGGCCGAAAAATCGTTCGTATAGACACTTCGTTCGTTTTTCGGCAAGTTAATGGGCACAAAACGATAATCGTTTGTGACGTTTTTGTGGAAAAAAAACGAACGGGAAGTTTGGAAAATTCTGCCGAACGTACGATAAATTGCAAGGTTAATGTGTTTCCCGTCCGAACTGTCTGCACTAGGTATATGTAAAAAAACGAACAAAAAATTATTTGTTCATGTCCACTGAACAATTTATCGGTCATTACATGATGGCACGATCGTTTGCGGTCACGGTCGTTTTTCGAAAATGTGTTCGGCCGATTTTTCGTATAGTGTATGGCCAGCATAAGCCTTTAAAAAGTGTTTGATTCCAATCAACTTAAGCCGCTTCAGCCCCGGAAGATTTTACCCCCTTCCTGACCAGAGCACTTTTTACAAATTAACACTGCGTCGCTTTAACTGACAATTGCATGGTCATGCGACGCTGTACCCAAACAAAATTCATATCCTTTTTTTCGCATAAATAGAGCTTTCTTTTGGTGGTAATTTATCACCTCTGCGGTCTATTTTTTGCGGTATAAACAAAAAAATAGCAAAAGTTTAAAATTATATATATATATATTTTTTTTTTACTTTTTGCTATAATAAATATCCCCAAAATTGAAAAAAAAAATAAATAAATTTTCTTCAGTTTAGGCCAATACATATTCTTTTACATATTTTTGGAAGAAAAAAAAAATTGATTTGTTTGCGCAAAAGTTATAGCGTCTACAAACTATGGGAAAGATTTATGGCAATTTTATTAATATTTTTTTAATTTTTTTACTATTAATGGCGGCGATCTGCGATTTTTAGCAGTACTGCGACATTGCAGGGGACAGATCGGACACTTTTCACACATTTTTGGGACCATTGACATTTATACAACGTTCAGAGCAATAAAAATGCGCCGATTACTGTGTATATGTCACTGGTAGGGAAGGGGTTGACACTAGGGGGAAATCAAGGGGGTAAAAGTGTTCCCTAGTTAGTGCTTCTAACTGTATAGGGATAGGGCTGACTGGGGGAGGAGACATATCATTGTTCCTACTTAGTAGGAACAAACGATATGTCTCCTCTCCCCTGACAGAACAAACCCATGCTGGCTCTCGTGCACGCGATCGCGGATGACCGTTGGTGATCACGCCCGCCGGCCACTAGCATCGGGTCTCCCACCGTGCTGCGGGCACGCGCCTCCGGCGGCTCTTAAAGTGAACATACCCATATGTTTTGCACAGCCGTGCCATTCTGCCAATGTATATTGGCGTGAGCTGGTCAGCAAGTGGTTAGAGGCTGATAAGCAATTATGGTATTTTTTTTTTCCATTAACTACTAGTTGACCTGCCGCCGTCAATATACAGCGGCAGGTTGGCTCTCCTGGGCAAATCGCTGTAGCTGTACGTTGGCCCTTTAAATAGACTTCGCAGGCGCGCGCACCCGACGAATGACATAGGAGCTGATGCACGTGCTTGGCGGCTGCGATGTCCGCCGGGCACCCGCAATCGCTCCCGAGAGAGAGAGAACGGGGGATCTGTTGATGTAAACAGACAGATCCCCTGTTCTGTCAGGGAGAGGAGAGACATCTGCTGTTTCTAGTGATTAGAAACAGCGATCTCTCTCTACTCCCAGTAAATACACTGCCCCCACAGTTAGAGACACCTCCCTACGACACACTTAACCCCCTGTTCGTCCCCTAGTGTTAACCCCTTCTTTGCCAGTGACATTCATACAGTAATCAGTGGCTATTTTTAGCTCTGATCGCTGTATAAATGTCACTGGTCCCAAAAAAGTGTCAAAAGTGTCCGAGCTGTCCGCTGCAATTTCGCAGTCCCGCTAAAAATTGCAGATCGCCGCCATCACTAGTAAAAGGAAAAAAAAAATATTACTTAAAATATCTCCTATTTGTAGATGCTATGACTTTTGCGCAAACCAATCAATATACGCTTATTGCGATTGTTTTTTTACCAAAAATATGTAGAATACATATTGGCCTAAACTGATGAAGAAAATTGTTTTTTTTTTTTTAAATTTGGGATATTTATTACAGCAAAAAGTAAAAAATATTGTTTTATTTCCAAAGTTTACGCTATTTTGGGTATAAACACAAAAAATAAAAACCGCAGAGGTGATCAAATACCACCAAAAGAAAGCTCTATTTGTGTGAGAAAAAAAAGGACATCAATTTTGTTTGGGTACAGCGTCGCACCACGCAATTGTCAGTTAAAGCGACGCAGTGCCGAAACACAAAAAAATTGACTTGTCATTAAGGGGGCAAATCCTTCCAGGGCTCAAGTGGTTAAAAAGAGTCACCTGGTCACAGGTTCTCTTTACCAGCTAATTAGAACATTTAGTAATGCAAATCACTATACCAGAGCTAATAAAGGGACACTTGATGAATAAGAAACAGAGGTATTTAGTTCAGAAAAAGGAAATATCCCTCCTAATGATGAACAGTTGGGGGCTATGTAGATGTGGCTACATAGGAATGAATGGGATTTCTACTTGAAAGGCATTTCCAGGCAGTAAAATGCAAGTGTTTTATTACAGGAAAACAGACAAGAGTGTATGGGTTGCAACAGTACTGGGAAGTACAAACAAAAAAAAAAACCCATCATATTACTAAAAAGGCAAATAAACTGTATGTATCTGCAGTAAATAAATCCTACAGCAGATGATGGACATTTGGGTTATTTGGAAGCTTTCCCAGGAACAGCTACACATGTAACCAAAGTGGAATAAACATGGAAATAATTTATCTATACAGTATACAAACCATACACTGCCAGTACTGACATACTTTTCTATAGCTTTAGGGTAAAATCTTGTGGATTCCTGTAAATGGAAATCTAGACATTCTTTTGGGATAGAGAAAGAAATTCATTTTTTAATTTCTGTCATTGGAATCAATGGTGAGATTCGCCGTTGCTTTCTGTTCTGCTGACAACACTGTACAAGAGATGAAACAAAAGACATAATAAGCACTTTCTGATCTTGTCTTTTTTTTTTATCATTTCTGTATATATATTTTTTTGCATTGACATTTTTTATTTTTTGAGATTATTATTAGTATACAGGATTTATTTAGCGCCAACAGTTTGCACAGTGCTTTACATTGTAAAGGGAGACACTACACCAAACAGTACAATTCTATCCCTCTTGTTTAAAATTGTACTGTTGGTGTAGTGTCTCCCTTTACATTGTAAAGTGCTGTGCAAACTGTTGGCGCTAAATAAATCCTGTATAATAGTAATAATAATAATCTCAAAAAACAAAAAAAAAAAAAAAAATTTTGTCGATGCAAAAAAAATATACAGAAATGATAAAAAAAAAAAAAAAAAAGACAAAATCAGAAAGTGCTTATTCTGTCTACACTTCTGATTCTGTTCCTGGGGTTTTTCATAATGCTTAATAAAACATACATTACAATCTGGTTTTATAAATCTCTGTCGTCTTCTCTTTATTTTCACCTGGTGATCCTGCCAGTAAAACACTTTCTGTCCTAGTATGACAACCATCACTTCCTGTAGTGTATCTATTGGGGAGCAGCACTCTCTCTCCCTAGGTCATTAATTGTCAAAGCGGAGTTCCACCCTGATTTACATGTTCGGCCAAATTTGTTGCGGATGCCTTCGCCATGTTTGTTTCGTAACTTTTTTTTTTTTTTTAATGTAATGTACTGTAGTACCTTTTGTTTGTGAAAATCTTTCCACTTCTGTCCGTCCTCACCGCGGCGAGGTACGTCATTTCCGGTTTCCCATGGCTTATGGGATTACCACTGTAATCAATCCCAGGAGTCAATGGGCAGCCTCCGCTTCTAGCATTGTGTTATTTCCAAACCGAAAATGATGCGATGCATAGGCAGAGATAAGCCCCATTTTTAAATAGGGAAAAGATAGGAAATGTTTTCTGCACAGTAACTGCTTCAGCTCTGGAAGATTTACCCCCACCCCCTTCAAAACCAGCCCATTTTTGGGGATACGGCACTGCACTGCTTTAACTGACAATTGCGTGGTCGTGCTGTACCCAAATAAAATGTATGTCCTCCTTTTCCCACAATAGAGGTTGCTTTTGGTGGCATTTGATCAACCTCTGCGGTTTTTATTTTTTGCGCTATAAACAAAAAAAGGCCGACAATTTTGATAAAAACCCATTATTTTTTACTGCTATAAAACATACCCAGTAAAAAAAAAAAAACGTAAAAAAATCAAATTTCTTCGTCAATTTAAAGCAATATGTATCCTACCACATATTTCTGGTAAAAAAATCCCAATAAGCGTATTGATTGGTTTGCACAAAATGTATTGCTTCTACAAACTATGGTATATGTACTGGTATTTTTATTTATTTTTTACTAGTAATTGCGGTGATCAGCAACTTATAGCAAGACTGCGATATTACGGCGGATAAATGGGACACGTGACGCTTTTGACACTTTTTGGGGACCAGTGACACATTGATCAGTGCTTAAAAAAAAAAAGCATTGTCACTGCACTAATGACACTTTGCAGGAAAGGGGTTAACAACAGGGGCGACCAAAGGGTTAAATGTGTTCCTAGGGAGTGCTTGGTTACTGTGTGGGGGGTGCATTTACTGTGGGAAGACAGAGACACAAGATCACTGCCTTTCCTTGTCACAAAACGGCGGTCTGCCTTGTTTACATAGGCAGATCTCCGTTCTGCCTGTGCCTCGAATGATCAGTGGGTCCAATCACAGCCGACGGCCTTTGGAATACAAAGTGTAAAAAAAAGAAGAAAAAAAAAGGAGTAAAAATAAATATTAATAAACTGTTTTAAAATCGTCATACAAATATATATCTGAAATCAAATCTTTATTATTTTGTGGAAAGAAGACGGTGTGGGTGGATTTAAGCCAATCACAGGCTGTGTCACGCCCTTCCAGCCGGTCTCTTAGAAAAAGAGGGAGGTGAAGCCTCCATCAATCTACATGTGATATCGCACCACCATTGTGTTTAGCTGGTTAGTGGGCATGGAGGAGAAGGGAAGGGGCTGTCATTTGTCATCACTGTGTATACTCCCACATGTGTGACTCTATAGTCACATGGACTGCTCAGATGTGATAGGAAGGAAACGCTCAGCATAGAAACTCACTGAAAATTGAGCATGTGCAGAGCTGCCACTACAGCTGCAAAATTCCTAGCTGAATTGGGGGACATGAAGAGAATGTGGAGATAGAGAGCAGCAGGATCAACCAGGTTTTCTGAAGAATACAGAAAACTAATCTCATAGTGACAATAGAGTGAGTATGAACAGCAAGTAACACACCATTAATATTTTTTTTTATGATGTGTGTTTAGTAACACTTTAACTCCCCAGCTCCCTACCTGACATTACATACCAATTTTGGAATTTTCAAAAACGTGCAAGAAAAAATGTAAGCACCAACTTTTAAATATTTTTTCTTTCATTTTTGGATAGTGTAAGGAAGAATTATAACCCGTCGGGTTTTGTTTTTTTTGCCATCTGTGTCCCATTTGGGAGATTTTCTGAAGAACCTTACTTTTCTGGGGACAACACAAAATATGGGATTTTCTTTTACTTTCAATGATAACGATAAACACGACAGATGAAGGGGGGGGGGCACAGACAGCAAAAAAAATCGAATAGGTTTTCTAATCCCTCTCCACTCTATCAAAAATGAGAAAAAAAGTTTTGCCTTTATTTATACTTTATTGCTTTGTGAATGGGAACATATAAACAGAAGTGACCCCAAATTGGAAGCGAAAGTGGAAATACACTTTAGCTCTTTTAATCACAGCCCTGGCGTACCTTTAAGCCTGGGAGGGGAGCGGGGGGAAATGACAGATCATATGAGCTCAGTGATTGGCTCTCACAGTGGTCACTTGACTGGGTACCAGTCCTGGTGGCCCACGATCATTAGTAGTGACTGAGAGTTGTCTTTGACAGTTTGGTCACTGTGCTAGGAGCATGCAATGAGCACGATCTCAGCACCCAAAGTTCTGCCGCCCATGGACGCATATGTGCAGTGTGTGGACGCAAAAGCCCACCATTTGTGCCACTGCCTATATGCATTACGTGTGCGGCAGAAGACTAGGTTTATAGATCTGCAAAGCTGCTGTGGCCATTATGGGAGTTTCCACTCTGCCTGTTGGATCTGATTATATTTTACATTATGGAGAATGTTACAGGAGGATTAGGAACACACAAATTGGGCAGGGAGACTCAAAACTCCCAGGTGGACAGGAACAGGATGAAGGATGAAAGCATGGAGATCTCAATGATGGAGCATCCAGGGCATATAATAAGATGGGGACTAACTCAGCTCCACTGCGCCATAACTATAACTAAAGTATCAGTTTTGGGCAACCTGACACTTTATTAAACTTGACTAAAGTCATATGAACGGGAAATCCAGCAACTTTATTGGAGTCCATATATAAAAAACATCACAGCCTCAGAGACAGGAGGTTGCTCCTCCTAGTGTGTGGTCATCAATCTCGCCTTGTCTACATTTCAAGGATGCGAACTGGACCAACACCTGTTTATGGGGAAGTTGGGCTAGAGTTTGGTGGACCAACCTGGAGCGGTGTCTACATCGCTCTGCTTTGGATCTTTTAAAAACAACAAGTTGTCGGTGAAGAACATACCAAAAAAGACAGCCACATCAAACAAGTGTTTTCTGTTTATCCAAAACAATAAAAAATCCCAGAAATCCTGGATAGCATACTGTACCCTTCTAATTTTTTTACAATTACTATCAATGAACATTGGAGCACAGTTCTTACAATCAGAGACCCATAGCAACATTAAATAAATGTATAAAAAATGTCTGACACGTCTGGTGGCTGAGCCTGGATTAGGCAGTCCTCAGAACAGAGAAAATGTCCATTAGACAGAAGTGTCATAGAGCGGTCAGAGCTTTGGCGGCTATTCTTCTTCCAAGAGGGAGTGTCAGGTCTGTGATCGCCAACACAATTTTAGGGCTTGATAAGGTGGAGACTTTAACCAGCTCCGAAACCTTTAAAGAGAGAAGATAAATCAAACGTGAAATCAAATAAGAAAACGTTCATTTTATAATTAACCGTGTAATTTAATAATAAATTTGTTTTCTAAAATTGTATAGTGGGGGAGGGTTAGATCCTGTTAGGTGTGTGTGTGTATATATATATATATATATATATATATATATATATATATATATATATATATATATATATATATATATATATATATATACACACACACATACACACACACACATACATATATATATATATATATATATATATATATATATATATATATATACACATACATACACACACACACACACACACAGTGCCTTGAAAAAGTATTCATATACCCCTTGAAATTTTCTACATTTTGTCATGTTACAACCAAAAATGTAAATGTATTTTATCTGCATTTCGTGTGATAGATCAACACAAAGTGGCACATAATTGTGAAGTGGAAGGAAAATGAAGAAATATCATAAATGGTTTTCATTTTTTTTTACAAATAAATATCTGAAAAGTGGGGCGGGCATTTGTATTCATCCCCCCTTTACTCTGATACCACTAACTAAAATCTAGTGGAACCAATTGTCTTCAGAAGTCACTTAATTAATTAATTAAATAAGACTTAGACAAGTCTTTGATGACGCCCTGGGGGAGGGGCGAAACGCGTCGACGAACATCCTGCTCACGTCCAACCAGTGACTCATTTCCTGTTTCTGTGGAACGCACGCTGTAAGCGGCGATCGCGGAAGTATTCTGATATGCCTGATTGCAACCGGGGATCCTGTGAGTAGCGCTGTGATGCGCAAGCGATTTCCCAAGCTTTACAATATTTCACCATATTGCCTCTCTTTCTCTTTTGGGGTCAACATCCACAAATATCTGATTTGTCTGCATGAACATCTATATTGGCTCCTGCACTAGAGGCGTCATTCTGTAACATCTATGATGATTGACTGACAGTGCAGGCTGAGGAGACGCTGTTTGCTTCTAGTGAGACTGACAAGGAGAGCCTGGTTTAGTAGCCCAGCCGGTATTTATTTGGGACTACTTATTAGCACTATATTTTATTTTGTTAGCACATAATTTTATTATCTCACTAGCAATTGGGTAATACCGATTGCGGAAATATTGCAATTTGCACTTTATGTATGAGGTTTATGGGAATTAGTAGTCTGATTGTGTATTGCACCTAGCGTACACCAATATACACCACCCATGTCATTTATGGATTTAAGTATACCAGTATTGCACAGAGCACTTTATATATAGGTTGTGTATGGTTTAGCACATTTTTTTTACCAGCGCTGCATGAGAATGTGGACAGGACAGAAGGATCTGGAAATAGGTGCCCATTTTTATCATCCACCCCTGCTCTGTGTTCCTCCTTCCACTCCTACTATTTCCCAAACACTCATTAGGCAGCCCATAGATGAGTTCATTTTTTTGTTCACTCAGTTGGGTAGAAAAAAAAATAAAAATGACTCAATTTTTTCATCCACACATCCTATGTGGATGGGGAAATCCTCCCCACTGAGCTATTGTATTCTGACAGCGGGGAGACTCTACAGCCGTCACGCTGATCAGCGCTGTTGGATAAAGCCGACAGTGCTGATCAAGCTGGGAAAATCTGACCTAGCGGTTGCACCAAAGTCGATCGGTAGGTTGTCTTTTGTAAAACCTCCCATGTCCATACATGGATCGAAATTCAGCTGGTCCCTGCTGAACCAGACAAATTTTGATTCATGTATGGCCGGTTTAATACACAAAGCCACATCATCAGATTTGCAACATGGTTCAACACTGAGAATTGCAGGCCAGTTAGGACAGCACATTGCACTTAGAGCTTTTATCTTTTGATCAGTAAATAATTGTAGAAGGGTCCTAATCACTCACCATGCTGAAAGGCATAAACTGTAGGATCCCGCCTTTCCCTCCTGGCTCAAGGCTCTCCACACACTCCTCCATAAACCACTGAACAAACTGGGTGTGGGAGCCAGCTGTCCGCGCTCCCAGAATGGACGAGATCAAAAGGAAAAGGTTGGCTGCAGGCAAGAAGTATTTTCAGAAAGGAGTGGTTTACCGTAAGTTATTTAGTAATGGAACAGAGAACATCTAACACGCAAAACTAATGAAATATAAGCAGATACTGTTTAAACAAAAAAGCAGGATCCTATTTTAAAAAGATAATTTTCAGATTTATTATACATTTTTTTTTTTTTTTTTAGGAAAGACTAGTTAAAAAGTAAATAGGCAGCTCTTCTGTAGCCAACCTATTCACAACTTGTGTGTCTGTGCCCATCCCTTCCTCTATATAATTGCCAGCACAACCCATGCAAGAGCAGGGTAGAGAATATCCCCTTTGGAACTGTGCTTTTTCTCATGTTTCACGTGTGCTCAGCTATGAAATGCTAATGTGAGAACACAAATAATAGGTAAGATTTCAATGTCTGCATATATATTAGGTTGTAGTTGTCAGAATACCATCATGTTTATAATCTGCAGAAAGGGTTGTAATTTTATCTACAAATTCCAAAATGTCAATATTTTAAATGAAAAAATAAAAAAAAAATAAAACGATGTTTAGTAGAGATCTTTAACCACTTGCCACTTTCACCCCCTTCCTGCCCAGGCCAATTTTCAGTGCAGTTGCACTTTGACTGACAATTGCGCAGTCAAGCAACACTGGTGGGCACTGACAAGCAACACTGGTGGGCACTGACAAGCAACACTGGTGGGCACTGACAAGCAACACTGGTGGGCACTGACAGAGTTTGCATTTGGCTTTTTATTCGTAATAAACCCATTAATGCTGCACTTAGCTGGTATCTCCTTGTATTTCTTTGTATTGTAATTTCATAGATTTATTCCTGTCTCAGGTGGAGCTGCATACCTGAAATACAACACCTTTCCTATGGGATTTTTATGAACTCCTTGTGAACCTTTTATTAACTACCTATGCTACACAAGTGCATCTTCACATTTATCTAGGCATTTATGCGGATGATGCATTAGCCTTTGTTTGCGCCACAATTTCATTTGTTGTTTGGGCAAAGGTATGACACATACATACTTACATTGGTACAAGCTGGACCAATGTAACTGTGTAAACATTTCCGTACCTAACATTTAAACCTCAGCTTTAAAAAAATATGTGCTGTACTAACATGTGACAGGTTCTGTATACCAAAAGCGGGCTTAGGATTTGTACTAGGTGATAGGAGTTCCTGAATAATTTCTACACCACGATCTTGCCATTCGCGTGACAGGTATACTTTAAGGCCGTGCTGAGCGGCCAGTAACATCTAACAAAACTACTTGAAAGCCCTTGTATAGTCAAACGTGCTTAGTAATGCATTTGTGCTGCATATGAAACGATAAAATTAGTATAAGCTTCGACTCAATTTGTTTCACTGCTCTGCATCTTGATTTGACAGTAAATTATAAAAATCACTGTGCAACCAAGTATAGCACTACAGCCATGGCTAAAAGTTTTGAGAATGACACAAATATGAAATTTTCACAAAGTCTGCTGCTTCGGTGTTTTTAGATCTTTTTGTCAGATGTTACTGTGGTATACTGAAGTAGAATTACAAACACTTCATAAGTGTCAAAGGCTTTTATTGACAATTACATTAAGTTTATGCAAAAGAGTCGATATTTCCAGTGTTGACCTCTGCAAATCACCCTGGTATGCGGTCAATCAACTTCTGGGCCACATTCTGACTGACAGCAGCCCATTCTTGCATAATCAATGCTTGGAGTTTGTCAGAATTTGTGAGGGGGTATTTTTTATTCACCCGCCTCTTGAGGATTGACCACAACTTCTCAATGGGATTAAGGTCTGGGGAATTTCCTGGCCATGGACCCAAAATTTCAATGTTTTGTTCCCCAAGCCACTTCGTTATCACTGTTGCCTTATGGCATTGTGCTCCATCATGCTGGAAAAGGCATTTTTCCTCACCAAAACTGTTCTTGGAGGGTTGGGAAAAATTGCTCTCGAAGGATGTCTTTTTGCACCATTCTTTTGTTCATGGCTGTGTTCTTAGGCAAAATTGTGAGCGTGCCCACTTCCTTGGCTGAAAAGCAACCCCACTTCTGGAATCATGACACAGGACTGATGGTAGAGCGCTCCAGATAAGGTTTTTTACAGATGCCGAAAACAATCGGAAAGGGGATTCATCAAAGAAAATGACTTTACCCGCTACCTTTTTCAGAATATCAGTCTGTCCCTGATGTCTTTTCTCGAGAGAAGTGGCTTTTTTGCTTGACACCAGGTCATCCTCCAAAAGTCTTCTCCTCACTGTGCGTGCAGATGCACTCACTCCTACCTGCTGCCATGTTTGTGTGTCGATCCCACAGCTGAATCAACTGTAGAAGATGGTACTGGCCCTTGCTGGACTTTCTTGGGCGCTCTGAAGCCTTCACAACAATCGAACCTCTCTTCTTAAAGTTCTTGATGATCCGATAAACGGTTGATTTAGGTGCAATCATAGTAGCAGCAATATCCTTGCCTGTGAACCCTTTTTTGTGCAAAGGAATTATGACTGCACGTTTCCTTGCAGAACAATGATTTCAAGCACCACCTTCCTTTGAAAGCTTCCAGTCTTTTATTCTAACTCAATCAGCATTACAGAGTGATTTCCAGCCTTGTCCTCATCAACACCGACACCTGTGTTAATGAAAGAATCACTGACATGATGTCAGCTGGTCCTTATGTGGCAGTGCTGAAATTCAGTGGAAATGTTTGTTTTTTTGGGGATTAAATAATTTTCATGTCAAAGAGGGACTTAGCAATTGATTGCAATTCATCTGATCACTCTGCATAACATTCTGGAGTAAATGCAAATTGCCAACATAAAAACTGAGGCAGCAGACTTTGTGAAAATTAATATTTGTGTCATTCTTAAAACTTTTGGCCACGGCTGTACAATGGTCTATGGAAAGGAGATGTCCGAAGGCGTGATCTTACCAAGCACTCTGTTCAATGGTTCTTTAGAACTGATGTTGTGGATCTGCGAGGCGGAGAGAGAGTTGTTCATAGGACGCTCAGCTGTGAATGGAAAACAGACATTTTATGTGACTTTACAACAAATAACATTTAGTAAATGCAGTCATGGGCCAATGAAGCAGGTTTAGAAGCAGACTAAAGCCACACAATTTACTAGCTATGACTACTTGCTTCTTTAGATTATATTATATCTGGACATCTGTTGAGGAATCCAAAAAAAAACAAATTGTAAGGAAAAGAGGCTATTTAGAGGGATCGCAAGATTCTCTGGAGCTCTTTCCACACTATATCACTTTACATTTCCCTTTTTTAGGTCAGCTGCAAATCCAGAGATATGTGTTCAGGAAAACTATAGAACAACAAACTCAAAGGTGTTGGGAACTTTTAGACTTGTATGTGTAGACTTGTAGACTTGTATGTGTAGTCAGATAAAGGGAAACTTGGCAAGGTGGCTCCCACACAGCAAAGCTTCCCTCGACATGCACCCAAAAGGTAGCACAAACCACAAATACAGAAAGGAATGCCGAACAAAAGACAGATAAGAGTCCAAAATCATTTTAATTGTTGTTAAAATTCAGGTCATATGAAAACAGCCAACACATTTCAGGGCAATGACACTCTCCCTTTTTGTGGTATATGCTCATGCATTTCTACAGGAACACTATAAGTAATTTTAAAATACAGTATAACAGCACAAAATAGTTTGGGTGTGCAAAGTGCAGTAACCTTTAGCAGCTACCAGTAAAAAAGTCTCTTGAAGGAGAACTCTCAGACTCTCCTCTTCTTACATCCACTGCCTCCTCACCCTTCTTACTGATCTATCATTGATTCCCACTGTAACCTCTCCACTCTAACTCCTCCATCACTGACCCCCATTACTTTCTATCCCTTGCCACTGATCTATCACTGATTCCCATTACTTTCCATCCTTTTACCACTGATCCCCACTGCTATCTCCATCACTGACCCCTATTACTTTTCAGCCCTTACCACTGATCCATCACTGACCCCCACGGTCAACTACCAGCCCTTATTCCTCCATCACTGATCACATTACCTCCTCTCCTCCTCCACTGACATCCACTGCCTCCTCTCCCTTCCCAACCATCTGTCACTGATTCCCACTGCTACCTCTCTATTGTTTTTTTTTTTTTTTTTTTTCAACAGAAAAGTACCTCTCTACTCTTACTCCTCCATCACTGACCCCCATTACCTTCTCTCTCTTACCACTGATCTGGCCTTCGGGAAGAAGCTCAAGACACAGTTTTTCTGAAGATCCAGATGGACACTGGCGGCAAAAGCACCATGAGGAGATTAAGTTTGCATATGTAGCGCAATACAAGTTACTCATTCATTCATTCACTGATCCATTATCTCGTCTCCTCCTCCACTGACAACCACAGCATCCCCAACCTGCCTACAGATCTATCACTCATTCCCACTGCCGCCTTTCCACTCTTACTCATCCATCACTGCCAGGGTTGCCAACTTTCAATACATTTCCAAACAGTTTGTAAAAATTCATGATTTTTGCAACTGTCCATGAATAGAAACCGGCCGACATTCGGCCCGTGTGTATGGCAGCTGGTCCGACGAACGTCCAGCTTCTGTCGAAGGCTCATGACCGAAAAAGGTCTACCAACTGGCTCCCACACAGTCCGATTGTTCTGGCGGGGGGGCCATCCCCTTGTCAGAAACAGAAGAGAGAGGCGCCTCTGGGTGTAGACTAAAAACAGTTTTTATTCATAAACAAGTAGTGATCAAACTCACATTTTTGAGGTCATCAGAAAAGCATGTAAATGTGAGCAGGTTCTGAAGAGATCATCATCCATCAAGAGGTGTATATCTCAGGTCAGTCAAACGACTCCTGGCTGGAGGCTCTGCCTGTGTGTGGGGAGAAGTACCGCTGAGATGTGGGGCCGGCCGCAGCGGTGACAGGTCACAAATCAAGGCAGAGAGCATGGAAGGAAAACATCCGGCGAGGATGCTCTCTGCCTTGATTTGTGACCTGTCACCGCTGTGGCCGGCCCCACATCTCAGTGGTACCTCTCCCCACACACAGGCAGAGCCTCCAGCCAGGAGTCGTTTGACTGACCTGAGATATACACCTCTTGATGGATGATGATCTCTTCAGAACCTGCTCACATTTACATGCTTTTCTGATGACCTCAAAAATGTGAGTTTGATCACCACTTGTTTATGAATAAAAACTGTTTTTAGTCTACACCCAGAGGCGCCTCTCTCTTCTGTTTCTCCTTAGGATTTGGAATTTGGTTTCGCTTCTTGATGAAGGCAGCCCCGTTTGTGGACTCACCATTCTTTGGATCCCTGGATCTTTTTATCCTATTATGACTGTGACATAATGCTTTACATGTGATACTTCTTTTCCCTTAATCATTTATGGATGTATACATGTATATATAATTTTTTTGCAGACAGGGAGGATTTCAGTTTCCCTTTTTGTAGTTTTTATTGCCATTTCCAGTTCTTTGCGCCTATACTTGTATATCATCCCCTTGTCAGAACACAATATCACAGCAGGGGAGATCGCTCAGCAGGGGAGTACAGCGGCTCCAATCTGAGCTGTCAGTTTTTTTTCATTCAACCCACTGGGTCGAATGAAAATAAAACTAGTGGTGTGTACGAGGCTTTAAAGTATACCTGTCACACAAAAGGCAAGATCATGGTGTTGTAGAAACTGTTCAGGAGTTCATTTCACCTAATACTATTCCTACGCCCTACCTATTTCTTTTGGTCTACAGAACATGTCAGCACATGTTAGTACAGCACATATTTTTTAAAGCTGAAATTTAAAGGTTAGGTATGGAAATGTTTACACAGTTACATCGGTCCAGCCTGGACCAATGTAAGTATGTACAGTGGACATAAAAAAAAGAGTCTACACACCCCTGTTAAAAAGTCAGGTTTCTGTGATGTAAAAAAATAAGTCAAAGATAAATCATTTCAGAACTTTTTCCACCTTTAATGTGATCCACAAACTGTACAACTCAGTTGAACAACAAACTGAAAACTTTTAGGTGGAGGGAAGTAAAAATAAAAACTAAAATAATATGGTTGCATAAGTGTGCACACCCTTAACCACTTCAATACCAGGCACTTAGACACCTTCCTGCCCAGGCCAATTTTCAGCTTTCAGTGCTGTCGCAATTTGAATGACAATTGCGCGGTCATACAACACTGTACCCAAACAAATTTTTTATCATTTTGTTCCCACAAATAGAGCGTTCTTTTGGTTGTATTTAACCAGCTCTGTGGTTTTTATTTTTTGCGCAACAAATAAAAAAAGACCGAAAAATTTGAAAAAACAAACAAGTTTTTCCTTGTTTCTATTAAATTTTTTTGTAAATAAGTAAGTTTTCTTCTTCAATGACGGGCACTGATATGGCTGCACTGACAAGGCGGCAATGATGAGGTGGCACTGATGAGCACTGGTATGTGGCACTGATGGGCACTCATAGATGGCATTGATGGGCACTCATAGGCGGCACTGCTGGGTACTTATAGGTGGCACCGATGGACACTGATGGGTGGCAATGATGACACTAATGGGTGGCAATGCTGGGCATCACTGATATATAATGGTGCCAGCCAGTGCCCATTTGTGGGCACTGATTGGCACAGATCGGGCATGTGGATGGCCATGGGGTACATACCTGGCCATCCACGTTGCCCCCTTCCCTGGTGGTCCTGGCGGCATCCCTGGTGTTCTAGTGTGGGTACCCAGGGGGGGCTGCGCTGATAAACAATCATCTCAGGCCCCCCCCCCCCGGTCAGGAGAGCCGCCGATCGTCTCTCCTCTACTCGCGTCTGTCAGATGCAAATGAGGAAAAGCCGATCAACGGCTTTTCCTTTTGACATCGTGATCAGCCATGATTGAACACAGCTGATCACGTGGTAAAGAGCCTCCGCTGGAGGCTCTTTACCAAGATCGGTGGAGCGGTGTGTCAGACTGACACACCGCTCCACCGATCTCCGCAATGCGCGCGGCGGCTGCTATCCTGCTGGACATCATATGATGCCCAGTCAGGATAACTGAACCACCGCCCAGCCGTCAATCTGCTATAGGCCGGGCGGGAAGTGGTTAAACTAATACTTTGTTGAAGCACCTTTTGATTTTATTACAGCACTCTTTTTGGGTATGAGTCTATCAGCATGGCACATCTTGACTTGGCAATATTGGTACACTCTTCTTTGCAATCTGTCAGATTGCGAGGGCATCTCCTGTGCACAGCTCTCTTCAGATCACCCCACAGATTTTCAATCGGACTCAGGTCTGGGCTCTGGCTGGGCCATTCCAAAACATTAATCTTCTTCTAGTGAAGCCATTCCTTTGTTGATTTGGGTCGTTGTCATGCTGAAAGATCAAGTTCCTCTTCATGTTCAGCTCTCTAGCAGAAGCCTGAAGGTTTTGTGCCAATATTGACTTGTATTTGGACCTGTTCCTAACTCCCTCTACCTTGACTAAGGCCCCTGTTCCAGCTGAAGAAAAACAGTCCCAAAGCATGATGCTGCCACCATCATGCTTCACTGAGGGTATGGTGGTTTTTTGGTGATGTGCAGTGCTTTGTCACCAAACATGTCTTTTGGAATTATGGCCAAAAAGTTCAACCTTGGTTTCATCACACTATAACTCATTTTCCCACATGCTTTTGGGAGACTTCAGATGTGTTTTTCCTAAATTTAGCCAGGCTTGGATGTTTTTCTTTGTAAGAAAAGGCTTCCGCCTTGCCACCCTACCTCATAGCCCAGTCATATGAAGAATATGGGAGATTGTTGTCACATGTACCACACAGCCAGTACTTGCCAGATAGATATTCCTGCAGCTCCTTTAATGTTGCTGTAAGCCTCTTGGCAGCCTCCCTGACCAGTTTCTTCTCGTCTTTTCATCAATTTTGGAGGGACATCCAATTTTTGGTAATGTCACTGCTGTGCCATATTTTCTCCACTTGATGATGACTGTCTTCACTGAGTTCCATGGTATATCTAATGTCTTGGTTATTCTTTTGTACCCCTCTACTGACTGATACCTTTTAACAATGAGATCCCTCTGATGCTTTAGAAGCTCTCTGTGGGCCATGGTTTTTGCTGTAGGATGCGACTAAGAAAATGTCAGGAAAGACCTACTAGAATTTTCTTGTGAAAAAAAAAAAGACCTACTAGAATAGCTGAACTTTATTTGGGGTTAAGCACTTCTTTAAATGATGGCAGGTGTGTACTGACTCTATTTATTTAACACGAGTTTGAATGTGATTGCTTAATTCTGAACACAGCTACATCCCCAGTTACAACCACATTATTATATTCTTACTCCCTGCCCCCAACTGTTCAGAGGTGCGCAGACATTTTATATTCACTGTATGCGTCATACCTTTGCACAAACAGCAAATGAAATTATGGGGCAAACAAATGCTAATGCATCATCCACATAAATTAGGGAGGAAACCAGCGACAATTGGCTGGTGAAACGCGTCAGACGTGACGTCAGCACGCTATTCCGGAAGCCATGTGCAACGCTGTAGATGGTTAACCAGCCGTGACCGAACAGCTGAGGACCGGCATCCTACTGTACCTGACCATCTCACTTCAGCATGGCAAGCGCAGCGTTCGGCGGACTTGGCAGCTAAAGCAGCAGCTTGGCACCAGCTTTAGGACTCACACTCCAAGCCAACTGCTGGGGAGAAGCATGGCAAGACATGGACTAATTCGCTGTCCGGGTGGTGAGATAGGTACCCCCTCATGTATGATCATTTGCTTCCTTCATTGTTCCTAGGCCAGCCTCCCCTTCCTTATGCTTACTGCAATCATCCATTTCTGCATATATGATCTGCTATCTACTGCGGGCTTCTCTGCTGTGCTTGACCCTGCTGTTTCCACAATACTTACCTGTTCTAACAGATGAACTGTCAGATATTTCTGGTCACTTCTGCTGTGTCCCCCTGGTATTTTCATTGGCCAGCTCCTGTTTATCTTTACCAGGTGTATTGGCCTCTGGACTTTATTTCAGTCTCCATCCACTTCTACCCGCACACCTGCTATACCATGCCCCTGAAAAGCGATCCACTAACCAGGTTACTCTAGTTTCACTACTTTTCACTACAACAATCAATTAATGAGTGGTGAATGGAGTGTGCTCGTGGTATGTTTGGCCATGGCTCCCCCTGTTTTTAATGACAAGGTTGTCAATTTTATGTCAATTTTATGTCTAGGGCCAGTGATAGTCACTCACTATAGCCCTATCTGTTCTGAATTGTTACTATTTGTGTGGTGTGTTTTTTCTAATTGTTAATAAAATGTTCAGACAGTGTGAGGGTTTTTTGTCCTCTTGAGAGATATTTTCCCTCTGTTTTTTGTTGTATGCTTTAGGACATCCCTGACTGGCATCCCGCATGGTCTATGTGATTGATTGCCTGACATAAGCCTGTCCTTTCAAATTAATTAACCACTTCAAGACTAGCCTCGTTTTGGATTTTAGGTGTTTACAAGTTTAAAACAGGTTTTTTTGCTAGAAAATTACTTAGAACCCCCAAACATTATATATTGTTTTTTTTCTAACATCCTAGAAAATACAATAGCGGTCATTGCAATACTTTTTTTTGCACCGTATTTGCGCAGCGGTCTTCTAAGCGCACTTTTTTTGGAAAAAAATCACTTTTTTGAAAAAAAAATAAGACAACAGTAAAGTTAGCCCAATTTTTTTTTATATTGTGAAATATAATGTTACGCCAAGTAAATTGATACCCAACATGTCACGCTTCAAAATTGCGCCCGCTCGTGGAATAGCGTCAAACTTTTACCCTTAAAAATCTCCATAGGCGACGTTTAAAAAATTCTACAGATTGCATGTTTTGCGTTACAGTGGAGGTCTAGGGCTAGAATTATTGCTCTCACTCTACCGGTTGCGGCGATACCTCACATGTGTGGTTTGACCACCGTTTTCATATGCGGGCGCTACTCACGTATGCGTTCGCTTCTGCGTGCGAGCTCGTCGGGACAGGGCGCTTTAAAAAATTTTTTTTTTTTTTTTATTATTTATTTTTTCAGTTTTTAAAAAAAAAAAAAATTTGGATCACTTTTATTCCTATTACAAGGAATGTAAACATCCCTTGTAATAGAAAAAAGCATGACAGGTCCTCTTAAATATGAGATCTGGGGTCAAAAAGTCCTCAGATCTCATATTTAGACTAAAATGCAAAAAAAAAAAAAAAAAAAGTCGTTTAAAAAAATGACACAAAATAAATTTGTGCCTTTAAGAGAGTGGGCGGAGCCGTCGTAATGACGTCGCTCCGGCCGTCACATGGTATGGAGACGGGTAGGCGCCATCTTGGCCTCACTTGTCTCCATACCTCAGCAGGGAAAGGACCCGATCGCCTCCGCCGCTACCGATGGCTCCGGTAAGCGGCGGAGGGTGCGGGAGAGCGGCGGGAGGGGGGGTGGCACCTCTCCCGCCGCCGATAACGGTGATCTCGCGGCGAACCCGACGCAGAGACCACCATTATCGTGTACAGAACCGCTCACTGAAAAGATGGATATCTCGGTTGTGGCAGTAGCTGCTGCCGTTACCGAGATATCCATCTTCAAAAAAATGACGTATATATACAGTGAGCGGGGCTGAAGTGGTTAATAATTAATAAAAGGGTTGATCCAGGCCAACCTAACTTATTTTTTATCATCCACATAAATTAGCCACCTAGATAAATGTGAAGATACACTTGAGTAGCCATAGGTAGTTCATAAAATGTTCAAAAGGAGTTTAAAAACTTCAGTAGGCAGCTCCACCTTGTACTTCAGTAGGCAGCTCCACCTGACCTCCACTGACTCCTCTCCCTTCTCACTGATGCATCACTCATCTCCCACTGCCAACTCTCCACTCATACTCCTCCATCGGTGACCCCCTATACCTACTCTCCCCTCCCAATGATCCATCACTGACCCCCACACTTCTACTGCTCCATTGCCTGCCTCCCCACTGACTCCATTTCCTCCTCTTTTAGATACCTCCTTACGGACTCCCAATGCAGTTTAAAAGATTCCCACTTCGTCAACCCTTGAACTGCTTGACACGCACACTTCTGCTATTATTAAAATCAGCAAAAAATCACTGTGTATAAAAACTTATCTTTGTTTAAATTGGTTTCCCGAAAAAGGTGTGCACACTTTTAACTCTCTCAAAAAGAAAAATGGTATTTCATCAGAAATGTTCAAATGTTTGCATAAGACTGGCGTTTCAAAAGCATGCATCTGTAATCTTGAGTTTTTTTAAATTATAAACAGATTTTTTTTCTTCTTCTACTTAGTAATGTTGAGTGACAGGGAATTCTGTAATTTAAAGTGATGACTCACCAAACAAGTCTCAGATTTTGTTTTTTGGTTTTACACGTGTCTGGGTAATTTCTGTACTTCCTGGCCTGCTATAATACCTTAACATGAAGACCCCAAGCCACACAGGAAATTCGCATCACTATGAATTTCCAGGATTGCAGTGCTATTCACTGACAGCTACAATGGACAGCAGTGCTCAAATCATGAGTTTTAGTGACTATGAACTAGCTAGCTGTATTGAAGGTAGCAACAGAATGACGTAATCCATCTGAATGATGTCAGATTATGGAACAAATGGTCAGTCACAAAAAAGGAGAACTGGAACATTAAAGTCTCCTTCTAAGAAAGACTGGTCAAAAGGAAGTTGACAAATAGTTTTTAGAACTCTATTAGCAGTTTTCCTTTTTTAAAGGCATGTGCACTTCTCAAGCTTTAGGTATAGATGAGCCAGCATTTTCAGTAAGATTACTGAAATTAAACTAAGATTAATGACCCAGCGTAAATCATTCCAACTCACTGTTAAAAGGCAATGGAATTTAGAAGTACTTTCAAACTACATTTGGCAAGTCTCTGATGGCACTATCGAAACTACTAACATTTTTCACACAACACCAGTGAGCACTCACTACAAAAAGTGGCCTGCTACCCTAATGCTGTCAATACTAACATACTCCTACTCTTGGACCTTTCTTGCTGCCTTCGACACAGTTGACCACCTGCTCCTCTTCAACAAACTCCACTCCCCTGGCCTCCGTGATTCTGCTATTTCATGGTTCTCCTCCTACCTATCTTACCGCACTTTCAGTGTCACATACAACATCTCCTCCACTCTGCTTCCTTTTCTGTTAGGGTACCCAAAGGCTCCGCCCTTGGACCCCTCCTATTTTCTCTGGGCCAGTTGATGACCTCCCATGGCTTCCAATACCACCTCTATGCTGACGATACCAGATATTTCTCTCCACTCCTCAACTTATCTCCTCACGTAGTACAAGCTTACTGAGCAACATGTCAGTAGGGTTGTCCCGATACGATACTATTATCGGTACCGATACCGAGCATTTGCGCGAGTACTTGTACTCACACAAATGCTCCTGATGCCTTAGCCGATACCTGGGATGGGAGAGAGGCGATGTGCAACAGGAAGTCAGTGGGCAGAGTCAGCGGACAGCGAGTCCTCAAGCAGGTAGGCTGGCACGGGTGCAGGGCACAGCTGCATCATCCATCGGGATCGGCGACCGGAGTTGGCACATTCGGTAATGGAAGTGACGCTCCGTGTTGCCCTTACACCGTCAGTGCTTAAAAATCCCGACGCCCATCCTAGTACACCCTGCACTCGGCCACAGTATGCCAGCAGCGGACATCTTGTTAAACCCAGCCCATATAGTTCGGGCTGGGTGTAACAAGATGTCCGCTGCTGCTCCTTAATTGAGGCCAAGTGCAAGTTGTACCAAGATGAGCATCGCAGAGGCAGCATAGAAAAAGAAAACCATAAGTGCCAGCCATCAATCAGTGCTCATCAGTGACATCTGTTAGTGCCATTCCTCAGTGCCCATCCAGCCAGTGCCACTGCCAGCCATCAGTGTGTGCCACCTTTCAGTGCCCATCAGTGCGTGCCACCTGTGCCACCAGTGCATGCCACCTATCAGTGCGTGTCACCTATCAGTGCTTATCAGTGCTGCTTAATCAGTGCCATCTATTAGTGCTCATCAGTCAGTTGATCCAGAGAAAGGCAAACCCCCACAATAAAGCATGATCTAATTAGCTCTGGTGGGGGAAAAAATTCCTTCCTGATCCCCAGGACCAACAACCTCTGACGTTATGCAGGAATCCATAATTGTCAGTGACTAAATGGGCATTAAAAGGATTGTAAGGTTTAACCCCTTGACGCCGACGTAACACATATATGCCACCCCACTGGACTGAGCTTTGCTCCTTGGGCCGCATATCTCTCTTTGTGCTGGGAACGCGCCGCATGGGGGTCTCACCCAGAGTCCCGTTCTAACGATCGGGAACGTCTGATTCCAGGTCACCCTATCACTGTTATCACAGTGATCAGTCACTGTAAAGCCCGCCCCTGTGTTTTCTGTCTCTGTGAATGGACGAAAGAGATACATTGCATCTTTCTCGATCCTCAGGGTCAGGGCCAAGGGTCAGGATTTTTTTTTATTTTTTAATTAGTATCAGTGTCAGTGTATTTTAGGTAGGATATAAACAAAAAAAAGGAAAATGCGCACTATTGTTTCTGGGCTGTACAATGGGTACGAACAACAACCAACATATGTTGTATCGCTGCAAACGTCAGGAGCGCGAGAATTTGTTTTGGGTTGTTCGTTGGTGGTAGATTATGGTAGTAGCAAGAAATATAAGGCTAAAGTAGAAAAAAAAAAATCAGGAGATATCCATTACCATTTACCACCAAATGAAACACCAATTTGTCCTTAAAAAAACGTGGTATAATCCACCTAGATGCACAAAGTAGTTTTGATGATATGTACGGTTTTACTAACACAAGACAAAGTTGCAAAATTGTGTTTAGACATTAAGATTTGTTTTGCCCTTAGTAATATAGGGGTTAAATAAAAAAAACAACATGTTATACTGACTGGCACCCTGAACCTCATCTTCTGGGGCCCCCCACTGGCACCCTCCTTTCCTCTTCTCTGTGCACCTGAAGAATTGCTCTCGAGCCAGGCTATGTGTAGCTATTGACACACACAGCATGGCTTAACTCCGCCCCCTGCTTCCTCCTTACTGAATTTGATTGACAGCAGCAGAAGCCAATGGCTCCTGCTGCTGCCTCTGTGAGCAGAGAGAGAGCAGAAAGCCGCTGCAGGAAGGTACAGTGCTGGGTTGAGTAAAGACTCAGGTAAAGTATAGAGGGTGGTCGGGGGCGATACAAACATTTGGACGTTTTTTACATTAATTCAGGAAATGCATTAAGGTAAAAAAGATGTCCAGTCTTTAGAATAACTAGGATATGTGATCACAAGCAGGCTGGAGGCTTTACTGAAAAAAATAAATAAATAGAAACCTTAAACCTGCAAATAAACACTGCTAGCGTCAGGCTGCATTGCCATATGTTTGACGCTGTAAATAACAGATTACAGTATTAAAAAAATATATAATTTTTTTATACAGTATACTGTATAAGCAGAGTTTTTATTACACTGTGCATCAATGTCCTTAAAAATATGTAAAAAATATTTATGTATGGGATCTTCCTCCATTACAGTAATTAACTAAACTTTGATTATTCTTTTTAGAACCCATTTTCTCCCTTTTTGTGGGTCGCTTATCAAAGAAGGCAGAGCGCGTGTGTGGAAGGCCATCTCTGGGATGTTGGAGGGACCCAGCCTGTTTGGCCTCTCTATTCTCCATTTTTCCAGAATCCTAGGTTATTTTAGCTCCCCTACTGGACCTTTTAAGGGAATTATGGTCGGAATAGATACACATTGATGTATTATTGTGGATATTTGTATATATTCAATGTGTAAATTATTAATATATTGTAGCATTACAGATGATATCTCCAACACCTGTTCCTGAAGAATTGGACTACGTTCCAGGAAATTTTATATATGTAATTTTATATATGTAATGGATTTGCGTCTCTAAAGTCCCGCCTAGATTATAGAATCTTTTCCTTTCATTTAGGTAAATAAATTAGTCCTAAATAACCTGTAAGCCTTAGACCCCTTTCACATAGGGGCGGTGCCGGCGTTAGGGATAAAGCAACGCTAGTTTTAGCGGTACTTTACCGCTGTTATAGCGGTGTGCTTTAAGCCCCACTAGCGGCCGAAAAAAGGGCCTGTTTTGCGCTGCCCTAACGCTTTGGCAGCGTGGCCCATTCATTTCAATGGGCAGGGCTTTTTAGAAGCGGTGTATACACCGGTCCCGCACTGCCCCAAAGATGCTGCTTGCACAACTTTTTTTCCCATCCTGCAAGTGCACTGCCCCAGTGTGAAAGCACTCAGGCTTTCACACAGGGGTGGCTTGAGAGGCGCTTTTTTTAGCGCTAAAACACCTGAAAAGCGCCCCAGTGTGAAAGGGGTCTAAATGACCCCTGTACAGAATACAATGGTAGCAGCCTATCTGACCAGGCCATTTTTATTCAGGTGTTGCTCTGGTCTACCAGCCCGCCTCAGGTCTAAAACTGGCCATAGGCATGACATTTTGCATTTACAAACGGTAGAATCACAAAAACTGCGTAGTGTAAGGGCATGCCTGAACAATCTCCTCAATTTATATCCAGTCAGGCCGGCCCTTGCACTGCTTAGCTTTTGAAAGATCTAAAGGAGATTATATAATCAGAGTGTGATGTATTTCATTGCTAAAGGTAAAAAAAAAAAAAAAAAAAATACTGATCACTTCGCCAGAGTAGTACAAGGTTACTATGGAAGCATTATATAGCTCCGGACAAAGTGTGTTAATGAAAAAAAAAAAAAAAAAAAATTGTAAAAAAAATAAAAAAATATAATAATAAAAATAAAAAAAATCATTATTATTATTATTAGTTTTTTTTCGTATTGTCACCAGTCAGTGTTTCTGATCACTGCCACACCAGTTCTATGACGACGCTGTACTACACTGGTGATGGTATGTACAAAAAAAAAAAAAAAAAGTTTTTTTTTTTCTAAAAAAAATTGACAAAAAAATTACAACTTCAAAAAAATCTCCATGCTACTAAATACCTCAGACTGTCTACTTTCCAAAAAGGGGTCATTTAGGGGATATATGTACTGTCCTGATATTTTTTGGGTCTCAAGAAATAAGAGTCAGCACCATCAGGATTGATCAATTTTCAGATATATACCATAGTTAGTGGACTGTATAACTTTCCTACAGAATAAATAATATACACTTATGTAGAAATGTAGCAGAATACATTTGGCCTAAATTTATGAAGAAAGGCTATTCGTTTGCAAAATTTTATAGCAGAAACAAAGAAAGTTTTTTTTGTTTTGTTTTTTTTCCCTGAAATTTTCTGCCTTTTTTCATTTATTTAGCAAACAATTAAAAAATCCAGTGGCGATGAAATACAACCAAAAGAAAGCTCTAGTGGAAAAAAAATTATAAAAATTTAGTTTGGGTTCAGTGTTGCATGACCACGCAATTGTCATTTAAAGCGTGAAAGCACGGAAAGCTGAAAATTGGCCTGGGCAGGAAGGGGGTGTGAAAGTGCCCAGTAATGAAGTGGTTAAAGGAAAACTTTTTTGGATAGATTTTAGATAATACTTTGAAATTATAATCCATCAGGTTTTCAATGATTAGGATATTTTCCCTCACTTCTTGTCTCAAAGACCATAATGAACCATACAAATATAATAAATGATCCCTTCGGCTTTCATGATAGTTTACCCTGTACAAACTTTTACATTTTACCAATGAATCTATAGATTCAGGAATCATTTTATCATTACCTATCGTAGCAAAGTGATACAAAAAGGGCTTTCCTTTGGTGGTATTGTCTTCTAAAACTCATTTTAATTTCTATGTATTTTAATGGCAAAAAAGAAAAAAAGACCAGTGATCGTTTTAAAAAAACTAGCATTACTCATAATAATTTTATTAGCATCTTTTTCTATTATATTCTGTTAAAAGAAATTAAGGTATTTTTAAAAACTGCTTTTTTAATCACAAAACCTACTTAAAGCAGAGTATCACCCTTTCTAACACCCGCAACCCAACTGGTAGCCGATACCTGTGCTGGTAATCTTTTGTTATTTACCGTATATACTCGAGTATAAGTCGTTCCGAGTATAAGTCGAGGCCCTAATTTACTATAAAAAAAATGGGAAAAACTTATTGACCCGAGTATAAGACGAGGGTGAGAAATGCACAGCTACTGTAAGTGGAAAAGAGGGTCAACAATGCCCATTTGCAGCATCACTGTGCCCATTTGCATACCTTACTGTGCCCATTTGCAGCCATAGGTCCCCTGAACTTCAAACTCGGTAGTTAGGGGTTCCTAGATGCCCCCTAGCTGAAGCCAAAATTTGGGGTCTCTGAACCCAAAGGGTCCTGAAATGACATTGCTGCAGATGGACACAGTTGACCGAATTTGGGGCCCCGTATCTCGGGGCCACTCAGTGCTAGGAACCCTAAATTTGGTGTGCAAAGCTGGGGTTTCTAGCACCAAGTGGCCCCGAGATACAGGGCCCCAAAACTCAGTTCAGAAAATGTCAAGCACTTTTCTGCAGCAGAGAATGACATTTTCCGAACCGGTTTTGGGGCCCCGTATCTCAGGGCCACTTGGTGCTAGGAACTTCATCTTTGGATATGTTATCGTTCCACTGGGTTTGCACACCAAATTTGGGGTTCCTAGCACCAAGTGGCCCTGAGATACGGGGCCCCAAAGTCGGTTTGGAAAATGACATTTTTTGCTGCAGAAAAGTGCTTGACTCGAGTATAAGTCGAGGGGGGCACTTTCAGCACAAAAAAAATGTGCTGAAAAATTCGACTTATACTCGAGTATATACGGTATTTATTTATTTTTTTTAGTTACTTTTTTTTAAAAATTCCCTCCACTTCCAGCCCTAGTTGCTGCGGCGATTGTATGTCATTGTATCTGTGTCATCAACCTGTGGCATCCTTTGCTTCTGCCATCGCATTATTTCTGTAATTAACACAATGCGCCACGCTGTGTCTCGACTGCGCAGGAGTGAGATCGGGAGGTGCATGCTGGGTAGCCGGCTGTAGTAAATTCCAGAATCAAATGCAAGCGGGCTTCAGATGCCCACAGTAGCAATGGCCACTGTCTGCATACCGGGGACACTCAACTCATTAACTCAGATTTTTAAGCCACATCAATGATCACACTAATAACAGTTTACACTTTCGATTGTACTAGCAAAGAAAAGCAAGGGCGTGCTTTTCTTTAAGAAATTGACAAGGAGACCGGAACTCAGCTTTAAAAAAAATTAGGAAGAAAAAAATAAAAGAATAATTTTGTCTGCATGTTAAAAAAAAAAATTAATTAAAAAAAAGGTCAAAAAGTTCTAATTAGTGCTAGTGAGGTTATCAAGGGTTTAATTGAGAGTTATGTAGGAAAGACCTTCATTTAAAAAACAAAAAAAAAAAAAAATCGACTTTCAGGTTAGCTGACGCAAATTACAATGTAAAACTTTTTTTTTAAACTGTTAGTGATATTACTAAACAGTGATCAGTGGAGAAGTTAGTGACTGGGATATCAGCTGTCAACTAACAGTGGGACCTGGCAGGTACACCGACAGGCGTGCAACCCAGTGGCACAAAAACTGGAACACTAGGTCGCCCCCCATAGATTAAAGGATAAGTTCACTTTTGGAACATGGTACATGATCCACCTGTTTTTAGGGTGAAACATGTTCCAGGATTACCAGCTCTTCTCCCTCACGCCCCCCCCGTGACAGTGGTCTGGGGATCTTCTCCTCGCATCCGCTGTCACTATTTGAAAAGTTTCCTGTGAATCAACGCCTACAAGTACCGTCCGCCATTGCGGCAGATTGTTTGTAGTTTGTCAATGAGCTGCGAGGGTACTGCTAAGCTGCTTCGTTCATTGATTTTTCCTGTTATCAGGTAACTGTCTGCCCCATACGAGGTATGGGCAAACAGCTATGTTGAGAGTCTACAGGATCTGATCATTGCGAGTGAAATGCTCTGCAGTCTTCTTGAAATAAAAATAATAAAAGCACTTTTTTTTACCAGCAAAAAAAAAAAAAAAAAATATGTGCATTTAATATTTTTTTAAAGGTGAACCTGTCCTTTAAAGTGGTAGTAAAGTCACTATGTTTATTTTTCCCTATAGGTAAGCCTATAAGAAAGGCATACCTAAACATCTGCTAAACGTGCACCGTTCAGATGTTTACTTTAGCAGCAGCCGGTGACGTCACCGGCGCATGCGCTCTGAAGGAACAGCATCCCCTTGCCGTTCTTTCAGAGCTCAGTGCCGTGGGAGTGACATCATCACGGCATGGCCATTCACGCGGCCGAAGCCCACGAACCCAGAAGATAAAATAGCTGAAGATGGAAGTGCCGTGACCGGCTGGCTTTGTTTCCAGGTAAGTCTGTCAAAATCTGCTATTTTTTCCCCCTTTTTTTGTTGCGGTTTACTACCACTTTAACTGAAGAAAAGCAGATGTTATGTAATGAAGCCCTGGGCACGTGTTTATACCATGAAATTTCACATTCTTGCTTAAGCCTATTTGTCATCAGTTCTTTCTAACTGTACAGATGATCACACGAGAATATAATTCAAGCTTTCTTCCCTTTCTTCGCAAGGACGTAAAGAGGAAAATGAGTAAGCAGCAGTCAAAAGTACTAAACTCTATACAAAATACTGTGCCTGGATAAAGAGCAGCATCACGATTTGATGTCTCATGCTTGGCGGCCCTTCCCGGTTAGGATGCCAAAGAAAGTAAGCATAGCATTTTGCCAAGGGGAATTCTCTGCATGCTGGAGCTGGGTGTGCCAAACTCTATCAACAGGATATTGTGCAAAATTTCACAAAATCACAGGTAAAAGGATTAAAATAAAACATACCACTCCCTATGCCAGCAGAACAGATTGTGAACGGTTTACATGATTCCTTCTTAACAATGAAGACATTCTTACTGAAACTAGATCTACAGCCAAAAAAGTTTATGGATAGAATGAGGAAGCCATGCCAGGATTTTATTGCTGCCTGTGTCCCGCTGGGCAGATTCACCTTCTAATTCCCAATGACTGCTGTCACTGGGGCAGAAAGTGATATCCAATTCAAAATTTGACAGCTGTCCCCAGAACAGGGGGTGAGGGTAAACCTTCTAATGGGGACACGGGTTCCAGTGACTCCGGTCTAAGGCTTCACGTACACATAGCCTACTATGCCCACGGGCTGCAGGAAAGCGCAAATTTCGGCAAAACCATGCCGCAATTTTACAGCGTTTTGCGGCGATTGTTCCGTGTTCAGGAGAGGGAGGTTGAGGAAGTTTGAACCTCCCCTAACTGCAGCAGCTTCTAAATGATCCTAAACGCCTATGTGTATTTTGATTGATGGACTTGAGTTTAGGAGCTGATAACTGTTTAGTTTTTTCTTTTTAAAACATTAAAAAGCGGAGTTGTTTTGTACGTTTATTAAAAGTCAGCAACTACAAAAAGTGTAGCTGCTGACTTTTAATAAACTGACACTTACCTGTCCCACGGTCCAGCGATGGGGCCGCCCGAAGCCTAGCTCCTCTCCCCTTCCTCTCCGCGGCGCCGTCATTACTAATGTGGGCACCCAACTGTGAAAGCTTTGCTGCTTCACAGCCAGGGATGCACTGCGCAGGCGCGAGTCGTGCTGTGCTTTCGTAGCGACCAGGCATTCATCTGGGACCTGTGACATGTCCCAGAAGATTGCAGAGAGGGAGGGGCCGCTTAGGTGGAGAGAAGGATTCGCCTAGGCGGCCAATCGACAGAAGGAGGAAATGGGACAGGAAGTACCTGTCAAAACTAGGTACCCCCACCAAAAAAAAAAGATTGACATGCCAAATGTGGCATGTAAGGGGGCGAGGAGTGCTTAAAGCGGAAAATCCACTTTTTTTGGGTGGAACTCCGCTTTAATGTGACACTTAATTTCTGTGCACCATTGCATAGAAATGCATAATGAAATGGAGCTGCGGTGCAGGATGGGAAAAAGCAGATGTTGCAGATCTCTAGACTGCACTACAGCTCACTCGAAGGTTGCGTTTAAGGCCTCATTCACACAGGCGTACTATTCTATGACTGGTCTGCAAAAATCAACATCACAGTAGTTGAAATGTAACTTATGTCAAGCTCACCCACGACAAGCAAATTTCAGCTGGCTTTTTCCTAGCACAGGCCACAAAATCAGAGTATTATACAGATACACAATCTGATTTCTTTCAGGTTTCAGTATACAGCGCCTTGAAAAAGTATTCATACCCCTTGAAATTTTCCACATTTTGTCATGTTACAACCAAAAACATAAATGTATTTTATTGGGATTTTATGTGATAAACAAACACAAAGTGGCACATAATTGTGAAGTGGAAGGAAAATGATAAATGGTATTCAAACTTTTTTTACAAATATCTGCAAAAGTGTGGTGTGCATTTGTATTCAGCCCCCTTTACTCCGATACACCTAACCAAAAGCCTTCAGAAATCACCTAATTAGTAAATAGAGTCCACCTGTGTTTAATTCAATCTCAGTATAATTACAGATGTTCTGTGAAGCCCTCAGAGGTTTGCTAGAGAACCTTAGTGAACAAACAGCTTATGAAGGCTGAGGAACACACTAGACAGGTCAGGGATAAAGTTGTGGAGAAGTTTAAAGCAGGGTTAGGTTATAAAAAAATATCCCAAGCTTTGAACATCTCACAGAGCACTGTCCAATCCATCATCTGAAAATGGAAAGAGTATGGCACAACTGCAAACCTACCAAGACATGGCTGTCCATCTAAACTGACAGGCCGGGCAAGGAGAGCATTAATTAATGGTAACTATGATAACTCTTGAGGCACTGTAAAATAAACCCCAAGCATTTGCATGGTACTTACCAGGGTTGGCTGGTACCACTGGTTCCTCATCAGTGGAGCTCAGTAGTCGCATCAGTTTGGATTGCTGGGTGTCATCCAGAGGAAACAGACTACTGTAGTCCTACAAACAAATAAATGCATATAAGAGAAGCACAGCTCCTTGGGGGCAGGCACTTTAGCCGTACAGCTCAGGGGTACATAGATTTGATTACCATGAAGAATACTATATTTTCTTCCATTTTTTGGGGTGTATTCTCTAATCTCCTCCCACAATTCCAAACGCCCCTGTAGGCTTACTTGCTTTCACTGCAAACAGGCCTTTTTTGTGTGTTGGTGGAAGAGCCTGGAGTTCCACAAGTGTTAAAAACGTATGTAAACCTTAAATCTATTGTTCATGTGGTTTGGTATCACATTCCTGCAATGCAGTTTTCAGAGGCTAATCTAGTTTTGTGAACCTCTAGCCTAGTTTCTTACCTGGAGATTCTGCCAGTAACAGCAGTTCCTATTGCAGGTAGACAACATTAAGTTACCCCCTTACAATTAGTGGCAATTTTGTCAGCCTGCCTTGTGTGCTTTTGGTTGGCAAACAGAGCTGCTCATCCGATAAACCTCATAGGTAGTTTAAAAGTCAATTGAAGTGGCTCACATGGAAGGCTGACAACACTGCTGCTATTTTCAAGACAGGGGCTTAAAGAAGCTGTAAAGGCAAAATGTTTTTTATCTTAATGCATTCTAGGTATTAAGATAAAAAGCCTTCTGTGTGTAGCAGCCTCCCCAGCACCCCCTAATTACTTACGAGAGCCCCTTCTCTCTCCAGCGATGTCAACGAATGTCTAAGCTGTCCGGGACACTCCTCATGATTGGCTGTGACACAGCAGCAGTGCCATTGGCTCCTGCCGCTGTCAATCAAAGTCAGTCAGTCAATCAGAGGAGAGAGGTGGCGGGCTGGGTCAGGGCTCTGTGTCTGAATGGGCACTGAACAGGAGGGAGGGGCCAGGAGCACCGAAGAGGGACCCGAGAAGAGGAGGATCTGGGCTGCTCTGTGCAAAATCACAGAGGAGGTAAGTGTAACATGTTTGTTGTTTTTTTTTTTAAACGAGCCTTTACAATCACTTTTAAGCCAGCCATAGCTGGATCTACATTTGGCCAGTCCAGCAGGAACTGGCCAAATTTTGATCCATCTATGGGAAGGCTGGTTGTACTGAAGTTCATCCATCGATAGACTACAGTACAACCAGCCTATCAGGTTTTTATTCACCCAATCACTCTTGGCAGCTATAGTCATTGTATTCTGCTGGTGGGGGAAGTTCACTGTGCTCCCCACTGGCAGAACATATAAGCGTTGCAGGAGGGATTCCCCCATTAACACTGACTGTGTTGATGGGCCAATCAAGCACATTTATTTCCTTCAAGGAAAATTACATAATGCATGGCCTGCCTCAGCTTGCAGCAGGAAGACTTGTTACTAGTAGATTCTTTAGGTAAGAAATGTTACAAATTTACAACAACAAAAAATCTGCCTAAGAAAACTGTACACAGCAAGGCATGATGCTAAAAAAAAAAAAAAAAAAACAAAAAAAAAAAAAAAAAAGAGATTTTTGTCCCCCCCCACACACATTGTTTGTATGTATGTGTGTATATATATATATATATATATATATATATATATATATATATATATATATATATATATATATATATATATATATATATATAAAAAGTGTTTTTCAATTAAGTTGTAAAGTTTATAGGTCACATTAACCACTTCACGCAAATCGCCGTACCCGTACGTCAGTACTTTGATGTTAAATACAGGGGTTTTGGCAGCAGCTAGTTGCCATAACCCTGGTATTTTCAGAAACGGCGTGCGGTTCTCTCTAGGATAAAAGTGGTCTCTGCGGCGGATTCACCGCAAAATCACTTTTATTGGGGGCGGCTCAATAACATTAGATGGCGGAAGCGGCGTCAAACATCACTGCCGTCCAATGGTCTTAAAGGTCTTTTTCAAAAAAAAGACATTTCATTTTTTAAATTTTTGTTTTTTTATTGCATTAAAGTCTAAATGTTAGATCGGAGGTCGTTTTGACCCCAGATCTCACATTTAAGAGGTCCTGTCATGCTTTTTTACTATTACAAGTGATGTTTACATTCCTTGTGATAGGAATAAAAGTGAACCAAACATTTTTTTTAAAAAGGACAGTGTAAAAATAAAGAATAAAAAGTAAAATAAATAAGAAAAAAAAATTAAAAAATTTAAAGCGCCCTGTCCCACTGAGCTCGCACGCAGAAGCAAACGCATACGCAAGTCACGCCCGCATAGGAAAACGGTGTTCAAACCCCACTTGAGGTATCGCCGCGATCGTTGGAGTGAGAGCAATAATTTTAGCCCTAGACCACCTCTGTAACTCAAAACTGGTAACATGTAGAAATTTTTAAACGTCGCCAATGGAGATTTTTAAGGACCAAAGTTTGTCGCCATTCCACGAGCGGGCACAATTTTGAAGCGTGACACGTGTATCAACTTACTCGGCGTAACATTATCTTTCACACTATAGAAAACAATTGAGCTAACGTTACTGTTGTCTTATTTTTTAATTAACAAAAGTGTACTTTTTCAAAAAAAAATTGCGCTTGTAAGACCGCTGGGCAAATACCCTGTGACAAAGTATTGGAATGACCGCCATTTTATTCTCTAGGGTAATATATAACGTTTGGGGGTTCCAAGTAATTTTCTAGCAAAGAAAAAATGAGCAGAAATAGCTTGTGAAGTATGGTGCTGTATGCAAATCACAGGGAAACCCTTTTACATTGCTGGTAAAGGAAGCATGTTGAAGGCCTGCTGACAAGCCCTGCAGGGGCTGCGTTAACGTTTCGCACGCCTAAGCGTACTTCTTCAGTTCTGAAGGGTTTCCCTGTGATTTGCATACAGCACCATACTGCACAAGTTATTTCCGCATCAGCAATTGAATGCAAAGTTCCTGGTTCCTGGTCTTTTCTATTGAGGAGAATGGTGTGCTGTGACTACACACTGAATGTTGCTCTGAACTGACTGTGAGCCGCTCCATGCCAAACAGCAAGACAGCAGAGTCTGAGGACATCCCCAGTAATTGAAAGTGGTGAGAGCCCAAAAGGGCAGTTTCTCTTTCCCTCCTTATCTGCTTATCAATAGTCTTTGCATTTGTTTGCCATTCACCCTCCTGCATGGATTGACACACTTGAAACTGATGAACTGTGAAAATATCATTCTGGTCTAAATTGGAAAAGAGACTAAGCCCTTTCTTTGGAGTGGTCTGTCCTTTGCTCCGTATATGCTGCATTGAGGAAATAGTGTTTGTGCACTGGACATACCTAGTAACAGGAACGCTGGTCTTTCTATTTCCAAAACAACTGGTGTATACACACATTTAGTGCACTGAGGTTGGAAGCTGCTTGTGGAGGATTTCCTTCTAACAGAGGGTTAAAAAACCCCACCTAATTCAGCTATGTAAGGTCTTGTCTATGTGGATATATGTAGTTTCTTTTCAGTACTGCTCAATCTGATGCACAGTTAATACTAGACCACATAAGACTTGATATCCCATCAGTAGCTTACCCCAAGTAATGTTTGGTGCTATACTTTTTTCTTTGGATTCAAATGGACACTGCATGCGTTTTTGGCCTGCAGGCACGCTCTGCAGTTTTATTCATCAATGTTGCAGCATGGTTTTTAATTTTGGTTTAGTGTAGTGAGACGGACTGTGTTATTTAGATACATTGTTTATCTTACATATACTTGGAATTTTTTGTATATGTAAAAACCCCCACCCTTAATAAATCCTTTTTGCATTTTTGTACCATAAGCCGTAGTTGACCATTCCCCTTTTTTGCTTTCTGTGGATTCCCTTGTCTCCTCTTCCTGTTGTTGAGACGGAGAGGTTTGGACTTCCCTCAAAGCCGTCTTTGCACCTGCGCGAGAAAACCCATGCGTGTGCAGATGGTCAGGAAAACCAGCGCATGCTCAGATTTGTCACAGGGCTCTTCTGGGACCCAAAGCCCTGCGGCACATCTGCATGCGCTCAGGGTATGGGGAGTAAAGGACATAGTCTCACTTGGGCAAAAAATTATTCAGTTAAAATAAAGTCCATTTGTAAAAGAGGGAGTTGAGAGGAGGAAGGGAAGCATAATATGATATTTAGGGTAAAGGTCCATTTGAAAAGACTCTTCTGAATGCAGCCTTGGTTCATCCAAGCATATTTTAGTTTTAGTAACCATTGGTCTTATATCCTCCTTTATCCATAAAGGAGATCTAGAACTCTGCTCTATCCACTGTAACTATTACAATCCCAATGGGTGTGCATTTTACTTGTTATGCTTTTGGATATTTAATTTAGCAATGAGACTGTCTTATAAAGCAAAGCTAATAAGCTCAACTACAGGTATTTCACAGCTAGAATCCTGAATATTAGGAATAAACTAGTGAGTGACTTATCTCACAGATATCCTCCAAAAAAAAAAAAATTATGATTATTGTATAGACTTAGCCTTTAATACACTATTCACACGTTACACCACTTGTATATAAAATATAATTTTCTAAACCGACTATTGAACTGAGCACACCTCAATGTCTTCTCGATGTCTTTTCCTTTGCCTTGGGGAGGGCTGACCTTTGTTTTGGGTGGAATAAGAAGTCATGGCGCACCAAACAGATAACCTGGAAGAAAGTCCATATATTATGTAGTACCCATGGCCATCATCCGTATTGTATACGGAAAAACGAAAAAAAAAAAAAAAGAAAGGGTCAGACTGTACAGACCAGAAAGAAAGGAAGATGGCCATACAAAATGACAAGCATAAAAACAGCATGGAACCTGTAAATTAAAATGTCAATTAAGTTTGCTAAAAGTATACTCACTTAGCCAAAGCCCGGCCTGGCGGATCCATTAACGTGTGCCATTTGGCAGAGTCAGTGAGAAGGGAGGGCAGCACATGTCCTAAGAGGGTGAGCGTTAGCTGATGCATGTCCAGAGAGAAGATAGCATAGAGTAGTTCTACAGCTCGAAGCACAAATTCAAGGCGGGTTTCTTTCAGAAGTTCCTAGACAGAAGAAGATCAATAGAACAACCCACTATAGTTTAGATTTTTATATTACAAATAAAGCCACAGAAGATTTACAATGTGAAGACTTCTTTATTATAGTCAAAGCAACTAAATAAAGATTTACCACTTTTTTTCTTTTGTCAGGTGAAATTGAATGTTTTGTATTTAATATGCTGCCAGCCGGTAAAGCTCAAGGCTGCTTTTTGTGTTTTCACATCTCTCTTTATCTGCTGTAAAAAGCTTGGTTACGTAGCTCAATAGCACAAAATCAAAGCTGCAGACACAAGTGAATGAATCAGAGCAATGACTCACCCACCTCGCTCTCCCAGTATCTGTTATACACTCACCCGCCACTTTATTAGGTACACCTGTTCAATTGCTCGGTAACACATTGCTAATCAACCAATCACATGTCAGCAACTCAATTTAGATACCTAAACGTGGTGAAGATTTACAGAAGCCAGAAGACCTGTTGAAGGGAGGCGAGGAGACACCTGGTAGATTCCACATAGAATTTCACAGCTCAATTGTAAACAAATGCCCCCCTGCCCAATTCTAGCACGTGGGGGTGGACCAAAATGCAGAGGAAGGCATGTCCGAAAATTTGGCAGACTTTGAAGTCCATATCTCGCAGGCTGATTGGGAGCCAAGCTTGGGGAGTGTCGACTTGGCGGAAAGGGAAACAAAAGAAAAATTTCCTAACATATGAAAAAGGGAGAAAATTTTGTTTTCAGGCTTCTTCCACTGAGAAAGTTGAGTGGTCTTGCCTCCAGTAGTGTCCTTCAGAATGGTATCAAGGGCAGATCCAAAGAGAGATTTCCCACGCAGATCAGATACATCTTAGACATGAATACCACAGTTAAGCATGCACGAGATAAGCCAGGAAGCCCACAGCAAACCATGGCAACTGAAGTTTAAAGCTACGGCCATTTGCTCCATGTATCCTAAAAGCAAGGGTTCAACCACAGCAGTGGTAGGATCTCCTTTAAAGAATTTTGCCTTTTCAACCATGGTTTGGCACTGCCAGGACGGGATGAAGAGCAGGGCCAGCAAGCAAGAACATAGCTCTAGTCAGTAAATAACTGGGTTATTTGGGCCATAAAGTTTTGCCTGACCGTAGTAAAAATCCAAATTGAAAAAGCAGAGGTAACAAACACACCCGATGGAGGCAAAGAGGACTCTGATGTTATAAAGGAATTGCAATAACCCAAACGCTAACTTAGTACTTGTGGTTGTGGCTCTGAGCTATTAGGCAACAGGTGAGATAGAAAACGTTGTCAGCAGAAGATGGTGAAAAGAAGAGTGTAGTTGGTAGTCTTATGAGAACTACATCTCTGGTCAGAGAAGAACCTCCTGCGTTGAGGTAGAAGAGGCTGTCAAATTAAAAATAGGTAAAGGCTATAATAACATTACCTATAAGGCTGAATAAAGAGAGACAATAATGGCTAGGTAAAAAAACACTTAAAAGTGTAGATTACCCCCCATAAGTGTGCCTTCAAAATCCCTGGGGTGTATGATGTAGGATAAAATGATACAATGTAGTGTAGATACAATGTAGATACAGATCCAAGTAGTGATCCAACAAGACATGTATAGCTAGAAGATGGTATGTAAAAGGTACAAGGAAACTGTGTTTTACCCTGTCCTTGGTGGTCACATCGAGGATTCAGTCTTCACCCATCAGTGTGGGAATACCATACCTCCAAAAGGGGTCTTCAGGGTCTGGATATCATAGGAATCGACAACTGCCATGAATCTGTATCATTCGTTACACCACATGCCAAGGTGAGTGCCGAACGCAGGATCCAGTGACCGCAAACATTACAGTCTGGGTACAGTTCTCACAGTATACACCAAAGGTAATAAATCTGGAAACTGCTAGTGAGCCATTAGGAAATAAGTAGTCCGATATTGATAGAAGTCTCTCTTAGTTCATGGACACTTCCTACAGGTTTCAAACAGAAAGTCCATACAGAGGTACGGACAGAAAGCTGTAGCAAATGTCAGCGTGACATTGCACTTATGATCCACTGATTGTGAGATCAATGCTCTGCAGCCTCCTGAGAAAAAAAATAAATAAATGCACATTTTCTTACCTGCGAAAATATGTGCATTTATTTAGTTATTTTTTTGTAAAAGTTGAACTTAGCTTTTAAGGGCAATCTATACTTTTCCCATTAAAGGCAAAGGAAGAAGGTTAATTAATTGAAACTGTAACAACTGATTTGATAAAAAAAAAAAACACAAACTCACTCATTTTCTGGTCCTCCCCCTGTCGACTCCTTGTTCCTCACACACATTGTTACTCAAGCCGGTACATCATATGCTGATGCCCACTTCCTAGATCGGAGGCCTACCACTGCTATCATCCTGCTTGTGAAATAGCTTTCTACAGTGACATTTGTCACAGGATGTTCTGATGATGCCAATAGACTGACTGCCTACATCACCATGGCATCAGAACTCCCCATTTTAGCATCATGCTGATGCCAAGAATGCATTTACAACACACTAGCTGCATTACAAAATACAAAAATAGGATTTTTTCGTCATACTTACCTGTAGAATCTTTTCTTTGAGTACATCATGGAACACAGAGTTAGGCTAATATTCATTATCTACTGGGTTATACTTCATCTCCAGGTGAGTGGACACTGGTAGACCAAAGGTCTTTAGATAGGAAGTGATCCCCTATATAACCCTCCCATACAGGACTTACTTCAGATTTGTAGCAAGCACTGAATCATCAAAAAGAGGGGAGGGACCTCTGTGTCCCATGATGTAGTCAAAGAAAAGGATTTTACAGGTAAGTATGAAGAAAAAATCTTATTTTCTTTTTCATACATCATGGGACACAGAGTTAGGCTAATATTCATTATCTACTGGGACATCCCAGAGCAATAGCCTTGAGGGGAGGGAGACACCCTGCCAAACAATAGCCATCAGACCTTACACAGCAGCCCGCAGTACACTGCGGCCGAAAGCCAAATCCTCGGCTGCTTGAACATCCACTTGAAAATTTTGTGAACGTATGCACTGAAGACCAGGTAGCAGCCTTACAAATCTAAGCCACAGATACCTGATGGCAAAAAGCCCAGGAGGTTCCTACACCTCTGGTAGAATGAGCTCCCACCCTAAAGGGAGGAACTTTAAGTTTCAGACCATAGGCCTGAATGACCAATTGACGGACCCAATTGGCAATGGAAGCCTTGGAAGGTACCTGCCCCTTCTTGGGTCCTTTTGGTAAAATAAAAAAGGAGTCCAATCTTTGGATCTCCGCAGATCTAAACAAATAAACCTTGACTGCCCGGACAACGTCCAAGGAATGCAGTCGTCTCCCTTCCGCCGAACGAGGCTGAGAAAAAAGGCAGCAAAATAATGTCCTGATTTAAATGAAAGGCTGACACCACCTTTGGCAAAAAGGATGGAACAGGTCATAACACGACCCTGTCATGGTGAAGTATCAAGTAAGACTCCCTGCACGAAAGGGTCACCAACTCCGACACCCTTCTTGCCGAGGGGATGGCCATCAGGAAGGCTAGCTTGCGTGACAGCAAGTCTAATGGAATTTCCTTGATAGGTTCAAATGGTTGTTTCTGTAACACAGACAGCACCAAGTTCAAGTCCCAAGGACACATAGGTGACCTAATGGGAGGAAGAAAACGAGTTGCCCCCTGCATAAAGGTTCGGACCAGCAAATGGGAGGCTAATGGCCTTTGGAAAAATACTGACAGGGCTGAAATCTGACCTCTGATTGTACTCAAAGCCAATCTGATTTCCACAGCTGACTGTAGAAAAGGGACAATTCTCCCAATCAAGTATTTCCGAGGATGCCATTTTCTGGCTTCACACCAAGCGATACAAGTCTTCCAGACCGTATGATAGATCTTCCTAGTGACAGCTTTTCTAGCATTCACGAGGATAGACACCACTGGTCCCGAGATGCCACGGTCCTTTAACACCCTGGCTTCAATAGCCATGCTGTCAAATTTAGAGAATGTAAATTGGGGTGGAATTTGGGACCTTGAGACAGTAGACCGGGGCGATGTGGAAGCGGCCATGGCCTGTCTATTGTCAGTCTCACAATCTCCGGGAACCAGGGCCTTCTAGGCCAGGCTAGTGCCACCAGAATGACTGGAGCCCCCTCTCCCTGAATCCTGCGCAAAAATGTGGAAGGAGAGGGATCGGAGGGAAAGCATAAACCAGGGAGTACTGGCTCCATGCAACTACCAGAGCATCTGCTCCGATTGCCAGAGGATCTCTTGTTCGGAATACAAACTGCTGTAGATTGTGGTTGAACCTGGATGCCAGTAGGTCGACCTCTGGCCATCCCCAACGCTGGCAAATTTCCTGGAACACCCCTGGGTGTAGGGACCATTCCCCCGGGCAGATCTGCTGGCGGCTGAGATAATCTGCTTTCCAGCGCTCTACTCCCACGAAATGGATTGCCGATAGAATCGGCACATGTCCCTCTGCCCAGGCTAGTATGTGGTTCACCTCCTTCAGAGCTGAACGACTCCTGGTAGCGCCTTGCAGTTGCATTGTCGGACTGAACCCTGATAGGACAGTCCTGAAGCTCCACCGTCCAGGAACGTAGGGCCAGACTTACCCCCTGTAATTCCAGGACGTTGATGGGCAGGATCTGTTCTGAGCTGAACGACTCCTGGTAGCGCCTTGCAGTTGCATTGTCGGACTGAACCCTAATAGGACAGTCCCGAAGCTCCATTGTCCAGGAACGTAGGGCCAGACTTACCCCCAGTAATTCCAGGACGTTGATGGGCAGGATCTATTCTGTCCTTGACCATTTCCACTGAGCTGTAAGCTCCTCTAGGGTCGCTCCCCAGCCTGAGAGACTGGCATCTGTAGTCAGTACTCTCCAAGTTACCGGGAGGAAGGATTTTCCCTTTCGCAGGTTCTGATCCTGCAATCACCAGTTTAGGCTTAAGCGTGCCCCAGGAGATAAGAACAATGGATAATCCAGGGCTTGTGTTCTTCTGTTCCAAGCCAACAAATGTAAAGGCCTGGAATGGAACTGGGCATAGGGCACTGCCTCGAAGAAGGACACCATCCTCCCTAGAAGACTCAAACAGAGCCAAATGGAGGGCTGTCTGATGCCTCTTATCTGACGAACCTGATCCTTCAGGACACAGATCCATATGGGTGGCAAAAATACCCTTGCTTGGACCGTATCTAGGATCAGACCTAAATACTTTAGACTTTGAGCTGGTCTCAAGGTTGACTTTTATTTATGATCCAGCCTAAGCTTTCCAAATACTGCACTGCGCCTGTTCTGCTCTGTTCTGTTCTAGAGCCTGTAGCGAGTGATCTCTGAGCAGGAGGTCATCCAGATACCCTGAGCACCAGGATCCCTTGGGCCCTTAAAAGACCCAGTACTGGTGCTAGGACAATTGTGAACACCCGGGGATGGGGAGCTGTAGCAAGCCCAAAGGGTAGAGCCACAAACTGAAAATTACGTTCCTCTACTGCAAATCGCAGGAACCTCTGAAGAAACTGAAAGATAGGTGCGTGTAAATATGCGTCTTTTATATCGATGGAGGCTAGAAAGTCTCCCATCTGGAGTGAGGCTACTACTGACAGACTCCATCCAAAAGGACTGGATCAGTAGATACTGGTTCAGGGATCTTAGGTCCAAAATGGGCCCTTGTGTCCCTTTTTGATTTTTGAACCGTTAATAAGTTTGAGTAAAACCCTGTGCCCCTTTCGGGTACAGGAACCTCTACAATCACACCTTCATGCACTAAATGATGTAGTGCCTGAAGCAATAAGTCTCTTTTTGGAGGATCCGAGGAAACGCTGGATTTTAAAAACCTCTGAGGGGGAACCCCCCGCAACTTCAGCTTGTAACCGCGGGATATAGTTTAGATGACCCACTTGTCCTGAACTATTGTTCTCCAAATGTCCGTAAAGTCCAGCAGCCTTCCCCCCACCCGATAGAGCGGGGGCGTCCCCTCAAAAGGAGGGCTTGGTGTTGGGTTTAGAAGAGTTTTGGACCCAGGGCTTTTTCTGGCCCTGGCCTTGTGGCTTGCCCCTGGCTCTAGCGCCCTGTTGGTGGCTGAACTGCCTTGGCGCTGAGACACTTGAGGAAGCAGTCCCAGAAGTTTTAATTGAGGGACGCCTGGTGCTTTTTTTCACAGGAAGTAGAGAACTCTTCCCTCCGGAAATCCTTTGGATATATTTGTCCAAATGATCACCAAATAAACGTTCCCCAATGAAAGGGGAAACCTGCCAATAACTTTTTACAAGGAAGCTCGGCTGACCAGTTCTTAAGCCACAAAAGTCTGCGCATATGTAAAGACAAGAGAGCCAAATGAGAAACCTGCTGTATTGAATCCTTTAGGGCAGTGATTCTCAACTCCACTCCTCAGGACCCACCAACAGGACAGATTTTATATATTACCTTGGGGAGATGCAGACAAGAATACTGCAATCACTGAGCAGCAAATTATATCACCTGTGATGTATTTCAGTTATCTTGCAAACCTGGCCTGTTAGTGGGCCCTGAGGACCGGAGTTGAGAACCACTGCTTTAGGGCGTCAACAGCAAAATACAGCGTTAGAGGAATATCTGTCCTATTTTCAGCCAGATCATCCTCCCGGTTAAGCCTGTCAGAATGTCTGACCTGGTCCTTTATGGACTGGCAGATATCAATTGCTGCAACAGCTAGCTGAACTGGCCAAAGAAAAGGAAGCTTTTAATAATGACTCCAATTTCTTGTCAACAGGGTCTTTCAAGCCCTGTGCGTTATCTACCGGACAAGTTAAGTTCTTGTTTAAGGAAAAGACTGCTGCATCTACGGCTGGCATGCTTCACTTCTTAACAAACTTTTCATCCATGGGATATAAAAGGGAAAACCTCTTAGGAGGAACAAAAATCCTGTCAGGATTTTCCCAATCGGCATACACCGCCTGTTCCAACAGAGGGTGTAAGGGGAAAGCCTGTGCAGCCTGAAGAGACGCTCAGGGACCTCGCCTGCATGTGTGTTTACACTGTATAACTGACTGGTATTCTCTGATCCTATGATGTGGGAGCTGCAGCAAGCATACCAGTCAGTTATATAGACTCCACACACATGCAGGCTATTTGTATATATGGTGTGCATATCAAGGCACTGTCTATGTAAACAGTGAGCAGGTCTAAAGTGTATCTCTATGTACACTGTGTATGTGAGGAGGAAGAGCTCTGAGTGCCCTTTGTGTATGTGAAGTGACAGGATAAGAGTAGCAGAGCCGCAGAAGGAAGGAGGGAGCCTTCCAACACTCTCAAGATAATGACAAGCCCCTCAAACTTTTATCTCATATTCTCAGCAGTAGATTAGAGGCGCATTGTTTATCATCTGGCCAAGCAGTCAGCTTCTGTTTCCTGTATGAGGTCCTATTACTATGGAAATAGAACCATGTGACCAACATGCTCGTTAACCACGTCTCTCAGGGGAGGGGGGACAGAGGCAGGGGGTGTGTTGGTGAAGTTGTATACACCCCCTGAGAACTTTTCAAACAGCAAATGGACCGTTGGACATGCTGTAAAAACTAAAAGAGGTAAGAAAAAAAAGATTACCTGATATGTGATTAATGTAATTAATGTAATATGTACTAGTTATTTAACCTATCCCATACTTCTTTAATGTACTTTATTAAGCCTATATGTACTATGTGCTGTTACCATAAATAATATTGGTCTTTTATTTTTGTAGATGCTCCCGTGAAGTCCCTGAGGAAGCAGTTTGTCACTGCAAAACATGTTGGACTACATCTACAGGAGTACACAAGCATCCAGTGTTACACTTCTGCATAATCCTTTATGTTTTTATAGAGTGTGTTTGCACTTTGTTGATGGTTATGATTATGTAGACCAATTTCCCTTTATCCATTATCATAATAAAAATATAGATTTTACGAATATAGATTGTGTGTCTGCCTTTAGTACAAAGCCTTTAAAGTAAGGATGCACCAATATTGATACCATACATGCGATGTGCATCAATACAAAATGAATGGGCGCAAATCACACTGCAAAGAATCGCATACGATCTGAACAGGAATGCGGCGATTCCTGACTGAATCACATGTGATTTCCCCCACCTTATGTGTGTGCGTGCGCGCCAAGGGAAGCGCCTTTTAGTGGACAGTTTAAAAAATGTTAGAACTCACAGTACATATCTGACCACATGCAAAATAATCTACATAGGTGTCCCGGTCTGCCGATGATCGCAAATCAGGGCCGCTGAAGGTGCTCACAGGGCTGAAGAATATGTAGAGGCGGTCCGCTATCCAGCTGACATCTCTTCTGCCCTATACCCTTAGGGTCCCAGGACTTCCCTAGCCCTTTGAGCACCTTCAGTGGCCCTGATTTGCTGTCATCAGTGGACCGGGAAGCCTATGTAGATTATTTTGCATGTGGCCAGTTATGTACTGAGTTCTAACTTTTTTTTTTAAACTGTCCACTAGATGGTGCTTTTCCATTTCTACACACACACACACACACACACACACACACACACACACACACACGAGCAGTGGGGGAAATTGCATGAGATTTAGACAGAAATCACACTGCATTCCTGTTCAAATCGCATGCAATACTTTGCAGTGCGATTTGCGCCAATTGTTTTTGTATTGACGCAAATTGCACTGCAAAGTATCCGTACTTGGTATGGGCAAGTACTTAACTGATAGGATCAGTACTCGTACTCCCCGATAAAAAAAAAAAACTATAGATGCGACCCTACTTTAAAATCCCGATATATATATATATATATATATACATTGGATATTTCATTCCAATTTAGTTTTGGTTGCATTATAGATGCATTTTTTTTTTAATTTTGCCCATGCTTCCACTTTAGGAATTAAAACTCATCACTTTCTAAAACCAACAGTTACTCACACTCAAAGAGTAAAGCTAAATTAGGTGGCACATTTACACTTTTAAAGTAAGCCCACATGGTTAAATGTATTGTAGAATATTCAGATTCTTGCATATGCACTATGTTTTGCATTCATACAGACACCAACATATGATACAAAATGAGTGCCTGTCAACCGACAAACTCTCCATACCTTAACTAAGTTGTTGCAGAACCAGTAGACACCTCCCATCTGAAGCAGTGTGTCAAAGATGTGCAAAGATCGGATGTCCACCCAGCCCTTTTCTAAAGTGTTGTTGAAGGCTCCATGTAATACTTCTTTAATTGGCTTCTTTGGAGGCAGCCGGTGAACATATGGCACAGGCTCACTACCTGTTACTGCAAATTTGATCTGTGTGGCTGTCTGCTGTAGGACTTCGGAGCACATGTTCTCCAAGATGGAACTCATTATGATCACTCTAAGCAACAGAGAAGATGATCAGTACATTGCAAACATGCTGAAAAGAATAAAGCAAACTATATAATAAAATAACATACCTCTCGTTGTAAAACTGTAGAATGTTGTCTCCATACATGGGTGTTCCCAGCTGCCGGATCATCTGCAGAGATTTGTCTCGCTCATCTAGGCCCAACATCCGGACATGAGCCACCAGCCAGGCTACAGCACACACTGCCAGGCTGCATACCTTCCCTTTAATATTATCTGTGATTTTCTGCCATGAACATACACAAACCGAGAAGAGATATTAGGAAGAGGATAAAGTTATGTGTCCCAATCTCTGCCTACTATGAGGAGGTAAGAAGTATGTAGCTCTGCAGTGAGTTTTTCTACTTCTTTCAACTTTTTTGCAATAGCGGTTTTTAGCGCTTATTAGCGTTTTCCCGCGTTAGCAGTTTTTTTTGAAGAAATTATTTTCCCAATGGATCAAAAACGTTATAAAACGCTGGTGAACGATGTGTTTGAGCGTTTATTGATGTTTATCAGCGTTAGAGTGTTTTTACAGCTGAAAAACGTCTCTCAGAACACACTAGTTTTGGGGTTTTTTTACTGCTCAAAAACGCCCCTGCCCAAAACTGCTGATAACAGCCTATGTGTGCATGGACACATAGGATAACATGATGGAGAGTTTAATGACTGTAGAAAAAAATGTCTACAGCCAAAAACAGCTGCTGTAAAAATGTCAAACGTCCAGTGTGCATGAGGCCTTAGGAGGAGGGGACAGGTAATCAGATCTTTGTATTATCAGGAGGGGCAGGTACGTGTCCAGAGATCTTTGAAATCACAAGAGGGGAGCGATACATGTCCAGAGATCTTTGAAGTCACAAGAGGGGACAGATGTAGGTCCATGGACCTTTGTATTGGCAAGAGGGGAGAGCTACATGTCCATGGTTTTATGTATTGACCAGAAGGGAGGGGTAAAGGTCCAGAAATCTTTGTATCAGTGGGGGAAGAGGTTCAAGCCCAGAGATCTGTATTAACAGGAGGGGAAGGTACATGTCCTATTAGGAAGGGAGTGGTGCAAGTCTTGTGGTCAGGGCATCACATACAGGGGGCTGCACATACAGGGGGTTCTTCCAAAGAAGTGGGGTTCTGAAAATAAGTGACACTTCTGCTCTTGCCCAATCCACCTGAACATCTTCTCTCTTCACAGGTAAACCTGCGTTTATATCTCCACATACCTTAAAACTGAACATTGCATGACTGCAAAAAAGCTTATTGGGTAAACCTGCGTTTATATCTCCACATACCTTAAAACTGAACATTGCATGACTGCAAAAAAGCTTATTGGGTAAACCTGCGTTTATATCTCCACATACCTTAAAACTGAACATTGCATGACTGCAAAAAAGCTTATTGGGTAAACCTGCGTTTATATCTCCACATACCTTAAAACTGAACATTGCATGACTGCAAAAAAGCTTATTGGGTAAACCTGCGTTTATATCTCCACATACCTTAAAACTGAACATTGCATGACTGCAAAAAAGCTTATTGGGTAAATCTGTTTGTCACCACTGTTTCAACTCCATCTGTAGCCATGCTCACATTATTTCAATGTTTATTTAGCCATTAAGACTTACCTAAATTATGGGTTGCCTTATCTTTACAATTTTGGCCTTTAGTCCCCTTGCAGTTTGATTGTGGTGTGAAAGTTATGCTCTGCTAGCTGTGTTGCTAATATGCCCTCCTAATTGATTAATTGCCAGATTCAACCCACACCCAACACACAGTATAAAAACAAGGCCTTCCTTACGGGGGAACACATACAGGGGGCTGCACATACAGGGGGTTCTTCCAAAGAAGTGGGGTTCTGAAAATAAGTGACACTTCTGCTCTTGCACTTCAGCGATTTGCACAAAGCAAACTATAAAAGACTGCAGGTGACCCCATTTCCTAATTTTATCATCTTCCTCTCTGAAACATGCACTCTTTACCTCTCCTCCTTTTCACAATTGCTGCCTCTCTCCTCAAACTCTCTTTTCTACATCCCTCTGCTCCACCCCACAACCTGTACATATCACCCTCACTTCTCCCCTCCCCCTATTACTGCACTCATCGCCTCTTTCTAACTCTAAGCCCACTTGCTAACATACCCCCCAGGATACTGAAGCATGTCCCCTCATACAAATCATATTCTCATATTACCTCCCTCACTCTTCTGCTTCTCCTAATCGCTGGAGATATTTCCCCAAACCCTGGGCCCACTTTATTTAACTGTGCCCAACACACCCATCACCATCACCCTACACCCTCTGGCAGTAGTCGCAATCTACACAATCTAGTCTCCATTCCTCTTCTTGCCAACACCAGCCTCACTCTCTCCTGCGCCCTCTGGAACGCCCGCTCTGTCTGCAACAAACTCACTGCTGTTCATGACCTCTTTGTCACTAATTCCTTTAATCTACTTGCTCTCACAGAAACCTGGCTCCACGAATATGACACCCCTTCTCCTGCTTCCCTCTCCCAGGGTGGCCTTCACTGGACTCACTCCCCCAGGCCTAATGGACGCAAGGGAGGTGGAGTGGGATTCCTCCTATCCCCCCAGAGCACCTTCCAGGTTATTCACCCTCCTCCCTCTTTTTCACTCTCATCATTCGAAGCCCACTGTATACGTCTATTCTCTCCCACTTCCCTAAGAATTGCTGTGATCTACCGGCCCCCTGGACCATTATCGACTTTCCTTGATGAGTTTTCTGCCTGGCTACCCCACTTTCTCTCTTCGGAAATTCCCACAATCCTTCTCGGTGATTTCAACATCCCTGCTAATACAAACACTCCTGCTACTTCTAAACTTCTTAGTCTAACCTCTTCATTTGACCTGAAGCAATGGGTACAGGCTTCTACTCACTCTGATGGCAACACCCTTGACCTTGTATTCTCCTACCTATGCACTCCATGCAACTTCTCAAACAATCCTTTTCCTCTCTCCGACCACCACCTTATTAGTTTCTCTCTCCCCCTGTCTTCCACCACCTTTCCCTCCAATCGCCTAACCGTCACCCGTAGAAACTTTCGCAACTTCAACTCCTCTCTCCTCTACTCTGCTACCGACCACCTCTATGACAAAATCTCCCCCCTGTCCTGCCCCAACCAAGCCATATCCATCTACAATAAATCTCTGTCCTCCACCCTGGACAAGCTCGCTCCCCTCACTACACGCAGAATCAGGCCTCGACCCCTACAACCCTGGCAAACAGATGACACTAAAATTCTCAAAAAACGTAGTCGCGCTCTTGAGCGTCTGTGGCACAAGACTAAGTCTCTCAAAGACTTCAACCAATACAAATCTGCCCTCCAAAAATACTATTTTTTCCTCCACACTGCCAAGCAAACCTATTTTACAACTCTTATTAATACCTTCTCATCCAATCCCCGTAAACTCTTCTCTACCTTCAACTCTCTACTTTGTCCTCCACTGCCTCCCCCCACTGATTTACTCACTGCCCAGGAAATCGCTAATCACTTCAAAAACAAGATTGATACAATCCGTGATGAAATCTCCACTCTACAGGTATCTCCCCCAGCTAAGACCCCATGTCAACAGATACAACTGACACTACCTCTATTCAAATCTACTACTCCAGACGAAGTTGCTAAACTCCTTTCTATCGCCCACCTAACTACCTGTCCCCTGGACCCTGTTCCCTCTCAAATGCTAAGGTCACCCTCTGACCCCATCCTACACTCTCTAACCCACATCTTCAATCTCTCCCTCACCTCTGGCGTCTTCCCCGATGCTCTAAAACATGCACTGGTCACTCCCATACTCAAAAAACCGTCCTTGGACCCTACCAATCTTAACAACCTACGCCCTATCTCCTTGCTCCCCTTTTCCTCTAAACTCCTTGAACGCCTGGTTTACAACCAACTGAGTGACCACCTCATTAAAAACAACCTTCTTGATCCCCTTCAATCTGGATTTCGCCCTCAACACTCCACAGAAACTGCTCTTTTAAAACTCACAAATGACCTACTAACTGCAAAAACCAACGGACACTATTCTGTACTCCTACTTCTGGACCTTTCAGCTGCCTTTGACACGGTTGACCACCCCCTCCTCCTCAAAAAACTTCACTCCATCGGTCTCCGTGACTGTGCTCTTCAGTGGCTCTCATCCTACCTATCCCAACGCACCTTCAGTGTCACTTACAATTCTACTTCCTCCACTCCTCTTCCCTTCTCTGTCGGGGTCCCCCAAGGTTCTGTTCTTGGACCTCTTTTATTCTCAATCTACACCTCTTCCCTGGGTCAGCTGATAGCCTCTCATGGCTTTCAATATCATTTCTATGCTGATGACACACAAATCTATCTCTCCACCCCTCAACTCACTCCATCAGTCTCTTCACGCATCACTAACTTACTAACCGACATATCTGTATGGATGTCACACCACTTCCTCAAACTCAACTTGTCCAAAACTGAGCTTATAATATTTCCTCCCCCACGTGCCTCTTCCCCTGACTTCTCTGTCAAGAGCAATGGCAAAACCATCCACCCGTCCACACATGTCAGGGTGCTAGGTGTTATCCTAGATTCTGAACTCTCCTTTCAGCCCCACATCCAATCACTTTCCAAAGCTTGCCGCCTCAACCTCCGCAACATCTCTAAACTACGTCCCTTTCTAACCAGTGAAACTACAAAGCTCCTGATTCACTCCCTGGTTATCTCTCGCCTTGACTACTGCAACTCACTCCTCATTGGCTTACCTTTAAATAGACTATCCCCCCTTCAGTCCATCATGAATGCTGCTGCCAGACTCATCCACCTTACAAACCGATCAGTGTCTGCTACCCCTCTCTGCCAATCCCTCCATTGGCTGCCACTCGCCCAACGAATTAAATTCAAAATACTAACAATAAGTTACAAAGCCATCCACAACTGTGCCCCCAGCTACATCACTAACCTAGTCTCAAAATACCAACCTAAACGCCATCTCCGTTCCTCCCAAGATCTCCTGCTCTCTAGCTCCCTCATCACCTCCTCCCATATCCGCCTCCAGGACTTCTCCCGAGCCTCGCCCATCCTCTGGAATTCCCTACCCCAATCTGTCAGACTGTCTCCAAATTTATCCACTTTTAGGCGATCCCTGAACACTTTCCTCTTCAGAGAAGCCTATCCTGCCTCCATCTAACAACTGCATTATTTTCTCCAATAGCTCATCCCCCACTGCTATTACCCTTTTGTATAACTTGACCCTCCCTCCTAGATTGTAAGCTCTAACGAGCAGGGCCCTCTGATTCCTCCTGTATTGAATTGTATTGTACTTGTACTGTCTGCCCTAATGTTGTTGTAAAGCGCTGCGTAAACTGTCGGCGCTATATAAATCCTGTATAATAATAATAATAATAATTATGAAAGGTACTTCAAGAGCACCTTAAGACGGGCCATAAATTAGGCAGTTTTCTTTCCTTCAACCACAAGTTGAAGGAAAGAAAAGTGGTCAATTCCCTCATCAACACAATCAGTGTTGATGGAGGAATCCCTCCTGCCATGCTATTGTGTTCAGAATACAATGAGCACTGCAGGCGACAGGCAGGCAAAAAAACCCCAAGAAGTTGGTTGTACTGAATTCAATCGATAGATCAACTTCAGTACAACCAACCTGCCCACAGATGAAGCGCAATTTGTCTAGTTCCTGCTTAAGCAGCTGAATTTCGACCAGTGTGTGTCCAGCTTAAAGTGGTAGTAAACCTTAATTTTAATACTTATACTACAGGTAAGTCTATAAGGCTGAATATCTTCTAAACTTGCACTGTTTAGGAGATATTCAGAGTGCATGCAGCCGGTGACGTCAACGGCGTATGCGCTCTGAAGGTCCAGCATACAGTGCCAGACCTTTAGAGCCCGCGCTGTAAACGGTCGCTCCAGCACACATACGTGGGAGTGACATCATTGCGCCCCTGGCCACTCATGAAGCCGGAGACCGCAAATACAGAAAGAAGACTGGAGGAAAATGGAAGCCCTCTCAGTGGTGACAGCGCGACACTGGAGGACTTCGTTTTAAGGGAAGACTCTCATAATGTGCTAGTATGAGATGCATACTAGCATATTGACATTGCCTTGCAGGGGAATTTTTTCTCGTCGACTGTGGTTTACTGCCGCTTTAAGTCTCTTATCCAAACCTTTTTCTACATTAGGTACCCCCTGCTGCTCCAACCTGACATACTCTTAACAAATACTTGCCGAATACAATTTAGGAGGCAAGGGTAGCTGGGAATATGTTAAAAATGTGTGGTTAAAAGACTTTTGGTCTATGTTATAGGCATGCACAAGATCAAGGAAATTCACATTTATACCTGAATGGCTTCAAATGACAGGACACCATTCTCCCAGGCATTATGCACCTCCAGGATTGCAGCAGGAATGCTGAGACAAACCTCGTGCCACTTTGTCTGACTGTGAACAGTAATAAAGAGAAAAAGACTAAGCAAAAGCTCACCATCTACCTTGACTGCAAAACACTTATATACAACCCAGCTTAAAGCAAAGACTAATTAACAACTGTGAAGGACATGAAAACCTCTGCTGCAGTTTAGAAATATATTCAATAAACCCAGCATGTGGAAAGTCATACAATCAATATATACTTACATTAGCTTCATCTCTGTGGATGTGTTAAGAAGTGCAACTAAGGCTTCTACTTTGGGGATATCAGGATGGCGGAAGCAGGGGTGCTCTGGATTCAGGACTTTGCCCTCTCCCGGCATACAAGTCTGCATCCAACTTTCAAAGAAAGGGGTCTCGGAACCAGTACTTCCATCTGACAGGATCATCTAACATATGAAAAGACATATGTTAATATGCTGGATGTTTAAATGCCTGTGGATCGCTTAAAAAAGTCACTAGGTTGCACTTGGCTTCAAAAAATAAATAAATAAATAAATAAAACCCTTGTATTTTACTCATGTGACTTCAAATTTGAAATCACAGGTCCTATAAGTGCTTAAATCTAGGAATTCATATAGACTGAAAAATACACTAGGAAAGGAAAAAAAATGGCTTTTGGGACTTTATTTTATGCCTCTATATGAATTTCTGGATTTAAGCATTTTGTTGGATTAATGTTTTTGTTTGGTGTGGGACGTCACCGCACATCCGTAAGTCCATTGATAACTTCCTCTAGCCCCGTAACTGAATATCCATTTCTCTGTATAAATAAAAAAAAACCTTTTCTTCTGAAATTAGTGTGAAAAAATGCGCACAGAGCTGCACCCACCAAACATCCGAGTACTAGATGTCACAACCAATAAATACACATAATGAGTGCACATCAACACAAATCAATCAAAATCAGCAATAAAGTATAAGTGAAAGTTAACCACTTCCGGACCAAGCCTATTTTTGACACTTGCTGCTTACAAGTTAAAATCTGTATTTTTTGCCAGGAAATAACCCCCAAACATTATTTTATATATATATATATATTATACAAATATATTAACAGACAGAGGGGAGACATTTGACAGGTAAAGATACATGCAGGAGGCATCTATATCCTTATAGATAACCCCTATGGCAGTAGTTTAGAAAGGATGACATTCGGTTTTGTCAGGTTACAACCAAAAAAGTAAATGTATTTTATTGAAATTTTAAGTGATAGACAAAGTGGCACATAATTGTGAAGTGAAAGGAAAATGATAAATGGTTTTCAATTTTTTTTTACAAATAAATATCTGAAAAGTGTGGCGTGCATTTGTATTCAGCCCCCTTTACTCTGATACCCCTAACTAAAATCTAGGGGAATCAATTGCCTTCAGAAGTCACCTAATTAGTAAATGGAGTCCACTTGTGTGTAATTTAATCTCAGTATAAATACAGCTGTTCTGAGAAGCCCTCAGAGGTTTGTTAGAGAACCTTAGGGAACAAACAGCATCATGAAAGCCAAGGAACACACTAGACAGGTCAGGGACAAAGTTGTGGAGAAGTTTAAAGCAGGGTTAGGTTTTAAAAAAATATCCCAAGCTTTGAACATCTCACGTAACACTGTTCAATCCATCATCTGAAAATGGAAAGAGTATGGCACAACTGCAAACCTACCAAGACATGGCCGTCCACCTAAACTGACAGGCCAGGCAAGGAGAGCATTAATCAGAGATGCAGCCAAGAGGCCCATGGTAACTCTGGAGGAGCTGCAGAGATCCACAGCTCATCAAGCTGTGAATAAAAACGTGAACAAATGTAATCTTTGAAAAAAAAACAAAAAGTGCGTGTGTCACAGTATATAACTGTGTATAAACAGTTTATACACAGTTGTATACTGTGACACAAGCACTTTTTGTTTTTTCCCAAAGAATACAGGCAGTCAGTTGTTAAGGAGCGGGGCCGCCGCATCCTTAACAACCAATGACGTTTCAGCTGTCAGTGGGGATTTCTCTTGCCTGCAGTGGACCTGCCCAGGCTCTGCCCTCTCCCACGCCAGCTCTGCCCCTCCCTTATAGCTCAGTTTTTTGTGTCTTCCAGCGATGTGCTTCTCCTCCTCGGGCAGTTGCGGGGTGACAGATCTGCCTGCCTGGTGAGTAGTGTGTCCTGCACTGAACCAGGCTTTGCTGCTGCAGAACTTCTTGGAGGGGGAGGACAGGTCTGCTGGGTGTTGTAGTGCAGTGATTGGCAGTGTGTGGGTTCCCAAATACCCCCCTTCCCCTCAACCCTAAACAATAACCCCCCTCCCCACCTTAAACAATAACCCTCTCTCCACCCTAAACAATTACAGCCCTGCCCACCTTAAACAATAACCCCCTCCTCCTCTCCGCCCAAAACAATATCCCCACCTCTCCACCCTAAACAATAACGCCCCTTCCCACCTCCCCACTCTAAACAATAACATCCCTCCCCACCCTAAACAATAACCCCCCCTCCCCACCCTAAACAATAACACCCCTACCCACCCTAAACAATAACACCCCTACCCACCTCTCCACCCTAAACACTAACCCCCTTCCCCACCTCTCCACACTAAACACTAACCCCCTTCCCCACCACTCCACCCTAAACACTAACCCCCTTCCCCACCTCTCCACACTAAACAATAACCCCCCTTCCCGCCTCTCCACCCTTAACAATAACCCTCCTTCCCACCTCTCCACCCTAAACAATAAACCCCTTCCAGTGTCATTAGTACAGTAACGGTGCATATTTTTATATTTTTAGCACCGATCACTGTATTGGTGTCACAGGTCCACAAAAAAGTGTCAGCTAGGTGTCAGCTTTGTCCACCGCATTCCCGTTAAAAATTGTTGATCGCCGCCATTACTAGTTAAAAAAAACAAAAAACAAAACAAAACATAAAACTTCAGTAAAAATATCCCATCGTTTGTGGAAGCTATACCTTTTGTGCAAACCAATCAGTATACGCTTATTGGGATTATTTTTTTGCCAAAAATATGTAGCTGAATACATACTGGCCTAAATTGATGAAGAAATTTGATTTTTGACATTTTTTTTAATGGTAATGTTTTATAGCAGAAAGTAAAAAATTGGTGTTCTTCTTTCAAAATTGTCACGCTTTTTTTGTTTATAGCGTAAAAAATAAAACCACAGAGGTAATCAAATACCACCAAAAGAAAGCTCTATTTGTGGGGAAAAAAGGACACAAATTTTATTTAGGTACAGCGTCGCATGACAGTGCAATTGTCAGTTAAAGCAACGCAGTGCCTTATCGCAAAAAAATGGCTTGGTCAGGAAGTGGGTAAATCAAAGTGAAAGTCATTGTTTATTTTAAGGAAGAGATAAGCACTTTTACTTATATGATCCTTCAACTCCCCTGACAAAGTTTCTGTGCTGAGAGCGTGCTCACTGCATGCTCCCAGCAGACAATGAGCTGTCAGACAGCTCTCAGTCCCCACTTACGATCAGGACCGGTGTTCTGACGAGAAAGGTCCCCCCATCGGATAGTGTCAGCCCTGTACTGCGCAGGTACAGCGCTTGCGCAGTACGGAGGACAAAGGAGACGCCAAAAGTCTCCGAACATGAACAGCTCAATACCTTACTGATTTAATTTTTATTAATAGGTCCACCAAACCTGCCCATCAACATTGCTAAACCCACCCTTCAGTTGTGTAAACACGCCCCGCAAAGATCCGCCCATTAGAGAAATCCACCCCCACAAGCATCGGGAGGGTGCGGGAGCGTGTGACAGAATGTACTATTGCGCAGGCGCCGTGTAGAGCTCATGAACAGCTTTTCATGTTTGGAGACTTTCGGCGTCTCCTTTGTCCTCCGTACTGTGGCTGCGCAGTATAGGGCGGACAGTATCCGATGGGGGACATTTCTCGACAGGACACCGGCTCCTGATCATGTGACAGCCAATCACAGTGGTCACGATAGTCAATCCTTTCTGCTCCCTGGGCATTCAGAGCCTTTTAAAAGGAATGCCAGGGCAGGAAGGGGTTAAGACATGCCCCAGACCTAAATGAGCAATTATCCCTTGCAGTGCATGTGTAGTCCACTACAAGGGATCATATTCAAGTTTCTGGGAGTTGGGCTTTCAACTGCACTCTAACATATGGCTCCCTGAAGACCTGATATATATATATATATATATACATACATACACACACCTTCCAACTTTAGAACTTGAGAATGAATACACTTTAGCGTGGGTGTGGTTAAATTACAGCAGCCAGGAGGGGATAGTCTTCTTCAGCAAAGGGGAATTACATGAATTGAAAAAAAAAAAAAAAAGACAAACAAGGAGCACCCAAGGGAGAGTAATATTGCAGCTCATGCACACCGCACGGTGGGTCTGGGCAAATTGTTAAGGCCCCTTTAACACATGTGCGACCTGAAAGTTGGGCGATTTTGCTGCAATTTTTTTTTACATGACTTGAAGCAATGCCTGCATTATCTTGGAGGTCAATGGACTTTAAAGTCCCGTTAAAGTTGGACCAAAGTAGTCAGGGACTGACTTAAAGTCGCACAGATATGAATGGTACTCGTTGGAAATCATGGGGTATGGCTTGTCATGCGACTTTGCAGTCCCAAGTCGCAGGACAAGTCGTACAAGTGTGAAAGGGGCCTAAGAGTGGGAGTGGCTTAAGGGGCATGATTGAACATAACATGAGCTTCCTTGTACCTAAAAATTATGATTTGATTGCTGTGCTAGGAGGAGTCTCATACATGTATAAACCTCAGCACAATCACCAGTCTGTGAAAATCAGCATCTAAAAAAATCAACAATTTCAGAATAATGTTCCTCAATGTAAAATTGCAAAGAGTTTAAATATATTATCACGTAGAGTACATAACATAACCGAAAGATTCTGAGAATTTTGGAAATCTCTGCGAAAGGTACAAGGCTGAAATGTAAGATTGGATGCTCGTGATCTTAGGGCCTTCAGATGGAACTGCATTAAAAAGAGGCATGATTCTGTGATGCAAAAGGGGAATTGGCGCTGTTCTACTAAATGTGCATAGAATGTAATTCATAGAAAACATATATACAACACAAATATGACACAATTGTATGTGAGTATATCCAATGTGCTCATAGATAGCCGTGGTATAGTGCAAAAAGGGCTTGTCCACCCAGTGCTATACAATAAAAGTGCAATGTGCTGAAAGTTATATAAATATGAATATGTATATGCGTACCAAAAATATGTAAACAATCCAAAACTGAACAAATGGTGCGTTTCGTCACCAAGACGTCGTCTGGAGCCTCAGATGACGTCTTGATGACGAAACGCATAAGGCGTGGCCTCGTGGTACGCATACGTCAACCTTTCATTTTTGTTTACGAGCAGTTCCGGTTTCAGACAGGCGGGCGGTGGAACGCACGCTTCACCACGCTGCCCTCCAGGCTCGGAACCGGCTTGTGCAGCTTTTCTAGCTCTTGTGTCTATGTTTCACTACTTTTTTGGATAATAAATTTATTTTTACGGACTCACGCTATGAGACATATCTTTTTTCTTGATGTGCATGGATATTTAATACTGGGGATATCGTGACACCTTTGACACCATTGAAGGATACACTACAGTGGGCTGAGGACTTCTCTCCTGGATTCAACATCGCTGGAGTCTACCTACATGCCTTTTACCCCTGCAGGGGTTGGGCTGTCTGGTGACTGAGAGCACGAGTGGGGGTGCGGTGGAAGACGGGGGACACCTGCAACATTAAATTCACAGTTTTTCCATACAAGGGACACATTTAAGAAGCCTTTTTTCATATAGAATAAAGCTTTTTCCTGGGATGTAAAATATTTTTTCTGATATTTTTTCTGAGACTTTTTTAAAAACTATATATTTTTTTTCTTTTCTTTTTTTTGGGTTTGGACCATTGTTTTCACTTAGCACTTTTTATTCATCACTGGAGTTGCTATTTGGATTTTTTACTTATTTACGCTGGGGATTTCACAATATTGGTGTAATTAGTAGATCACCATTTGTTCAGTTTTGGATTGTTTATGTATTTTTGGTACGCATATACATATTCATATTTATATAACTTTCAGCACATTGAACTTTTATTGTATAGCACTGGGTGGACGAGCCCTTTTTGCACTATACCACGGCTATCTATGGATATACTCACATACAATTGTGTCATATTTGTGTTGTATATATGTTTTCTATGAATTACATTCTATGCACATTTAGTAGAACAGCGCCAATTCCCCTTTTCCTAAGACATTTGCTGATCTGTATTTCACTTGGTGAAATTACCATATAGGGGGGCTGCAGTTCTCCTTTTTTTCCCCCTTTTTTTCCTTTTAGTCCTAAGCGCAGAACTATTATTATTTATTCATGATTCTGTGATGGACATCACTGCGTGGACTCGGGAACTCTTCCAAAAATCAGTCTGTGAAAACAGTTCACAGTGCCATCCAAAAATGCAAGGTAATGTTCTAACATGCAAAGAAGAAGCCTTATCTGCACATGATCCAGAAACGCTGCTGTCTTCTCTGGGCCAAAGCTCGTTTAAAATGGTCTGTTGCAAAGTGGAAAACTGTTTTGTGGGCAGACAAATCAAAATGTTACATTCTTTTTGGCAAACATGGGTGCCTCAGGACTAAAGAGGAGAGGGCCCTTCTGACTTTTTATCAGCGCTCAGTTCAAAAACCTGCATCTCTGATAGTGTGGGGGTGTATTAGTGTAAAGGCACCATCAATGCTGAAAGATATATTCAGGGTTTAGAGTAGCATATGCTCAGGCAAGAATGGGACAGCATTTCTCTCCCAAAACTCCAGCAACTGGTCTTCTCCTCTACTTTTCTACTTCTACTGGGTCACCATCTTACAACAAAGCATGTGGGCATAAGGTATCCGACATGTGATATGCACATGCTTGTTCCAGGTCAGTGACTCACCGAGTATTAAAGGAGGATAAATATGACAGCCATGAAGCTTGCACCTTCCAATGGCCTAGTCAAGGTCAATGATCCTGCCACACACTATTGCACTGCACATGGGCGACCTTTTCGCCATAGACCCTAATGGGAGAAGCTGTTTATTGCAAGCTTGCAGAATGGCTTTTCCATTAGGTGCCACAGTTAAATGGTTTTATATGTATATATATATATATATATATATATAAATAATATCACAAAGCGCAAAGACTCAAAGGAAGAGGAGATTGCATTTGGACATAGCCAAAGGTTCCCTGGTAATGCTGAGGAAGAGGGAATCTCCCCTCAAAGTGCGTCAGGCTTTTTGAGGGTCTTCTCGCATCTGGGGCTTGTCTAGGTGACCAGGCTGCTTTGAGTGCAATGTGCTATGCCCTATTGCTGATGTTTGAGGGCATAAATTCATTTTTTTAACACAACAAAAGTTCATCACAGAAGTAATGCGCCAGGCTGGTGTGCCCTCTGTTCCTTGTTTTCCACTTATCTGAGGTCTGTTATTTCAGGTATAACTAGCCTGATGGTCAAAGGAGGCTGCTAATCAAAACATTTTTTTTGTTATAAAAGTACACCTTACAAAAATGTAAGCAAGTCAACATGAAAACACAATGAAATTATGCATATAACCAAAGACTACCTTCGGTGCAAACCACATGCCAACATGAAGGTAAACCTGGAGATATAGGCCTGATTACTTATCAAAGCTCCGGTTTGCAAACGTGAGGCTACCACCACCCACTGGGCATCCCTTTTTTGGTGTTCCCAGCGTACTCATGAGACCAAAAAACAGGGCTGCTACAAGTATGATTCTATGTATACACACACAATGAGTCCATCTTTTTCGTTCAACTAGCAAAACTGACCCGATTCCCTGATCCACACATTTAAAGTGGATGGGGGAAGGAGGGAGGAGGAGGGAGCTTCCAGCTATGCGTTGAACACCCCCTTCCTATTCAAATGTCTTGTACTCATCCCCCACAGCCCCCCATCGTGGTCATGAAGGGGGCAAAACCTTCCGGAGGTCAAGCGATTCAAGCTTAATTCCATTATTTTCTTTTGTTTTGGTTAGAGTGGGGAAAGGTTTATATTGCCGTCTAAAAAATTGTCCCATCAGCTACAAACCAGCAGTGAAAGCCTTCCACAGTAGTACCCCCGCCTCCCCTTCCACAACACAAACACTTTTTAGGTTGTGCTTTAAGCCTGAACTTTAAACAAACAGCTAAATACACAGTTGAAACACAGGGCAGAACTGTTTTTCCTGCCAAAATAATTTTTTAAGCTGTCCATCCAGTCCTGAGATTTATATAACATTACCTGACTGTACAGCCAGGCTGGTGACCTGAATTTTAGCTGCTGGAGTTATAGCCCAACTCCAAGAAGATCTAAAATGATCCCAGTGGGGCTGTGCCCAGCCACAAGAGGTAATAGCTCATTTTGTCTAGGGAAGAGGAGAAACTGTTTTACTTACCTGATCCTTAGTTCCCCTGGCCGCTGGTGCTCCCCCATGCTCCAGAGGTGGACTGCCCATTGTTGTCATCACATCCAATGCAGGGATTTGGACCCTACCTTGGTCTTGGTGACGTCAGGAACCTAGACCGCTGGAACGTGGGGGAGAAGAAGCAGCTGCAAAGAACAGTCTACTTGCTGAGGAGCGCAGGAATGGGCAAATAAATCATTTTTGTTTGGAACCCTAGCAGTGCAGGCATAAGCGTTTATTTTTCAGATTTCCAGAGTTAGGATTTAAAAGACAGTTGTATGCCCTGGAAGAGGGGATGAAAATCTGTAAGGCAAAGGCATAATGAGCTAGTATGCACTGCATACTAGCTCATTATGAAATACTTACCTTAGAACGAAGAGCCCGCACTGCCTCCCAATCACCGCTGAGGAAGCTGACATGTTCCCTCTGCGTTTCTTCCGGGTTCGCGGCTCCAGCGCTGTGAATGGCCGGAGCCGCGATGACATCACTCCCGGGCAGGCACGGGGGAGTCCGCATTCCAGCAAGGTTCAACAGGATCCGCCGGACCTTCAGAGCTAATGCGCCGCTGACGTCAGCAGCTGGATGCAAGGTGGATATCACCTAAACCGATACTGAGCATTTGCCCAAGTACTTGTACTCAGGCAAATGCTCCCGATGCTTCCGCCGATACATGTACAGTCAGCTGTGATCGGCGCGTGGGGGAGTTACAAGCTTCTCCCCCAGCGGCTTTTAGCTGCTTAGTGACATACAGCGGTGATCGGTGCTTGTAACCCCCCCACACACGATTACCGCTGACTGTCACCGCATCCTCCATGCCCCCTCTGTTCCGCTGTCCCCTTCCATTCCTCTGTCCCCCTCCGTTCCGCCGTCCCCCTCTCTTCCTCTGTCCCTCTCCGTTCGGTTGTCCCCCTCCGTTGTGCTGTCTCTCTCTCCATGTCCTCCTTTGTGAATGGACAGAGTCAGCTGACTCTGTCCATTCACATAACTGAAACATTGTAATCTCCTGTGATTACGATGTCTCAGTTTATGAATGGAGAGGAGCCGCTGTCTTCTCTCCATTCATTTTCAGTGCAGCTGAGGCTGCAGAGAAAGGAACTGGGGAATCTCTATCCTCGGTCCCTTTCTCTGTCTCAAGGGGGAGAAACACATATTGCAATAAATAATAAAAAAAATATTATTGTAAAAAATAATAAAAAATGTAAATAAAAAAAACACACAGACACCGTTCACCCCCCCCCTAAAAAAAAAAGAAAAAAGAAAGCATTGTTTAAAAAAAAAAAACACTGTCACGTGACATTAAAAAAAAAAAAAAAATCGGTAATCGGTATTGGCGAGTACTTGAAAAAAGTATTGGTACTTGTACTCGGTCCTAAAAAAAAGGTATCAGGACAGCCCTACTTGCAGGTAAAAAAATGTGCAAGTGGGGTATACAACCGCTTTAAGCAATAAAAGCTTGGTCACCTCAGTGACTGTAATTGAACAATGAAGGACCAGCAGCACTTCACCTATTTTGCTCACACTGCACTCTCCTCCTGTCAGCCTGTCTTTGGCATCACATATGCATGTTGAACACCTTATTGGCACTGTGTAATGCCAATTCCTCCCCAGTCTAAGTGCTGCAGTTAAGAGGATTACAAGAGGCTGATACTATTGCCTGGTACACACAGTGAGGTTTTTTTGTTTTTTTCTTTCAACCCAGTGGGCTGAATTAAAAAACTGAGGAGCTCTGGGAGGAAATCCTGTACTAAACTATGCTATATTAGTACAGCAATCTCCTCACTAAGCTATCAGGTCCTGACAGGGGGGCACCCCCCTGCCCACCAGAACACACTGGTCAGTGTTTGCAGCCATTGGTTGCGAGAGCTAATTGGATGCCAGTCGGCTGCTGGTTTTCCAGAATGCTGGTTCAACAGAAGCCAGAAATTAGGCCAGCCTCTGTTGGACAGGCTGATGTAGGTTTCTGTTAAACCGACCTATTTTCGGCCAGTGTGTGTGTACCAAAATTGTACCAATTTATATATGCCTTAATTTGTTTTTCCTTATAAATGCCTGGAGTTCCACTTTAAGCTAAATTGCCATGGCACATCCTCGATCCTCTACATTTTCCCATTAACAATATACTTAAGGCAGCTGTCATAAAGCACAAATAAAGTAATTTTTTCTAAAGAAAATGGAGAGATTCATTATGATCAATGACACTTTAAGAGCACAAACAAACCCATATGATTCCAATACATTTTTATTATTAAAGAGCAATTTTAACTAAATGAATCAGCCTCAGTGTGCATTAGTGTACACTCTAGAAAGATAAAGGCCATTTAATACCACTCACAAGTAAAGAGCTCCCTCTTGTGTATACAAATGACCTTTACTATAGTAATCATGCCTTAAAGGGGTTGTAAAGGATAAAAAAATCTTTTTTAGTATAACATATTATATTTACCTGCTATGTGCAATGATAATGCACAGAGTGGCCCAAACCTCCTATTCTGGGGTCCCCCGCTGGCGCTCTTGGCTCCTCCTCTTCTGTGTGCACCATCAATTCAAGCCGCTTGCTATAGGGTCACACCTGCGGGTTTGCTCTCGTGTTGAGCTGTGTGCGTCCCTAGACACACACAGAGTGGCTTAGCTCTACCCCCGCTCACTCCTGACAGGATTTCATTGGCAGCAGCAGGAACCAATGACTCCCACTGCTGCCTCTGTGTCCTAGAAAGGAGAGGAACACCGATGAGAGCTGTTGCAGATGCACACAGCGCTGGATCAAGATAGGACTCAGGTAAGTATATGGGGGAATGAGGGGGCATTTTTTACCTTAATGCAGGGAATGCATTAAGGCAAAAATACCTTGCCTTTACAACCACTTTAAAGCAAACCTATGCTTTGACCATGCAGAAATTTCTGAGTATGGAGTAGTGTGTGACCTTAGGTACATTTTAATGAAAAAAAAACTCTGAGCTTACAGGTCCTTTCCTAACTCCCAGCAGCTGAACAGAGTGATCAGGAAGCAAAGGAAAGGAGAATATGTGCCACTAGGGACGGAGGCATTATAGCAGAACTCCAGGCAAACATCTAAATACAAAAATGCAGTGCATATAAGGGAGTGGTTATATCTGACAATTTGTATTTCTATCGATTCAGTCCTGAGATGTACCCAGCTCTGTCACTTAGCACAGCAAGAATGACACCACTTTCTATATTTTACTAATGAATACACTGTTAGCACCATCCTGCCAACTGGACAAGGAAGAGAGAAGCAGATGACTGATTAAGTCATCCACCTGCTCATTCTGCTCTCCTCTCATCTTGCATTTTTTAGCATATTTTCATGAGCAGCTCACCTGATTGGTGCTTAGCGATACCCCTCCCTCTCCCAGACCTGAAAAATTTATGACCATGAATAAAAGATCTACCTCTGAGCCATAGGTCTGTGCTACATGACACAGCATCAAGAAAGAGATGTCAAATAACAGGGCACGGGTGGATGCAGCTTTTGCTGTAAAAAAAAAGAATTGAATATTAGTTTCAAGAGTAAAAAATCAAGCATGCCCTCTATGGGGTAATCTGATTTTCAATTAAATCTACTAAGCTTGGTTACCAATTACATGACATAGTGAATAGTATTGTGAATATGATCCACCGAAGAAACATTATAAGACAGGCCAGTAGGACACAACTTGCTTCTTACAAATAGATTATAGCAAAGTGGAAATAATGTATGATACATTTAAATATACAAAATATATAGAACTTACAGCTTTCGGTACCGATGTGCCGCGTAAACTCATTTAGTCTGAAAAAGAAAAAATACATTTTATTAAATGCAATATAATTACTTCTCCCTTTAACATTTTCCAAGCTGATCTAAGCTGGTTTGCATAAAAATATACAGTTAGGTCCATATATATTTGGACACAGGTATAATTTTCGATTTTTTCAGGTATTTACCAAAACATATTCTAGCTATAGTTAAATAATGGATATGGGCTGAAACACTGCACTCTCAGGTTTAATTCAAGGGTATGTACATACATATTGGAGGAAGGGTTTAGGAATTACAGCTCTTAAGATTAGCCAAGCCCCCTTTTTTCAAGGTACCAAAAGTAATTGGACAATTAAATCAAAAGCTGATTCACGGCAGGCCTTGATGCCCTCAGAAGACAACAGTGGTGGATAATCGCAGGATCCTCTCTATGGTAAAGAAAAAAACATTCACAACATCCAGACAAGTGAAGGACACTCTCCAGGAGGTGAGCGTATTATTGTCAAGTCTACAATCAAGAGAAGACTTCACTAGAGCAAATACAGAGGATTCACCACAAGGTGCAAACCATTCATAAGCCTGAAGAATAGAAAAGCCAGATTAGACTTTGCCAAAAAACATCTAAAAATGCCAGACCAGTTCTGGAAAAGCATTCTTTTGACGGATGAAACTAAGATAAATCTGTACTAGAATGATGGGAAGAAAAAAAGTGCGGAGAAGGCTTGGAACAGCTCATGATCCAAAGCACACAACGTCATCTGTAAAACATGATGGAGCTTGCAGTGTGATGCATGGGCATGCAAGGGTTCCAGTGGCACTGGGACATTGGTGTTTATTGATGTGACAGAAGACAGAAGCAGCCGTATGAATTCTGCAGTGTTTAGAGATATACTGTCAGCCCAGATTCAGCCAAATGCAGCAAAGTTGATTGGACGGCGCTTCACAGTACAGATGAACAATGATCCAAAACACACTGCAAAAGCAACCCAGGAGCTTTTGAAGGAGACGAAGTGGAATATTCTGCAATGGCCGAGTCAATCACCTGATCTCAACCCAATCGTGCATGCATTTTGGTATTGTCCATGGGTTCCAGACTTTAGGCAGTCATTGTCAGTAAAGAATTCTCAACAAAATATTAAAAATGAACATTTTATTTATGATTATATTCATTTGTCCAATTACATTTGAGCCCCTGAAAATGGGGTGGACCGTGTAACAAAATGGTTGCAGTTCCTAAAATTTGTACTTGATATTTATGTTCAACCTCTTGAATTAAAGAAAGTCTGCACTTCAAATTTCATGACCTAAGTGTATATTTGGACACAGGCACAATTGTCATACTTTTGGCTCTGTATGCCAACAGAATAAAATTAAAATGAAACAATCAAAATGAATTAGAAGTGCAGACTTTCAGCCTTAATACAAGGGGTTGAACATAAATATTACACGAGCCCCCCATTTTTAGGGGCTCAAATGTAATTGGACAAATGAATATAATCATAAATAAAATTTTAAAGCAATGACTGCTTTAAGTTTGGAACCCATGGACATTACCAAAGACTGGGTTTCCTCCTTTCTGATGCTTTGCCAAGCTCTTACTCCAGCTGTCTTCAGTTCTTTGTTTGTGGGTTTTCCTGCCTTTAGTTTTGTGTTCAGAAAGTGAAATGCATGCTCAATTGGGTTGATATCAGGTTATTAACTCGGTCATTGCAGAATATTCCACTTCTTTTCCTTTAAAATATCCTGGGTTACTTTTGCAGTTTTGTTTTGTGTTTTGGATCATTGTCCATCTTTACTGTGAAGCACCGTCCAATCAACTTTGCTGCATTTGGCTGAATCTGGGCTGACAGTACATCTCTAAAAACAACAGAATTCATCTGGCTGCTTGTCTTCTGTCACATCTTCAATGAACACCAATGACCCAGTGTCACTGGAAGCCACGCATGCCATCACACTTCAAGCTCAATCATGTTCTACAGATGACGTTGTGTGCTTTGGATCATGAGCTGTTCCAAGCCTTCTCCACACTTTATTCTTCCCATCATTCTGGTACAGATTAATCTTGGTGCCACACCACTGCTAAGAGGTCCAGATACAGCTTTATTCCATTAGCAGTCAGGGGTGCAATCGAAAAAAAAATATCCAATGCGTTTCTGGGGTCCAAGCACCCCCTTCATCAGGGCTTAACTGGCAACAATGTGAACAAGCCAGAAGTGAACTGGACCTAAAATTGTATTTTTTCCAGTGTGAAATATAACCACAGGCCTCATCAGCAACTTGTTTGGCAGCTCAAATCTAAAAACAGGACACTATCTACACAGATTTTGCAGGTTCTCACTGTGATTGTATGGGTTTCCTCTGGGTTTTCCGATTTCCTTCTACACCCCAAAGTCAAAGAGGTGAACTGGCTCCTATCTACATTGACCCTAATATGTGTACACATAAGACAGGGACCTTGGACTGTAAGCTCCTTGAGAGTAAGGACTGGTGGGAAAGTGCAATATTTAAAGCACTGAATAAAATTGTTGGCACTATATAAATACCTGCATTAGATAAGATTTAGAGGAGAGACTCAACTCCCTGGCCTGTTAAGACAGTCCTATACAGACTTTCAACTTGAAAGGAAATAGTCAGCTTTTGTTGTGCTCTCATTTTTTAGAAATCCCATAATGGTCTGTTACACCATTGTTATGGGCGCACACTATATGAAATGTTTATTAGTACAATTAAGTTTTTATATACTTTATTTAAAAAAAATATAAAACATTAAATGAGGATGTATAATTTTAAAATACAATTGAAGAAAAAAACATTACAGCATTCCCTTTAAAGTAGAGAAGTATGTCCTTTCTCTGATCACTTACTGAATGAATTTACAGGCAAAAGACTTCAATTTTCCAGTAGCAGCTGCAGCGGCTAGCAGGAGATCCAGACTCTTTCCAGTTAACATATGGCCTAGAACCCCCAGAAGACCCTCTGGAGACTTGGAATGATCTGCATCCATTGTCTGCAAGAAATGGAAAGCTTATTGACACTCTTAAAACATTCATAAATTATATATAGTTGCTACACATCCAATCTGCCTTACTTAGGGTCAATAAAAAAAACCAACACAATTCTAGTTCAAGCAGTAGTCAACTATGATTTACTAAAACCAGAAAAATGTAAACATAGCTCTTTTGTATAGAGGTATGGAGATACCAGAACGATTCTGATTGGTCAGCTCCATCACCCTAATGATGCTGACCAATCAGAATGATCTGGTCTGTGCTAAAAATGCTGACAACACATTTTTCATTAAGGGGACACCATGTAGCAAAAGAAGAAGCATTGTGTATCATAGTTGTTTAAGAAAAAAACAGATCTGTGCATACAGGTCTGAAACAGACATCAACAAAAGCCAGAGTGAAAGGGACCTTGTGACCATAGATATTCAAGTATTACTAGCAAGCAGTAAATAAGCTTTATTAAAGCTTGCACTGCCCTCTGTAGCAGCAGGCACTTTAAAGCATTTCATATTGTAAGCTTTTGTGGCAGAAGTGCTAAAGTCATTCAAGTCATTTTCCCAGTGGTTTAGCTTCACTCTGTTCTCAAATAAACAGTGACCGCCTTCTAATATCCAATGTAAGCACAATGTAGGACCTCTGAGAGGGAAGCCCTGAGCTGCATAGAGATAACAATTTGAATGACTTCAATGATTCTGCAGTGAACTTTAAGGATTAATTGCTCCAAAGTACTTTCAGATAAAAAGGTTAGTTAAAGCTTGTTTTGAAATTTACTGCTAAAGAATATGTAAAATGTTGAATGTCCATAGCCTGTTCACAGGTTCACTTTATAGCGAAGCTCCACCCAAAAGGGGAAGTTCCACTTTAAAGTGGTTGTAAGCCTAAAAAATAAACAAAAACAACATTCCCCTGTCCCTTTAAGGCACAAGATATTGTGCAGTGCTTTTTCCATGCCTATTGTCCCTTTCTATGTTCTACAATACCTGGTTGATCCTGCCTGTTACTGTTTTCCCCTGTGTGTACTGACCACGCTTATCATGGCTGCTGATTGTGTAGTCAGATTACATGCCTCCGTCATCCTGCTCTCTCCTTGGCATCTCTGCATCTTCCCCTCCCTCTCTCCCTGTCATTTCCGTAGTCTGTGTATGAACTGTGGAGCCGATCTCAACCCTGTGCATCCCCTCTCCTCCTGCCTTGATTGAGTATTCTGCTGCAGCTGCTCCTCCCCGTTGGTAAAGTGGTTGTAAAGTAACATCTATTACATACATTTATCCTCTCTGTCTCAGGAACATATTACGTACAGTTATTTTTTTTTTAATTATAAAGCTAAATACCTTCTTTGCCCAACTATGCTGTATGGTCACATGTCCTCCCTCTGCTAGCTTGCATATATCAGAGGGGAATCTCAGCCCTCCCACTGCACTCCTTAGATTAAGGAGAGTAAAGGGAGGACATGTGACCACACAGCAGAGCTGGGCAAAGAAGGTATTTAGCTCTATATTAAATAAAAAGAAAAAAAAAAAACACAACCACACACTGTGTTTAATATGTTCCTAAAACAGAGAGGATTAAAAATAATATAACAGATGTGGCTTTACAACCACTTTAAGGCCTCCTCCCCTCGCTCCGCTTCACCAAATGGCACTTTTTTGGGGCCAAGGGGTTTTGACATACCCACTTCCGCTCGGATCGCCTAGGTGATCCAAGCGGCAGACTCGTCTCCCCCTCCCTCCTCGCAGTCTTCTGGGACACGTACGTCACAGGTCCCAGAAGACTGCAGGACCATTCACAATGCGCAGAGCGGCTCCCTGCGTGCGCAGTGGGCACCCGGCTGTGAAGCCACAAGCTGCTGTCACAGCCGGGTGCCCACAGTTGAGCTGCCAGCACTGGGGACAGAAGACCGAGGAAAGGAACAATTCCGGTGAGCACATGGCTGGAACCCGGGACAGATGAGTGTCTGTTTATTACAAGTCAGCAGCTACAGTTTTTTAGCTGCTGACTTTTAATAAACACAAAAATGACTGGAGCTCCTCTTTAAGGACAGTATGTTTGCCTGTCCTCTTCTGCATTTTCCCAGGAGACCCATTCATGCATAGAGTACTAGTTTCTCTGTGCCTGTCTTACTCTACAGGGTGCCTTTCACCCATACAAATCATAGTCGTTAAAAGGAAGGTTCCTTGCAGGTTCTTCCATCAGTTGCATACTATATATCTTATAGCCTATGTCAGTGATGGCGAACCTTGGCACCCCAGATGTTTTGGAACTACATTTCCCATGATGCTCAACTACACTGCAGAGTGCATGAGCATCATGGGAAATGTAGTTCCAAAACATCTGGGGTGCCAAGGTTCGCCATCACTGGCCTATGTTGATGCTCGCTCACTCACTCACCTTTAGGATGTTGGTGACAGTGGGCTCTGCTCTGAGAATTAATCCTGGATTGGGCTGGATGGTATTGCTCTCTGTAGGGCGTGGGGCATGCTCTCGGTCTGCCGTTCTAACAATAGTGATAGAAAGAATGAGATCATCAAATATCTTTGCTGGATTTTTCAAACATGTTTTGTAAAGTCCTTATTACCTAACAAAATAAAAGCTAGAATCCCACAAAACCAGTAGATACCGTTATAAATATGCTATTTTATTTCTCTGGGTTACATATAATGGGGAATGTACTAATTTCTTGGTTTTTTTTTTCTGAAAGCTGTAGTGCTGGACTCTACTACTAAATTTCAAAAGAGTGGCTTTGTGCTTGAATGATCAGACTGTTAGTCTAAGTTACTGAATTGATCTTTAAGTGCATTGCATAAAAAAATAGGATAGGAGAAAGAAAGCAAGCTTATAAATATTACCTTTTAGCGACAAGGTTATCCAAATGATGATTAGACAGTAAAGTCAACTTATGACATTCCTGAAGCAGCAGGCCAACACAATCACAGCTGAGGAACAAAAGAAAACAAGTTTTTGCATTAGAACATTAAATACTAAAGGCTCTTTTTTTGCTTTAAAATAACAAACATTTCAAACGTACCTGCTCTGTGCAATGGTTTTACACAAAACAGCCCCAATCCTCCTTTTCTCAGGTCCCCCACTGGTGCTTTTTGCTCCACCCTCCGCTGCATTCCTCCATAGCAAGCGGCTTGCTATGGGGGCACTTGTGTGTGCTCTCTCCCGAACCCTACTGTGTGCCTGCCTCCATAAGAACCCCCCCTCACTGGCTCTGGTTGACAGCAGCGGGAGTATCTGAGCCAGTGAGAAAGAGAGATCCGAGAGAGCCTAGGCTCTTTGCACATCGCTGGATGGATATCAGGCTCAGGTATGTATTCATTTTGGAGGGGCACGTAGAATGCAATAAGGTAGGAAAAAAAAAAAAAAAAACTTCTCCCTTTATAACTACTTTAATTTTCAATGCTTCAGTATGAATCATATTTTTTTTAGGCAGGATGATATAAAACATAGTTGATACAGGAAAAACGTAGGGGAAGTAAAAGACTATCTTCTCTAGTTTAGCACAGACAGCCATTCTAATGTCCAATAAAACTGACAAACAAAACCAAAGAAAATTCCCAGCTCAACTCATCAGGGCGATGCATGTCAAACAAAACCAACAGCTTAGACCTGCACACTAAAGCTGGCTATAGACAAAGCATTATTCTTCCCTGCAACCACAGGTTGCAGGAAAGAAAATCGCTTGATTTCCCCATCAACACAGTCAGTGTTGATAAGGGAAGCCCTCCAGCAGAGCTATTGGGTTCTCACAGCGATTATAGATACAGTACCTGCTAGTAATAATTGCATGTAAAATTCGACATGCTGGTGGTACCGAAGTTGATCAATCAGTCAACTTGGGTACATTCAGCCTGCCCATACATGGTTCGAATCTCGGCCCATCCTCGCTATACTGGATGAGTTTTGAGCCGCCTATGGCTAGCTTAAGTCTAGCAAATGCTTTCATATGTAGCCACAGGCCACTGCAGCAGATGACTTACTTGCATCTCTGATCAGCTTTATCCAAGAGTGGGGTCAGCTTGAGTAAATACTCAAATGCCGTGTTCAAATCCTCATTGAAGTCCTACAAGACACAAAAGAGTGACAGTGGTGTGACGAGGGTAACAACCTGAAATTCTTTGCAACGTGTGCAATACAATACATAGTACATGATGTGATTACGTACCTGATCTGCCAGCCAGAATTTCTTCAGCTTAGACAACACTTGCGGGATCTGAAAAAGATTTTAAAAAAGGTATTAAAAAAAAAATAACATTATCCTAACACAAAAAAACTGTGAATTTGTACCACCTGCTGTCAAAATAAGGTACTGCAAGCTAGCTAGAAAATACATGTTTTCAGCAAAAATCATTGTATTAAACTGGCCAGATTTTAGTGTGTGTGGCACCATATAGACCTTTGGTATGCGGTTCCCACTGTTTATGAGGCTATGGGGCAGTGGGAACTAAATGCAGGAACAAGGATTATTTTTTGGCATGAATTTTCACGACCCACAGTTCTGTACACAAAGCCTTTGGCAAATTGAGCTAAGTTAGTACACTTGTGATGAAACTTTAGACATCAAAGTTGCATGACATGCCGTTGTTTTGCCCATGTTTTGTAATGATACCCATTAATATATGTCTTCATGCACTACTTTGGGCCGCCTTTCATGCAACTTTAGGGCAACAGACTTCAATGTTAACTCTCAAATGTGGCATGAAAGTCGTACCTGAATGTTGTACAATGCAACAGTTGTTCATTATCACTGGACAAAGCCAAAATCTTTTCCAAGTTGCGTCAACAGTTGCACCAAAGTTGAACTCTAAAGTCCTACAAGTGTGAATGGAGCCTTAAAGCGGACCTGAGCACCACAAACCAATAACACTATTTAATTCATTTTTTATATTTGTAATATTCAAAGCAAAGCCCCGTGCTTTATTTTGTTGATAAATCACTTTGAAAAACACCCTCTAGCATTCCTGGCTGTGGCCATCTTGGGTAAGGGCATATGATTCATGTAGTATTTGCTTCCTGGAATCCACCTGCCCTTGGCATGCAGGCAGGAGAATGTGCTTAGCTGAGAAAACCCCTCCTCCCCTGCGTTTCCAACACCTAAGACACTGGCGAAAAAACGGAGGTATCCCCACTAAGGGGAGGGGTTATATAGGGGGGTTGAACTTCCTGTCAAGGGTGTGACCAGTGTCCAATCACCTTGTGATACTACATAACCCATCAGTAATTACTGAGGCTCTGTGTCCCGTGATGTACGAGAAAGAAAAAATAGTTTACACAAGTAAATATGATCTAGTTTCCTATCTACTAATGCTAGCAACATGAGGATTAAAAATAATCAATGTTGATTGGAAGAGTAAAGTTCCACTTCAAGTGGTTAGAACTAGTTTCAGGGCTCTGGCTAGCTCTTTCAGTGGGGAAAAACATTTTTTATGTCTGGTAACAGATTTCCAAGTCTTTATGGTTTATAATTCTTGTTCTAGCCAGGAGGTTCTCTTATCAAGAAATACTAACTGATAAAAACTAGCATGCCACTAAATGCAGCTTTCAAGGCTCGTTCACACCAGGAGGTGCTTCCAATCGCTCAGCGCTTTTTACCTGCGCATCACATTTTAAAGCTGCCTATTCAATATAAGATTGGTGCGGCTTAATGAATAAATAAAATAAACCAAAACAAAAACCTGCTACAAAATTTGTGTGTGCCATCATATACTGTAAATATCATCATACGTCAATATAAAGTGCTATATAAACATTATCCAACAGTGCTATATGTGCAAATGTGCAATATGAAAGTCCAAATATGTAGAAACAATTCCACTGGAGCTTACATAAAACTGAGATGCTCAGAACTTCACATTCTTCTATAACCAGTTTGTGCAATTCACTCAGTGCTCCCTCTTTTTCCACCACAGTCACCAGAAGTATAGTGACCATAGGAGCAGGCTGCTCCTGATGACGTTAGTGTGACGAAACGTGTTTGGCGGGTCTTGTGTCACTTCCACTTTTGTATTTCCGGTTGGTGGAACGCAGGTGGTTAAAGGAAGTAACACATGCAATGCTGCTTGTACTCATATAAGGTTTTTAACATTGTAAGTGTATTTTAATTGGTTTCATATTCTAAATAAAACGAAATTACAGTATTGGAGGCTGCCTCTGGGCTCTTTTCTTCCTTACATGCATGCATGACTGAGAGAAACAGTGAGACATCCTTCCTATAGACTGGGGACAAAGGATCCAGTGGAGAGGAGAGAGTACCCATTAAAAAGCGTCATACTTCTGGTGAGTGTAGTGGAAAAGCAGGGGAGCATGTAGTGAATTGCACAAATTAGCAAACAAATTGTAGCAAACATACAATAAGGAAATTTAAACCTGAAACCTTGTTGAGAGGATACAACGAGCCACTGGGGAAATACATGAAAATGGCATGTGATTTACGAGCAACTGGATGCTCCAGAATGTGGTACATGAAAAGTTCCATCCTCCGGTGGCAAACATCATTTTTTTTGCAGGGTCCAATTAAACTGTACTATCTCCTAAGCAAAACACTAAACAAACCAAAGGATTATAGCCCTAAGGGGTTATGGGATTTTTTTTCTGTTGTAAATGCCCTGTCTTCTAGATGTGGTGCCTGTGTGCTTAGGTCTTTGAAATCTCTTCCACGCTAAAAAAGGAAATAACACTTTCCGATATGTTTCCCCAGGACATACTTTGAGAAAAGTAAATGCAGTCCATTTCAGCTCATCAGTTCCTGCGGGTGATTCTATTAGCCCTACAATACATGCCTTCCAGACCTCAAGGAGGAAGAGATGAGATGGAATTTTCTGTGGGAACAGGAATATGGACATCATTAGGCACATTAATACAAAAGCAGCAATTAAACAAAAAGTAAAATTACCAGCCAAGCACAATATAGCCGAGGTTTGTGTTTCACAAGGTGAAAAAGCCACGAAGGTTTACAACCCCTTTAAAAACAGGTCTTTTCTGGCACTTTGTTTACATGTAACAATCAGTATTTTTTACTAGAAAATTATTTAGAACCCCCCTAACATTATATATTTTTTTAAAGCAGAGACCCTAGAGAATAGATTGGTGGGTTTTGCAATTTTTTATGTCACACGGTATTTGCGCAGCGGGTTTTTCAAATGCAATTTTTCTGGAAAAAATACACTTTTTTTGAATTTTGATGAAAAAAAATATAATACATAACACAATTTCTGCAATTAAAGCGATTGTACACCCGCAATTTTTTTTTTTTTTTTTTAACCCTGTAAAGCAAAAGGCATAATGAGCTAGTATGCACCGCATACTAGCTCATTATGAAATACTTACCTTAGAACGAGGCGTCAGTATCTTACCTGGTCCACGCCGAGGGAGCTGTCATGTTGCCTCGGCGTGTCTTCCGGGTATCGCGGTTCCAGCGCTGTGAGTGGCTGGAGCCGCGATGTCATCACTCCCGCGCATGCGTGCGGGAGATTTCTTACCCGGCAAGGTCCGGCAGTTGCCGGGCTCCAGCCGAGAATCCCCTGTGCGCATGCGCCGCTGCAGTCAGCGGCTCATAGCAAGGGGAATATCTCCTAAACCGTACAGGTTTATATATTATAGGCTTACCTGTTACCTTATTATTATTACATTGCCTTATTATAGGCTTACCTGTAGGTAAAAGTAAAAAAAAAAAGACTATACAAGCACTTTAAATGAAGGATGATGTTACGCCAAGTAAATAGACACCAAACATGTCACGCTTACGGTATACATTATCCTTCCATTAAACTGTTTTGATCTCCTTGTCGTATATAAACCTCTAACTGTAAGACATAATATGGAAAGTCTTTTACATCTATGCAGTTATGTATGTACAAATACCCTGGTATATGTCTAAAAAAATAATTTATTGGACTCAAACATGCCACGCTTTAAAAATGTGTATGCCCATGCAACTGCATGACACGACATAAATTTTACTATCCATAGGCGACGCTTTAAAAGCCTTTAACTGCCTCGCGCCCGCCGGTCAGAGGCTTCATACCATGATCAGAGTTACGATGTGTCAGAATGAAACACAGCACCTTCAATCGCCGCGCTAGCTATGTTATCCTGAGCATGTCATATAATCCGGTCAGGGTATCACAACCACTTTGTCGTCTTCATTCTGCTATATGGCGGGCGGCAAGTGGTTAAAGATAACCAAGTTAATGTTAGGTATCTATTTACTCGGCGTAACATCTTTCATATTATGCAATAAAATGGGGCTAACTTTACTCTTTTGTTTTTTTTTTTGTTTGCATGAAACTTTTCCCCCCCCCAAAAAAACGCGTTTGAAAAATTGCTGCGTAAATACCGTGCAAGATAAAACGTTGCAACGACCACCATTTTATTCCCTAGGGTCTCTGCTAAAAAGAAAACATATATAAATGTTTGGGGGTTCTGAGTAATTTGCCAGCAAAAAAATGATGATTTTTACATGTAGAATTGGCCTGGTAGGCAAGTAGTTAAGGAAGGATTATTCCCACTTCACACCAGATTCTCCCTGGGGAGGTTAGCAATAGTCAATCCTCTCCTCATTAGGTAAAGGCATGGTCTCACCTGCATTCTCTTCACCGTGTTCAGTTGTTCCACAAATGGCCGTGCCTCCCCCGTAAGGTTCATTGTGCCTTCTAACATCACAATAGCATGAACGGTGGGGAAACCTGTGCAGTGTAGCTGCTCAGAGTGTGAAGAGAGCATGGATGGAATGCTATATTGAGATAAGAAAAAAAACAGATTGTTATTTCTAGTAGCCATATCATCATTTTTTTTCATTTACAGCGCAATTCAAAGTAACTAAATATAAAAAGTATTTTACAATGGGTACAAAAATCCTGTTAAAACATTGCTCTATGGTATACCACTTTCATATTGAATATATTGATTTCTGATATACCTGTAACATGTCTACCTGTGTTATGTCTTTACTGTTTTGTATAATAGCCCTTTCACACTGGGGCGGGGAGCGTGGGCGGTAAAACGGCGCTATTATTAGCAGTGTTTTACCGTCGGTATGCGGCCGCTAGTGGGGCGGTTTTACTCCCCTGCTAGCGGCCGAGAAAGGGTTAAAACCACCGCAAAGCGCCTCTGCAGAGGCGCTTTTCCGGCGGTATAGCCGCACCGTCCCATTGATTTCAAAGGGCAGGAGCGGTAAAGGAGCGGTATGCACTCCGCTCCTTCACCGCTCCGAAGATGCTGCTGGCAGGACTTTTTTTACCGTCCTGCCAGCGCATCGCTCCAGTGTGAAAGTCCTCGGGGCTTTCACACTGGAATGAAAGCAGCGGCACTTTCGGGTCGGTTTGCGCAATTGCGCCTGCAAACCGCCCCAGTGTGAAAGGACCCTAAGGCCCCTTTCACACTGGGGCGGTAGGGGGCGTCGGCGGTAAAACAGCTCTATTTTTAGCGCTGTTTTACCGCGGTATTCGGCCGCTAGCGGTGCGGTTTTAATCCCCCGCTGGCGGCCGAAAAAGGGTTAAAACCCCTCGTATAGCGCGGCTCTAGCTGCGGTATCACCGCGGTATAGCCGCGCTGTCCCATTGATTTCAATGGGCAGGAGCGGTGAATACACCGCTCCAAAGATGCGGCTTGCAGGAGATTTTTTCTTCTCCTGCCAGCGCACCGCTTTAGTGTGAAAGCCCTCGGGCTTTCACACTGAACAAACAGCGGAGGCTGTTTAGGGGCGGTTTGCAGGTGTTTTTTTTAGCGCAATAACGCCTGCAAACCGCCCCAGTGTGAAAGGGGCCTAAGCCACCTTTTTCTTTGAGTCTATTGAGGGACCAGGGAAAGCATTAACTGTCATGTTATATTGCCACCTACAGGAGGATTGGACACTGGACGACAGATCAGCCATTCACTGCAGCACAAGCCGATCAGCGGGTCCCGACCAATGACCGGCTCAGCCTATAGGAAAAACACAGGGCTCTCTACATACAGCAGCGATGTGCTGGGTTTTTTTTTCCAGCACATTGCTTAGTAAAACACCACACTAATGTTTGAACATTGTTAGGCACACATTTAACCCCTTTGATCGGCCTAGATGTTAACCCTTTCAAAGCCAGTGTCATTAGTACAGTGACAGTGCATATATTTAGCACTGATCACTGTATTAGTGTCACTGGAGATGTCAGTGGCAGTTAGTCAGTTCCCCTCCAGCGTCAGTTAGTGTTAGATTGTCTGCCGTACTATCACAGTCCCGCTATAAGTCACTGATCGCCATCATTACTAGTATAAAATAAATAAAAGTTCCATACAGTTTATAGTTTATGCTATGGTATAACTTTCAAGCAAACCAATCAATATACACTTATTAACCACTTGAAGAGTAAGCCTTTCAGGAACTTTTTGTTTACAAGATTAAATTTGTATTTTTTGTTAGAACCCCCAAACATTATATATATTTTTAGCAGAGACCCTAGAGCCTAAAATGGCATTTGTTGCAATATTGTATGTCACACCGTATTGGCGCGGCAGTCTTTTTTTTTGGAAAAAATACATTTTAATGAAGTTAAAAAAATAAATAGTTACTCCATTTTTTTGTGTATAATGTGAAAGATGATGTTACACCGAGTAAAAACATACCTAACATGTCATGCTTCAAAACTGCGCACGCTCGTGGAATAGCGCCAAACTACGGTACTTAAAAATCACCAAAGGTTGACGGTTTAACATTTTTTACAGGTTACCTGTGTGGCGTTACAGAGGAGGTGCTAGAATTATTGCTCTTGCTCCAATGATCGTGATGATACCTCACGTGTGGTTTGAACACGTTTACATATGCGGGCGCGACATGCGTTTGCTTCTAGGCGCAAACTCGGAGGGACAGGGCGCTTTAAATTTTTTTTTCTTCTCATTTTACGTTTTATTTTTTATTACAAGGAATGTGAACATTTCAGGAGAACGCAACTGCAAGACCACTTTTATCTGACAAAAATTTGTCAATAGTAAACAGTAATGAGGTCATTTTTTATTTTTACACTATCCCTTTAATTATTAAAAAATTTTTTTTTTTTTTTTTTTTTAGCACTTTTATTCCTATTACAAGGAATGTAAACATCCCTTGTAATAGTAATAAAAGTGATAAAAAAAATATAAAGGGACAATGTAAAAATAAAAAATAAATAAGAAAAAAGAATAAATAAAAGCGCCCCATCCCTCCGAGCTCACACGCAGAAACAAACGCATATGTAAACGGTGTACAAACCACACATGTGAGGTACCGCCACAATCGTTAGAGCGAGAGCAATAATTCCCGTGCAAGTCCTCCTCTAACTCTAAACAGGTAACCTGTAAAAAAAAAAGCGTTGCCCATGGAGATCTTTAAGTACCGTTGTTTATTGCCATTCCACGAGCATTAGCAATTTTAAAGCATGACATGTTCGGTGTCCACTTACTCTGCGTTACATCATCTTTCACATTATACAAACAAATTAGGCTAACTTTACTGTTTTGTTATTTTTTTAATTCATTAAAGTGTATTTTTTACAAAAAAAAAAAATTGCGTTTAAAAGAACGCTGCGCCGATACAGTGTGACATAAAATGTTGCAACAACCGTCATTTTATTCTCTAGGGTTTCTGAGATATTAAATATATATATATATATATATATAATGTTTGGGAGTCTCATTCAGTAGTACAGTTGTCTTATTTTTAATAAAAGACCTTATTTAAATACGTTTTTGGTAAAAATATTTTTTTTTTATCAGGACATCTTCTTAGCAGTCCAGATGCGGAGTTATGGACTGATCCTCTGTGCGGCTCGGGACTGTGTACTGACAGCAGCGCATGGTTCTCATGGTTCTCCAATATCACTTCCAATGCTCCTTATTTTTGTGAGTAGGATCTTTTAATAGGGTTGGTTCAAATAAAAGGCTTACATTGGATTACTACACTAGAGCAGTGGTGCTGTCTTTCCCTTCCCCCCTCTTCACACAGGTGGACCCCCGTCTTTGGTTTGACAGCTGCAAGCCTTAGTGTTAGTTTTTCTATGTCTAGCTCAGGGCTACCTGCTCTATTATTATTTCTTGACATTTACTTTGTATCTTATTGGCTCCGATTTCATGAAGATTTTGTATTTCTATGATGTCTGTGCAGTGCAACACATACTGATCACTTTCACGTGTTGGTTTCATTGCCCCCAGAGGAAAGATTTGAGAGTTGAGCGCTGTGTTCTGAGCGTTATTTTTTAGTGCTCAGGTTTTCATGTAATTTATGAATGTGTACCCCAAGCTGACGATTCTGGATCAGACTATTATTTTAACGCTCTAAGCTAGAACAATTGTTTTTTTATTACAATGTTGTTGTTTTTTTGTGGTAAAAGTTGAAAATATAGCTGGAAATGAAGAACCTTATGGGAAATAAAATATGTAGAACAGCTTAGTAAATGGAGACTCTCATCACTTGATCTAATCAGTTACCCAGGGCCTAGTTAAAGCCCAATACGTTACTTTTACTTGTTACGTTACAATTGTGAGGTTGTGCAACACTGTACCCAAACAAAATGTATGTCCTTTTTTTGGCATAGAGCTTTCTTTTGGTGGTATATGATCACCACTGCGTTTTTTTATTTTTGCGCTATAAACAAAAAAAAGACCGCCAATTTAAAAAAAAAGCAAAAAAACAAAAAATAATTTACTTTCTGCTTTAAAACACATCCAATAAAAAAAAAAAAAAAAAAAAATCAAATTTCATCAATTTAGGCCAATATGTATTCTGCTACATTTGAAAAAAAATCCCAATAAGCGTATATTCATTGGTTTGCGCAAAAGTTATAAACTATGGGATATTTTATTTTTTTCTTTTTTACTAGTAATGGCGGTGATCAGAGACTTATAGCAGGACTGTGCTATTGTGGCGGACAGTCGGGACACTAACTGATACGTGACACTTTCTGGGGACCAGTGACACGAATAACAGTGCTCAGTGCTGGAAATATGCACGGCCACTGTACTGACACTGGCTGGGAAGGGGTTAAACATCAGGTGCAATCAAAGGGTTAACTGTGTGCCTAGCCAGTGTTTTCTTACAGTGTGGGAGGTGCTTTTACTAGGGGAAGGAATTGATCCATAATCCGGCTTTGCAGGAACACAGGATCAATGCCTTCCCTACTGACAGAACGGCGATCTGCCTTGTTTACATAGCCAGATTGCCGTTCTGCCTGTGTACCGAATGATCAGTGAGTGCCGGCGGAATCCGCTGTGTAGAACGACAACGAGAGCGAGCTGCCGGCCAGGCACACCTGCTCCCCATACCCGGATCATGTATATATTTATTTATTTATTTTTTTCCCCAGAAGGCAGTGGTGACATAGCCCTGGTCACAAAGATGCCCCCTGAAAAGGCACTGCTACTAGTGCCCGAGGGGAATCTTGCTCTAAACTGCAAGATATCATAACTTTGGTTGGTGTCAGTGGGAGGAATAGTGCCCCATTCATTGGTGTCAGTGGGAGGAATAGTGCCCCATTCATTGGTGTCAGTGGGAGGAATAGTGCCCCATTCATTGGTGTCAGTGGGAGGAATAGTGCCCCATTCATTGGTGTCAGTGGGAGGAATAGTGCCCCATTCATTGGTGTCAGTGGGAGGAATAGTGCCCCATTCATTGGTGTCAGTGGGAGGAATAGTGCCCCATTCATTGGTGTCAGTGGGAGGAATAGTGCCCCATTCATTGGTGTCAGTGGGAGGAATAGTGCCCCATTCATTGGTGTCAGTGGGAGGAATAGTGCCCCATTCATTGGTGTCAGTGGGAGGAATAGTGCCCCATTCATTGGTGTCAGTGGGAGGAATAGTGCCCCATTCATTGGTGTCAGTGGGAGGAATAGTGCCCCATTCATTGGTGTCAGTGGGAGGAATAGTGCCCCATTCATTTGTGTCAGTGGGAGGAATAGTGCCCCATTCATTGGTGTCAGTGGGTGGAATAGTGCCCCATCATTGTGTCAATGGGAGGAATAGTGTCCAATCATTGTTGTCAATGGGAGGAATAGTGTCCCGTTGTCAGTGACAGGAACGATACCTATATATATAAAACTATACATTATGCTCATTTGTCAGTTTTCAAACATATTAATGTAATGTCGTAGGATGCATGCGTAGCAATTTTCTTACTTCGTCTAGGTTATATGCAGCAGACCTGAGGCAAAAAAGTCATTGGTGGACTGGCATAGGAGGGAAGGACACAAGGTTCCCAACATTTCACTGTGAAAGCAAGGCTGTTATCATTAGAATATACTGTATGTATGGGCTTGTTTGTCCAATTTACTACAAATCTGAAAAAAATTTGATCAATAGGTATATACTGTATACAGAGGCTTCTGACTGTCTTTAGGATAACTGGATTCTTGGTTTCTGCCCAAAAGGTTGAAATTTTGGAGAAAATTGAAAAGGCGCTTTACAGACAATTAGTAAAGTAAGTGTTCGCACTAAGACTGTGCTTGAATGAAACTCTACCTACTAACATGGCATAAAAATATTAAAGGAAAATTGGAAGTAGTGGCACTGTGGAGAAGCTGGTCCTTTCAGTTCTTGGTGCCCTGCCCTCTATAGGTGGGGCACCAGAACAACTCCTGTGTCCTCATAGAAAGTTTATGTAAATGCACTTTAACCTTTATGCTAAATGAGTCAAAGCGATGGGTCTTCTTTTACTTGGTTTGTATCAAACAGACTCCAGCTATAAAAATACGAAACGCTTTTGGACTAACAGTCACAACAATGTACAGAAAGACCCTGAAATAAAACCATACATGCTGTGGGTAAGTAAAGCAGACAGGACAGTACCTCCTGATTAACGACACACAATCTTCTGCCTGGTTTTGTAGCTGAATGCTGGGAAGGAGACTTATACAATCGGCCAGTTGCAGCAATGACTGCTCCACGGATGCCCAGGAGACTAAAAGGAGAAAAGACAGAAATAACAAGGTCTGACATAACTGCCAGCTAGAGAGTATCACCCAATGCAAGTGCCACAATCAGGATGACATGGCTGATCCGATACAGAAACAAGGGATCCATTAGGCCTGATTCTTACAGGCTACTTAACTTGAAAGGGAAAAGCTATCATAGAAATTAATGCTGCAGACCTCATATAACCACAGGGGACCTGGAGGAAGCCAAGCTGAAAATAACCTTTAACCGTGAGTAGGCTCCTATTCTATAGACTGGACCTGCACAGTTAGAAAAAAAAAAGCCTATTTACAAAACCTATCAATTCTAAATGCCTAAGGCTATATGTACACTGGTCACCCCTAAACGCAACTCTCCTGGTAGCAAAAACGCGGTAGAGCTTTTTTGTCTAAACGTTCTGCTCCTTAACGCGATTCTTCTGCATTCAGAAGAGGGACGTTTAACTGCCCCTAAACTCTGATTAAAGCCTTACGTGTGCATGGACACAGACTTATATTGAAGTAAGTTCGGGGGCTTTGACAAAAAAAAAGTAAAAAGCTCCTAAACACACATTTAAGTGCAGCAGTGTACATGAGGCCTAAGGAAAGAAAAAAAATGGAGGTGTGGCAGTTGCAAACAATTTGACTGCAACAGTTTTTTCTAGTTCAGGTAAGTAAGGGAACATAACTTGGATTACAAGACGGCTTTAAGGTAGGCTGTGGTCTGCAGTAGTGCTTAAACTGAAAGCATATCTATTGCAATTTATTTATTTATACATTTATACAAGGTAGGGAAGAGTTGAAACACATTTTATTTTGCTGGCTCTGTCCTTAAAGAGGGAGTCCCGCGAAAATTTTTTTTTTAAAAGTCAGCAGCTGCAAATACTGCAGCTGCTGACTTTTAAAATAAGGTCACTCACCTGTCCCGGGGTCCAGCGATGTCGGCACCCGAGACCTAACCGTCCCTCGGTCCTCGGGTGCTGGCGCCGCCATTCTCAGTGAGGGAATCAGGAAGTGAAGCGTTGCGGCTCCACTTCCCAGTTCCCTACTGCTCATGCACAAGTCGCGCTGCGCATTCTCAATGGTCCCCGCTATCTCCTGGGACCTGTGTGTTTCCCAGGAGACAGCGGGGGAGTGCGGGAGGGGGCATGACTCCCGCGGGAGTCTATTCCCGGAAGTGGGTGCAGATACCAACTGTGGCACCGGAGGGGGGGGAGGAATCCGATGAGCAGAAGTTCTACTTTTGGGTGGAACCCCACTTTAACTTCCTGTCTGGTAGACATAACAGGAAACAGGAGGAAATCTTTCCAAAGTATGGGAAATCTTCTTTTAGAGAGCTGTCATCGCAACAAGTTTCCACATTGGAACACAAAGGAGATTCATCCTATTCTATTTGTCCAAGTAGCAATTGTCACTGAGACTGAAGTGAAGAAAGATTCATAATGCTGAGTTGACATCAGAGCAGATCCTGTTGCACGTGGCCTTTAGTGTGTATAAGAGCAGTGTGAACAGCAAGCTTTGACAAAGCATTTGCAGAGCTTTCAGTAAGCTTTGTTGAAGCTTTTGAAATACCATTAACCTCCAGTTTGTAAATGTTGAACACAGATCCTAATAAGAGTGCTGATTGCCACTTTAAACAAGCTGCTAGCAGGCTTCAGCACTTCTTGAAACTTGTTAACAGTCTGTTAAAACCTTCTAGCAGCTTGCTTAAAGTGATTGTAAAATCTCTTTTTTAAGTTAAAAATAACAAACATGTTATACTTACTTGCTCTGTGCGGTGGTTTTGCACAGAGCAGCCCAGATCTTCCTCTTCTGTGCTCCAGGCCCCTCCCTCCTGTTGAGTGCCCCCACAGCAAGCAGCTTGCTATGGGGGCACCCGAGCCGAGCCACAGCTCGCGTCCATTCAGACACGAAGCCCCAGCTCTGCCCCACCCATTTCTCTTCTCATTGGATGACTGAATTTGATTGACAGCAGCGGGAGCCAATGGCGCTGCACTGCTGACTCAATGCGCCAATGAGGAGGAAAGTCCCGGCCCGCCAAGTGTCTTGTGTAACATCACTGGATCTAGAGGGACCTCAGGTATTAGAGGGGCTGAGGGGGAACTGCTGCACACAGAAGGCTTTTTATCTTAATGCATAGAATGCATTAAGATTAAAAAAACCTTCTGCCTTTACAATCACTTTAAAATGACAAACAACACTCCCATTAGGGAGTACTCCAATTTACAAACTGGAGCTGAATGGTACTTTAAAGGCCTCAACAAAGTTTGCTGATCTAATACAAGCTGAAGCCCCTGTGAAACAGGCCTAACTGTCTATACCTGCTTAGATAACTCAAAACTAAAGAATCTACCTTCACTTCAATCTCAGTGACAATTGTTAGTAGGACAAATAGAATAGAATGAATACCCCAGGCAGGAAAATGGACAGCAATGAAAATGTTACATGGTTGCTAATCCGTCCCCACTCTATTCAAGACTAAAGAAAAAAAAAAGTTGACTTGAAATACACTTGAAGGCTCCACACAACTGTCTTCTGTCTGGTCACACAAATTTTAATCATGGTTGTGTTGGTTAAGATCCAGTCAATAGGAATGGTAGTATATGGGTACCAAGTTACAGTCCTAGACTGTTCAACTACTGATGAAGCCAATGGAAGTGAATAGAAAAAGGTTTAAAAAGCTGGGCAAGGAACATGGCCCTTCTTGCAGATATTAGTACCAAGAAGGCACAAAAATGAAATAGTCATATCTCCTAAAGAACTAGTCTCCCCAAACCTGCTGGCTATCCTCAATGTCAATCATGTGTTTGCCCCTCCTATTAGCATGCCCCTTGACATGTAGCACACCTGATTGGCAGTTGGTTTCTTCAAAAATAGCAGAAGTAGAATATCAGTGCTGTTCAAAAATGGTAGTTTTGTACTTGCCGTAAAATGAATTTTTTGGAGGCCATTGAGAAACAAAGAAATTCAGGTACAGTTGAGTTATACTGCCTTCTACAGGAAAACGGGATACAGGCAAACAAATCATAAACCAGCCTCTTCTGTAACACCCTCTACGCAGCAGGACTCTGTTTTGTAGTAGTAACAGTACTAAAAGCATGAAGAAAAACACAGAGGGATGGGACCTATTATCCCTCAATGGACTCCAAGAAATGTATATTACAGTAGGTACAAAAATGCCATTTCTTTTTTAGCCATTGAAAGACGCAGGAGTTCAGATACAGCCCCGGCGTACAAAGCAGTCCTAAAAAATCTCTAACAGGCCACTCTAGGAATTCTGGGTACCATCTGCAGCTCAGGACTTACTTGAACTTGCCTGAACCTGAATAGATGAGGTGAAGATAGGGGATCATACCATCATGACCAAAAAAGGAGATCACGGAAGATCAACCTGATGTTTCAGACTAAGATGGAGAAGGTCTCTACCAGAGAGGAATGACTTGACAAAGAAGTGAAACCGAACCTGAGTCAGCAAGAAGCTGATCAACCAGAGCCTATCAACCAGGTCCTCTGAACACACTCTGTTCCTAGCAGAGAGTGCCTGCACCAGGAAACTAGGGTGTTCCATCTGCTGAGACACAGTAAACACATGTCCCTCATGCGTAGGATCCAAGGCACACCCAGGTGCACAAACCTCTCTTCTCAGTGCAAATAATGCTGGTTAAGGAAAGCCAGGTTTCAAGGCAATATCCTTCAGAAGCACTGTTCAAATAAGGCTAAAACCCTCAGTACCATCCAGCACAGGGGTCAAGTAACTCTTTTTTTTGCAGGGAGAACACCCATTCCTTTCTGGAGACAAAGACACTGCAACATTTAGATGCTGTCCAACGGAGTCTGAAGTAGGAAACATCCAACATAACCCCCTGTAATTTTGTTGGAATTCTGAATGTGAGCCAGAGATGATCACATGAACCAGTGGCCCTGCCTGATTTAAGGGCCCAGGAGGGTCCTAGATAGACTGTACAGGGGATGAAATTGAGAGTCTCTGCAGTCAAGGTGCTCAAAGAGCTGAGCAAACAGTTGAGCACATGTTGATGAAAAGTTCAGAGTGGACACAGAGGTCCTTGGGTGGGCATACTCATACAAGCAGGAGTGTCCACGTACAGAAATACTGTACTGCTTAGACTTTGGGTCTAGTTACATCACTGCTCTCAGTTTCTCACAAACCCAGTCAGCTGGTGCTGATGAGAGTTGGGAGGCTGGAAGCAACCAGGTCACTGTAGGCGAGCAATGGTAACAGGCCAGAGACTCAAGTTCCACTAGATTCTTGCAAGCTGAAGCAGCAGTGGGATGGTGCTTCCTCTATGCTAAATGGCAGGAAAGAGCACAGAGAACACAGCAGTTACCCTCACTGATTTGGTGGCAAATCTGAATGGCCCTACCCACAAAGTGAGTCCTCACAGGCAAAGTCACATTCCGGTCTGTGTCTCAGCTCTGGATCTGGAGAGCACTCCTTAGCTACATTTCACAGTACACCAAGGTCTGGAAAGTGCCTCAATACAGAGAACAATGTGCCTGAAGGTCACCTTCCATGCTAATACAGTGTGCTCAGAGGTTATGTAGATTAGCTCAAGCAGCACTGTAGTAAGGAATAATGACTGAAGTCAACGGAAGAAGAAAACCTTTGACTTTTTTTTTGGCAGAGCTGGTCCATCATCCTATAATGCTAGAAAAAAAAACAAGGTTTTCTGGGTAGATGGGGAGCTTCACTAGGGGCTGGCTTAGGGTTTCTTTGTTTGCAAGTGCTAGTATAAGCAGACTATATCTGAAGTGCTGTATCCCTCAATGGACGAGAATGAAATACAGAATCCAGCTAAAAACATGGTTGTTAAAGTAAGCATCTGAACTATGCCCTTCCTCAATGCGAAAGGAGAAAAAGCCACATGTACAAGACTGTAAAAGGTCAGTGTAGTGAAGAACCGCTTGTTAGTAACTAGAACGGTCCTCTCAAGCATACCTGGTTCCTCCAGTTTGGCGATATGGATGAGTGCACGGTTCTTAGTGCTGCCAAGGATGGACTCTAGTCTCTTCAGGCACATGGACAGCTGACATTCCCCTGTCACTGGATCTAGGATTTCCTTCAATTTTTCCACGTAGTATAAAGAACATCTTAGAAGCCAGTTCAAAGCGTTCATCAGGGCCCGACACAGGCTGATGCACTCTTCTGCTTTACCATGGCAGCTAGAAGCAAAGGTAAATAGGCAAAACTAATGGTGAGTTGTCATCAATTTAAGCAACTGGAAAACATCTATAAAACGAATGCACAGCCATAACCATTAGCAATTATATGATATTTCTTTTCCTGAGTGGAAACAAAATGAAGTCACTTAAGGTTCCATCGCAGTTCTTTGCTTTTCCTGTGTTTACTTTAAAAAGACTATTAACAGCAGTCTAGGACTGGAACAATCTCAGCAGACTAATGTGCCCAATATTCATACAGTGTTGTGGTTCCTAAAATCTACACAACTTTACATGACTAACCTGTCTTAAAAAGTGGATGTAAACCCTCACATATACCCAGTGATGTGAACAGCCTCTGATGATACACTGGGATGAAACAAATCCTCCGACATAAGTTTTACATGTATATCTGCGGTCTTCATCTTTATATACGGTTTAGAAAGTGCACATGGTGTTAGGAGATTTTCTCTTCCTGGTTAGCACTGTGGTGAAGCCTGGGCATACAGCCAAGACAGCTGATTGGAGGGAAGGCACACACCCCCTTCTCCTCATAGTCAGAGACTTTCAGCTCTTTTTGTTGAATAGTTCAGTGCTCTGCTAAATCTATTTATAGCATCCTTCCCAACACAAAACTCTGGCTGCTTTTATCATATGTGAGGGAGAACTTGTCAGAAGCTTTTAGGCTGATAACAGAAGAACAGAACAGGAGACAGCTATGGGACATAGTGCTTTGAAGAGAGATCACAAAACAATGCATATACATTATCTCACAAAAGTGAGTACACCCCTCACATTTTTGTAAATATTTTATTATATCTTTTCATGTGACAACACTGAAGAAATGACATTTTGCTACAATGTAAAGTAGTGAGTGTACAGCTTGTATAACTGTCAATTTGCTGTCCCCTCAAAATAACTCAACACACAGCCATTAATGTCTAAACCGCTGGCAACAAAAGTGAGTACACCACTAAGTTAAAATGTCCAAATTGGACCCAAAGTGTCAATATTTTGTGTGGCCACCATTATTTTCCAGCACTGCCTTAACCCTCTTGGGCATGGAGTTCACCAGAGCTTCACAGGTTGCCACTGGAGTCCTCTTCCACTCCTCCATGAGGACATCACAGAGCTGGTGGATGTTAGAGACCTTGCGCTCCTCCATCTTCCGTTTGAGGATGCCCCACAGATGCTCAATAGGGTTTAAGTCTGGAGACATGCTTGGCAAATCCATCAGCTTTACCCCCAGGTTCTTTAGCAAGGCAGTGGTCGTATTGGAGGTGTGTTTGGGGTTATTATGTTGGAATACTGCCCTGCGGCCCAGTCTCCGAAGGTAGGGGATCATGCTCTGCTTCAGTATGTCACAGTACATGTTGTCATTCATGGTTCCCTCAATTAACTGTAGCTCCCCAGTGCCAGCAGGCAATATCCCAAATTTAAAAAAACAAACAAAAAAAAAAGATTTTTCTCCTCAGTTTAGGCCGATATGTATTCTTCTACATATTTTTGGTAAAAAAAAAAAAAAAAAAAATAGCAATAAGCGTATATTGATTGGTTTGCGCAAAAGTTATAGCGTCTACAAAATAGGGAATAGATTTATGGCATTTTTATTATTATTTTATTACTAGTAAGGGCAGGGATCTGCGATTTTTATCGGGACCGCAATATTGCAGCGGACAAATTGGACACTTTTGACACATTTTTGGGACCACTGACAATTATACAGCGATCAGTGCTATAAAAATACACGGATTTAAAGTATTTACTGGCAGGGAAGGGGTTAACACTAGGGGGCGATCAAGGGGTTAACACTGTTCCCTAGGTGTGTTCTAACTGTGGGGGGAGGGGACTGACTAGGGGAGAAGAGAGATTGGCGTTCATATCTGGTATGAACACACGATCGGTCTCCTCTCCCCTGAGAGAACCGGGATCTGTGTGTCTACACACACTGATCCCGGTTCTCGCTCTGTCACGAGCGATTGCGAGTGCCCGGTGGTCATCGCACCCGCCGGGCACTTTCAGCGGTGCCGATAGTGGTCAAAAGGCGAACCGATGTACAGTTGCGTCGTTTCGCCCAGGGGAGTAAACATGCCGCAGTACAACTGCGGTGGCTGGTTGGGAAGGGGTTAAAGCGAAAGTAAAAGAAAATCCAAAATTTTGGGTTGTCCCCAGAAAAGTGATAGAGAGGAAAATTAAGGATGAGCTCCGGCGTGTTCGCACACCCCACGTACAGAGCCCACCAGGAAGTCGGCACTGCGCTGGGCTAATCACAGGCAGTGAGACATTATCCCAATGCGCGGCTGCAAAGATCAGGAAATGTCTCACTGCCTGTGATTAGCACAGCGCAGTGCCGACTTCCTGGCGGGCTCTGCATGTGGGCTGTGCGAACACGCCGGAGCTCATCCTTACTTTCAATAGGAACACTAGTTCTGAAAGGTATTCCTATAATTAGCAGGGATTTCCTCTCACTTCCCTTTTTGGCTATGGGACAGGAAGTGAAGGAAAAGCTCGCCAATGGGACACAGATGGCAACAAATAAATCTAACCCTCTCTTAGTCTATCGAAAATTTTAAAAATGTTTTGCCTATAATTCTACTTTAAGTTTCATAACTACTACAAAACATGACAACAGAAATATTACCTTAGATTGTCACAGAACATGTCCATGATTTCCAGTAAGGCCTGGACACAAAGGTCTCTGGAGAAGTCATCAAACTGGAGAGAAAACAGAGCTGTCAGCATACAAACACACATCTACTCTGGTATTGGTATTTTGTACTGCAAAAGTGTCATTGCTGTCCACAGCAACTGAGAACACTTCTAAATGTAAAGTGTAAAAGGTGGCCACACACTATACAATCCCCTTTAGATCGAAGATCACCTATGCGGCGCAGGGGTCTGCCTGATCGGATACAAACTCAATGGATTGTTCAGCCATGTCCTCACATTGCAATCTAAAGGAGATTTATGCAGGGTTTGCACTTACAGACAGGGTCTCTAGGACGGCCCTCAAAATTTCCACTCACCTGCTTACATTTGAGGAGTGGAAATTAGCCTAGGGCAAGTATGGAGTCGCATCTGAGGGGGAGGGGCAGGCGCCACTGGCAGGCAGGGTTGAAAGGGAGCCGATTCTCCTCCCAGCGAAGCCAGCAAAATGTGGGGAAGGGAGAGGAGAGCCAGCCGAATCACACAGAGGGGAACTCCTTCTCTGACTAAGGTGGTACCTGCAATGCCGCCTGCTGGCAAACAAAGTCCCACCTTCCTATGATAGACAGCACACTGGTCCAATGCTGGGTAATTGAAGTAGTGTGATGTCTATCATAGGAAGCGGGACCTTGTTTGACAGTGACCGGCGTTTTAGATACAAGCTGTGTCACAGCGGGAGATCCTCTCTGTGATCTGGCCGGCTCAACTCCCTGTGATTCCCATGCAGCGATAGGCTGCATTAATGGGCACTGATGAGGCTGCATTAATGGGCACTGATGAGGCTGCATTAATCGGCACTGATGAGGCTGCATTAATCGGCACTGATGAGGCTGCATTAATCGGCACTGATGAGCACTAATAGGCTGTGCACTGATGGGCTGCATTTATAGGCACTGATAAAGCTGTTAATATTTATTTTTGTAACTTAATTCTGCTTAAAACATTTAACAATGTAATTTCGTGAGATAATTTACGAGGGCATGTTAAGAGGTGGAATTAGGGGCAGGGTAGGGGTTGGGTGGGGCAACTGGTGGTGAGTATTTCTTAAGGCCTGGCTAGCAGCTCAGGACTTGAAATTTTGAGCCCTGCTCTAGGATAAATCAGAGAGGGCTTGGGTTTCCCCAAGAGGCTGGGGGCTTTGCAGGGGCACTGTGGGAGACTGGGGGGTACTGCAGGGGTTAGAAGGCACTCTGGGAGGCTCTACAGCAGCTGGGGGACACTGTGGGAGGCTGGGGTTGGGGGGTAGTGTGAGGGTAAGGGTTCTCAGGGGACCTAATAGCAGTGTGGAGGGTTGTAAGACGCTTTTGGTAATTATGTGAGACACTGTGGTAGGTTAGATCTGCAGCTGGCTGGAGGCCCAGGAGGAAGGGAGGTCATGGCCCAGCAGCAGACCATGGCCTGAACTACTGTTCTATAGAGAAAGCACAGTAGAAGTCACTTCGTGATAATGCTCCCGATACAAAACCGTGTGTATAGAAAGGGAAACACTCCATCTAGTGGGCAATTTATTAGAAATGTTAGAACTCACATTAGGTACATAGTACATATCTGTCCTTGTCCCGCTGATGATTGGAAATTATGGCTGAAGGAGGTACTCACAGGGCTGGAGGAGATGTAGAGGCGGTCCCCCCACAAGCTGACATCACTTCCGCCCTGTACCCACAGGGGTCCCGGAAATTCTCCTCCAGCCCTGTGAGCACCTCCAGTGGCCATGATTTTGAATCATCCGTGGGACCGGGACAGCATTCAGATTTTGCATTTGGCCAGATATGTACTTAATGTAAGCTCCAACATTGTTAATAAACTGCCCACTAGATGGCGCTTTCTCCTCTCTATACAGAGGAGCAGTGGGGGAAATCACATGCGATTAGGACAGGAATTGCGCTGCATTCCTGTTCAAATCACATGCGATTCTTTGCAGTTTGATTTGCGCGCATTTATTTTTTATTGGTGCAAATGACACAGCAAAGTATCGGTACTCAGTATTAGCGAGTACTTGACAAAAGGTGTCCGTACTCGCTGATAAAAAAACAAAAAAAGGTATCGGTGCAAGCCTAAAGAAAATTCTTACAAACCCCTATTCTTTTATTGAAAACTTATTCAAACCTTCTACAGCAAAACTACAAGGTGACTTTTAGATAGGACACTACCTGCCTGGAGTTTGCATATTCTCCCTGTGCCTGTGTGGGTTTCCTCCGAGTACTCCGGATTCCTCCCACACTCCAAAGACATGCTGGTAGGGTAATTGGATCCTAAATTGGCCCTACTATGTGTATGTATGAATGTGAGTCAAGCCGGCTACACACTATTCGTTTTTCGAGTTGAATGTCAAAAAAAAAAAAACACAAACTGTATAACTGCTGTACTAACCATGCAAGATTAGGTACGCGATCTCCCCCGCTGAGCTGTTGTGTCCTGGCAGGGGCACAGCCAAACCCACCCCACCCCCGCCAGAACACACGATCAGCGCTCTCTGCCACTGGCTGAGAGCGCTGATCGGGAGTCAGGCCGAATGTCAGCCATTTTAATATTTTAACTGCCAAATGTCTCCCGACATTCTGCCCATGTGTAAAGGGCTTAACCTTAGATCCTTGAGGGCAGGAACTTATATGAATGTACAATATACACTGTGACTAGATTACCAAAAGTATTGGGACCCCTGCCTTTACACACACATGAACTTTAATGGCATCCCAGTCTTAGTCCGTAGGGATCAGTATTCAGTTGTCCCACCCTTTGCAGCTATAACAGCTTCAACTCTTCTGGGAAGACTATCCACAAGGTTTAGGAGTGTGTCTACGGGAATGTTTGACCATTCTTCCAGAAGCGCATTTTAGGTCAGGCACTGATGTGGATGAGAAGGCCTGGCTCGTAGTCTCCGCTCTAATTCATCCCAAAGGTGTTCTATCCATGTCTTTATGGACCTTGCTTTATGCACTGGTCTAAATCATTTGGTGGAGGGGGGATTATGTGGTGGGGTTGTTCTTCAGGGGTTGGGCCTGGCCCATACAGACTAAGACTGGGATGCCATTAACCGCTTGCCGACCAGCCGCTGTCATTATACTGCGGCAGGTTGGCAACCCCGTGTTGCCATTACTAGTAAAAAATAAATAAATAATAAAAATGCCATAAATCTATCCCCTATTTTGTAGACGCTATAACTTTTGCCCAAACCAATCAATATACAGTATGCTTATTGCGATTTTTTTTACCAAAAATATGTAGAATACATATTGGCCTAAACTGATAAAGAAATTATTTTTTTGTTTGTTTCTTTTTTAAATTTGGATATTTCTTATAGCAAAAAAAAAAAAAAAAATATATATATATATATATATATATATATATATATATATATATATATATATATATATATATATATATATATATATATTTTAATTGTCGCTCTTTTTTTCGTTTATAGTGCAAAAAATTAAAACCGCAGAGGTAATTAAATACCACCAAAAGAAAGCTCTATTTGTGGGAAAAAAAGGACATAAATTTTGTTTGGGTACAACGTCGCACGACCGCGCAATTGTCAGCTAAAGTGATGCAGTTCCCGGCGCATGCCCTGATCGTCATTCGATTCACGGCACGCTATGTGTGCCATTTCCCTAACCACAGCATTCCGGGTATGTGTGTTCCATTGAGAATGACACAGCTAGGAAGGCTTGTGATACTGCTCCTTCCTCCTCAGCATCCTGGTTCACCCATGATCGCGCATGTGCAAAATTTCGGCAGGGGAACAGAGGAAGGGCGGAAATTACATCCACAAAAAAGATTAAAGATGGCACAGCCTATTCCCAGCGGGGATGCGCTGTCTCTCTACCTGGGGTTCTCAACTCTTGATTGGATAGATTGATAGCAGCACAGCCATTGGCTCCCGCTGCTGTCAATCTAATCCATCCAATGACGTGGGCGCCGGGTCATACATTAGGCGTCTATGGAGGCCGAATGCTGGACTCGGGAGCACACCCACAAGGTAACCCCCCTCGGGAGAACGCTTCTCCTAGGGGGGTTATCTGTGGTGCGGAAGAGCTGCGAGAGCCATTGGGGAACCCCAGAAGGCGAAGATCGGGGCCACGCTGTGCAAAACGAGCCGCACAGTGGAGTTAAGTATGATATGTTTATTATTTAAAAAAAAAAAAAAAAGCGAACCCTTACAATCACTTAAAGTGGTTAACGTTCATGTGCGTATAAAGGCAGGCATCCCAATACTTTTGGTAATATAGTGTATACGTAAAGAGCTGTGTAATATGACGGCACTATGCAAGTACCTGTAATAAATAAAAAATAAATATGGGCTGACCCGATGCACTATAGCCATGCAGCAGGCATTTTAATGGAAAAGATCTACGTTCGTCTTAACATGTGCTATTCCTCAAAATGCCTTTATGACATTTCCTTCCAATGCCTGACCCGTGTCCCTTGTACACATCACAATAAACAATCTGCTTCTGCGAATAGCTTGTCTCCCCGCCAAACCCCGCATAACCTTCCCATGATGCAACGAGCGAAATTCCATTTCCATACATCTTCTTCTTTAACCAGAATTCTCTCCCTAATGTAAATATTTGCACTTCTCAGCTAGGATACTGATTTTTTTTTTTTTTTTCCGCTCCGGGGGCGATGTGACCAGAACGCGATATTATGTACACATGAATGTATACATAAAAATGTAAACACACAGTCCTCATATGCCTCCGACAATCCAATGTGTCTTTATGAAAAGGGAAAAACAGGCCGGCTCTGTAATTCCTGCTAAATGACATCTATACTTAATTTCATCTTCAACCTCGTCTGGTTTACATGAAGTGGAAAAACATTGAGTCCAAACACAAACCAGTTATGATATTTATTCCACTGAGACTATTTTTAGTTAACACGGAGCACAGCATACTGTACAGAGGTTACACAGATCCAAAGGCGTCTGATGAAGAAGGGCCAGCCGTCTATGCCTTCATCCTCACGTTCCCCCGTCATTTTGATTATATGGCCATCTCCTTGTTTATTGACCCCCACCCCCATGTGTCCACCAAAAAGAAAGCGTGCAAACACTCAGGACTAAAGACAGCCACAGACAGTTCAAATCTTGGCCAGGACTCAAGACAGCCACACTCAGGACTAAAGACAGCCACAGACAGTTCAAATCTTGGCCAGTTCAGCAGGAACCAACCAAGGTTCGAACCATGTATGAGCAGCCTGAATGTACCCAATTTGATTAAATCGATCAACTTGGGTAAAACCAACCTGTCAGGAGGAATTAAAGATGGGTAGGTATTTCTCACATGAAGAATTTTAGAGGAATATGGTCCTTCCTTAATTAAGCATGGGGGGGGGGGGGTTATTTCCCTACATTAAACACAGGGTGGTTTTTATTTTATTTTTATTTTTAGACACAATCTCTCTCCTGCTCACACCCCCTTTTCCATGAGAGAGGTAGGATCTAAGGCGGGCGGGGGGGTTGCTTATTTAATAGGCAAAGGAAAAGAGGAGGAAAGTAATTTTTTTTTCTTTTCTTCTTTGTTGTTGTTTTATGGATGTTTTTTGTAAATAAGTAGAATAAAAGAGGTATGGTAGAACATACAAACTGTATTATGTAGAAGCGATAAGGCATATTGGTTGATACCGGTCAAAGTGCTCCTTAAATGGAGAGGTTTGTTTTGATACAAGGAAGAGGAGGAAAATAAATATTTTTTTTTCTTTTCTTCTTTGTTGTTGTTTTATGGGTGTTTTTTGTAACTAGGTAGAATAAAAGAGGTATGGTAGAACATGAAAACAGCATTATGTAGAAGAAATAAGGCATATTGGCTGATACCTGTGAATGTGCTCCTAAATAGAGGTGTTTGTTTTGATACTTTGTCTCAATAAAAAAAGGAAAATATAAAAAAACAAAACAAAAAAACAAAACAACCTGTCAGATTTTACATGTGAATATTGCTAGCGGGCGGGGGGGTGGGGTTGGGGGGGTATGTTGGTCGCCCCCTGCCGGGAGAACACAATGGCTCCACGGGAGGGATTGGAGGGATTCCCCGCGCCCCAACCAACACTGGCTGTGTTGATGAGGGGATTCAAGCGATTTTCTTTCCTGCAACCAGTGGTGGAAAGAAATTCACTCAGTCTATGGCCGGCCTAATGCCTAGTACACACGATCAGTAAATCGGCTGAAAAATATGGCTTTTAAAGCGATTGTACGATAATCTGATCGTTAGTACGCAGCTTTCAAGAGCCGATTACAACAGTTCACCCGAAATTATCTGAAGGTACAAACACGAAAAATTGTCTCGTACAATACCAGATGGTACAATTTTCATTTAACCCCTTCAGCCCTGGAAGGATTTGCCCCCTTAATGACCAGGCCTTTTTTTTTTTTCTTGCGATACGGCGCTGCGTCACTTTAACTGACAAATGGTCTTGCAACGCTGTACCCAAACATGTATGTCCTTTTTTTCCCCACAAATAGAGCTTTCTTTTGGTGGTATTTGATCACCTCTGCGTTTTTTATTTTTTGCGCTATAAACAGAAAAAGAGCGACAATTTTGAAAAAAAAAACTGAAAAAAACAAAACAAAACATTTTTTTACTTTCTGGTATAAAACATCTCCAAAGAAAAAAATGTAAAAACAAAAAAAAAAAAACACAATAAGCATATATTGATTGGTTTGCGCAAAAGTTATTGCGTCTACAAGATAGGGAATAGATTTATGTCATTTTTTTTTTGTACTAATAATCGTGGGGATCAGTGATTTTTAGCGGGACTGCAACATTGCAGTGGACAGATCGGACACTTAGCTGACATTTTTGACACTTTTTTGGGAACCAGTGGCATTATTACAGTAATCAGTGCTAAAAATATGCACGGTTATTGTACTAATGACACTGGCAGGGAAGGGGTTAATATCAGGGGCGATCAAGCGGTTAAATGTGTTCCCTGCAGGTGTTTGGGGGACTGTGTGATTGGGGAAACACACAGATCCATCTTCCTGCTTAGCAGAAAGACAGGATCTGTGTGATCTCCCCCTGTCAGAACAGAGATTTGCCTTGTTTTCATCCACTGGACCCGCTAATTGGCCAGCGGAGGAGCCAATGGGAGTGCACACATGCCCACAATAGCGAGTTCCCGAGCCGACGTACAGGTACGGCGAGTCGCGGGATTGTGCCATCTTGCCGCAGTATAATGATGGCGGATGATCGGCAAGTGGCTAATCAGTTCAGTATTTATCAAAAAGGAAGACCAAGACACATATGCTCGGAAATGAAAGAATACATTACAAATTACATCACTTCCGAAATTGTAGGAGAATTTTTGTAACTTTAGTAACCTCCTAAGGCGGTTGTATACCCCGCTTGTACATTTTTACCTACAGGTAAGCCTAAAGTAGGTAAAATGAATATCTCCTAAACCTACACTCCTAAACCTACACAAGCCTAAGGCTTACCTGTAGGTAAAATGAATATCTCCTAAACCTACACTGTTTAGGAGATATTCACCCTGCATGCACCCGCATGCGCAGTGAAGGTCCGGTGTACCGTGCCGGAACAGAGGACTCCCGCGCGCATACGTGACGTCATTGCGGCTCCGGCCACTTACAGCGCCGGAGCCCGCGACCCCCGGAGGAAACGGCAAGGCAACATGTCAGCCCTCTCGGCGCTGACCGGGTTGGGCTGCGGGAGCTTCATCCTAAAGGTATTTCATAATGTGCTAGTATGCGATGCATACTAGCATATTCTGCCATTGCCTTGCAGGGTTTTTTTTTAAATTTTTTTCTTCAGCGGTTGTCTACTGCTTTAATTCATGAAACTAGCATGTAAAAAAAAAAAGTAAGATCATTTGTCCGATATTCTCATCGTTTGTACAAGGCTTAAAAGGAGAAGTATGGGAATGTTTTTTTTTCTAGAATCATACTTACCTAGGTGGATGAAGCATCGGTCTCCCTGCCAGCTTTAACACTGGGAACCGAGCAATCAAACGCCGCCGATCGCGCAGTTCTCAGAGCTCCCTCACTGGAGCGCTGTGCTGTAGAGGGGGCGGGAGCGACCGGCTCAGGTTCTCAGCGGTTCGCTGAGAGGCTGAGCTGGGTGCCGATCCAGGCATGTTGGCGGATCATGATCATATGGTCGCAATCTTTCCTGACCCTGGACCGGCTCTGTGACTTCAGCCTGCTGTCTGCTGAAAATGGGTCACAGGAGTGCAGAACGGACTGCACTCCTTTGATCCACAGATGTACAGCCAAACGAGCTTTGGTTGTACTTCTCCTTTAAGCGTGGAGGGTTAGCAACACAAAGCACTTTCAAATAAGAATGGAGATAATGCTCCCAAAAACATAATCAACGGAGAGGCTTTCAGGATTGGAGTTTCTTAAACTGGCCATACACTAGTAGATTTTCTACAACCATTTGTACAAACATTCACACAAAAAAACTCTACACTAGTAGATTTTAGAACGACTGTTTGTACAAACTGACGCACAAAAAATTCTCAGTTCATTTGATGATGTGACGAATGTTGTTTGAAAAAAAAAAAAAAAATCGATATTAACATTGCTATGCACCCCTCAATATTTCTTATGAAAAGGTAGATTTCCATAGGTGTAGAAATAGTAGAAGACTGATGTGGTCACCCAAACATCAGATTAAGGCTACTTTTACACTGGGGCCGCCCGAGCGTTAGCGCTAAAGCATAGCTTGTTTTAGCAGTGCTTTAGCATTTAGCGTTCATTTCAATGGGCAGGGCGTTTTGGGAGCGCTGTATACAGCGCTCCCAAACCACCCCAAAGATGCTGCTTGCAGGACTTTTCCTAACGTCCCGCAAGCGCACCGCCCCAGCACTCAGGCTCTCATATTCGGGCAGCATGGGAGGCAGTTTTCAGGTGCTTTACATGCGCTATTTCTAGCACTAAAATGCCTGAAGACTGTCTCAGTGTGAAAGGGGTCTTATACACAGAAATTCATCTTTTGAATTACAAATAACAATTTTCAAGAGTTGACCTGAAAACATGATAAACACCATATGACAAATGAGAATCTTACCTTGCTGATGGCAGTCAGGACAGTAGCATAAGATACCATCTGCAAAAGAAATAGCAAAATTAGTCTCTACAGATTAACAAGGATCAAAAAGACACACAACTACTCAAAGTGAATCTGTAACCAGGCCATATAACCAGGAAGATATTAAAGCGGAGCTCCGCCGAAATGTTTTTTTTTTTTAAAGTCAGCAGCTACAAATACCAAATACTGCAGCTGCTGACTTTTAAAACATGGACACTTACCTGTCCAGGGCGCCCGCGATGTCGGCACCCGAGGCCGAACCGTCTCTCGGTCCTCGGGTGCTGCCGCCTCCATCTTCGGGAAGGGAATCAGGAAGTGAAGCCGTGCGGCTTCACTTCCCGGTTCCCTACTGCGCATGCGCGAGTCGCGCAGCGCAATACGAATGGTACCTGCTGTCTCTGGGACCCGTGTGTTTCCCAGCAGACAGCGGGGGGGGGGGACGACAGGATGTGGCGTAAATAACCACGGCTATCTACGCCCGAAGTGGGTACAGACACCTGTAATATACAGGTATCTGCATCCCCCTCCCCCCTGAAAGGTGTCAACTGTGACACCGGAGGGGGGGGGAGGAATCCGATGAGTGGAAGTTCCACTTTTGGGTGGAACTCCACTTTAATTCTTGAACTTCACAACAAAAGAGCTGAAGTCATCCAAGTCTCAGTAGCTCAGCACACTCTGCTCCCCCCTCTCAGCAGTGATTCGGTAGCCTTCCATTCCAGCTTTCTACTCTAAAATTCCCTGGCACCTAACCCGTGAACCTTCGGTATATGATGTGCCATACATAGATCTCAGCAGTCTATAGTGAGAACACTGATTAAGCCAGGGGTAGGATCTACTTGAACAACAATGATGAAGTCAAAGATCACCGGGTACAGTGTCCTTTTGTTAGGGCTAGTTCACACCAGAATGTGATGCCAGAGAGGCATGTTCCATGTGTGTTTCCTGCATAGTGTTCAAAACGCTCTGCCTTTGTGATCTACTGTGGGTGACGATACATGGTTAACCCCAAAATAAAGCCCAAACGCAGCGGACACAAAAAAAGTCTTACAAGAGAGTGCAGGGATCAGGAGTGCATTATGCTCAGAAGGCAGGGATTAGAAGTGCGTTACGCTCAGAAGGCAGGGATTAGAAGTGCCTTATGCTCAAAATACAGGGATCCGGAGTGCGTTGTGATCAAAATGCAGGGATCAGGAGTGCTTTATGCTCAAAATACAGGGATTAAAGATCAGGAATGCGTCATGCTCAGAATGCAGGGATCAAAGATCAGGATTGCGTCATGCTCAGAATGCAGGGATTTGGGGGGGGGGGTGATGTCCAGGGTGGTAGAGGACACTGCTATGGGGGTGGCACATCACCCCGCCCCCATACACACACAAAGTGTCCTCTCCCCCCACCCCTCCTATAGCATCCTACCTGTGCACACAGGAGACCGAGGAGCATCACAGTTCTGTACAGGGGGCAGGAGCAGGCAGAATGACTTTAAATATCAACAAGCTGGTGAGTGGTTGCTTAGGACCTATCAACCAATCACCTGTGGATTAACTTGTAAAGTTAACTTGGCCAGCTCCTGCCCTGCCCTCTTTCTTGGGCTGTGTTGGCTCTCGCTCTCCGCTGTTCACAGGCTGGGGGGGAGGGAGAGAGAATAACCGAAGGCACGGCGGAGGAGGCTGAGGGCGGAAAGAGAAGGACCGGCAGTAGGGGGACCGGCGGCAGAGACCCGTTCCCAGTCTACCTGTGACCTACCCGTGGTGGACAGGTAGCCCACGATCGACAGGTTGCCAACCCCGGCATTAGGCATCTCTACTAGCCTCATGTAATATGTTCCCAGTGTCCCATTGCAGTTATCCCCAGCCACAGATGTAGCATGTCCACACTCTGACCCTCATCTCCTTTGTTAGGTCTGCCGTTTCTGACAGTCCTCTCAAGCATTACATATATTGAACATTATGTGCGGACCTTTAGTAATGTCAGGGGCCACATTTGAGGCCCCTTTTAGCTCATGAGTTGACAACCGCTGATCTATGGTAAACCCATAGCAGGAGCTCAGGAAAGGGGTGAGATGAGATGTCAAGGGAACAACTTGGATGGCTTCAGTGCTTTTGTTGTGAACCCTAAAGATTAAAATCCAGAGTGCAACCAGCTACAGAGAACAAAGGCTAGTTTTAAGGAAGTCATCTCGCTTTGTACTTTTTTGCATTCCAAGTCCGATAGCATATTTTGCTCGTTAACCTATGCTTCTGGGTGTAATAAAAGCAGAGATCTCGAGGGTAAGAGCGCACCCTTCTCCCCTATTCCGGACAACACTCTACTAAGGAGGCAGACCTTTTGATTGACAGCACTGGTATCCCTCTGCTTTCCTGAGACAATTGCAGTCACAGGTATAAACAAAGGCATGCTCACACCAGAGCTCTGCCTGTGCTATTGTTTAGACATATCCGCTCTGTACATATGCATTATTGAGGAGTACACACAAGAAGTTATTTTTATTCAACCCAGCGGGCTGAACGAAGAAAAACTGACAGTTCACTGTACTAACACAAAAGGTGTTAGTGCGGCGCTCTCCCACGCTGTGCTATTGTATTCTGACACACTGATCAGGGGTGATTGGATGCTAGTTTTGCAGAATTTCCCCGTTCAACAGAGACCAGCTTCTGTAGAACAGAGAGATGTACACACGGGGTGAAAGTTGGCTGGTTCCTGCCAAACCAACCGTTTTCACACTGTGTGTATCCAGTTTAAGGGAGGCTGGGTTAGCAGAAAGAGCTCACTATACTTGGGGGTATTGGAAACGTTGAAAGGCAGCGGACAAAAACATCCATCATGAACGGTCGCTGGTCCTTGGTTCAGAATATGAATCTGTTCAGTTTTGCATTGAACCTGGACGCCAGAAGATCCACATCCAGGGTTCCCCACCTTCTGTAAAGTTCTTCAAACACTTCTAAGTGAAGAGCCCACTTCCCTGGAGTCAGTAGCTAGATGGCTGAGAAAATTACCCTGCCAATTTTCCACGCTAGGTAAGACAGGACAGGGACATGAAGTTCCTCTTAAGACAGGATTACTCCTGAGCAGCCCAACTTTTGATGCCTCCCTGATGATTTATGTACATCACTGCTATGGCATTGTCCAACTGAACCCTTACAGGGAGACCCCCCCCCAGCTGCTCCAACCAATTCCAGGATATTGAGGGGCAACAACCTCTCCTGTGGTGACCAAGTCCCCTAGACAGAGAGATTTTCCAGAACTCCACCTTAACCCACCAGGCTGGTTTCTGACATTAGGACCCTCCAAGGACAGAGGGAGGGACAATTTTCCCATCTCCAGCATTTGCAAAGAGATCCACCACTCCAGAGAGTCTTCTGGGGTGTAACTGCATTGGGGAGTCCAATTACTGTGTCCTCCATCCCATGTCAACAAGACATTCAATTGGAGAGACCTGGGCAAAAGGGACTACCTCGAAGAAGGATACCAGCTTTCCGAGAACCTGTATGCAAAGCCGAATAAAGGGTTTTGTCAGAGTTTGAAGCAACTCCACCTGAGTTCTCAGAGCAAGGCATTTGTCCTGGGGTAGGATCACTCTCGATTGGCTCATTTCCAGCATCAGACCTAAAGACTCTGGTTTGGGACTAAAGCAGCCTTTTTGTACGTTCAGCACCTTTCAATATAAATTGAAACCCATAAGTGGAGCAGGCTGAATATACGGAGTACGAATAAGCACAAAGACAGATGCCATTACCTTGATGAATACTCTGGGAGTAATGAACAAGGCTGAACAAGAGAGCCACAAACTGAAAGTGCCAGTCTTCCAACACAAAATGTAGGAACCTTTAGTGAAGTAGGAAGTAGGTGCGCAGATAGGCATCCTAGATATCCACCAATGGCAGAAAACGTCCTTGCTGGAAAGTGGCAATCGCTGATTGCACCAAAATCTTGGAAAACTAGCTAAAGTAGCTATATCTGTGTAGCGACTACACAGACTTGACCATTACTTAAAAAACTAGCAAAAAAATGATGCTATGTCTAACTGAGAGGGGTAATTTTTTTTGCCAGTGTCCAATTACCTGAAGGTGGCAGCATAACCCTATCGTATTGGACATGAAGATACCACGTTGTCCTGGGATGTATGATAAAGAAATATTCTTTTTTTATCCCACAAAATGATTGTGGTTTGTAAAAAAAAAAAATATTATATTTGTAAAGTGTTATGAGAGTAAAGCTTATTTACTGCTTAAGAACGTTTAATGTCCATAGCCACAGGTAATTTTGATGTGTAGGAAAATAATAATTTTACATCAGCTTTATTTAAAATATATTACATAAACTGAATCAGTTTCATACATAAAAACATTGTGTTCGTTAGCACCTGGTGATCCCGCCAGTAACAAACTTCCTGCCCTAGAGTGACCATGTTCACCTATTGTACTGTATCTATAGAGGAGCAGTGTTGTCACCCTAAGACAGCAAATGTACTAGGACTACAGACTACACTACACTCCTCCCCATTGACTCCTCTCCATAACACAAGATGGATGTGTTCTGTTTACAGAGTTGAACTGGGTAAACACCACAACATAGCGTATGGGACCTTGCAAGCACTCTGGATTTCTGGCAGAACCAGGTACTTTTCTTTGCACTTATAATATATATATATATTTATATATATATATATAACAAAATGTTCAAAAGTAGTATATTTAAAGTAACCCTGTCATGAGAAAGGTACAGGATCTGCCACTGTTGACCTTCTTCTAAAAATGCTTGCTGCCTGGTTGTGTTGTGCCTGGCATCAATACTTTTTGTGCCACTGATTTGTAACATACATACAGTAAGTGACTATCACAATTCCTTATCTTGATACAAGAACACAAGAAGAAAAATTGAACCCAATGCATTGAGGGAGATCTATTGTCACCGCATACACTTTCATTTTATAACATCAGCGCTGTGATATCAATAAAAACAACAATTACTGACAATCCAGTATAAGTTTAAGTTTAAAGTTGTCCTCTATGTTGTGAGTTCTGCCTGTCTGCTGACCATCTCTTTCCACAATTTCCTGGATTCCCTGCATGCTTTGCAGCTTCTCCTCTGCTGTTTACTTTGAATTTCTAAGGACTACATATCCTATGGTACCATGTATCCGCATATCCAGTGATTAGAGAGAGATGATTGGTCCTGGAAGCTGGAAGCAATCTGTGTATGTCCAGGGCCAATCATCTGTTCTTAACCGCAGGTACAGATACAGTGCGAACAGCCGGGGGTCCAACAAGCTTGTCATTGCTTTGTACTGGTTTCCTGACCACAGCAGTTTGCAACCAATTGTGAGTCAAGCTGCAGGAATCTGCTAATGGCCCTAACAGCAAGCATGAATAAGGCCTACGACTAATCTCCAAGGTAACAGCGTTCAGGCGTGCTGAATATATTCAGCTGATTGTAATGCCCCGTACACACAGTCAGATTTTCCGACGGAAAATGTGTGATAGGACCTTGTTGTAAGGAAATTCCGACCGTGTGTAGGCTCCATCACACATTTTCCATCGGATTTTCCGACACACAAAGTTTGAGAGCAGGATATAAAATTTTCCGACAACAAAATCTGTTGTCGGAAATTCCGATCGTGTGTACACAAATCCGACGCACAAAGTGCCACGCATGCTCAGAATAAATAAAGAGATGAAAGCTATTGGCCACTGCCTCATTTATAGTCCCGACGTACGTGTTTTACGTCACCGCGTTCAGAATGATCGGATTTTCCGACAACTTTGTGTGACCGTGTGTATGCAAGACAAGTTTGAGCCAACATCCGTCGGAAAAAATCCTAGGATTTTGTTGTCGGAATGTCCGATCAATGTCCGACCGTGTGTACGGGGCATTACTGTTTCCACTCGAGTGGATTCCAGTGCTATCTCTACTGACCAACCTTCCCATTTGAAGCTCCCATGTTTTGTTAGCATATGTCTGATGGCTGGATCACACCCAAATGGCCATCTACCCTCCAGTGTGTAATTATCACCTTTAAGACCTGTGCTGAAAGACATATGTTAGTGTCAGATGTTGGCATTACCATACAAGTCTATATGAATGCAAAACCTGCTTGAAGCAGTGGGTGGTCCAATTAAATCTGTCTGAAAAACGGACAGGCGGACCCGATCGGTCCACTATTGTGAAAGGGGCCTAAGTGATGCCAAAGACTAATAACTTGAACCTGTAAAAACATTCAACAGAACTGATCTAATGAGTTTTAGAAGAAAAACTTGGTTACATCGACATGTAAACTAATTATTCTTAAACTGTTCAATGCCGCGACGATAAGACGATTACATCACATACCTGAGAGTTGATAGCGTACTTGAGGTAAGACAATATCAGAGGGTTGGGTGCTGGTCCAATCATGGCCTGGTCCAAAAGTGCTTCTGCAGAAGAATAACAATTAAATAAGAATGGCAGAAACTTGAAAATGTTCTACCACTGAGCAGGAATGTCCAACAGTTTATAAAAGGTAATTTTTTTTTTTTAGGAATCATACTTACATCGGTCCGATGCTGCATCTATCCCCTGGTGCCTCTACACTGAGACCCGAGCGATCGAACACCATCAATCACTCGGTTTTCAGAGCTCCCCGAGCAGAGAGCTGTAGACTGTCAGTCACAGCTTTTTACTCTGCCCCCTCCTCGCTCATTGGAGCGCTGGGCTGTGGAGGGAGTGGCCGCTCAGTCCAAGCACCTGGCGGATTCAGACTTTATTGTGGGGATGACACGGTGTCTGGACTGACTTCAGCCCGCTCTCTGCTGAAAACGGGTCACAGGAGTGCAAAACGAACTTCACTCCTGCGATCCATAGGAGAAGCCCAGCCAAACGAGCTTTGGCTGGACTTCTCCTTTAATACACAGTGGCTAAATGGTTAGCACTTCCACCTAGCAGCACTAGGGTCATCAGTTCCCAATCACGACACTACCTGCCTGGAGTTTGCATGTTCTCCCTGTGCCTGTGTGGGTTTCCTCCAGGTACTCAGATTTCTACCCACACTCCAAAGACATGCTGGTAGGCCAAATGGCTCTTGTCTATATTGGCCCTAGTATGTATGAATGTGGGATAGGTATCTTAGATTGTAAGCTCCTTGAGGGTAGGGACTAATGTGAATGTATACTATACTGTAAAGCGCTGTGTAAATTGACGGTGCTACAGTATATAAGTACCTGTAATAAAGAAATAACTAATGCGAATGCAAATTTCTCATATTGTTTACTGAGGAGTGCCAGTTGACCTCCGAGACATCTTTGCTATAAGAGGAAGGCCATTATAAAGCTGCTTTACCTATATAATATGCCTCCCTATTACGGACTTATTAATCTGTTTTTAGGATCTAGCACAGAGGTCTCCAAACTGCGGCCCTTTGCTTGCTTTTATCTGGCCTTTGGGGCACTGTTTCATTGACTGACACCAATGATGGGGCACTATTCCTACCAACAATGGGGCCAATAACACCAATGATGGGGCACAATTCCTCTCCCTGACACCAAAAAAGAGGCATTGTTTGCTCTGATACTGGGACATTTTCTATTTCTGATGGCCACAGTCCGGCCAACCCTAAAGTCTGAAGGACCGTACACTGGCTCTTCGTGTAGACAGTTTGGAGACCCCTGCTCTAGCAGAAGGCAAAAGCTCAAGGCCTGTCCTTGGGCTATAAATCACCACTGTATTATAAATGCAGCTTACACAGATGAGAGCTCAAAGTTGAGTCCACCTAGACAGCAAAGCACAAGCTACAACAGTGATGGTCAACTTAAATATAATAAAGGTCCTTATGTGTGGCCCCCGAAACATCCAGAGAGCCACACAATAGCAGTGGTTCTTGTGCTTCGAAATGCAATATTTTGAGTTAGGTGTTAATGCACCATATAAAACCAAGTGTAGCGCTAATAAATGAGAAAAAATTATAAATATTACGATAACACGTGCAATGATAAAAGTAGAAAATAAGTGTTATGTATCTAATGAAAGTTAGTGCATGAAAAGTCCATCATATTAAAAAACCCTTAAGGTCACCATATGTGATGGCAAGATACAAAATGGAAAAAAAGTCCAGAACTAAATAGACAAGTGCAGAAAACATAGATATTGCAATGGTGATGAACTCCAAGATATATGATCGTGGACACTCTCGAATACAATCCAATCGGTACTGATAGAACCACCACCCGAATGACTGGAGGTTTACCGGAAAGTTGGGACCCACAGAGCGTACGCTATATGGGTCAAACAGGCTTGAGTTGCTCTCTGGCAATGGAGGTAGAATACCCAGGGCTGATAGGTGGTGAGATCATAGCCGTGCTATCCCAAAGCAGTCTTCTCCGTATGGAAGCTCAGACACCTCAAATGAAGACCTCCTTGGGTCTATTGGCACTTTCAATAAAAATCCACACAAGGATCAGCTCGATCATACAAGGATTTCAGCTATTGGCTCAGGATTACCAGGACTTCTCCACAAATAATTACTTTCTCCAGGTTCAATTTCCATATGGCCTGCCAGCTTGAAGACCGAGAACCAAGTGATCACATGACTGTTGATTGCTCAGTAAAGAATGAGAACTGAGCGGGAAGGAATGCAGCCACCACAGCTAATGATTGGTAAGCTGCAATATATTGATACATTTTTGATTTGGAGTTTAATACCACTTTTTTAATCACTCAGGGTCTTGGAAGCTCCTAGGGCATTCTGAGATATGTATGTCACTCTAAAGGGTTACATCTTGCCCGACCCCCAAAGCTCAACTTCAGCCACTGGCCAGAAGCATTTTGTTTCTTTTTTTAATACAACAGGGAAGTGTAAAAACCTTTATTGGGGTTTTATATTGCTATGTAGGAATCCATTTGTAGAGGTATCCCCTCATCTCCTGTGCCTGTGACACCAGGATGAGAAATGAGGGAACATAAAATCACCAGGACATGAAGATACCAACAATAAAAATCCAACAGAATTTCTCAATTTAAAGGGGTTATAAATGTACAGTTTTTTCACCTTAATGCATCCTATGCATTAAGGTGAAAAAACATCCGACAATACCCAGCCCCCCCGTTTTACTTACCTGACCCCTCGAAAGTCCCGTGCTCGCTTTTTTATTTATTTATTTTTTACTAGTTATGACGGCGATCTGCAATTTTTATCGTGACTGCGACATTATGGCAGACACATCGGACAATTTTGACACATTTTTGGAACGGTTGGCATTAATACAGCGATCAGTGCGATTAAAAATGCTTTGATTACTGTAAAAATGTCACTGGCAGTGAAGGGGTTAACACTAGGGGGTGGTGAAGGGGTTAACTATGTTCCCTGGTAGGTGATTCTAACTGAAGGGGGAGGGGACTAACTACAAGAAGTGACGGATCGTGGTTCCAAGCTAATAGGAACACACGATCTGTCACTCCTGTCAGAACAGAACAGGGAAGTGTGTTTACACACACTCGTCCCTGTTCTGTGTCTCCAGCTCACGATCGCTCGTGGCCGGCGGTCATCGTGACCGTTGACCACGAGCATTGGCACCCCCGCTCAGGGCGCGCTCCTGCTATCCGGACCTTGCGAGATCACGTACAGTAACGTGATTTCACGCAGGGGAGCCAGCCTGCCGCAGTAAAACTGCAGTGGCTGGTCCGGAAGCGGTTAATATGTATATTTGCCAGTTAAACATAACCACAATATTTCCCATATTTCCTGGTTGCCACAATCTGACTATTACCACCAAGCATGCACTTAGTTTAATGATTTCTTTTCTTTTCTTCGCCACCAGGGACAGTACTTACATTAAAACAAAGTTTACCTTTAGTAGCATGTTACACCCATATTCAGGGGGCAAGGCTGGCCATACATTATACAATCTTCCTTTAGATTTGTCAAAACCATTAATTATAAAAAGGTCAAACCTAAACACTTTCAATTTGTATGTAAACAGGCAGGCCCTTGCACTACATAATTGAAGGTAAATCTAAATTAAATTGAATAAGAACATTGTATAATGCAGGGATCGACAAATTCCAGGTGCCAGGTCCTGGTGCCTGCTTAGACCATCCACCACCCCCCACCCCCGCTATGCATCCCAGGCTCTGTTTGCCCACCTTCGGGCCTAGGATCGGTATAATGGTGCCGCCAGGAAGAGGAGAGTGGACACGTCTGCTCTCCTCCCCTTCTTGTTGCTGACCGGAGAGTGACGTGCACCCCTCGCTTCGGGGTCCCCATTGACAGTTTCCCCGCCCGTTAAGACCGGGAAAGAATGTAAATGTAGTGCGATGTGCATTGGATTTCATTCAAGGGAGACATCCAGGATCTTTTGGACCTTGGATGTCTCATTAACCACTTGCCTACCGGGACTTTTACCCCCTTCCTGCCCAGGGCAATTTTCAGCTTTCAGCGCTCTCACACTTTGAATGACAATTGCCCGGTCATGCAACACTGTACCCATGTGAAATATTTAGAATTTTTTTCATACAAATAGAGCTTTTATTTGGTGGTATTTAATCACCACTGTTTTTTTATTCTTTGCTAAACAAACGAAAAAAGACCAAAAATTTTGAAAAAAAAAAAAAAAAAAAAAAATTTTTTATAGTTTGTTATAAAATGTTGCAAACAGGCAATTTTTCTCCTTCAGCAAAAGGGTTAAAAGGATAAGTTCACCTTTGGGAACATGTTACACCCGTAAGTTTTGTTGGTAAAAAGAAAAAAAAAAAAAAAACTGGCTCCTAACTTTTTTTTTTTTCAGCTGGCTCCTAGATTCAAAGCAAATTTGTCAAGCCCTGGTACAGTGCATTGCAAAAGTATTCATACCCCTTGAAATTTTCCACATTTTGTCATGTTACAACCAAAAACATAAATGTATTTTATTGGGATTTTATGTGATAGACCAACACAAAGTGGCACATAATTGTGAAGTGGAAGGAAAATGGTAAATGGTTTTCAACATTTTTTTACAAATATGTGAAAAGTGTGTCGTCCATTTGTATTCAGCCCCCCTGAGTCAATACTTTGTAGAATCACCTTTCACTGCAATTACAGCTGCAAGTCTTTTTGGGGATGTCTCTACCAGCTTTTCACATCTAGACAGTGACATTTTTACCCATTCTTTGTAAAATAGCACAATCTAAAAGTATTCATAACCCTCTAAATGTTCCACATTTTGTCATGTTACAACCAATACATCAATGTATTTTATTGGGATTTTATGTGATAGACCAACACAAATTGGCACATAATTAAGAAGTGGAAGACAAATGATAAATGGTTTTCAAAACTTTTCACAAATAAATATCTGAAAAGTGTGGCGTGCATTTGTATTCAGCCTTTACTCTGATACCCCCAACTAAAATCTAGTAGAACCAATTGCCTTCAGAAGTCACCTAATTAGTAAATGGAGTCCACCTGTGTAATTTAATCTCAGTATCAATGCAGCTGTTCTGTGAAGCCCTCAGAGGTTTGTTAGAGAACCTTAGTGAACAAACAGCATCATGAAGGCCAAGGAACACACCAGACAGTCAGGGATAAAGTTTTGGAGAAGTTTAAAGCAGGGTTAGGTTATAAAAAATATGCCAAGCTTTGAACATCTCACAGAGCACTGTTCAATGGAAAATTGAAAAAATGGAAAGAGTATGGCACAACTGCAAACCTACCAAGACATGGTCATCCACCTAAACTGACAGGCCGGACAAGGAGAGCATTCATCAGAGAAGCAGCCAAGAGGTCCATGGTAACTCTGGAGGAGCTGCAGAGATCCACAGCTCAGGTGGGAGAATCTGTCCACAGGACAACTATTAGTCGTGCACTCCACAAATCTGGTCTTTATGGAAAAGAGGCAAGAAGAAAGCCATAAGAAGTCCTGTTTGCAGTTTGTGAGAAGCCATGTGGGAGACACAGTAAACATGTGGAAGAAGGTGCTCTGGTCAGATGAGACCAAAATGTAACGTTTTGGCCTAAAAGCAAAACGCTACATGTGGCTAAAAACTAACACTGTAAATCGCCGTGAACACACCATCCCAACCGTGATACATGGTGGTGGCAGCATCATGTTGTGGGGATGCTTTTTTTTACCAGGGACAGGGAAGTTGGTCTGAGTTGATGGGAAGATGGACGGAGCCAAATACAGGGCAATCTTAGAAGAAAACCTGTTAAGAGTGTGCAAAAGACTTGAGACTGGGGCGGGGGTTCACCTTCCAGCAGGACAACGACCCTAAACATACAGCCAGAGCTACAATGAAATGGTTTAGATCAAAGCATATTCATGTGTTAGAATGGCCCAGTCAAAGTCCAGACCTAAATCCAATTGAGAATCTGTGGCAAGACTTAAAAATTGCTGTTCATAGATGCTCTCCATCTAATCTGACAGAGCTTGAGCTATTTTGCAAAGAAGAATGGGCAAACATGTCACTCTCTAGATGTGCAAAGCTGGTAGAGACATCACCAAAAAGACTTGTAACTGTAATTGCAGAGAAAGGTGGTTCTACAAGGTATTGACTCCTTCCACTTTCCTTCTACTTCACAATTATGTGCCACTTTGTGTTGGTCTATCACATAAAATTCCAACAAAATACATTTAAGTTTTTCGCTGTAACATGACAAGATGTGGAAAATTTCAAGGGGTATGAATACTTTTTCAAGGCACTGTACCTGTACACTCAAATACTAAGCTGCTTTGATGGGCAAAGCCCCACAACTTCCTGCTAGCATTGGAGGTGCCTCACTGACCTCCAAAACATTCCTATTGGTCCATCATTATGACGGGATGCTTCAGAGACTGTGGCTTCATGCACGTGGCCATACAGGGGTCATAGAGCGTGCAGAGCCTGCATACTGATATTCCCAGGACCCGCTGCCATCGAGTACAGCCACCTATTAAGATGCAATAGAGAGGCCACTGTATGTGGTTGTGAGCCAGGGATGGTAAAGCACTTGGCATGCGCAGTGGCATATGCTCCATGAGCACACTATTCAGAGCATACATTAGTACATATGGGGGTGCTTTAGGCAATACTTTTTTTACCCCATACTTTTCTATTGCATCTCAATGAGGGTCTGTACACGGTGACGCGGGTCAATGAAACCCCAATATGCAGGTCCTGCACAAACCTGTGCATAAGGCCTAACAGTAATATGCCCATGGCAGGAGGAGTGGGCAGGCAACCATACCACATGAAAGTAAAATTTTGTACGTCACAATTGTCCAGCGTTCAGGTATAAGGGCAGAACCCAGAGGCTTCTGCAGCTACATGCACTTCAAAGCACCTGCTGCTATCCTAATAGAGGTCAGTGAGTGGCACCTTCTAAAAGAGAAAGCAAAGTACTTATTTGTCCAGTGGGCGACAGTGGAAATCTTCACATGCTCTTAAACAGAGGCAAAAGTTTGTTTGCTGCCTGCCACACAGGTAAGTTATTTACCTATTTGTTTACAGAGTGGTATTTACAGAGTTCCGTTAGGATGGTGAGAGGGTTTTAACTCTTCTGGATGGACCAAAAGGTGAATTATCAGGATGGATTCAACTGAAGTGCAACATTGAACCTGAGCGGTGGGCTGACTTTCAGTTTAACTGACCTGCTAGGTTCAAGATGTCCCATGTTACTCCTTTGGGAAAGAATCTCTTCATATTGATAGCCCATTGGTAGTCGCTCCATCTCTCCTTCCAGGCCTGCAGGATGGCCTGCTTCAGATTCATTAACTTCATGGTTCAGGCCTGTTGAAGGAAAAAATATCTAATGTTACATCCATACATAAGTTTAAACAATCTTAAATCATGGTTTAACCTGGTTTTTCTATTTTTTAAACCCGAGGTGGTGCGTAAAAAGTAAACACCTAACCACCTCACAATCAGCTGAAGCCAATGACCGAGTACTAGGTGAGGGGCTCTCCCAAAGAGAGACCCCCTCAGTTCAGGGAAGAAGGGAACCTAATGATCACACATCCTCCCCTTAGACTTCGGGGTAGGCCCAAGGATCCACACCTTCCATCCTAGTGAGAAAAAAAACAGACAAAATTGCAAGTGATAAAGCAGTGAGAAAAAATAAATAGCGTAGGTGCACTGGATAGGCGCTGCGACCTGGAAGGAAAAATTGCCCTGGACTTAGCCAAAAGGCCTACCCCATGGAGGTCCAGTGCAGAAAAACTCATTGTGATGTGACCTTGTTCCCGTTCACACAGTGGATTTTCCAAGGTCCAAATGTTACTAAGAGCCCCCCTGGGGTGACTAACTCCCAGAGGGCACAGACACCATGGGTTCTCTGCCTTCCCAGCCAATAGCCAGGCCATGTAGATTCCTTCAAATCTGGAGGAACTGGGCCCCTCCAGTATTCCCCAGAGAATTACCACTGTGTTCCACATCCCATAGTCATCCCAATTTTTGTTCCAGCTAGTACGAGCCTTCAGAGCCCCCATCATACCAGCAGGGACCCTATAGCACCCTTACTAGACACTTCCTTTCTTAAGGCATTTCCACTCTGGATAGAGGAGCAATACAGCCACCTTTGTAAAGCAGTCATGTCAATCTGAGGGGAAGGTAGTGCTAGACTAGCAGGACTCAACTAACAAATGACATAGTTACATAGTAGGTGAGGTTGAAAAAAGACACAAGTCCATCATGTCCAACCTATGTGTGTGATTATATGTCAGCATTACATTGTATATCCCTGTATGTTGTGGTCATTCAGGTGCTTATCTAATAGTTTCTTGAAACTATCGATGCTCCCCGCTGAGACCACTGCCTGTGGTCTGGAATTCCACATCCTTGCCGCTCCTACAGTAAAGAACCCTCAACGTAGTTTAAGGTTAAACCTCTTTTCTTCTAATTTTAATGAGTGGCCACGAGTCTTGTTAAACTCCCTTCTGCGAAAAAGTTTTATCCCTATTGTGGGGTCACCAGTACGGTATTTGTATATTGAAATCATATCCCCTCTCAAGCGTCTCTTCTCTAGAGAGAATAAGTTCAGTGCTCGCAACCTTTCCTCATAACCAATATCCTCCAGACCCTTTATTAGCTTTGTTGCCCTTCTTTGTACTCGCTCCATTTCCAGTACATCCTTCCTGAGGACTGGTGCCCAGAACTGGACAGCATACTCCAGGTGCAGCCGGACCAGAGTCTTGTAGAGTGGGAGAATTATCGTTTTATCTCTGGAGTTGATCCTCTTTTTAATACATGCCAATATTCTGTTTGCTTTGGTAGCAGCAGCTTGGCATTGCATGGCATTGCATGCCATTGCTGAGCCTATCATCTACTAGGACCCCCAGGTCCTTTTCCATCCTAGATTAAAGTTGAACTCCAGCTAATACTTTTTAAGCAGTTACAGCAACACCTTTCTTTTCTTTTGGTATAAAGATTTTAAATAAATGAATAAAAGATGGTCATTGTAAGCACCCCTGTCAGTGTTAAAGCAGAACTAAACCATCCTATCCTTTTTCAGCAAAGGAAGCTGCCATTTTGGCCTCAATGGTGACGGCAACATCAGCTGCAGTGCCGACATCGCTGGACTCCAGGACAGGTAAGTGTCCTATTATTAAACGTCAGCAGCTGCAGTATGTGTAGCTGCCGCCTTTTAATCTTTGCAGGGGTGGGCGGACCTCCTCTTTAAGTTGAGACCACAAGCAACTGTCACAATAAGCATTCATGCCTTGAATGTTACTTTTTTCTGAAACAGTTAGAGCCCATTCACACAGGGACGACTTGTCAGGCGACCTAGTCGCCTGACAAGTCGCCTCCCGTTCTGTACAATGGAACCGTTCTAATCGGAGCGACGCAACTTAGAAAAAGGTTCCTGTACGACTTTGGGGGCGACTTGCATAGACTTCTATACAGAAGTCGTTTTGCAAGTCGCCGCGGAAGTCGTTTGCAGGTCGCCTCGCTGAGGCGACCTGCAAGTCGTGTTGCCCCTGTGTGAACCGGGTCTAAAATCAATGGTTTTAGTTCTGCTTTAAATATGTCTCCAACTGCCACCTTGGTCTGTTAAAGGAAGTTGAAAAATCAGATTTAGGGGCGGGATCACCAGGTGAATATAAAGGAAATAAAAATCCCATGCAGCCACTACATCTAGCATTGGTAAGCTGCAATATAATAAGCTCATTACCGCTTTAATAATAATGATAGGATGAACGCATCAGAGGAGGTGAAAAAGCTCTGACAGAAGGCATTCAGGGAATTTACCACCACTGGAGCGGACAGAATCTGGAGAAGCTGTGCATGGCAACCAATCAGCTTCTGTTTTTCATTTTCAAAGTCTAAAGCAGAACTAAACCCTCCTATCCTTTACAGACAAGGAAGTTACCATCTTAGCCTCTGCCTGATTTGCAGAAGGGGTGGGCTCCCTTCAGTCCACCTGCCCTCACTTATCCATTAGAATGCATGTGCCTCCACTGTGGGGACACCCAAATTTTAGTGATAGGACCACAGATTACAGGGTGCCGTGACGTGGCTCTCTGGCTTATGCATGCGTTTGCAAATGCGTGTGGACTGAACCCCTGTTTTTAACGCATACTGTTAGGTCAATTGGTTGTCTGCGAGCTAGTGGTAAGTAGGCTTGGATTTTTTCCTGGGCATTCCCCAGGTTTTGTTGATATTTGATTTGCAGCTACCATGATGCTCCACATTTTATGAAACCAGCCATTTGATGGGTTGAGAGCGCAAGCAACTGTGACAGCCATCATTCACAGCATGCCTTGAAGGAAAGTGGTTTGGGAAACAGTTAAATGATATTTACTTCTGTCTTAACAAGCTGGAGACAGAAGCGGACTGGTTACGATGCACAGCGGCTCCAGTTTTCTTAAACTTCCCCGATTGTGTTTGTCAATGCTTCCTCTATGGCTGAATAAAGCAAGAAAAAAAAAAAAATATGACGGAGGTGCAGCTTTTTTATACTTGGACTCGGCAAAGGAATAACGCTGTACAGACAGGTGGGATGTTGTCAGCCACAGGATTGAGAGGTAACATGACTCTTTCCTGATCTGAACCCCTCTTCTGGGTCAGTGCTGGGAATGTAATGGAGCCATGGGGTCAGTATAACAGCCAGGTAGAGATGGGCTCGGGCGTGTTCAGATCCTAGTCCCAACCCACCTGCCCTATCCTCCCGCCAGGATCTGACACTGCACAGCGCTAATCACAGGCAGTGAGACATTTCCCGGTCTGTGCAGCTGAGGACCAGGAAATGTCTCACTGCCTGTGATTAGCGCTATACAGTGTCAGACTCCTGGCGGGATCGGGCATGTGGGCGGGGACTAGGATCCCAAATACGCCAGAGCCCATCACTACAGCCAAGCAGCTGGTTAAAGTATAAGTACAGGAAAACCCCTTTGTTTCTTCGTTTTGTTCAGCATAGGGAAGGTCTGTAACCCCTTGTTGAGTCTTCAAAGCTGTCAGTGCCCGAGCTGGGGAAAACCACAAGACAGAAAGTGAAGGATAATCAAACATGTTTGCATTGTCACAGAACCGGTATAGAGGGGGAATCATCCAATGAAATTGGGGGAGGGTGGGGTCGGTCTGAATTCCCCTCACTTCCTGTTACATCTCTTAGAGAAGAAGTAAAAAGAAATGCCCCCATGGGGACAAAGCAATAGGAAAGAGTTCAGGAGTGTTCGGATTCTAATTCAAACCTGTCAGGAACCTGTCACCTGTACTGAGCCAATGATAAGTGGCGGAGCTGCATGTGTAGTATACATGTGGCCACAGGGAGGGGAATGCCACAGCCACTTATGATTGGGCCAATACAGGTGAAAGCAGATTGGAAGCCTTGCTTAAGGCCCCTTTCACACGGACCGTTCAGGTCCGCCTGTCAGTTTTTTTGGTGGACCTGAACAGACGCTCCATGCAGGTCTATGGAGCGACGGATCTCAGCGGTGACCATGTCCGCTGACATCCAATCAAATCAGACGTATGGCAATACGTTCGCATCCGTCCTGGTGGATCGGATGAGATCTGATGAAAACGGACATGCTGTTCGTTTTCGTCCTATCCCTCCATAGGAATCAGCGGCGCTCTGACAGGCCCCTCCCCACTCAGTGAGCAGAGAGGGACCTGTCATCCACCAGCTCAGCAAAGATCAACTGAGAGCTCTCCTGCTGAGCTGGAGATGGCGGGGCGCGCACCTCACGGCGGAGGACTTAGAAATGGAGGGATTTTCTGTTTTTTTATATGCCCTACATTAACACATACAAAGATCCACTCCTTACGGAAAAGTTTAAAAAGTGACACTTTTGTGCATGTCCTCGGCCGTTGTGCTTTCCTGGCGACATCTCTATTGTGGATTCCACTAAGATTACACACTTTTGGGAGCATTTAGGATTGTTGAGTGGTATACTCTTCTGTGCGCCATCTCTTGCTGCCCGAGTGTGGTACTTGTGTGGATGCTTGGTGACCCACCCAGTACAACAATGCCCTTGTGACACCAGTGATGTGTGTCTGTGATGCCATTGCCACCTCCAATCCAGCAGTATATTTACATGATTATTGTCCTGGTGCAATTCCTTCCTGACTACTGCACCTGACGAAGGGACATTTTGTGTCCTGAAACCCGTCAGCCTGTCTGGACCTCTATGGGAATTCCATCATCGTTATCAATTTTTATTGGTTTGATATTTCATATTTGTATATATGTATGTTTTGTTGAATGAATTATATTTATTAGAGATGCACCGAATGGGTTTTTTGGTGCGGATACCGAAAATAAATCTTCCTTGATACTGAAACCGATAACGAAACAACACCGATACCAAAAGTGACTGTTTTTAAAAATATTTTTATACAGAAGATGGTCAGTGACTGGGGACATGGTACAGGAGATGGTCAGAGACTGGGGACATGGTACAGGAGATGGTCAGAGACTGGGGACATGGTACAGGAGATGGTCAGAGACTGCGGACATGGTACAGGAGATGGTCAGAGACTGCGGACATGGTACAGGAGATGGTCAGAGACTGCGGACATGGTACAGGAGATGGTCAGAGACTGGGGACATGGTACAGGAGATGGTCAGAGACTGGGGACATGGTACAGGAGATGGTCAGAGACTGGGGACATGGTACAGGAGATGGTCAGAGACTGGGGACATGGTACAGGAGATGGTCAGAGACTGGGGACATGGTACAGGAGATGGTCAGAGACTGGAGACATGGTACAGGAGATGGTCAGAGACTGGGGACATGGTACAGGAGATGGTCAGAGACTGGGGACATGGTACAGGAGATGGTCAGAGACTGGGGACATGGTACAGGAGATGGTCAGAGACTGGGGACATGGTACAGGAGATGGTCAGAGACTGGGGACATGGTACAGGAGATGGTCAGAGACTGGGGACATGGTACAGGAGATGGTCAGAGACTGAGGACATGGTACAGGAGATGGTCAGAGACTGAGGACATGGTACAGGAGATGGTCAGAGACTGGGGACATGGTACAGGAGATGGTCAGAGACTGGGGACATGGTACAGGAGATGGTCAGAGACTGCGGACATGGTACAGGAGATGGTCAGAGACTGCGGACATGGTACAGGAGATGGTCAGAGACTGCGGACATTTTCAGAGAGTCAGAGACTGCGGACATTTTCAGAGAGTCAGAGACTGCGGACATGATACAAGAGATCAATGCAGCCTCACCAGTGCAGTCAGATGCAGCCAGCCAGTGTCCCCAGTAGTGCAGCCAGTGAAGGGAGAGGAGAGCCGCCGCCTGTTTGATTACAGCGCCGGGAACATCACAGCTTTAATATCAATAGCTGTGTGTTCCCCGCTGCACGCCGTCACATACAGCCCTGCCCCGTCCCAGGAGTTCTGGTGAACTCCATGCCCAAGAAGGTTAAGGCAGTGCTGGGAAATAATGGTGGCTACACAAAATATTGACACTTTGGGCCCAATTTGGACATTTTCACTTAGGGGTGTACTCACTTTTATTGCCAGCGGTTTAGACATTAATGGCTGTGTGTTGAGTTTTTGAGGGGACAGCAAATTTACACTGTTATACAAGCTGTACACTCACTACTTTACATTGTAGCAAAGTGTCATTTCTTCAGTGTTGTCACATGAAAAGATATGATAAAATATTTACATAAATGTCAGGGGTGTACTCACTTTTGAGAGATACAGTATATAATGCGATTCTGCACTTGCCAAATATGTTGCAGAAATCTCTCTCCATTGAGTTTGGCTGCAACCATTTTAACTGTGGGCAGCTGAAGCTGCTGCCTGTTCACTTCCTGGATTTACACAGACACCTGCAGCTCTCATTGGCCCTCTTATGACTCACCCTCTCCTTCCTTCCTGGCAAACTCTCACGAGAGTTAGAGAGAGAGCTGTGCATGACGTCATAAGCCTAGGTAATGACCAGACAAGAAACATGAAGTGGGCAGTATAAGGGATTTACTGGCAGAAAAATCGGAGTTACTTACCGGTAACGTCCTTTTCCAGGAGTCTTTCAGGACAGCACCATAGAGAGACCTTGGCTCCTCCCCTTCTGAGGAAACACCGCCTTCAACTTTAAGATTTAAATCTCACCGCTCTCCCCCAGCCCCTCAGTTCTTCAAGAGGACCTCCGGTTAACTGGGGAGACACAAGAACACGTCATAATAACTTTGATCTTACCTGACGTTCTTCTGCGATGAACTCCTTCACGAATATCCCTACAGTAGGGTGGGTAACTGTGCTGTCCTGAAAGACTCCTGGAAAAGGACGTTACCGGTAAGTAACTCCGATTTTCCCATTTCCGTCTTTCAGGACAGCACCATAGAGAGGATAAGCGAGCACCTTACCTTAGGGTGGGACTACTGCCTGCAGAACCTTACGCCCAAAAGCCTGGTCTTTTGCTGACAGAAGGTCCAACCTGTAGTGTTTCACGAACGTGTCGAATCTAGACCACGTTGCCGCTCTACAGATCTGCTCCGGAGACGCACCAGCCCACTCGGCCTGAGAGGTCGCCACTGCCCTTGTGGAGTGTGCCCTGATACCCTTAGGGGCTTCTAACCCGCTAATTATATATGCCTGACTGATAGCTAACCTTAGCCACCTAGCTAAAGTGCGCCTTGAGGCTTTGCCTCCCTTTCTGGTTCCTGAAAATAACACAAAAAAGGAATCAGATTTTCTAAATGGTTTTGTATCCTCCAAATATTGCAGGACACACCTTCTTACATCTAGTTTATGAAACCTATGTTCCTGTTCCCTCACAGGATTCAAACAAAAGGTGGGCAAAACAATTTCCTGGCCTCTATGAAACACCGAGGCTACCTTCGGTAAGAAAGCCGGATCGGCCTTAAAAATTACCCTGTCCGGGAAAACCTGAAAAAAGGGGGCCCTAATGGAGAGGGCCTCGAGTTCACTTACTCTTCTTGCCGTAGTGATTGCCACCAAAAACACCGTTTTGAGGCTAATCCATTTTAGTGTACATGTCTCCAATGGCTCAAAAGGTTCCCCTGTTAGTGCTTGAAGGACCAAGGAAAGATCCCACATTGGGAAGGGGGGGACTCTCAGAGGTCTCTGCCTACTCAATGCTTTAAAAATTCTAATGATCCAGGGATCAGCGGCTAGTTGTTTCTCCAGAAACACACTCAAGGCAGAAACCTGCCCTTTCAGGGTGCCAAGGGCTAATCCCTTGTCCGCCCCTGCCTGCAGGAACTCTAAGACCGCTATAGAGCTGTGAATATCAAAAGAAGTCTCTGTGCACCAGCTATTAAAACGCCTCCACGTTTTTTTGGTAGATGACCTGGGTTTCTTTTTTCCTGCAGTTAAGGAGGGTCTTTACTAAGCTATCTGAGAAACCTCTGTTCTTCAACAATTCTTCCTCAGTAGCCAAGCCGCAAGGCTCCATCTCCCCACCTGGGGACAACAAATTGGTCCCTGGGAAAGGAGATTCTCCTGAACTGGCAAGAGCCAGGGGGGTTCCGCTGCCAGACTTCTCAGGATGGAGAACCACGGCCTCCTGGGCCAATGTGGCGCAATAAGAATGAGGGTTGTATTTTCCAATTGGAATTTTCTTAGGACGGCTGGGATTAGTACAGGTGGGGGAAAGGCATAACACCTGTCGAAAGCCCAACTCTGAGCCAGAGCGTCTATCCCTAGAGCTCCATCCCACCTGTTTAGGGAGAAGAAGAGATGCACCTTCCTGTTCTCTCTCGAGGCAAAGAGGTCTATGCATGGCCTTCCCCATTTCTGGGATATTGCCTCGAAAACCCCCTGATTCAGAACCCAGTCGCCTTCCCTCAGCCGTTTCCTGCTGAGGTAATCCGCCACCAGATTTTGTTCTCCCTTCAGATGTACTGCCGAGAGGGATAGGACGTTTACTTCGGCCCATCTGAGAATGCTTTCTACCAGGGTCCACAAGGGTCTGCTCCTGGTACCCCCCTGCCGGTTTATGTAGGCTACAGCTGAGGAGTTGTCCGACCGGACTCTCACATGCTGTCCCTGAAGTTCCTTTTGAAAGGTTCTGAGTGCCAAGGCTACTGCCTTCAGCTCCCTCCAGTTGGAGGATCTTCCTGCGTCCTCCTTCCGCCAGCCTCCCTGAGCCACCCGGTCCTCCATATGCGCCCCCCAACCCATGCCACTTGCGTCGGTCGTGACGCATCTGGACACCGGCAAAACCCAATCCAGACCCTGTGAGAGATTGGCTTCTTTCCGCCACCACCATAGGGATCTCTTGACCTGGTCCGGTACAGTTATCAGGGAATCCAAAGATTCCTGACTGTGGTCCCAACTGCTCAGGATAAATAGTTGTAACGGGCGAAAGTGTAAACCTGCCCACTGGACTGCTGGAAGTGCTGCCGTCAGTAACCCCAAGGCTGACATAGCCTTTCTTACTGATATTTGTTGGCTGCCCTGGAGTAACAACATAGCCCTGTCTACCTTCTGGATTTTTTCCATAGGTAGGAAGACCTTCTGTTTTGTTGAGTCCAACAGGAAACCTAAAAAGATTATCCTTTGCGAAGGAATCAAATTGGACTTCTCCAGATTTAGGAGCCAACCTAGACCCTCTAGGATGTTCCTTGTCAACTGCAGGTCCTGCGACAGTTGTTCCGCGGAAGGGGCGAAAAGTAGTAGATCGTCTAAATAAGCGATCACTGAAATGCCCCTGATCCGTAGGAAAGCCAAGACTTCTACCATGACTTTGGTGAAGATGCGGGGGGAAGAGGATAGCCCGAAGGGAAGGGCCCTGAACTGCCAGTGAAAGGTCCCTTCTCTGGCATTTATTGCCAGCCTGAGGAACCTTTGATACTGATCTGCAATGGGAATGTGCAGGTAGGCATCCCTCAAGTCTATCGATGCCATGAAGCAGTTTGGAGGAAGGAGCGTCTTTACCGAATAGATTGAGTCCATTCTGAACCTCCTGTAGGTGAGAGAGACGTTCAGAGGCTTCAGGTTCAGGATGAGCCTGAACTTCCCTGAGGGTTTGCGCACCACGAAAGTGTGGGAATAGAAGCCTCTGCCCGTCTCTCCTTCTGGCACTCGAACTACCACCCCCTGTTCCTCCAACTCCTGGAGGGAGGAAAGGAGAGCCGCTGACTTCTCTGCACATTTCGGTAGCGTGGTTACCAAGAGTCTGCATGGTGGAGGTTCTGCAAACTCCAACCTGTAGCCTCTTCTTATGACTTCCAAAATAAAATTGTTGGAGGTGATCATCTCCCACTGTGGAAGGAAGGCCCCCAGTCTTCCTCCCACCGTTATTCTGTCACTTTGTCTTTTTGGGCTGTTCAGGAGGGCGAAAAATAGCCCCCCCACGCCCCTTCCCTTTTTGTCCCCACCCCTTTTTCTGTTGACCAGATTTTGGGGGGTCCAATTTCTTCCACGGCCGAGACTTTCTTTTAGTCTCTGCCTGTTTTCTCTTAAAAGGAAATGCCTTTTTTCTGTCAGCCGTTCTATCCAATACAGCTTCCAGACCTGGCCCGAAGAGCAAGTCTCCCGTGAGAGGAATGCCGCAAAGTTTCACCTTGGATGCGGTATCTCCCTGCCATGTTTTAAGCCATAAGGCTCTTCTTGCCGAATTGGACAATGCGGCTGATCTTGCAGACATACGCACCGATTCAGCTGAGGCATCTGCCAGGTAAGCTATTCCTTTAAGGAGCATGGGAAAAGACGATAGGATTGTTTCCTTAGGCGTACCCTCCTCTATGTGTGCCTTAATTTGCGTTAACCAATACTCCATGTTTCGTGCCACCACCGTGGACGCCATGGCGGGTTTAAGGTTCCCCAAGGAAGAGTCCCAGGATTTTTTCAGGAGGGAATCTATCCTTTTATCCATGGGATCTGGGAGTGCCCCCATGTCCTCAAAGGCCAAGTCAGTGTGTCTGGAGACCTGCGAAAAGGCTGCGTCTAGCTTGGGCGATTTGTTCCATACCAGCGCCTCCTCTTCAGCAAAGGGGAACCTACGTTTAAGTGCCTTTGAAAGGAAGGGCTTCCTTTCAGGGTCCTGCCACTCCTTTTTTATGGCGTCGACTAAGACCTCATGGACCGGGAACACTTTCCTCTTATGTTCCCCTAGTCCTTTGTACATCTGGTCATGGAGTGAAAGTTTCTTTCTTTCCTCCTGGATTCCTAGGGTGGTGTGAATGGCTCCTAGGAGCTCTTCCACCTCCTCCAGGGAAAGCTTATAGCGGGAGGATCTTGTGGATTCCCCTTCCATCTCCTCTCCCTCTGACTCCCCTTGGGGATCTGAGGACCCGCTATCAGGCTCTTCCTCAACCTCGAATCTGGCACCTCCTGGATTCTCTCCACTTCCCGAGGGAGCATCCATTAAGGATTGGGGAACACTCTGCTGTGCTGGTGGAGAAACGACCTGCGGCTGTGGCAACTGAAGACTGGCAAACAGTGATTTAAAGGTCTGCACCGTATTGGAAAGTTCCTTAACGGAAGCTGCTAAATCCGAAGACTGTTCTCCAGACTGCTCCCTTACTAGCCCTTCTATACAATCCCTGCAGAGGGGTTTAGACCAAGATTCCCCCATTGTGATTCTACATGAGGGGCATTTCTTCTTGGTACTGTGGGGCGACTTGCTTTTCTCTGTAGCTTTGCCCTGAAAAACAATTTAAAAGTAGGGAGCAATCAGCAAATTTCCACCAGCACTACCACGGAGGGCCACCAGGGGTGCACTTCCCGGGACCGACCACCACCAAGGAGTCACAACCCTTTCCCCCCCTTCACCACTAGGGGGAGTTCTACACCTGTGGAGCTTACAGGAAACAGTAAGGGAACACCACCCCAGGGTTCCTCTTACCTTAGAGTGGCTGGTGCAGGATTCTCCTGGAGCGGTTCTTGAAGCCTCTGCTTCCGACATCTCCTTCGAGTATAGTGGTGATCCAAGCCCCTGTGCGCTGTCACCACAGCAGGTCAGAGGCAGCACCAGCCGAACGCGCGGTCCGTTTTCGATACCGCGACCGGAACCGGAAGTCACGGGTCAGACGAAAACACTGACCTCCGCCGGAAATGACGTCGCCCGTCTTCCGACCCAGCGCTCAGAGCTCCCACGCTGGCTGCACAAGCAGGGCGGTCTCCCGTGTCTCCGCCTATGCCACCCTAGGCACAAGGGAAAACGGACCCCCCCAGCTTGCAACTTCGCTAAGGGAAGATGGGGGAGCGTGATGTGCAGTTTTAATAAGGTACTCAGCCACACTAGCCTCTTAGACTGCACTTTCTTTAGAAAAGATGAGCAGGAGAGAGTAAGAGAGCGCGCGCCCCCCTCTGCTCAGCCTAAATTTTAGCCTCAGTCTCCCTAGCTGTGCGGCCCTGGTTCCTTGCGATGTCTCCCCACCGGAGGAAACACCAGAACTGAGGGGCTGGGGGAGAGCGGTGAGATTTAAATCTTAAAGTTGAAGGCGGTGTTTCCTCAGAAGGGGAGGAGCCAAGGTCTCTCTATGGTGCTGTCCTGAAAGACGGAAATGGGAAAAAAATGTTTTACTATCCAAAGTTAAAACAACAGAAGATTTAAAAGAGAAGTCGCTTTTTTATTTTATTTTATACTAACCTATGTGGATGCAGCATCAGACTGATGCTGTATCTGTCCCCCGCCGTCTCTGCACTTAGAACGGTTTTCACAGATCCCCAAGAGGAAAGCTGCTGACTGTCAGGGCGGGGAGTGAGCATGACAGCAGCACGCTGAGACTGCCATCAATCAAGGTAGCTGGAGGATCCAGACTTGGGAAGTCAGGATGACGCGGTGCCTGGACTGCTCTGTGTGACGTCAGCAGAGAGTGGACTTCAGACCGCTCTTCGCTGAAAACGGTTTACAGGAGTGAAAAACGAATTGCACTCCTGTTAACCATAGGAGAAGCCCCGCCTAAAAAGCTCAGGCTGGACTTCTCCTTTAATAGATGTAAAGTTGAAAAAATGACTGAAGTTCTGCTTTAACTACTTGCCTACGAGGCACTTTCACCCCCTTCCTGCCCAGGCCCATTTTCTTTTTCACACAAAAATAGAGCTTTCTTTTGGTGATATTTAATCACCACTGGGTTATTTTTTTTTTTTTGCTAAACAGAAAAAGACAAAATTTTGAAACAAAAAAACTTTCATAGTTTGGTATAAAATTTTGGAAACAGGTTACTTTTGCTCCTTCACTGATGTGTGCTGATGAGGCAGCTCTGATAGGTGACACTGCTGGGCACACAATGGCAGCCCTGATAATCAATGTGCATGTCTCTTTTACACAAGCTGGTTATCTGCTCTTTCTTCTCTCCTCATGCTGTTAGCGTGAGGAAAGGAGTGCCGATAACTGGCTTCCATTTACATCTGTGATCAGCTGTGTTTGGACACAGGTGATTACTTGGTAAAGAGCCGCTGATTGGCTCCTTACCTCAATCTATGATCAGCAGCGTCCTCCAGACACTGATCACAGAGCGCGCCGACCGCGATACCGGGAGGACATCATTTGACAGCCTCCCAGAACTAGCCATCCTCGCTGTAGCTGTCATTCGACTGTAGCGTGGTCGGCAAGTGGTTAAAGGGGTTGTAAAGTTGTTTTTTTTTTTTTTTTAAAATAACAAACATGTTATACTTACCTTCACTGTGCAGCTCGTTCTGCACAGAGTGGCCCCGAACCTGGTCTTCTGGGGTCCCTCGGCGGCTGTTTCAGCTCCTCCCCGCAAGCATTTACCACCTTCATGCGAGCTCCCTCGCACGGTGGTGAGTGCTTGCGGGCGCGCTCCCTTGATACAGCCGGCGGCTATAGCCGCTCGCTGTATCACTCGGCCCCGCCCCCCGGCGCGCCGCGTCATCGGATGTGATTGACAGCAGCGCGAGCCAATGGCTGCGCTGCTTTCAATCCATCCACTGCAGCCAATCAGTGACCAGGCTGAGCTGCAATGAAGCTGACGAGGAAGAGGAGCGAAGATTTGAGGCGTCAGGTAAGTAAAACGGGGGGGCTGGGGGGCGGCGGTACTGTCAAAAGTTTTTTCACCTTAATGCATAGAATGCATTAAGGTGAAAAAATTTTTACCTTTACAACCCCTTTAATTCATTTTTAATATCCAAAGCAAACTCCACCATCCATGCATGACTCCATGCTTTATTTTGTTGAGAGATCACCTTTGAAAAACACCCCCTAGCATTTCTGGTTGTGGCCATCTTGAGTAAGGGCAAATGATTCATGTAGCATTTACTTCCTGGAATCCATCTGCCCTTAGTTCAAGCGTGCAAGCAGGAGAGAGTACTTAGCTAAGAAAATCCTTCCTCCTCTACTGAAAAAAGTCTTGGGATGTATGATATCATTTGCCTAGGCAAGAAACCAGGAAGTAACTGAAGAAATGTAAAAAAAAAAAATTTAAAACAAGTAAATGTGATATATTTTCCTATCTAATTAAAGCTAGCAGCATAAGAAACACGTCTGTTTTTATTGAAGTCCGTGTCCCCTGTTAGGGAAACTCAACCCTATCTACTGTTATCATTGAAAGTAAAAGAACAATGACTCTGTCCTGTTGCCATGGTGACAGATTAAATGACTTACAGAGACACCCATTCTAAGGCTTCAAAGAGAACTAAAAAGAATAATAAACTGACGAGCGGGACAACCTTGTGGACCATACCTCTGCCTTTCTACCCTTTTTCTTCTTTCTCTTTCCTTTTCTCCACCTTACGATTAAAGCTCATTATCAGAATTTATTTGACCTATATACACTCTACTTGTAAACAATATGTATAGTAGGTATAAATCATTTAAATGCCTACAAAAGTAACTAAGGAAATGATATATATCTTTAATTTAGGTTTACGTGAACCCAATGTTTAATATTTGAAATTTCATGATATTTACCTATATAAACCCTACTGTAAAACAATGAGCTTACTTTATAGATCCTTGTAAACTTACTTTATGTATCTTTATAATATTGTATACTCAATAAACTTCTTTTGACAAGGAAAGTAAAAGAATATCTCAAAATTTGTGCTGTCCCAAGAAAAGTAATAGGAGGGGAAATCATCCACTGGAGACATTAGTTCTATTGACCCGAGAGGCCCCAAAAGATTCCCTTAATTTACAGGGATTTCCTCTCACTTCTTGTTGTGCATATGGGACAGGAAGTGAAGGGAAATTTCCGCAATGGGACACACAGGTGACAAAAATACTGACAGGGGTTATAATTCTCCCTTCCAAAATGACAAAAAAAAATAAATAAACGTTTTGCCTTTAGTTCTACTATTACGTCTGTCCCATAGCTAAAACAGGAAGTCATTGAATCCCTGGTGTCACCAGAACTAGTGTCCCCATTGGAAGATTCCCTCTTTATTCCTGTTTTGGATTTTTTTTCCCCGTGTTCACTCGATGAGAGCAATAAACAGGACAAATAGAGAGGGTGAATCTCCCTAATGGGGGCCCAGACAGCAATAATACCTGGCAAGTGTGAGATTCCATCTTCACTTTAAAACTAGAAAACAAAGTTTTGCCTTTAGCTGTACTTTGACATACACACTATAATCCAATGTATGAGAAGACAGCCCCCCTAATGTATGAGAATACAGCCCCCCGCCCCCCACTCCCCCATGTATGAGAATACAGCCCCCCCCCAATGTATGGGAACACAGCCCCCCCCCCCCCAATGTATGAGAATACAGCCCCCCCTATGTATGAGAATACAGTCCCCCCCCCCAATGTATAAGAATACAGTCCCCCCCCCAATGTATGAGAATACAGCCCCCCCTATGTATGAGAATACAGTCCCCCCCTCCCATATATGAGCACACAGACCCCCCAATGTATGAGTACACAGCCCCCCCAATGTATGAGTACACAGCCCCCCCAATGTATGAGTATACAGCCCCCCCAATGTATGAGAACACAGCCCCCCAATGTATGAGAATACAGCCCCCCCCCCCAATGTATGAGAATACAGCCCCCCCAATGTATAAGAATACAGCCCCCCCCCAATGTATGAGAATACAGCCCCCCCCCCAATGTATGAGAACACAGCCCCCCCCCCCCAATGTATGAGAACACAGCCCCCCAATGTATGAGAATACAGCCCCCCCCCCCCAATGTATGAGAACACAGCCCCCCAATGTATGAGAATACAGCCCCCCCCAATGTATGAGAATACAGCCCCCCCTCCCAATGTATGAGAATACAGCCCCCCACCCCCTGATGTATGAGAATACAGCCCCCCACCCCCTGATGTATGAGAATACAGCCCCCCCTCCCAATGTATGAGAACACAGCCCCCCCTCCCAATGTATGAGAACACAGCCCCCCCTCCCAATGTATGAGAACACAGCCCCCCCTCCCAATGTATGAGAACACAGCCCCCCCCCCCCCCTCCCAATGTATGAGAACACAGCCCCCCCCCCCCCTATATATAGAAGCAGTATGCACACACTTGTTATAGGTGAGTATTACATGTACAGGATGTATACACAGCACATCCAACACAGAGTCAGCTGTCTAGGAAGGAGACCTTCCAGCGAGCTCCATACGTGCACCATTCATCGTCCTGCTGATCTACAAGCAGACAGAGTGACCCCAGCCATTACATTGTATCCCCCATCCTCCCCTCTCACCTCCGATCACTCCACTCTCACTCTTCTGAATAGGGAACCGCCATGACAGCTCCGCCCACCCGCTTACTCTGTGTCGCCTGCCGATGACGTCCGGCGGGGGCCGCGACGGCTCATGGGAGTTGTAGTTCAGATCAGTGGATTGGGCGCCGCTCTGTTCTGGCAGCCAGTGTTGGGTCACGTGAGCCACATGAGGCGCCGGAGAGAGGTTCTCAGTACGTTGTGATTGTGAAACACCACGGGAAATACGATGGCCTTATTACATTTTATATCTAATAATAACGTGTGAGAAATGCAAGGTTTATTTTGAGTGTGTCATTTATCACTCATAGGGGGCCCCGCCTGTTGCTGTTTTTTGGTTTTGTTTTTTTACAGCAGCTTGTATTGGGAATTCCTGTTGTGAAGAATATTTGTTTTAAAATTTAAAAAAGTGTAAATATGTTTAATAGAAGATGGAAGACTTGTGAGTAGAAGGTCCTCCAGAGGTCAGGTCAGCTACTAATCACACCAGGCAGGATCCTTGGGGGTGGGGTCTATACAGAGCACCAATCCAAGGCGCCCTGGAGCCATTTTCACTCTTCCTTACCTCCTGGCTGTTTTCTTCAGAGTGCAGGGCTCCCTCCTTCCTTCTTCTATATCCTCCCACTGACTACCTATCTAAGGATGGGGGCTCTATACTGACCGCCAATCTAAGGGCCACATTCTCCCACTGACCACCAGTATAAGGTGGCCCTTCTTCCACTGTCAAGCTAAAGGGGCCCTTCTCCCAATAACTGCCATACTAAAGGGGCCCTTCTCCCAATAACTGCCATACTAAAGGGGCCCTTCCCCCACTGACCACCACAATAGGATGGGGGGGGGGGGTCTACACAGACCACCAATCTAAGGTGACCCTTCTCCCACTAACCATCAGTATAAGGTTGCCCTTCTCCCAATGACTGTCAATCTAAAGGGGCCCTTTCCCCACTGACCCCCAATATAAAGGGAAGGGGGGTCTATACAGACCACCAGTCTAAGGTGACTGTCCTTCCACTAACCATCATTCTAAAGGAGCCATTCTCTCGCTGACCACCAGTATAAGGTGGCTCTTCTTCCACTAACCATCAATATGAAGGAACCCGTATCCCACTAACCACCAATATAAAGGGAAGGGGGGTCTATACAGACCACCAATCTATGGTGATCCTTCTCCCACTAACCATCAATATGAAGGAACCCTTCTCCCACTAACCATCATTCTAAAGGGGCCCTTCTCCCACTGACCACCAGTATAAGGTGGCCCTTCTCCCACTGACTATCAATCAGATCTAAGGTGACCCTGCTCACACTAGCCATCATTCTAAAGGGGCACTTCTCCCACTGGCCACCAGTGTAAGGTGGCCCTCTTCCCATGAACTGTAATCTAAAGGGCCCCGACCACCACAATAAGATGGGAGGGGGGGGTCTATACAGACCACCAATCTAGGGTGGCCCTTCTCTCACTGACTATCAATCTAAGGATGGGGGTGGGGAGGCTCTAAATTGCCTGCCAATCTAAGGTGGCCCTTCTCCAACTAGCCATTAATCCAAAGAAGCCCTTCTTCCATTGACCACCAGTAAAAAGTGTCCCTTCTAACTATCAATCTGAAGGAACCCTTATCAGACTGACCACCAAAATAAGAGGGGGAGGGGGGTCTATACAGAGCATGAATCTAAGGTGGCCATTCTCCCACTGACTACCAATCCAAGGATGGGTAGACTCTATACCGACTACCAATCTAAGGTGGCCCTTCCCCTACTAACCATGATTCTAAAGGGGCACTTCTTCCATTGAGCAGCACTATAAGGTAGCCCCTCTCCCGCTAACCATCAATCTAGGGGGGCTTTCTTACAATGATCTGGGGGAGGGGGTAAATATAGAATTTTTGAGAAATGGGGGAAAGAAAAAAAAACCTCTTAAAGTACATTTGTTTTGTGAAAACTAAATAATAAGCAGTGTGTAAATAAGTTAGCTGATCTACATACTTGATTGGTGAGTTCCTGTGCCCAAAAAGAGGGTCTGGAGTTATGGAGTCTTCCTTACCAGTGATTACAGAATTCATTGAATTTTGTACCAGGATAGCTAGACACCTTGGCGCAAGCAATTTGGGCTGAGGTCTTCAATGATCCCAAGGTACAATATAGCAGACTTGTGCGCAAAGAAAGGGGTCAGAGTTTGCTCTAGTGATGGGATGCAGGAGCTCCCTAAAAGGAGACCATAAGGAGATTAGAACTTCTAGGACATATAGTTCTGCACGGGTGTATGCTATGAGTGGGTCTACTGGGACATGGAGTTCCCCACTGCCTGTGAGCTGCTATTTGGACACTGAAATGTAACCGCTGTGCCCATCTGCTGCCTTGCTGTGTGTGTGGATGTCAAGCTGCAACTGGGTGCACAGGTCCACTCTGCGTCCGATCCAGAAGTCTCCTGTGTCCCTCAGACCCTCCACCTTTGATTGGACCCCCGGAGATTGCCAGGAGGCACAAGTGTGTGTAGTCCACCTCTCTGCACAGTAGGTGCTGCCATATGATCTGTTGCCCTGTGAACAACTGTCCTTCATTGTGCCTGGATTGTTGCCTTGTGACACTGGAATAAGTTCCTGCTGTACCATATTGTGCCTTTCCCTCACTGTGCCTGGATTGTTGCCATGTGCCACTGGACTTATCCCATGTTGTGCCCTATCGCCACCCTGTTATATTGCTGAGTGTCACTGACTGTGTTTGGATTATTGCTCTGTGGCCTTCCCCTTATCTGACTACCTGCTTGTCGAGCCTCTCCAAATAAATAATCCCTTGGAAAACCACTCTTGATTTCCGCGTGTGTTTTGTTCCGGCCACACCTCCATCACAAGGGGCTTCTATACTGACCTGCAATCTAAGGGGGGCCTTCTCCCACTAACCACCAATCTAAGGGGGCATTTCTATACTGACCACCAATCTAAGGGGGGATTTCTATACTGACCACCAATCTAAGGGGGGATTTCTATACTGACCACTAATCTAAAGAGGGGATTTCTATACTGACCACCAATCTAAGGGGGGATTTCTATACTGACCACTAATCTAAGGGGGGATTTCTATACTGACCACCAATCTAAGTGGGGATTTCCATACTGACAACCAATCTAAGTGGGCTTTTCTCCCACTAATAACCAGTATATACAGATGTGATGGAATGCAACAGTTGTCACAGTCTGCCTATCCTTCTGGCTAATATTTTGTTTTCATTATTATTATAAATCATTTTTTTTGTATAGAGCAGCACTAGATGACTAATGTGCAAAAGATGCCACACTCCTTATACTTTTCTTTATTCTTGTGTCTCAACTCACTAATCAAGCTAATGCACTGTGGGGGTTGATTTACTAAAACTGGAGAGTGCAAAATCTGGTGCAACTGCACATGGTAGCCAATCCGCTTCTAACTTCAGCTTGTTAAATTAAGTTTTGACAAAACCTGGAAGCTGATTGGTTTCTATGCATAGCTGCACCAGATTTTGCACTCTCCAGTTGTAGTAAATCAACCCATGTGAGCTGTAGTTACAGTAAGTATTTGCAAAGTGTCACAAAGGGGGATGTCACATATGGATGGGCCTGTGGACCCTCAGTGCAGCGTGCACTTTGGATAGTGGTGAGCTTGGAGAGCGAATCTGTGCAGGCTACAGCTGACCTGGTACAGGGAAGTACAGAGACGAGGATCTGGGAATGCACGGAAAACTGAACTCATAGGAATTGAAGAAGTGTAGTGCAACACTGGGGCGCTGGTCTTACAGACAGGCAGGAATACTAAGAAGAGACACTTACAGCATTGGGATGCTGGGCTCACAGGGAGACAGGAACTTTTTAAAGCAGTGGGATACTGATTGTACAGAAACACAGGGGTAACAGTATTTATGAGGAGCCCAGAAGTGCACAGGGGTCCCAGGGAATGCAGGTACACAGGATACAGTTGGGGAGCATGAGGAGTCTAAAACAGGAGGAATATATTTTAGTACTGTCTGGGGAGAACACAGTATACCCGCACATACAACGAAGGTGAGGGCCTAAGCACAGAATCTAAGGAACCACTTTTTTTTAGAGCTCCTTAAGGTGGGGATGGGTTGTGTTGCAGACACTTCCAAAAATTGCAAACTGACACTGGGAACAGATTGTAGTGCGCAAAGACACACAGGAGTTAGTAACAATGCAGAGACAAACAGGAACTAGAAATGCACAAGGCACTGAGCATGAAACATACAGAAGTGTCGTTGGTGGCAGGCTGGGAACTGGGGGGCTGTAAAACACACTTGGAGATGCTGAAGAGTGTAAACAGTCACTAGTAACCAGGAGGATCTGACACAGGAGCACTAGGAATCTTGGGGTCACCATAAGTCTTTCAGAAAGTAGAACACTATGGCTCTTGAGATCACTTGGAATATTCTCAGAATGTCAAGTATACTAGGAAGTATTGGGGTCACTATTTTTTCTCCATTAGGAAACATGGGGAACACTTGGAATCTTTTCTACAGATGGACCCTAGATATCTTCCCTGGTGGGAAACACTGGGATCTTCTCTGCTAAGAAATGCCAGGAACAATAGCAATCTACTTGGAAATACAAAATCACTGGGGGACTTGGCGCTAGTAACAATAGCTGTTGCTCAGGCAATGCCTGAACCCAGCTTAAAGGCATTGTAAACCTTCCTATCTGCACCTTGTGCTATTCACCTGGACAAGATGTGCATTGAACATGTAGTTTCATGGTGTCACAGTAGAGAAGCCTTTCTCAACCTTTTCAAAATAGAAGAAAACTTAAAATAACTTTCTGGTCTCAGGGAACCCCTACTAAAAATTGTCCATCTTTTGCAGCTTAAAATATGGTGAAACGATGCCTTTTCATTTCATTAATCAAACCTTCTTAATTCATGTGGACATTATCCGGAGAAGGCACATGAAAAAAGGATCCTGGCATTGTGACACAAGTACGGTAGTTGCAAGTAGGGCTAAAAAAGGACCAAACTGACTTAATGCATGACAAAAGGAACACTAGATTGGAAACTCCTCCAGAACACAGGCTGATGTGGATACCATCACATCATATGATATCAGATGGATGTCTTCTAGATATTAAGATGGGGATCCATATTGATACGTGAACACTAATGTATTTTTCTGTAAAGTTGTTCCTACTGTTGATTGTAATTGGGGGGGGGGGGTGATTCAACTGTCAATTACAGAAGCCTGAATTTGAACTAATAATCTTTCAGGCTGCACTTTTGGAGGAAACAAGGGGGAGGGGGGAGCATGACAAAAGATCCTCACCATGTGACACAGGTGGTTGCAGCTAGACAACATGAGCAGGAAGACCTTGTGTGTGTTGAAGAGACAAAGGTGTCCCTCTTTTGCACCTGAGAAAGTTTGGAAGTATAGGTTTTTCATTCCAGAAGGTATACCTTATGACATCCTCCTCCATGCAGAAACTACCTTGAGTTTCGAGAAGGATGATGACAGGTTCTTGACAGCTAGATGCAGGTGGTTACAGCTGGATCTAATAAATGAGCAAGAAGACCTTGGGGGTTATTTACTGAAGATAAATCCACTTTGCACTACAAGTGCACTTAGAAGTGCAGTCGTTGTAGATCTGAGGGGGACATGCAAGGAAAATAAAAAACAGCATTTCTGCTTGCACATGATTAGATGATAAAATCAGCAGAGCTCCACTTCGTTTCATAGCTGTCCCGCAGATCTGCACTTTTAGTGCACTTGTAGTGAAAAATGGATTTGCCTAGTAAATCAACCCCCTTGTGTGTGTTTGGGAACAAAGGTGTCGCTCTTCTAAGCTCAGCAGTTGGGAATTGTGCTCTTTTTATTCCATGAATCAAACCACATGACATTAGCCTCCATACAGAAGATACCTGGATTTTCGAGAAGGCACATGACAAAGGGTTCTGGCAGCGTGACACGGTCGGTTGCAGCTAGACCTAAAAATTGAGCAAGAAGACCTTATGTATGTTGGGGAGAACAAAGGTGTCCCTCTTACACAGTCAACTCTTGTGGCATCCTCCATCACGTGGAAGTGACCGGACTTTGGAGAAGGTGCATGACAAAGGTTCCTTGCATTGTGGTGAAGATGATTGCAACTGGACCTAAGGAAAGAGCGGTAAGACCCTGCATTGCCCAAATATACACTAACTGACAAACATATAATGACCAAGATACATTTAAATGTCATGCAATGGCCGAGCTGATTATTAGATAGATACACACAGGCAAACAATCAGACAAGTATAGGGTGAATCACACACAGGAATTAGGAGGAGACCCTCTACAAACACCTTGCTTGAATTAGTATCATTTAGGGTAGAATTCCCTTAACTTTTGGGGAATTTCCACTCACTCCCTTCTTTCATCTCCTTGATAGGAAGTTAAATACAATTTCCCTACACGGCACAATTAACAAAACTCAATATGACAGGGGTTTTATCCTTCCCTACTCAATCCAAAACTAAAACAATGAGTTTACATTATACATACACTATAAATTATCTTTAATAGATCAATTATTTTATTTTATCTAACTCCACAGTCGGAAAAAATGGCAAATAAAAAAATAAGATAGCATATACAATTTCTACAGGAGCCATATTGTAATTGAATGTTGTTAAAAATTACCTTTCCCCTTTCAATCTGTAATTTTCTGTAAAATTCAATTCAATATGGCAAACTGGAGACGTTCCGTCCACCATTGGTGTATGGAACACCCCCCAGAAATATACTTTTGTGATTGGCTCAATGATTTTTCCAGAACTCTGCACTAACATAAATGTCAAAATGTAAGGCCTCCTCTGCAACAAAACTAAAACTAAAAAACTAAAAGATACTCCCAAACAGTTAATCACTTCTAAAGAGATGCAGACACTGCATTTTCTTCATTAGAACCATGCAATTGCATCAACTAATTAGCCCTTTCACGCCAACCGCCTCCTGGCGTTATAAAGCCGGGAGGCGGGCATTCAGGTCATGTGACAGCTGTGATTGGCTGTCACAGCAATCACATGATTGGAAAGCTCCTGTCATGTATCAGGTGTGACCAGAACTGCGTGGACAGCAAAAGAGGAAACCAAATGTATATTAAGTGAAAATATTGTGATTTATTTAAGATAAGTGAAAGTATGAACACAACCACCTCCAAATATAACACAGTGCACAACAAACCAATTCACAGACAGAGACCCACAAATAACAATAATAAGAAAGGTATATATATATATATAATAATGGGGAATAGCAGAATCATAAACGTAGCCAGGCCAGGGTCATCAACGGGAGATCAGCAGATAGGGACAGGGAACAAACAGGACAGGGAGAGGATGGATGGATAAGGCTGCAGGGCAAGGGTAAAGGTAACTGTCACAGAAGGGACAGGTTCAAGTACAGGGCACAGTGTTCAGGTACAGAGACAGGATCAGGATCAGGTACAGAGCTCTCAGGTTCAGGTCAGGGCACAAGGAAGATACCAAGGCAAATATGTGTGTGTGTTGCTGGGTATTTATACACATCTCCTGCATTCAGGCTCAGGTGACGCCTGATCGTAGGAGATGATGTCGGCTCCACACTGCCAAGAACCACCTGCTGGTGGATGCCAGCACTGCGGCCCAAGGATCAAAAAGGTACCACCAGCAGTTGAAAGCTCCCCTGACAGTTCCAGACTGCCAGGAGACACCCGCTGGTGGACATCAGTACTGCACGCTAAATGTCTGACAGTGCCATTAGCAGGTGGAACCTTTCCTGACAGCTCCTGGTCGCAATTATGCATCAGAAGCTTACTGATCCCTGACGGCTACTGTGCTGGAAGCGTGCAGGGAGCGCCCTTTCAGCTCTGTAAGTTGTTTTAATAGGGCTGCATATATTAGCGCCACCACTACAACACCAAAAAATGACCTAAACCAGCGTATAGTAATGGATCCCAAGTCTTCCCGGGAGATTTTAAGGTATTCCCAGAATATCTTTGACAGTGAATGCACTATGAAGATGCTTACATTGCATGTGCGCTAGCAAGTATTTACTTAGCGCCATCACTACAATGCCAAAAAAATGACGTATAATATAATGACCTATAAACCTTATTTTCAATCATTTAAAACACCATTCAATTTCCATGACATCCATCTCGTTGCACAATTTTTAAGGACAATTTTTTTCCATCTTGGTAAACTACATTAGCATCACAAGGAAGATCAATTAAGGTGGATTTTGGTATTTTTAAAAGTTCAGTGGACTTTAAATTGCCTCATAGAATTGAGTAAGCTCATTTCAATCACTCCAGACCGATCCTTGTGCCAAAAAGTCCCCTCATTAGCTGAACACAAGACATTAGATATTTTAACAAACATATCATGTATGCTAACAAATGCCCCTTTTTTTGCCTCTATATTGTTAGGATTGACTGTTTTTTGCCAGCGTATTATGATTGTCACTATTGCCAATTTTTGCTCATGCATTGTGACAATTGCCCATTTGTTGCCCACATATTTTAATGATTGTTCATTTGTTTCCTTTGTATTGAAAAAAATGCCTGCCTGTTACCTTTGTATTGTTATGATTGCCAGCACTATATCACCATTGCCTGTTTTCTGCCTGTGTGTTGTCAATACTACTCATTTGTAGCCTGCATATTTTAACAACTTCCCGTTTGTTTCCTCATGGATTGTAAGGGTTTCTGTTTATTTTTCCCTACACACTTTCAAGTCAGCGCTATCTGTTTAAATGAATATGTTACTATAAATTAATCCCCTGCAAGCTTGTCAACATCAAACCATGTTATTATGCCTAGGACTACAGTGCTGAAGTATAGACACCCTGGGGGAGATTTACTAAAACTGGAACACTCAGAATCTGGGGCAGCTGTGCATGGTAGCCAATCAGCTTCTAACTTCAGCTTGTAAAATTAAACTTTAACAATAAGCCCCCTTTCACATCGGTGCGATTTGACATGTCAAATTGCATGCCAAATCGCAGCCTATTGCCGGAAACAGCACTAATCGGTGCCGCACCAATTTCCAAAAGTAGTTATTGCACTACTTTTGGCGACTTCGGGAGCGATTTCAATAGACATCTGTGCATGAACCAGCATGAACTGTGCATGAAACCACCCCCAAACTTGCACTGAGTTCAGCTGAACTCGCGCAATTTCAAACCCACCCTCAGTGTGAATGAGGGCTAAAACATGGAAGTTGATTGGTTTCTGTGGAGAACTGTACCCATTTTAGTGATTCTCCCTCCTTGAATCTGCAAGTATCTGCCCCTCCCCTCTTGTCCCAACATCATGTAATGCATGTACCTGCTTCTCTCCTGTCTACAAATTCAGTGCACAGCTGAATCCTCAGTCTCTGCACATTGAGGAAAGGCTTGTGAGCCGTAGTTAGAAGACTCCTGGTCTATAGTATTCCCCTTCGCTCCTCTCCCAGCTGCTACATAAAACATTTTGTAGAGAAGTAAAGGCGGGGCACAGGAGCTGGGCCAGCACAAAGGGTAATCAGACACTTCCAGAAGAGTAGAGGGTTACGACATGCAAGAAAAAAAAGGGTCTCTGTTTAAAAGGCACTTTGTAAGTAAATAATCATTTGTTTACTGAAAGGAAACAACAAGCATTTAAAATACTTAATGTTTCTGCACTTTTTTGTGCAATTTTGTACAGTTGGGGGCAGAGCAGCGCTCTCCCTGTTTTGAATTGTATTGAAGACGTTTTTAAGGAACACGGAATATATATATACTGCATGGCCACCGTGTATTATTTTAACAGCATTTGCCCAAACCATCATATGCGCCTTTATCATTGTTCAGTGGATGGGGATGTAGCCGGGTGCTCTCATAGTCTAACCATCCATCATTAGCAATGTATGCAGTTGAAAGTACATCGCTCTAAGTAATGACTCCTTCCACCTCCCCAACATTATCTCTTAATACCCCTATCACATTCTTTACCAATTACACACAGCGCAGCCCAACAGCTTCACTACTAATGTGTATGTCACGCTTCATTCCCCCCGCTTTCATTCATTTACAATAATTCCTTGCTGTTGGCATCTGGGGATTACTAATGCAAGGTTTCAGGGTACAGCACAGCTGGCTTAATTATTTGATCAGCATTTAAAAAAATGTCTTATGCATTTCTCATTAATCTTCACTTTTATTTTTATCCTGTAAGAACTAGAAAAAGTTACCAGGCAGCAGCTATTGCAGGTGGTACATATAGAACATTGTTTTATCTCTTCCAGCAGGGGGAGCTGCAGAATTGGGCCATGGCCGACCATCTCCAACCATCCCAAACGTGGAGGTGGGGTCCCAAGCTTCATAAAATATATATAATATATATATGACTGTGGAAATTTCCACTGGATTGCAATAGCTATATGTTTATAAAACACTTACTTGTCAGATCTTTTCCCTTTTGCAAAGTCTTTACATCTAATACAGTGTGTAGTGCACTTATATAAAGTAGACAGAGATTGAACAGCATTACAAAGAATCTGAAAACAAGCCTGGTGTTATGAAAGAAAGGGGACATAAGGGTACAGTTCAGTATGAAAACATCACATAGTCTAGGCTACCAGATGTAAAGCTTCACTTACAGATTCATGGGATTTGTCCAACCCTGCTTATAATACTGTACTTAGGCATTAACTCTTGGTGTTTCACTCTCCCGCTTTGAATCATGGTGATTCATGATTGTACTTAAAGGCAATCTAACCATAGGAAAAGAACACTTGGACATGCAACGGTATACTAGCAAAAGGGTCAGTCCATTCACAAATTACATTTTATTTAAAGCTTGAGCCTGGTGGGCTGATTCGGTCCCTTGCAAACAGCAGGACATTAACATAGTCCATCAACAACAGAGCATATCATACAGACGAAAACAACTTAAATATCCTATTCTCTTTTCAAACCATGCACTGCATTTTTTTTTTACACCCTCCACTTCACCATTGGGCAAACAAAGGTTGGGGTTATGTGACTCCAGTTTCAGAACACAGGTCCTGTTGAGGCATGGCCTGCATTCTCAGTATGTTGGCGAGATCATCAGCCTAGCATACTACACCCTCACTACCTGCATCTATTGGAGACTGTAATCTCTGCTCAGGCAACAAGAGGAGCTCTGCTTCTCCACCCACCCTCACCAGAAGATGCAGAACTCTTGGACAAATTTAAATCGATGCTGCAGAAAGAATTAGAAGCAGCCACCCATAAACTCACCATTCATCTCCCAAGGGAGTCACACTGACACCTTAGAAGGCAAGATGAACGGATTCACCACAGTCATCGTCAGAGACTTGGAGGTCCTACGAAATTAACTTGACCAAGCTCTCCTGCAGTTTGAAGATTACAAAAAAACCTTCACAAAGAGGCAGTCTCATACTTCACAGCCTTCCATTATAAATTTGAATCCACCACCACTGCCTTGTTACAGCAAGTGGCTCCTTTCATCCCCACAGAGCAGCTTGAACTCGATCAGATCCATGGGTCCTGGGCCCAAGAAAACCACAGAGCCCTTCATGCAATATTGTCATTAAATTTGCATTATTTATTATGAAAGAAGCATTACTTTAGGCTTCCTGTGACAAACCAGCTCTCCAATTTCACAATCACTGTAAAATGTTTGTGAATATGGCATTAACCACAATCCAGACATGCAGACAGATGAAACCCTTCACCATGATACACTTCTTCAACGAGATAACCAGAGTGGTGTTGTAAGCCCCCCCCCCCCCCATGACTTAGAACACTACACTTCCTCTCCACCAACACCACCAACTGTGAAAGGGAGTTTCACATAGTTTTGACATCTCACTCTGCCCACTATTTCTGAGGAGACCTATAATTCTTAACACTAACATCACTCAGGCCAATGTACTCACAGCCATCAAATCTCTCAAGGTGTCTAAAGCGCTGCAGTTTACTACAAAAAATATTCACATCCTCTAGTCCCCCACTTTATGCAACATTTCACAAATTGGGAACTCAGTTGAACCAGACTTTTGCCAAGCACACATTACAAAGATTCACAAAAGGACCAAGGAAACCCTTGAACCGCAAAACATTAACGGTTTATTCTATAGCAAGCTAGTAACAGTATTAGGAAAGGTATACAGTACATTCAATTCTTCTACTACACAAACAAAATCACTTGATGTGTATAAATAACTCATTATCTTGGGGTTGCCTGCAAAATTGATTTCAAAAGGGGGGCTTTCACATTCTATACTGAGTTTCTGCCATATTTTCCAAATCTGCAGCCTCAGTGCAATACATGGGCTTCCACTCCTAGACTTTCAATATACACCAAGGTATGAAACAAGGATTCCCACTTTCAATGATTTTATTCAAACCCTGGTGAGAATCAGAACATCCCAGGAATCAGAATTGCAGGTCAGCACTACAAAATGAGCCATAACAGGGACTATGTCCCCCATATTACCTTCCCAAAACGCTGCTAAATTCTAGATCAATTTGGCTATTCCTCTGGCTTGAAAATCAATCAAACCTCACACTGATCCCTTTCCACTCTTTTACAAGCTTGGAATTTCCCATCCCTATCCTAGATAGGTCACATTCAAGATGCCTCTTCTCCCATAGCTCTTATCACTTTAGAACTCTACCAGAACAGGCCCCTCATTATCTGTGACTTCTTCAAATGCAAATTCTCTATTTCATCTGGGTACATAAAAGGCTTAGAATACCATACTCTACATCAGGGATATGCAATTAGCGGACCTCCAGCTGTTGCAGAACTACAAGTCCCATGAGGCATAGCAAGACTCTAACAGCCACAAGCATGACACACAGAGGCAAAGGCATGATGGGACTTGTAGTTTTGCAACAGCTGGAGGTCCGCTAATTGCATATCCCTGCTCTACACTTTATACACGCAAACTACAGGGATGTATTAGTTCTCCCAAAATAGAAATATACAGCTGGGTCCCAGCATGTGGTGGTCACATTAAAACTAATTCCATTGTAGCTGAGAATCTTCGACATAATACAAATGCTTTTCCACATCATTATCACTAGAAATCCCTGGCTTTCTCTTTTCCACCACACGATCCCAGGCCTGACCTCAACCCAGGCATGCACACAGGGTATGCCAAGTATGCCTGGACACACCTTATCCACTTCCCGACCGCCGCACGAACATTTAGGTCGGCAGAATGGCACGGACAGGCAAATGGGCGTACAGGTACGTCCCTTTAAATTTGCCGCCGTGAGGTCGCGTGCGTGCTGCCAGCGGCGCGCTCGCGACCCTGCCGCGAGCTCCGTGAGTGTGATCGCGGGTCCCGTGGACTCGATGTCATGTCGATGTCATGATGTAAACAAGCATTTCCCCGTTCTGCCTAATGACACTGACACTGATCACAGCTCCCTGTGATCGGGAGCAGTGATCAGTGTCGTGTCACACATAGCCCATACCCCTTACAGTTAGAATCACTCCCTAGGACACACTTAACCCCTGCAGCGCCCCCTCCTGGTTAACCCCTTCACTGCCAGTCACATTTATACAGTAATCAATGCATTTTTAATCTCACTGATCGCTGTATAAATGTGAACGGTCCCAAAATAGCGACAAAAGTGTCCGATCTGTCCGCCATATTGTCGCAGTCACGATAAAAATTGCAGATCGCCACCATTGCTAGTAAAAAAAAAAAATATTAATAAAAATGCCATAAAACTATAATCTGCTATTTTGTAGAAGCTATAACTTTTGCGCAAACCAATCAATAAACGCTTATTGCGATTTATTTTACCAAAAATATGTAGAAGAATACGTATCGACCTAAACCGAGGAAAAAAAATGTTTTTTTAATATATTTTTTGGGGATATTTATTATAGCAAAAAATAAAAACCACAGAGGTGATCAAATACTAGCAAAAGAAAGCTCTATTTGTGGGGAAAAAAGGACGTCAATTTTGTTTGGGAGCCATGCCGCACGACCGCGCAATTGTCAGTTAAAGCAATGCAGTGCAGAATTGCAAAAAGTGCTCTGGTCTTTGGGCAGCCAAATGGTCCGGAGCTTAAGTGGTTAATCACCCCGTACACCCTGTCACATTCGGTTTTATACCTGGACAGGAGAGGTGGCATATACTAGAACCAATTGCCTCCATTTTTGTCCTGCAGTTGCTGAAAGCCTGCTTCTCCTCCTCCCCCTCCCACCAGCATTTAGCAGCTGCAGGAGGAAAATATAAAGATCAGTTCCAGTAAATGCCACCCCCCCGTCAACCCTCCTATCCAGTTTACTCTTCCTTCTCTGTTGCCTAGGACCCCTGTGTGCTGTACAGAGCGAATCCTCTTCATTCATTCTGTGTAGCTGAGACTGCAGAGATTGAGATTGAAGACTGTGTCCTCAATATCCTTTTTCTGTCTCAAAATTGAGACATCAGGGAGACCCCTGAGATATCACCAAAGACCCCCAACAGGGCTGCTAAAAAAAAAATGTAAATAAATAAAATCATAAAAAATAATAAAACAAAAATAAAAAACTACTGATTCAATCCACTGCCCTATTGACACCATCCACTGCTCTACTGACTTATACTGTACATACACACACACACACGCGTGTGTTTTTGAGCTTTGGAGTGCACACCCTACTGCAATAGGATGCGCACACCTAAGTAAAAAACTAACCAGCATTATCAATTATTCTCAGCCCAAAATCTGTAAACCTTGACTTCAGTATGTCTTCCTGACTCTAAATTTATCCAGCCTTAAAGGGGTTGTAAAGGCAGTAGGTTATTTTATCTGAATGCATTCTATGCATTCAGATAAAAAACCTGTGTGCAGCAGTCCCCCTAACACTTACCTGAGGTCCCTCTCTATCCAGCGATGTCCACGAGTGTCTCAGCCGATCGAGATTCTTCCCCCCCATTGGCTGAGACAGCAGCGGCGCCATTGGTTGCTGCTGTTGTCATTTAAAGTAAGCTAGTCAATCAGGAGAGAGAGAGGGCGGGGACGGGTCGGTGCTCCGTGTCTGAATGGACACAGGGAGCTGTGACTCGGCTCGGGTGCCCCCATAACAATCTGCATGCTGTGGGGTCACTGAACAGGAGGGAGGGGCCAGGAGCACAGAAGAGGGACCCAGGAGGACCTGGACTGCTCTGTGCAAATCCACTGCAACAGAGCATGTAAGTATAACATGTTTGTTATTTTTATAGGAAAAAAAACGAGACTTTAAAATCACTTTAACCATCTGTGAAAAAAATCACTCGTTCCGTTCCTTGATAAGGAAGCGCTCTTCAACAACATACTTCCATGTCACCCTTTTCTGGAACCCATCCTTCCTCCCATCCACCATCTTTCATCTATATTTTTCACTTGACATTTACTTTTCAATAGAAAAGGAAGGCCCCTGATGGCCATGAAAATGTGCAACATCTTCTACCATGTTGAAATTTTAAATATTACTGTCTGTTACTTTTCCAGTCTTTCATGAACTATACTGTAAGCTTTCTGCTGACACATGGCTCTTGTGTGGGCATTACCTGGAAAAAATGTATTGAAACAGAAAACCTGTAGAGAGGATCTTTCCATTCAGTACCATTATTCATTGTGTAGTGCACCTATTATACCCCAAGGTCATCTTTTGTAATGGTTTGTCCTGCATATAATCTCAGAGATTCACTCAATGGCACTAAAATTGTTAACAATACACCAACATGACTCACAGAAAATGTGTACAATGCAGGCACCTTGGCACTGTGTGAAAATAGATTCATTACAACAAAGATGGACAAGTCCCAAGCATCAGTTAGTTAGTGTATCTAAAAAAGAAAAAATGGCAACTTTTTCTCTTTTTTTGACTTATGTTCTGATAGAAATGTTTCCTTGGTCTGCCACTGGACCTACTGGTTTATAAATAATACCAGAATTCATCCACTAGTGCCTTCTAACAGATGCACATTTGTTATTTATTCACTTTAAAGCAAGCCTACTGTCTTCCATCAAAGGGTGACATATATGCAGAGCAAGCAAATCAGTGAGTTCAGGGACCACTGAATCCCAAGCTGTTCAAACATGAATTGACCCAAGTTCCTTGGTCCTGAGCCTGGCCCTGCTCCTTCCTGCGTCTTAAGCATTACCATTGATCCATTGCTGTACTGTAATGGCAACCTTACTGATTGTCAGAGAACAGCCTGTAGAAGAACTGGCACATCTGCTAATGCCCAGCAGAATTGTAGATTGGCACATAGAAATTTGCCATTGGTGCATAAAAATTTGCCAATGCTAATACTGTGCACAAAGACACGAAAGGTCACGAAGATTAATGTGCCGGGCGCACGCAATGCGTGAGATTCTGGCTCCCAGTGGCGTATTTAAAGCCAGGAGCATCAGCTACTAGTTGCTTGATGATCTTCAGCTTCCCCATGTGTTCCTGAGTTCTGTTCCTGTCTGTTATCGGATTTCCTGTTACCGACCCGCCTTGCCTTTAACCTGTCTTGTCTTCATTCCTGGCTTTGATCCTCAGCTTGTTCCACTGACCCGCTTCTGCCTGCTGATCTGTGTATGACCCTGGCTTGCTCTTTGAACTCCGCTGCTGCCTGTTTACCAGTGTATGACCCCGGCTTCCTCCTGACTCTGCTTGCTGCTTTACCTCTGACTGATATTCCGTGTATGAATACTGGCCTGGCTCCTGACCCTGCTTTTGGCTCTCCCTTCTGCCCAGTCTAATCTGGTACATCTGAGGGACTCCTGCCCAGCAGTGCATCCTGCTCCTCCAGACGCAATCCAGCAGACATCTCATCACTTCAGCCTGTCGCAGCTGGCAACCCCTGCTTGTTTGGGCATAGCACTCTCTGTTACCACCTTCAGGGGTGCCCTGCACTCAGCTGCATGGGAAGCTCTCTCAGCACTTCAAAGCTTAAAGCAAACATGTGCTTTGCCCATTCATTAAAAAATAAAGAGTATATTGTGACAGTGCTAGACCCTGCTACTGTTCGAGTATATGGAAAAGTGACACAGAGTTTGCGCTAATGCGTTACTCTGGAGTGATGTTTCTGAGCAAAGAAGACGGGTGTTTCAGTTTTCTCCAGGTTATGTAATCCCGGATCAGAGTCCAGAGTCTAAAGGCTTCAAAGATTCTTGGGTGGGATGAAGCCTTCAATCCTATATCCAGGCCTTATTATAGACCTGCGGGCTCTGTATGTGTGCGAGTGTGCACAGACATTATAAGCAAGGACCTGACCATAGTGCAGGGCTCCCATTAGGAGAAGTGTTCTCCTTCCAGGAGACAGGTCTGGTCTGTCGAGGAGACAGGTGTACTTTCTTTAGGAGAGGTGCTCTACTCAGGAGACAGCATTCCATGTTGCAGGAGAGGTCCTTACCCACAGGACTGACAGAGTTGGGACAGCTAAGCCAGTCTAGAGCATTGGGAGAGTCGAGGTGTATAGACAAGTCCAGGGGACTGAGGAAGTCCGTAGGTCTCAGAGGTGTGAGAGAGCCTGGGGTGCCAGGAGATCCCCTATCGAGAGGTCAGGAGGTGGGCCCGTGCAGCAGAGTGCTGCCACTACAAAAGCTGAGAAAGTCAGAAGAGCTGGGAAAGCTAAACAAACATAGATGTACTGTGTGAGATGGTCTGAGGGACCAGCCTAGAACCACGGCTTAGATCTAAGCAGCAGCACTGCTGAAGAGCCAGGTGACTTGTTTTTGTTGTTACGTGTTTTGACGGTAAAAATCCCCTGCATGGGCAACTGTTTTTTTTTTTAACATTCCTTTTGTTTAATGAAAGTGGACTGGCAAGCCCTAAACTACAATTCGAACTGCATGAACTCAGCCACTGATCAGCTAAAAAAAGTTCTGATTCTTCAACATGATATTTAATTGTACATTTACCATTTAAAACATCCTTCCTATCTTTTAACCCTTTAGCTGCCAAAGCCATTTTTGCATTTGTTGCACACATTAAAAAAAAATATTTTAGGGCCTGAAGATTACATATAATCCACAAAACTTTATATATTTTCTGAAAGCAAACACCCTAGAGAATAAAATAATAGTAGTTCCAATTTTTTTATATGTCACAATATTAGTGCGATGGTTTATGAAGCACAAAATTTCAGTAAAAAATACACTAAAGTTAATTTTAAGGCGGGGCGTGGCTTAGCACAGGATGTGAGCGGACGTGTTCCTGGGTAGCTCCGGTCTTTCCATACACAATCCTGCTCCATCCTGATCAACCGTAGCCAGCATTTGCTTCATTTTCTGCCTAATACCACCCGGTGTGTCTCCTGCATCTCCGGAGGGTGTTGTGGTGGATGGGAAAGCAGCGAGGGAAGAAGCAACCCCCGGCAAAGATAAGCATCACCACGCGCTCCTGCCAAGATGGCCGCCGCACTACCGTCCATGGACCCAGCGCATCCCCAGCCTCCACACCGGATCTCTTTGGAGATGGCCAGAACAGGTCACAGCCGCCTTCCCCCGAGATTCCGGACCCCATGAACGCGCCCCTGCAAGCAACACCGGGCCCGGCGGTCACGGATGGCACCAAAGATCCTACTCTGGCTGAGGTCCTCGCCACCATTAAGGTAAACCACGCTGACCTGGCCCCCACAGCCAGCTACCGATAATTGCCCTGACCTGGGCCACTGCCACCTGAATGAGGCGCAGGAACTCCAGCGCTAGATATAACAAAGGGGGCAAGAGGTTGACCTTCCCACCACAACCGGACTCCCCTCAGACGCCCAACTGTCCCCCCCCGGAGACCCCCCATACACGCAGCACCCAAAGGGCTCCGCAGAAAAAAGCTATGGAGTCGGACGACTCTCGTCCCCCCTGGTTGGCGGAGGTTATGGCGGCTATAGCCACTTGTCAATCCGCGCTAACAACAAAGATTGAAGCAGTCCAGCTGGACATGGGTCTAATCCGCCAAGATATTGACAAAATCAGGTCGCGAGTCACTGAGACAGAGCAAAGACTGAGTACCTCTGAAGACATCATTGACGAACATGCAGCATCACTCCGTACGCTTCAAACTAAAGTAAAGGCCCTAGAGTACAGAGCTGAAGATGCGGAGAACAGAAACCGGCGCAATAACCTTCGCATTGTTGGATTACCGGAGGGGGCGGAGGGAAACAACCCTACCTCCTTTATAGAAGATCTGCTCCGTGATCTTTTACCCGAGGCCCGCTGGTCGCCTTACTTCACGGTGGAGAGGGCCCACCGCATCCCGCCTAAGCCGGGGCCTCCTGGATCCCCCCCCCGCACCTTCATCCTCCGTCTCCTCAATTTTAGAGACAGAGACGAAGTCCTCCGCGCCTCTAGAAGTATAGGGGACCTCAAATTCCAGAACACAAAGTTGATGATATTCCCCGACTACTCCGTAGAGACCCAGAAACTCAGGAAATCATTCGACCAAGTTAAGGCGGCCCTGCGTTCACGCAACATTCGCTACAGTGTACTCTTCCCTGCTCGCCTAAGAGTCCAGGACGGCGAGACAACTCGCTTTTTCACCACTCCGAGAGAGGCCTTTGCCTGGCTGGATTCGCTACCACAGATTCGATGATGATCTACCTGGTACGTACTATGTAACCCCTTTTGTTGTTTACTTACCATAGTCTGGGCCCAGGTCTGCGTTAACTCACGGACCTTTACATGGATGACTTACTATGTTGCACAAGTTATGCCCGGTTCTATCCATGGTGTCTGCAGACTTATGGCAGGATAATCCCTATCAGGAAAATTTCTAAGATAGCACCCCTGCCAAAGAACTTGGTCAGGAGACTGTTGAACTACAAAGTTTCTTCTAAATAAGCTTGCTTCCTTGAGAAATGCTGGACTTCTGGTTTGGTATCTTCATCAAAAAGATGGATCGAATTCACTGTGGGGTCGCATTATGGACTACTTCCCATTGTTATATTTACTAAGTCCCCACAGCCTATTGTATCACAAGTGGAGATCTCACGTACATAAGCCGCTTGAACTACTACTTCCCTCCCCCGTGTGAAGTCTCGGGGGGGAAAGTTCGCCTCTTCCACGGACCCCCTGTTGCAGCCGGCGAGCTGAATAAGTTGGGGATTGAAACCCACCCCAGTTCTGGGGGGTTGGGTGGGGTGGGGGGTGGGGTATGTTTCCCTAAAGGGGCTAGTTCCATCTACTCTAGATTTTGGCATCCTTTACCGGTTGTTAGTTTGGTTTTGTTTTTGTTTGACATTAGTACTAAAAATATTGACTCATCAGCATTGCACTATTTACAGATGTGTCCACTTCGGGTGACGGGGTCCGCTCCGGGAGCCGTGCATTCTACTGATCCTAATAATCTTCATATTCCAGGTGACCGTGTCCTCCCTTAACATCATCTCCTGGAACACCAGGGGACTGAACTCCCCAGTCAAACGTTCCCTGGTGTTCCAATTCATTAAAACCTATAACCCACATATATGTGTGTTTCAGGAGACACACCTCACAGGACGCAGGGTTTTGGCCCTAAAAAAACCATGGGTGGGACACCACTACCACTCCACGCACTCCTCATTCTCTAGAGGTGTCACTATACTGGTGTTGAAGTCACTTCCATTTCGGCTCTTGGATCTGACCCTGGATCCCGATGGTCGGTACGTAATAATTCATGCTAAAATATATTCTCTAGGGGGGCGTGGCCAGCGCGGCATGTGAGCAGACGTCTAGTCACAGAGCTCCCGCAGTGATCCTGATTTGATCCGGTTACCGGCACTCTATTACCCCCGTTTTCGGCTAGATCGAACGGGGAGAACCCCCTGCACAATCCGCGCCCGCTCCGGTGCACCAGAAGGGCATGATGACCCGTGGACAGAGAGGAGAAGGCTCCAGGATGGATCCTCAACATGGCGCCGCTCCGCCGCCCACACAGAAACGTGACAAGCTGAAGGAGGGACAGCACAAGCAGCTGAAAGGCTCTAAGGATGGCTCCGCTGATCACCCTAAGGACATGAGGTACTATGCTCAAAAACTGTCTGAAAAACCAGGCCTAGATGCAGCACAGTCACTAAATGAATGCCCTGACTTTAATAACACTGAGGAGGAAGAATGTATGGAAGCACAGGGAGCAGGGGCCATGTTGATGCAGGGAGAGGATAGTGAGGCTATAACTGATGAGCCTGAAGAACATGAGGAGGAGGAGGGGGGTGCACAGCCCACACTGGCAGACATTTTAAAAGCAGTTAACAAATGTACAGCCTCTGTAAACAATCTACAAGTAAGATTTGGCGGCCTCAAGGAGGAGGTTAGTCTCATCAGACAAGATATCCAGAAAATTCGAGAGCGTACCACTGCTGCAGAAAGCAGAATAAGCGAACTTGAGGATAAACTACCTACACTGATTAGAGACTCCCAATCCACCACACGTTTAGCAAGAGCTACGGATACCCGCGCTGAGGATTTTGAAAATCGCCTCAGGCGCAATAATGTGCGCATCGTTGGCTTACCAGAAAAGGTGGAGGGCCGTGACCCCACGCAATTCATAGAGCAATGGATGGCTGAAATATTCGGCAAGGAGGCTTTCACTCACTTGTATGCGGTGGAAAGAGCTCACAGAATACCTGCCAGACCTCTCCCGCCAGGAAACCCCCCCCGCCCAATACTGGCCCGTCTCCTGAATTATAGAGACAGGGAAATTATCCTGAAACTAGCCAGAGAAAAGAGGAATGTCCAGTACAATGGCACGCGGATTTCATTCTACCCAGATTTCTCAGCGGCAGTCCAGAAGAACCGCGCGCGGTTCTCAGAAATTAAAAAACGCCTGCAGAGAGTACAAGCCTCTTATGCAATGTTATATCCTGCAAAACTCAAAGTTACATTGAGAGGCAGAGCATATTTCTTTGAACACCCGGCGGAGGCTGCGGATTGGCTAGATGCTAATGAAAATGAGCTTCGCCAGGATAGGAGACCAGAAGCGGAGATAGACTGACATCCCTAACAAAGGCCCGGGGATCTATCCTTTTCTTTTCCCCTCAGAGGAGGGTTGTGCCGGAAACGTATATTGATTCATTCTCCACAAAAATGCGAGTTCGATGACAAGATGGATCATGGCATTGTACTTCCCAGCAAGTACCAGAAAATATGTCATTGTTGTTTGGAGGGACCGGTTGTCCCACACAGTTTCGATATATCAGTTGACACACCGGTGTCGTGGATTACCAAAAAAAGTTGCCTTTCAATGCGACAAGTGCATATTGATGGATAATCCAGGTCAGAAGAGGCACTTTTGTTTGATTTATGCACCGTTGTGCATTTTACGTTACTTCTACACACAAGTTTGTTCCAGAGCAATCGAGGTATTACGGTCCTTGGATAGAGCGGTAACTTTCTTTTTCTTGCATTGGCAGTCTCGTCACTTCTTGGCCCCTGCTGGGTACTACGTGATGGTCCCCCCCCCCCCCATGGGTGGGAATCAGGGGGGCTCTATGTTGCTTTACCCTGTTATTTTCCAACTAGACACCCAACAATGACGACAGTAACTGTCCTTTCTTGGAACATTCGGGGTTTGCAGGACCCCCTAAAGCGGACGATGGTATCATCCTTATTGAGGAAACGTCTCCCGGCTATATGTGCTTTACAAGAGACCCACCTTACTGCTGATTCTCTGACATGCATTAATTTTAGATGGGTGGGTAGGGCATACCACTCCACTCACACCTCTTATTCTCGGGGTGTGAGTGTACTGGTCCCTGGCTCCATAGATTTTGTGGAGTTAGATTCTGAGTTGGATGATGAGGGGAGATATGTATTTTTATGTTGCAAATTGTTTTCCTTTAAATGTATACTGGCATTTGTATATGTACCCCCGCCATACAATAATCTGGTGTTGAGGTCCCTGGTGACGTTCCAAATGAAGTATCCGGAGACACCACTGTATGTCTTCGGGGACTTCAACAATTATACAGACGCAGTACTCGATAAGCACCCGCCTGTGATGGGAGGGAGGGGAGTACACCGCACGGCTCTGGGGAAATTTATTGAGGAGGTGGGATGGAGGGACCCATGGAGAGCCAAAAACCCGGGGGTAAAACAGTTTTCCTGTTTCTCAAAGAGTTATGCATCACTATCAAGGATAGATTTATGCCTATGCTCTAGTGCAGCTGAACGACACATCTCTGAGGTGACTTATGCTCTTAGGAGTGTGTCGGATCACTCCCCACTGATAGCAACTCTAGAGGTGCGCCCCCCTTCCACGATGGCAAAAGCCCCATGGAAAATGAACGCTTTTTGGCTGAGTCTCTTCCCTTCCCATGAGCAGATAGAATCTCACATAGTAGATTTTTGGCGCCTACATGAGGCTGACGACCAATGGCATGTGAATTGGGAAGCCTTCAAGGCTGTCCTGAGAGGCCTATTTATAACTGAAATTCAAGCTGTTAAGAGAAAGACACATGCTCAGAGGGAGGGAATTGAAAACATGGCAAAAGAACTGGAGAGCAAATTTATCACAGATCCAACCCAGAGTAACAAGGAGGCGTGGCTCTCTGCGCAAGATGCGTTGTATAAAATCACGACATCTACAGCAGAGAGAAAGAGATTTTTCCATAAAGCAGCATATTACGAGGAGGGGGAGCACACTGGACGCCTGTTAGCAACCATTGCCCATGCCCATCAAACTTCCCCCTCAATTGGGGCATTACGTACACATCTCGGTGGGCTGACCAATGCCCCGGACCAAATCTTAGCAGAACTAGTGGAATTTTATTCCTCCCTCTATGAGTCTAAACAAACATATACCCTAGACTCCTTAACTGAATATCTGGATAATATTCAGCTCCCCTGTTTACAAATGGCAGCTAGGGAGGAACTTGACGCCCCTTTGACTGTTGAGGAACTGCAGTTGGCGACCAGTTTGTTCCCCAATTCCAAGGCCCCGGGTGACGATGGACTCCCCATCGAGGTATACAAACAATATGGCGAGCTTATACTTCCACGTCTATTGAAGGTATTTGATGCAGCGAAACAGAGTGGCAGCCTCCCTCAATCAATGACTAGAGCAAATATAGTTTTGATACTAAAACCCAATAAAGACCCTCTCGACCCGGAATCATACCGCCCTATATCTCTTTTACAAACTGATGTAAAGATATTAGCCAAAGCATTAGCAATCCGCCTGAATAAAGTCATATCCAGTATAATCCATTCGGATCAGTCCGGATTTATGCCCCAAAAGTCGACCGCGATAAACCTTCGCAGACTTTTCCTCAATATCCAATCCCAGGCGGACAATAGGGGAGATAGAGCGCTGCTATCACTGGACGCCCACAAGGCGTTTGATAGCGTCGAATGGGACTATCTATGGGCAGTGATGCGAAAATTTGGAATTGGGGAGGACTTTATCAAGTGGGTGCAGTTACTCTACTCGTCTCCTATAGCGGCCATTAGAGAGGGAGGAAGGATTTCATCACCCTTTAAGCTATACAGGGGTACGAGGCAGGGGTGCCCCCTGTCTCCGCTCCTGTTTGCTATGGCTATAGAGCCCCTAGCGGCTACGGTACGCGCTAATCCCTTGATACAGGGTTTTAAATACGGAGACATTCAGGAGAAGGTAATTATGTACGCAGACGACACCATGCTGCTACTGGGTGATACATCTAACTCACTGACAGAGGCAATGAGTGTGATTAAACAGTTCGGGAAATACTCAGGCTTAGTTATTAACTGGACCAAGTCCTCTCTGCTGCTTCTGGACCGTGACCCGCCCACAACCCAACAAAATATGCAGGATATACCAGTCTCGACATCCTTTAAATATCTGGGTATACAGATTACAGCCCATATATTAGACTATGTGAATCTTAATCTAACCCCATTGATCAATAGATGTCGAGATCGGGTCAAAGTGTGGAGTAAATTAAAGCTGTCCCAAGTGGGCAGAATAAACTTAATAAAGATGATTCTCATGCCACAACTACTATATGTGCTCCACAATTCTCCAATGGTTATTACTCTGAAAAAGTTTAGAATCATCAACTCCCTCTTCCGTTCATTTATATGGCTTTCAAAGCCTCCTAGAATTAAACTAGAACAACTACAACGTCCTAAAGACAATGGAGGTTTAGCATTGCCTAACCCCTGGGTGTATTATTTAGCCTCCCAGCTACAGCACATTGCTAGAGCCATAGGCCCCGGGGAGGACCTGGAGATGAACCTGAGAGACCCTTCGGCCCACATACTCCGGTTCACTTCCAGGAGAGAGGTTGCAGATGGATTAGAGGCCTTACAATATAACAAATCTAATAAACTTTTCCCAACTTATGCACTTATGCAGAAAATCTGGAACAAGGTCAGGATGCTACAAGGGGTGGAGGGCTTTACCAGGTATAGCCCCATCTGGGAAAACAATCACTATTCAGAAATAGCTAAAATACCCTACGGACCCAAATGGCAACAATACGGGGTGTCCCATATGGTACACATAATTGGAGACGGTAAATTGAGACCCTTCTCGGAGCTCAGGGAGGCCTTTCAATTGCCGGGCTCTATGCTCTTCTATTACAGACAACTTAAACATGCAATAGATGCACAAAGGGGCCCCGATATTTGGAACCTGCAACCCACTCCTATTTTCAACCACCTGCTTGCCATAACCACCTATAGAGGTTTTATATCTGACTGCTATACCATGCTTCTGAACCTTTTCCTAGGGGACGCGCCTCTGAGGGTCGTGTCCCACTGGGAACAGGATGTTGGCTCCTTTGAGGAGGAACAGTGGGAGGAAGCCCTACTGGCGGTTTCCACGTGTTCATTAAATGCTGCTCAAAAGCTCTCACAGCTCTACATTATTTCCAGAGTGCACTATACACCGGCTAGACTGGCCCGTATGGGTTTGGGCACTGATCCCACCTGCACCAGATGCTCCAGAGACCATGGAGACCTCATACACCTCCTGTGGAGATGCCCAAAATTGCACCTCTATTGGAACGAGGTCATTAACACCATTAATAGAGTTTTCCAAATAGTGATACCTTTGGATCCAAAGCCATGTCTGCTGGGGATTGTGGATGATCTACTGACTGAGGATATCCTTAGACAGGCTATCAGAAGAGCTTTGTTTCAGGCCCGCCTACTTATCCTCAGGCACTGGAGGTCCACGTGTCCTCCCACGGTACAAGAATGGATTACACAAATGGGGGCCACTATTCGCATGGAAAAAATTATTTACCAGCATAGGGGAGCGACACAAAAATATGAGAAACTATGGGCTCCATGGTTGGATACACCAGGTCTAGCGCCAATAGATTTGATATATGATCGCTTATTCTAAAAGCGGCCCTCATTAACCTCAATTCCTATGGGATATATGATATGCACTTTATAATTAGTCAGTATGCTAAGAGGTAATAAGCAAATGATCCATTGGTGGAGTGTGGATAGCTTGTGGAAGGATTTTCCTGATGAGAGGATGTGTTTTCTCCTTTCTCCTCTTTGTTTTCTCTTTATCCGATGCAATGGAGTATGTTCCCCCTTTTTTCTGTACTTACTTTTATATATTGTCTTTGCTCCTTACCCTAATACATATGTAAAATGTGACTTCTGCCATGTAAACTACCGTATGTGCTCTGGAACTGTATACACTTATTCAATCTTAATAAAACTTTTTGCTTGAGAAAAAAAAAAAATATATTCTCTAACATGGACCATTGTGGGCTTATATCTGCCTCCCCCGGCCTCCCTGCTGGTGCTCAATCAGATCACCGGCAGGATAGCCGAATTTGCATCAGACAACAATGTTATATTGGGTGATTTTAATCTAGTTCCTGACCCGGATCTTGATAGGTTGACTCCTGCGGGACATCATTGCTCTGGGTTGGCTGAGTGGGCGGACACTTATGGCCTGACTGATGTCTGGAGGTGGCGACACCCCCAGACCAGGGCATACACATGCCACTCAGCCTCCCATAGAACGTTCTCCCGCATAGACTTAGTCTTCGCGGGGGGCCGGGTCCTCCCAAGGGTCTTAGACATACAAATACTGCCTAGGGGAATTTCCGACCACGCACCCTTACTGTTGTCACTGGACCTCTCCCTTGGCTCAGTAGAAAGGATATGGAGACTCTCCAGATTTTGGATTTCAGACACTGCAGTGGACTCCCAATTTAGAACGGAAATGCTTGATTTCTGGGCTAAAAACGAGGGCTCGGCCGACCCCGTAGTGGTGTGGGATGCCTTTAAAGCCACGACGAGGGGATGCTACCAGACCATTATTGCCAGAGTCCGACGAGAACGCAGGGCAAACTTGATCAAGGCCGAGGGAGAGGCGAATGGTGCGGAGGCTCTTTTTGTTCGTACCCGGGATCCTGCGCACTATTCGCATCTACAACACCTGATGAAGGAGGTGGTTCGTCTCCGTACTTCTCTTACCCAGAAGAAAATGTTAGCTCAATCCCAACGGATTTTTGAGCAAGGGGAGCGGTCGGGTCGCTTGTTGGCCTGGCTCTCCAGGGAACAGGTGAGCGGGATGAGCATCTCACATATTAGGGACTCCTCGGGACAGTTAATCCATACCCCGGAGGGGATCAACCGCTGTTTTGCGGAATACTACGAATCCCTCTATGGGACCAGGGTAGACTATAGAAGGGAGGATCTGGTGGCGTACCTAGACGACATAGATATCCCAACCCTTACTGTAACATATCGTGACAAGCTTGATGCTCCAATTACGCCCTTAGAGATAATACAGGCTCTTAAATCAATGCAGACAGGGAAAACTCCGGGACCCGATGGCGTCCCTGTAGAGTTTTATAAACAATACGCTACTGAACTAGTGGATAAACTTCAGGCCCTCTTCTCTGCGTCGACGCGTCTCGGAAAACTCCCGGATACCATGAGCGATGCGATCATAGTAGTGATCCCCAAGCCGGGGAAAGACCCCACATTGTGCTCCTCGTACCGCCCCATATCCCTTCTGAATGTGGATGCAAAGGTACTGGCAAAAGTTCTGGCCAACAGGCTTAACCTGGTAATTACTGCTCTCATCCACAGGGATCAAACAGGCTTCATGCCCGGGAGAGGAACTGACATTAATATCAGACGCCTCCACACCCATATAGACAGGGCGGACGAGGCGGCCAATGGAACGGTGGCCTCGCTCGACGCGGAGAAGGCTTTCGACTCCGTCGAGTGGGGCTACCTATGGGAAGTACTTTCGAGATTCGGGTTCGGCCCGGGCTTCACGAAATGGCTCCGTATGTTATATCACTGTCCTTCAGCTAGAATACGTACTAACGGAAGCCTCTCGGGAAAATTCCAACTGTTTCGAGGCACACGACAGGGGTGTCCCCTCTCCCCGGGTCTATTTGCATTGGCGATGGAGCCCCTGGCTATATTGTTGAGGGCCAACCCTGGGGTAAGGGGAATCCAGGTGGGTCCCATTGAGGAGAAGTTATCACTATACGCGGATGACGCTCTGCTTTATTTAGCGGATGCGTCGTCCTCCTTGCAGACCGCACTCGAACTGATTAACCAATTTGGCGGCTACTCGGGGATTCGCATTAATTGGGACAAGTCGGTTCTTTTCCCTCTCCATTCCTCGACCCCTAGAATACCTCACCCACAGCTAAAATGGGTGGATGACTTCAAATACCTGGGGATAAAAATAAGTGGTAAAGTCCAAGACTACATCGATAACAATTTGCGTCCACTTATGGCACAGTTTACGGCCAGGTGTGTGGCTTGGCGTTCCCTCCCATTGACCCCTGTCGGCAGAATCAATTTATTAAAAATGATATACCTCCCAAAATATCTATACTTCTTCCGCAACACACCCATACCCATCCCTAGGATTTTTTTTCGACGGCTTGAGAGTCTGCTGATACAGTTTGTCTGGGCTGGGAGGCCACCCAGGGTGGCCAAGCAGATCTTATACCTCCCACTTTCGGGGGGAGGACTGGCGTTACCAAATTTTCAAATCTACTACTGGGCAGCTGTCTTGGTCACGATTCGGTGGTGGTTCTCCCAGCCCACGCAGAATCCGGCGGTCACTTTGGAGGCAGCCATTTTGGGTTCCTTTGCTGCCCTGAGCAATCTCCCGTATCGCGGTCTTAGGGCCAATTTGTCCATGACGACTCTGATGCGAACCACTGTGAAGATATGGCAGGAGGCTAGGAAAATCTATAGGAAACCCAACTGCATTTCACCCCACACGCCCCTTTGGGGTAACCCTCTGCTCTCCCACTTTTACACTATTCCGGACCCCTCTCTCTGGGCAAAAAAGGGAATCCTCACTTTAAAACACATAGTTAAAGATGGCAGGCTCATGACTTTCCAAGCACTGAGGCAATCCTTTGCTATCCCGACCTCCTTCCAATTCAGATACTGGCAGCTGAAGCATGCCTTTGAGGCTCAGTTCCCTGAACCCCTCACTCTGGAACCAGACTCCATTGAAAGGCTTCTGACCTCCAGCGTGATGGGGAAGCCTCTCTCAACACTATATTTATACCTTACGGTGGAGTACGATGTGAAATTAACTAGAACATGGGAGAAGTGGAAAGTTGACATCCCCTCTTTAGATGAGGAGGAGTGGAAGGAGTGTTTAATCTCCTACATTCCTTCCATGATCGCTGCAAGGGATAGGTTCATACAATTCAAGTTCCTTCACAGAGCGTATTTCACCCCCCAGAGATTGGCGCACATATACCACCAAAGAGATCCCAACTGTCAAAGATGCAGACAGGAGGCGGGTACTTTCTGGCACATGGTCTGGTCCTGTCCCAAACTAAGACCCTTTTGGTCAGCAGTGGCCTCCACACTGGGGAATGTCTTAGGCTCAGTTCTACCGGTTGAACCCCAAATACTATTGCTCAGTCATCTGGAGGATGTCGAGGGTGACAGATATGATAAATTGTGCATAACATTCACGTTGTACTATGCTAGACGGGAGATCCTACTGCGATGGAAAATGGTGGAGCCTCCAACCCTGGCCTCGTGGATAAGGTCGGTGAACAAGGTACTCCCCCTGTATAGACTGACATACGAAAGTAGGCAATGCCCGGGGAAGTTTGACAAAATTTGGTCGTCCTGGGTGGACGCTTCGGGAGACCCTGATCCCCCTACCCCATAAGTAAGATGTGGGAAATAGTAGAGGATGTCCTGCACCTCAAGTCTATTCCTCTTTTGCCCGACTCCCTTCCTCCCCTTCCCTTTCTTTCCTTTCCCTCCCCCCTCCCTCTGCCTTCCTTCCTCTCCCCCCCCCTCTCCCCCGCCCGCTCCCCCCCCCCCCCCGCCACCCCTAACAGGCTCGATTGAAAACTGGGTTATTTACTTTATATTGTCTGAGAATTTTGAGATGACACGAGCAATGAAAGGTATAGTTAAGTGAAAATCTGTTGTGTGCACATCTGGACCACCTGATAAACAGTAGCTATTGTTCTGAGTAAATCTCACTGTTGCTATTCTTACCGCAATGACTGTACTAAATTCTTGTACTGTAATGCTGATTTGTTTAATAAAATTTTCTGTTAAAAAAAAAACCACGCTGACCTTATGGGGAAGGTGGATGGGCTCAAAATTGACCTAACCATTATGCGGAAAGACATGCACAAGTTACGTGGCCGCATTACTGAAACTGAACAACACATTAGTGACCTGGAGGACACTGTTACTCCTATCCTACCCAAAATGAACACATATGGGGGAGGATTACAACCCTGGAGGATAAGGTCGATGACCTTGAAAACCGCCTATGCTGGAATAACCTATGCCTGGTTGGCTTACCCAAGCCGGTGGAAGGGTCTGACCCTGTAGCCTTCTTAAAAAGAAGGCTTGAGCAAGAATTTGGCCGTGAGCAGTTATCCCCCTGCTTTGTCATCTAGAGGGCCCACCGTGTCCCTTGACACCCCCTTCCTGAAGGTCACCCTCCATGTACGATGTTGATTTGCATTCTTAATTACAGAGATTGGGACTCCATTTTGGGGGCTGCCAGGAGGAAAGAAAGTCACTGGATCAACAATGCTGTGGTATCCCTCTTTACAGACTACTCCGCGACAGTCCGCAACCGCAGAGCCAGCTACCAGCGTGTCAAGCAGAAGCTCCGGGAGCAAGATATTCAATATTCCATGGTTTTTCCTGCTACTCTCCGAGTCACCTATCAGGGAAAAGTCCATTTCTTCCAGTCCCCGCAAGATGCCCTGTCATGGTGGGAGTCACTACCCCAACCTCCTAAAACCCCTGCCTGATGCTGCCCTCCACATTTTGCTGGTTTTGCTGCTAAAAATGAAGCTTCCTCCCTCCTCCTGATTTTTCTTTGCTTCACCCCTTGTTTATTTGGTTACTCTAACGTGCGGAATATGGCTGATCATACTATTCTCGCGAGGGAGAGTACCTGGACTCGGTCCCTACCGAGCCTGAGCTGCCTTGGGGTACACGCCCCCCCCCCCCCCATTTTTCTTCTGGGAACTTTTGTTTTTGTACGCTGACTTTTTTTTTGTTCTGACACTCTTCCTGCTTCCAATCTACCTATTCCAATTTTGCCCGGGGGGTTGCAATACTAATCCGTAAAGGATTACCTTTTGTATGTCATCAAGTTATCCTGGATCCTAAAGGGTAGTATGTCATCTTATATGTGTAAATCCATGGTACCCCCCTTTACTTTTGTCACGGTTTATCTCCCTCCCCTGGTCACGGCTGCAATGTTTTCTGAACTTAAAGTCCATTTTGCCATCTTGTCTAATTGCCCTATGCTTATCCTGAGTGATTTTAACTCGGTTCTGCAACCGGAGCTGGATAGGCTGAGACCCTTGAGATTTCAGTCCAAACTTGTTCCGTGCATGGTGCAACACTTACGGGTATGTGGATCTGTGGCGCTGGAAGTGCCCTAATGACAGAGTGTACTCCTGCCAATCTAGGTCGTATGCAGCCCTCTCAAGAATTGACTATGCCCTGGCCACGAGGGATTTTATACCCCATGTCCAGTCAACTCTGTATATCTTCCAAACGGTCTCTGATCACTCTATGTTACATTTGAAGTTAACTATGGGACACAAGCCATCGTTTCAGACCTGGAGACTCAGTCCTCTCTGGATTTCTATGCCAGAGATCTCTGAGGCCATCCTGTCTGACATGGCCAACTACTGGTCTCTCAACGCAGACTCTGCTGCAGTGAGCTCTGTCTGGGACGCCTTCAAGGCGGTGATCAGAGGTTTATACATCTCACAGGTCTGCTAGAAGGGAGACGCGGGAAGCTCTTCACAAAGCTTTAGAGGAGGCTCACACCCTTCATTTCGGGGCTCCCTCCCCTGAGGCTCGGGGCATGCTGACAGACGCTCATAGGGCACTACAGCTTCACATGGTAGATTTGACCAGGAAGCAGCAGTTATACCTCTCTGCTCGCATTCTTGAGCATGGGGGGAAAAACGGTAGGCTTCTTGCCTATCTTGCCCATGCGGACTCTCAGCATGTTTCGATTGCCTCATTTCAACTCCCAGACGGGACAACTACCCCTGTTGCACTGACTATTAACTAAAGCTTTGCAGATTACTATGGCGCACTGTACAGGGATACAGATCTTCCCTCAAAAACAGACTTTATGGCATTCTTTGAATCTCTTGACCTCCCGACACTCACCACCTCCTAGCAATCCCTCCTTGACAAACCCATTACGCTGGAGGAGATCACTACGGCCATACACTTACTACCCTCTAATAAAACTCCAGGCCTAGACTGCCTTCCTTCGGAATGGTATCAGACGCATCTTGAGGAGCTGGCTCCCAAGCTCCTCAAGACATTTCAAGATTCCCTTGAGCTAGGGAGGCTTCCTGATCCCATGAACGAAGCACTCATTGTCGTTATTCCCAAACCTGGTAAGGATAGGCTGCACTGTGGGTCCTACAGCCCCATCTCACTCTTGAACAATGATGCAAAAATTTTAGCAAAAATACTGGCCCTTAGACTCCAGACGGTCATTCTATCCCTCATACCACTGGACCAATTTGGGTTCATGCCTGGCAGGAGTACATTCGATAACATCCATAGATTGTATTTACACATCCATGATGCAGCAAGTAGGGGGCGTGGTGGTTTGGTCCTCTCACTGGATATATTAAAAGCCTTTGACACTGTAAGCTGGACCAGTCCTATGGGAAACTATGGCACGGATGGGACTTGGTCCTTATTTTATCCAATGGGCTTAATTGCTATACGCAGACCCGAGAGCTAGAGTCCGCACGAATAGGGATATCTCTGATCCATTTTCTTTGAAGACGGGTACCAAGCAGGGATGCCCTCTCTCTCCACTTCTGTTGGCATTGGCCATTGAGCCATTGGCTCTGGCAGTGCGGCAGACGTCTGAGATTGGGGGTATCCGCTCTGGCCCACTGGAGGAGAAGATCTCTCTCTACGCTGATGATGTCCTTGTATACTTGGATGGTAGAGAGAGCTCTTTTGTTAAACTACTACAGGTTGTCAAGGAGTGTGGTGCGGTCTCGGGCCTTCAAGTGGGTTGGGAAAAGTCCCAGGCGTTTGTTATAGGCCCTCCCTTTCTAGTTGACTATCTATAGAGGTCACATATCCAGTTAACTTCTTCATTTAAGTACTTAGGTATTCAGATCCATGCTGACCTTTCTGGATATGAGGTCTTCAATATTACCCCTATTATAGTCCAACAGATGACGGATAAATTCCGTACCTGGTCATTATTGCCTCTTAATCTGATCGGTCGATTAAATATATTAGGTCGCCTAAATATATTAAAAATTATTTTTTTACCAAAATTTCTTTATTGTTTTAGAGCATCACCGGTTTTCCGTACAAAAATTTTTTTTGCAAAACTTGACTCCGCCCTATCTGCCTTTATCTGGAATGGTTGCCAACGCTGTATAGCCAGGACCTCCTTACAAGTGGCAAAGGCCGTGGGTGGTCTGGGTTGCCTAAATTTAAGACATTATTTCCTTGCCTCCCAGCTCACATATATTCATGACTGGCTGCACTCTGACCCCCAAACTCCTTCCACTGCTTTTCTATTGACCCTTTTTGAACCTCCTACCTCACTACGAGATGAGGTTTGCTTTATGGCTTGGAGGGAGGGAGGGAAAACGCTGACACAATCCCTATCAGGTGTCTCGCCGCAGACTCCACTGTGGCGGAACCCTAATCTCCCTGAGCTCTTTGGTCATCCAGATTCTAACTGGTGGGCCCGTTTTGGGATCACACATATCTCTCACATAGTTGAGGATAATAACCTACTATCTTTTGAAGCACTTAGACTAAAATTCGGTCTTGACAACAAATTTTTTTTTAAATATCTATTGTTACGACATGCCCTCAGAACTCAGTTTGGGTCATTGATCATAGAGCTCACAGAATCTTCTATTGAAGATCTACTATCATTCCCTGAGATTGCCAAGCTGTCTGTGTTTTTTGTTCTTGGGGCTTATATAGTCTTGCAGACTAACTTATTCTCTGACTTCTTACTTGTATGTACTGGAGGTCTGTAATGTTTTTGTGTTTTTTTTTTTTGTTCTTTTGTTGTTTTCTCTTCTGTTGCTTTAAAAATGAAAATTAAACACCTTTTTAAAAAAAAGTAAATTTTAAGGCATATAAACACACTATATTACAATTTTTTTGGTAAGAAAAATAAGACAAGGTTGTGTTGAGTAAATAGATATCCATGTGTCAATCCTTAAAATTATGTGCACCCATAAAACAGTGACAAACGTCTGTAGGCAACATTTTAAAAGCTCCTACAGAACAAAAGTTCAGAATTAAATGTGAATAATGGGAGTAGAATTATTGCTCTCACCCCAGTGTGCGTGGCGATATGTAGTGCAATCAATGTTATACACCCCTGAAGCATGTATTTATTTTTCTACACTTTTTTTTATTAAACTTTTCTCCATCACTTATCTCAGTTGTGTGATAGCGGTACCTTCCGATCCTTAGCAGATTTTCAAAACAAGTATGGATTTCCCTGTACTGCATATTTGCAGATCAGGCATGCAGCTGCAGCACAATTGGGTCTGGTCAATGTATCCTTCTCTTTCTCCAAATCAAAACATTTGCTAAACCAACCACAGTACACCAAACTGATTTCCCTATACTATTCCACTTTTATACATATTAAGACGAAAAGACTTATGTTGACTAAACAGCAATGGCAGGAGGATATGATCTTCCTGAAGATGCATGGGGGAATTTTCTTTACCAATATATTACAACAGTCATCTGCTCCAGAGACAAATTGATTCAACTAAAATATTTACACCATATCTATTATATACCATATAGATTGTTTAGAATGGGGAAAATTCCTACACCTACTTGTCACAGATGTGGCTCTGATGATAGAACCTTTTTCCATACGGTATAGCAATGTCCCATAGTACAAATTATTTTGGTCAGAAATAACAGATTTTACTGCCGCTCTTCTTACAATACCTAATATAGGTAACCCAGCTAGATGTTTCCTTGGATATCTGGACAATTCTCATAAGACTGCCTGTACCAAACTACTCCTTTGCTTACTATTTCTTGTGAAGAAGGTTATACAACAATAACTGGAAATTCTACAATCCTTCCTCTATTGCCCTGTACACACGATAGGATTTTCCGATGGAAAATGTGTGATAGGACTTTGTTGTCAGAAATTCCGACCGTGTGTAGGCTCCATCACACATTTTCCATAGGAATTTCCGACACAAAGTTTGAGAGCGTGCTATAAAATTTTCCGACAACGAAATTCCGATTGTGTATAAACAAATCCGATGCACAAAGTGCCACGCATGCTCAGAATAAATTAAGAGAGGAAAGCTATTGGCTACTGCCTCGTTTATAGTCCCGACGTGCGTGTTTTATGTCACCGCGTTCAGAACGATCGGATTTTCCGACAACTTTGTGCGACCGTGTGTATGCAAGACAAGTTTGAGCCAACATCCGTCGGAAAAAATCCATGGATTTTGTTGTCGGAATGTCCGATCAATGTCCGACCGTGTGTACAGGGCATAACAGTTGTTGGCCGAGGCTCATTACTCGGGTTCTGCTGAAAAAAAATTACGGACCCCCTGGATGGAGACCCAACATACCTTGACTCAGAAATAATATGTTGGAAAATGTTGTTTAACCTTTAAAAGACATACAGCATGTACCCCTTGTGAATTAGAGTCTAAAGGAGACAATGCAAACATGCAGTATCATAATGCGTAATCCAGCTATGGCACGTGTCCAGACTGGCACCTCAAGGAGGTCCTCCTGCTCACTTCCTATTCCCAGGGGGCAGCAATCTGGGATGATGATGAGCTTCTGAAAAGCCTGGCAGCTGCCTCTCTGTGTACCTGAAACCTCCAGCCAATGGTGGTGCCATGCACTCCCTCCCAGCCTAAAGCAGTCATGGAGGATTTAACTCTTGGCAAGCTGACATTGTTGTGTTCTAGGAGTCCCCTTTATAAAGGTATACAATCGCACAGTGAGCCTCATGCTGTGATCCAGGGACACAGCTATCGCAGGACAACTGACAAAAAAGTGTGACTGTCCTCACAAATTCAGGACGGTTGATAAGTATGAACTTCCTACTATCATGCCCTTTTCAATACTCTCCAGCACATACTGCATACACTCTGCATTTCTCTCTTGCACATAATGCCCACCTTAATCCTTTCTGCCCTCCTGTACTGCACACACTGCACACCATCATACCTGCTGCCCTCCTGTGCTGCACACACTGCCCACTGTCCTACCCTCTGCACTCCTCTCCACTTCTCTCCTGCACATACTATCTTATAGAAAACTTTTTTAGCATTATTTGTAATCTCCAAACTTACTCGTTCTTGAAGGGTAAACTGGTTTGCTGGTTTAGAATAAGCTATAAAGAGAGAATTGGGAGCACATTCTTTCTGAAAAAAACATTATTGTCATAAAGTAGTGCTGAACTCCATAAGCCACCTTATTGGTGCAATTCCTCCCCTGTCTGTAATTGGACAAAATATAATATATCTGTCAGGAAAGGCTTTCCAGCAAATGTCCTAGTAATCTGGGTGCTAGAAGAATGCCTGTGCGCAGAAAGACCGTTTGGTGCACGCGCATGCGCAGTAGCGCGAATAACAGGGCGCGGGAACGCGCGCACGCTCCTTGTGAAAGCACTTGGCGCCAAGATGCGCTATTTAAAGGGGACTGATGCCTTGTTGTCCGGTCTACAGCGTTTCCTGAAGACCCCTGCTACCCGTTACTCTGTTAATCTGATCTTTACCTGACTTGGCTTGTTCCTGACATCTCTGCTTGCTGCCCGCTCCGATCCTGGTTTGGATTTTGACTTCTCTTTGGATTACGCTTCTGTACCTGATCTGCCAACCTGTGTTTGACTTGGCCCGTCCTCACTATCCAGTCTTCTGCCTGCATCCTGCTGCTGGACTACAGTGCATCTCCCTGCTGTCTTCTGCATTCAGTCTTCTGCCTGCATCCTGCTGCAGGACTCCAGTGCACCTCCCTCCTGTCTGCTGCATCCAGTCTTCTGCCTGCATCCTGCTGCTGGACTACAGTGCACCTCCCTGCTGTCTACAGTATCCAGCCCTCTACACCAGCTTTCCAGTCAGGCACTTGTGCCCCTTTGTACTCCCGAGCCCCTGTCAACTCTACCAGGGGTTCCTGAGTCAGAGGTATACGAGAGAAGAAGAAGAACGACAACGCCGGCAGGCCAACAACCTTTGCCTCTATTGCGGGGAATCTGGACACTATGTGAGGACTTGTCCCGCGAAGATCCGTAAGCACACTACCCTCTCTTCTACTTCCTTACCTGCTGTGTTTAACAATGCAACTCATTTGGCTATCTCCATTTCTCTACAGCTTCCAGGAGGGATTACTCAAGCCACCGCCATAATTGACTCCGGAGCTTGCAGCGGGTTTATGGACTTGTCTTTTGCCCGCAAACTCCAAGTCCCTCTACGACCTAGAGCACAGGGACTGTTTGTACACCTAGCCAACGGATCGGCTATTAAATCTGGGCCTGTAACGCAAGAGACGGCTCCCTTGAACACCATCATTGCCGGCAACCATCGGGAACTACTTTGTTTAGACATCATCGAATCTCCCTTGTTTCCCATCATACTGGGCATGCCCTGGCTCAAGGCTCATAACCCACAAATTCACTGGTTCACTGGAAGAATCAGTTTTCACTCCCCCTATTGCCGTCAGCATTGCCTGCAGGAAGCTACTGACGTCCCGTCCTCCTTGCTGTGTCTGGAACTGATGTTGAAGCCTGCCAGTCTGTCCCAGAAGTATACCATAGTTTTCTGGATGTGTTCAGCAAAAAGGGGGCAGAGACACTTCCTCCACATAGGCCCTTTGGCTGCCCGATCGAACTTCTCCCCGGAGCAGAGATTCCTTTTGGAAGGATATTTCCCTTAACTGAACTGGAGCTAGGAACTCTTAAAACCTACATTGACGACAATCTGGAGAAAGGGTTTATACACCCTTCCACCTCCCCAGCAGGAGCAGGGATTTTCTTCGTGGAAAAGAAAGATCACTCTCTATGCCCCTGCGTAGATTATCGGGACCTCAATAAAATTACAATTAAGAACCGGTACCCCCTGCCCTTGGTACCTGAACTCTTTCAGAGACTCGGGACTGCAGTTATATTCACCAAACTGGATCTGCGCAGAGCTTACAACTTAGTCCGGATCCGAAGCGGGGACGAATGGAAGACTGCCTTCCGCACCCGCTTCGGACACTTTGAATATCTCATCTCGTAATGCCCTTCGGGCTATGCAATGCTCCTGCCACTTTCCAGCATTTTGTTAATGATATTTTTAGAGACTACCTTGATCTGTTGGTCATAGTTTATTTGGATGATATCTTGATTTTTTCCTCCTCTCTGTCTATTCACCGGGAACACGTCAGAAAAGTTCTAACTCGGCTTCGCCAACACGGCTTGTACGCAAAACCTGAGAAGTGCGAGTTTGAACACCAAAGCATTCAGTTTCTGGGCCTGATTATTTTCATAGATGGTGTCAAGATGGATCCTCAGAAAGTCTCTGCCATCTTGGACTGGCCAGCCCCTACTGATAAAAAAGGAGTTCAGCGCTGTGGGTTTTGCAAATTTCTATCGCAAATTTATCAGGGGATTTTCTACTATCATTTCCTCCATCACAAGACTGACTCGGCAAGGCACCCGGTTCCAATGGTCCCCTGAGGCTCAAGCTGCCTTCACCTCCCTAAAGGATCAGTTTGTGTCGGCCTCTGTCCTGAAGCACCCTGATCCAGCGTTACCTTACATTCTGGAGGTGGATGCCTCTGAGATAGCAGTGGGGGCAGTACTTTCATGGAGACAAAGACCCAAGGCCCTATTGCATCCGGTGGCGTTCTTCTCCCGCAAGTTATTCGAAGCTGAGAAGAATTATGGTGTTGGGGATAGGGAGCTACTTGCAATTAAAGCCGCACTTGAGGAGTGGCGCTACCTCCTGGAGGCAGCAGCTCAGCCTATTCTGGTGCACACAGAATTTAGAGTACCTGAAAGTTGCCAAGAGGTTGAAACCACGTCAGGCCAGATGAGCACTCTTCTTTACTAGGTTCTCTTTTCACATTACCTACAGGCCTGGGTCAAAAAATACCAAACCGGATGCGCTGTCTTGGATGTTCAGCGAATCTGAAGTCTCTTCTTCTCCAGATACCATCCTAGCTCCTGGAAACTTTCTCATGCTGCAGGGAGACCTACTGTCCCAAATCAAATAGGCCTCTTCAACGGCTCCTCATCCGACAGACATCACTCTACAGTCCAGAGATGACCTATTAAGGACAGAATTTTTGCGCCTCAGCAGTCACGGGTTGCCGTCCTTAAATCTTGTCATGACCATGAGCTAGCCTGCCACTTTGGTATACACAAGACCTCCAAAACTCCTTCAACGCATTTTCTGGTGGCCTCAGCTACTGAAAGATTGCAGACGCTATGTGGAATCGTGCCTGCATTCAGAACAAGGGCAGCAAGACCAAAGCTTGGGGGTTGCTAAAGCCTCTCCCTGTTCCGGAAAGACCATGGGGGATGATCTCCATGGATTTCATTGTTGAATTGCCACCATCAGAAGATTGCGCCACCATCTCCGTAGTGGTCGATAGACTTTCCAAAATTGCTCACTTCCTGCCTATGAAAGGTACACCCTCTGCCTCTGAAACCGCAAGGATCTTTATTAAAGAGATAGTAAGGCTCCACGGTATACCTGCAAACATCGCATCTGATCGGGGGGTACAATTCACATCCAAATTCTGGAGAGCTTTATGTGAATCCCTGAAAACTGATCTTTCTTCCTCCTTTGCTTACCACCCTCAGACTAATGGTCAGACTGAACGAACAAATCAAACTCTCGAGCAGTATTTGCGATGTTATTCTTGTTTTTCTCAGGATGATTGGGTACCCCTATTACCTCTTGCCGAGTTCGCCTATAATAATTCTGTTCATTCTGCAACTAACCAGTCTCCATTTTTTTCAAACTATGGTTTCCATCCCTTGTTCTTGTCTAACAACGTTCCAGAGTGCGCAGTACCGGCTGCCCAGGAAACCTTGAGTTTTTTTAGCATAAATAACAAGCTACTCCAGGAGACAATGGTGAAGACTCAGGAACATAACAAAGAGACATTTGACAGAAAGAGGAGAGGGGAGCTTGATCTGAAACCTGCAGATCAAGTCTGGCTCTCCACCTTGAATCTGAAGCTAGCATGTCCATCCAAGAAACTGGGTCCTAAGTTTGTGGGTCCCTTCCCAGTGACAAGGAGAATCAATAACGTGGCTTACGAATTAAAACTACTCATTTCGAATACACCCAGTTTTTCATGTGGCTCTACTTAAACCTTCAGTCCCGGACCCCTTCCCCAACCGGAATACCAGTCCTCCTGAGCCTGTGCTCATCAACGGTGAAGAGGAATTTGAGGTTGAATCAATCTTAGATTGCCGGAATAGACGTAACCAAGTTCAGTATCTGGTGAAATGGAAGGGATATGGCCCAGAGGAAAACTCTTGGGAACCAGAGACTAATATCCATGCCAAGAGACTGATCCTGGCCTTTAAAAGAGCTCACCCAAGTAAGTTGGCCCAGTTGGGCACCGGAGGCTGCCCATTGGAGAGGGGCAATGTCAGGAAAGGCTTTCCAGCAAACGTCCTAGCAATCTGGGTGCTAGAAGAATGCCTGTGTGCAGAAAGACCGTTTGGCGCATGCGCAACAGCGCAAATAACGGCGCGCGGGAACGCGCACGCACTCCTTGTGACAGCACTTGGCGCCAAGATGCGCTATTTAAAGGGGACTGATGCCTTACTGTCCGGTCTACAGCGTTTCCTAAAGACTCCTGCTACCCGTTACTCTGTTAATCTGATCTTTACCTGACTTGGCTTGTTCCTGACATCTCTGCTTGCTGCCCGCCCCGATCCCGGCTTGGACTTTGACTACTCTTTGGATTATGCTTCTGTACCTGATCTGCCCGCCTGTGTTTGACTCGGCCCGTCCTCACTATCCAGTCTTCTGCCTGCATCCTGCTGTTGGACTACAGTGCACCTCCCTGCTGTCTGCTGGTCTTCTGCCTGCATCCTGCTGCTGGACTACAGTGCACCTCCCTCCTGTCTGCTGCATCCAGTCTTCTGCCTGCATCCTGCTGCTGGACTACAGTGCACCTCCCTGCTGTCTACAGTATCCAGCCCTCTACACCAGCTTTCCAGTCAGGCACTTGTGCCCCTTTGTACTCCCGAGCCCCTGTCAACTCTACCAGGGGTTCCTGAGTCAGAGGTATACGAGAGGCCGCTCCCTGCATTCCAGGCTCTACTACCGGGTACGTGACAGTATCTGCCTTGGATTATAATAACTTTTCCCATAAAGGTAGAAATTTCCTGCTGTGGGTAAAAAATTATTTAAGTAATTACTTTAAAATTAGTTTTAGATGTAATGCTGTGAATGTGATAGATAAAGCAGAAGTTTGCTTAGGAAAATAAAAAACGCAACGGATTCTTTGAGTCAGTCCTGTGTACCTACAGTATGTAAAGGTATAAAAGAAGTGGTAAATCATTAACGTATCTCAGAGGGAAAGGAGTGTTCAAAAGGGATTATTATCTGAAAAGAAACTCTTCAGTGTGACCCTTAGAGATTGGCATAGCTCACAGTAAACCCCACCCTTGACATATGTCAGCTGGAACTGAATGCATTTACAGCTTACTGAAAACTCAATAAGGTCCAGAGCAGATTTGGACTGGGTGGGACCAGTATCTCCATTTCTTAAAAAAAATATTGGATGTTCTGAAAAGCATACCAATATAATATACATAATATAAGAAGGGCAGCAAAGAAGCCACTTCTCTCCAGGAAAAACATACAGGGATTGGACTGCTGAGGACTGGGGTAAAGTCATTTTCTCTGATGAATCCCCTTTCTGATTCTTTGGGGCATCCGGAAAAACCTTGTCAGGAGAAGAAAAGGTGAGTGCTACCATCAGTCCTGTGTCATGCCAACAGTAAAGCATCCTGAGACCATAAATGTGTGGGGTTGCTTCTCATCCAAGGGAGTGGGCTCACTCACAACTTTGCCTAAGAGCACAGCCATGAATAAAGAATGATCCAAAAAACATCCTCCGAGAGCAACTTCTCCCAACCATGCAAGAACAGTTTGGTTATGAACAACGCCTTTTCCAGCATGTTGGAGCGCCTTGCCATAAGGCAAAAGTAATAACTAAGTGGCTTGGGGAACAAAGCATCAAAATTTTGGGTCCATGGCCAGGAAACTCCCCAGACCTTAATTGAGAACTTGTGGTCAATTCTCAAGAGGCGGGTGAACCAAAACCCCCACAAATTCTGACAAACTCCAAGCATTGATTATCTAAGAATGGGCTGCCATCAGTCAGGTTGTGGCCCAGAAATTGATTGACAGCATGCCAGGGAGAATTGCAGAGGTCTTGAAAAAGAAGGGTCAACACTACAAATATTGACTCTTAAATGTAATTATCCGTAAAAGCCTTTGACACTTATGAAATGCTTGTAATTATACTTCAGTAACATCTGACAAAAAGATCTAAAAACACAGAAACAGCAGACTTGTGTGAAAATGAATATTTGTGTCATTCTCAAAACTTTTGGCCACGGCTGTATATCGAGAAAGTCAAAATGTGGAGGGAGACCCTGATACCAGACAATCATTGCTCTAATGCCCTGTACACACGGTCGGACATTGATCGGACATTCCGACAACAAAATCCATGGATTTTTTCCGACGGATATTGGCTCAAACTTGTCTTGCATACACACGGTCGCACAAAGTTGTCAGAAAATCTGATTGTTCTGAACGCGGTGACGTAAAACACGTACATCGAGACTATAAACGCAGTAGCCAATAGCTTTCGTCTCTTATTTATCTCTCTTATTTATTCTGGGCATGCGTGGCACTTTGTGCGTCGGATTTGTGTACACACGATCAGAATTTCCGACAACGGATTTTGTTGTCGGAAAATTCTATAGCAAGCTCTCAAACTTTGTGTGTCGGAAATTCCGATGGAAAATGTGTGATGGAGCCCACACACGGTCGGAATTTCCGACAACAAGGTCCTATCACACATTTTCCATCGGAAAATCCTATCGTGTGTACAGGGCATAAGGCTTGTAAAATCACTGTAACCCAAGATGTTATTAGTCAGGTTGTCAGTCCTCCCTAAGTTGCATGTACATGGAGAACTCTGCGTTATTTATTTTTTATTTTTTATTCTGTGGTCGAAGTGAAGGAGTGGTGGAAATGCTGAAAAAAAAAGCTTTTCACCCTTCTTTATTGCTCTTTTCTTTTTAGCTAACACTACTAATAAATAACACTATCTGAAATATACTGGTAGAACCATTGACTAAAGCCACATAAGAGGTTTTATTGGATAACAGCCCATAGTTTTCAGAAAAGTAGTCTTTCACATTTAGTCATGCAATTCTATCTCCCTTCTCATCTGTTTTATTAAGATGTTGCCATTTTTAAAAGGATTTTAAGACCACCCATTAATCCCTCAATAAACCCTTCCTGATTTTTTGTCATCCTTGCATAGTTTACAAAATCCTATTGGCTGATGAGGTGTGCGAACTGTATTGTGGAATACCCAGAGGACACATGAGAGCTCTGACTCAGAGCTCACATTGAAGTTTGCATACAGAATGAGCCCAGATTTAGGAGTGGCACAGGAGCACAAAAGATATTTTTCACACAACTAAAACAAACACTAACTAACACCTTGACGTAAGATATGGCCTCATGCACACTGGACGTTATAATAAGGTTATAAAAACGGCAATAGCTTTGCAGTGCGTTTTATCAACGTTTTTCAGCATTTTTGCAATAGTGCTTTTTAGTGTTGGCGTTTTTACGTGTTTTTTTTTTTTAATAGGATCAAAAACCTTTTAAAAAAGAGCTGTGTTTCTGAGCGTTTATCTGCGTTTTTAGGTGTTTTTTGACGTTAGAGCGTTATTACAGCTGAAAAACTCCACTCAGAACCAATTAGTTTTGGAGGGTTTTTTTTCCAGCCAAAAAACGCCTCAGCCAAAAACAGTTGATGACAGCCTATGTGTGCATGGACACACAGGATAACATGCTGGAGAGTTTATTGACTGTACAAAAAAACATCTGAAGCCAAAAACAGCAGCTGTAAAAACGTCCAAAAACGTCCAGTGTGCATGAGGCCTAAATGTTTAACAATCAGTTTACGGCAAGTTCACGTCAACATAAATTGCACATAAATTAAGTTTAACCACTTCAGTACCAGGGTACTTTCCCCTCTTTCTGCCCAGTCCAATTTTCAGCTTTCAGCACTATCACATTTTGAATGACAATTGCTTGGTCATGCGACGCTGTACCCAAATTCTATTTTTATCACTTTTTTCCCACAAAAAGAGCTTTCTTTTTTTATTTTTTTTGCGCTACAAATAAAAAAAGACAGAAAATTTGGGGGGGGGGGGGTTTCTTTGTTTCTGTTACAAAACGTTGTAAATACAGAGGAACCTTGGATTAGGAGCATAATCCGTTCCAGTAGAATGCTTGTAATCCAAAGCACTCGCATATCAAAGCGAGTTTTCCTATAGAAGTCAATGGAAACAAAAAGAATTCATTCCACATTGACTTCTATTGCATATGGCCATATCGCATGTGGCCAGACTGGGGGGGGGGGGCGCCGGAGAGACTGGGAAATACTCAGAGACCACTCGGATGCACTCAGAAACTGAGTATTTCCGAGTGATTTCAAGTATTTCCGAACGGCTCCGAGTGTCACCGGCGCCCCCGCACCTCTGGCCAAATGTGGTACTGTACACCGCAGAGGCTTGAATCCTGCTCGTTTTACGAGACAACACTCACAAACCGAGTCAGGATTTAAAAAAAAAATAGCTCGTATTGCGAAACGCTCGTTAACCGCGTTACTCGCAATCCGAGGTTCCACTGCAAGTAATATTTCTCCTTCACTGATGAGCTCTGATGAGGCTGCACTGACGGGCACTGATGAGGCAGTACTGATTGGCACTGATGATGAGGCACTTATATGCAGCACTGATAGGCGGCACGGATAGGTGGCACTGATGGGCACTCATAGGCGGCACTGATGGGCACTCATAGGTGGCACTGATGGGTACTTATAGGCAGCATTGATGGCCACTGGTGGGCACTGATGGGGCGGCACTGATAGATGGCACTGATAGACAGCAATGTTAAGGAGGCACTGACAGGCATTACTGATGGGCACAGAGTGCCATCCCTAATGGGCACTGATTGGCATCCCTGGTGGGCTATAATGGACTTACGTGGTGGTCAAGGGTGAGCATACCTGGTGGCCATGGGTGGGCATCCCTGGTGGCCATGGGTGGGCATCCCTGGTGGTCATGGGTGGGCATCTTCGATAGGTCTGCACTGATAATCAATGCGCTGATTATCAGCACAGACCCCCCCCCCCCCACCTTCAGGAGAGCAGCTGATGGGCTCTCCTCTACTCGTGCCTGTCAGTGCGAGTGGACAAGAAGCTGATACACGGCTTTTCCTGTTTACATTGTGATTAGCTGTGATTGGAAACAGCTGATCATGTGGTAAAGCATCTACGTCATAGACTCTTTACCTAGATCGGAGATGCAGTGTGTCAGACTGACAGACCACACCACCGATCACCGCGGGCACGCAATTTGCGGCTTATCCTGCTGGACATCATATGGATAACTGAACCACTTTCCAGCCGTCATTTTGCTATATGGCAGGCGGGAAGTGGTTAATATTGCCAGGCGGTGGTATCACAAAAGTGTTGCATCAACAGACCATGTCACCGAGTGGTCACTAAACTTAAGGCCTCGTGCACACTGGACGTTATAAAAACGGCAGTAGTGTTAGCTGTAGAAAGCTGTAGCTGTAGAATGAGTTTTGCAGTAACCTTTTTTAGCATCTATTTTTATTTTTTTTTAGCTGTAGCGTTTTTTAGCTTTTTTTTAGCAAAACTATACTCCCACAAAAGCTTATGGCTCAAAAGCGCTGACAAACGTAAAATACCCACGTTTTTCTTTTTTTTTTTAACAGTTAGAGCGTTTTTACAGCTAAAAAAACTCCTCTTAAAACCCACTAGTTCTGGGGGTTTTTTCCAGCCAGAAAACACCCCTGCCAAAAAATGCCTGAAGCCAAAAACAGCAGTTGTAAAAACGTCTATTGTGCATGAGGCTTAAAATGGAACTAAACTCAAGTCTACAAAACATTGCTATCAGGGATCTTTTTATTGCAGAAGATACTCTCTATGTCTCTTCACCAAAAAGTCTTACCTGCTTGCCAGCAATGCTTTTTGAGAATGTACACTGAGCTGCACACACGCAGCTCCATGTACAATCCTGGCACCTAAGGGGTGCTGGATTGATTTGACTCCCATGCGCATTTTTGGGAACTACACTACCATCATGATTACCAATGATGGCAAATTCAGAAGACAGGGCGAAGATGGCAGCAGCGGAGCAACAAGGTACAGTGCGGACATCACAGCACTAAAGGGGGACAAGGCACTTTGGCAGGTGAGGCAGGCCATAGATAAGTTGAAAACCGAAAAATGACTATTATTGTGCCATCATTTTTTTGTTTCTCGAAACGTGTTGGCACTTTAAATTGCATCACGATGTGAAAAACGAACGACCAAAAATGCTTGTTCGGGTTTCGACTAGTCTATGGCCTGCTTAACTCTGCCATAAAGTGCAAACATGCTATGCATACTTGCACATTGTGACAAAAATCTTGGGCACAAACAACAGAGTTTAGCTCCACCCAAAAATGCATCTAAAGCCAAAATGTTTCTTAAATTTTGCATTGGTGGTAGGAGGTTAGATTGTTTTTTACTGCTGCCTCTTTCCCCACTGAGGAGATTCAACCTTTGTCCTATGACCACTTTCATCAAAACTGAATGATGGGGGGGAAACCCAAAAAATTTTTGTAACCAGCACAGTGAGCAATGTAGCTATGTATTGATCTAATTGTTAACTCCCATATAGTTATGATAGTGTCATTTTACAGATCAGGGATAGCAGTGTTTGCTGTTATTCTCTCCATGTCACAGCGTGCCCCAACCATGTGTTAGGCTGTAAGCCCATGCAGGCTTACTTGATTGCCGTCTGAGCTCAGTGATCATAACTAATACACAATTCAGCCTGCTGGAGAAGGATAAAACTGTGAAATAACAAAGCCTTCTCTTTTTTTTTTTCATTAATTACCGGTAATTGTTATTCATGGGATGCATATCAGACTATAGCTTTAGCACGACATATTTTGCTTTTAGAAACAAAATTTGATTTTGCAAACATCTACACACACAGCTAAAATGTGCATGTGAATTGTCTTTTGGCCACACAGATTTGTAGTTCTGTGCAGCTAGTCTTATGATTCATGTATTCCTTCCAGAAAGAACCAGTAAGTTCATGAACTGCTGTACAATAAAGCATGCAACAAAGCAGTATAGCTTGGCCAAGTACCCACCATTCCAGGTTTTTGATTAGACACTGAAGGTGCAGTATTAATAAGGTCAACCCTGTTTTGAAATGACATTAACATGTTAAAGCTTATGTGGATTTAGTGTTTGGTATTACATATACTTGAATGACTGCAAGACTGGATTAAATTGTTCTTTGTTTTATATCTGCCTAAGCTCAGTTTAAAGGAAGGAATAAGATAGCTGCCCAAAAGCAGAACTTTAGTTTGACAAGCCTGTGTTAGTAAAAGAAATGATTAATGTTCCAGCTTTTCTGCTTTTATCAATAGTTAACATGGTCAATCCTTCACTGCTTTGAAGGCCACTGTAATTTAGACGTTAATTTAAGGACTGAATATAATGTATTTACCTTACAGAGCTGCATATAATATTTTGTTTTTCGGTTTCTATGGACAACCGACTCTGACTCATGTCCCCTCCATTGCGTCTTCCCCTGTTCAGCATTCATGGCCCCACACCAGAACTGGGCACCAGGGAAGTGAGAGCCAGGGATAGAGAACACGCAGCCCCTCCTCCTGTCATGTAAAGTTATGAGACGAGATCCAAGATGATATTAAATGTACACATAGGAATCTTATTTAGGAATATGTACGGAACAAAAATGTCTGCAATTTCTAGAATTAGCCATTTAAAGGGACCGTAAATTACATGACTTAGGTGTACAATATCAGTCACATACAGCTTTGTGCAGTGAATAAAGGAAATTTAAACTAAATAGGGACCAAAAATAGTTTTACACAGTGCAGCTTATAAATAATGATAGCATGTGTTTAGTGAATGTAAGAATATGTCCTCATATTTCATTAAATCAACTTCTGTCAAATGGGAATGTTAGAAAACATTTGCTGATCAGCAGCCAATTGGCCACAACTGCTTATTATTATTATACGAGATTTATATAGTGCCAACAGTTTACGCAGCGCTTTACAATGTATAAGGGGGGCAACACAATTACAGTACAGTTCAATACAAAAGGTACAGGAGGGCTCTGCTCGTAGAGCTTACATTCTAAAGGGAGGGGGTGGTGGTACAAAAGGTAATAGCTGCAAAGAATGATTTGAAGGGGGTGGCTCAGGGACAGTTATGTGGGTGTGGGATAAGCTTCCTTGATTAAATGAGTTTTCAGGGGTCTCCTAAAGGTGGACAGGGTAGGGGCTGATCAGATATACTGGGGTAGGGAATTCCAGAGGATGGGAGAGGCTCTGGAGAAGTCCTGAAGGCGAGCATGGGAGGAGGTAACAAGGGAGCTAGAGAGCAGGAGGTCCTGGGAGGAGCGGAGGGGGCGATTTGGGCGATATCTACAGATGAGGTTGGTGATGTAGATGGGGGCGATTTTGTGAATGGCCTTGTATGTTATGGTTAGCATTTTGAATTTTACATGGTGGGGTAGGGGAAGCCAGTGAAGGGATTGGCAGAGAGGAGCAGCAGTCACGGATCGATTAGTGAGGTGTATTAGTCTAGCAGCAGCATTCATAATAGACTGAAGGGGGGACAGCCTGCTTAAGGGTAGGCCATTAAGGAGAGAGTTGCAGTAGTCGAAGCGGGAAATAATCAAGGAGTGAATAAGTTGCTTTGTGGTGTTATTAGTCAGGAAGGGTCGAATTCTGGAGATGTTGCGGAGCTTAAGGCGGCAGGATTTAGCCGGTGATTGGATATGGGGGCTGAAGGAGAGGTCAGAGTCAAGGATTACACCCAGGACCCTGGCATGTGTGGAGGGACCAATGGTTGTGTTGTTGATATTAATGGTGAAGTCACAGGAGGGGGACCGTGAAGGAGAAATATAACAAGCTCAGTTTTAAAAAGATTAAGTTTGAGGAAGTGGTGTGACATCCATACCGATATGTCATTCAGCAAGTTTGAGATCCGTGAGGAGATAGTGGGGGTGAGTTGAGGAGTGGAGAGATAGATCTGTGTGTCATCGGCATAGAGGTGGTATTGGAAGCCATGGGAGGTTATCAACTGGCCCAGGGAAGAGGTATGGAGTGAGAATAGGAGAGGCCCAAGGACGGAGCCTTGGGGTACCCCAACAGAGAGAGGAAGGGGAGTGGAGGAGATGGAGTTGTAAGTGACACTGAAAGTGCGCTGAGATAGGTAGGAGGAGAACCAGGATAATGCAGAATCACGGAGGCCAAGGGAATGTAATTTGCTGAGGAGCAGCAGGTGGTCAGCTGTGTCAAAGGCAGCAGAGAGGTATAAAAGTATGAGTATGTAGTAGTGACCATTGGTTTTGGCAGTTATCATTGCTTATCACAATGGATAGCCCCAATGTCAGAATGCAATGGGGTTGATTTACTAAACGCACATAGACTGTGCACTTTGCAAAGTGCAGTTGCTCTCTGCAATGCAGTTACTCCAGAGCTTAGTAAATGAGCAGAAGCTCTGGTGACTTTGTTCAGGCAAATCATGTGCAAATAAAAATGCTGTTTTTTTAAATTGCATGTGATTGGGTATTTTTTGCAAAGCTTTACCATTTACTAAGCACTGGAGCAAATGCACTTGCAGAGTGCAAATGCACTTCGCAAAGTGCACAGTCTATTTGGCTTTAGTAAATCAATACCAATGCCTCAGTGGTGGAGATTCCTTCATCCAGCTCCTTTGTGTGAATCCAAGAGAAGTAAGCTTATCCGTTTTCTAGCTAATTGTTCTGGAGCATTTCTGTGCACTGCTCTGCTAGGACAACATCCCTTTAGAAAGATCAAGTCCATAAAGCCTCACAGGTACACGTTTAGGGAAGCATGTCTTGAGAAACCTCCTATATGCAAGCCCCTCATTACTGTTCTGCCTTAAGAGTAATATACAATACATGACTGCCTTGGTGTATAGAACTGAACTTTGGAGGAAGAATACTGCATTGTTGTAATTACTGCATAAATATGCTTAAAGGAGAAGAAGTGTTGCCTGTTTTCTTTACAGCTCTGCCTCATGGTTAGCCCCACTTACATGCTGAACCTGGACAAAGACTGGGCCAAGACATAAGTGGTGGCAAGTGGGCTTGCAGACGTCAAATTGTTTGAGTGGAGGTAAGTAATGTGGACTTTAGTTCTGCTTTAAAGGCAAATTGTATTTTGCTCATTCAACGCAAAGTAACAGGTTTGGTGGATAGCCCACCCTCTTCACTAGTGATGCATACCTGTATTATTTATAAACACCATTAAATAGGACACATTTCTACGTTCAGCATAGCTTTCTGCATTTATAAAATTAGACTCACTGTCATGCTCTATAATATTACGGGCAAGCATGTAATAAAGTAATATGGATTAATAATTTTTTTTTGGGAAACACAACATGTATCACAGCCTGATAACATACAAAATGTAAATATAACACATTAGACTCAAGAAACTTTCTCACACACCCCCATGTGTGCCTGCAGGGATTAAATGACAAGGTCATTATGTGGCAGTCTCTCTGAGCCAGCTTCCTTTTGGCACCATTAATGTCCAAGTGGTGATATCATTAACATAGTATAAATGTGCAGTGACCCATAACAATAGCCAATTAGCTTTCATGAATCCTTTGTGAAATTTTCTAGCTGTGCATCCTCTATAGATTGTTACTTGTTCCTAGCAGTTCCATAGTGGACTAATGCATGTTAAGGTTGGCCTTGAAGGTACATTTACACCTAAATAAAAGACGATCATAGATAATATAACAACTCTCAAAAATGCTATCAATTGCTATTTGAAAAGATTCTTAAGATTCTTCTGGAAGTTGGCATTGCCAACTGTATGCACTCTGTGATTGTTAACAATAGTCTGCATAGAACTAATTTTTATGTTGGAAAATATGTTTGTTCAATATTTGCCCCAGATTATCAGTTGTTTGCAACTCACTTTGTATATGAGGGAACCTTGGTTGGATCAGGCAAAACACATTTCAATCTAAATCCAGCTTAAAGTGGAGTTCCACCCAAAAATGAAACTTCCGCTTTAATGCCCCGTACACACGGTCGGATTTTCTGATGGAAAATGTCCGATCGGAGCGTGTTGTTGGAAATTCTGACCGTGTGTGGGCTCCATCGGACATTTTCCATCGGATTTTACGACACACAAAGTTGGAGAGCAGGAGATAAAATTTTCCGACAACAAAATCCGTTGTCGGAAATTCCGATCGTGTGTACACAAATCCGACGGACAAAGTGCCACGCATGCTCAGAATAAATAAAGAGATGAAAGCTATTGGCCACTGCCCCGTTTATAGTCCCGACGTACATGTTTTACGTTACCGCGTTTAAAACGATCGGATTTTCCGACAACTTTGTGTGACCGTGTGTAGACAAAACAAGTTTGAGCCAACATCCGTCTGAAAAAATCCTAGGATTTTGTTGTCGGAATGTCCGAACAAAGTCCGACCGTGTGTACGCCCTATTAGTGTTGGTGACTCCTTAACAATCCACATTTGGCATGTCATTTTTTTTTTGGGGGGGGGGAGTGGGCACCCAGCTTCCACTTCCTCCCTTGGCGCTGCGCTGAAGATCACCTCTCCCCCTCCCTCCCTGCAATCTTCTGGGACATGTCACAGGTCCCAGAAGATTGCCTGGCCATTCACAGTGTGCAACCCAGCTATGAAGCCACAGCCGGGTGCCCACAGTTAGAATGCGGAGAGGAGGGGGAGAGGAGCGCTGAACCGTAGGACAGGTGAGTGTCTGATTATTAGGTCAGCAGCTACACTTCTTGTAGCTGCTGACTTTTAAATGGGTGGAACTCTGCTTTAAAGACATTTAACTACCATGCATAGTCCAATCAAAAGTGTACTTTACCTTAAGCCCAAACTTTTTTTATTTATTTTTTATTTTGGGTACCATGGGGAAGAGTTAAGTAAGCTATGCACATATCAAAATTCATCCAGTGCCGCAGAAACTGGCCAAAATTTGATGTGTGCGTGTACAGCCCTGGCCAAAAGTTTTGAGAATGAAATAATATTAATTTTCACAAAGTCTGTTGCTTCAGTTTTTAATGATGTCAATTTGCATATACTCCACAATGTTATGAAGAGTGATCAGATAAATTGCAATTAATTGAAAAAGTTCCCCTTTGCCATGAAAATGAACTTAATCCTATAAAAAAACATTTCCACTGCATTTGTGAAGAAGGTTTTAGGGTGCCCAAGAAAGCTCAGCAAGCGACAGGACCTCCTACAGTTGATTCAGCTCCGGGATCGGGGCACCACCAGTGCAGAGCTTGCTCAGGATTGGCAGCAGGCAGGTGTAAGTGCATCTGCACGCACGGTGAGGCAAAGACTTTTGGAGGATGGCCTGGTGTCAAGAAGGGCAGCAAAGAAGCCACTCCTCTCCAGAAAAAACATAAGGGACAGACTGATATTTTGCAAAAGGTAAAGGAATTGGACTGCTGAGGACTGGGGTAAAGTCATTTTCTCTGATGAATCCTCTTTCTGATTGTTTGAGGCATCTGGAAAAAACCTTGTCCGGAGAAGAAAAGGTGAGCGCTACCATCAGTCCTGTGTCATGTCAACAGTAAAGCATACTGAGACCATTCATGTGTGGGGTTGCTTCTCAGCCAAGGGAGTGGGCTCACTCACAATTTTGTTCAAGAACACAGCCTTGACTAAAGAATGGTCCAAAAACATCCACCGAGAGCAACTTCTCCCAACCATCCAAGAACAGTTTGGTATCGAACAATGCCTTTTCTGGCATGATAGAGCACCTTGCCATGAGACAAAAGTGATTTTAAAAAAGTGATAACCAAGTGGCTTGGGGAACAAAAGATCGAAATTTTGGGTCCATGGCCAGGAAACTCCCCAGACCTAAATTCCAGTGAGAACTTGTGGTCAATCCTCAAGAGGCAGGTGAACAACCCCCCCCTCCCCCCCACACACACACACACACACACAAATTCTGGCAAACTCTAAGCATTGATTTTGCAAGAATGGGCTGCCATCAGTCAGGATGTGGCCCAGAAGTTGATTGACAGCATGCCAGGATGAGAGGTCTTGAAAGAGAAGGTTCAACACTGCAAATATCGACTCTTTGTATAAACTTCATGAATTGTCAATAAAAGCCTTTGACACTTATGAAAGGCTTGTAATTATACTTCCATATACCATAGTAACATCTGACAAAAAGATCTAAAAACACTGAAGCAGCATACTTTGTAAAAATGTATATTTGTGTCATTCTCAAAACTTTTGGCCATGGCTGTATATCCAATTCTGTTCAATAGAGGACTCAACACTGCAAATATCGACTCTTTGTATAAACTTCATGAATTGTCAATAAAAGCCTTTGACACTTATGAAAGGCTTGTAATTATACTTCCATATACCATAGTAACATCTGACAAAAAGATCTAAAAACACTGAAGCAGCATACTTTGTAAAAATGTATATTTGTGTCATTCTCAAAACTTTTGGCCATGGCTGTATATCCAATTCTGTTCAATAGAGGACTGTCATTAGACTGGCTTCTGTCGAATGACGGTGGTATAAAAACAGCATTCAATTAGCGCATGCAGTCAATGGCTGCAGCACTTTTCTGACACGGGGGAGTCCCCTCTGTCAGAATACAATAGCACAGTAAGGGAGATTCCAACATCCACATCGCTTGTTTTTGTAGAAATCAATGCAAAAAGCAATATTGTTGACCTTCCAGACATTAAGCCCTTCGGGACAAAGGTAAAACAAATCCGAACGCCTTAACACAGTTTTGCAACTTTAACGTTATATCTCCTAATGCCCCGTACACACGGTCGGATTTTCCGACGGAAAATGTGTGATAGGACCTTGTTGTCGGAAATTCCGACCGTGTGTAGGCTCCATCACACATTTTTCATCGGATTTTCTGACACACAAAGTTTGAGAGCAGGATATAAAATTTTCCGACAACAAAATCCGTTGTCGGAAATTCTGATCGTGTGTACACAAATCCGACGGACAAAGTGCCACGCATGCTCAGAATAAATAAAGAGATGAAAGCTATTGGCCACTGCCCCGTTTATAGTCCCGACGTACATGTTTTACGTCACCACGTTCAGAATGATCGGATTTTCCGACAACTTTGTGTGACCGTGTGTATGCAAGACAAGTTTGAGCCAACATCCATCGGAAAAAATCCTAGGATTTTGTTGTCGGAATGTCCGAACAAAGTCCGACCGTGTGTACGGGGCATTATTCTTTTATTACAAAAGAAAAACTGTCACAAATTAGTAAAATATTATTTTTTTTAAATTTAGCTGTACATTTCTTGCTATATAATGTAACCTATCACCAAAGAACAGTCCAAAATCAAATATGTTGTTCCTGACAATCGCAGGCATACCACATGCCGATTGATTTCTATGCAGAGCTGCACAAGAGTTTGCACTTCCCAATTTTAGTAAATCATCCCCACAGTGTGTTTACAGCATAATGTCCCGACCTATATGATGTGTAGTTTTACTAGCCCTGGGTTGTTGGAGCGGCTGCTGACGAGATGACCCCTGGTGGACACCGCTGTTAATCCCCATTCTGGCTTTAAAAGATCCCTGCTTGCTGTGATCCTCTGTAGTGGGGGGTCATGGCATTCTGGTAAGGAGTAACCCCTTCAGCACCTGGTGGTGGACCCTTCCTCGTTGTCACTGATCTCCATTATTTACCACTTGGATTTTTTACTTTCCACATTTATTTTTATTTTTTTTTTTATTTTCTGTTGGTGATTTGGACGCTTTGTAAACACTTCATTGATGTTTTATTCTTTGGACTTCCTAAAACGCCCAATTGAGGTTTCAATTTATGGACTTTTTTTCACTATTAAGAGTTCTGCACATTGATTTATTTGATTTACATGAATTTTGTCACTGCAAATTATTCATTATGTTTTATTAGCATTAGCGCAACCTCTTCTTTTTCTTTATGCTTTTTTACAATTGATGTTTTTGTGAGGGTTGCTGCTTTTCACTGTATTTCATTTTAGCACTTGGTTTTTAGCGCAGTTTCTTTCACCATTTTTATACATACCGTATGTGTAGAGCAATGATGATTATCAAATGAAATGGACATACGAATTCTTGTTTTTAAATAGTTATGATGTGCGCTATACAATATGACTTTTACTTCTTTTTATTTTGAATGAATAAAAATATATTTTTGTATCTAAAATCTGTTTGGAATAATAAGTTTTGTGAAATGTTTTGTCCCTCTGAATTTCAATGTAAATTTTAATTTATGTCTGTAGCCTTGCTGTGGAGATATCATTGTTATGCCGTGTACACACGATTGCACATTCCGACAACAATATCCATGTTTTTTTTCCGACGGATGTTGGTTCAAACTTGTCTTGCATACAGACGGTCAAACAATGTTGTCGGAAATTCCAAACATCAAGAACGCAGTGCGTACAACACGTACGATGGCACTAGAAAAGGGAAGTTCAATACTAAGTGCGCCACCCTTTGGGCTCCTTCTGCTAATCTCGTGTTTATCTCGTGTTAGTAGAAGTTTGGTGAGAGTTGATTCGCGCTTTTCATCCTCGTGCTTTTCAGATCGTTACTGCTCTTCAGTTTGTGCTTGTGGGTTCGTATCTGGTTTTCAGTGCATGTAGTCAGTTCTCATCTGTTTTTTCAGTGCGTTCTTGTCTGCTCGTTTCTGCTCGCTCTTCTCAGGCCTTTCTGTTTTCCAGTCGCAGCCACCGCACTACCTTCCAGTAAGTAGTGTCTGATCCCCCCGTCGTCCGCCGGACCATCCTACAGGTAACCCACCAGGGGTACTCCAACTGTTGATCCAGGGGCCAGCCCGATCGCCCCTCGGGGGGTCAGGAAGGAATTTTTTCCTCTGCTGCATTATTGGCCCTCGCAGCTAGGGGTTTTTTGCCTTCCTCTGGATCAACGACAGGGGGGTAGGTAGCCGTACCCTCCTTAAGTACCTTGCACCCGCACCAGCCCATCGCCACACCACTTCAGAAGCAGCGGGTAGCCAGTAGACCCCTCCATCCCCCCGCAAGTGGATCACCATCACATCAGTTCCACCATCAGAACACCTTTCCTACCAGCAACACCATCCTCCTCATCATGTGCAACTTTAAATACACAGCAGACACCATCCACAGGCTAAGAAACACCGCCGCAACTTTACCGATCGCCACTCAAAAAAGACTAAAAAAAGAACAATTACTAAGAACCAACCCACAATCAACCAGGAAATGCAGGGAGACACCGATCCAACCACAACAACTAGCATGCGCCCTGATCAACACCAGATCTGCAGTCAAGCACAGGCTGGAAATCCGCGATTTCGTCATCGAAAACAACATAGATTGCCTCTTCATTACAGAAAGCTGGCTAACACCTGACTGCAACACCATCCTAACGGAACTGGTGCCCGAGAACTACAGTATCCTAACCGAACATAGAATTGGAAAAAAAGGAGGAGGCCTAGCAGTGATCTTCAAATCTCATCTTGGGTTCACCAAACCAAACGTACAGAACTCAGTGCCTTTCATGGAAACACTCTCACTGCACCTCCAAACAAGACCTCAAGACACCATTCACATACTACTATGCTACAGACCACCAGGACCAAAGACCAATCTCCTCACGCCGCTCACTGAATTTTTCTCGATACACACCTTGAAAAACAAAAACCTGCTGGTACTTGGGGATTTTAACCTGTGGGCAAACTCTGCCCAAGACCCCACCGCAACCGCCTGCGTCAACCAAATGGAAGAACTTGGCCTTCAACAACTGATAAACTCTCCCACGCATGGTTCAGGACACACTCTAGATCTCATCTTCAAACAGAATATGGACATCAACGTATTTGACAACACTCCGCTACCATGGACGGACCATCATGCTATCAAATTTAAAATCACCACTAACACCATCCTCCAAAAACAGAAACACGTAACAGCAACACACTGGAATAGATCTCAGAAGAAACTTCACTCTGATCTCTTCAAAACCACATTGTCGAGCAAAATTCTTTTGCTAAACTCAAACCTCTCAACAGAACAAACGCTCAACTCCCTAAACAATGTACTACTACAAACAGCAGACTCCGTGGCGCCAAAACGCAGAACACTCATCCGCAAAAAAACTCAAGTTGGTTCAATGGTACTCTCACCCTACTCAAGCAAGAACGTAGAAGAGCGGAAAGAGCATGGAGAAGAAATCCTACCAAGGAAAACCTTGCTAACTACAAAGCACTCACGGGGAAATACCACAAGGCAATCTTCAAAGCCAAAAAAGAACATCTCTCAGACACCATCTCATCCGCATCAAACCGTCCGCGGGAACTTTTCAAAACAGTGGCTCAGTCTATGAACCCGACCTGCTTGGAGCCCCCAGGAAACGATACTCAAGAATTCTGCAATGAGTTATCAGATTTCTTCATTGACAAAATTGACAACATTCGGAAATCAATCCATCAGAAAACAACTATCACCCTCACTGAACCAAAGCAAAAAGAGGATATCGACACAAACATCACTCAACCACCGAATTTCTTTTTGTCCCCAATCACCATAGACACAACTAAAAACATCATCAGAAGCCTTCGAGACAGCACATCACCGAACGACATCATCCCCACTAAACTGCTTAAAGAATGTTCCGACATCTTGGCCCCTATCCTAACACAGCTGATAAATCAATCATTCAAAGAAGGGACTGTCCCAGCCTCCCTCAAGCAAGGCATCATCAAATCTCTGCTAAAGAAAGCCAATCTCGACCCTAAGGACCCTAACTGCCGTAGACCAATAACTAGCCTCAACGCCATCTCCAAGATCATGGAAAAAGCAGTAGTACAGCAGCTACAACACCACCTGGACACACACCTCCTCCTGGACCCTCTGCAATCAGGCTTCCGCCCAGGCCATGGCACAGAAACAGGACTTCTCAAAATATGGGACGACGCCCTTGAAGCAGCAGACGACGGAGAACAGAGTCTCCTGGTACTGTTAGACCTCAGCGCAGCATTCGATACAGTGGACCACAATACTTTACTTGTCCGCCTCGCTGAAGTAGCAGGAGCTACAGGTTCTGCTCTAAAATGGTTTACATCCTTCTTAGAGAATCGCTCCCAGATAGTGAAACTAGGAACATTCACCTCGGAAATCCGGGCAATCTCCTGCGGAGTCCCTCAAGGATCACCCTTGTCACCAGTACTATTCAACATATACATCCGCTCACTTCTCAATATCATCAGGAAAACCGACCTCTGCTTCCATTCATACGCTGACGACACCCAACTCTACCTTTGCATCAACGGACAAAAAGACCTTAATCAGCAATTACAGAAATGCCTTACCTTAATAGATGACTGGATGACCACCTGCTCCCTCAAACTTAACGGATCAAAAACAGAACTTCTTCTCCTACATGCCAACAAAAATTCCAAAATAAAGACTCCGTGGACACCTCCCACCATCCTTGGACAGACCATCTCCCCAAACACCAAAGCCAAGAGTCTCGGAGTCATTTTTGACTCAGGAATGACAATGGACGCACAAATAGGATCAGTGGTGAGCGGATCCCACCATCTCCTCCGCCAACTACGCAGACTCATCCCCTTCATCCCAGAAGAGGACAAAGCGGCAGTTGTGGGAACAATCATCAATTCCCGACTCGACTACGCAAATTCGCTCTACGTAGGACTACCCCAATATCAGCTTGCACGCTTACAACTCATCCAAAACACGGCGGCAAGACTGTTAACAGGAAAAAAACCCTGGGAATCCATCTCCCCCTCCCTAAAGAGCCTACACTGGCTAACCGTGAAGAATCGGATCACATTCCAGCCCCTCTTCCTCACCCACAAATGCGTACAAGGAAACGCCCCACCATATCTCCACGAGAAAATAAAACACTACACACCGAATCGCAGTCTTCGATCGGCTAACCAAAACCTCCTTACCGTTCCCAAATACCGCTACAAAGCAAAGGGAGAACGAAGATTCGCAGTCCAAGGACCTCGACTATGGAATGCTCTTCCAACTAACATCCGCATGGAAGAAAACCACCAGGCCTTCAGAAAAAAACTAAAGACCTTCCTTTTCTGAGAAGCTGACATCAGAGAATGCATTCAGCGCCTTGAGGCGATTCAGTTCGCATTTGCAGCGCTTTACAAATCATTCATTCATTCATTCATTCAGTGCTTTCTGTTAGTTCGTTCTGACCGGCCGACCGTTTTGAAGCCATGTTGCGGGTACGTACTCATCGTAGAGTTCGTGCTGTGCAGGGGCTTGGTGTTGGAGTTCTTACTTTGACCCAAGCCCAGTCCATGAACAGAGTGGGGAGGAGTTCATGGACAAAGAATTGGTTGCTCCAGCGTGACCGATCCTCTCATATGCCTTTGTTGCGGGAGATCCGTGAGAATAATCCTGATGATTTCAGGAATTATCTCCGGATGACAGACCACGTTTTTCACCGTTTGTTGGCTTTGCTGTCCCCTTATATTAGCAGGCAGGACACCTGCATGCGGCAAGTCATCACTCCTGAACAGAGGCTAGTCGCCACATAGCAGTACTTGGCGACGGGGAGAAATCTGCAGGACATCAAGTTCTCGACAGGCATCCCCCCCCCCCAGGCTCTGGGGATCATTATTCCAGAGACCTGTTCTGCCATTATACAGGTCCTGCAGAAGGACTATATTAAGGGAAGATTTCTCCTTTAACATCACATTCTATGTATTTAATGTTTGCTAATGTATTGTATTTCTTTCATCATTCCCTAATTACCATGATTGTAATATGCTGTGAATGTCCCCTTTGTTCTCATGCATGCTGGAAGTTTTTAATGCTCCTTTTTTTTCCTTCATGCATATTTGCCTTCACTAACCTCCCCAGCATGCTATCCTTGGCCCATACCCACCAAGCCTAGTCACTTAACAATGTATTTTGTCAGCTCCATAGTAGTGCTTTATCCTAAACACCCCCTATAATGTGTTTAAATTTTATTTGTGTCTTTAAATTCACGCAGAGTGCCAGAGGCTTTTTTTGGGGGGTCCCAAACTCATTTGGAACCATCCCTCCCCCCAACCGCTGAGTCAACTGATACCAATCCTCTTTCTGCTGACTTTGCCAAACCCATACACACTATACCTACCTCTTTTGTGGTCATATTTATGGATGAATTCCCCAAAGCATGTAGTGAAAGGGCCTGCCTGAATACTTTCAAATGGTACTGTTTAAAAATTTGTTCTCCTATTATCTTGATAGGTAATTGCATAATGTAAAAAAGTGCTTCAATGTGTACAGTGTGTATTTATATTTTTGTATTATGACACTTCTTACCTGTCCAGTGGGCTGCCAATAGTGTAAGTAAGGAGGGCTGGCCAAAGTAACACACCTTATTTATGCATTCAGCTCTCAATAAAGTGGAGAGGGTTACCTGTCCAAAACATATTCCCCCCCCTAAATTATTTTACAATGGGCTATCAGAGAGGGTGAGGAATCTGATAAGTGGACCTTAGATTTTTGTCTTTAAATACTACTTAAAATAAATGTTATACTGATGTTGGCCAAGAATGTTTGTGTCTAATCTGCTGCATGTTATGTGCAAAAGTACTAATTTTTTTTTCTTGTTTGACTCCACAGTTTCCTTCAATGCCACAGGAATGGCAGACTGTGGCTTCCCAGTTTGCCCAGTGGTGGGACTTTCCCAACTGCGGAGGGGCAATAGATGGGAAACACGTCCACATCATCCCACCCCCCAACTCGGGGTCATACTATTATAATTACAAGGGGTTTAATAGTATTGTGATGTTGGAAGTGGTGTCGGTGAATTACAAGTTCCTGTATGTGTATGTGGGGAAGAATGGCTGGATGTCGGATGGTGGAGTCATCGCCCAGACGGAGTTTTACAGGCGTCCCCAGAATGGCAGCTTTGGCTTGCCACCTCATGAAGACAATATGGAAGGACTCCCATTCATCTTCGTTGCGGATGAAGCATTTGCACTGGGGGACCATCTTATGCGGCCATTCCCTATGAGGACCCTCACCCCGGACCAGAGGGTTTTTAATTACCAGCTGGCCAGAGCCAGAAGAGTCGTTGAGAATACGTTTGGAATAATGGCCAGCCGGTTCCGCCTATTTCTCATAACTATTAATATGGCGGAATATAAACTCAATCACATAAATCTTGCCTGCTGCATTTTACATAACTATTTGCGCAAAAATGCAGCAAACTATGTGGCCTCAGTTGGGACTGAGGCCGGCTTATTACCGGATACAACAACCCTGACAGCTTTTGAAGCTGGCCGTCCTGGCTTGCCCCTCCCAAAGCGCCTGAAAAGTTCGCCAAAAGTATCTAGAGTACTTTGCAGGTAGGGAGCCATTGAAATGCCACAGAATCTATAAACATTTTAAAAATTTTTTTTTTTGGAGAAACTGAAATAAGATTTCCTTTGATTTACTGCTTGTGTTTCTTTTAGCTGTCTCCTAGGTTGTCCAATGTACTATTTTTTTGCCATTTTCTTCAACAGTGCAAACTTAATTTATTTGATACATTAGGTGACAATCTCTTCTTCAGCGAACTATTATGTTGTGGGTCTGCTACACACACACACACCTTGTTTTGTTGTTAATGTATATAATGCATTAATGATAAAAATATTCATCATTTCCAGCACCATGAATGAATTTTTGGGAGTCACGGAAATGGCGTGATTGTGGCAAATTAGAAAGCACTGTGGGAGTTATTTACTAAAGTAAAATCCACTTTGAACTCCAAGTGCACTGCAAAAGTACACTTGAAACTGCACTTGAAACTGCGCTTAAAGTGCACTTATAGTGCAAAGTGGATTTGCCTTTAGTAAATAACTCCCATTGTCACTGTAAACATCAACTTAGTACCAAACCTGCTATTGAGCATTGAAAGAAGAAGCCACACATTGATTTTCTAAATTTTTACTCTGTGCACATTCACATGTGCGTTAAGAAAAGGGTTTTTGAACAAACCAACATGTTTTTGGAATAACATTTTTGTGTTTGACAGTACAAAATAGCCTTTTTTGTGGTAAACAGACATGTTTATAGCAGAAAACAATACACAACTCAGGAACTTACAAAGTTCAACTTTGTAAAATTGAAGGCAATATCAGACATTAGTATGTCCAAACTGGGTTAATCTTGCCTTCATCAGATGGGGTGATGTCACCCCTGTGAAAACCACAAATTTAGAGTCAAAATGGAGATTTCCCTCCTGATCCCATGCCTAATGTCAACATGTGCTAGCTCCCATCATGGGGGATTAATGGACGTGTTTCGGGGGTGCAACCCCTTCACATCACCTACTTGAGTTGCGAGGAAGGAGTTGCACCCACAAAACGCGTACCTTGATATCCCGTGATGGCAGATAGCACATGTTGACATACTGTGTGCAGCTTTAAAATTTGACTTTCTATATACTTCAAAAAAGTTTCTTAAAAATGTAACATATTAACTAATTTTACAATTTTGGTGTGTTTTAGATTCTGCCTAAAACATCAATGATGTTTTTGAGTCTTTTTTCCACATCATTGATGTCTTTCTTGATCTTCTGTAAATCACGACTGCACACCATGATTGTCCCGATGATGACGTGTGCACTTTCACTTGTGAAATGAGTTTCTTCTTCCACAATATCCACATCACCTAAAAGAAAAAAAAACACCATGTATTATAAATATGCATGCATACATCTATTACCTAAAGCTGTGGTCTCAGACACTCACCTGTTGTGGTCACTATTTCGCCCAATCCATAACCTCTCCTTTCTCCACATCCTCTGGTTGTGGTTTTGTGATTTCCCCTTCTTTAGGAGGTTGTGGGTACCTGGTGTCCTCTGATGTCCCAAGATTTTTCTCCCCTATGTGAATAAAAAAAGGTATACTTAGCACACCGATATTTGAGGGCAGAAATAGGAATCTGAAACATTGCTTGGAAGAGTCGTACAATTGTCTTTTTGGGCAGAGTTCCAAGCTGAAGACATTTGTTTTCCTGTTTTAAAGCTGGAATACTTACCTGTTTTGGTCAAGTTTCACACATGTAGAGACCCCTAGTATCCACTGGAGCACCTGTGTGGGACACCTTAAAAAGTTTGTTCTGGTGTTCCACACTAGTGCTCCTGCGTCCAGATGTGTAAACAGCTGCTGAGTGTCTTCTCCTTTACACTGAATCAAGTTTACATTTCATTCTAGTTACAAACACATCTAGACAACAATGTACTAAACTTCTTTTAATACAAATAGGCTAGAACAAATGTAGGTAACCTGCATCTGCCAAAAGCATCGTATTAGTGGGTGAACAAACAATGTTTACTACAAACGATTACTGTGCCCACGAACCTGAAAGTTGCCATTTTAATATGTACAACAGTAAAGAAGAGCACATGGAGCAGCATGCAAGTAATAATAATAATAGGAACACATGGCAAATACTTTTTATAAGCAGTTTCCTGATATTCCTGTACTGATGCTGCTCCCTCAATTTCAGGTCTGACCAGTGTTTCCTCAATTGATCCTTGGATCGTCGTACCCCAAAATTCCTGTGCAGACTTCTCACAACTTTAGCCATGATCTTGGCTTTTCTCACATTTCGGTTTGGGTAAGGAGGTCCATGCTTCCCATCATAGTCGGCCCTCTTCAAGATGTCCACCATCTCTACAAAGGACATATTTGAGGCCTTAAATCTCCTCCGGGATCGGGACATTCGTGGCTCTGGGCTTTTGTCGTTGCTGCTGACTGCATGCACTTGCTCTGTTTCCGCCATGTGCTCTCCCACTGCGCCAAAAGACAAGGGGCGGGGAATAGACTAGAAAGAACGTCAGGGGCAGGCGGAGTTTCATGCATGCGCAGTGTATATAAAGCATAACACGCGTGTGTCGTACGTACAATCTGTGAGCGGAGGAAGGAGAAGCAGAAGCACTGATCGTTCTAACAAAGGTACAATTTGAACTTGGTGCATCAGTGGCCTATACTGCTTCTAGATTGAGGCCTATATTGGGACAAGATTATAAGAGTTTAGCCTGACATTAGGGTTTGTCTTGTGTTGTGTCTTGCAGAGAAAATGGATGGCTTCAACGATCATAACTTTCTCCCCCTATTCATAGACAAGTACAGGGAGCTGCAGGTGAAACATTCGCATTATAATCATAAACAAAAGAGGCAGGCAGCGCTGGAGAAACTGCTGAAGTTGGTGAAGCCGCAGATCCCCACGGCAACCATCCCCTATTTGAAGGCCAAAATTGGTGGCCTGAGAAGCACTTATAATAGGGAGCGCAATAAGGTCCAGGGTTCCCAGAGATCAGGAGCAGCAGCAGATGACATTTATGTACCCAGGCTCTGGTACTATGAGAGACTTTGTTTTCTGTCAGACCAGACTGAAGTCAGGCAATCACTCTTAACCCTATCTTCCACTCTTCCTTCCATGCTTCCTTCCACCCCAGCTGAGGCTTCCAACATCCAACCTGGGCCTTCCAGCCAGGAAGAAGTGAAGGAGCCCAGCTTGAGCCAGGTATAGCATTGTTCTACATATTTCTTAAAATTAATGATGTTAACTAGATGTTATTATTGATCACTAATTGATGATTTAATAAAGTGTTTTACATATCAATAGACAGTAGTGGCCAAAAATGTTTGGGACAAGAATGAAAAATGCTGGGCTCAGAATGATAGTCTTTTCTATTTGTTAACATTCAATTTGAAAAAGTTTTGAGCTGAAAATTGTGTGAGATTGATGAACAAAAAACTAAAACTATGTCCCTTTTTCCATACACAGAAAAGTCTCAGCCAGGAGGTGGGCGTGGAATGTGGCAGCCAGGAGGTGGCTGTGGAATGTGGCAGCCAGGAGGTGGCAGGGGGGAAGTGGCAGCCAGGAGGTGGTGGGGGTAAGTGGCAGCCAGGAGGTGGTCGGGCCCAGTAGCCTGACACAATCCCAGGTCCCTCCCCTCCACCTTCCAACCAAAATGGCCAGAAAGGGGGCTAACATGGAGGAGGCAGCGCTTGGGCTGATTAGGGAGGCTAATGCTGCCCTCAGAACAACCCCCAATCTGCAAAATGCAGCAAATGGAGGAGGGCCATTATCTATCTCACACTAAATAAGGGGTTGAGGAGCCAACTCACAACCAAAACCCACCTGTGTGAGTTGGACCATACAACTCCTCCTCCTCCACCTCCTGCCACAACACCAACACCACAGCCACAGCCTGGAAGCAAGCATGGAAGCAAGCGTGGAAGGAAGACAAGAGAGTGATAGCCTGGGTTCTGTCTGGTCTGACAAAAGATGCAGGCTGTTGTTTGACCACAGCCTGGGGACATATATGTCACCTGCTGCTGTTCTTTAATTACTTGGACTCCTGGACCGGATTGTGCTCACTATTATATGGACTCCTCAGGCTACCAATTTTGGCAGGAAAATACTTGATGTGTGCCCTGCGGTACAAAGGCTTCACCAACTTCACCAGTTTCTCCAGCGTTGCCTTCCTCTTTATTTTCTTATGACCCATAATAAATGGCTATTTTTTTGACAAATACTTATGCCTATGTGTTTTACTTCAGAAAGGACAGTTTGTTTGTGAGTAGGCAGGTACATTTCCAAAATACAATGTCAAATTAACAAGGGACACCAACCAACCTTCTTGAGGTTAAAAAATACAAGATAATAATGGTGTTATGGTAACTTGACACACAAAACGGAAAAATTAATTATGGAGATCACTAGAATAAAATAAATAAATAAACAGGAGATCTTGATAAAAAAAAATTCACTATAAAAATAAATGCAAAACATTATTATGGATATCTGAGGAAAATAAAAAATAATAGTATTCAGGAGATCACGAGCATAATAAAGAAATCAGTTTGTCAGAATTCTGTGTGAATATCAGCAGCAAAACAATTTCATTCTTCTAGCATTATAAAGAAGAAGAGAATGCGCTGCATTAAAAGATTAAAAAATTTGCAGCGTGACGAATGTGCTATCTCCATTACGAACGCTAGTTTTACCAGACCGAGCGCTTCCGTCTTGTAATTGATTCAGAGCATGTGTGGAACTTTGTGCATCGGAATTGTGTACACACAGTCAGAATTTATAAGAATGGATTTTGTTGTCAGAAAATTTGAGAGCCAGATCTCAAATTTTGTTTGTCGCACATTCCGACGAAAAATGTCCGATGGAGCGTACACACGGTCTGAATTTCTGACAACAAGCTCCCATCGAACATTTTCCATCTGAAAATGCGACCGTGTGTACGGGGCATTACAATGATGTCACAATTACATAAAGCAAGGGACAATCTGACAGGGCCACTGAAAACAAGTGAAACACTTTTTTTTAGTGTAGTAGAAGGCAGCTTGAACTCTTTTTATCTTGTTATTGCTTGTTATTAGGCTTGGCTTTACTATTTGTAACTTGTTTTTGTTTCTGTTGTAGATTTTCTATTACTTCCTACCCTGGTGATAAAGTGGTCATTAGGACAGGAAGTGAGGGAAAATATTCCTTGTATGGCCATATGGACAGAAATACAAACCTGATAGACAAGTTAAAGCAAAACTACTCTGTCAACATTAAAAGAGAAGTATGGCTTTTGTTTTTCTTTTTTTTTTTTTTAAGAATCATACCTACCTAGGTGGATGCAGCATCATTCTAATGCTGCATCTGCCCCCCACCGGCTCTAACACTGAGAACCGAGCGATCTATCACTCGGTTCTCAGGGCTCCCTGAGCAGAAAGCTAATGACTGTCAGTCCCCGCAGCATGCTGAGAGGCTGAGCTAGGTGCCTATTCAGGCATGTGAGCGGATCCTGACATCATTGTCGTGATCTTCCCTGAGCCTGGACTGGCTCTGTTACATAAGCTGACCGCAAGCTTCAGCCCGCTGTCTGCTGAAAACAGGTCACAGGAGTGCAGAACGAACTGTCCTCCTGTGATTCATAGGAGAAGTACAGCCAAGCAAGCTTTGGCTGTACTTCTCCTTTAGCAATTTTTAATACGTATACTTCTGTGCTTGATAAATACATAGGAAGGTATATTTTATTTACTGGTTTTAAACTTTTTTCTTTTACATTTCTTCAGTTGCTTCCTGGTTTCTGGCCTAGGCCAGAATGATGTCATACATCCCAAGAAACTTTCTTTCATATGGAGGAGAGGCTTTCTCCGTCAAGCACACCCTCCTGCCTGCACACCTGACCTTGCAAAGGTATGTCAGCAGCCCGTGTGATATTGTACTGCACATTTGTGATATTCTCTAGAGCATCATCACAGTAAGGGCAAATAGATTCCAGAAAGTTCCAGAAATTTTGGCTGGAGTTACACTTTAATTAACCACTTCCCGCCCGCCCTATAGCGGATTGATGTCCGGGAAGTGGTTCAGTTATCCTGACTGGGCGTCATATGACGTCCAGCAGGATAACATGCCGCCGCGCGCCTCTTGGGGGCGCGCCTCGCGGCGATCGGTGGATCGGTGTGTCAGTCTGACACACCGCTACACCGATCTTGGTAAAGCGCCTCCGGCGGAGGCTCTTTACCACAAGATCAGCCGTGTCCAATCATGGCTGATCACGCTGTCAATAGGAAGAGCCGTTGATCGATAGACGCGAGTAGAGGAGAGCCGATCGGCGGCTCTCCTGGCAGGGGGGGTCTGCGCTGATTGTTTATCAGCGCAGCCCCCCCTCAGATCACCACACTGGACCACCAGGGATCGCCACTAGGACCACCAGGGAAGGGGCAACATGCGGATGGCCAGGTATGTACACCATGGCCATCCACATGCGCCCAGTGTGCCCAATCTGTGCCAATCAGTGCCCACAAATGGGCACTGATTGGCACCATTATGTTGCAATGATGCCCAGCAATGCCACCCTTAGGGGCATCACTATAAACAACCAGTGTCATCAGTGCCACCCATCAGTGTCCATCCGTGCCCATCTGTGCCAAATATCAGTGCCACCCATAAGTAACCATCAATGCCACCTACGAGTGCCCATCAATGCCACCTATGAGTGCCCATCAGTGCCGCCTATGAGTGCCCATCGGTGTCACCTATGAGTGCCCATCAGTGCCGCATACCAGTGCCACCTATCAGTGCCCATCAGTGCCACCTATCAGTGCCCATCAGTGCCGCCTATCAGTGCCCATCATCAGTGCCCCTCAGTGCCACCTCATCAGTGCCACCTCATTGGTGCCACCTCATCGGTGCCCATCAGTGCCGCCGTATCAGTGCCCGTCAGTGCAGCCATATCAGTGCCCGTCATTGAAGAAGAAAACGTACTTATTTACAAAAAGTTTTAACAGAAACAAATAAAAACTATTTTTTTTTCAAAATTTTCGGTCTTTTTTTATTTGTTGCGCAAAAAATAAAAACCGCAGAGGTGATCAAATACCACCAAAAGAAAGCTCTATTTGTGGGAACAAAATGATAAAAAAATTGTTTGGGTACAGTGTAGCATGACCGCGCAATTGTCATTCAAATTGCGACAGCGCTGAAAGCTGAAAATTGGCCAGGGCAGGAAGGTGTCTAAGTGCCTGGTATTGAAGTGGTTAAATTGCTACTGCTATGTTATGCTTTTAATAGTGTGTATGCAGCCAAAGGTACTTGTTGCGGTAGATTAAACAACCTACTGATATTTTCAGTGAAGGGGCTAATCTTTTTTTCTTCTGTGCAGTATGAAGGACCCTCCTAATTAATTATGTGTGCTTTTCTGTCTGCGGTGAGCAAGGATCATGAGGGCGCTCAACTCCCCGTCACGATCATTGGTAGATATCTCCCTACCTATTTATCTTGGGGAAACTGCTTTCTTGGTCAAGGACTCCATTAGACATTATTTGCATCCTGATTTTTTACAATACTCTGTTCTTTTATCAGACTGGAGTTTTCCTTTTATAATTCCAGCGCTGCACATGGTGCTGGCTCTGACCTTCCAGTGTTCCGTGTAACATTTCTACATCTCATAATGCTCCATGAATCTTCTCCTTCTGCTGCATATGGGTATCTCCCTAAAAATAATATCGCAGCATCCTTTCTGGGTTACAGATTCCTTCAGGGTGGGTATGAGACAATCCCAGACATGTGAAGGAAATGGAGCATAATAAGAGAGGCGGGCAGGCTGGCACACTCTGGGTATCATATCTCTCTCTAGGTCTGATATTGCTTTGCTTCATAATGTAGAGTGAAAATATCCAGAAGGCTCAACAAGAGCACACTTTTTTATGTAGCTCAGTGAAGCTGTTTGTCATGCAATGTTTGTTAATTTCACTAAATGATGTGGAGACGAACCAGTGAGATTTTTATGAATGAAAATCAGCCAGTTTAAAATGTCTTTATCAAATAAAGAGATTATCCAACATCCAGCTGTATAGTATTTCTGTGTAGTAACAGAGAGGATCCCCATTCTCCCCCCAAAGTTATTTTGTATATAATCCAGGGGATTGAAGTGCAATGGTTAATTGCATTCTGCAGGTAAACATAACTTTTTTCAGCTAGTCTTTGAGGCACTAAACGCTGTTGTGAAATAGGGCATTATATTGCATATTTGCAAACCCCTCTGCCTGCCATGTTGAGGTTTTAGGTGGGCGGTTAGAGGGGCAGAAAGATGCAGTTCATCCACCTATTTTTACCATCCTGTTGCTGCCTGTGTAAAAAAGGCATTACTGTGACATACATTCTGGGTACATGTGGTGCCTATTATCCCCCATACTTTTTTTGTCCATGTTCTGCCTATGCTTGCATGGGCTTATTCCAGGTACTCCAGTTTCCTCCCACACTCCAAAGACAGGCCCCTTATTGCTGGCATTGGGATTTTCCACTGCCACCTTACACAGCCCTCGGATAGGAAGTTGTGTAACCCTCCACTGGCCGCTGATGCTGAATTACAGTAACTTTAATGGGATTCTATGTTCCTGTGTTCATTTCTTTCTGCTAGCTTGGATCAGCCCAGATCTTTTTTAAGGTAGCTGCAGGACTCATTGGCTGCTGATACAGACCCTTCCATGTCTTGGTTGGGATAGACCGATGTTCCTACACCTGTCAATAGAGGTTGTGAGCTGATGCCTGACTGAATGCTAAAGTGGATGTTTCTCGTCTGGCAGGTTAAATGGTGCCTGTCTAAAATTAGCCCTAGTATGATTCTACTGAGCCCAAGAAGGCTGCCCCACTGTATGCCCCTAGTTGAGGCTCCTAATTGAACCCGTATGGCTGATCTGGTCTGATTTTTGAGCAAGTATATGTTTTGCGTCATTATATGCATGCTCGTATCTTCTATGTTCTTGTGAGCATTCCATGACTCATATATTTTTCTGGACGTTCTCCAGGTTCATACACTGGGATTATATTTTTCATTCTATTTGACTGATAAGTATCTAGTCCTCTTGCATTATTTATGAGTACTCCCCTGCCCCTGATGAAGACTTGCTTAAATTATGTTGGGAACTCCTTTTCCTGGACATTATCATACTAGACAAGATATATATACTATATGTAATATGGAAACTTCTTCTATGAGTGATATCAGCCAGTATTTTTAAGGATTTTGTTTATATTTTAATAATAAAATATTGAATATATATATAATCAAAAATATATATTTATACTGTATATACGGGCAGTCCCCGGGCTGGGCTTCTCCTATGGGTCACAGGAGTGCAAATCATTTTTTGTCCAACATCAAAGCCTGACCTCACAAATGCACTTCTGGAAGAATGGTCAAACATTTGCATAGACACACTCCTAAACCCTGTGGACAGACTTCCCAGAAGAGTTGAAGCTTTTATAGCTGCAAAGGGTAGGCCAACTCAACATTGAACCCTACGGACGAAGACTGAAGAATGCCAATAAAGTTCATGTGCCTGTAAAGGCAGGTGTCCCAATATTTTTGACAATATAGTGTATGTATATATTATTTTCATTACTCTTTGGCCCTCTTCTTAATCAAATTCTAATACAGAGGTTGTTAGGAAAATCTTCTGATCAACTTAGATCAATCAACACTCTGAGTCCGTAGCATGCTTTATTCATAGGTATCGATACATATGGGTGAGGTCCTTACATGCATAGTTTCAAATGAAAATGAGGAGTCACACCCGGTGACCACAGACTTAGCTTTTAATAGTAGTAAAAAGAGGAAGTTACATTAGTCATAAGTCTCTAGGCGTATGCTGGCAGCTCATTGGACTTTATTGTCTGCGTCAGCAAACCTTACAATCTTAGAATATTACCATATATAGTTATAGGAAAGAAAAACAACGCTTGGGTGTATACAGGCTATAATCACATCTTGCAATACTTCTTAAGTATCCTTAATTAAGCCTATAAGATGGAGAATGGGCACAAACAGTTCTTGATAATTCCAACATTTGCCTTCTCTTTGTGGCTATTCTTTATCTACGGTGGTTTTCAAACATAGTCCCTGTGTTGGACACATTTTCAGCCTGGTCATCATCAATCGCAGTTTCAGCTCCAACATCATCATAAGTCTCCTCTGAGGCAGGGACTGTCTGATATATATTTTTTTTGTCATTGCTGTCTCAATAATTTTTTGTGATAGTCCACGAATGCAAGGAACGCAACAGCATCCACAGGTTACCAGTACGGCCAACATTATGGCGATGGAAATCAGTGCTGATGTGATCAATCTGGTCCATTTTCCGAACCATCCTTCCAACCAGGATGAAAATGGGTCATTTATTCCGGAATTCTTGGCTAGTTCATTTGATAATGCAGTGAGGCCCTTGATTTCCTGTGTTACAATTCCACCTGGAGCTGTATTATTGGGAATTAAAGTACAGCACAGGCTCCCAAACATTTTACAAACTCCTACTCTTTCTGCTAACACCATGTCTAGTGCCATTCTGTTTTGCCAAGCTATAAGTGATGTGGGAGATAGTTGCTCAGCTAGACCTTTAACTGCATCTCTAGTATAATTTACAAATCTCTGCTGATTGTAATAAATGTAATTTATCCAGTCAACATTCTTATTTATTGTACACCACAAGAAGAACAGAGACTCAAACCCTGCTGCCACTTGGTTCCTGGCCTGAAACTCATTCGGTACTCCCCGCGGGACTCCTATCTTATCAATATAGACCTGGGAATCAATAGACCCTTTTGGAGAGGCATCTATCCACTCTCGTGGGTGGCTTTCCTTCCACAGGGATTCTGAAAGGAGGTGTATGGGCATAGCTAGCTGGACCAAAGCGCAATCCCCTCGAGCATTGGCTGAGATCCTGGCCCTCAGCTTCCTGTCACCACAAAACCACCAAGCATCAGCCCTCTGGGTATCATGCTCAACCCAGCCACTTCTTTTGTGACCACTCTATTCCTACAGTATTCATCAGGTAATTGTGCCAAGTCTGTTTCGCTCTCATTCCCCGGGAGTGCAAAACAAGAACAGTTACTAGGATACGCTGTGATCGCTGGGGGTATTTGAGGTCTCTGAACCTGGGGAAGCCACAAACTCAAAGTATGATAGGATGTATTAATATTAGGTCTGTAACCCTTGTTGTACAGCTTCAACATGCATTGTAGTCCTTCAGGATCAGTTTCATCATCTAATGGAAAAGGTACTGTAGGCAAGTGAGGCCTGGCTCCAGCGCATACCAGTGGCGGCTGGTGAAGTTTTAGGATGGGGGGGCGCCAGACCCCGCCCTTCCTTTTTGACCCCTCCCACTTGGTGAAAATGGGCGTGGTTTCAGGGAAATAGTGGGCGTGGCTCTAAGGTGGTGTGGTTAGCGTCTGAGATGAACGAGGGATGGAGGGAGAGAGGGACAGCAGCCCCAGATCCTACACAACAATAGAAATGTGTATTCTAGAAAGTTTAACAATCAGCAGATAAAGATACTTCAAACACCTGGTGTTAGCGCTTCAATCATCCCGGCACCATGGTTGTTATGGTGTCAGGATGATTGAAGCGCATTATTACTATTATTACATTGTAATATAAAATGAAATCATTCAACTCACCATAATGCAGAATCAGTGGGAGCCCCGAGTGTGTCACTAGCCACGTCGCCTACAACCAGATGCCATCAGGTGACTGCAGCAGTCTGTCCTTACATGCAGCCTGTGTCACATCAAATGCAGCCTCTGTCACATAAAATGCAGCCTCTGTCCCCCCAAATGCAGCCTCTGTCTCCCCAAATGCAGCCTCTGTCCCCCCCCCCCAAATGCAGCCTCTGCCCCCCCCCCAAATGCAGCATGCCTGTGTCCCATTACATGCAGCATGCCTGTGTCCCATTAAATGCAGCCTCTGTTCTCCAAAATGCAGCCTCTGTTCTCCCAAATGCAGCCTCTGTCCCCCCCAAATGCAGCATGCCTGTGTCCCATTAAATGCAGCCTCTGTTCCCCCAAATGCAGCCTCTGTCCCCCCAAATGCAGCCTCTATCCCCCCAAATGCAGCATGCCTGTGTCCCCCCCAAATGCAGCCTCTGCCCCCCCAATGCAGCCTCTGTCCCCCCCACAATGCAGCATGCATGTGTCCCATTAAATGCAGCCTCTGTTCCCCCAAATGCAGCCTCTGTCCCCCCAAATGCAGCCTCTGTCCCCCCCAAATGCAGCCTCTGCCCCCCCAAAATGCAGCCTCTGTCCCCCCAAAAGGCAGCCTCTGTTCCCCCCCAATGCAGCCTCTGTCCCCCCCCAAATACAGCCTCTGCCCCCCCCAAATACAGCCTCTGCCGCCCCCCCAAAATGCAGCCTCTGTCCCCCCCAATGCAGCCTCTGTCCCCCCCCCCAAATACAGCCTCTGCCCCCCCAAATACAGCCTCTGCCGCCCCCCCAAAATGCAGCCTCTGTCCCCCCCCAAAAATGCAGCCTCTGTCCCCCCCTCAAAATGCAGCCTCTGCCCCCCCCCCAAATACAGCCTCTGTCCCCCCTCCCAAATACAGCCTCTGTCCCCTTACATCAGAGTTGCCATCAGTGTCCCCCCACAGCATGTGTCCCCATCAGAGCCCCCGACAGCATGTGTCCCCCACAGCAGGTGTCCCCCATCAGAGGCCCCCACAGTAGGTGTCCCCTTAGAGCCCCCCACAGCAGGTGTCCCCCATCAGAGCCCCCAACAGCAGGTGTTCCCTTTAGAGCCCCCACAGCAGGTGTCCCCCACAGCAGGTGTCCCCCATCAGAGCCCCCCACAGCAGGTGTCCCCCATCAGAGTCCCCCCCACAGCAGGTGTCCCCCATCAGAGTCCCCCCACAGCAGGTGTCCCCCATCAGAGCCCCCCACAGCAGGTGTTCCCCATCAGAGCCCCCCACAGCAGGTGTCCCCCACAGCAGGTGTCTCAATCCAAATCCCTCCACAGCAGGTGTCCCCATCAGAGTCCCCCCAAAACAGGAGTCGCCCATCAGAGCCCCCCACAGCAGGTGTCCCCCATCAGAGCCCCCCCACAGCAGGTGTCCCCATCAGAGCCCCCCAAAAGCAGGTGTCCCCATCAGAGTCCCCCCACAGCAGGTGTCCCCCATCAGAGCCCCCCACAGCAGGTGTCCCCCATCAGAGCCCCCCACAGCAGGTGTCCCCCATCAGAGCCCCCCACAGCAGGTGTCCCCATCAGAGTCCCCCCACAGCAGGTGAGCAGGTGTCCCCATCAGAGTCCCCCCCACAGCAGGTGTCCCCCATCAGAACCCCCCACAGCATGTGTCCCCCATCAGAGCCCCCCACAGCATGTGTCCCCCATCAGAGCCCCCCCACAGGCGCCCCCTATGGACGGGCCGCCACTGGGCATACCCTTTTCAGTGTCCTAGCTGTATACCTCAACCATTCCAGCCACTCATTCTTATCTTGGTATCCTGTCTCCAGAGCAAATCTAACTTCCAGATTAGTAAACCTAACTACATGGCCCATTTGCTCTACTACTTTTTTGGTGGCCCTTCTTTCTCCTCTTCAATCTGGAGCCCTGTCTTATTTTCCCTTTAAACTGCAAGGAAGAAACTTCCCATGGGATCAGTTCCAGTGACATATATGCCAATGACAAACAGTCTCTGGTCCCCTAGTTGGGGTTCTGTCAGTGAGATCAGCAACTGATTACAGTTCCTCTGGTGATTGAAAAGGGAGTTTGCAGCTCTTGTTACTGATAGTCTGGTCTTTAGTCCTTTAGCAGGTTCTTGTACTCCTGCATAGGGCTCCCATGGGTTGGTATACCCCCAATCTGGGTTAGCCATTGTCCATAGAGCAGATTTCCAGGAGGTACAATCAGTTTCCCATAACGGATAACATATATATATATATATATATATATATATATATATATATATGATTCCATTATGTTCTGTGCTTGTTGATAACTCCCACAGTCCACTAATTGACACACGTCAACCAGTATCGCACTCATCACCCCCTTCTCAAAAGTTAGATTTAAAAACGGTTTCTTCCACAGTGTAGGGTCTCCCTTCAGAACCATGGTGTTTGAGACCCACATTAAACTCACCAGAATCCCTGCAATAAACGCTGTCCCTTTCATCCTGACTGTGGCTTCCCAAGGGGTAGGGTAGTGGAGACTTCACCGGTTTGAGACGGGTTGTACCTATCGTTCAACCCCCCTTTGTAGCCGTACTTCCTGGATTGCCACAGTAACCTTTTCCAACTCTGCCTGAAAAACCTTTTTACAGTGGGACTGGTGAATCCAAGTGGATCTTTCTGCTATCCTTCTGTGGTCGGGGTGGTCAGAAGGACCTGGAAAGGCCCTTCCCATCTGGGTGTGTGCCAATGCTTCTTCTTAATGACCTCGAACATTACCCAATCACCTACTTTCTCATCTGTCTGTACTGGTCCTTCTGGAAATGAATAAACATCATTAATTTGTTTCTGTTTCAACAATTTAGTCATATATTCTGCCAAACTGTGTTCTGTTTCTTCCCCTGATGATATATCTGGAAATAAGGGTATTTTATATAGCCTACCATGCATCATTTCAAAAGGATTCAATCCTTTCTTATTAGGTGTTACGTGCATGCTGAGAAAAGCTAATGGTAAGCAATACATCCAATTTTTCCATGTTTCTTGCATAGCTTTTCTTAGTTTGCTTTTTAATATACCATTGTGTCTCTCAACCAGCCCTGCTGACTGAGGGTGGTAGGCACAGTGATATTTTACCTGTATTCCCATAGCCTCAGTTAAGTGTGTAATTGTTTTGTTCACAAAGTGTGGGCCATTGTCACTGTATATTTTCTCAGGGATCCCAAACCTTGGGATAATATCTCTTAACAGTGCTTTTGCTACTGTATGTGCATCCGCATTCCCTGTGGGGAATACTTCTACCCACTTTGTTAATGCATCTATGATTACTAGGCAATAGTTTTTCCACTCACATTTGTTTAGCTCTATAAAATCTATACATATGTGCTGGAAAGGATATTGTGGTGTTGGAAATGTACCTTTCTGGGGTCTTATCCCTCCTTGTGGGTTGTTCTTGGCGCATATACATTGTAAACAAAAATTTTTTTGAGTAGTTTGTGAATCCATATGTTGTACAAACTTTATTTAACATAGCAACCATCCCTCCGCTTGACACATGGGTTACTCCATGTGTCAATACTGCAGCATACCTGTATAGTCACTACAAAAAATAGCACCTGCAAAGCGCCCTGAAACAGTGGCTCCATTCACTCCAGTGTGAAAGCCCGAGGGCTTTTACACTGGATCGGTGCGCTGGCAGGGCTCAGAAAAAGTCCTGCCAGCAGCTTCTTTGAAGCGCCCCTGCCCATTGAAAACAATGGGGCAGCGCTGTTATACCGCCAGCAAAGCGCCACTGTAGCTGCGTTTTGCGGGCGGATTTAACCCCTTTTCGGCCTCTAGCGGGGGTTAAAACCGCCCCGCTAGCGGCCGAATAGCGCCGCTAAAACAACAGTAAAGCGGCGCTAAAAATAGCCCCGCTTTACCGCTGACGCCCGGGGCGGCTCAGTGTGAAAGGGGTCTTAGGCAGCACTGGTTTATTGTCAGGTGACATGTAAATTCCATTAATGAGTGTACAATGTTTGTTTTTCCATGTTGTGATTTCTGTTAGTGGGGCAACTTGTTGCATTTCCTTCAGTACAGTGTAATCTAGTATAACTTGATTAGGTTTTATACTCTCTATCATTGTAAGTTGTGTGATGGCTGCTTGTTTGGCTGCCTCATCTGCTCCCCTATTCCCTTTTGAGATTGTGTCAGTTTTGTTTGTGTGTGCTTGACATTTGCATAAGGCTAGCTTTTTGGTAATTTATTGCTTCTAGTAGTTGGAGAATAAAGTCCCTATGTATGATGGGCTTTCCACTAGAAGTTATTATTCCCTTGTTTTTCCATTGTTGTGCAAATACATGTACAGTGGAAAAGGCTGTCTGTATAGATGGTTACTGCCTTACCTTTGGAAAGAATGCATGCTCTTGTCAGAGCAACAAGTTCTGCCGCTTGTGCTGAATAGTGTTTTGGTAAGGATTTAGCCTCAAGTATGGTTAAGTCTGAAACTACAGCATATCCCGTTGCACATGTGGTGCCATCAGGATTCTTTTTGCTAGAACCATCTACATACAGTACCATATCAGGGTTGGCTAATGGTGTGTCACTCAGATCCTTCCTAGGTAGCACCTTTTCTGCTATTGCTGCAGTGCAATCATGTGGTTCACAGAAGAACAGTGCACCTTTCAATTGTTAGATGTGGCTGTGTCAATAGTACAGTCATGCAAGATAAATGCCTAGCTGGACTAAGATGGGGGATCTTTTGTTGTAATAGAATTACAGACACTGCATGAGGTACTTTGAGAGTCAGAGGGTGATATAACACAATGGAAGCAGAAGCCTTTATTGCCTCTGCTGCTGCAACCACAGCTTTTACACAAGGTGGCAATGCTCTGGCAACATGTCTAATTTAGTAGAATAGTAGGCTATTGGTCTCTGTGGCCCACCATGTTCCTGAGTCAAGACTGAAGTCATGTGTCCTCCTCTCGAGTCTATTGTCTGTTCAAATGGTTTTTCATAGTTGGGTAGGCCTAGTACTGAGGATCCAGCAAGGATCCTTTTTAACCCTGAGAACATGTTTACAGTCTGATCGGTCCATGTTATGTTGTCCTGAGGTGCCATGGGGGTTCCATGGATCAACACTACCAAAGGTGCTGTCAGTGTGGAATAGTTAGGGACCCAGGCCCTGCAGGGTGGATGTCTATCTCTATCTTCTCAGTCCAGAAATCTTTTTCCTAGCATTTTGAGTCCTTCAGCTAGGGTATACTGTCTATTCATCTTAGATCCTGACTAAGGATGGGCTCCTAATAAGACCATGAGCGTTCAGCTCCGGACTTTGGACCGACAGGTCAGTGAGAGTGTCAGAGAGGTTACCTGGTTGGGCGCCGGGGCGCGCCGGGGCGTGTTGGCGCTCGCGTTCCTGTCCGTGCTGGGGCGTGTGTCCCTGGGGGCGCTGGTGTGTCTAGGCTGGCCGACCGTGGCGTGCGGGGTGGCGTCCGGCGTTCGTGCGTACGCGCGTTCGCGCTAGCGCGCGTTCGCGATAGCGCGCGTTCGCGATAGCGCGCGTCCGCCTGTGAGCGCTGCTTGTGACGCGACCCGGTTCGGTGGGCGTGCACGCCGGTGTCGGGGGCGCGCTCGGGCGCGTGCGGGGGCGCGGCGCGCTTTGGCGAATCGGCGCGCGCACGTGCGCGGCGTTTTGGCGCCAATCGGCCTATTTAAGGCTTGCCTCTATGCTGACCCAGTGCTGCCTGATCAAACAGCTCTGTACCTTGTCGGTGATCATCCTGAGTTCCTGTTTCCCTGTTGTGCTTATCCGTTGTGACCCGGCTACCCCTTGGACTATCCTTGATTGCTGCCTGAACCCGACCCCGGCTTGTCTGACCTTGTTTCTGCCTCACCCTCTTGTACCGCTGCTGCCAGCCCGTTGCCGACCTCTGCCTGTGTGTGACCAGCCTGATCGGTTCCTGCCCAGCATCTGCTCTACCCAGTCTGAAGACCTACCGGTTGCTTGCCAGACCATTGTGCTCCAGGACCCTACTACAGGCCCTCATACCACTCCGCATTCGTGGCCTCCTGTCTACTCTATCAGGGGCCCCGAATCGGATACGTAAGGGAGCCTACCCTCTGCCCAAGCGGACTCACCTGTCTGGTAAGTGTGGGACCTGACAGTATCAGGCAGCCATGACTGAGTCCGGGCAGGGGGCCTCCCCCATGGATGAACTGTGCAGGCACCTAGCGGGCCTCACTCAAGCCGTTAAAAGTCTGCAAGAAGGCTACACCAGATTGGAAGGGCAGGTCCAGGCCCTCTCAGCCTCTCCTTCAGGAGCAGCGTCCAATTCGGCTTCAGCACCCTCTGTAGTGATGCTTCCACCAGAGCCCAGAGTACCTCCACCCGAGAAGTTTTCAGGAGATCGCAGCAAGTTCCAAGCGTTCCGCAACGCTTGCGAACTGTATTTTGCCCTGCAACCCCGTACATTCTCCCTGGAAGCTACTAAAGTGGGGTTCATCATATCCTTGCTGACTGGCGAACCTCAAACCTGGGCCCACAATCTGCTGAAACAAAAGGCTCAATCCCTTGATTCCGTGAGTGACTTCTTCCTAGCCATGTCCCAACTGTATGAGGACCCTCAGCTAACGGCAACGGCTGAAGCCACTTTGCATTCCCTCCAACAAGGTCGCAGAGCGGCTGAAGATTACGCCGTGGAGTTTAGGCGTTGGAGTGCCGACACGGAGTGGAATGACGCTGCCTTGCGTCACCAATATCGGCTGGGATTATCTGACCCTCTAAAGGACGAGCTGGCACGAGTGGGGGTTCCCCAGACACTAGAGGAACTCATCAATTTATCTATCCAAATTGACCGTCGCCTCAGGGAAAGACGCTCTGAAAGATCAGTTGGTCATCCACGTCTTGCCTGGATGTTGCCCAGGGTCCCTAGTGCCCCGCACCAAGCTCCATTGGTCTCATCCGCTTCCGCCCAGGAAGGCTCGGAGCCTATGCAGTTGGGACTGCTCCGTCCCTCTCTGACCCCAGAAGAGAAGACCCGAAGACGCACACTCAACCTGTGCTTGTACTGTGGAGAGCCCGGTCATTTTGCAAGAGCATGCCCCAATAAGAGGCGTAAGTGTCTACCGTCTTCCTCATTGTGTGCACCTGTCCTACCTAGTACCGGTAGCCATTTAACACTCTCCATTGTCTTGCAGTTACCTGGAAGGAGCATCCCAGTACCGGTCATCGTTGATTCAGGGGCATGCAGTGGATTCATTGACCGGACCTTCGTTGAAACTCACCATATCCCCACTCAAACTAAAGCCCAAGGACTGGCAGTCTTTCTAGCAGACGGTTCCACCCTCCGTTCCGGACCCGTCACCCAAGAAACGGTTCCTCTTTTGGCCACCATTGGCCCGGAACATCAGGAACTATTACGCCTAGATGTCATCTCCTCTCCTCTCTTCCCAATTATCCTAGGGATACCTTGGCTACAGGCCCACAATCCTAGCATCAACTGGGCTACGGGCAAGGTTCAGTTTTCCTCCGAATATTGCAGACAAAACTGCTTACGGGGAATTCCACCAACCTCTTCCCAATGTCTGTGCATGGACTCTGAAACTAAACTCTACCAAGATCTTCCTGAACCCTACCGGGATTTCCTAGACGTGTTCAGTAAGAAGGGGGCAGAAACCCTTCCAGCACATAGACCCTATGACTGCCCAATAGAACTTCTACCGGGTACCGAAGTCCCCTTTGGTAGGATCTTTCCCTTAACTGAGCAGGAGCTGGGCACCTTGAAGACTTACATTGACGAAAACCTGAAGAAAGGGTTCATTCGTCCTTCCACGTCTCCAGCTGGGGCAGGCATCTTCTTCGTAGAAAAAAAAGATCATTCCCTACGTCCCTGCATTGATTACCGGGAGCTTAACAAAATTACCATAAAGAACAGATACCCGCTACCTTTGGTTCCTGAGCTGTTTCAGAGGTTAGGATCTGCTACCGTGTTTACTAAACTAGACCTCCGTGGAGCCTATAACCTGATTCGTATAAGAGAAGGAGACGAGTGGAAGACAGCTTTTCGTACCCGATTTGGTCATTATGAGTACCTTGTCATGCCTTTTGGTCTGTGCAACGCACCGGCAACATTTCAGCACTTTGTTAATGACGTCTTTCATGATTTACTGGATTTATACGTCATCGTTTATCTAGATGATATCTTGGTCTTCTCCGCCTCTCTGATGGAGCACCGCAAACATGTACGAACTGTACTCTCCCGGCTAAGACAGCATGGGCTCTACGCCAAACTTGAGAAGTGCGAATTTGAGCTCCAATCCATCCAATTCTTGGGTTTAATCATCTCTCCTGATGGCATTAAAATGGATCCTCAGAAAGTATCCGCTATTCTGGAGTGGCCTGCACCGACTGACAAAAAAGGGGTACAACGTTTTATTGGCTTCGCCAATTTCTACAGAAAGTTCATCAGGGGATTTTCTTCAATCATAGCTCCCATTACGGAACTTATTAAACAAGGGTGCCGGTTCCACTGGACCCCTAAAGCACAAGAGGCCTTTGGAAAACTCAAAGCGTTGTTTACCTCAGCCACTATTCTTAAACATCCCAATCCTGCCTTGCCTTTCGTCCTGGAGGTGGATGCCTCCGAAGTTGCAGTCGGAGCTGTACTGTCTCAGAGACAGGGTGCCAAAGCACTCCTGTATCCAGTGGGATTCTTCTCACGTAAGCTCTCTCCGTCCGAGAAAAACTATGATGTGGGTGATCGGGAACTTCTGGCCATTAAGGCAGCTCTGGAAGAATGGCGTTATCTCCTGGAAGGAGCAGCACATCCCATCTTGGTCTACACAGACCATAAGAATTTAGAGTACCTAAGAACGGCCAAGAGATTAAAACCCCGGCAGGCCAGATGGGCACTTTTTTTTTTGCGATTTATTTTCCACATCACGTACAGACCTGGATCCAAGAATGTCAAATCCGACGCCCTTTCCCGAATGTTCCTTGACTCTGAAAGAACCTTGTCCCCAGACACCATTCTCCCTTCTGGAAATTTCCTCGTTCTACAGGAAGACATAATCTCTCAAATCAGGCGAGCTTCCTCGAGAATGCCCCCACTTGCTGAAGCCTGTGCCAAGGATGGACTGCTCTGGTTCAAGAATAGGATTGTGGTTCCTGAGGAGCTGAAAGCACGGGTACTAAGCTTGTGCCATGACCACAAACTTGCGGGTCACTTCGGCACACGGAAAACAATTGACCTTGTCCAACGCTCCTTCTGGTGGCCTCATCTTACCAGGGATTGTAAGGCATATGTGGAGTCTTGTGATACGTGTGCCAGAAATAAGACTAGCCGGTCAAGAGCATGGGGCCTACTGAAGCCATTACCAGTCCCAGAGAGACCTTGGGCCATGATCTCTATGGATTTCATCGTGGAGCTCCCACCATCAGAGGGTTTTTCATCCATTTTTGTTGTAGTGGACAGGTTGTCTAAAATGGCCCATTTCCTCCCCATGAAGGGCACCCCCTCAGCCATGGAGACCGCCGCTATCTTCATCAAAGAAATCGTCAGACTACATGGAGTCCCGACCAATATAGTCTCGGACAGAGGCGTCCAGTTCACCTCCAGATTCTGGAGATCCCTTTGTGGTGCCCTTGAGATCGAGTTGTCCTTTTCCTCGGCCTACCACCCTCAGTCCAATGGACAAACCGAGAGGACGAACCAAACCTTGGAGCAATACATCCGCTGTTTTTCAGCTTTTTCCCAAGATGACTGGGCCTCCCTGCTTCCCATCGCAGAGTTCTCTTATAACAACTCTTTACATTCAGCGACTAAACAGTCTCCGTTCTATGCCAACTATGGTTTCCACCCATCCTTCTTACCTGGAGCATTTCCTGAATGCCCTGTTCCTGCAGTTTCCGAGACCTTGAACTTTTTCTCCAATAACAATAAACTGCTACAGGAAACCATGACCAAGGCTCAGGAAGACTATAAGAGGATCTTCGACAGGAAGAGACGAGGAGAACTTATGCTAGAACCTGGCAATTCTGTCTGGCTGTCCACCGCAAACCTCAAGCTAGCTTGTCCATCCAGGAAACTGGGTCCCAAATACCTGGGTCCTTTCTTGATCAAAAGGAAGATCAACAATGTGGCATTTGAATTGGACCTCCCCAATTCCCTGAAAATTCATCCAGTATTCCACGTTTCTCTCCTAAAACCGGTCACGCCTAATTTCTTTCCTGGTCGTTGCATTGGTCCACCCAAACCGATCAAGGTTGATGGCGAAGAGGAGTTTGAAGTGGAAGCAATTCTTGATTGCAGAAGAAGGCGCAATCAGGTACAATATCTGGTGAAGTGGAGGGGCTACGGTCCCGAAGACAATTCGTGGGAACCAGAAAACAATTTGCACGCTAACGATCTCCTTCAATCCTTCAAAACCTCTCATCCCGCAAAGATGGCCCAGCTGGGCATCCGGAGTCTGCCCTTGAGGAGGGGGCACTGTCAGAGAGGTTACCTGGTTGGGCGCCGGGGCGCGCCGGGGCGTGTTGGCGCTCGCGTTCCTGTCCGTGCTGGGGCGCGTGTCCCTGGGGGCGCTGGTGTGTCTAGGCTGGCCGACCGTGGCGTGCGGGGTGGCGTCCGGGCGTTCGTGCGTACGCGCGTTCGCGCTAGCGCGCGTTCGCGTTAGCGCGCGTCCGCCTGTGAGCGCTGCTTGTGACGCGACCCAGTTCGGTGGGCGTGCACGCCGGTGTCGGGGGCGCGCTCGGGCGCGTGCGGGGGCGCGGCGCGCTTTGGCGAATCGGCGCGCGCACGTGCGCGGCGTTTTGGCGCCAATCGGCCTATTTAAGGCTTGCCTCTATGCTGACCCAGTGCTGCCTGATCAAACAGCTCTGTACCTTGTCCGTGATCATCCTGAGTTCCTGTTTCCCTGTTGTGCTTATCCGTTGTGACCCGGCTACCCCTTGGACTATCCTTGATTGCTGCCTGAACCCGACCCCGGCTTGTCTGACCTTGTTTCTGCCTCACCCTCTTGTACCGCTGCTGCCAGCCCGTTGCCGACCTCTGCCTGTGTGTGACCAGCCTGATCGGTTCCTGCCCAGCATCTGCTCTACCCAGTCTGAAGACCTACCGGTTGCTTGCCAGACCATTGTGCTCCAGGACCCTACTACAGGCCCTCATACCACTCCGCATTCGTGGCCTCCTGTCTACTCTATCAGGGGCCCCGAATCGGATACGTAAGGGAGCCTACCCTCTGCCCAAGCGGACTCACCTGTCTGGTAAGTGTGGGACCTGACAGAGAGATCCCTGTCCACCCGCTCTCCTTGGGGTTTTGACTTGGACTGGTGAGACGGGTGGAATGGAAGCTTGGTTTTCTTCAGGGGAGTGTCTGGTCTAAGGGGGGTGGATGTATTTGGAGTAGGAGGGACCGCTTCTGGGGCTACATATGGGGGCGGCTACAGAGGGTCTTGGGGGGGGACTTATACGGTGGTCTCATCTTCCTTGTCTAAGAGGGGGAAGCACTCTTGCAACTTCCTTTTAGACACTCCCTGAGCACAAATTCTAGCCTGTTCTAACCAGTTCTGAGTCGCACCCAAACCATACTTTTTTTTGTTCTTTAGGTCCCAACTTGCTAATTTTTTCAACGAGTTCCTCACACCCTTTAACATTAAGCTTGTTATTAAACCAAATCTTTTTTTCCCACTTAGTACAGTATTTAAAATATTATGCTGGGTCCTTTTTATGCATAAACTTTTTGTCTCCCTCTAAGGGAGTTGCGGGGACGCAGCAGCAGCAGAGACGAGCACACCCCCCCTTTACAGATGTTGTTCCCCATGTCTCTGTTTCTATTGCTTCAGTTTTGGGTTTAAAATACAAGACTGGTAATTCTACTCTTGGACCCTGACAAAATCTATATAACAACAAACAGAAAGTCTAAACTCCCCAAACAACAGGAAATATATTAAAAAAAACAATTTATACCTTTACCTTTTTCACCACAGAAAGTACACTTGGCTGAAGCAGAAACAGTAAAATTAGTCATCTGATCAGAAATCACTCACATACACACATTGCGCGTGCACACACACAAAAGAGGAAGTGCACTTAGATGTCCAGACAATTCCAATACAGTGCTGACTCACAATACCTCTTCTCTTGTGACAGAACTGTCTCTTTTTTTTCTACCTAGGCAGAGGACTTCAGTTTTAGTTACCTTGGCCCCGGTCCAGATGGCCCTGTCTTCAGCACCCCAGAGATTCCCTCTACAGAATCCTACTGGGGTCACCAGTACTCTTATTCTCTCTTAATTAATGTTATTAAACCAAAAAAGAACACAAAGAAAAACAACTTGACTAATACTATCACTATCATACATAGGAAAAATCACCACAATAAAAAGACCACAAGATAACACTATTTCCCCTAGAATCATAAACCAAAGAAAAGGTTCTTACCTTACTCGGAGTGGGAGGACAAGATCTACGGGTAAACAGGTAGACCTCGGACCAAATATCCAGTCTCCAATTGGCCCCTGTTTACGGTCAATCCGACCAGGGGTCTTTCATGGGTGAATATTTTCAGATTACTCACCAACCAACCGGAGGTCCACGGACAATAGCAACCGATAGTCAGATCCAGGACAAGCCCCCACGATGTCAGGAAAATCTCCTGGTCACCTTAGATCAATCAAGACTCCCGGTCCGTAGCAAGGAAGAAGCTTTATTCATAAGTATCAATACATATGGGTGAGGTCCTTACATGCATATATTCAAGCCAGGAGTCACACCCCGTGACCACAGACTTAGCTTTTAATAGTAGTAAAAAGTGGAAGTTACAGGAGTCATAAGTCTGGGCATATGCTGGCAGCTCATTGGACTTAACTTTATTGTCTGCGTCAGCAAACCTTACAATCTTAGAATATTAACATATATAGTTATAGGAAAGAAAAACAATGCTTGTGTGTGTACAGGATATATTCGCCATCTTGCAATACTTCTTATGTGTCCTTAATTAAGCCTATAAGATGGAGAACAGGCACAAACAGTTCTTGATAATCCCAACAGAGGTGTTACTAAAAAATTGTGTCTCTTGCATCATTAATCTCTATTGGTGAAACATGTCTGAACCTAGAATGTCTACTGGTTAGGAGTCTTGTAAGGTCAGGGCAACAACTGAGGACAAGCATCAACAAGCCGCCCTTACGGGGGTAGCACTACATCTGGAATTTTGTCTTTTTTCTGGAGATAAGGTCGCTTTAAAAATATCCCCTGTTCCCAATTCTGGAAACTTTGGAAGTGTAGGTCTGACAATAATGATCTATGAAGTTCTAAAAGTTCTGCAGTCTATGGGCCTCAGAGAAACTCTAATATAGGCTCTCTCCCAGGCTCTATGGCAGGAGAGGAAAATAAACCCAGACAAAATCAATTTAGTTCAACCAAAAGGGCCTGTCAGTAAAAATGATTACCCTCATATGTCCTCTAATCTATTATGACAGGAAGAGAAGCTCTACTGTACATTCAACTTTTGTTTAAAATATTCCACAGAAAAATGTAATCACTGGCACATATGTAATGGTCCTGTCATAGCGCTTTTGTGTGCAGACTGACCCTTTAAGTGCAGGAAACACACATATGGGCCTCTGCAGTACAACCAGCAAACGTTTTGATCCAAAGCTGGCTGTGCTGAGATAGATCTGTTTAGGACATACGGTACATATGACCAGAGCTAGACAATTCACAAATACCAGACAACCAACATGAATAAATGATAACAGCTGACATCTAACTTTTGTGAACAAGTTCTTTTCCCATGTTTTCCCATGTTGCTATGTTCATGGACTGTATTAGAGCATCCCTCCCAAATAAAATTACAAAGAATACTCCTTGCAATAAAAGGCACTGTATACTTACCTCTCCAGCAGGTACTGTGTCCAAGTTTTTTTTTGCTTAATATAGTGTGTGCAGGATTTGGGAGTCTCTGTCGGGTTTTTATTCTTGTGTCCCTATAAGGATGTTTTAGGCTGGCCATGCACGGTTCGAATCCTGACCGGTTCAGCAGGAACTGGCTGAGATTCGTACCGTTAATGGGCAGGCTGAATGTACCATGTTGATCGCTTGATCAACTTAGGTACAACCAGCCCGTGGGATTCTCTTACAAGTATAATGATCATAGTAAAAAAAATGAGCGGTTAACGCTGCGCTCGAAAACAGTATGTTAAAAAATTTGAAATAAATCAAACAAATAAAGCTGCCAGCACCAAAAAAATACACCTAAATGCACCTAAATACAAAACTCAAACCAGTGGAAAACATGGGGTGGGTGCAGCGCTAATACCAGTGTATGTATCAAAATAGAAAAAACAGGAAAAATTAGGTTCCTTTCAAATATTCAGAAGTGGTGAGAATCCCGCAGAGATGACCACAACAGTGGTCTCACCAAGCTCAGGGAATTCGGTCTCCCAAAAACCTAACTAGATGTCCCAAATTGCTGGATCCTGCTGTAAAATATAGGAGGCAGCTCCGTTATTCTTTGGGGCTGCTTTTCTTCATCTGGCACAAAGTGCCTTTACCGTGCAATGAAATTTAAGGAATATCTGGAGTAAAATGTGTAACCACTCATTTTCCCGACTCTTTGCACTCAAGAGCAAACAAACAGCACTGACAAGAAACCCGTAAAAATTCAGCTTCGCCCCAGTATAGTATAATGATCACCATCTTCTCCTGGCGGGGCGCAGCTTCCCCAGCCCACCTCCCCCCCCCCCCCACCTGGAGAAGAAAATCGATAACTCCCCTGTCAGCAGTATTGATGGGGGAATTGTGTGAATTTCTTTTCTGCAACCAACGAAATTTGCACCGTATATGGCCTGCTTTAGGCTCCTTTCACACGGAGCGGATCCAGTCAGCGGACTCTGCCAGCTCAGCGGGAGATCGCTCCATTGATCCCCGCAGAGCCGGCGGATAACACGTCCATCTCTGCTCACTGTGCAGGGATGGACCTGTCAGATCCCCGCTATCCTGTATGGCAGATCGGACGAAAACGGGGCCCCCTGTCCGTTTTCATCTGATCCACTGGACGGATGTCAAATGTATCGCCATACGTCTGTATTGAGAGGATCTTATCGGATCGAATGGCAGGTGTGTGTCAGCGGACACATCTCCGCTGACATCCACCTGCCCATACAAGTCAATGGGTGGCCCGTTCAGATCTGCCTGAAAAACGGACAGGTGGATCCGAGCAGGCTTATCGTGTGAAAGGGGCCTTACTTTTCCAAAACCAGAACCTGCATTCACTATATCTGATCGCCCACAATACACAGAAAATGGAAATGCAATTATTTTAGTAAATATAAATGATAAATACCTTTTCTCATCAACAGTATATAGCAGCCTTGTGACTTGTATCAGTTCCTAGTAAAGCTTGTAGGAGGAGTTTTCATTCTCCCCTGATCCTCTGTCTGGACAGTGCTGATTGGCCCTGTGCTGATCACATGCACTCTCCCAAGAAAAAAGAAACTCTAGCAATACACATTGAGCATGTGCAGCCTGTTCACTGGCTCTGTAAATATCAGGTTATTTTTTTAGAGACAGTGAAAGAAGAGGAGGATCAGAGAGACAAAATCAAACAGCCTTTATACACAATGCAGAGGATTAACCACTTAGGTTGCACAGTGAGTATAACAAGCATGCTTTACTGCGTATACACACTGATTTTACTGTTGTGGGTTTAGTAACCCTTTAATGTGTGGTCAACATTTTACATCAACAGCCAACAAAGGTGGATTTCTACACTCACCTCCAATTTAAAGGGGGCTTCTACATGGACAACCAATGTAAGGGAGGATTCGATCTAAGGCTAGGGAAAAAATCAATTCAAATCTTGAATCGAGTTCAGAGGTCAAATCGATTCAAAATTTCAGCAAATCGATTTTTTTAGTTTTTTTTTTTTTTCACTGCGCCAGTCCTAAAGGGGGCTAGGCCGAAGCCGCGGCCTCGCCTAAAAACTTTTTTTTACTGATTACCAATAGATATAAAGAGGAGTTTCTACACTGGCCGCCAATGTAATGTGAATTTACACTGACCACTAATGTAATGGGGATTTACAGTGACCACTAATGTAATGGGGATTTACACTGACCTCTAATGTAATAGAAGCATTTACAGTAATCACCAATGTAAGGAGGGATTTACACTGACCACCAATGTAAGGGGGACCTTCACACTGGCCACTAGTGTGAATGAAAGGATTGTACACCAAGCCCCCATGTAATGAGAAGATTTACACTGACCACAAAGGTAACTTAGAGACACTTAGCCTACGTTCACATTTGTGTGTATCGGGAATGCATGCAATATCACTTTCCTGACACCACAGAAACATGCTGCCCATTAGCAGATACACAGCAGTGCCATTAATTGTTAATGACACCCTCACGCATATGCTGAGATGTGCTTATTCGCATGCACCAAAATTGAAGGTGCTTTGGCACCATGTTATTTTGAAAAAGGTTTCCTCCTCCAATTTGCTTACCTTTGCAGAACAAGCTGATGCTAGACTAAATGACCAAAGTTGTAGGCAGGACTTTCAAGCATGCCCCTTTACCTTCCCAGTGGGCAGCAATCAGCAGAGGTGGTGGTGGATATGACCTCAGGGGGCCTGATATATATATGAATGCCGCATCTTTTTACATATCTATGCAGCTGTCCGTGGCCATTTACATATTAATGCCACCGCTATTTACATATCAATGCAGGTTATTTTCATGTAAAGTGATCTGAGTCATCTGTACATGGCAATAGGGCAGAGTTGGGCAGTATTAGGAACAGAACTTCACACTGAGATATCGGGACACAGCGTGGGACCAAAACTTCAAGGGACAAGGAATTTAAACTGGGATAGTTGGCAAGTATGAGGCAGCTGCTTTGGGCTCCACAACAATGATGGGGCCCAGGGCAGCTGCCCCCTTTTCTCTGCCCTAAAGACGGCCCTGGACACAGCAGTGGGAGCCATTGGCTGCTGTCAATCACAGCCAGTGAGGAGGAAACAGGGGGTGGGGCTGAGTCCCATTCTGTGTGTTGATGAACACACAAAGCGGGTCTCGGGAGCGAGCACGCACAAGTACCCCCATAGCAAGCGGCTTGCAAAGGGGGGCACTCAGCAGGGAGGACGAGGACACGAGAAGAGGAGGATCAGGACTGCTCTGTGCAAAACCATTACACACAGCAGGTAAGTTTGATATGTTTGTTATAGTTTTTTTTTTCCTTTAGTATCACTAAGTCAGTGGCGAAGCTTCGTGAGGGCAGCCAATACACTCGCCCTGGGTGCAACATTTAGGGAGGGCGCAAATTATTACTGTGCCATCCCAAGTGTATTGTGCTGTGGCCAAGTGCCTCCCCTGGCCCCCTACACCTCCGATGAGGCATACCCTGGGCATTCCTCGCAGCACCCGCCCAGGGACTCCTCTGGTCCAGCCTGTCGCCTGTGATCCCTCGTGTTCGGGGGGTCTGTGTGTGTGAGAATGGCGGAGGGTGGGGGCTGTGCTCGGTGTAGGGTATAGCGGTGGAGCTTCCGTTGGGGCATACCGAGGAGCAGCTGGGTGGCGGAACTCCAAAACAGTCCCTAGTGCTGGGGAGAGCCCTATTCAGATGGACGATCATAGTGGCCATAGAGATGTGAGCAAAATCCACCTATCTACATTGTATTATGTGTGAGGGGGAGGGGGTAATGTGAGTAGTGCAGTAAGTAGGAATCAGGTAGGTCAGTGTAGTGGTCAGTGTATGGATCAGGTAGGTCAGTGTATCTTAGTGTAGTGGTCAGGTAGGTTAGTGTAGGGATCATATAGGTCAGCGTAGTAGTCAGGTAGGTCAGCATTAGGGATCAGGTAGGTTAGTGTAGTGATCAGGTTGGTCAGTGTAGGGATCAGGTAAGTTAGTGTAGGGATCAGGTAGGTTAGTGTATCTTAGTGTAGTGGTCGGGTAGGTCAGTGTAGGGATCAGGTAGGTTAGTGTAGGGGTCAGGTAGGTCAGCGTAGTAGTCAGGTTGATCAGTGTAGGGATCAGGTAGATCAGTGTATTGGTCAGTGTATGGATCGGGTCGTTAGTGTATCTTGGTGTAATGTTCAAATAGGTCAGTGTAGGGATCGGGTAGGTTAGTGTAGGGATCAGGTAGGTCAGAGTAGAGATCAGGTAGGTTAGTGTAGTGATCAGATTGGTCAGTGTAGGGATCAGGTAGGTTAGTGTAGTGATCAGATTGATCAGTGTAGGGATCAGGTAGGTTAGTGTAAGGGGCAGGTAGGTCAATGTAGGGGTCAGGTAGGTCAGTGTAGGGATCAGGTAGGTAAGTGTATTGGTCAGGTAGGTCAGTGTAGTAGACAGGTAAGTCAGTGTAGTGGTCAGGTAGGTCAAATTCGTGGACAGGTAGGTCAGTGTAGTGGTCAGTGTAGGAATTAGATAGGTCAGTATAGTGGACAGGTAGGTTAGTGTAGTGGTCAGGTAGGTCAGTGTAGTGGACAGATAAGTCAGTGTAGTGGTCAGGTAGGTCAGTGTAGTGGTCAGTGTAGGGATCAGGTCAGTGTAGTGGACAGTAGGTCAGTCTAGTGGTCAGTGTAGTGGACAAGTAGGTTAATGTAGTGGACAGGTAGGTTAGTGTAGTGGTCAGGTAGGTCAGTGTAGGGATCAGGTAGGTCAGTGTAGGGATCAGGTAGGTTAGTGTGGTGGTCAGGTAGGTCAGTCTAATGATCAGTGTATTGGACAGGTAAGTCAATGTAGTATCAGGTAGGTCAGTGTAGGGATCAGGTAGGTTAGTGTAGTGATCAGACAGGTCAGTGTAGGAATCAGGTAGGTCAGTATAGGAATCAGGTAGGTTAGTGTACGGGCTGGTAGGTTAGTGTAGGGATCAGGTAGGTTAGTGTAGTGATCAGGCAGGTCAGTGTAAGAATCAGGTAGGTCAGTGTAGGGATCAAGTAGGTTGGTGTAGTGGTCAGGTAGGTTAGTGTAGTGGTCAGTGTAGAGATCAGGTAGGTTGGTGTAGTGGTCAGGTAAGTTAGTGTAGTGGTCAGGTAGGTCAGTGTAGTGGACAGGTAGGTCAGTTTAGTGGACAGGTAGGTCAGTGGTCAGTGTAGGGATCAGGTAGGTTAGTGTAGTGGTCAGGTAGGTCAGTGTAGTGGACAGGTAAGTCAGGGTAGTGGTCGGGTAGGTTAGTGTAGTGGACAAGTAGGTCAGTGTAGGGATCAGGTAGGTTAGTGTAGTGGTCAGTGTAGGGATTAGGTCAGTGTAGTGGACAGGTAGGTCAGTCTAGTGATCAGTGTAGTGGACAGGTAAGTCAATGTAGTGGCCAGGTAGGTTAGTGTAGTTGTCAGGTAGGTCAGGGTAGGGATCGGGTAGGGATCAGGTAGGTCAGTGTAGGAATCCGGTAGGTCAGTGTAGTGGTCAGTTAGGTCAGTGTAGTGGACAGGTAAGTCAGTGTAGTAGACAGGTAGGTCAATCTAGTGGATAGGTAGGTCAGTGTAGGGATCAGGTAGGTTAGTTTAGTGGTCAGGTAGGTCAGTGTAGTGGACAGGTAAGTCAGTGTAGTGGACAGGTAGGTCAATCTAGTGGACAGGTAGGTCAGTGTAGGGATCTGGTAGGTTAGTTTAGTGGTCAGGTAGGTCAGTGTAGTGGACAGGTAAGTCAGGGTAGTGGTCAGGTAGGTCAGTGTAGTGGACAGGTAGGTCAGTGTAGTGGTCAGTGTAGGGATCAGTTAGGTCAATGTAGTGGACTGGTAGGTTAGTGTAGGGATCAGGTAGGTCAGTGTAGGAATCAGGTAGGTTAGTGTAGGAATCAGGTAGGTTAGTGTAGGCAACAGTTAGGTTAGTGTAGGGGCAGGTAGATCAATGTAGGGATCAAGTAGGTTAGTGTAGTGGTCAGGTAGGTCCATGTAGGGTTCAGGTAGGTTAGTGTAGTGGTCAGGTAGGTCAGTGCAGAGATCAGGTAGGTTAGTGTAGTGGTCATGTTAAGTTAGTGTAGTGGTCAGGTAGGTCAGTGTGGTGGTCGGGTAGGTCAGTGTATGGATCAGGTAGGTCAGTGTATTGGTCAGTGTAGTAATCAGGTCAGTGTAGTGGACAGATAGGTTAGTCTAGTGATCAGTGTAGTGAACAGGTAGGTCAATGTAGTGGACAGGTAGGTCAGTGTAGGGATCAGGTAGGTCAGTATAGTGATCAGGTAGGTCAGTGTAGGAATCGGGTAGGTTAGTGTAGTGGTCAGGTAGGTTTAGTGTAGTGGTCAGTGTAGGGATCAGGAAGGTTAGTGTAGTGGTCAGTGTAGGAATCATGTAGGTTAGTGTGGTGGTCAGATAGGTCATGTAGTGGACAGGTAGGTCAGTGTAGTAATCAGATAGGTCAGTGTAGTGGAAAGGTAGGTGTTTAGTGGACAGGTAGGTCAGTGTAGGCATAGGCGTGCGCAGGGGGTGTGCCGTGTGTGCCTGGGCATACCCTAATCACCTTGAGAGGCGCCGATTCCCCCTGTTGCTATTGCACCAATGCCCCCGAACGGGGCTCCTAAAAAAAATTGTAAAAAATATAATAAAAATAAAAAACTACTGCCACTGTCCACTGCCCTACTAACACTGTCCATGTTTTTAATACATTTGGGGTGCACACCCTAATGCAATAGGTCGCGCACACCTATGAGTGTAGGAATCAGGTAGTTCAGTGTAGGAATCAGGTAGGTCAGTGTATTGGTCAGGTAGGTCTGTGTAGTGGCCAGGTAGATCAGTGTAATCGGTCAGGTAGATCAGTGTAGTGATCAGGTAGGTCAGTGTAGTGGTCAGGTAGGTCTGTGTACTGGTCAGTTCAGGAAACTAGTTGGTCAGGTAGGTCAGTACTACTGTACTAGTGGAAGGAACTCAGGAAGTGCTAAAAGTACACGGTTTAGGGGGCACAAATGACTTGCCTTGCACCAGGCGCTGGCAACTCACGCTATGCCACTACTTTAAGTAAAGCCAGAGTCATGAATGTATTTTGCCCTAAGTTTTAACAAATATAAGAGGAGTAATACTATGTATATTCCAAATATGCCCTTTAAAAACACCGTTTATTCCCCATGCATGTTACATGGTATATCCAGTCTGCAAATCAACCAACATACTCAGTTCTACATTTTTTATTTTAAAACATATAAAACATTTTCGGGGTCCCAGGCAGCATGAATGTCCCCTGCCCTTGCTTGTGCCATCTGTATTTTTAACTACACAAGACGGATAGGGCCCTATGCTTTAACTCTGCCCTTGGCCCTGTTTGATGTTAATACAGCTCTAAGAATACCTATAGATTTATGTAAACATAAGAGCACAGGGACATTTGTAACGTTTTGCTTATATACAGTCAATTGCAGTACAGTGAACTTAATCTGACTACAAAACCAACACTATATATAGACATCATCAAAAGAGAGAACATAATGATCACTGCCATTTAATGAAGTTAAGATTAATATCATTATAAGTACAGTTGAATGTAAGTTAAATGTTTGCCTTCTAATACTCCGAGGCATCTAACAGTGTAAGAGAGGAAACCTAAACACTGAATTACACAGTATAATAAGGAGAGAGTAAGTTATGTCGTTTAGTGATGGTATGCTGGGTGATAAAATAGATATTTCGGTATGGTGGCAAATGGTGTGGCCAAATGTAAGAACTCCAGCATATTTTAAAGAATCTTACATACTGTTGGATTTAAAGCCGAAGTCCTGTAAAAATTAGGATTATAAATTAGGCCATGTCTGCTAATGTTCTTTATAAAGAGGACAGCTGCTCTCACAACTTTCTCTCATTACTTTCGCAAACACTTGGGAGGCCAGAGCATGCTGCTCTACAGAGAAACATTGTGTGGCATCAGCTTTGATATAAGCCATTGGAATTTGGGGATCTGGGCACAAGATCCATTTTCAAGCAGTTGTGGAAATTGTTTTATTTTCCCTTAGAATTTATTTGGTTGTTGACAACAAACTGCTAATGTTGTATCTGACAAAGGAAAAAGGCCCTGTTCACATGGATCGGATCCGTTTTTTCTCAGCAGGGGATCTATTCGCTGATCTTTTGCTGAGCAGAGCGAGCGGATGACAGGTCTGTGCCTGCCCCGCTTATGCATAACTTAGTTACACCGCGGCAGAGCGGCTCTCCTGCACCGTACTATGTACATAGTATGTGATCCGGAACTTCCGGGTAGGGGGGCGTGTGCTCGTGCCACTGGCGCCACAACTGTGCCAATAGATGTCCACTGGCACCCACTGATTGGTGAGGACAGACACAGAACAGAGTTCTGACGGGCGAAAGTGATGGATTTTGTGTCCCTGCAAAGCAGGGAATAAAATCCATCACTTCCCTTAGTAAGAGAAGCACACGTGGTAAACACAAACACTGGTTAGGCACACAATTAACCCTTTGATATCCCTAGATGTTTAATCCCTTTCCAGCCAGTGCCATTAGTACAGTGACAGTGAATATTTTTAGCACTGATCACGATATTAGTGTCACTGATCACGATATTAGTGTCACTGATCACGATATTAGTGTCACTGGTTCCCAGAAAGTGTCAGTTAGCGTCAGACTGTCCTGCAATATTGCAGTCCCACTATAAGTCGCTGATCCCTGCCAATACTAGTATAAAAATAAATAAATAAAAATTACAGTATAGATCCCATAGTTTTTAAACGCTATAATTTTTGTGCAAACCAATCAATATACGCTTATTGGGATATAGCAGAATACATATTGGCCTAAATTCATGAAGAAATTAGATTTTTTTACATTTTCTTATGAGATATGTTTTATAGCAGAAAGTAAAAAATATTGTTTTTTTTCAAAATTATCGTTTTTTTGTTCATAGCAAAAAAATACAAAATCCAGTACTGATCAAATACCACCAAAATAAAGCTCTATTTCTGGGAAGAATGACATAAATTTAATTTGGGTACAGCGTTGCAGAACCAAGCAATTGTCAGTTAAAATGACGCAGTGCCGTATTGCAAAAAATTTCCTGGTCATGAAGGAGGGTAAATCTTCCGGAGCTGCTGTCCGTTTGCATTTGACTACCCCCAATTCGGTCAGACAGAGGGGAACAGCTCCCTTTCTGTTTGCTCTTGTCGCATCGGATTGGAGGTTGGGGGTTGTAAATAGACACAAGGCCATTTACATCTGCCACTCCATAAAAGAAAATGAAGGTTCCGATCGGGTCCAGACTGGTGGACCCGATCAACCCATTCACTTGTGTGAATGGGGCCTCAAGCTGTTGTAGCCAGTTTGAAACTTAAACAGCAGTGTGGACATAACTACCTGTACATTAAAACTCCCTTTTTAAAGCTGTCTACCTAAGGAAATGATGAAAGAAAGCTAAGCCAATCACCTTTAACCACTTGCCGACCGCCTACTGCACTTGTACAGGTTGGCTCTATCGCGTGAAACTGCCGACCGGTACGTCATTTCGTGCAATAGACACTGGGGGGCGCACGCGTGCTGATTGGACACAGGGGATGCCAATCAGCGGTTTCGGCGCACCCAATGTCCCCCGGCCACCTGCGATCGTTCCTGGGAGAGGCAGAGCGGTGATCTGCCTATGTAAACAAGCCAGATCGCCGTTCTGACAGGGGAAAAGATAGGGATCTTGTGTTCCTGCTAGGCAGGAACACGGATCTCTCTCTTTACTTAGTCAGAGCAACCCCCACACAGTTAGCAAGCACCAGCTAGGCACACAGTTAACCCTTTGATCACCTCTGATGTTAACCCCTTCTCAGCCAGTGTCATTAGCACAGTAACAGTGCATATTTTTAACCACCATTACTAGCAAAAAATAACTTGATTTGATTGTAACCGTATTAGTGCAATTGTGACAAAGTAAATTGAGTACTGTCCGTGATACTTTTTTTATTTGCACTAACATACAATTTTTCAGGACAAGCTTTCGGGGTATGTCCCCTTCTTCAGGGTTTATACCCTGATGTGATTTTTTTTTTTTCGTTAACTTTCTTTAAAAAAAATTGTGAATCAGTACTGCTTGGACCTTGAAGAAGGGGACACACCCCGAAAGCTTGTCCTGAAAAATTGTATGTTAGTGAAAATAAAAAAAGTATCACGGACAGTACTCAATTTTCTCTAGCAAAAAATAAAAAATAAATAAAAATACCATAAAAATATCCCATAGTTTGTAAACGCAATAACTTTTGCGCAAACCAATCAATGTACACTTATTGGGATTTTTTTTACCAAAAATATGTAGCAGAATACATATTGGCCTAAACTGATGAAGAAATTAGATTTTTTACATTTTTTATTGGATATGTTTTATAGCAGAAAGTAAAAAATATTGTTTTTTTTTGTTTTTTTGTTTTTCAAAATTGTCGGTCTTTTTTTGTTTATAGCGCAAGAACTAAAAATCGCAGAAGTGATCAAAAACCACCAAAAAAAAAGCTCTATTTGTGGGGAAAAAACATTTTATTTGTGTGCAGTGTCACACGACCGCGCAAATGTCAGTTAAAGTATCGCAAAAAATGGCCTGGTCATTAAGGGGGTAAAACCTACTGGGGCTGAAGTGGTTAAAGTGATTGTAATGGTTTGTTTTTTTTTTCCTTTAAAGATAACAAACATGTTATACTTACCTCCTCTGTGCAGTTGGTTTTGCACAGAGCAGCCCAAATCCTCCTCTTCTCGGGTCCCTCTGCTGTTCCTGGCTCCTCCTCCTATCGAGTGACCCTCAGCCAGCAGCCTGCTACAGGCGACACCCGAACCGAGTTAGAGCTCTGTGTATCTATTCAGACACAGAGCCCCGCCCCCTCTCTCCCCTGATTGGCTGACTGATTTTGATTGCCAGCCGCAGGAGCCAATGGCAACACTGCTGTGTCTCAGCCAATCAGGAGAAGTCTCTGGGACAGCTAAGACACTCATGGACATCGCTGGAGAGAGAACGGGCTCAGGTAAGTAATTAGGGGGTGCTGGGGACACTGCTACACACAGAAGGTTTTTTATCTTAATGCATAGAATGCATTAAGATAAAAAAAACCTTCTGCCTTTACAACTCCTTTTCTTCACTATTGTCAACACTGTGAAACAATCTTTAAATGTATCTAGGGGCTTTTGAATCTAGTAATAGTGTTCTTGACAACTAAGACACCTTTGCAGAAGGCAACAATTGTATATGTCCAAAAATAGTGTGTTATATCTGGAGGAGGGGTAATACATAATGGGACTTTCAGGAGATACTTTGGAAGTACTGTGGAGGGGGAAGTCCAAAGAGCCATGAAAAACTCAGAAAGTTCTATAGATGATCTTAGCTTCATCTTTTTCTACATCTCACTAATAATTGTTTTGCTAAGGTTCAGCCACCCAGTTTAGATGCTTTTAAAAATATTATCAGGGGGAAAGATCGTATGAGAAAAAAAACATTATCTAGTGGCATTTGTTATCACAAGACAAGGACAGAGGATCTTTGAAAAGATGGATCTTTTCTCCTTGACTGAAGAAAGGATGTGTGAAAGATGCTGCTGAAGTCTAAAATTAGACACTGCGCTTTTGGTAGATAAGACAACATTTTTACCTGCTCAAAGTGTAAAAATTGTATTTTTACGTAGGGTCTTCCTGGCGCAGAGCTGGAGAAAATATTAGATTGTATGATTTGTCAATCAAGTTTTGCAGTGCCACAATTCCTCTTGAAGCCCAGAATTTATTGTGAATTTCCCTTGGGGAAAGCGGTGGAAGAAATCAGACATAAAGGTAGCAAATTCTCCTTTAAATTTCTAAAGGGTCAAGATATCTAAAACTGTAATTTTAATTTATGGCTGATGCCAGATAGTAAAACCACCTCACAATTTCGGTGCTAAAAGTGTTACTAAACCCAGTAATATGAAAATAGTTTGTTCCCCCCCCCCCCCCCCCCACAGTGCCCACAGCTTATAAATCTTTATTTTATATTAAAATATTGCCACTATATACCTTTTTGGCTGATCTGTATATCACGGTCAGTGATAAACTGCACAGTTTTCTCAGTGCTGAGAGTTCAGGTAGGAGGAGATTTCCACTTCAGCCTGTATACACGCCCACTTGTGTGATGTCAATATCATGTGACCTGGCTAGCTCTGAGAACAGGTAAATGTTCTCTCCAGCATAAAAAGAAACAACTGAGCATGTGCAGGTTGGCTACCCTGCCTGTTAAATATTTACATAGTAGGTGAGGTTGAAAAAAGACACAAGTCCATCAAGTCCAACCTATGTGTGTGATTTTATGTCAGTAAAAGCAATTAGCTGGCTTTCCCCAGATGGACAGTGCAGGAGGGCGAGGATCTGTCCATACAGGATAACACAGCCTTTTTACACAATGTAGAGGATCTCTTAAGTTACACAGTGAGTATAACAAGCATGCTACGCTGCATATACATACAGATTTTACTGTTGTGGGTTTAGTAACACTTTAACCACTTCAGCCCCGGAATAATTTATCCCCTTCCTGACCGGGCCAATTTTTGCGATACGGCCCTGCGTCGCTTTAACTGATAACTGCGCGGTCGTGCGACGTTGTACCCAAACAAAATTGACGTCCTTTTTTTCCCACAAATAGAGCTTTCTTTTGGTGGTATTTGATCACCTCTGCGGTTTTTATTTTTTGCGCTATAAACAAAAAAAGACAGACTATTTTGAAAAAAAAGCAATATTTTTTACTTTTTGCTATAATAAATATCCCAAAAAAAATATAAAAAAAACCAATATTCTTCATCGGTTTAGGCCAATATGTATTCTTCTACATATTTTTGGTAAAAAAATCGCAATAAGCGTATATTGATTGGTTTGCGCAAAAGTTATAGCGTCTATAAAAAAGGGAATAGATTTATGGCATTTTCATTATTATTTTTTTTTTTTACTAGTAATGGCGGCGATCTGCGATTTTTGTTGAGACTGCGACATTGCGGCGGGCAGATCGGATACTGTTCACTGTTTTGGGACCATTGACATTTACGACTAAAATTAAAATGGCAATTTTGTCAAAAGACTAAGACTAAAACTAAATTGAAATTTGACTTCAAAATTAACACTGGTCTGTAGTGCATGTTCATACCCCAATACCTTAAATAATATATGAGATTTTTCACTCCAGCAGTATATAATTAGTTTGGAAATTGTAGAGAAATGTTAACTAATGCATTACAATTTAATTACACCCATTAGATTTTAGATGACTAAAATGAGTTGTAGTCGACTAAAAGGTACTGGAGATTTTAGTCGACTAAAACGTGGGACATTTTAGTCGACTAAAATGTACTGGAGATTTAGTCGACTAAATATGACTAAAACTAAAACATTTGCAAAAGACTAAAATGGGACCAAAATTAAAATGCCATTCTACTCTTAAGACCAAGACTAAAACTAAATTGAAATATGCTGCCAATATTAACATTGGATCCAACCTCCGGCCGGCGGCACCGCTCCCGGAGTTACTTCCGGGCATCGCAGGCTCCGGCGCTGTGATTGGCCAGAGCCACAATTAAGTCACTCCTGCGCATGCGCGCGGGAGCCGCTGGTAGCCGCACACTAACTGAAGCAACGGCATGAACAGGCCATTGCTTCAGTGTGCATGTGCTGATGATGTTGACACATGCAGATTACAGGGAATATCTCCTAGACCGTGCAGGTTTAGGAGATATCCGGGGTAGCTAAAGGTAAGCCTTATTATAGGCTAATGCCCCGTACACATGATCGGAATTTCCGTTGGAAAAATTTGGATGATTCTTCCGACAGAATTCCACTCAAGCTTGGCTTGCATACACACAGTCACACAAAAGTTCTCTGAACTTTCGACCGTCAAGAGCGCGGTGACGTACAATACTACGACGAGCCGAGAAAATGAAGTCCAATGCTTCCTAGCATGCGTCTAATTGCTTCCGAGCATGCGTGTTTTTTTGCGTGTCGGAATCGCATACAGACAAACGGAATTTCCGTCAAGAACTTTTTCCGTCGAAAAAATAGAGAACCAGCTCTCAATCTTTTGCTGGCGGAAATTCAGACAGAAAAAGTTGGATGGAGCATACACACGGTCGGAATATCCGACCAAAAGCTCCCTTCACACTTTTTTTGACAGAAATTCCGACCGTGTGTATGCAGCATTACCTGCAGTCAAAATTGTAAGGGTTTACAACTACTTTAAATTTATGCTTAGAAGATGCCTATTCACTGCATGTGGTGTTATGGAATAGGTAGTACAATTTAATAGGCAGCACCACCATATTTTGGCATCACATACAGTATTTTGGAAGCGTAATTGATTTTTTTACTTTTACAATTAGCTTGGCTTAAATACAATTACAGCTCCCCAATCTGAATCATTTCATCTTAAAAAACAAAATGTATTTTTTGGGTAGTTTTGGCTGTGACACTTATTATTATTATTATTATTTTTGTAATCAAATGATTTGACTGTTGGAAGTAGCAGTCACAACACATCTAAAAGTTTACTTACAGTATCTCACAAAAGTGAGTACAGCCCTCACATTTTTGTAAATATTTTATTCTATCTTTTTATGTGACAACACTAAAGAAATAACACTTTGCTACAATGTAAAGTAGTGAGTGTACAGCTTGTATAACAGTGTAAATTTGCTGTCCCCTCAAAATAACTCAACACACAGTCATTAATGTCTAAACCGCTGGCAACAAAAGTGAGTACACCCCTAAGTGAAAATGTTCAAATTGGACCCAATTAGCCATTTTCCCTCCCCTGTGTCATGTGACTCATTAGTGTTACAAGGTCTCAGGTGTGAATGGGGAGCAGGTGTGATAAATTTGGTGTTATCTCTCTCACTCTCTCATACTGGTCACTGGAAGTTAAACATGGCACCTCATGGCAAAGAACTCTCTAAGGATCTGAAAAAAATAATTGTTGCTCTACATAAAGATGGCCTAGGCTATAAAAAGGTTGCCAAGACCCTGAAACTGATCTGCAGCATGGTGGCCAAGACCTTACAGCGGTTTAACAGGACAGGTTCCACTCAAAACAGGCCCCGCCATGGTCGACCAAAGAAGTTGCGTGCACAGAGTCATATTCAGAGGTTGTTTTTGGAAAATGGATGTATGATTGCACCCAGCATTGCTGCAGAGGTTGAAGGGGTGGGGTGTCAGCCTGTCATTGCTCAGACCATACGCCGCACACTGCATCAAATTGGTTTGCATGGCTGTCGTCCCAGAAGGAAGCCTCTTGCAAAGATGATGCACAAGAAAGCCCGCAAACAGTTTGCTGAAGACAAGCAGACTAAGGACATGGATTACTGGAACCATGTCCTGTGGTCTGATGAGACCAAGATAAACGTATTTGGTGCAGATGGTGTCAAGCATGTGTGGCGGCAACCAGGTGAGGAGTATAAACAGGGCCAGATTAAGAGCATCATGGGCCTGGTGCTGAGGATTTTGGTGGGCCTTTTTATGGAAACAAAATGAAAAAGCAAACAATTTTTCGCTAAAACGAATTAAATATACTCTCACCAGTAATACCAGCCATGCAGCCTCTGAGCAGCAGCAATACCACCTGCTATGCGGTCTCTCACCAGCAGCAAGATAGGGAGACCACATTTCCAAACTGTCATTTAGGGACAACTCCCTCTTCCCAAAAAAAAAGATGAGCGTGGAGGATGTAGTCTCAGGGTTGGCAGGGAAATCGGCAGTGGAGGTGATTTGTCAGGCAAATGGCTGGTATTAGTACTTAAAATCAATCATCCTGACACCATGCTTGATATGGTGTCAGGATGATCAAATTCCATTATTTCAGTTACTACATTGTAATATATAGTGAAATAGTTCAACTCACCATCATGCAGAATCAGTGGGAACCTGAGCTTGTCACTTGCCACCAGATGCAGCTTGTCACTTGCCACCCATAGCCTGCCACCAGATACTGTGTGCCACTTGCAACCAGATACAGTGTGCCACTTGCAACCAGATACAGTGTGCCACTTGCTACCCACAGCCTGCTACTTGCCACTAGCAGCCTGCCACCAGATACAGCGTGCCACTTGCCACCAGCAGCCTGCCACCAGATACAATATGCCACTTGCCACCAGATACAGTGTGCCACTTGCCACTAGCAGCCTGCCACCAGATACAGTGTGCCACTTGCCACCAGCAGCCTGCCACCAGATACAGTGTGTCACTTGCCACCAGCAGCCTGTCACCAGATACATTGTGCCACTTGCCACCAGATACAGTGTGCCGCCTGCCACCAGATACAGTGTTTCACATGCCACCACCAGCCTGCCACTTCCTACCGACAGCCTGCCACCAGATACAGTGTGCCACTTGCCACCACCAGCCTGCCACCAGATACAGTGTGCCACTTGCCACCAGCAGCCTGCCACCAGATACAGTGTGTCACTTGCCACCAGCAGCCTGTCACCAGATACATTGTGCCACTTGCCACCAGATACAGTGTGCCGCCTGCCACCAGATACAGTGTTTCACATGCCACCACCAGCCTGTCACCATATACATTGTGCCACTTGCCACCAGATACAGTGTGCCACTTGCCACCAGCAGCCTGCCACCAGATACAGTGTGTCACTTGCTACCAGCAGCCTGCCACCAGATACAGTGTGTCACTTGCCACCAGCACCCTGCCATCAGATACAGTGTGCCACTTGCCACCAGCAGCCTGCCACCAGATACAGTGTGCCACTTGCCACCAGCAGCCTGCCACCAGATACAGTGTCACTTGCCACCAGCAGCGTGCCACCAGATACAGTGTGCCACTTGCCACCAGCAGCCTGCCACCAGATACAGTGTGCCACTTGCCACCAGCAGCCTGCCACCAGATAGTGTGCCACTTGCCACCAGCAGCCTGCCACCAGATACAGTGTGCCACTTTCCACCAGCAGCCTTTCACCAGATACAGTGTGCCACTTGCTACCAGCAGCCTGCCACCAGATAGTGTGCCACTTGCCACCAGATACAGTGTGCCACTTGCCACCAGCAGCCTTTCACCAGATACAGTGTGCCACTTGCTACCAGCAGCCTGCAGATACACTGTGCCACTTGCCACCAGCACCCTGCCACCAGATACAGTGTGCCACTTGCCACCAGCAGCCTTCTATCAGATACAGTGTGCCACTTGCCAACCACAACCTGCCACCAGATACAGTGTGCCACTTGCCACCAGCAGCCTTCCATCAGATACAGTGTGCCACTTGCCAACCACAGCCTGCCACCAGATACAGTGTGCCACTTGCCACCAGCAGCCTGCCACCAGATGGTGTGCCACTTGCCACCAGCAGCCTGCTACCAGATACAGTGTGCCACTTTCCACCAGCAGCCTTTCACCAGATACAGTGTGCCACTTGCTACCAGCAGCCTGCCACCAGATAGTGTGCCACTTGCCACCAGATACAGTGTGCCACTTGCCACCAGCAGCCTTTCACCAGATACAGTGTGCCACTTGCTACCAGCAGCCTGCAGATACACTGTGCCACTTGCCACCAGCACCCTGCCACCAGATACAGTGTGCCACTTGCCACCAGCAGCCTTCTATCAGATACAGTGTGCCACTTGCCAACCACAACCTGCCACCAGATACAGTGTGCCACTTGCCACCAGCAGCCTTCCATCAGATACAGTGTGCCACTTGCCAACCACAGCCTGCCACCAGATACAGTGTGCCACTTGCCACCAGCAGCCTGCCACCAGATGGTGTGCCACTTGCCACCAGCAGCCTGCTACCAGATACAGTGTGCCACTTGCCACTAGCAGCCTGCCACCAGATACAGTGTGCCACTTGTCACCTGCAGCCTGGCACCAGATACAGTGTGCCACCAGCAGCCTTTCACCAGATACAGTGTGCCACTTGCCACTGACAGCCTGTCACCAGATACAGTGTGTCACTTGCCACCAGCAGCCTGCCACTAGCAGCGTGCCACCACATACAGTGTGCAACTTGCCATCAGATGCAATGTGCCACTTGCCACCAGCAGCCTGACCCCAGATACAGCGTGTTACTTGCCACCAGCAGCCTGCCACTTCCTCCAGGACTCTTCCAGGATGGGTAGAAGGGACAGGGCCTGCATAGTCAAACAAATCCCTGGAGCCCCCACCCCTCCTCATCTGGGATGGTATGGTTGTGTGTAAAATGAATGCCAGGAGTACTGATCAGACCAAGTTCTACAGAGGGGGGTGTGTACAGCCTTTGGGCTCACACTGGTGTGCAGCAGTTTGGGCGCACTGCTTGTGTATCTGCAGTTTTAGCTGCAGACCTATTGCTTTATATCAGGTTGCATATTTTTGCCGCATTTTCTGACAGTGCGCCAAAGATAAAATGCAGCACGCAGGAATTTTGGTGCGCTTTCAGAAAAAACATGCAACCTAATAGAAATCAATAGGACTATGGGTAATATGCAGGAAAACTGCGGATACACCAGCAATGGGCCAAGACACAGCAAAGCAGTGTGAACCTACCTAAAAGCAGAAGGAGCCGAGTCTACATATTGACTGCAGTTATAAGAGCCATTGCTGAAGATAAAGGTAAAAGAGGGGGAGAGAAGGGAGATAAGAGTCCAGTCACTGAGCTCACACTTGGATGGTCGGAAGCTTATCACTCAGATATGTGTTCAGTTCACCTTCTATCTGCCGGCTGCTCTGTTCATAATTTCCCAACCCACACGGCTCCTTCACTGCACACAGAGAGAGAAGAGAGAGGGGAGGGGGAAGGCAGAGCCATTTGTGTAGGGGGGGAACTGTGCACTGTGACACTAATAACCACAGTAAGCCAACACAGATGCAGCCAGACACCCCTACATTTACACACAGCTTCTCCTGTCCCATAGAAGTTTACGGACAGGAGAAATTGGGCTTATACTGCTGCTGGGAGGGCCGATTTTAAGGCAGGGGCCTGGAGCTGCAGCTCCATCAGCCCCTATGTTAATCCGGCCCTGAGTATAAAGACAAGTGTGTCTTGCCTACAGTCAAGCATGGTGGTGGGAGTGTCATGGTCTGGGGCTGCATGAGTGCTGCCAGCACTGGGGAGCTACAGTTCATTGAGGGAACCATGAATGCCAACATGTACTGTGACATACTGAAGCAGATCATGATCCCCTCCCTTCGGAGACTGGGCCGCAGAGCATTATTCCAACATGTTAACAATCGCAAACACACCTCCAAGATGACCACTGCCTTGCTAAAGAAGCTGAGGGTAAAGATAATGGACTGGCCAAACAATGTTTCCAGACCTAAACCCTATTGAGCATCTGTGGGGCATCCCCAAACAGAAGGTGGAGGAGCGCAAGGTCTTTAACATCCACCAGCTCTGAGATGTCGTCATGGAGGAGTGGAAGAGGACTCCAGTGGCAACCTGTGAAGCTCTGGTGAACTCCATGCTCAAAAATAGGGTTAAGGCAGTGCTGGAAAATAATGGTGGATACACAATTGGTGGATACACATATTGACACTTTGGGCCCAATTTGGGCATTTTCACTTAGGGGTGTACTCACTTTTGTTGCCAGCGGTTTAGACATTATTGGCTGTGTGTTGAGTTATTTTGAGGGGACAGCAAATATTTACACTGTTATACAAGCTGTACACTCACTACTTTACATTGTAGCAAAGTGTCATTTCTTCAGTGTTGTCACATGAAAAGATACAATAAAATATTTACAAAAATGTGAGGGGTGTACTCACTTTTGTGAGATACTGTAAATATAAAGTGTAAGTCCTCAACTTCATACAAATTGGCCAGTGGCAAAACCAAAAATATAGTTTGTAAACGTTGTTTTTTTTGTTTTTTTGCAGTACCACACTGTATTATCTTAGAAGTTAAATAAAATGTCAAAATTGAGCTAACAAAAACATTTCAAAACTACAGCCCACGATATTCCCTGAACCACCTCCCATCCGCTGTGTTACACACAGTGGCCCTTTACCACGTGATCAGCTGTGTCCAATCACAGCTGATCACAATGTAAACACACTTGCCGGTCATCGGCATTTCTTTCCTCGCGCTGTCACAGCGTGAGGAGAGCTGGTAACCGGCTTGTGTAAAAGGGGACATCTACACTGATAATCAGGGCACTGATTATCAATGCAGCCCCAACAGTGCTGCCTATCAGTGCCCATCAGTCCTGCCAATCAGTGCCTCCTCATCAGTGCTGCCTATCGGTGCTGCCTGTAAGTTCCCATCACTGCTGCCTATCAGTGCCCATCAGTGCCGAATATCAGTGCAGCCTTTCAGTGCCGATCAGTGCAGCCTCATCAGCGCGCATCAGTGAAGGAGAAAAATTATACCTTTTTTGAAAAAAAGTTTTTTTTTTTCCAATACTTTTTTTTGTTTGTTTAGCAAAAAATAGAAAACCCAGTGGTGACTAAATACCACCTTAAGAAAGCACTATTTCTGTGAAAGAATGTTAACAATTTCATATGAGTACAATGATGCATGACCGCGCAATTGTCATTAAGCCCAGGTTCACACTGACAGCGGGATTGAAATCGTGCCTCAGCTGAACTTGCACAATTTCATACCTGCATGTCAGTCCAACTTTGGCGGCGATTTCAGGGAAATCTGTGCGGGTTCCTGCACAGATATCTATACAAATCGCACGCCGAAGTCGCCAATAGTAGTAAAGAAACTACTTTTGGGAATCGGTGCGGCGTCGATTTGGATGGTGCCATTGCCAGCAATAGCTGCTGATTTGGCATGCAATTTGACATTTTAAATCACATGCCAAATCGCTTCAATGTGAACCTAGGCTCAACGTGTGACAGCGCTGAAAGCTGAAAACTGGCGTGGGCAGGAAGGGGATAAAAGTAGGCAAGTGGTTAAGTATGGCAGATTTGAGCTCACCGTGCACCCCAAATATGAACCCTTGGAAAAGGCTGGAGGAAAAAACAAACAATTGATCAAATAAGAGTGAGAAAGGGGGCAGGAGGCCTTTTTGCAGAAACAGAGAGAGACCCAAAAAAGGATTTCTCTGTAATTTACAAACATCATTGTCTGCTTTCTCTCCAACAGAGGTCTGCTCTTTTTCAGTCATTGTTTCCCTTTCCTCACATGCTTTCTGGATCTTTTCTCTCTTTTCTTGTTCATTCAGCACTTGTGGGTCACTCCTCACTCATGTTTCTGGTTTCTTTTCTCTCTGCATATCTGCCTTGATCTTTCATCACAGGGGAAATGATTATTTTCACCCCCCTTCTGATTACCTTCTGTATGTATTTTTACTTTCTTCCCTCTCGCTCACTTTCTATCTTTGTTTCTTCCCTCTCGCTCACTTTCTATCTTTGTTTCCTCCCTCTCGCTCACTTTCTAGCTGTTTTTCTTGCCCCTCTCTCACTTTCTAGCTGTCTGATCTTCTTGCTGTTTTGCACATGTCAGTTCTCATCCCTTGTCACATTTCCTAACTCTCCGCATCATCAATAATCTCCACTCTGAAGTCCATTTGTCCTTTCACAGATTAATGGACCAAGTGCACTGACATTCATTTAACCTGTTTGTTGCTGAGATGGCAGTGATAGTTTTTGTCTGGTAGTTATATTTTCTTATTCTTGCAACAAAAAAAAAATCTTTTAAAGGGTATACATTTTTTTTGTTTTGGTGCACAGTTAAAGGAAATTTCACCTTTGTGAACATGTCACATCTTTCACCCGTTCCCCTTCCTCCTGTGACAGCAGTACAAGGAGAAGTTCCCTGTACCAACTGTCACTTTTTAAAAAGAACGCAGCCGTGCGGGGGTCTCCACCCACACGGCCGCATCATTCATTCACAGAGTTTGGTGAATAAATGAACTGCAACTACCAACATCCTTTGCTAATGTTGGCTTGTAGTTCTCAATGAACTACCACGGTGCTGTTTAGTGCTGTGGTAGTCCATTGATTCTTCCTGTCAGTGTGAAACTGCCTGCCCACACGATGTACGGGCAGACAGCTTACACTCACAATCTGCAGGAGTCCTGCATGGCGCCAGCAATCTGATCACTGGTATAATGCTTTCCAGACTCCTAAAAAAAAAAATAGTATATGCACATTTTTTTACCTGCAAAAAAAAGTGCATTTAGTTATTTAAAAGGTGAACTTATCCTTTAAAGTGGAGTTCCACCCACTTTTACAACTCTTCAGCATCCCTTACTAAACTGTGCACTGTAAACGAATTGGATATTTTGAAATTTTTTTTCTCAGCACCTACTGTATATCTGCTGTATTCATTTTTCACTTCCTCCTCCCGGGCCGTGGCCCATCGCATCATTTCCTGTTTGCAATGCCTTCTGGGAAGGGGGCGGCAACTTCCTCTGACACTGCTGTTGCTATGGAAACCTGACCTGAAACCTATTACACTGCTTGTGCTGCACTGAGCATGTGCAAGATCTGCAAGGATGAGATCCAGGAAGAAATACAGTCTGGCTTCAGATGCCCACACTTAAGATGGCCACAGCCTGCTGTAAGTTTATAAAATAACAAACTACTGCTATAAACTAACAAAACAGACCTTAGTTTACAGACTAACTTTACTAGAATACATCAAGCTTGTGTATTATAGGGGTATTTTTATTTAAAAAGCATAATTTTGGCTGGAACACCACTTTAAGGGCATGTCCACTTTAACTGCAAACAAGGTACCCAAGTAAGTAATTTAGATTGTGTTATATATTTTTTTTTAAACAGATTCTAGTTTATATTTTTTTATAAGCATACACACAAAAGACAGAGAAAATGTTTGAGTTTGTTAAGTATAGCCTCCTTCTTGATGATATCTCTGCTATGGGTGGATGTTGGTGATACCTTCCAACAAGAGCTTTCTGCTTTACCTCTTCTGTGATTAAGTTCTTCATGCTACATTCTCTGTATAGTCAAATAGGTTACCAATGCAACAGAGGAGCAAGACTTTCTTAAGACCACATCTTAATGCAAATGTTGAAACCAATTGGCGTAAGGTATAAGTACTTGGGTTGCAGACCATGACGCAAGCATTAAGGTCAGTGGGTCCAAGCTGCTGTCTCATTTTTTACCAGCTTTCCCACAGAAACATGGAAGCTGATAATACTGACTTGCTACTACTACTTGTCTGGCTATTATGCTGACCCTCTTTCTTTGGGACACTAACCGAGAAGAATGCAAATAAGAACGTCTCATTTTATTCTGCTTTAATGGCATGGATACTTGCTCTTAATCAATGATTTAAAGTATTGATTCCAGAGTGTAAATAATTACCATGGCCAGTAGGGAATATTTATAGATTATATAATATTAATATATGTGGGAATAGATTGAGAGATATGTATGAACATAATTAGTCAAACGTGTATGTATGCTAACCTCTGAGAACTGGTCTGTTAGTTATAGAATCAACAACTGTCTCAAGAAAGACAAAGGTTATCCTGTTGGTGCCTTTGTTAGTTGTTGCTAAAGACAAGTGTTGCATGTTAGGATTGCCCGTTTGTTTATAAGGGGCAAGTGAATAGACGGAGACCAGTTAATAGAAATCTCCTGGCATTGTTTATATCTGATCTGCTTTTGACTAGTTACTGTATCTATCCAGTTTATGATGGTTTAAATGTTATGCCTTTTGTTCTTAGGTATGTCTTCCACGATGTAGGAACTTTGTTACCTAATAGTTTGAGTGTTGCTGTACTAATTGTATTCTGTATTGATTTATATGGCACATGATGACATGTAAATTAAGATTGTTTTTGGTCTGTCATATTGGTGTAATATTTTCTTGTCAGTAACTAGGCTGTTCATATGTAATTCTTTGTACAATATACCGTATATACTCGAGTATAAGTCGAATTTTTCAGCACATTTTTTTGTCAAGTACTTTTCTGCAGCAAAAAATTTCATTTTCCGAACCGAATTTGGGGCCCCGTATCTCAGGGCCACTTAGTGCTAGGTACCCCAAATTTGCTGTGCAAACCCAGTGGAACTGGTACCATAATATATCCAAAGCTGGGGTTCATAGCCCCAGGTGGCCCTGAGATACGGAGCCGCAAAATCGGGTCGGAAAATGTCATTCTCTGCTGCAGAAAAGTGCTTGACATTTGCTGAACCGACTTTGGGGCCCCATATCTCAGGGCCACTTGGTGCTAGGAACCCCATATTTGGTGTGCAAACCTAGTGGACCTAGTACCATAATATATCCAAAGCTGGGGTTTATAGCCCCAAGTGGCCCTGAGATACAGGGCCCCAAAACCGGTTCGGAAAATGTCATTCTCTCCTGCAGAAAAGTGCTTGACATTTTCTGAACTGATGTTTGGGGCACTGTATCTCGGGTCCACTTGATGCTAGAAACCCCAGCTTTGGAAATATTATGGTGCTAGTTCCACTGGGTTTGTACACCACATTTGGGGTTCCTAGCACTAAGTGGCCCCGAGATACGAGGCCCCAAATTCGGTCAACTGTGTCCATCTGCAGCAATGTCATTTCGGGACCCTTTGGGTTCAGAGACCCCAAATTTTGGCTGCAGCTAGGGGGCATCTAGGAACCCTTAACTACCGAGTTTGAAGTTCAGGGGACCTATGGCTGCAAATGGGCACAGTGAGGCATGCAAATGGGAACAGTGATGCTGCAAATTGGCATTGTTGACCCTCTTTTCCACTTATAGTAGCTGTGCATTTCTCACCCTCGTCTTATACTCGGGTCAATAAGTTTTTCCCATTTTTTTGTGGTTAATTCGGGCCTCGACTTATACTCGGAACGACTTATACTCGAGTATATACGGTACTATTTTTCTTCACCTACAGTTTGTACTGTGTGTTTCATTGCTGACCTACCCCTATCGAATGGTGAGAAGTGGATGTTCATTAATAATTGATATTATTTATTAATGCCCATAATAATATTTAATCACCCTTCATGTCAGTCCGACAACTTGGATTTCCAGAAGCAGGTCAGCAGTAGCAGCCCACTTTATAATTTAAAAGTCAGCAGCCCAAAGAAAGAATGAGGTCATTGAATGTTGCTGTATGAGCTGTTAGGCAGCCCGTTTTTACACCAGACGCTTGTTGCCATTGCTGGCATCTACTGATATTTTTAGGTGAATTCACCTTTTAAAGGGAGCTTGTGATTTTCCAACATAATACAAAGTGACAGGTTTACTTTAATGCATACATCGGCATTTGGTGTTATTACTTCCTGTGCCCTTGGAAGATTTACACTGATGACGCGGTGGATACAGGTGTCTCTCTCATTAATCTGAAGCGAGGCTTGACCCACATATATCCACGCCATTGGGACTGATGACGCGGAGATTAGGGGGTGCGTTGGTCTTTCTGTGTGAAAGCGAGGCTTGACGCGCACACGTCCATGCCATCTTGTTCCCTGGGAGGTTTCAAGATGATGACACGGCAGAAGCGGTAAACAGTCCTTCCTCAAAGCGAGGCTTGGCCCACATGCGTCTGTGCCATCTTGCCACTCAGGAAGTGATCGCAGGTTTACACACATGATTCGGAAATCTCATCACAGGTCGGTGTCCCATTTGGGGGTTACATTTTTCTATATAAATGCAATGACCATAGCAGGCCTACACCCCAGATGATGTCTATTCAGACAAAACGCGTCTGTACGAGCCTAGCTGATGTCATTGCGTAAAACTAATACTCCTACAAGCGCTTTTACTTTCATCTAAATGTGAGTGTTTCTACTCATAAATCCCATATGCTTACGGTTTTACACTATGTGGAGCATTGGTTTCATTTTTGATCATATCGTGTGAATGTACGAGGAAGCCTTGGTCCACCATTTGTTTGAGACTACCAGATTGCCCAGGTATTACCACTTCAAGCCATCTGAGAGACGGAGGGATCATCCCCCATTCTGGCCAGAAGTTAAAGCCGTAGATGTTTCATCCCATCGGTGTATATACACCAAAAAGCCTTGGTGACTCATTGGGCATATGTCTTTCTGAGTCCACATATTCCGGTAAGCCTTCTTATATATTCACGTGATTTCTAAGGATTATTGATGCCATAAGGACTAAAGATCCTTGTCCGGATCAACTTCAACACTTATTTTTTTCACTCTGTGGACTGCCTAGCTGTCATTATTTATTATCATCATCATTCTATATGGACACATTTATTTTTGTCACGTCAAATATATGGTTAATGTTTAATCATTTTTTGTGAGATGGCCATTCATGTCACTTTTTAGAGATAAGTTTCTTTTTGGCGTATTGTTTTCATTATTCCTCATACTGTCCTGTAGTCATACAGAGACCTTTTTCACATTAGCGCTGCACATTTTTAGAATTATCCATTCGAATTTGTCTTTTGCTGTGTTGGTTGCTGTATTTAATCTAGGGTTAATCTAGGGTGTGAGTGTTGTATTCTTTTTATCTTTGCATTTTACTTTAATGCATACCTTTCTTTTGTTTCCACTCCGCTCTGTTCAGTCACCCCCAGTAAAAGGAAATTCCTATGTAAGCTATAAGTTGCTAAATCATAGGTTACATAGGGTTATGGATGCTTGGGCCAATCAGCAGTGTCATCTGGAATAGGTCACCTGCTCTGCCATACTCGGAAGTACCACACCTGTTAGAGAAGGGCAATAGGAACGAATTGGGCTGGAGGCAGGGGAACATTTGCCGCAGAGTCAGTACTGATAAGAAATTTTGGGATGGTAGCCCTGAATGGAGATACTTCACCATGGAGACAGTGGTCAGATTGGAACCAGAAGTAGTCCTTTGTGACGCTAAGACGACTTGACTAAATGCTGAGAGCTGCAAAGTAAGCCGATTCTGGTAGATGTGAAAATGTGTGTTGCAATAGGCCATGACCTTTAGGAACACCCACCTTTCACCATGCTTACATATCAATGAGGCACCACAGCACACACTGTATAATATACACTTTTATTAGACTGTCAAAATATGTCCTCAACTTGAGGGGCTTGTAGTTTGCTCTTGTTCCCCAGTCTATAAGTTCTAGATCCTTAACTTTTTGAGAACCTGTGCTGGGGATTTCCCCAAAGTTTGCATGTGACCAAAACATAGTAAAAAGAGAATACATAAACAGGGCTGTAAATGGATTTTATCATTACTTATAAGATTAGTGAATTGGGAACACAGACATAAGCACAGTATACATAACTGAGTCAACCATCCCTACACTCCACTTCCTTATGTTCTTCCTATTAAGTTGCAGTTTAATGTCAGGTAACTGATAATTAGGAATAGAATTGTGTGACCCTCATATTATTTGGTGTTCCCCTGACACAAACATCCACAACTTACTGAAGATAAAGCAATCTCACATTACCGTCTTAAGGGCTACACCATATGGCAGCGGGTTATCATGTTTCACTTTATTATATCAGCAAAGGTGATTAATACATTTAAGAAACATTATCAACCAACTGGGCTCTCAAGTCTTAAGAATTTATCGGCACTGATTATTTGCACAAATGTATGTGTGCCAAAATTATTTGTATTTTACAACAGTATTATAACATACTGTATAAAACCAAGATGCAAGGTACGTTTTTTTTTCTTTAATGGAATAACCTGTTCTGAGAAAAAGGTGTAGGCAGCCATTGCTGAACTCTATGTGAAACATTTAATTACCTGACTGTCTCTTCCTTAAAGGGTTTGTATAGGTTCAGCTTTTTTTTTTTTTTTTTAAATAACAAGCATGTCATACTTACCTGTGCTGTGCAATGGTTTTACACAGAGCAGCCCTGATCCCCCTCTTCTCGGGTTCCCCCACCGGCCCTCCTGGCCCCTCCATCCTGCTGAATGCCCACATAGCAAATTGCTTGCTCTCTGTGTGTCTATGAGACATATAGAGTGTGGCTTAGCCCCTCTCCCTGCTCTCTTCTCACTGGCTGTGATTGACAACAGCAACTTAACTGCTCCTGATCCTCCTCTTTTCGGGTCCTCGTCGACGCAATGTGCTCCCCCCCCCCTGCTGAGTACCCCTATAGCAAGCCACTTGTTTTGGGGGCACTCATGCGTGCTCAGTCTCGAGCAGTGGCGGCCCGTCCATACGGGGCGCAGGGGCGCCGCCCCACTGATCCATACTCCCAGCCCCCCCCCCGGGGCTCTAATTGGCTTCAAAAAAGGGTGGGCTCGGGGGGGGCAGAGCACCCACCCAGTTGCGTGACAATAGCGAATTGATATTCGCTATTGTCTTTCAGATTCTCCTCCTGTCCAATCAGGAAGCAGTTCCTGAGACCCGAAGTGCCGAGAGGAGAAACGATCGTATTGGACACCAAGGAGGAGGAGACGCTGGCGGTCTTGGCGTGCTTCAAATTAAGATCTCATACACAATACATATGTATTCAAAATATAAAGGATCATAGCGTTATACTGCTCATTAAATCATGAAATGTTTGGTCTGGTAGCATGAAGATGAACTTATTAATGACCGGATTTCTGTAGAGTAACAAAAGCATTAAGCTGGGAGGCCACTAAGTTGGTGCAAGAGAAGCAAAAGGGCTGGAGACTGCCTTCTACACCTAGTAAGATCAATGCAGAGGATTTCATCCTTGAGGAACTAGAAGCAGTATTTAGGAAGAAGATCTCTTCCACACACCCAGATCTTGTGAAGGCTTTCAGTTCGTTTGACGTAGATCAGACTGAATGTGTCTCTCTGGATGCCCTAAAGTCAGTCATTAATAACTTCATCTTCATGCTACCAGGCCGAACATTTCATGAGTTAATGAGCAGTATAACGCTATGATCCTTTATATTTTGAATACATATGTATTGTGTATGAGATCCTAATTTGAAGCACCTCCAGGACCGCCAGCACCTCTATGGATACACCTGGGAAAGTATTTCCCTACAGTGCTTTTGGTTTTTTCATTAGTTTGGAAGCCATTACTTTCTATTAAGCTGCTATCTTCTACATTGGTGGTGGTTTCACAGAGGATTTTGGGAAGCTGGTTCTCCCATGCATACTGATACCTGGTTTATTCACCACTCGTGGACAGTACTTTGAGACACCGGAATTTTATTTCACATTCAATGACTTTTCTTTTTTCTTCTTTTTTTCTAGTTTTGGATACTTATGGACATATTTTTTGATGAACTCTTTGTCATATATTAACCACTTGCCGACCACAGTTGTACTGCGGCAGAATGGCACAGCTGGGCGAAACGACGTTATGTAACGTCACTTCGCCCTGTGGCCACTAGGGGGCGCACGCCCCCCGCTCGCCCACCGAACCGATGCAAGTGCCCACCGGTCACGATCACCGCTGGGCTCCAGCGATCGTTCGGGGCACACGGAGAACCGGGATCTGTGTGTGTGAACACACAGTTTCCGGTTCTCTGAGGGGAAAACAGACAGATTGTCTGTTCATACAGAGTATCTCCCCTGCACAGTCCCCTCCCTCCTTTAGTTAGAACACAAACTAGGGAACACAACCCCTTGATTGCCCCCTAGTGTTAACCCCTTCACTGCCAGTGACATTTTTACAGTAATCAATGCATTTTCTATAGCATTGATCACTGTATTAATGCCAATGGTCCTAAAAATGTGTCAAAATTGTTTGATGTGTCCGCCATAATGTCGCAGTCCCAATAAAAATCGCAGATCGCCGCCATTACTAGTAAAGAAAAAATTACTAATAAAAATGCCATAAAACTATCCCCTATTTTGTAGATGCTTTTACTTTTGCGCAAACCAATCAATATACGCTTATTGCAATTTTTTTTACCAAAAATATGTAGAAGAATACATATTGGCCTAAACTGTGGAAAAATAGTTTTTTTTTTATATATATTTTTTGGGGGATATTTATTACAGCAAAAAGTAAAAAATAATGCGTTTTTTTCAAAATTGTCGCTCTTTTTTTTGTTTATAGCACAAAAAAAAAATAAAAACGCAGAGGTGATCAAATACCACCAAAAGAAAGCTCTATTTGTGGGAAAAAAAGGACGTCAATTTTGTTTGGGTGCAACTTCGCACGACCGCGCAATTGTCAGTTAAAGCGACGCAGGGCCGAATCACAAAAAGTGCTCTGGTCAGGAAGGGGGTAAAATCTTCCAGGGCTGAACATAAAAAAAATTATATAAATTGACCCAAAACCATTACCATTTTCCCATAAAGCAACCAATACTTTTCAGTTTCTTACCTTCATTTAAAAAATGACTTCTCTTTGGTTGCTGTGAGCAAACCAGATAGCTCTTCTCAGCCATTTGCTCTGTATTCTGAAATGGAACATATTGAGTTAACAGATCAGCAGTTTTTCAAGGAGCGGTATGCGCCTTGCTGAACAATTTTTTTCTTTAATTGCGCAGAGAATAAAACCATTGAGTCAGGCATGCAGTGATTATAGCCACATCCTCTGTCCTCGAACCCGCTGTAAACTTCAAGATGAAGACTCTGGTAATTAATGTGTATTAACAGGGGCACCTCTGAGACTGGAGTGGAACACACAGGTCTGTACTCTCTTCCTCAAGAAACAAGCAGTAAACACACAAGAGATGGATGATCACACTGTAGCTCATCATTGATTATCAGTAGATATCTTATTACGCAGACACTCTGGGATAAAAAAGTAAAGGAGGCTATTCATAAGAAAAAAATGAGAAAACTGGAATAAAAGTGGAGTTGCTGCCTATAGTACCAATTAGATTTCTTATTTCATTTCACCGGAGAATAAAATGTAAGAACAGATCAGTCAATGCGGGCAGCATCTCCACTCTTCTTCTCATTTTCATGCTGATCCATTAGCTTTGGTAATTTCTCAGTTGCATTTACTTTTCTTTTCTCATTCTTTACATGTTACAGTGCCTTGAAAAAGTATTCATACTCCTTGAAATTTTCCACATTTTGTCATGTTACAACCAAAAACGTAAATGTATTTTATTGGGATTTTATGTGATAAACCAACACAAAGTGGTACATAATTGTGAAGTGGAAGGAAAATGATAAATGGTTTTCAACATTTTTTTACAAATAAATATGTGAAAAGTGTGCTGTGCGTTTGTACTCAGCCCCCCTGAGTCATTACTTTGTAGAACCACCTTTCTCTGCAATTACAGCTTTTTGGGTATGTCTCTACCAGCTTTGTACATCTAGAGAGTGACATTTTTGGCCACTTTTCTTTGCAAAATATCTCAAGCTCTGACAGATTGATGGAGAGCGTCTGTGAACAGCAATTTTCAAGTCTTGCCACCGTATCTCAATTGGATTTAGGTCTGGACTTTGACTGGGCCATTCTAACACATGAATATGCTTTAATCTAAACCAGTGATTCTCAACTCCTATTCTCAGGACCCAATAACAAGCCAGGTTTGCAGGATAACTGAAATACACCACAGGTGATATAATTTACTGCTCAGTGATTGCAGTATTCTAGTCTGCATCTCCCCAGGGTAATAGTTAAAATCTGGCCTGTTAGTGGGCCCTGAAGACAGGGGTTGAGAACCACTGATCTAAACCATTTCATTGGAGCTCTGGCTGTATGTTTAGGCACAATGTCCTGCTGGAAAATGGGAAACCTTCACCCCAGTCTCAAGTCATTTGCAGACTAACAGGTTTTCGTCTAAGATTGCCCTGTATTTGGATCCATCACTTTTCCCATCAACTCTGACCAGCTTCCCTGTCCCTACTGAAGAAAAGTATCCTCACAACATGATGCTGCCACCATCATGTTTCACGGTGGGGATGGTGTGTTCAGGGTGATGTGCAGTGTTAGTTTTCCTGCCACACATAGCGTTTTACTTTTAGGCCAAAAAGTTCAATTTTGGTCTCATCTGACGAGAGCACCTTCTTCCACATGTTTGCTGTGTCCCCCACATGGCTTCTTGCAAACTGCAAACATGACTTCTTTTGGCTTTCTTTCAACAATGACTTTCTTCTTGCCACTCTTCTATAAAGACCAGATTTGTGGAGTGCATGACTAATAGTTGTCCTGTGGACAGATTCTCCCACCTGAGCTGTGGATCTCTGCAGCTCCTCCAGAGTTACCATGGGCCTCTTGGCTGCTTTTTCTGATTAATGCTCTCCTTGCCCGGCCTGTCAGTTTAGGTGGACGGCCATGTCTTGGTAGGTTTGCAGTTGTGCCATACTTTTTCCATTTTCAGATGATGGATTGAACAGTGCTCCATGAGATGTTCAAAGCTTGGGATTTTTTTTTTAACCTAACCCGGTATAGCCGTGCTGTCCTATTGATTTCAAAGGGCAGGAGCGGTGAAGGAGCGCTGTATACACTGCTCCTTCATCGCTCCGAAGATGCTGCTAGCAGGACTTTTTTCCCCGTCCTGCTAGCGCACTGCTTCAGTGTGAAAGCCCTCGGGGCTTTCACACTGGAGAGACAGCAGCGGCTGTTTCGGGTCGGTTTGCAGGCGCTATTATTAGCGCAATAGCGCCTACAAACCGCCCCAGTGTGAAAGGGCCCTAAGTGAGCTTTATACTATTTTAGGCTATAAAAAGTAAACATTCGTCCTAACAGCAGATGCCACAGCATGCTCCATCCCCTGTCCGGTAAGAGGGCCTTTACTGGCCAATGCAGTTTCCTCATTGGACAGTGGAATGACAGTTGATAGCAATGTGAAACTTAAATCATATAGGGGCACAGAAGATTTTCTGGGTAATAGTTTAGCAGAAGACAGAACCTTTACTTCAGGATGTTAACAGGGACCATTGGTTCTATTTAGGCTACAAACAGGTGTACAGAGGAAGTGAGAGGAGTGTGTAAAGTATTCGTTTCTCCCCATTTTTGTTACAATGTTTTTTTATAGGGTTGGCCAACATGAAATGAATACTGAATATAAAATAAATAAATAATTAAGTGAATGTTTGGGTGATATTTCTGTCACCCACCAATCGAAAGAATTAATAAAGTATTAAATAAAATGAATTCACCTGGAGGTTGGAGGAGGAGGAGAAGGGGGAGGGAGATCCCCCATCTTGGGACCCCTGTGCCACGTATGGTTGAACTGCGAGGAATATCTGGATACACATTATTGCAGTCCATGGGGAGGAATTAAGGCATGATGTATGGAAATGCACTATCTTTGGATGACTATTTAAGATCAATTTTATCACTCTATTTAGATGGCAGCAATTCAAGTCTGCTAGCTCCTGATGAAGAGGACCATGTCCATGAAACACATTAGGCGGAAAGACTTAATATATAAATCACTGCAGTGGTTTAAAATGACCATTTATAATTGTATTTTATTATATGTTTACTTCTTTAACCACTTCCGGACCAGCCGCCACAGTTTTACTGGGTCAAATCGCCGTTACCCGCAGGCACCCCGATCGCTCGTGACAGAGCAAGAACCGGGATCTGTGTGTGTAAACACACAAATTCCGGTTCTTTCAGGGGATTGAGACAGATTGCGTGTTCATACTATATATGAACACCGATCTCTCTCTCCTCCTAGACAGTCCCATCCCCCCTACAGTTAGAACACAGTAAGGGAACACAGTAAACCCCTTGATCGCCCCCTAGTGTTAACCCTTTCCTTGCCAGTGACATTTATACAGTGCATTTTTATAGCACTGATCGCTGTATAATTGCCAATGGTCCCAAAATGGTGTCCAATTTGTCCGCTGCAATATCGCAGTCCCAATAAAAATCGCAGATCGCCGCCATTACTAGTAAAAAAAAAAAATAATAATAAAAATGCCATAAATCTATCCCCTATTCCGCCATAACTTTTGCGCAAACCAATCAATATACGCCTATTGCGTTTTTTTTAACAAAAATATATAGAAAAGTACATATCGGCCTAAACTGAGGAAAATTTTTTTTTTTAAATGTGGGATATTTATTATAGCAAAAAGTAAAAGATATTGTGTTTTTTTTTTTTTAATTGTCGCTCTTCTTTTGTTTATAGGGCAAAAAATAAAAAACGCAGAGGTGATCAAATACCACCAAAAGAAAGGTCTATTTGTGGGAAAAAAGACATCAGTTTTGTTTGGGTACAGCATCGCACGACCGCGCAATTGTCAGTTAAAGCGACGCAGTGCCGCATTGCAAAAAATGGCTTGGTCATTGAGCAGCCAAATCTTCCGGGAGAAGAAGTGGTTAAAAGAAATTAAATAGAATATTACAAATTTCACTAAAACTTTGTGCCGCAAAAGTTACTATAGATACTTTTTTGACATGAAATGAATACTCCTGTTATGACTGCATGTTGATAAAATCTTCCAACTAGTTTTCCGTTCTTCGTTCACCATGACATTGCACTCTTGCTGATGCCTTTTGTGCATTGTGAAATTATTAGAGTAAAATGCAAAGGAGAGAGTAATACATTTTATGTAATGCGCCAGAGACAGTGCTATCTATGAGCCAGGGGCATGTATACTGGGGTGCATTTTTTGGGGGGCTTTGAGTTTAGTGGGCCCAGTAATGCTTTTTCTCCCATTTATATACCTTGCTTACTTTACACTCAGTTTTTCTCACTTCTTTTCGATTCATTTATCTACCTTAAGTTTTTTTTTGGTCTTAGTACAGACCCCCCTCCCAGCACCTTCTTGGTACAGACCCCCCTCCTAGTCTCCTCTCAGTACAGAACCCCCCTCAGTACAGACCCCCAGACCACGCTCCAGTACAGACCCTGTGAAAATCCTCACTAAGGATCAAAAGTTCCATTTTATATTGCCACCGAGAGGAGGGTTCAGCAGGGAGGTGAGTGGAGCTGGCCAGATAAAGGCTCTGTCAATTAGAATAGACATTGCTAATGAATCAGAAATTTAAATAAAAAGTTGGAGTTGGGGAGAAAAGCTAGCCATCTTGGGATCCCACCACCTGAAAGCTGAAGGAAGGATTGCATCACAATGGGGGGTCAGATCCATCAAGCATGGTCTTCATGCTCATAGGTGAGCAGCTCCTTTAATGAGCAAATACAGAATAGTATATAATGTCTCCACTCAGTTTTTTTATCCCTAAACATAAATAAAGAGCCAGCTCTCATGATAATGTGTTTCACTCACATACAATGCACCAGTGAAAAGAACAAAAAATGTGCAGCGCTCTTATAAAGTTAACCAAAAAAATGTTTACCAACATACAAAATATATTTCACCCATAAAGAGAAGTGATTAACCACTTGCTTACTGGGCACTTAAACCCCCCTCCTGCCCAGACCAATTTTCAGCTTTTAGTGCTGACGCACTTTGAATGACAATTGCGTGGACATACAAAACTGTGCCCAAATGAAATTTTTATCATTTTTTTCCCCACAAATAGAGCTTTCTTTTGGTGGTATTTAATCACAGCTGGGATTTTTATTTTTTGCTAAACAAACAAAAAAAGATAGAAAATTTTGAAAAAAAAAAAATCATGTTTCATAGTTTGTTATAAAATTTTGCAAACAGGTAATTTTTCTCCTTCATTGATATGCGCTGATGAGGCGGCACTGGTGGGCACTTATAGGCTGCACTGATGGGCACGGATAGGCACAGTTAAGGCGGCACTGATAGGCACAGTTAAGGCGGCACTGATGGGCACAGTTAAGGCGGCACTGATAGGCACAGATAAGGTGGCACTGATGGGGACAGATAAGGCGGTACTGATGGGCACAGATAAGGCAGCACTGATGGCCATTGATGGACCCTGATGGTTGGCACTGATGGGCATTGATAGGTACCACTGATAGGTGGCACTGATGGGCAGCACTGATGGGCGGCACTGACGGGCAGTGATGGGCGGCACTGATGGGCACTGATAGGTGGCACTGATGTGCAGCACTGTTGTTGAGGCACTGATTGTGGGCACTGATGGGTGGCACTGTGGGCACTGATGGGTGGTGCTGGTGGGCACTGATGCCTATTACTAGGTGGCACTGGCAGGGGGCACAGGTGGGCACTGGTGATCTGGCGGCAGATCTCCGTGATCGGACTGATGTCCCTCTCACAGCTGCCGGTGATTGGCTTTTTTTTCCTCTTCACGCTGTCAAAGCACCAGAGGGCGGCGGGAGGGGGGTGTCCCCTCCCGTAGCCTGTAAGAACGATCTAGCGGCTGCTATGATCATTCTTACGATGCACAGAATCGCCTCCTGAAAGAGAGGATATCTGAATGATGCATGTAGCTGCAGGCATTATTCGGATATTCCCACTGAAAGTCAAGGACGTCATGTGACGGCCTTGGGCTGGGATTAAACATGCAGTCTTCAATATGTGATGTATTTTTTCTGCGGTTAGTAACCACTCAAACACTATGTGATATCTATATATTGTTTAGATACATTTTTTTTGTTACCTAATGACATCTCTCTCTTCCTGTAGACCTTCTTGTAATTTGATAACCATATAGACTCCTGTAGAAGACCATAGAAACAAACTTTTCGAAACGCGTTTGGTGTTTTCTGTCACTATGATCCATCAGCTAACAAAACTTTATGGTTTTCTTGTATAAATCACACATAATGTGTCATATGAGTGCATAAATGTTTTTGTTTTTAATCCTATATACTGATTTTAATCAGAACAAATAAAGTTAAGATTTTTTTTTTAACCAGTTAACCGCTTCAGCCCTGGAAGATTTTACCCCCTTCCTGACCAGAGCACGTTTTACAATTTGGCACTGTGTCGCTTTAACTGACAATTGCGCGGTCGTGCGATACTGTACCCAAACAGAATTTGCATCCTTTTTTCCCACAAATAGAGCTTTCTTTTGGTGGTATTTGATCATCTCTGCGTTTTTTTTTGGCGCTATAAACAAAAAAAGAGCAACAATTTTGAAAAAACAAACAATATTTTTTACTTTTTGCTATAATAAATATCCACAATTATTTTTTTTTTAAACAAATGTATTCATCAGTTTAGGTATTCTTCTACATATTTTTGGTAAAAATAAATCGCAATAAGTGTATATTTATTGGTTTGCGCAAAAGTTATAGTGTCTACAAAATAGGGGATAGGTTTATTTTTTTCTTTACTACTAATGGCAGAAATCTGCGATTTTTATTGGGACTGCAGTGCAGCATACATATCGGACACCTTTGTCAGAGTTTTGGGACCATTGACATTTATACAGTGACGTACCCATACGGTGTTTCGCCCAGCGGTGCCATTGTGGTGCAGTAAATAGACGTGAGCCAGTCGGGAACTGGTTAAAATCCCATTACAGAGGGTTTGGTTTTGGTGTGTAGCATTCAGGGATGTGGGCATAAATTCATAATCCCTATCAACAGTCTTCCTATGTTCACTGACCTCTGACCGCAAGAAGGTATTTTCATCCACACAACTGCTGCTCACTGGATATTTTCTTTTTCTCGGACCATTCTTTGTAAATGCTAGAGATGGTTGTGCGTTAAAATCCCAGTAGATAAGCAGTTTTCGAAAAACACTAAGGGGAGCCTGTCTGGCACCAACAACCATGCCACGTTCAAAGACACTTAAATCCCTTTTCTTCCCCATTCTTCACCACATCTTGATGCTTAAAGTGGAGTTCCACTCACTTTTACAACTCTTCAGCACCCCTCACTAAACTGTAAACGAATTGGATATTTTTTTCTCAGCACCTACTGTATATCTGCTGTATTCATTTTTCACTTCCTCCTCCCTGGCCGTGGCCCATCGCATCATTTCCTGTTTGAAATGCCTTCTGGGAAGGGGCGGTAACTTCCTCTGAAACTGCCGTTGCAATGGAAACCTGACCTGAAACCTATTACACTGCTTGTGCTGCACTGAGCATGTGCGAGATCTGCAAGGATGAGATCCAGGAAGAAATACAGTCTGGCTTCAGATGCCCACACTTAAGATGGCCACGGCCTGCTGTAAGTTTATAAAATAACAAACTACTGCTATAAACTAACAAAACAGACCTTAGTTTACAGACTAACTTTTAGTAGAATACATTAAGCTTGTGTATTATAGGGGTATTTTTATTTAAAAAGTATAATTTCGGCCGGAACACCACTTTAAATACATTGAGTTACTGCCATGTGATTGGCTGATTAGCAATTTGTGTTACCAAGCAATTGAACAGGTGTACCTAATAAAGTGGCCAGTGAGTGTACTTTAAGCCCCGGTTCACACAGGGGCGGCACGACTTGCAGGTCGCCTCACCGAGGCGACCTGCACACGACTTCCACGGCGACCTGCAAAACGACTTCTGTATAGAAGTCTATGCAAGTCGCCCCCAAAGTAGTACAGGAACCTTTTTCTAAGTCGGAGCGACTTGCGTTGCTCCTATTAGAATGGTTCCATAGTACAGAACGGGAGGCGACTTGTCAGGCGGCTAGGTCGCCTGACAAGTCGCCCCTGTGTGAACCGGCACTTACTGGGAGCATAACTTGTAATAATTGGGCTGTCCATGGTCACTCCAATTTCTTTTCCAATAATGTTTATTGAGTTTAACAGGTAAAAAAATACAATGTACATTCCGCAAGTATTGAAAAGTAGAAACATATCACGGCCAACATTGGCTGCGGAATTTTACAGAAAGAAAATGTCAACTCCACTATTCCAGCATGAAGTGAGACCACTCCAATTTCAATAGGAGTAACAAAAAAAAGTAATTCACATAAAACCACCTCCCATAATCTTGTAATCACTTCCTACTTACCTTGTACTTGTTGTAGGATCCTGATTGAAAGTATTTATTTGCAGGTAACTGTAGCTTTCCAGCATGTAATAGGCCACTTCTATAGCTATCAATCATTTCTACTTTCATTCCTTATCAGTTTCCCTCTCTTTATCAATTTGTTCTTACCCTGACCAATTTGGCATTTCAGCTGGCATGCAAGGAATAACTGAACTTTAAATTAAAAAAAAAAAAAGGTTTTCAAGTAATAACTTAAAGCACATTTTATAAAAATAGGTTTAGTAATCATTTAATAAATATGCATATGGACCAAATTGAATTTTTATGTTAGCCTAGAGTCCTTCTACACTGTTGCTATCAAGGAAATTAAACCCTACAGCTCTTAATATTCATAATTCATTCACTTGCATACCATTAACCTGTTCTTGATACTAGCACCATGCTTAACCATGAGAAGGCACCTGGGTGAAGCACAGACGGGGCAGATCACGTACTTTATTCCCCACATCATACCTATGGGGTCAGCAGTTTGTTTGTCTGCTTTGAGCTACTGACGGCAGCATTCACATCCACCCACGCAGAATCCTTAGCGGGAAGAGTTACCGTGACAACAGACAGCAAGGACCATGCGAAAAAAGGAAACATCTCTCATGTTGCTGCGGGGAGACAAGGAAAAGGCATACTATATAGGAAGAATGGCCATGTGCTCGTTTATCTGATTAGAGCTGTCTTACCATAGAACTTATATCCTAAACATAGATTTTAGGAACGTGACAGATAATTCAGGCTTGGCCCACAAGGCCTGCTCATTTACTGCCAGCTGTGAAAACACATAATCTGTTTGATCCCAGAATTTTGCAGTTGGGATTTAGCCATACACCCAGCCCTGAGCAACGTTATGTCAACTGAAGAGCCTGTTGATCATAGTTTTGCACGAAGAACAGTGACAAAAGACTAAACAAATACAGTCTTGTACAGTAACATTCCTTTGTTTCTCCCATCTGTCCCTCTACTTCTCGTTCCTCCCCTCCTTCTCCCCTTTCTTTCTGTTTCATTCTCTGTCTTTCTCTCCCCCTCCTTTGTTCTTCTCCATCTCTTGCGATCTCTCTCTCTCTCTCTCTCTCTCTCTCTCTCTCTCTCTCTCTCTCTCTCTCTCTCTCTCTCTCTCCGTGCTTTCTCTGCCTATCCTCTCACTCTAACCTTCAAATTGTTTTGGCCCAACTTCTGTATGTTCCCCTTGTTTTTTCACTGCGTTCTTTAAAGCTTCCATTCCCCTACTATTTTTAGATAGAGTAGGGTAGCAGTGGGGGCCCGACCATAAGGGGCGCAGGGGCACCCCCCCAATCCATGCACCCGGCCCCTAATCTACATGCAGGGCTCATGATTAGAGCCTGAGGCTCTAATTGGCTTCACAAAGGGTGGGCTTGGGGTGCAGAGCACTGCGCCCTGAGCCCGCCCACTTGTTTCCATTAACAAATTAATATTTGCTAATGTCTTCCTGCTTCTCCTCCCGGCCATTCAGGAAGCAGGTCCTGAGACCCGATTGGCCAGGGAGTCTTAGGTCTCCCAGCCAATCGGGCCTCAGGACCCACTTCCTGTTTGCCCGGGAGGAGAAGCATTTCCTGTTCGGCTTGGAGGAGAAGCAACAGCCCCGGCTCTTCCCTCAGCAGGCTGGAGCGAGGAGCAGGTTGAGGGGCAGGGGCCTTACCCCAGATCCAGCACCGCCTTGTCATCGGCCTCCTAAGGTAGGGCCACTGATCGCTGCCTTCTTGTCCGTCTTGCCCAGGTTTATTTGCCGTACCCCAAAAAATTTTGAGCACCAGCCCCCACTGTAGGGCAGCCTTTCTCAACCTTTTTACTAGTAAAAAGAGGAACCCTTAAAGTCATTTTCAGGTCCTGGGGAACCGCTAAAATTAGTTAATCAGGAGTCAATGAGAAGAATTCCCCTTATATTGGTGATCAGTGGAAGAGAATGCCTTCTTTGAAGACAGCTAAAAAAAGATCATTGGTGTCATCTTGCTGGCTCTGCCAAGTGGCAGTGGACCTGGAACTATTAGGGCACAATCAGATGAGAGGTCAATTGGCCACAGCACAAGGAACCCAAAGCAACCTCTGGAGGAATCTTTGGGTTCCACAGAACCCAGGTTGAGAATGGCTGGAGAAGGGAATCTTTTTTTTTGCCATTTATATGCCATTGTGGAGATTTTCCCTGCTTACCTTTATTTTGCCAGGAGAAAAAGAAAGTGAATCTTCATAGCAGAAGCACAAGCAGCAATGAAAATGTGACAGGGGTTCTAACACCTTATTACTCTATCAAAAACTAGTAAAAAAACTGACTATAGATCAAGCCTTGATAAACCTCAGTCAGAACTAGGAGCCAGTACTATGCAACCTACAGTATAATAGATTATATAGGAAGCTAAAAGATATATAATCGAGCAACATTTTACCAGGCACTTCTACACCTTCCTGCCCATGCCAATTTTCAGCTTTCAGCTCTGTTGCAATTTGAAGGACAATTGCGCAGTTATGCTACACTGTACCCAAACTAATTTTTTATCATTCTGTTCCCACAAATAGAGCTTTCTTTTGGTTGTATTTGATCACCTCTGCACCTCTGCAACAAATAAAAAAAGACTGAAAATTTTGAAAAAAAAAAGTTTTTCTTTGTTTCTGTTAAAATTTTTTGTAAATAAGTACGTTTTCTTCTTCAATGATGGGCACTGATATGGCTGCACTGATGGGCACTGATGAGGTGGCACCAATGTGGTGGCACTGATGAGGTGGCACTGATAGGCGGCATTGATGGGCACTGATAGGCAGCACAGATGGGCACTGGTATGCGGCACTGATGGGCACTCATAGGTGGCACTGATGGGTGCTTTTCGGTGGTACTGATGGTTACTTAAGGGTGGCACTGATAGGTGGCACGGATGGGCATTGATGGGCATAGATGGGCCCTGATAGGTGGCACTGATGGGTGGCACTGATGACACTGATGGGTGGCATTGCTGGGCATCACTGATTTTATTTGTGCCATAGAGGTGCCAGTCAGTGCCCATTTGTGGGCACTGATTGGCATATGTTGGGCATTAATTTGCACATGTGGATGGCCATGGGGGGATGTACCTGGCCATCCACATGTTAGGTGCTTCCCTGGTGGTCCTGGCGGCTTCCCTGGTAGTCCAGTGTGGGCATCCGAGGGTGGGCTGCTCTGATAAACAATCAGCACAGACCCCCCCTGTCAGGAGAGCTGCCGATCAGCTCTCCTCTACTCGCGTCTGTCAGATGCGAGTGAGGAAAAGCCGATCAACGACTCTTCCTGTTTACATTGTGATCAGCCGTGATTCGACTAGGCTGATCACATGGTAAAGAGCCTCCATCTGAGGCTCTGTACCGAGATCGGTGTAGCGGTGTGTCAGACTGACACACCGCACCACCGATCGCCGCAATGCGCGCCCCCACGGGCGTGCAGTGGCTGTTATCCTGCTGGACGTCATATGAAGCCCAGTCAGGATAACTGAACCACCGACCGGACGTCATTCTGCTATAGGCCGGGCGGGAAGTGGTTAAAAGATATACATTTGTTCTTTTAATTTTTAATAGGCTTTTTTAACAACTAGATGAACAATAACCAGTGCTGCTGATAAGGCAGTACAGCCAGTCCTGTTATACGGGGCCCAGACCCTATCAGCTCAACAGGGGAGCCCAGGCACCTTTACAATTCATTTCTGCAAAATAAAAAACAGCGCTTTCTAAAGCCCTGCAGGAGCACCAATCTCAGTTTGATCAGATGCTTTGGAGGCTGGAGGAGAGATCTGGGGTCTAATAGCCCCCGATCTCTCCAGAAAGAGGACCTGTCATGGCTCATGCTATTACATGTTTAAAGCTGGGACAGGGGAGGGGCCAGGGGTGGGTTCAAGGGTGGGTCAAAGGGGACACCGAAAGGTAGGCTGTATGTGCCCAATGATTTCTAACGGCGGTCCTGACAGACTATTACTTTATCAGTACCATAAAAACAACAAAAACATGTGTGAAATGTTCCCATAACTTGCCTGCATTGTGCTGGCTGTGCATGTCTCTCACAATGTAAACAAGTCATGTTCTTGGAAATTAATACTATGTTAGTCAACTAAAGTACAACTAAACCTATAACAATTCAGATGACTAAAATACGACTAAAACTAAAATTACATTTTAGTCAAAAGACTATAAAGAATACTACTAAAGAATATAACTAAAACTAAATTGAATTATTATCACAGTGGCTAAATCTGTGTCTATAGTGCATGTTCAAACCTTAGTACCATAAATAATAAACATGTTACTAGATTTTTACTCCAGGAGTATACAATGTTTGGCAGTTCTAAAGAAATAATGCATTAAAATTTAACTAAACCCATTTGATTTTAGTCGACTAAAATGTACTGTAATGTCGACTAAAATACAAATAAAACTAAAAACAACTCAGATGACTAAAATACGAATAAAACTAAAAACAACTCAGATGACTAAAATACGACTAAAACTAAAATGGCATTTTAGTCAAAAGACTATAACTAAAACTAAATTGAAATTTGATGTCAAAATTAACACTGGAGGTCAGGCTTCGAAATGCCAGGGCCATCATTACCTAAGTAAAGCCGGCACTATGTGGCAACGTAGTAGTTAATGTGACTGTATTGACAGCCAGTGTTGCACGAGACAGACTGAGCTAAGTTCACCTTTCTCACAAGTCAGCAGGACCTTGCACAGTTTGTTTCATGCAATGCCGGCTGTCAATAGTTGTTCTCACGCAGTGCTGGTTTACCTTGCAATAGCCCTGGCATTTCAGTTGCTGCCTTACTATCAGGTATGTCTCAATTATCGGATCGTCAGAGAGTTTTTCAGTTGCCAGGCTGACCTGGTGACCAGGAATTGTCCAGCCAGGCTTTAGATACACTGTAAACCTAACCTCTCTACCAACATTTCAAAGTGTCAGTAAATGTTTTGCTTATGATCAGGCACCACAGTGTACCCATACAAGTCAAATAATATCTGCACTTAGACCAAACATCAGAGAAAAATCAAGCAGCCAGCACTAATAGATTGATTACAAACCATTAACATACAAAATATATAAGACCCCATACACACTATTTGATTTTCTGCAGATTTTTGTCGTCAGATTTGCCAAAACCATATAATATGAAGTCAAACCTTTAAAGCCTGTATACTTGGTCAGAAAATCTGAAGAACCATCAAACTGCTATCCTTGCTGTGCAATAAGAGTGTCTTGGTGGCCAGTAAGGGCAACATTAATTGAACAAGCTAGGCTTACCGCTGAATTCAGGGAATTCAAGCCCTTAGTAATAATGTGAATCTAGTTTCAAAAGAGAGTTTTGTTGCTGAGAGAGTTAATAAAAGTCATATTTTGGTACACACCTTTAAAAAGGAATTTTAATTTCAAAAGTTTTAACATGACTCAATGTTTCACATTCAATAGAAGCTGATTAACTTTTTTTTTCTATTTCCCAGAGATTACATTACTCATAATGCAAAACAGGAATACAGAGTAAGGCAAAGTGCAGTAACCCATAGCAACTAATCAGAATTTTTTGCTTATCTGATTTCAGTAAAATGAATTCTGATGGTAAAAGTTGCTGCACTTTGCATGTCATCATTATTTATTGTACCGCTTTACTGAATGAACCAGAAAGTTTCCTCCCTTTGGTGCTTATTATAGTCATCTGTGTTTACTTTCACTGACAGTGGTACATTTCATCATAAAGCATTCAAAATACGCCACTGACCCAACTGACCTAACTATTTTTCAGGTATGTTTTATATTTATATACGTGACATCACATGAATATTAGACAAACATACCACTAAACATTAAACAGGGATATATGCCAAAAATATTACTAGTCACATGCTAGAAACTGGAAAGCCAATAAATAGTGTTTTTTAGCCTTTCCATTAGCAACTTCTTATAAGCGCCTGTTGAAACAACTTATATTAAATGGCTCATAAATTTTGCATTCATTTGTCCACCCGATCCAAAATAAAGCTACCAGAACAATATTTCTCATTATAGCTAACCATTTGCCAGCCGCCCATAGTACCTTTACTGCAGGAGTGTGGCAGCTCCAGGCTAAGCGATGTACTGGTACTTTGTTCAGCATTTGCACACTGATGTGCCCTCTGGCGATGCTGCGCTCAGTAACCGGCCGCTGTGAGCAACTGGATATCATGATCAGTATGACCAATTATAGCAATCACATGATTATATGGCTACCCTACTTTCTCTCGTCTGAAATTCCAACAATCATTCTTGGTGACTTCAACATCCCTGTTAATCTTAACACTCTCACTACTTCTAAGCTACTAATCACTTCAAAAATAAGAATGAGACAATTCGTCTCGAGATCTCCGCTCTACAGATATCTCCCTCACTTTACACGCCTTGTCCTCCTGCACAATCAATACTTCCCTCTTTTAACCCAGCTACTATAGTGAAAGTTTTTTCTAATGCCCACCTAACCTCCTGTGCCCTGGACCCTGTTCCTTCTCAAATGCTACGGTCATCATCTGACTCTATCCTACACTCTTTAACTCATATGTTCAACCTTTCACTCTCTACTGGCATCTTCCCCAACCCTCTAAAACATGCGCTAGTCACTCTCACACCAAAAAAGACCTCACTAGACCCCACCAATCTTAACAACCCAAGACCCATCTCTTTACTCTCTTTTGCCTCCAAACTCCTTGAACGCTTAGTCTACAACTGACTGAGCGACCACCTCATTGAGAACAACCTTGATCCCCTTCAGTCTGGATTTCGCCCACAGCACGCCACAGAAACTGCCCTCCTAAAACTCACAAACGACTTACTAACAGCCAAAACCAACCGTCATTATTCCGAATCTTATCTATCTCATTGCATCTTCAGTGTCACTTACACTCCACTAACTCCACTTCCTCCTCCCCAACTTCTCTTACTGGTGGGGTCCCCCATAGGATTGCCACGTCATTGCTTTAATCCAGGACACACCTGAATTACACTGTGGCTCTGTGGCTGATTAAGGTGGTAATGAAACTCACTTGGTGCCTTATCTGCATTAAATCAGCCTCAGAACCTGTGTAATTAATATGTGTCCTGGATTAAAGGGATATTGTGGCAACCCTAATCCCCCAAGGTTCTGTCTTTGGACTATTCTCGATCTACACGTCCTCCCTGGGTCAGCTGATAGCCTCCCATGACTTCCACTACCATTTTTATGCTGATGATGCCCAAATCTATCAAACCACTTCCTCAAACTGAATCTAAAACTGAGCTCTTAATATTTCCTGCCCCACGTGCCCCTTCCCCTGATTTCTCTGTCAAGATCGATGGCACAACTATCAGTCCGTCCCCACATGCCAGGGTGCTAGGGGTAACCTTAGACTCTGAACTGTCCTTTCAGGGCCAAATACAATCCCTGTCCAAATCATGCCGTTTTAGCCTCTGCAACATTTCCATAATACGCCCCTTTTTAACTAATGACACTACCAAGCTTCTAATTCACTCCCTAGTTATCTCTCGCCTCTACTACTGCAACTCCCTCCTCATTGAGTTACCTATACATAGACTATCCCCCCTTCATTCCATAATAAATGCCGCTGCCAGACTAATCCACCTTGCCAACCATTCAGAATAGAGGTTTAAGAGCCTGGACCCCAACCAGAACTCACCAGAGACAAGGGAGCAAGCGGACTATATCTTGGTACAATATATGAAAATACATATAAAGTATATATGCAATTATAAAAATTTACAAAAAATGTATTAGTTTAAAATACAAAGCAATAGAATTAAAAGCACAGGTGACTTGTTCATACATAGTACTTCGACTAGTTTCACGGGTTTACCGCTTCATCAGGAAATACATCTGCAAGTAGACACAAAGTCAATGACAATACAATCAAGTATATATAGGTAGATTTTTTATATGGATAATACAAATTGATAGAATGGGGGGAAAAAAGGGCGTAGTAAAAGTATGGGGCTGCTTACCCAAGCTTCGGTGCAAGCAGAGCACAAGGCGTGCCCAGTAGAGCCTCCCGCCGCGACTGGGGAGATTTTAAAGGATCGGAGGGCTGATGTCTAGGTAGAATAATATACATAAGGTAAAGTTGCCAAGTTTTAAAAAGTGCCAGTGAGAAGGTGACAGAGGGCAAACATCACAAGGGTATAATGGTGATAAAAGAGTGCACGTGAAAAGTATCAAAATTGGGAGGAGGGGGAAAACGGAGATGGAACCTCTATTCTATTTAGTTCGGATGATGGTACACATGTTTACACTTTTTATGCACTAAATTCTATACCTTGAGGCCACCCATTTCTTCATTACCAACCATTCAGTGTCTTCCACCCCTCTCTGCCAATCCCTCCACTGGCTTCCACTCACCCAACGAATAAAATTCAAATTACTAACAATAATTTACAAAGACAACGAAAGAAAAAATCTTGCGAGCCACAACAGTCCACTGCCAGTAAAGTGACAAGTGATAGTACCCAGCTGCAGGCGCAGATCACGTTTCATACCCGTGCAAACTAACGTAAAAAGATATCATGCGCTGCGCTAGGGTGAACCAAAATAATATGTGAACCCCTCTAAGTGAGTTACAAGCAAATCTTGTGTCAATCAAAAGTAAAAACTCATATATATAAATATTTTCATAACAGCATTAAAGTGCAATATATATATAAATAACAACAAATGTTAAAGTGCATGCATAGATATGAAGGTGCTCAGTGCTCCACACTGATGAAAACAGTCCTGTTGAACGATCCTTTGTGATATGTGAAAAAAGTCCTGAGAAATGAATATCTTAAAAACGTGCATACAACAGTGTTCATATATGGGGTCATATATGACACATGTTCAACACAGGGATCACGTGTCTTCATCAGACACGTGATCCCTGTGTCGAACACGCGTAGGGGAGGGGCCAGGACGGAGTGAGCAGCACGGAGTCAGTTTGTGAGGGACACACGCCATACCTGCAGTTCTAAACTTTGGAGGCTTGTTATAGAATGGTGCACTTACACACCAACACAATGTGAGTACCCTACTGTGGGGAGTGTGTTTTAACCTAATAACTATACCTTACGTTATTACACTATTGAGTTTTCTTTATCTAGGACATGGAGCTGCATTGAATCAAGCTGGAGATTGGCATCTGTATATCAGTATAGAGCCCAGGGGGTGGCTCCAAAGCGTGGTTTGACACGGTTAGCAGCTGTGTCACATGCTCTGAGGTGAGCACAATTACCTAGGGGGGTCACTGAAGTGCACCGGAGCATGGTTTGCAGCACTATAGATCTGATAAACATGTTGGATGACACCATATATAAACACTGTTGTATGCACGTTTTTTAAGATATATATTTCTCAGGACTTTTTTCACGTATCACAAAGGATCATTCAACAGGACTGTTTTCATCAGTGTGGAGCACTGAGCACCTTCATATCTATGCATGCAGTTTAAAATTTTCTGTTATTTATATATATTGCACTTTAATGCTGTTATGAAAATATTTTTATATATGAGTTTTTACTTTTGATTGACACAAGATTTGCTTGTAACTCACTTAGTGGGGTTCACGTATTATTTTAATAATTTACAAAGCCATCCATTACTCTGCCTCCAGCTACATCACTAACCTAGTCCCAAAATACCAACCAAGCCCCTCTCTTCGGTTCTCCCAAGATCTCCTGCTCTCTAGCTCCCTTGTCACCTCCTCCCATGCTCGCCTCCAGGATTTCTCCAGAGCTTCTCCCATCCTTTGGAACTCCCTACCCCAATCTGTCCGACTGTCCCCTAATCTATCCATCTTTAGACGATGCCTGAAAACCCATCTCTTAAAAGAAGCCTATCCTGCTTCTATCGAACACTGTTTTACTTCCTCCATCAGCTCATCCCCTTTTGTATTAATTGACCCTTACTTTTTAGATTGTAAGCTCTAATGAGCAGGGCCCTCTGATTCCGCTTGTACCAAATTGTAATGTAACTGTAATGTCTGTCTTTATTTTGTTAAGCACTGCGCAAACTGTTGGCGCTATATAAAACCTGTAAATTAATAATAATAATAATATATAAAATCAGCTCTAGCAGGAAGTAAAATCAGTTAGTGATCTGAGTTAGCTGCTAACTCAAGAACACAGCTTTTTTGCTGACTGGCCCTAATCATCATTCTCCACCAATTGCTGATAGTGGCCATTAGCCTCATCCTCTGACTATTCCTGAAACTGAAGGCATGAAAATATAGCCCAGTATGATTACTAATTCTGTGCACCACTCCCTGAAATTCACAGACAGGGAGGTAGCACCACAATACTGGATTGTTCACCATAATACTGTAACCCCACCCACAGGCATTATAAAAACTGTCCTGCATCTGGTTGCCGTGGATGACATAAAATTCTAATTAAAGTTGAACTCAAGTAAATGTATTTTTACCATTACACTATAGGGCCCATTCACACAATGTGTGGTGACTGGTGTTTATCTACACTTGAACACCAGTCACTGACAATGCACATAGAAAGCAATTGTTCAAACTATAAGCTGCCTCTTGCAGTGGGTTGCGTTGCAATGCAGACATGATAGATTTTTCCACAGTGCATTGAAGCTCACCCGAAGTTCTGGTCCGTTTTTACACTGCAGTTCTGAAGTGCAAAGGGATGACTAAAACACCACTTTGACATTTCAATAAAGTAAAAAAAAACAATGCAAACAGAGGCAGCTCTAGGCTTTGTAAGGCCTTAGGCAAAACTTAGACATGAGGCCCAACTCACGCCCATAATGGGAAAAAAAATTCAAGCAATTAAAATGGCTACAAAAAGATGAACGGATCTAACACACAGCTCATCGTCACCACTTTCAGGGCACCCTCCTCACCAATCAAACATATGCAGCCAATAAAACATCTGGGACCCAGCAAGGTGACAACCCCTCTAGGAATTTCCCATGTGCCTTGGAAGAATGAGGAGGGGTGTCACTGAGTCCTTCTATATCTACAGAGGAAGGAGAAGGGGGATCCCAGCACAGCGCAGGGAGAGAAGAAGGGGAGAGAGAGAGAGAGGGGGGAGAGAGAGTGAGAGATGGGGGAGAGGGAGAGAGAGGGGAGAGAGAGAGAGAGGGGGGAGAGAAAGGGGGGAGGGAGAGAAAGGTGGGAATGATGGAGAGATGGTAAGGGAGAGAGAGATCCCTAGCTCTGCCCCTGTCTGTAGCCCCTCCTGTTCCCATGTCCCAGTATGCAGTCCCTGTCTATAGGTGTGATGCTCGGTACGGTACCTTCCATGCCAGTAGGATATCCATGACAGCCAGCAGCAGGCAGGGTCTGTTCTGCTTCTTCTAGAGGATCTGTTTGGTGTGAGATGGAGTGGTCCCTGGCCACCTGCACCTTCTACCCATCCTCATATTCTGGCCCCAGTCAGCCTGTCCTGGGAGGTCTTCAGAGCTCTTCTCCTCCCAAGGCTATCGGTGCTTGCTGCTCATCTTCCTTGCCAGGCCCACACTGAGACAAACATTAGGCCCAGCATTTTAGACTGAACAGCCCATGATACTGGTCCCCTCACTGCTCTCCATCCTGACAGATCCCCTGCTGCAGTTGGCGGGAGAAAGGAGGGGGGAACCTAGCAGAGCTGCAGGGAGTGAGGGGGGCCAGGAAAGAGCACAGGGGTGGTGAAGAGCACTGGGGGAGTGGAGAGCAGGGGGGAGCGGAGAGCACTGGGGGGAGCTAAAAAGAACAGAGGTGGAGTGCACAGGGGGAGGAGAGCACTGGGAGGCTGGAGAGCACTGTGGGGGGCAAAAAGAAGGAGAGTGAAGAGCACGGGGGCTAGAGAGTACTCTGGGGGAGTTGGATATCACTGGGGGGGGGCAGAAAGCACAAGGGTGGGGGCTGATGAGCAATGGGGGGAGCTTGAGCATCGGGGGGGGGCAGAAAGAACAGGGGTGGAGAGCACAGGAGGGAGTGGAGAGCACGGGGGGCTGGGGAGCACAGGGGTGGGGGCTGGGGAGAGCTGGAGAGCACTGGGAGGGCCAGAAAGAACAGGGGTGGAGGGCATGGGGGGCCGAGAGCACAGGGGTGGGGGCTGAAGAGCAATAGGGAGAACTGGAGAGCACTGGGGGGCCAGAAAACAGGGCAGGAGAGCACTGGGGGGGACAAAGAGCAGGGGGGAGCAGAGTGCCCTGAGGGGGGGAGAGCACTGGGGGGGGCACAAGGGTGGGGGCTGGAGAGCACAGGGGGAGGCTGGGGAGTGATGGGGAGAGCACTGGGGTGGGGGCTGGAGAGTGATGGGGAGAGCACTGGGGGGGGGGCAGAAAGAACAGGGGTGGGGAGTACTGAGGGGAGATGGAAAGCACTGGGGGTGGAGAGCATGGGGGAGGAGCCAGGGAGCACAAGGAGGTGTTGGAGAGCACCGGGGGAAAGCAAAAGAAGGAGGAGCTGCGGGGCGGCTGCATATAGAGGAATTGAGCTTTCCATATTCCTCCATGCTTGATTCTCCTTTCCCTCCTCCGAGCATTCAGTGGCTGCATGGAGGAATATGGAAAGCTCAATTGCTCAATTCCTCTATATGCAGCCGCCCCACCGCTCCTTCTATCCAGGCATGGGGGGGGGGGGGTTGGGAGGCGCTGCACGGGCACTTACTTTCTCATCGGTTGGGGGGGGCAGCCAGGCAGAAGGAAAAGATTGGGACTCCGTCCTTCCTCTTCCCAGTCATGGGGACTGCTGATTAGAATAGGCGGCCAGGCAGGTGTGGAGCGGCACGGGCTGCAGGAGCAGTACCAGCTGCCTTAGGGCCCCACATGGACATGCTGCACACACGTCTTGTGGAGATGGCACCTGGAGCTGGGTGCCGTCATCCGGACACTGCCGCCACCTAGAGGCTTTTGCTTCTCTGCACCTGCTGCCACCAGACGCTGCATGATGAGGCCGCATGGGGTCCCAGCGGGGGTAGGGTGAGCCGCCCGCGCCGTAATCGGTGTTTGAACACAGGCAAATTAGGCGGCCGTGAGGCCCCTGTGAGTGCGAGGCCTAAGGCGACCGCCTAATTTGCCTAATTAGAGAGCCGTCTCTGAATGCAAAGCACTGTTACCACTTTCGGCACATAACAGACACTAGTCTGCATGCTAAAACTACTCATTTTAGTGTACGGCTTGTGTTAATGGGTCCTATTTGTAAAAAAACTATGTGGGCACACCTAGACATGTTTTAATTAGTTTTCCAGGAACTGTATTGTTAAAGCTGAAGTTTCCCTTTTTGTGCAGACGGCTGGATCTTCACTCCAGGAATGCCCTGTCTTCTTCCTTTATGAACTTCTGTGAGGCTGCTGTAAAAGAGTTACTGATGAGGACCTGTCTCTCCTCCCTCCTCCACTTATGAAAACTGTATTTTCATTACTTTCACTCAATGTGTATATGAATCTTGCGAGCAACTATGTATACCTTTAAATCCTGATGAGAGCTGCTGGCACCTAACACATTCCCACAGGGATTCTTCCTGAGGAAGCCACGTGGCTCTGTGGTGTAACGCATAGGGGAGGGGCATACAGGCTTTATGACGCTTGTAGTCTGGAAGAGAATGGCAAACACACATCGCTGAGCTGGTGCAGCATCTCAGATATCAGCGTTTTATTACAATTGCTGTTGAAAGTGAGGTGTGCTACAAGCACATATTATATGTGAGTAAATTTGAGGAGTGTGGATAAAAGTTTTTATACTAAGCGTTATAAGCACTATTGTTGGCAATTTCTTCCTTTTCCCTAAGGCCATGGCTATATGTTATGAGGGAACTGACACAGCAGGAATAAGGAGGAAGAAGGAGAGTCTGGCAAAATTATCTTTCAAGTCCTAGAAGGACAAAAAGCATTTTTGACCTTACTTAGTTGGAAGGGCACACGCCATCAGGTGAGAGCACATCCGATAGTGGGGGGGAGCACGATTTAATATTGAATTGAGCACTGCATGGGGATACACACAAAGAAGATTTTTGTTCGACGAGAAAGCACTGTCTGGAAGACTGGACTGTGAAGGACTTTATTTTTTTGGATTGCACTATTTTGTTATAGAATACGTTCAATTTAGTTATATTTGTGACATGATAGAGGATTTATCATATTAAACACGATTTAATGATAAGGTCGTATTATTGATAGTGATATATGTACAGAAGGTATATATTATGTTTGACACCAGGCACATACACTTACCAGCCACTTTAATAGGTACATTTTGCTGGTACTGGGTTGGACCCCCTTTTGCCTTCAGAACTGCCTTAATTCTTCGTGGCATAGATTCAACAAGGTGTTGGAAACATTCATCAGAGATTTCAGTCCATATTGAAATGATAGCATCCAGCAGTTGCTGTAGATTTGTCGGCTGCACATCCATGATGCAAATTTCCCATTCCACCACATCCAAAAGATGCTCTATTGGATTGAGATCTGGTGACTGCGGAGGCCATTGGAGTACGGTGACCTCATTGTCATGTTCAAGAAACCAGTGGTGAGATGATTTGGACTTTGTGACATGGTGCATTATCCTGCTGTAAGGAGCCATCAGAAGATAGGTACACTGTAGTCATAAAGGGATGGACATGGTCAGCAACAATACTCGGCTGTGGTGTTTAAACAATGCTCTCCATAGCCAGGAGACAGGAGGTCTCATTCCAGGAGTCAGGTGGGCTCTCATTTTGGGGGCCAGGAGAACCCCTATCCAGAGGCCAGTATTGGGACATGCAGCAGGGTGCTGCAACTAAAGACTGAGAGAGCCAAGTGAACCAGTAGAGTTGGACAACACAGTCAGAGGAACTGGTAATAAAAATAGTGGTGCTGCCAACAAGGCAGCCAAGTGACTCAGTATTTTTATTTCACTGTTTAGATTGATGTGGAAGAACCCCTGCATGGGCAATTGATGTCTATATGAACTTTCTGTTTTATTTAACCACTTGCTGACTGCCAACAGTACATTTATTGGGATTTTTTTTTACCTAAGACATGTAGCAGAATACATTTTGGCCTTAATTTATCAAGAAATTAGATTTATATAGCAAAAAACAAAAAAAAACAGTGGTGATCAAATACCACCAAAAGAAAGCTCTATTTATGTGAAAGAAACTAAATAAGTTTCATTTGCATACAGTGTTGCATGTTGATGCAATTGCCAGTTAAAGTAGCGCAGTGCTGAATAGGAAAAATGGCCTGGTCATGAAGGGGTAAAACCTTCCGGAGCTTAGGTGGTTAATAAACGTGGGTTGCCATGTCATAACATACCATTTGGACTGGTGCCACTCATTGGAAAAGCACCTACCACATGAGTATAATCTCCCCAATACCACATGAGATACAAAGCTGTGAAAACCTAACAATCAAATTCAGTTACAGTCCCTGCACATTATTTGAGATGATATAGTTGGCCTTAAACATTTTTTAAGCTGTCTACTTTAAAGTGGTATTAAATCCCAAAGCAACAATTTATTATGCTGCAGCTTACCAAATCTTTGAGATAATGACTGCATTACTTTTCTTTTTAGGCATTCTTTACTTTATTTTTACCAGGTGATCCAGCCAGGAAGTCTTTTGTTTTTTCAATGGAACAAGCTCTCCTGCAAATGTACCGATTAGGCCCCTTTCACACGATCGGACCGTTCAGGCCTGCCTGTCAGTTTTGACGGCGGACCTGAACGGGCGCTCCATGTTAGCCTATGAAGCGACGGATGTCAGTGGAGACATGTCCGCTGACATCCGACCCAGTCCGATCCGCCAAAAACAGACGGATGGCCCTACGTCCAGGTCCGTCGCTGGCTGATTAGATCAGGTGAGATCTGATGAAAATGGACATGCTGTCCGTTTTCATCCGATCCTTCCATAGGCGGCAGCGGCGCCTGACAAGCCCTTCCCCGCTCAGTGAGCAGAGAGGGACCTGTCATCCTGTCAGATCAACGGAGAGATCTCCCGCTGAGCCGGCGGACCTAGGCGGACTCCGTGGAAGCGGAGTCCACCTCGTGAGATAAACCATTTACCACTGGCAGGGGTACTTACAGTGATCAGCTTGTATTCATTTATGTAAAATGTTTATCCCAAAAGAAAAAACTGTTGCTGTAACTGCTTGTGTAACTGCAGTGTGAGCTATAGTTTGGCTTCAATTTGTTAGTGTTTCTAAATCTGCTAGTACATCCAACACTACCCTCCCCCCAGACTGGCAATGCTGCTGTCCAAAAGGTGCCCCCTGTGCTCCTTCATCCAGTGTGGAGGCATTCTAATACAGGAGGTGTGTTACTGGCCAGATCACCAGGTGAACACACAGGGAAAGCCTTAAAAGAAGAAAACTAATGCAACATCACATTTAAGGCTTGGTAAGCTGCACGATATTACATTTTTGGGTTAATAACGCTTTAATTCAGATAATGCACAGCGAGCCCGGTACCACAGAGCCTGCAGGGGGGCTTTGATATCTTGGAAGGGACAGCACAAAGATAACACAGGCACTTACCTCCTTTCCAAAAATAGTTCTTAGAGTTCTCTGAAGTTTCTGGACCCCCAAAACAATAGCCCAGCTGCAGTGTTTCTTAGACAGTATTATCAGTTCACTGAATGACCTTATACTGCTTGGAAATGTGAGAAATCCTTGAAAACAAGAAGGCCTTGATACAAACCAACATAATGTTTACATTTTTCTGAAAAGCACATTCAGTTCTTTCCAGCCAAGTCATTTATGTACAGTGTTCTAATACTGTCTACCAAGCAGGACTATAATGTTACATAGTCGGTCATGTAATAAAATGTTGCAGTTGACAAAATGTTTCAAGTGTTCCATTCCTTATTGCTTGTAAAAGTTAAAAGATAATTGAAGCGTTCTGTATGTCTTTTGTGTTTACATTTTAATACATCAATATATTATATATTAAAATATTTCTGAGAGAAAATACACATAAAAACCCCATATGGTATCTTTCTACATGTGGTACCATTAATCATCGTCATCTGTAAAAATATATCTAAACTGCAGAAAGCAGGATATTCATGTTAAATGTAGCTGATGAAAACACATATGCAGATAGTCAGGCTCCGAAGCAAGTCAAAGGTATATTGCTTTTTGCACATTAAAAATATAACTAAAGGCAAAATGTTTTTTTTTCAATAGAGTGGAGATGAATTAGAACACTGTTTGTTTTTTTGTTTTTTGTTTTTTGTTTTTTTGCAGTTTGTGCCTCCTGTTAGGAAGATTCACCCTATTTGTCCTTTTTTACCGTTATCACTGAAAGTGAATGTAAAATAAAAACCAAATTTTTGGGTTGACACCAGAAAAGTAGTATGCCCCGTACACACGGTCGGACTTTGTTCGGACATTCCGACAACAAAATCCATGGATTTCTTCCGACGGATGTTGGCTCAAACTTGTCTTGCATACACACGGTCACACAAAGTTGTCGGAAAATCCGATCATTCTGAACGCGGTGACGTAAAACACGTACGTCGGGACTATAAACGGGGCAGTGGCCAAAAGCTTTCATCTCTTTATTTATTCTGAGCATGCGTGGCACTTTGTCCGTCGGCTTTGTGTACAGACGATCAGAATTTCCGACAACGGATTTTGTTGTCGGAAAATTTTATCTCCTGCTCTCCAACTTTGTGTGTCGGAAAATCCGATGGAAAATGTCCGATGGAGCCCACACACGGTCGGAATTTCCGACAACACGCTCCGAACGGACATTTTCCATCGGAAAATCCGACCGTGTGTACGGGGCAGTAGAGGTGAAATCTTCCGATGCTGCTGGGGGGGCAAGGGATTCCCTCAATTTGCGGGGATTTACTCTCACTTCCTGTTTTGTCAGGAAGTGAAGATTAATCTCTCCAACGGCACACAGATGACAAATAAAACCTCACAGGGGTTATGGCCCTCCCTTACTGTATCCAAAATGTAAAACAACTGAAAATTGTTTCATACTTACAGTAATTTTCTTTTCCTGGTGCCTATTCATGTCAGCATACCTGTGACAAGCTCCGCATTCGTGACGCAGCAATTGATGAAATGTCAAAATTCTCATCTTCTTTAATGAGATAATAATGAAGCTGCTTGGCATGTAGTTATACCAAACGTATTTTAACCCCTTCCCGCCGACCGTACGCAGATATGCGTACTCGGCTTTCCGGGGTTATACCGGGATGATGCCCGCAGCTGCAGGCATCATCCCGGTACCGTTGTTTAGAGCGGGCGATCGGCTACCCGTATATAACAACCGATGCGGCTAAAAGCGAGAGAGGGGTGTGAGAGAGAGGGGGGGTGATAGTGAGATAGGGGGCTGAAAAAGAGGTAATGAGAGGGAGGGGAAAAGAGAGAGAATGGCGTTGAATGAGAGAGATGGGGACGAGAGAGAGGGGGTGAGAAAAAGGGGAATAGAGAGAGGGTGAAAGAGAGAGAGGGTGGTAGGAAAAAGGGGGCGAGAGAGAGAATGGGGGATGAAGGGGGGTGAGAGAGAGAACAGGGTGAAAGAGAGGGGATGAGAGAGGGGGTGAAAGAGAGAGAGAGAGGGGGGGTGAGAGTGAGGGGGTGAGTCTGTGGGGGGCACAGCATAGTACATTACACGGGGGGGGGGATAGCACAGTACATTACATGGTTGGCACTACACATTACATGGTGGATACATTGATACAGCACATTTAATGGTGGGCGAAGCACAGCACATTACATGGCGGGCGAAGCACATTACACTGTTGGCACTGCCCAATACAGCACATTACTAGGTAGGCACAGTACATTATATGGTGGGCACAGCACATGCATGGTTGGTACTGCACAACACAGCACATGCACACGGTGGGCACAGGACCTTATATGGTGGGCACAGCACATGACATGGCGGGCACAGCTGAGCACATTACATGGTGGGCACTGCACATTACAAGTGGGCACTGCACAGCATATTATATGGTGGGCACAGCATATTATATGGTGGGTACTGCACATGGCTTGGTGGGCACTGCATGACACCACATGATATGGTGGGCACTGCATGACACAGCACAGCACATTACATTGTGAGCACAGCACATTAATTGGTGGACACCGCACATGACATGGTGAGCCCTGCATAGCGCATTCCATTGTGGGTACTGCACGGCACATGCCATGGTGGACAATGTACAGCACATTACATGCTGGGTACAGCACATTACATGGTAAGCACTGCATGGCGCAGCACATGACATGGTGGGCACAACACAGCACGACAGGGTGGGCACTGCACAGTAATTTACATGGTGGGCACTGCACATGACACGGTTGGCACTGCATGGCACAGCACATTACATGGTGGGTACAGCGCATTACATGGTGGGCACTGCATGGCACAGCACATGACGTGGTGGGCACTAAATGGCACAACACATTACATGGTGGGCACTGCATGGCATAGCACATTTCATGGTGGGCAATGCAACTGCACATTACATGTTAGGAACTGCACATGACATGGTGGGCACTGCTGAACAGCCCAGCACATTCACAGTGGGCACAACACACTACATGCTGGGCACAACACATGGCAGGGTGGGCACAGCACATGACATGGTGGGAACTGCACATGACATGGTGGGCACTGCATGGCACATCACATTACATGGTGGGCACTGTACATTACTTGGTGGGATCACTGCATGGCACAGCACATGACATGGTGGGCACTGCAATGTACAGCACATTACACGGTGGGCACTGCAATGTACAGCACATTACACTGTGGGCACTGCAATGTACAGCACATGACATGGTGGGCACTGTACATTACATAGTGAGCACTGCAATGCACAGCAAATTACATACTGGGCACAGCACATTACATGGGGGGCACTGCAATGCACAGCACATGACATAGTTGGCACAGCAAATTACATGGGGGGCACTGCAATGCACAGCACATGACATAGTGGGCACAGCACATTACATGGGGGGCACTGCAATGCACATGACATGACATAGTGGGCACAGCACATTACATGGGGGCACTGCAATGCACATGACATGACATAGTGGGCACAGCACATTACATGGGGGCACTGCAATGCACATGACATAACATGGTGGGCACAGCACATTACATGGGGGCACTGCAATGCACATGACATGGTGGGCACAGCACATTACATGGGGGCACTGCAATGCACATGACATGACATGGTGGGCACAACACATTACATGGGGGCACTGCAATGCACATGACATGGTGGGCACAGCACATTACATGGGGGCACTGCAATGCACATGACATGACATGGTGGCCACAGCACATTACATGGGGGCACTGCAATGCACATGACATGGTGGACACTGGGCACAAGAGAGCACATTACATGTGGGGAAGCAGCAGTCTTTCCCCTAGCACAATAAAACACCTCCCTAACAAATGTACTAACCTTATCTCAACAGCATGGGATATGTCCTTCCTCCCGGGCTCCTGCTGGTTAGAACATCAGCGCCCCTCCCCCAGACAGCCCCCAGACACAGAGGAACTGTGTGAGTGTAACAGATCCTGTGATAGGATTAAGGCATCGGCAGAGACAGGACTCAGCTGCAGTGACTAACACTTGTCTCCTCCATGTGTGCACAGAGGGCTCCTCTTCTTTCAGGAAGGCACACAGATATTCATAAGCCACTGCCATGGGCCTATATTGAGGGAGGGGCCTGGAGCTGCAGCTCCACCAGCCCCTATGTTAATCCGGCCCTGATTATGTCACAGGTATGCTGCCATGGAGGCACCAGGAAAAAGTTTTGCCTATAGTTCTACTTTAAAGCAATTTGTTCCATTCCTCTCGCTACCCTATCCAGTGGTACCTGTGCATAAAGCTATTGTAAGCTCTTTGATTCGCCTTCTTTTACGTCACAACTGTCTTTTGGTTCAATCTTGTTTTATTGAGGTTTTTATAATATGAGATACAGGTACAGTGTATAAAGAAAGTACAGAGGTAGTATCTAGACATGTGCACAGCCAAAAAAATTCGTTCATTTTCGTTTTCGTTTCATTCGTTTATTATTTTTTTAGTTTTTCGGGTCATTCATTATGATCGCGATTCGTAAATGCGTTCATTCGTACATTCGTAATTCAAACATTCGTTCATTCGTACATTCGTAAAATCGTACATTTGAAAAATCGGAAATTTGAAGTTTGAAAATCCAAAAACCCGAAAATTCAAAAATCGGAAATAGTAACTAACTATTAAATTATAGGTATTGTAATTTCCTTTCAAATTTGACTGTCAGTGAATGTAACAAATACAAATTTAACCGAAGTTACGAATTATCCAAAACGAATGCTGCATCTAAACAAATGGAATGGAACAAATTAATAATAAATAATAATAATAAAACGTTGTTATTATGTTTATTGTTATTTATTATTATTAATTCATTACGTTCCATTCTGTTTTTTCGGATCATTCATAACTTCGGACAAATTTGTATGTGTTACGTTCACTAACAGCCAAATTTAAAAGGAAATTACAATACCTATAAATTAAAAGTTACTAGTAATTACTAATAGTTAAGTTATTATTAGTTAACTATAATTTCAGATTTCCGAATTTTCGAATTTACAAATTTACGAATTCACTAATTTACTAATGTACGAATGCACGAATGTGCGAATGTAAATTGCGAATGTACGAATGCCCGAATTTACGAATGTCCAATTTTATCGAATTTACGAATATTCTGAAAAAATTTGTTAAACGGGTTTTCGTTAATTCGGATATTCCCGAATTAACGAATTTGTCGAAATTCATTAAAAAACGAATTCGGAACGAAACTAATTGCACATGCCTAGTAGTATCGTTCAGATAACCAGAGAAAGTACAAATCAACATTTTTTATGGATACTTTGATTCTGATGATGAGAGACCAAAGGCACTAGTGTTTGAACACTACCATCCTGGGTTATCTAGGAAATCATTGAGGAGAAAACCACCCAACCATGTTGGCCAGATGTCACTACCTTCGGGAGACCTTCGGGTATTACAATTCCACAGCTCTCTTTTGATCCATAGATAGCAGTTGTGAAAACTCTGTGTAAAAAATTGACTGTACCTTTAACTGCTTCACAACCACGCTATACCTGAATGACGGCTACAGCGCAGTCACACATTTCTGGGAGGGCATTTCTCGCATGTCCCTTGCGGCACGCATCGGCAGGGATCTGTGATCACTGTGTCCTTTGGACACAGTTGATCACAGATCAGGGTAAAGAGCCAATCACAGCGCCTCTTTACTGTGTGACCAGCTGTGTCCAGTCACAGCTGATCACAGTGTAAACAGGATTTGCCAGTTATTGGCGTTCCTCTCCTCATGATGACAGCACATGAGGAGAGCCGGTAATTATCAATCCACACAGGGAACATCTACACTGATAATTAGGGCACTGATTATCAGTGTACTGATAATCAGTGCAGCCCCAACATTGCCCATCAGTGCTGCCTGTCAGTGCCCATCAGTGCTGCCTGTCAGTGCCCATCGGTGCTGCCTGTCAGTGCCCATCAGCCTTATCAGCACACATCAGTGAAGGTGAAAAATTACTTATTTACAACATTTTATAACAGAAACTAAGAAAAACTTTTCCAAAATTTTCAGTCTTTTTAAATGTATTTAGCAAAAAATAAAAAACTCAGAGGCGATTAAATACCACCAAAAGAAAGCTCTATTTGTTTAAAAAAAAAAAAAAAAAAGATAAAAATATAAAAATGTTGTATGGGTGCAGTATTGCATGACTGCCCAATTGTCATTCAAAGGTGTCCGTTTATGAAGCAGTGAAATCTATTCACTGCTTCATTCTCCGGCATTCACAGTGAAGATTTTTCTCCTCTGTGTGCCAGTTTATGAAGCTTTGTAGATCGCTTCACCTTTGGAGGAGTGAAGAGATCTACAAATGCTTTCAACATTGGAGAAAGGCTCCTGATACTGGAATCTCGAGAGACTTTACGAGATTACAGCACCAGAAATACAGAGATGTCAGTTTATTAAGCAGTGATAAATTATCACAGCTCAATACACAGACAGACGGCGTGAATTAGTGTTAATAAAATAATGAGTCCCCCTACATTATATACATATGTATACACACACACACATTATATATACATGTATATACACATACATTATATATATATACATATACACATTATATGTATATATGTATATATATGTATACACATAAATATGACAGGGGGACATGCTTACAGTGTTGGGGGGTCTGAACGAGGCATAAGGAAGTTAAAAATCTTCCTCCTTCCCCCTCAGATCCCCCCAGATTTCCTCTTCACTCCCCGATTCACCACCTCTGAGCTGGTGAACCTGGGAGTGTGAATTCTGAGACAGATCGCCAGTGAAGCGGTGAGATCACCGCTTCATAAACTGGCCGTTACTGTGTCATTCATGGGGATTCTCCGTGTGTAGAGATAATCGGCGGGAGAACAAGTTCAAACATGTTCTCCCCCGATTATCACTGTTTCATAAACTGTTTATGGACTGTGATCAGCGGTGATCCTCGGGATCACTGCTGATCACTGCTTCATAAACGGACACCAAAGTGCGACACAGCTGAAAGCTGAAAATTGGCCTGGGCAGGAGGGGGTGAAAGTGCCCACTAGGCAAGTGGTTAAAGTCACATCTGTGTTCGGTCTGCCTGGATATAAATGACACTTTTCCTCATTTTCCAATTTGCTGATTTTATTTTTTATTGGCTGAGGACAGCCAAAAAAAAAATAACTCCAGCCAATGGGATAGGAGGGATGGTGGAAGCTAAAGCAGACGGAGGTGTAGGTGACTTTTAGAAAGCTGCTATCTAAGGATTGTTAGAAAGCTGAATTGAGTGAATTGAGACAGAGAAAAGCTGTGACTTCAGACAGAGAACATCAAGCTTACTACAAGCCTCTATGCACAGCTACTATTAAATGAGATAGCAGGATGCATAGATGAGTACTTTAATGTTCAAATATATGCTTTAAAGTGTATCAAAGGGCCTGGTATGGAATTGGGGGGGAGGGGGGGCAATTGCAAACGCAAGTCAATTAAAATATAATTTGACTATTGTTTTTTCTTTAGAAATGTAACATATGCGGCAGCAGGTTCTATACATGCTACAGATGCACCACTTTACAGGCAGACCAAGGGGTCCCCCAGGCACGATTATTTAAAAAAAAAATTTGCATTGAAACATGTCCCCGAGGGAAGTACCCTGGCCCCCATACCCTTTTTATGGCCAATAATATGCATATACAGTGGGGACGGAAAGTATTCAGACCCCCTTAAAGTTTTCGGGTGTGCCCAGAAAATGGGGTTATTTAACCACTTACAGATTGGAAGATTTTCCACCTTAATGACCAGGCCATTTTTTGTGATACAGCACTGTGCCACTTTAACTGACATTTGCGTGGTCGTGCGACGCTGTTCCTAAACAAAATTGCTGTCTTTTTTTCCCCACAAATAGAGCTTTCTTTTGGTGGTGTTTGATCACCTTTGCGGTTTTTATTTTTTGCGCTATAAACAAAATAAAGCGACAATTTTGAAAAAAAACAATATTTTTTACTTTTTGTTATAATAAATATAATAAATATCCAAAAAAATTAATTAAAAAAAATGAATTTCTTCATCAGTTTAGGCCAATATGTATTCTTCTACATGTTTTTGGTAAAAAAAAAAAAAAAATCGCAATAAGCGTATATTGATTGGTTTGCACAAAAGTTATAGCGTCTACAAAATAGGGGATAGATTTATGGCATTTTTTTTACTAGTAATGGCGGCGATCTGCGATTTTTAGATGTGGACCTTATGGAGGACAGACATTTATACAGCGATCAGTGCTATAAAAATGCGCTGATAACTGTGTAAATGTCACTGGCAGGGAAGGGGTTAACACTAGGAGGCGATCAAGGGGTTAAATGTGTTCCTTGGGAGATGTTTCTAACTGGGGGGGATGGGACTGACTGAAGGAGGAGGAGAGATCGCTGTTCCTAATCACTAGGAACAGCAGATCTCTCTCTCCTCCCCCGTCAGAACGGGGATCTGTCTGTTTACATTGACAGATCCCCATTCTGGCTCTCTTTCCCACGATCGCGGGTAACCGGCAGACATTGCGGCCGCCAGCCACGCGCATCGGGTCCCCCGCCGTGCAGCGGGCTTGCACCTGCTATGGCTCTTAAAGGAACCGACGTACATATATGGCAATTAGCAGGAAGGAGCCGACCTGCCGCAGTATAATGATGGCTGATTGGCAAGTGATTAATAGATCTGTGCAAAGAGCAGGGATATAAAACAATGCTCTGCAGGCGTTAGTACATTTTAACCTGCTCAAAAAATGAGGGCAGATTATGAACTATAACTTTTAGGCCTCTTTCACACGGGGCAGATCAGTCATGATCCGCCCCGTGAACATCCGCTTGCTCAGCGGGGATAGCTCCGCCGATCCCCGCTGAGCAGGAAGATGACAGGTGCATCGCTGCACGCTGTGCAGCGACAGACCTGTCAGAGCGCCGCTCTCCCCATGGGGGATCGGATGATGACAGTCCGTAGTGTCCGTCGTCACCTGATCTGATCCGAAAACGGATGGAAAAGTAGGTTTTTCCTCCGTTACACTTTTCGGATCGGAGCGGGTCGGATGTCAGCGGACATGTCACCGCTGACATCCGACGCTCCATAGGGATGAATGTATGTCCGTTTTTCATCCGAAAACGGAAGGATGAAAAACGGACATACGGATCATCCGTGTGAAAGAGGCCTAAGATATATGAAATAAAAAAAGGACTCAAACAGCCATGTGTTTAAAAGGTAGGAATAGTTTATTGTCACTAAATACATATTTTGAGATATTATTGCAGTTTTCACATTGAAGTAATTTCTTGGGTGACATATCATTTAGCCATGCATTCATTATTGTTTTAAACAACTGAACAGAGGCAGTGCCTACTCTAGGCGGGGTCATCTGTGCCCTGCACATAGGGGTACCTTCAAGCCCGGACTGGGACAAAAAAAAGGGCCCGGGCATTTTAGACTGAGCAGCCAATTTTTCCATGGACCGGGGTGGGGGAGGGCGGTCCTCCATGCTATAATGTGCAGGAACACTGATATAAATATAAAGGGGACTGCACTGTAATGATTACAGTGCCCCTTTACAGTATATTACAGTGTCCCTGCAATCATGCCCCCCCCCCCTTATACTCTCTACTCTCTGTGCAGATCTCCAGCTCCTCCAGCCCCCTGCTTCCTTACATCAGATTCCGCACAGAGGTCCCTTACATCAGATTCCGCACAGAGCCCCCTTACATCAGATTCCGCACAGAGGTCCCTTACATCAGATTCCGCACAGAGGTCCCTTACATCAGATTCCGCACAGATGTCCCTTACATCAGATTCCGCACAGAGGTCCCTTACATCAGATTCCGCACAGAGCCCCCTTACGTCAGAGTCCGCACAGAGGTCCCTTACATCAGATTCCGCACAGAGCCCCCTTACATCAGATTCCGCACAGAGCCCCCTTACATCAGAGTCCGCACAGAGGTCCCTTACATCAGATTCCGCACAGAGGTCCCTTACATCAGATTCCACACAGAGGTCCCTTACATCAGATTCCACACAGAGCCCCCTTACATCAGATTCCGCACAGAGCCCCCTTACATCAGATTCCGCACAGAGGTCCCTTACATCAGATTCCGCACAGAGCCCCCTTACATCAGAGTCCGCACAGATCCCCCTTACATCAGAATGTGCACAGAGCCCCCTTACATCAGATTCCGCACAGAGGTCCCTTACATCAGATTCCACACAGAGCCCCCTTACATCAGATTCCGCACAGAGCCCCCTTACATCAGAGCCCACACAGAGGTCCCTTACATCAGAGTCCGCACAGAGGTCCCTTACATCAGAGTCCGCACAGAGGTCCCTTACATCAGATTCCGCACAGAGGTCCCTTACATCAGAGTCCGCACAGAGGTCCCTTACATCAGAGTCCGCACAGAGGTCCCTTACATCAGAGTCCGCACAGAGCCCCCTTATATCAGAGTCCGCACAGAGCCCCCTTACATCAGAGTCCGCACAGAGGTCCCTTACATCAGATTCCGCACAGAGCCCCCTTACATCAGAGTCCGCACAGAGGTCCCTTACATCAGAGTCCACACAGAGGTCCCTTACATCAGAGTCCGCACAGAGGTCCCTTACATCAGAGTCCGCACAGAGGTCCCTTACATCAGATTCCGCACAGAGGTCCCTTACATCAGAGTCCGCACAGAGGTTCCTTACATCAGAGTCTGCACAGAGGTGTCTTACATCAGATTCCGCACAGAGCCCCCTTACATCAGAGTCTGCACAAAGCCCCTTTACATCAGAGTCTGCACTGAGCCCCTTTACATCAGAGTCCGCACTGAGCCCCTTTACATCAGAGTCCGCACAGAGGTGTCTTGCATCAGATTCCGCACTGAGCCCCCTTACATCAGAGTCCGCCCAGACCCCCTTACATCAGAGTCTGCACAGAGCCCCTTTACATCAGAGTCCGCACTGAGCCCCTTTACATCAGAGTCCGCACTGAGCCCCTTTACATCAGAGTCCGCACTGAGCCCCTTTACATCAGAGTCCGCTCTGAGCCCCTTTGCATCAGAGTCCGCACTGAGCCCCTTTACATCAGAGTCCGCACTGAGCCCCTTTACATCAGAGTGCTACCCACTACACCACTGTGCCGCCCACTTTCTTCCTGTACCCATGCGACCAGGTTGTGGATGTCTGAAATAAATTTCTGTTCCCTGGGTTACCATTGTAAATGTGTCTTTTGAACTTGTGATGTGAGTTATCATTACCTAATCCCTGTTCACTGGAATGTAGAGGAAGCTGATTGGTTAATCATACAAGCACTTTTGATCTTATGGTTGATAAACATGTTCCTTGGCCTATGACAGTTGCATACACAGATTTTCCTTTGAAATTCCTCAGATCCTTTTTGCATTGTTTAAGGCAAAGTTGCATCCCTTACCAACCTTGTACATAGGTAAACAAATTAGCCTTTGAAATGCTATTTGCCATAAACAAGTACCCCATTACCCTAAATACTTCAGACCCTTCATGTTTATTTACCATCTCAATTAGGCAACTCACATTTTATAGCCTTTGTAGATTTGTCAACAAGTTGGCCTACATTTAGAAAGCAAGGATTTTGAATAGAATTAGCAGAGTAAAGAGACTGCCATTTCTATCAGTAAATGGAGGCCTGGTACCAATTTGCTGTCTTGTCTATGCACTTTTATTCAGTTGCGTCTCCAGCTTTCAACTTTAGGGGGGACACATGGGGGGACAGGGACAAAAGTAGGGGGCAACTATAAAACGCATATATATATATATATATATATATATATATATATATATATATATATATATATATATATATATATATATATATATATATATATACACAGTGGGGACAGAAAGTATTCAGACCCCCTTAAATTTTTCACTCTTTGTTATATTGCAGCCATTTGCTAAAATCATTTAAGTTCATTTTTTTTACCTCATTAATGTACACACAGCACCCCATATTGACAGAAAAACACAGAATTGTTGACATTTTTGCAGCTTTATTAAAAAAGAAAAACTGAAATATCACATGGTCCTAAGTATTCAGACCCTTTGCTCAGTATTTAGTAGAAGCCCCCTTTTGATCTAATACAGCCATGAGTCTTTTTGGGAAAGATGCAACAAGTTTTTCACACCTGGATTTGGGGATCCTCTGCCATTCCTCCTTGCAGATCCTCTCCAGTTCTGTCAGGTTGGATGGTAAACATTGGTGGACAGCCATTTTTAGGTCTCTCCAGAGATGCTCAATTGGGTTTAAGTCAGGACTCTGGCTGGGCCATTCAAGAACAGTCACAGAGTTGTTGTGAAGCCACTCCTTCGTTATTTTAGCTGTGTGCTTAGCGTCATTGTCTTGTTGGAAGGTAAACCTTCGGCCCAGTCTGAGGTCCTGAGCACTCTGGAGAAGGTTTTCCTCCAGGATATCCCTGTACTTGGCCGCATTCATCTTTCCCTCGATTGCAACCAGTCGTCCTGTCCCTGCAGCTGAAAAACACCCCCACAGCATGATGCTGCCACCACCATGCTTCACTTTTGGGACTGTATTGGACAGGTGATGAGCAGTGCCTGGTTTTCTCCACACATACCGCTTAGAATTAAGGCCAAAATGTTCTATCTTGGTCTCATCAGACCATAGAATCTTATTTCTCACCATCTTGGAGTCCTTCAGGTGTTTTTTAGCAAACTCCATGCAGGCTTTCATGTGTCTTGCACTGAGGAGAGGCTTCCGTCGGGCCACTCTGCCATAAAGCCCCGACAGGTGGAGGGTTGCAGTGATGGTTGACTTTCTACAACTTTCTCCCATCTCCTGACTGCATCTCCAGCGCTCAGCCACAGTGATCTTTGGGTTCTTCTTTACCTCTCTCACCAAGGCTCTTCTCCCCCGATAGCTCAGTTTGGCCATACGGCCAGCTCTAGGAAGGGTTTTGGTCATCCCAAACGTCTTCTATTTAAGGATTATTTTTTTGTAACCTTGGCCAGATCTGTGCCTTGCCACAATTCTGTCTCTGAGCTCTTCAGGCAGTTCCTTTGACCTCATGATTCTCATTTGCTCTGACATGCACTGTGAGCTGTAAGGTCTTATATAGACAGGTGTGTGGCTTTCCTAATCAAGTCCAATCAGTATAATCAAACACAGCTGGACTCAAATGAAGGTGTAGAACCATCTCAAGGATGATCAGAAGAAATGTACAGCACCTGAGTTAAATATATGAGTGTCACAGCAAAGGGTCTGAATACTTAGGACCATGTGATATTTCAGTTTTTCTTTTTTAATAAATCCGCAAAAATGTCAACAATTCTGTGTCTTTCTGTCAATATGGGGTGCTGTGTGTACATTAATGAGGAAAAAAAATGAACTTAAATGAGTTTAGCAAATGGCTGCAATATAACAAAGAGTGAAAAATTTAAGGGGGTCTGAATACTTTCCGTCCCCACTGTATATCTATTTTATATATATATATATATATCCTGGGGCCCTTTACTACGACCCCACAACAGCCCTTTCACATGTTCTGCAGTGAGCTCCCTTCCTACTGTATTGGGGTCCCCCAGGGTGGCAGAAAACATGTTGGGGGGGTCAGGGCCCCCTCTGGACCCCCCTAGGGACACCATTGCTTTTATTTATATATATATATATATATATATATATATATATATACACACACACACACACACACATACAGTGAGTGCCGGTTCACACCACAGCAACTTGGGATCCGACTTGTCAGACCTCAAGTTGCCCCAAGTCATGGGACATAAGAAATTCCATTGAAGTGAATGAGAGCTGTCTTAATGTACACTACTGAAGTTGGTCCGACTTCATAAAAGGTTCCTGTACTACTTCAAGGCAACTTCTAGGCAACTTGTACCCATAGATTTCAATGGAAGTTGCCTCCAAGTCGGATCTCCATCTATATTGAAGCGACTTTACAGGAAAATAAATTAGTTTACCCAGGCAAACCCCTCCCGCCCAGAGAGCTGATTATGCTGTGACTGGCCACAGCCAAAGTAGCCTGTCCTGGAGGCAACTATAAGTTGCGTTGTAAGTTGGTTAAAGTCGCGCTAAAGTCGCCTCCAAATCGTCTTGCAAGGTCGAGCTGTAAGTCGTGTTTCCCCTGTGTGAACCGAGCCTGAGGGAAAAAGTATTTGATCCCCTGCTGATTTTGTACGTTTGCCCACTGGCAAAGAGATGATCAGTCTATAATTTTAATGGTAGGTTTATTTTAACAGTGAGAGACAGAACAACAACAAAAAAATCCAGAAAAACGCATTTCAAAAAAGTTATAAATTAATTTGCATTTTAACCACCTCAATACAGGGCAATTCCTGCCCAGACCAATTTTCAGCTTTCAGCGCTCTCACATTTTGAATGACAATTACTCAGTCATGCAATACTGTACCCATATGAAATTTGCATATTTTTTTCACACAAATAGGGCTTTCTTTTGGTGGTATCTAATCACTAGTGCGTTTTTTATTTTTTTGTGCTATAAATAAAAAAAGGCCGTACATTTTGTGAAAAAAATGCCTTTTTCTTTGTTTCTGTCATAAAATTTTGCAAATTAGTAATTTTTCTTCATAAATTTTGGCCAAAATTTATACTGCTACATAGCTTTGGTAAAAATAACTGAAATTAGTGGATATTATTTTGGGCTTTGTGAAAGTTATACAGTGTACAAACTGTGGTGCCAATCACTGAAAATTGATCACATCTGATCAGGCCTTCAGTACAACAGGTGTATCTCATTTCTTGAAGCACTAACAAGTCAGGTACAAATACCTCTCAAATGACCCCTTTTTAGAAAGTAGACATTCCAAGGTATTAAGCAAGTAGCATTGTGAGTTTTTGTTTTTTTTTCAAATATAAATTTTTATTCAACTCCAAAAAGGGGCGAGACCCCCACAATACAAACAAGAGCGTGTACATTACCAAGGTTACATTATCTATGCACATCATCAATGGTAATTGCAATTATGACATACCACAACTAGCAGGCTAGCATGAAACAATAGGCCAAGTGTTTGTCTCCGGCAGGGTCCACACTCTCTAATATCAGTTCTTATGTAGGTAACAGAGTGTAGGGGTTCTCCCCCTTAACTTTTTCACTTTTTCTTAAGGAGGGGGAGGGAAGGAATGCAGTAAAAGGGGGTGGGAAGGGGTAGAAAGGGGGGATGAAAGAAGACATGACGGTAACCAAAGTTTGTGGACTTAAGTGAGGTCGGGGTGCTCTATGACCCTAAAAGGCACTGTCCCTCATCAGAATAGATAAAGACATTCCATATGTCCCAGGTCTTCTTATAGGTCTCTTGCCTATTTTGTGCAGTGAGGATTAAATCCTCCATTTTCTTCACCTCCTCTACTTTTCTCATCCAATGTGCAATGGTCGGGGGGGAGTGTTGCTTCCAATAGAGGGGTATGCACGCCTTTGCTGCTTCAAGTAAGTGACGTATTAGTGACTTCTTGTATGTTTTGATAGGGATCTTTGAGTGATGTAGGAAGAATGCGGCCTCATCTGGAACAGGGTATTCTGTAAACTCATGCGTGATGCGGTGGACTTCTCCCCAGAAATCTTTTAAATTAAGACAGAACCAGAATATATGGATCAAAGAACCCTCTTCCTCTCAACAGCGCCAGCACTGGTTCAAGGCAGAGGGATAGCATCTATATAGCCTGGAGGGTGTTAAGTACCAACAGGAAAGCAATTTATAATTTGTCTCTTGTGTTTTAGTACACAAGGAAGATTTGAGAGGAAGAGTGATGATGCGCTGCTTTTGTACCGTTGAGAATGTGCAAGTTAGGTCTCTTTTCCACCTGGTCAGGCAGGACAATTGTGGTTGATCTTTTGGGGTATTCAGCAGAGTGTATGTTTGGGACAAAATGTGGGCCAACGGGTTAGTACCTGAACAGAGGTCCTCGAACGACATCTTGCGTATGAAGTCTTGGGGTCTAGGAATGGAGTGAAGGAAGTGGTATAATTGTACCGCACTCCAGAAGGGGAGTTGAAAGGTTCCCGTCAATTCAGTCAATTCTAGAATGGATGGCCATTTCCCATTGATGACAAATTTAGCTGCGTGATCACAGTTAGAGTCTCTGAGAGTGGCAAATTCCGCAGGGTGTAAACCTGGTTCAAAGTTCAGGTGGCCGAGTATTGGGAACAGCGGGGAGTTTTTGGATGTGAGGGATGTTTGGTTGGCGACTAGATGGCTATGTCTCAGCGTAGTGCCCAATAGTGGGTGTGACTTTAGTTCTTGAGGCAAATCACTGTAGGACCACAGCGTGCCTTTCAGTGGTATGTGCGTTTGGGACTGTTCAATTTGTAGGCATATTTTGGATGTCCCATTAGATCTCCAGTCAAGTATGCGCCCCAAATGGGAAGCTAGATAATACTGTCATATGTCAGGTAACGCTAGTCCTCCGTAGTGTTTGGGAAGCATCATTTGTGATTGGCTAAGCCAGGGTTTTTTATGAGCCCATACAAATCGGGTGAAAAGGGCCTGTACCTGCTTGAAAAAGAAGGGTGGAATCTGTATCGGTAGGGCTTGGATGAGATAGACGAATTTTGTAACATGCTAATTTTAATGAGGTTGCATCTTCCAAACCAGGAGTGGAAGCCTGTGTGCCACTTCTCTAGTAGGAAGCGAGTCTTAGTTAGTAGGGAGGGGAAATTAAGGTCAAACGTACGTGACATGTCAGATGGTATGTTCGTACCAAGGTATTTTAGTGCCGTGGTAGTCCATTTAAAGCGAAAGTTGGTTTGTCGAGTAAGGTATGAGGGGGGACTGTGACGCCCATAGTCTCTGATTTAGAGAAGTTTATCTTTAAAATGGGAGATTATCCCGTAAATATTAAATTCTCGGAGGAGGTTTGGTAAAGAGATCTTATGCCGCGAGACTTAGTTAGTAGGGGGGGGGGAAATTAAGGTCAAACGTACGTGACATGTCAGATGGTATGTTCGTACCAAGGTATTTTAGTGCCATGGTAGTCCATTTAAAGCGAAAGTTGGTTTGTCGAGTAAGGTATGAGGGGGGACTGTGACGCCCATAGTCTCTGATTTAGAGAAGTTTATCTTTAAATGGGAGATTATCCCGTAAATCTTAAATTCTCGGAGGAGGTTTGGTAAAGAGATCTTATGCCGCGTACACACGAGCGGACTTTTCGACCGGACTTGTCCGACGGACCGAGTCCGGCGGACAATTCGACCGTGTGTAGGCTCATCGGACCTGCAGCGGTCTTTTTTAGTCAAAAATCTGACGGACTTTAGATTTGGAACATGTTTCAAATCTTTCCGACGGGCTCGAGTCCGGTTGAAAAGTCTGCTCGTCTGTATGCTAGTCCGACGGACAAAAACTGACGCTAGGGCAGCTATTGGCTACTGGCTATCAACTTCCTTATTTTAGTCTGGTCGTAAGTCATCACGTACAAATCTGTCGGACTTTGGTGTGATCGTGTGTAGGCAAGTCCGTTCATTGGGAAAGTCCGTCGGAAGTCCGCTGAAAGTCCGTCGGATAGACCATCGGACCAGTCCGGTCGAAAAGTCCACCCGTGTGTACACTGCATTAGGGTTTGTTAGAGAGAACATTAGGTCGTCCGCGGACTTTATTTTACAGTGAAAGCTACCCAGCTGGAGTCCTGTTATGTCTGGATTTAATCTTATTGTGCACAGAAACGGCTCTAGAGATAAGGCAAAGAGGAGGGGGGACAGGGGCCATCCCTGTCTCGTTTCATTGCCGATGGAGAAAGGGGCCGAGAGTACTCCGTTTGCCTTTACTTAGGCTGAAGGGTTCGAATATATGTTGCCTATCCATCTCATCATCTTATCTCCTAGTCCAATATGTCAGAGAACAGAGAACATAAAGTTCCAGTTCACCCGATCAAAAGCCTTTTTGGCATCAGTGCTCACAAAAACACAGGGGACTTTAGTATTATCCGTAAAAGAAGATACCCTCTTGAAGATATCTGTTACTGTGGCGATTAAATCTGCTGGACCTGTAGCCTCCGGAAGTCCCCTGAGTCTTAAGTTGTTTCTCTGGCTCCGGTCCTCCATCACCTCCACGCGTAGCTGGAGCTTCACTGCCGACTCAGCAAGGGTATTATCCCTTGCCTCTCTAGTGGGTATGAATCCGACCTGGTCAAGGTGTATTAAGGCCTAGAGATGTGCTAGTCTCGTGGTTAGTATTTTTGAAAACGGCTTCAAATCTGTATTTAAAAAGGGAGATGGGCCTGTAACTCCCGCATAAACCTGGGTTCTTCCCCTCTTTATGAATCAGGGATATGTGGGCTCTCAGGGTGTCTCTGGGAAAATTGACATCTGACCCCAGTGCATTGAAGAATGTCACCATACGCGGGCCTAGGGTTGGGAGGAAGGTCCTATAATATTGGGCGGTGTATCCATCTGGGCCCGGGGCTTTACCTAGTTTCATAGAGCCTACCGCTACTTGTATTTCCTCTAAGGTGATCAATTCGTCTAGTAGTTGTTGAGTCCCTATAGGGAGTGATGGGAGTTGGGAGCCCGTGATTTATTTTTCTATGTCCGCCTGGCTAGATTCCGAGCTTGGCAGGTTGTAGAAGTCAGAATAAAAGTCACCGAACCCTTTCAAAACTTGCGTTGGGGTTGTAGCTTTCAGACCGTTGGGCCAGGTTATCTGAGGAATGTAAGACGCGGATGTTATTTCTTTGACCGAGCTGGCTAAGGTTTTCCCACACTTGTCACCCGATTCGTATGACACTTTGCGACATAATTGTAGCGCCGCCTTGGCTTTGTAATGTAACAAGTCAGTTATCTGTGTACGCAATGTCCTCAGCTCTGTTTCTAAGGTCTGTGAGGGAGCGTGTTTCTGTTTTGCTTCTACCGAGGCTAGGGTAAAAAGTAAGCTGGTGAGTTGCTTGTTCCGTTTTCTTTTGGTACGTTCCCCCAGCGTAATAAGCACTCCTCGGAGGACATTTTTGTGGGCCTCCCATAATACACCAGGGTCACAGTCCTGCGTGTCATTCTCCTGGAAATAAAGGTCTAGTTCCTTAGTCATGTCCGCTAGTACTTCAGGTATTTGGAGGAGGCTCTCGTTCAGATGCCAAAATAGGGATCTGGGCGAGGGTCTGACCATGTAATCTGACCTATGGAAGTGGAGCTCACTAGGTGGAGTTGGTCATGGGGTATCATGAAAAGGTCTATCCTGGAGTATAAAATACAAAAATATACTCAAGCGCTGCTATGGGGTAAAAGCTAAATTATTGGTAAAAAATGAAATTCTATTTCTAGTGACTGGGAGAAACCCAAATAATAAAAGCTGCAAAACTAAAAAGTGTTCAGACACCAAGTGACAAATATAATAAAATGTGTTGCGCTAATATTAACCTTCCAGTCAAACTAGCAACCAGTGCCCAATATACTATGTAAATCTATCTGTGATTCATAAAAATATAAATATACTGAGAATATATAAATATCAAATGTAGAATACAAATAAATATAAACGTGAACAGGTCAACAAAAAATATAGTCACTGAGTTATAGTGTGCTCCACAAAATAAATCAATAAATAAAAACGTGAGTAGGTCAGCAGTACCTCTAGCCACTGAATTATAGTATATTCCACAAGGTAAATCAACCACAGATTATCCCCTATATAGGTGTAATTGCTATGTGTATTGTCCAATCTTGTAATTAATTCATCTTTATATTGGATTCCACTTAGCACTGTGTGTTGATACCCGTTTTCACTTGTGGGATATATGTGTTTGTGTATATTCCAGATCAAAGTCCCATACCTGCCAAAAGAATCTGCTCACAAGTAACCAGTCGCCGTATGATTGGAAAAGCTTCCCGCTAGTACTCCTCAGATGCCATGTATACATGAAATAAAAATGCAGAGAAGAAACATCATTGCGCAATGAACGATTTCTATAGGGTAAAAATACCCCTCACTAGATCCACTCACATAAGCCTAAGAAGTTTCAGCTTGGATGAAAAAGCAATCAGCCGTTTGGGGCGCGGTGGGTCTCTCACCGCTTGCAACGATGCTGTTTCCAGCCTCAATGCTTGACATCACTGACTCCTCCAGGAGTGGGACGTTGAAGTCTCCCCCCAGGATTAGTTGACCTTCCTTGTATGCCATCAGCTTGTCTAGTGTATGTCTAAGGAAACTGTCTTGATGGTCATTGGGAGCATATAGTGTTGACAGTGTAATTTGGATCTCGCCTAGTAGCCCTTTAAGAAATAAGAAGCGCCCCTTGGCATTGCCACGGCAGCCTGCTAGAGATCAGTATGGACACTCCTCTAGTCTTGGATGTGGGATTAGTAGAATGGCATGCTTGGGGGAAAGACCTAGTTTGGAGTAAAGGGAGTCTATCCTTCTTGAAGTGTGTCTCCTGTATGAAGGCAACGTCAGTGTGATTTCTTTAGGTCATGTAGTAATATGTGCCTCTTCTCAGGAGTGTTTAACCCCTTAGCTTTGAGACAGGTCACTTTGATTGAGTCCACCACCTTAAGAAAAAGGTAGGGATAGGCGATAGGAATCCGGTAAGGGGTTGGGGGGAGAGAGAAGTATAGAGTGCAGGGGAAAGAGTAGGGACAGCAGTGGGGAGAGGGGGAGGTAGTGGGGACAGAGCCAGGGAAGATCCAACCGAGTCTGTCTCCACAGAATTATCAAACTAAGTGTACAAGTTTTAGAACTTGAGATGTACATGGTGCCACCCACCCCAGAAGTACATAAACAATCATTAGAAGTACAAACTTTATAACATTACTTGATGGTCCGATGAATTTCAGCTAAACATTTATCTGGAGAAAGAATTAACAAAAAACTCAGTGCATCACCCTGAACCAGCGGTGTGGTGACCAAGGTCTCCACCATCTCTGAAAAGTGACAAACTAGCCCTTACCCCTGCCCCAGCAACAGTACAGTGTCTGTAGGATAGAGTACAGCGATATCCCACCCGGAGGTCAGCGAGGAGAGGCAGGCCCCCAGCTAGGGCTCCTGTGTGGCCGCGTGTAAAAGTGGAAGGTACTCTCGTACGTCAAAGAGCATACACTAGGTCTGTGTACTGACAGGCAGACACTTTATCTCAGGAGATTCTCGAAAAACTTTGAGTCAGTAATGACCAAGGGTACCTCTCCCCCCCCGCCGACACTTATGACCCCCTCTCCTGCTCCGAGGACCCGCTAGAACTCACAAATCATTGGAGTCCTGCGGGCACCCGGGGGTAGGGGCAGTTTCTCAGTTATAACGGAAAACAATTTTATCCACCGATAGATCACTTCTCACGCCCTCTCTCCACTCCCCTATCAGGATCAGGGTCCCATATCTCCAGCAGAGTCAATGGAGGTCATAATTGGGCCTCCCAAGTTATCCACTAACTCTACTGCAGGGCACCCGATCAAGTAAGCAGGCCAGTAGTGCATCACAAAGGCTCCTCCGATCCCACTGCACTCCTCGTCGTCCAGTAAAGGTTGGCCTGGGGGGGTGGATTCGGCTGGAGGGGTTATCACTCGTGGAATGTTGCAGCTACTGGGGTGACCGGTATGTTCGCAGGCCGCCATCAGGAGGTGCTAGCATAACAGAACGTTCAGTGTCATTGCAAAAGGTCTGGTAGTTTCCTGCAGGGAGTCTCTTTGACCCGGTAAAGAGTTTGATTAAGAGCGAGGACCTCACAGGCATGTGGGTGGAGGTATGAGTGCGAGTCCGAAGGAGTACAGGGGGGAATGTCAGGTTCCAGCACACCAGGGGGGAAATTGCCAAGGGCAAGTCGGCTTAGTCACGCGTAAGCTGCAGGGGAGCACAAGTGTCAGACCGCATCTGAGTGGTAGGTGCCAGGGTGGTGTAGCCCAGCTCCCCGGGCAACGCAACAGGGGCAGGTAGGGCCAAGGGATATGGGGGCAAACCGGCTAACAGGTGTCAGAGCAGTGGGGTACATGTGTCAATAGGGATTACTCACGATTCCCAAATCTCCTCCTGGGAAAGAGTGTGCGGCCGGCGCCCGCTCCTCTGGGGCCTCTGTGGTTGTGGCGTGTTAGATCTCTGTACTTTCGGGTGGCCCTGAAAGCGTAGTAAGTAGCCCAGCCAGTCGGGGAGGTCAATTGGTTTCGCCTTGAGGAAAGTAAAGACAGCAGGTAGGGCCTCCGGTGACCGCAGCAGGAACGATCTCTGGTCTCTGTGAAATGTGACCGATAAAGGGAATCCCCATCTGTAGGTAGCGTTGCGTCTCCTGGCCAGGTCCAGGACCGGTTTCAGGAGGGCGTGCTCTGAACAAATCAGGCAATATCTTCACATTTGCGCCGTCAAACTCCAGCTCGCCCGATTCCCAGGCTCCGCGGGCGATGGCTTCTTTGTGGATGTAGTGATGGAGACGGCAGATCACGTCCCATGGCCTGGATGGGTCAGGCGAGCGAGGGCCCAAGGCCCTGTGGACCTGGTCCACCTCTATTTGCTCCAGTAGGTGTTTGCTCTCTACGCTCTTAAAGATATCTGTTACTGTGGCGATTAAATCTGCTGGACCTGTAGCCTCCGGGAGTCCCCAGAGTCTTAAGTTGTTTCTCCGGCTCCGGTCCTCCATCACCTCCATGCGTAGCTGGAGCTCCACTGCCGACTCAGCATGGTTCTTTTGTTGGGACTCCAGGGTGGTCACTCTCTGCTCTAATGTCGATAGGGAGGATTCTCCTGCCATCAAACGGGAGCTCAACGACTGTACCTCCTACTTGACAGCCCAGGTCTCCTTCTTGTGTGTGGCCTCCACTCTCCCCACCAAGGCCTCAATATCAGCCTTCGTCGGGAGGGCCTGGAGGATGGCTGTCACGTACCTGGTAGGAGTCTGATATGACGAGGTCGGCCTCCCTTGTATCTCCAGCCCAAGCCCCACTGAAGGTGGAACAGATGGTGGCTAGGAGGAACACAAGTGCCTGTAAGTGTTGCTTGCAGAATGTGCAGATGGAGTAGTAGGCTCGGTGGCACAGGCAGGACAACAGGCAGTGTTTGAGCCAGGCGAAAAGCAGGAGCAGGGTCTCAAGGATAGCCGGGTTCCGTAACAGGCGGGCAGTGAAGTTCAAAGGCATGAGCAGAAACAAGGTCAAATGGAAGCCGAGATCAGGAACCAGTAATCAGGAATGTATCAGAGTCCAGAGGCGGAGTCAAGGTAAGTCGGGTTCAGCAACAGGTATCAGGCAGACTATAACAGGAATCAGAAGATCAGGACACAGCTGAAGACCAGTCAGTGCTGTTTCTGAGTCAGAGCACTCTTTAAATAGGCCGTTAGGTGCCAATTGGCGTTAGGGACGCACTCCTGCGTGCACGCAGTCCATTGCGCACACGCGTGCGCATCAGTTCCCTGGAAGCGCACGTACACGTGTGTGCCAGAGCAGTTCTCTTACACCTCTGTTGCCCGTGAGTGCGCGCATGAGCACATGTTTGCACCAGAGCAGTTCACTTACATTGCCCCCCCCCTTGGGGGCAGCCTCCGAATGCCCTTCAGGACTCTTTTTTCTGGGTGGCATTGAAAGAAGGCTTCCCCCAGTCTTAGAGCATGTACATTTGAAGCTGGTTCCCAAGAATTTTCTTCTGGGCGGTAGCCCTTCCATTTGACAAGGAACTGTGTTTGGTTGTTCCTAAGTCTACAGTCCAACACGGCCACTACTTCGAATTCTTCATTACCTTCGACGAGAATCGGAGGAGGAATTTCAGAAACACGGTCTGGAAAGGGATTTGGCACCGTCGGGGCTTGTCGGGGTCTTAATCGTCTGGCCGTCCTCAAATACTCTACGTTTTTGTGATCCGTGAAGATAAGGATTGGGTGAGAAGCTCCCTCCAAGAGGTAACGCCACTCTTCAAGCGCAGCTTTGATAGCCAACAACTCTCGGTCTCCCAAAACATAATTCCTCTCGGAAGGATTCAACTTCTTGGAAAAGAAGGCTACAGGATGGAGTAAACATTTAGGACCCTGACGCTGGGACAATATAGCCCCGACTGCATTTTCAGAAGCATCTACCTCCAATACATAGGCCAAGGATGGATCAGGATGCTTCAAGATGGGGGCCGAGGTGAATAAAGCTTTTAATTGTTCAAAGACTTCTTGGGCTTCTGGTGTCCAGCGGAAGGGAATGTGCTGCTTGGTTAATTGTGTGATAGGAGTAATAATACCAGAGAAGTTCTTGATAAACTTCCTATAAAAATAAGCAAATCCCACAAACCTCTGAACAGCTTTTCTGTCTGTAGGGGCAGGCCATTCCAGAATGGACGTGACTTTCTGTGGGTCCATGGAGATACCATTGGCCGAGATAACAGTCCCAGAAAATGTATGGTTTGTTTTCCAAAGTCACACTTTTGAGCTTTTGCATAAAGACGGTGTTCTCAGGGCCGGCCCAGTACCTTCTTTACATGAATTTGATGTGATTCGACAGATTCAGAGAATATAAGAATATCGTCTAAATAAACAATGACAAACAAGTCAAGAAAGTCCCAAAAAACATCATTTACTAGGTGCTGGAATGTGGCTGGGGCACTGCAGAGCCCGAATGCATAGTTGCCAACAGTCCCGATTTTCCCGGGGCGAATCCCGATTTTGGGACCCTCGCTCCGATCGGAGGCTGTCCCAAATCGGGATTTGCCCAGGGAAATTCGGGAATGTTTGCATTTTACTTATTTTTTGGCAACAGGCTTCAGTAAAATGGTGGCCGGTCCCGCCGCCGCCGCTAGAACGCTCCCCCTTGTGTTCAGTAGAGAGAGGAAGAGGGCTCAATCCGTGCAGCCAATGAATCAGCTTCTCCTCTCGCATGGATCGGCCCCTCCCCTCTCTACTTAACACACGGCGCTGGCTGCCGCTGTAATGGACATGTGCTGGGGCCTGGGGGGGCGTTATGGGAGAGGGGGGGCATCTGCTATGGGCTTCTGCACTGATGGAGGGGGGTCTGCATTGATGGAGGGGGTCTGCACTGAGGTGGTCTACACTGATGGGGGTCTGCATTGATGGAGAGGGGTCTGCACTGATGGGGGGTCTGCACTAAAGGGGTCTGCATTGATGGAGGGGGGTCTGCACTGAGGGGGTCTGCATTGATGGAGGGGGGGTCTGCACTGAGGTGGTCTGCACTGATGGGGGGTCTGTACTGAGGGGGTCTGCATTGATGGAGGGGGGTCTGCACTGATGGGGGGGTCTGCATTGATGGAGGGGAGTCTGCACTGAGGGGGTCTGCATTGAGGGGGTCTACATTGATGGAGGGGGGTCTGCACTGAGGTGGTCTGCACTGATGGGGGTCTGCACTGAGGGGGTCTGCATTGATGGAAGGGGGTCTGCACTGATGGGGGGTCTGCACTGAGGGGGTCTACATTGATGGAGGGGGGTCTGCACTGAAGTGGTCTGCACTGATGGGGGGTCTGGATTGATGGAGGGGGATCTGCACTGAGGGGGTCTGCATTGATGGAGGGGGGTCTGCACTGAGGGGGTCTGCACTGATGGAGGGGGGTCTGCACTGAAGGGTTCTGCACTGAGGGAGGGGGGTCTGCACTGAGGGGGCCTGCACTGAGGGGGTCTATACTGACTCTGCTGGGGGCACCTGATGCAAGAACAGACTCTGCTGGGGGCACCTGATGCAAGGACGGACTCTGCTAGGGGCACCTGATGCAAGGACGGACTCTGCTAGGGGCACCTGATGCAAGGATGGACTCTGCTTGTGGCAGGTGACACGCTCAGGGATCCCACTGATTTGGCATTATGGTGAGTTGAATGATTTAATTTTATATTACAATGTAATAATAGAAATAATGTGCTTCAATAATCCTGACACCATAACAATCATGGTGCCGGGATGATTGAAGCGTTAACACCAGATGTTTGGAGTTTCTTTATCTGCTGATTGTTAAACTAGAATACACATATTTCTATTGCTGTGTAGGATCTGGGGCTGCTGTCCCGTCATTCCTCTCTCCCCCTTTCCCTCTCCATCCCTCATTCATCTCAGACTCTAACCACACACCCTTCGAGCCACGCCCATTTAAGCCACGCCCACTATTCACGTAAACCACGCCCATTTTTTCCTTCGCGCGTCACAGTTTTATATTTTTTTGCTAAGCCACGCCTACAAATGAATGCCCCCTAATTATTGTACGGCTCCATCTACAACCAAAAAAGTAACCCACATATTTTTTTTGCAATGTTGGCAACTATGCGAATGGCATGACCAAATATTCGAAATGGCCAAAGCATGTTCAGAAGGCCGTCTTTCATTCATCTCCTTCTCTGATTCTGACTAAGTTATATGCACCTCTTAAGTCTAGTTTGGAGAATATTCGTGCCCCCCGCAGTCTCTGAAAGAGTTCAGGAATCAGAGGAAGGGGATACCAGTTCTTGACTGTGACTTTGTTAAGGTCCCGATAGTCTACACAAGGCCTTAAGGAATGATCCTTTTTTTCTACAAAGAAAATACCGGCACCTGCTGGTTATGTGGATGTTCGGATAAACTTTTTTTCAAGATTTTCGTTGATATAGGCCCGCAGGGTTTCTAGTTCAGGCTCAGAGAGAGGGGAGATACGACCAAATGGGATCTCGGCCCCTGGTAAGAGTTCAATAGGGCAATCATATGTCCTGTGAGGAGGAAGAGTGTCTGCACCCTTCTTGTTAAATACGTCTAAATATTCATGATAGGTAGCAGCAATCAACTTTACAGTGTCCGAGTCGGAATGTAGACTCAGGAGGGGAGAGGTGTTGACAGTTCTTTCTGGAAGACAATGCGTCTGGCAGTAGTTGGATGAAAAGTTGACATCACCGGTAAGGCAGTTAATGTGCAGGTTATGTACCCTTAACCACGGAATGCCGAGAATGACGGGAAACATGGGCGACGTTATAACATCCAACTGGAGGAATTCATGATGACTAAAGGAAGTTTGACAGAGAATGGGTGCAGTCTCTTGTGTAACTGGAACTGATTTGATGCCAGAGCCGTCGGCTAGATGAACATGGAATCCTTGCTTCTTGGCACACACAGGAAGCTGATGTAGAGAAACAAATGTGGAATCCACAAAACAGCTACAGGCTCCAGAGTGTATGATAGCTGGTACGGAGACTGACCTTTCGGAAAACTGGAGGGTAATTGAGAGGGAGACATGTGATTGATCCTTTCCAGGAAGGTGCATCATATGAGACTGACGGGAGCAAGCTGGGCTGGTTTTTAATGGGCACGTACATACAAAGTGGCCAGCCTCCCCACAGTAAAGACATAGAGTGGCATGTTGTCATCAGAGGCGCTCAGCTGGGGAAAGGAGTGATCTCTGAAAGCTCCTGTGGTAGGCCTTATGCTGTTCCTTCTTGCTGGGAAATGTAGCAGATAAGGAGGCAGGCACATCAAATTTGGAAGCCACAGAAAGGATTCCTTCAAGCTTTTCAGATTGTCTCTCCCGTAATCGTTGATCAATCTGAGTGGTTAGGCTTATCAGATCCTCCAGGGACGTTGGTACTCCCACTCTGGCAAGTTCATCTGTTAGGGTGTCAGAGAGACCAAGACAAAACTGATGACGAAGTGCTGAACTATTCCATTGAGTGTCAGCGCTCCAAACACAAAAGTCAGTTATATAGTCCTCAACAGGCCTTGGGCTTTGTTGCAACTTCCCAAGCCTGGATTCTGCAGTCTGTTGGTAGAAGGGGTCGGCGTATAGCTGAGCCATGGCTACGAAAAATGACTCAGTGGCCGCCAGAATGGGGTCATGTTTCTCCCGAAGGTGATGCGCCCAGGTAAGTGGTTCATTCAATAATAATGTGATGATAAATCCCACTTTGATGTCCTCTGATGCAAGGGTTCGGGTAGCAGTGAAAAATAAAGTTCGCAGGAATTTCGAAAAGTTCAAAATATTTTACGATCTCTGGAGAATTGTTCGGGGGTAGGCACCCTAGGTTCTGGAGGGGGAGTAGCCTCGCGGAACAAGCTAAACTCTGTTTGAGTAGAAGAATCCGTAAATGAAGGAGAAGTACCAACTGAAGCAACATTCATCTTGTCTGAAAGTCGCTCCTCCATGCGACTAAGATTCTTCTGTAAACTCTGCTACCTCTGCTGAGGTAAATGACTGGGTGCTCTTCCCCGTTCCAGACCTGGGACAACACTGTTCCTATCCCAACGTCTGATGCATCAGTTTGTACAACAAAGTCCTTAGAGAAGTCTGGTGAGTACAACACTGGCTGGCTACATAAGGCAGTTTTTAAGGACTGGAATGCTGCTTCAGCCTCTGGGGACCATTTAACCATGACAGACTCTTTCCCTTTTGTCAGGTTGGTGAGGGGCACAGCCTGGGAAGCAAAATGGGGAATGAATCGCCGATAATAGCCAGTGATTCCCAGAAAGGCTCCTACCTGCTTCTTGCTGTTGGGACATGGCCAACTCTGTATGGCCTCGACTTTATTGACTTGGGGTTTTATCACTCCCCTGCCAATAGTGTATCCCAGATATTTGGCCTCCTCCTGTCCAATGGTACACTTCTTTGGATTGGCCGTAAACCCAGCTTCCCGGATAGAGTCTAAGACTGCTTGCACTTTTGACAGATGTGAGACCCAATCTGTGCTATGGATAATCACATCATCCAGGTAAGCTGCAGAATACTTTTGGTGGGGCCTCAGAATCTTGTCCATTTTCTGCTGGAATGTTGCCGGTGCATTCTGTAACCCAAATGGCATTCTCTTATATTGGAACGCCCCATCTGGGGTTAAAAATGCAGTTTTCTCCTTGGCCGACTCGGCCAGGGGAATTTTTTGCTAATACCCTTTGGTGAGATCGAGAGTTGTTGTGTATCGGCCTGTTCCCAGCCGGTTGATCAACTCATCTATACGCGGCATGGGGTAGGTGTCAAATTTTGTAACTTTATTCCATTGTCGAAAATCGTTACAAAACCGCCAGCTCCCATCAGGTTTGGGCACTAGTACGATAGGACTGGAACAGTCACTCTGGGACTCCTCTATCACACCCAATTCCAGCATCCTTTGAACCTCCCCACTTATTGCCTCCCGTCGGGCCTCTTGTATTCTATAAGGGTAAAACTAAAACCTTTCTCCTGGTGGGGTGATAATGTCATGCTCTACGCCAGATGTTTGTCCCGGCAGCTCAGAAAAAAATCTCTTTGTTGCGAAGTACAAACTCTTTAACCTCCTGTTGTTGGGGTCCCGATAAGGTTTCTGCGATTCCAACCTCAGGAACTAAGCAATCAGACTGGGCCGGGGACCAAGTCTCTGCGACTAGGGATTCCCTATCCCTCTAGGTTTTCAGCAGATTGAATTGATATACCTATTCCGGCTTTCGCCTTCCTGGCTGTCTGACCCTGTAGTTCACCTCACTCACATTTTCAATTATTTTGTATGGACCTTGCCATTTGGCCAGGAATTTGCTTTCAACTGTAGGGACTAGTACCAATACCCTATCCCCCGGGGAAAAAGTATGGGTCTTGGCCCCACGGTTGTACACTCTCTGCTGTGCCAACTGCGCTTGGGCCAAATGTTCCTTTACGATTGGCATTACCTGTGCAATTCTATCTTGCATCAGGGCGACATGCTCAATCACACTCCTGTGGGGAGAACTCCCCTTCCTTGGCGATATCCAGCAGCCCTCTTGGGTGTCTCCCATACAGTAACTCCAAGGGTGAGAAACCCATAGAGGATTGGGGTACCTCCCTAATGGCAAACATCAAATAGGATATTAGACAGTACCAATTCTTTCCATCTCTATCCAACACCTTCTTTAACATTTGTTTTAGGGTTTTGTTGAATCTTTCAGCCAACCCATCTGTTTGGGGGTGATACACAGATGTACGCAATTGGGTCACTTTGAACAACTTGCATAGTTCTTTCATAACCCGGGACATAAAGGGTGTACCTTGGTCTGTAAGCAGTTCCTTACAAATACCCACGCGGTTAAAAACAAGAGATAGCTCTTTGGCTATGGTTTTGGCCAAGGTATTTCGAAGAGGAACCGCTTCCGGATAACGGGTGGCATAGTCAAATATAACCAAAATGTACTGGTGCCCCCTAGCGGACATCATTATCGGACCTACCAAATCCATTGCGATCCTCTCAAAGGGGACCTCAATGATAGGAAGAGGTACCAGTGGATTATGGAAATGTGGCATAGGTTCTGACTTCTGACACACAGGGCAGGAGGAACAATAATTTTCTGTTTCCTTCATGACCCCAGGCCAATAGAATCTCTGCAATACTCTCTCTCTGGTTTTCTCTGTCCCCAGATGACCTCCAAGAATGTGCCAATGGGCCAATTCTAAGAGAAAAAGAGAGCGGTCTGGATGCTGCCTCTTAATATAACACAACTCCATCCCTATTAAACATATAAAACAAGAAAAATTCGCCAATGGGCCAATTCTAACACCAACTTCCTGTAAGGTTTGAGCACCACAAGTTGCTCAATGGTTTCTTCTGCCCTTTGAGCCACTCGATACAGCAGGTCCCTTTCCACAGTGAAGTACCGGTAAGTGCAAGCCTTATCTGGGTTCACTAACTCGCCATCTATTTTCACCACATTTTCCCGTGTCTTTATTAGGGTGGGGTCTTTGAACTGTTCTGTGGCAAAATTTTCCCTCTGAACCTCGAGATCCGAAAACTCCACTGATGGCATGTTTTCGTCTGAGGACGTTGGCTCCGACCCAGTTTCTCGCGTTTCCTCCGCCAATACCGACAAGGGAAATTCTGGAGAGTCCTCACCACTCTCAGAGGAATTCTGGTCATCACCTTCCTGGTCTATAGGGGCACCAGTGGGGGGCTCAGGACAATCCCAGAGTTCCCAGAACTTTGGAAAATCCCTTCCCACAATGGCATCATGTGGTAAGTGAGACACTAACCCCACCTGATGAGAGAGGTTACCTTTGGGGGGCTCAAAAACCACTGTAGTCACAGGATACTCTCGAGTGCCCCCATGCACACAAATAACAGCCACCTTGTTATTCCCAGAGACCTCTGTAGTAATTAATTCAGCTTTTATCAATGTCACCTGGCTACCTGAATCCAGCAACACAACCACATTTCTACCATTAATACACATTTTACATAAATGTTTCTCAGGTCCCCGAATGGCAGTGCATGCAACTGTCGCAAACAGCGACTGACGTCTGTCCCTTATAAAGTCACATTGCATAGGTTCATCCACAACTGGGCAATTGGCTGCAATATGTCCCTCTTGCCGGCAGCAAATAATTTTTTTCGCTGCCTCTTGCGTCCTTGGCTTCCCAGGCTGCTCCTGCCAGACATTAGGTAGAACTCCCACCCTCTCACTCTCTCCACCCTCACCCCTTGAAGTCATTTTACCCGCCACTGGGGATGGTCTGGTCTTAGGGTGGAAAGTCTGTGAGTCCCTGGAAGAGGCGGTCAGGTTCTCTGTAGCCAAGTACCTCTCAACCAGATCCACAAGCTTATCTGCAGTTTCTGGGTCTCCATGGCTTACCCACTTTTGGATGGCAGTAGGGAGAGCTCTCAGGAAACGATCCATAACAACACGTTCCACAATCTTTGGTGTGGTCAAAGTGGGGGGTTTTCCAAGCCGGAAAATCCAGTTATGTACACGCTGAGCCCGAACGGTCAGGGTGACACCCAGCCGTGCCAATATTTCCGTTTTTAGCAACACATAGTCTTTTGCTTGGTCAGGCTCTAGGTTGTAATAAGCTTTCTGCGATTCCCCAGTTAACAGAGGGGCCACCAGTCCAGCCCACTGCTCATTAGGCCACTTTTCCCTTTCAGCAGTCCTTTCAAATGTGGTCAAAAATACCTCCAGATCATCCTCTCCAGTCATTTTTGTCAGTAAACGGCTCACACCAAAGGATGCAGTATTAGTGGAACCACTTGCCTCACTGGTCTGCGGACGTTGCTGCATTAATGTCTCAATTTGTTGTTGGAGCCTCTGCTCTTGCTTCTGTAACAGGTCTATGAAGCAGGCCTCAGATTGCTGCTGGGCTTGTCGATGAGCTTCCAGACCCTGCTGGTGAGCTTTCTGCTGAGCTTCCAGACACTGCTGGTGAGCTTTCTGCTGAGCTTCCAGACTCTGCTGGTGAGCTTTCTGCTGAGCTTCCAGACTCTGCTGGTGAGCTTTCTGTTGAGCTTCCAGACTCTGCTGGTGAGCTTTCTGCTGAGCTTCCAGACTCTGCTGGTGAGCTTGCTGTTGGGCTGCAAGGCTCTGTTTTGAGCTGCAGGGCTCTTTTTCAAACCCGCATTTATCTGCTGCTGATTTGCATTTGCTAGAACCAGCTGTCTCAGTATCTCCTCCATGCTGGCCTTAAAAAAAAACTGCCCCGGCTTCTCCACCAACTGTGAGGGGGTTAGCTCGGCAGCGGGTGTGACCCCTTGGATGCGTTCACCACACAAAATCAGGCACAGCAGACAGCGTTTGTAGGTGAAAAAAAAAAACAAAGGTGCGGTTTATTTATACTATATGCAGTGAAAAATATAACAGCAAAACAAAAAGAAACATGAAAAGAAATCCCGGTCAGCTTGACCGCTTACTACACACGTAGATTTCCTATCTAACAACTAGGTACAGCCTGGTGCTGCCCCAGTCCCTATCTCCCTCTTTTAGAAGTTTGCCACACAGGCGTTGACCCACCGCACAGGACAGATACCACACTCCCCAGTCTACACAAACACAGAACTATTTCCAGGATGGAGCATCTCCCTAAGCATGCTGGTTTTTTTTTATAGAGGTCTTAATGAGCCCACTTACTTCAGCTGGGCTCATTAACTCTTCCTCTGCTGGACTCCCAGCACTCCCCCTAGTGGTATAAGTCGGCATAAAGCCTGAATTTAGGGCATACATATTTTCCATCCTGGATGCAACCAGGTGATTTTACCTGCCTGCTGTCACAATATATATATACACACATACATATACACATATATATATATATATATATATATATACACACACACACACACTATATTACCAAAAGTATTGGGACACCTGCCTTTACACGCACATGAACTTTAATGGCATCCCAGTCTTAAACCTCATACACACGATCGGATTGTAGGCCAACAAAACCGTGGACTCTTGTCCGAAGGGCGTTGGCCCAAACTTGTCTTGCATACAAACAGGAAGGAATTGTCGTGCAACAAACACGAACATAGTGATGTATTACGTGGTTTTTCAGCTATTTAGCACCACCCTTTGGGCTCCTTCTACTAATTTCATGTTAGTAGAAGTTTGGTGAGTGTTGATTCGCGCTTTTCATTTTGCGCTTTTCATTTCGTGCTTTTCAGTTTCCACTTTTCAGTTCATTTCTGAATGGCTGTTCGTCAACCAGCAATGTTGCGGAATCGGTGGAGATGTGTTATTAATTATTGGCCTTGGAGTTATTGCTTTGACCCAAGTCCAGTCCAGGAACAGAAGGAGGAGGATTTCTTGGACCAAAAATTGGCTGCTAATTGGTTATTAATCGTGACCAATTTTTGTCAGATGCCATTGCTGTGGGAGCTCCAGAAGAATAATCCAGATGATTTTCGGAATTATCTCCAGATGACGGACCCCTGCTTTCACCAACTCTTGGCATTGTTGACCCCCGATATTTAAGAGCAGGACACATGCATGAGGCTTTCATTTATTTTTTTGGTTAAATAATAATGATTTGATTTGTTTGTATTTTCTATATTTTTGGATGCATAGAATGCACATTTTGGTTAAGTTCTATTGGCAGATATCATGTCTAATTTTTTTTGTTTTCTTTTTTTAATTCACAATAAAAAAATTGTGTAGAATAATACTTGGCTATGTGTTTTACTTCAAATGACAGTTTGGGAGTAGGCAGTTACATTTTAAAAAATACAATGTAAAATTGACAAGGGACACCAACATTGTTGTATCTTTGATCTTAAAAACTATGGGATAATGGTGTTAAAAAAAAAAAAGCATAATAATATTATTCTTGATATCACTAGAAAAAAAAGCCTTTGAAAATGTGTTTGCAATAACTCCATCAGTATCACCAGCAAAGCAGCTTCATTTTTATACCAATAAAGAAGAAGAGAATGAGCGCTGCATTTCAAGATTTCATAATTTGCCGCATCACGAATGTTAATTCTCCATTACGAACGCTAGTTTACAAGACCGACCGCTTCTGGCTCGTCCTTGCTTCCGAGCATGCGTGTTTGTACTTTGGACTTTTGTCTGACGGACTTGTGTACACACGTTCGGAAAATCCGACAACAGACATTTTTCCCGGAAAAATTTTAAAACCTGCTAACTATCATTTGTCCACGGAAATCCGACAACAACTGTCCGATGGAGCGTACAAACGGTTGGATTTTCCGCCAACAGCCTGTCATCACACATTTCCTGTTGGAAAATCCGATCGTGTGTACGAGGCTTAAGTCTGTAGGGTTCAAAATTGAGTTGGCCCACCCTTTGCAGCTATAACACACTGTGAGTGTTGATGGGGGAATCCAGCAGTTTTCTTTGTTGCAGGAAATAAAATCGCACCATCTTTGGCCAGCTTAAGAGTCATTTATGAGTGCCAGTGACTTTACCATATCAGACTGTATCTGAAGATAAAGATCTTTTCTGTAAATATTTCTTACACCATGTTCTTTCTTTTTTAGTAAAACGTTATTTCAGAAAATGTCAAACTAAATCTCTGCATGCTCTAGCTATAAATAAGGAACTTTGCCTCTTTGAAGAAGCTACCAAAGTGTAAACTCTATTAAATTCCTGTCTGCGACAGTGAGTAATACAGACATGTAAAGGTCAGAATTGCAAAAGCAGGTTCTGTGAATGGTGCATGTTTCTGTTAAACCACGAGGTAGCGACTATCATGTGTGTGTGCAAAGGGTTAACGGCTCTGTTAATCTTCTGTAGTGACACTTACTCTCTGGTGCTTAGGCTGTTGTCCCATGACCTTAAAATCTCTGTGCAGAGTGACACTGAGAATGTAATTGGCACAGTGCTTACAATAGTTGAATTTAAAAATAAATTTGATGATTTATTCATAAATACAGAGGTGCATTATGTTGTCTCTATTATATCTACCTGGAATTCAGCTATAACTGGTTGGCCCAAAAAGGATTTCACTTAAAGAACACCCGTGTCCAAACTTTACACATTGAATTATTTACCATATTTATCGGCGTATAACACGCACAGGCGTATAACACGCACATTCATTTTAAGAGGGAAGTTTCAGGAAAAGAACTTAAATTTTAAATAAGGAACTCTGAAGCAAAATAAGGGTCAGTGCCCATCTGCAGCCTCACCATTGCCATCAATGCCGCCTGATCAGTGCCCATCTGCAGCCTCACAAGTGCCATCAATGCAGCCTCATCAGTCCACATCAATGCAGCCTCACCAGTCCACATCAATGCAGCAGCCTCACCATTGCCATCAGTGTAGCCTGATCGATGCCCATCTGCAGCCTAGAGGGGACAAGGAGTGGGGCGGGATGAGCTCCGACAGATTACATACAGTGAGAATCTCCTATGATAGACAGAACAGTGGTCCAATGGCGGCCCAGGAGACGGGACTTCCTATTACAGAGGCCACCAAGTAAACAGGAGTTTCTCACTGTATGTAATCTGATGGCACTCATCCCGCCCCCTTCCCTGTCCCCTCCGAGGCAGCTAAAATTGAAGTATTGGCGTATAACACGCACACGCTATTTGCACCCGATTTTCATGGTGAAAAAGTGAGTGTTATACGCCAATAAATACTATATATTTTGAACAAGCTGTAAACACTTTTAAAACAAGCTTGCACTGATCCCTGTAGCTGACACTGTAGAGAAACGTATCTTCAATGTTCACGATGAAGGCACTAAAATCACAGCTCATCACCTCTAATTATATATGGCAGCAGAAACTTGGTAGCCAACCAGCCTTTTAATGAAAACAAGCAGCAGCTGCTGTAAACTGACAGGAATTTGCTTCAAGATCGTGGTTGATATATTTAGGATTAATTACTTCACAGTACAAGCAGCTAGAAAGGTCAGTGAGGTTTTGTTTTAAACCTTGTATACTGTTTGTCAAGAATATTTTAAACCATTGATGTCCATGGTCTGGGCACATGTCCACTTAATGCCAAACTTTCCACATTTATTGGTGACTAATATGGACACGTCTACAAGCATACTGTACATATTTATCTAAAATGATAGAAAAGACTATAGTCTCCCTTTATGCCAAAGCATCCCTTTATATTTCAAATTGTTTAATATACCGAAGTCTAGGAATTAGAAAAACATCTGATGATTCTCGTCTACTGTGTTCCACCCAAAAAAAACAAAAATACCTGAAAAATTCTAAAAAACAAAAACAAAAAAACATTTGGATATTTTTATTTTTTTTTACTTACCTCTAAATACCTGTTGCTAGGTGGTCCCTCGTAGTCTGCCTCTTCCTTTGCCTGAGCTGGTGACATCACTTCCCCCTCGGCACAGGAAGGGCTCGGCTCTGCTCCCTCCCTCCTGTCAAACATCTGGGACCCATTACAGGTCCCAGGTGATTGAGTGGCCAATCACGGCGCGGCGCCGCTCGCGCATGCGCAGTGGGTGCCAGGCTGTGAAGCCACAGCCCGGCGCCCACAGTTGAAATGCCGGCGCCGATGAGTGGAGGGGGGGGACGAGCGGGGCTTCGATCCCCCGCATCGCTGGACCCAGGGGCAGGTAAGTGTCCAATTAAAAGTCAGCAGCTGCAGTATTTGTAGCTGCTGACTTTTATTTTTTTTTTTTTAATGGACCCCCTGGGTGGAACTCCTCTTTAAGTACTTACTGGCCTGATGCTCTGACCTACAGGCTGCACAGCTGAGGTAGGTACTGTCTGTAAAATTTTACAGATCAAGAAATCTTTGCCCACTTCATCTGGAAAACCACAGCTCTGGTTTGGGCTTCTCTGAATCTAAATGTGTAATAAATATATAATATGTATTTTTCATTCAGCACATTCACCTCCTCCCTCAACCCCTCACGTCACTCTTCATTCCCCACGAGCCCTGATTAGCATGTTGGAACTCAGAGCAACTGGCGTCTGATTCTCCTCTCCCAGCCAAAAATTGATTAGACGCTTTCTGGAAATATGTGTAGCTAAACCGCTATGCTAATTGAGGGAAATGGAGTTGTGTTTTTGCATGCTTCTGCAGTGATATCACTCCTCCTGTACTGCTTTATGTTACAGCCTGTAACTGCTTCAGTGCCAAGCCATTAGGGTTAGACATTCTAAGGAACAAAGGGTTAATCGAAGGTAAGAAAGTGTGGTCAAATGTCACAACTTAACCCAGCACTGAACCTGTGATGGCAATCTGCAATTAGGAAACCACCGACTTTGTACTGAAATCTGTATGTGATTAGCTGCAGCTAAAACCAGCATTCATCATAGAAGCTTAGTACTGCGTTATCCTGTTCTGTGTGATTCCCAGCATTGTGTGATCCTGTTCTATAATATACAATCACGAGATCACTGTACATTAAATAGACACCCCCGTGTGTAATCCTGTCCTATATTCTGCAGTCAGGATGTGGGCGGGGCCCGGCTGTGCACGTGAATGTGGGGTAACACTTTGTCCGAAGGCGTGCTCACCAATGGAGGCTGCGGTCATGTGATAAATCAACCATTAAGGCAGTCTCAGAGATGAGCCACTTGTGTGCCGTAAATGTGCGGAGTTCCTCCTTAAGATGTTCTTTCCCATGTCGCTACACACTTGTACTGATGTATGTGTTGCATTCAGAGGGAAATGCGGAGCCATTGCCCACTCCACCAGTACTTCTGTTACCTCACTCACAGTAACGAAATGGAGTCCTGCCAAGCACATAACGGGCCCCATTCATGCTCATGAACTCTCTCCTTCCTGTACCTAGTGATCAGATCTTGAACTTCTGTAACGCTGGTCTGCTCCCGTTGACCAGAGGACTCTGACAGCTGAGGAGGGAGTCAGGGCACTGACCCTCTTGCTAACAAAGGACCTGTTACCTAACTAGGTACCATGCCAAACGAGTGGCTGCTGTACCTGTTCTTCTTTGTGGTTGCTCATGGCAACTACCTCCTCTTCCTTGCCAAGGTAACCTTTTGTGGTGGTGTTACACATGCCCCACAATGCTTTTATGGACCCATGTTCTTTAGGAATATGCCAAGACCCAAAGTGCACCCCTTTGAATAACTTCAGAGCAGGCTCATTGCAGTTGGAACAACTTTACTGAGTGTTCAGTAGAACAAGTATGATATACATACAATAACATCCTTAAAGTGGAGCTCCAGCCCCCCTACAAAAAATTAAAAGTCAGCAGCTACAAATACTGTAGCTGCTGCCTTTTAATATCAGGACACTTACCTGTCCAGGGATCCCATAATGTCAGCACCCCAGCCAATTTTTCAATCGGCTTTCGGGTGCTGCCTCGTCATTCCTTGTGAAGGGAAACTGGCAGTGAAGCCTTGTGGCTTCACAGCCTTTTCCCTACTGCGCATGTCCGAAGTGCACTGCGCCTTGTGAATGTCCCGGAGGCAGGGGAAGGAGGAGGGGGCCAAACTTCCAGGGAACCTTACTGTGGCGAGAGCTCCCAGAAGTGGGGACGGGTACCTGTCAAAAACAGGAAGCAAACAATTGGCGCTTTCCTCTTGCAGGTGGAGCTCCACTTAAACCTAACTGAGGCGTCCCAGGTTACCTGAACAGTTGAAGTAATATCGGGAATAGTCCATTCTTGGAAAGGTTTGTACGGAGAAGTCCATGTCCTTGTGATGTCTCGGGGAGTCGAGGTCCAGTGCTGGACCACAGGTCACTGAGAACTCTTGTAGATCTCTTCTCTTTAGCTCCCGGCTCTCTGGGATCCAGACCTCTTCTGTTTTATATCTCACGGGAGGGAGGCTGGACCCCAGCAAAAAGTCCACAAACACACACAGGGAAGGCGGTAAAATGTTAACACCTTCTCCCTACCTGGGCAGCCAAGCTAATGAACTAATATTAGGTCACCTGCCTACAAGGATATCACTGTCATTACAGGCGGTCCCCGGGTTACAAACAAGATAGGGTCTGTAGGTTTGTTCTGAAGTTGAATCTGTTTGTAAGTCGGAACTGGTACATTTTTTAAGTGTAGCTCCAGCCAAAAAAAATGATTTTTAAGCTTTTTGGATAGCATAGGGAATAGTTAACACCCCTGTAACATATGTTTTGCTGTCGGTGCCCCTGTTCAGAAGATTTCACCTTACTTTCTGTCCCAGGGACAATTGGATTTTGAAAAATTTGGGTTGTTGTGGAAACAAGCCTTGGTGATAAAGCATCAGTGGAGACACCTTTTTCCCATAATAACTCTTACAGGAATGAATTTCCCTTCCTAGGGGTAGATTTCCTCTCACTTCCTGTTGCCTCCTTCCATTTGTAAGTAGTAGTCATTTGTAAGTCAGATGTTTGTAACTAGGGGGCCGCCTGTATATAGACACCCAGCACTGTGTGATGTTGTCCTATAATCTACAATCGGGAGATCATTGTACTGTACACATGCCTCCCAACTTACCCTCATTTGGAGGGATTGTCCCTCTTTTGGAATCAAATCTTTCAGTGACTCTTTCCTTTTCAGTTGTCTTTCATTTTAGACAGATATTAAGGCCTCTATAAACACAATGCTTAAAGGAAATCTATGGCCACAGCATACGCTTTCATTTTATAACATCAGCATTGTAATTACAAACAATAGTTATTTTTGACAATCTAATATAAGCTTACTTGAAAAACCTTCTTTCATGTTGGGAGTACTGCCTGTCTCACAACTTCCTGGATTCCCTGCATGCTTTGCAGCTTCTCCCCTGCTGTTTACTTTCAATTTACACATGGGACTACATATCCCATGGTACATTGCTACCTGCAAGCTGTGATACCTGTACTGACTCCACGTCCTGAAACTCCTCTCAGTAGCTCAGTAGTTCAGAAAGCAGGCTCTGTGAAATGTGGGAGACAGCAGTGCCTACTCACTGGGCATAGTGAATATGTGTCTCAAAATCCAAGTAAGTAAATGTGTGGGGATCTTCACAAAGTAACTTTACAAACTTCAAGATCATTCAGATTAATAGGAAACCTTTCAGAAAAATATTATTACCACATCATTGTTTAACTAGTTCAGCTCTTTGGATGCACTCCTTACATCCAAAGAGTGAACTGTTAATCACGAGCTGATGGCTGCTACTGCAGCCTTGGTTTGGATGACTTGGTATGTTTGGTATCTATTTACTCGACACGACTTTATCTTTTGTATTTACCAAAAATAGGTACTATATTGTGTGTGCTTGCCATACAATTTATTTTATTATATTTTTTGTGCAAATATCATATGATATAAAAATCTGCAACTATAATATTTTTATTGTGCAGGGCCTTTGCTTTCAAAAAATATCCAATGTTCAGGCAGGTTTGATTAATTTTATTGCCAAAAATTATGATTTTTACATGTGTGCAAAAATGAAAAACTTTGCTCTAGAGCCGAACTGGTTAACCACGCAATAGCTGAAAAACGGGCTTTAAATGCCAGGTCCCATGGACATCCTCCCGTGCTTGCGCTGCCCATGCGCTCTGTGATCGACGAGTCCTCATGATCTTTACCACGTGATCAGCTGTCAGCAAATGACAGCTGATCACGGAAGTAAACAGAAGCCGTTTATCGTATTTTTCTCCTCACAACAGAGCCGTTAACTGTCTTCTGTTACAGGGACATCAACCCCCTCAGTGCCCACCAGTGCTGCTAATCAGTGCCAACCAGTGCCCATCAGTACTGCTAATCAGTGCCCACCAGTGGCACCTATCAGTGCCCTTCAGTGCTGCCAATCAGTGTCCATCAGTGCCTCATTATCAGTGTTATTTATCAATACATCCTATCAGTGCCCATCAGTACCACCTATCAATGCCACCTTTCAGTGCCCATTAGTGCCACCCACCAGGGCCGCCTGATCAGTGCCACCTGTCAGTGCCCTTCAGTGCCGTCTATCAGTGCCCACCAGTGCCACCTGATTAGTGCCCATCAGTGCCGCCTCATCAGTGCTTATCAGTGCCCATCAGTGCAGCTATCAGCGCCCATCAGTGAAAGTGAAAAATTACCTGTTTGCGCAATTGTCATTCAAAGTGTGACAGCGCTGAAAGCTCAAAATTGGCCTGGGTAGGACGGGGGTGAAAGTACCAAGTAAGCAAGTGGTTATAAGGCCAATATAAAGGAAACAAAGTAATGAAAAAGCATTTAGGAGTTTAGCCAGTCATTTTTGGCTTATTAACTCCTCATGGGCCATATAACTGGGAGTGTGATGGGAGTGCGCTAAAGTGTGTCCCTCTTTCCATCTTTGAAAGCTGGGAGGTATGCTGTATATTTTATAGACACCCAGTATTCTATGATCCTGTCCTATGCAAGCTGAAGGTCAAAATATGTTATGCAAAAACCCAGCACTGCATAAATAATTTCAGTTCTTTCCAACCTGCCTGACTGATAGCAGCATATACTCTATATAAGGCTAGTTTCACACAACATCATGTATAAAATGTGTACTAAAACAAAGTAAATGCATCAAAACAGATCCCACTGGGGTTTTTTTATTTGTTTGCTTTTTTTTTTTTCTCTTCTTTTTACCCCCTTATTGCCCTACTAAATTTTTCTTTTTTTTCTTTTTTTAGCAATATCAAAATTAATTTTTAAGCAGGGTTTTCTTGTACGTTCTCTCCGCAGGTGACTTAGTATACTGTTGCTTCTTCTGGAGCCATTCTCTTAGATGTTTTTCCGTATTATGGCTTTTGTGTGGACAATTTGTCTTATATCATACATATCTGACATGCCTTATAGCTATGTGTTTCATGTTGTGCTCTACACATTGTCAATGATCTTTGATTTTTCTGTCGCCTACCTAAACAAAAACAAGACAAAACACTGAGCTCTACAGGCAGCCGGGTGTAAATGGACTCCGTTGTGTAAGTCAAGTCATGACAAGTCCGTTTACATTACACCTGCCTGTCCATTGGGCAATCAGGTCCACCTAAAAAACTGACAGGTAGTGCTGACCTGAATGCCCATACAAAAGGGGCCTTTTATTAGACAATAAAACAATAAGAACATTATGTAAACATTAACAATACCCATGTCATATAATCTGCCCGATTTACAATGAAAAAGTCAACACAGCATGACAAGATGTGAGCAAGACTAGAATTAGGAAAGACCAGGGGAACCTTGGAACAGAGTAGAAAAACAAGGTCTGTGCATGTAGTGGGCCATGACAAATGGTGGTCATAGTCAGGCTGTGCCCACCAGTGGAAGTGGCTTGATTATACAGAAACTAAATCTAGTCATTGTATGCACTGCATGTCTATCACAGTCCTTGTACCCACAAAATAACTACTGTGCCACAACTGGCAGTCTCACAGACACACATAAAGCTCAGGACAAAGGATCATGTTTTTAAAATTACATGTTCAATTGAATCTACTTTCTTGCAGACAAAAAATACATCACTTTGACTGAGCTTACCTTTAAGCCCAACTCTGGGAAATGTGAAAATTTTCCCTTCGGGTCTAGTATGGTTTATAAGGGGAACCCCGTGACGACAAATTTATTTTTAAAAAAGGAGTGGGGTCCCCCAAAAATCCATACCATATGCAGCTTGGATAGACAGGAAAGGGGAGGATGAGCAAGCACCTCCCCCCTCCTGAACCATACCAGGCCACGTGCCCTCAACATGGGGGGTGCTTTGGGGGGCAGAGGGGCTCTGCTCCTTAACAACCAGCTATTTACTGTGCCCTGATTGGGCAAAGCTTTGCCAATCAGGGCTTAGAATCAGCTGTGCATCACGCAGTACACTGTGGGGTGCTCATCGTGTGAACATGCCGCCAAACACCCCACAAATTTGGTTGTTTGCCGAACGGGTGAACAGGCGATGTTCAGGTCGAACTTTTGCTCAGCTCCAACTGTTCACCCAACTCTATTAGCTAATATGAAGGTGCGTTCAGAGGCATTAAAAAATGCTTTAGAAAGTGGTGTTTGAGGTCCATGAGGCCCAAGACAGGAAGTGTGTTACAGGAGAAAATAAAGAAAAACATATCATACATTTAACCCCTTCTCTCCCAGTCCCAGACTTCCAGGCTTAACCTCAACTATGCTTTAAACCGCCCCATCCCTTTCCTAACATCTATTCTTACTAATCTGTGTAGGAAAGATGCATATACTTTACTATTTTCAGTCTACTCCGGTTTGGTCATGCACCAATCCAGGACCCTGTGTTATTCAGTGCCAGCTACAGGGGAGAGGAGGGAGCACTCGACAATAGCTAGTAAATTCTGGAGTGATGACGTCACTCATAGTTTTACTATGGCCTATCTGTTGTGGGCACTCCCTCCTCTCCCCTACAGCTGCCACTTGCTGACAAAGGAGAGCTGGATCACACGACTGGACCACGGTGGCCTGAAAATAAGTAAGTATACTTACATATACCTTAATATATCTCCTTTTTTTCCTGTACTCTCTTCTCTGCTTATATATACCAAAGGTATGATTGCACATGGGATGTGCTAGCCTATTCCTTCTTGCAAACTCTGTGGTCAGCTACTTTAGGCTGTGTTTTGGAGGTGGTGTTTGGTCTGGACTAATGGCCCTTCCGGGTTTTCTGTCTGCGACGTGCACCGCTGGTCACCCCCTCCTCTCCCATGTGGGGCAGGCGGGTGCCTTGCACTGCAGGTCGACGCCACGCCAATTCATCCATGCGTGCTGCGTCCTGTATAGGGCGCCACTGCGTGGGCGGTCTTGCTCCATCTGCGTGCAGCACAGGGGGGTGGTTTGCTGCCAACTGCCAGGTGCCTATGACACTCGGGTAGTGGCGCCTCTCTCCCCACATGCACGTAAAGTGATGTTGGGGTGTGCTTTGGCCATCCCCATATAGCTCTTTCCTTGCTGGCCCTGTGTCCTGGTCGGATTCCCTTACACGCATTGCACTCCATTGGACCTTGGCATCTATGCTCCTAATTTGAGGTAGTACCACTATTCTTGGGTTTCACTTGTTTGAGAATCTTTTAATTGAACATCCCCCCTTTTGTAGTTCTTTACATGTTAATTTAACTATTCATCATATCCACCTATTTTTAATTACTTATTATGAGGGTTCTGTCACATATATCAGCACATCACATTTCCCCTATTCCTATTGTTATTATGGGAAACTCCATGTATTATGGAGGCGTATATAATTGTTACTGTTATTGTCTACACAGCCCTCAACAGACGGTGTTATTTATATTCCCAGCCCTGAAGGGATTTTGCGCCCATGGATGCCTGTCCACCTTGGGGGAGGCTTTGGTGTGGGTTACGGTCATTCTACACACTCTCTCGGTTCCCGTGCTTGACATTAGCGGTGGGCCTCCGGTTCTCGGTGCCGCACTGTACCTCCTATACACAGCAGACCGGTTTGTAAGTACTACAATGGGATTGGTTCCATTCCACTTGTATATCATTTCCTCTGCTATATGCTAACTACTCATGGACAACTATGTATCTTGTTTTAGATCATTATTACGTGCCTGCTCCTCATGAGTGGTAACACCAAACCACGAAACGCATCAAGCATGTCATATTGTATACATACCTTGGGGTAAAGGATTAGGATACCACTATTGTAGGGTTTCTTTCCTAATACACCTATGCAGATCAGAGAGTTTGGAGGTCATTTTAGTTATTGTAGTCATTGTTTTGATATGTTAATAATCAACATGTATGTGTATATAGATGGAATTTATGGGTTTTATTACCACTATCAATTATTGTTTTTACCTTGTTAATCATGGTCCTATTGTACCAAAATAAATATATTTATATATATATACTATTGATAGTTGGTTTTCCCTGAGACTGCATGCTTCATATAAAGCCCCACTTGCCCCCATTGCCCCCCCTTCCCCCGCAATTCTAAGTAAGTATACCGATCTTCCTTACAGACTAGGGTTAGTCAGAATAGATGTTAAGAGGCATGAGGGGGACATTTTTAAGAGTAGTTAGCATTCTAGTTTAAATGAGTCTTTATGCCCAGGTGGCAGAACAGGCTTTACGATCATGTGACCACTGTCATTCGCTGTCACAAGGGTAGCATGGTCAGGAGTCGGCTTCCCACCAGCTCCTGATCATGATTATAGACTGAGAGCTATGTTAACCTGATCACTGTGCTGGGAGCGCACAGCCAACATAAAAACTTTGGCTGTCCATGGACGCATATGTTTGGGCATTAAAGCCCACCTTTTTTGCCACCACACATACAGCTGTTAGAGGTACACATTGTACAGAATGGCCTCTGTGTTTTCATAGTTAAAAGGAATCTACACTTGATTTTTTTTTTTATTGAAATTGATTGAAACAGGCTATTTTAATTGCAGTACATTACAACATGGCTTGGTGTAGCAATCCTATTCTATCTATGCCTTTTTTTTTCTTTTTTCCGTTACAGAAGTGTAGTTTTATTTTATGTTGCTTTAATGAATGAGGCCCAGTTAGAAACCTCATTGACTGCAAGAATGCCTGTATAATTGGTGTAATGTAAAGGAAGATCATCCTGTTTCTTTTCGTAAATCTGGATAATTCTAAACCATGGTTGCTACAGAAATATTCTGGGAGTCGTGCCAAGTTGAATGTAGATATTTTTGCATCTTTGTTACATTACTTGAGACAAATCAATGTGCTTTTGGCCAGCTATATATACACAAAGATAAACACAGGTCCTTGCAAGTTCCTACTAGAAAACCGTAACCGTTTTCAATGTTCAAATAGGCTTAAAGGTACTTTGCAGTCTGTCTTCATGCTCTTATCCTGGGGGATCTGACTCAATTCAATATTTTCAAATAGTCTGACTCAGTCCTGGGAGATGCAGATTTATGAGGACAGGATTTCAGGAGCCGAGACTCCTTTGACCCAGAAGGGGCCCATGTAGGTCTGAGTGGTAGCATTAGAGAGGGGCTCCCTGGTTAGGGTTGTGGGGGAGGTGAGATATGTTATGAATGAAGAGTTATAGATGTTTGCTTAGCCCCTGAGCTGACTATTTTATTGTGAGTCTGAGTACCATGCAGTCGTATAGCAGAATCACTTCACATCCAGTATTGTCTTACATGGTTATGGATGTTGTAAAAAGATACAAGTCTCTCATTTTCAACCTGCTAGGGTGATGACCCCCCATGGAAACAAAAGCAAAACCCCCGTGACTCCTGACTAACATAACAGTAGGATATAATTTAAACTTTTGAAATGACCAAAAATAATGAATTCACTTTTCCTATCATCCCTCCAGCAACCAAAAACGCTATAGCATTGTACCTACACCCTTCAGTAAGTCCAACTGACTGTCTGCACAGCCCATGTAATTACATGACACAGATATAAAATGAGGTGACTGACCTGGACATTTTTGGCTAGATAGACCATAAGTTCAAGAGGTACCCGCAGACCCCGATTATCCCCAGAGAAATTCCAAACGTGGTATGTTAAAAAAAACAAAAACTTGTAAACAACGTTATTTCCCCTGAGAAAAGCCAAGACTATGGGGTGTCTGCCAGTACATAGGCTAAAATAGTTTAAAAGCTAAAGCTGTTTGACATCAAAAGTATCTGTATTTCTGTCTATCCAGCCCTGCGATTTACACAGCACAGCCCTGTCTAGAAGGGGAGGGGACCTAAACTTTCTCTGTTGCAGTTTCACATTTACTTACAGGTCTTCTCTCCGCCCTGTGACTGGATAGTGAAAGGAGAAGCAGCAGACTGATTAGCTTATCTCTCTGTCACTCTGCTTTCTTCTCCTATAATCATGCTACTTGCACTCTTTTCTTTGCTCTGTTGCTTCTCTGTCTGGCTGTCAGGAGCAGGAAAAGATTTCCTTTGTGAGTTGAGTTGCTGAAGTGGGAGCCTATACAGGCCTATGCACTATCCTCATGTAACAGCTGTTCAATCGCTTCAATACAGGGCACTTTCACCCCCTTCCTCCCCAGGCCAATTTTCATCTTTCAGCGCTGTCAAAGTTTGAATGACATGCAACACTGTACCCAAATTAATAATTTTTTTCACAAATAGAGCTCTCTTTTGGTGGTATTTAATCACCGCTGGGTTTTTTATTTTTTGCAAAAAAAATGAATATATATATATATATATATATATATATATATATATATATATATATATATATATATTTTTTTTTTTTAAAGTAATTTTCCTCCTTCATGTGTGCGCTGATGAGGTGGCACTGATAGGCTGCACTGATGGGCACTGATGAGGTGGCACTGAAGGGCACTGATTAGGCTGATTAGGTGGAATTGATGAGGAGGCACTAATATGCTGCATTGATGGGCACTGATATGCGGCATTGATGAGCACTGATAGGCAACACTGATGGGCACTAATAGGTGGCACTGATGGGCACTGAAAGGCAGCACTTATGGGCAATGATAGTTGGCACTGAGGGGCAGCACTGATGAGCAGGCACTGAAAGGCAGCACTGACTGGCATCACTGATGGCCACTGATTGGTGTCACTGATGGGCACTGACTGGTGTCACTGATGGGCACTTTTGGGGCTGCAGTGATCAGTGCCCTGATTACGTGTATAGGTTTACCCTGCGAGGAGATGCCACTGATCGCCTCTCCTCGCCTCACTCTGTCAGTGTAAGACGAGGAGAGCCGATAAACAGCACTTCCATGTTTACACAGTCCATCACATGGGTAAAGAGGTGCGTCATCGGCTCTTTGCCGAGATCAGGGTCGTGCTGTGTCCCTAGGACGCAGGCGCTGGGGCGACCTATAGGACGTTATCCCAGAACGAGAGGTGATTCCGCTCACCGTCATTTTATTTTTTGGAGGTGGAGCAGAAACCTAGATTTGACAGGTACCCGTTCCCACTTCTGTTTAGATATCCTAAGCCAGTGGTTTCAACCCTGTCCTCAAATACCCCCAAGAGGCCCTGTTTTGGGAAATTCTCTTAGGTTGCATTTACACTTGAGCGTTTTCAGCTCATAAAACGCTTGTAAAACGCCCAAAAAAGGCCTGAAAAAAGGCCAACAAGCAAAATCCAATTAATTTCAATAGCACCTCTTCACATCTGAGCGTTTTCTCACCTGAAGCAAAACGCCTAAAAAAACGCCCTAAGCTCAAAAAAGAACATGAGCTTCTTTGGGGCAGATTACAGGCGTTTTTCTGCCTTTTACATTGGAGACCTGAACAAAATCGCGGCAAAAACACAGTAAAAAAACATGGCAAAATCGCAGTAAATTATGCCCTGTTGAGCACAGGGTTAAGATCCAGTGTCCTAGACGATGCGAGCGAGAGTCCTCCCTCCCCCTTTCCTGGCTGCAACCTTCTGGAACACATCACAGGTCCCAGAAGGCTGTGGGACTATTCACAAAGCACAGCTCGATTTATATATGTGCAGTGGGCAGCTGGCTGTGAAGCCACATGGAGTTACAGCTTACAATTAACATGCCAGTGTCAGGAACCCAAAGACCCAGGAACCCAAAGACTGATAAGGAACCGTGTAAGTGGGGTGCAGCGTGGTGTCATAAAGGCTGAGGTGAATGAGAACACTAAATTAAGAAAGTCCCAATAATGAACAATAGACCCAGTGGGAGGCCACTGCAAACCAGAGCCACATATGGAACTGTAATAAAGGAGCATTATCCTCAAATGATACCGACAGTAACGAGGAGCGGGAATGTGGCCTAGCCAGTCCACTCCTAATTGAGAGTGTTCCTAGTACAGATAGCATAGTCCCTGCACTTTACCTAATCCTTGGGAACCTCTCCTGCCACTATGCACTGTCCATGATAGATGGAGAATCTGTCCCTACACTAGCCACTCGCAAAAAGCACGCCAAACCCTAGAGTCAGGGTCTTAAATAGACACTGTTATGACCCAAGATAGCTGTCAAGTTCATGTGAGGCTCCACTGTCCAATTGGACAGCTGTCCCCCTGGTGACCGATGGAAATTACCGAGGAACCAAGTTCCTCACGACTTTCTCCCTATTCCTTCTACATTGACACTTTGGTCAAGCTCCAACCACAGTGGCGAGTACAGGCTGCATCTGGCTACAACCGGTCCAGGTGAGGACGGTGCTGTATCCTTTGACAGGTGAATGTCTGTTTATTAAAAGTTAGCAGGTACAGTTTTTGTAGATGCTGACTTTTAATCTTTGCACACCTGACTGAAGCTTCTCAGCGTTATAAAGAATCTGTCACTTTACCAATGTAGAGCGAAGTAAAAGGTTATCTTACCCTCACCTATACTAACCTTTCCAACACTCCCCTGACACTCTGTTGCTCTGTCAATAGCCTTTATGAATACCCGCTCCTTTTAGGTAAGGAGGAGCAAGTGACCTCCTCCTATTGCTTAGACATCAGCAGACAATTTATTGTCCCAAACACAATCACATGAGGAGGAGGAAGAAGTTATACCTGTGTACACTCCGACACCCTCTGACATGGAGTTCACACAAGGTTTGGACTCTTTTGCACTTTATCGAAGAAATGGAGCTGTCACGTACCTGATAGGAGACTGAAATGAGATCGGCCTCTCTTGTATCTCCAGCCTAGGCCCCACTGAGGGTGAAACATAGGGTACCGAGGGACAGGAGGAACAAGAGTGACTGCAGATGTTAATGGGAGAACTTGCAGCAGATGTGGTCCCAAGGAGACTGGCAAACCAATGGATCAGGAACAGTAATAATGTTCAGAAGGGGCACTCTGATTACGCTGTAGATTCAGAATGTGCGGCTTGTCAGAGACCTCAGCAGGCTTGAGGCAGGAATACTCAGCAGTGAACAGAGAATGTACAGCAGACAGCCAAATGGGCACTCGAACAGGACAGGAAGCCAGGATCAGAGACAGAAGCATGGTCACAGGAATAGCCAGGGTCATCAACAGGAGGAAAGCAACTTGCCAAATTATGAGCAAAGCCGAAGTAAGGAATGATGCTGGGTCAGGAATAAACGACAGGTCAGAAGCAGAATCCAAGATCGGGTCTGGAAAAAGCCGGGTCAGCAACAAGGTAAACATACAGGATAAACACAGGGTACATGGATCAGTTAGCACAAAGAACACTTTCTTTAGCATACAGAACACTTTAAGCATCCTTAAACATGAGCATCCTTTAAAAGGCCCGTTTGGGCCAACAGGAACTGTGCATGTGCACGCGTGTTCACAAATTCTTTTTTTGTTTTTCTATATTTATTTTCTATTATGATTTTAAATCTTTCTTGATCATATTGAGACATTTGTCCCCTGCACCCTATTTTTGGATGCATTTTTGATCTTTTTGCTGATAGTCCCTAAAAACATTTATGCCCCTTTCACACGAACGATCTGTTCAGGTCCGCCTGTCAGTTTTTTAGGTGGACCTGAACGGACCCTCCATAGATCTCTATGGAGCGTCGGATGTCATCCGACCCGCTCCTATCCGAAAAAGTGTAACGGAGGAAAAACCTACTTTTCCATCCGTTTTCGGATCGGATCGGGTGACGACGGACTCTGCGGTCCGTCATCATCCGATCCCCCATAGGGGAGAGCGGCACTCTGACAGGTCTGTCGCTGCACAGTGTGCAGCGACGGACCTGTCATCCTCCTGCTCAGCGGGGATCGGCGGAGCGATCCCCACTGAGCAAGCGGATGTTCATGGGGCGGATCATCATGGATATATCCCGTGTGAAAGAGCCCTTACTCTGACTTCATTGGTCAAAAAAGTTCCTCCTTTTTTTCCTTTCATTTTGATTTCTTTATTTTGATTAATTTATACATATGACTATGTGATACTACATGTACCCTCGCTCTATACAGCTATTATTTATTCATCACTTTTTTTTCTCCTTTTATTTCCTTTTTTCTCCCTCCATTTTGTTTTTGACCATTCTTTTATCATTATTTATTTTTCTCAACTTCCTTTAGAGTTATTTAGTATATTCCCATTGGATCTAAATTCCTCTCATATCTCAGACGCCCTCCACCCCATGCTCTGAAACTATTCATTTTAAGTGACTACTTACCTTTATTCTTACTTTATCTTTTTAGTTGCCATACCCCCTTTTTTTAATATGGCAAACTTTATAAACATACTCCATTTATCATTTTTTAAATATACTTATTTTTCTTCCCTCCCATTTTTTTAACGCATTCGCAGCCTGGTCACTGTGTGTCTTCTGTGGCCATGCAGGACCCCTTTCCCTTGGGTCGACTGGTTCCCCGTGGCGGAGGTTGCCTCCGGGAGGTCTGGCGCAGTAGGTTCACCTTTCTCAGGCACGAGCATTGGCAAGAGATATATACCTTTATATTTTATGATATTCATGTTTTGTATATACTGTACTTATTTCATGTCTTCTTTGTATTTTTGTACAGTTTTACGCATTTTTTTGATTCCTATCGTTCCTGATGAAGCTAATAGGCGAAACATGTCGGGCTAATATACGAAAAGGCAACCTTTGTCAGAGCTGAATATTTGCCAGACTTTATTCTCATTACAAATATTATATATTTTTAAATAAATGATTTCCATTATTATTTGTAAGCACCGTAACAATCCCCCTTCTCCCTCTTCACTTCATTACTTAACTATCTGGGATGAGGTGACAATTACTTTGGTGTTCTACCCTTAGTCGGACATACTGTATTTAAGTGATACTCTTGCGTGCTCCTGGTAACCATTCTGTGGGAAATACCATGCGCATATCTGCACACCAGACGTCTCACAGGGATTCCCTGACAGGAGCAAAGAGGATGCATGGGGAAAGTTATCTGTACTAGGTAAAATATACAGATGGCACAGGCACAGTTAGGGACATTTAGGGTATCTCCAAAAAACATTTTAAAAATTAAAAAAATTGAAATGAGTATCTGGGCTTATTTGCAGACTGGGTGCATGTAGAAGTTTCAGTGTTAGGACCATTAATCTTTGAGAATTTGGGAATAATAGCACCATTTATGTGTCAAACTACTCTATTTTATGTAGATTTCTGTCACCTGTAGCAAAACACTTTTGAGCTTTTTTGGTGGATTGGAGGCAGATTGGGCCCCGCAGACTTCAATGGGAATACCTGAAAATGTGCAAGTGTTTCATGAGGTTTTATTTTATGCTCAAACAGCAGCTTTCCACCCCTAATCACCTGAAACTGTAAAACACTTGTAATACACTTCTAAAGATGCTCAAACTCTCAAATTGCCTGAAAATGGCTCTGCTCAGCTGTGAAGCCAGTCTTAGGGTCCTTTTACACAGGCGGTGTGCCTGGCAGGCTCTGCTTTGCTCTGCCGGGGGATCGATCTGCTGATCCCCGCTGAGCAGGCGGATGACAGGTCCATCTCCACTCACTGTACAGAGACAGACCTGTCAGCAGAGCTGTCATAATGAGTGGGCACACCTGGGCACTGCCCAGGGGCCCCAGCTGCATGGGGGGCCCCTGCACTTTCCCCAAAGCAGCTGGTTCTTGAACCCACACTGCCCCAAAATTGGGTGCCCTGTGATGGCACTGAGAGTGATGGATACACAGGGGAAGCAGGCTGGCAGCGGTGCGCCGTGCTGTGCAGAACGATACCTAATATTTCACAGACAGCAGGGAGGGGCGGGGCCAGAGCGCCAGTGATGCTCTGACCCCGCGCAATGCAGCTTAAATGCTCAGGACTCGAAGACTGCGGGGTAGGAGCTGGAGTGGAAGCTGCTGAGCCGGCAGCACTGAGAGCCCACCTGCTGAAGTAGCATTGTGGATGGTGTCATGGCGAGCCCAGCTGTCCAGCACTGTTTGCACCGAAGGGCTTGGAATGCCCGGAGAGATGCTCCCTCCTCTGCCCCTCCTTCTGCCTGCTTGATTGGTATAGGTGAGTCCAGTGCTGGAGGTGGGCACATAGCCAAACGTTCATATGCACTGTATCTTCACTGGAAAAGGGGGTACTACATGGATGGAATAATGATGCTGTGGGATATCAAGGGTGTATGGGGGAAAACAATGCTGTGGGGGGATCTGGGGTGTATAGGGGGTAGCAATTCTTGGGGTAGCTTGGGTGGCTATAGTGCTAGAGGTATCAGGGATGTAGAGAGGCCACAGTGTAGGGGATATCAGGGATGTAGTGGGGTCACAATACAAGGAGTATCTTATGGTATACGGTAGCAGTGCTGGGGGGAATATCTAGGGTGTAGAGGGGTCAGAGTGCTGGGGGAATATCTGGGGTGTAGAGGGGTCAGAGTGCTGGGGGAATATCTGGGGTGTAGAGGGATCAGAGTGCTGGGGGGATTTCTGGGGTGTAGAGGGGTCAGAGAGCTGGAGGGATATCTGGGGTGTAGAGGGGTCAGAGTGCTGGGGGGATATCTGAGGTGTAGAGGGGTCAGAGTGCTGGGGGGATATCTAGGGTGTAGAGGGGTCAGAGTGCTGGGGGAATATCTGGGGTGTAGAGGGATCAGAGTGCTGGGGGAATATCTGGGGTGTAGAAGGGTCAGAGTGCTGGGGGAATATCTGGGGTGTAGAGGGATCAGAATGCTGGGGGGATTTCTGGGGTGTAGAGGGGTCAGAGTGCTGGAGGGATATCTGGGGTGTAGAGGGGTCAGAGTGCTGGGGGAATATCTAGGGTGTAGAGGGGTCAGAGTGCTGGGGGATATCTGGGGTGTAGAGGGGTCAGAGTGCTGGGGGGATATCTGGGGTGTAGAGGGATCAGAGTGCTGGGGGATTTCTGTGGTGTAGGGGGGTCAGAGTCCTGGGGGGATATCTTGGGTGTAGAGGGGTCAGAGTGCTGGGGGCAAATGCAGCGTCGCACCGATTTCAAAAAGTAGTTTCTGTACTACTTTTTGCAATTTCGGGGTGCGATTTCCATTGACATCTGTGCAGAAACCCGCACAGATGTCTGTGAAATTGCAGCCGAAATTGGGACTAACATGTGGGAGTGAAATCGTGCAAGTTCATTCCTGCAGCTCAGTGTGAACCTGGGCTAAAACCTAGAAGCTGATTGGTTACTATGCACAGCTGCACCAGCTTATGTGTGCACCAGTTTTAGTAAATCACCCTCATGGTATCTAAATAGGCAATCATATACAATACACAGGCAACAGATACTTACATGTTACAATATACAAGCAGCAAATGGGGAATATGAGCAATACACAGAACAGAAAACAGCTAATTGTAACAATAAGGGGCAACAAATGGACTATGAGAGTATGCAGGCAAGTTTTACATCATACTGGCAACAAAAGGGCAATTGTTACAATTAGTGGTGCATTTTAGCAGCCGAAAATTATCGCCCGAAAATTGTGTTTTTGTCATTCGGCCGAATGACAAAAACAGCCGATACCGAAAAGGGGGTGTGGTCCGCCCCGGGTGCCACCCATTGCGGGAGTGTCCCTCCCTCCTGCTCTCCTTGTGTTGGCAGGGGCACTAGTGTTCTACAAACTCCAGATCTGGGACCTCGAGGGCTGCCTGGAGAGGTGATGGTGGAGGGGGCTACAGGTCTCAGCATGCTCTGACTGGAAGAGGAGCAACAAGTTTAAGGTAGCACTACAACTCCCAGCATGCCATGGCAGAGTAAAAGTAAATGTTTTCATGAAAGTGCATCAAACTCTTGCATACCACCTCTTTGATGCGCCTTCATAAAACATGCATACTGATCTAATGGTAGCATGTCTAAAAACATGCATAGAAAATGTGACAGGGAAAAGAATGCACCACACTCATGTGGTTCCGGCAAAGTCATGTTTGTGCATTTTCGTGTGCATTTGAAGCGCATAAAAATGCAGCACTCTGCATTTTTTTTAAACGCACATGAAAACGCTGCAAGTGGTATAATCAAAGCTGATTGGGATCCTTCTGATCTCCTGTACCATGTCTGCAGTCTCTGGCCATCTGCTGTTACACGTCTGCAGTCTCTGACCATCTCCTGTACCATGTCTGCAATCTCTGACCATCTCCTGTACCATGTCCGCAGTCTCTGACCATCTCCTGTACCATGTTCCAGTCTCTGACCATCTCCTGTACACTGTCTGCAGTCTCTGACCATCTCCTGTACCATGTCTGCAGTCTCTGACCATCTCCTGTACCCATGTCTGCAGTCTCTGACCATCTCCTGTACCATGTTCGCAGTCTCTGACCAACTCCTGTACCATGTCTGCAGTCTCTGACCATCTCCTGTACCATCTCTGCAGTCTCTGACCATCTCCTGTACCATGTCTGCAGTCTCTGAGCATCTCCTGTACCATGTCCCCAGTCTCTGACCATCTCCTGTACCATGTCCCCAGTCTCTGACCATCTCCTGTACCATGTCCCCAGTCTCTGACCATCTCCTGTACCATGTCCCCAGTCTCTGACCATCTCCTGCATCATATCTGCCTAGAGGTGAACCGCATGGAAATTTTGCTAATACTATTAGCAATGTGTTCTATAAAAATATATACAGTCATTTTCGGTATCGGTTTTCGGCCTAGTGTATTTTTCATTTTTCATTATCGGTTTCGGCACCAAAAAAACCATTTGGTGCACCCCTAGTTTCAATATGCAACAACAAACAGGCAATTGCACCAATATGGATGCAACAACAGGCAGTTGCGACAATTTGTGGGCAATCATAATAATATGTGGGCAACAACAGGCAGTTGTAAAAATATGTGGACAACGAACAGGCAATTGTGACAATAGGCTGACAATAAAGAGGCATTTGTGATAATATGTGACTAAAAATTATTCCTCCCTCAAAGCAAAAATCAATACCTCATCACCTGTTCAACCCCCTACCTAGGAAAAATTCTCTTCTCCATGAAAAAATTCCCCCTTTTCGGCAAAATCCTGTATAACCCCCCCCCCCCTTTTCCTTGCCCAGTACAACTTCCCACCATCAAAAATCACCTAGCCCCCCAAACCCTTAATTGTAGAAATCACCTTCCACAGTAATTCCGCGTACACACGGTCCGAATTTCCGACAACAAATGTTCGATGTGAGCTCGTTGTCGAAAATTCCAACCGTGTGTAGGCTCCATCGGACATTTTGTTGTCGGAATTTCCGACAACAAAAATTTGAGAGCTGGATTTCAAATTTTCCGTCAACAAAATCCATTGTCGTAAATTCCGATCGTGTGTACACAATTCCGACGCACAAAATTCCACGCATGCTCGGAATCAAGCAGAAGAGCCGCACTGGCTATTGAACTTTATTTTTCTCGTCTCTTCGTATGTGTTGTACGTCACCGCATTCTTGGCGCATTTATGTGACCGTGTGTATGCAAGACAAGTTTGAGCCAACATCCGTCGGAAATAAATCCAGGATTTTGTTGTCGGAATGTCCGATCGTGTGTACGCAGCATAGAACTTCTCCAGCAAATGTCATCTCCTTCCTTAAAAACAGACCTCAGATAGAGCTGCTGCTGGTTGTGCTGTTTGCACACAAGCTAAATGGTTATGATCACAATTATGTTCCACCTACCCACCTTACTTAAGTAGATAAATATTTTTCATAAATGCCTTTATCATTTAAAGATAAGTCAACTGGATTCCTTTCATTAGCACACTTGCATTATTTCTATTAGCAGTTCACCATTTGTCTCACTGCTTAGAGTTTCACTTTAATTATCTTCCCATATTCTATACCTTAGGCCAGACATGCAGACTTATAGTTGTAATATTTTTTGCTTGTAACATTTGCTCTTTATGTTTTCTGACCCAGCACTGACACCTACGCAGTCATCTATCACTTCTAATCTCTCCCATTCTGCAGCCTTCTCAGTAGCCGTCTTCTATCCACATGTCTTTTATCAGACACATACAGGCCTGTCATGTCTACATTGGTACCTATCCACTTTATTATTTAGGCACAGTTAAGCAGTATCGAAGGTTAATATTCATCTAGCTCACAGCCTTACAAATAATCGCTGTGGGGGTCTTTGTGCCAGCACTCCCTTACACAAATTATCTTATATAGCAGTCCCCCCCCTCCCCAGTGCATACCAGCAGAGGTTGTGGACAGAGGTTATGTGAAATAATGTGAACATTTATAGGGATGATATATGGAGAAACATAAGGATTTAGTTAGAAGGGATTGTGCCAAACAACTATTGAATTTACAGTAAATGATCTTCAGGAGCCATTGCTACATTTTTGGGTAGAAACAAGTAGAGGTATAGATGAAGCCTCCTGCAATGCATAAGCAAGAAGTTCTTGCTTTCAGGTTACTGTAGATATTAGTAGTGGGCAACCAGTTATGCTAGCCATAGTCAAAAGATAATGTGACTTAAAGTGGAAGTAAACCCTTTTATTGATCTTATACCTACAAGTAAGCCTATAATACAACTCTACTACCCCCTTTCCTACTCCTGTTACCATAGGGGTCCTACAAGGTTCTGTCCTTGGACCTCTCCTATTCTCAATCTACACCTACTCCCTATGTCAGCTGAAGCCTATGGCTTCCACTACTATTTCTATGCTGATAACACCCAAATCTATCTTTATACCCCTCAGCTCACCCCATCAGTCTCCTCACACATCACTGATTTACTAACAGACATATCAGTCTGGGTGTCGCACCACCTCCTCAAACTCAATCTATCTAAAACTGAGCTCATAATATTTCCTCCCCCATGTGCCCCTTCCCCTGACTTCTCTGTCAAGATCAGTGGCACAACTATCAGTCCATCTCTACATGCCAGGGTGCTAGGGGTAACCCTGGACTGTGAACTGTCCTTTCAGGACCACATCCAATCCCTGTCCAAATTATGCCACCTTAGCCTCCACAACATCTCCAGAATATGTCCCTTTTTAACCAATGACACCACCAAGCTTCTAATTCACCCCCTGGTTATCTCTCACCTCGACTACTGCAACTCCCTCCTCATTGGATTACCTTTACATTGGCTATCCCAACTTCAGTCCATCATGAATGCTGCTGCAAGACTCATCCACCTTACCAATCATTCAGTGTCCTCCGCCCCTCTCTGCCCATCCCTCTACTGGCTTCCACTCACCCAACAAATAAAATTAAAAGTACTAACAATAACTTACAAAGCTGTCCACAACTCTGCCCCCAGCTACATCACTAGCCTAGTCTCAAAATATCAACCAAGCCACTCTCTTTGGTCCTCCCAAGACCTCCTATCCACTAGCTCCCTTTTTACCTCCTCCCATGCTCGCCTCCAGGATTTCTTCAGAGCTTCTTCCATCCTTTGGAATGCCCCAGCCCAATCTCTCCGACTGTCCCCTAATCTATCCATCTTTAGACGATCTCTGAAAACCCTTGAAAGCCTATCTTGCGTCTAACTAATACACTGTTTTACTTTCTCCATGAGCTTATCCATCCACAGTTATTACCTTTTGTATCAATTGACCCTCCCTCTTAGATTGTAAGCTCTAATGAGCAGGGCCCTCTGATTCTTCTTGTACCTAATTGTATTGTAACTGTAATGACTGCCCTCATTTTGTAAAGTGCTGCGCAAAGGGTTGGCACTATATAAATCCTGTATAATAATAATAATAATAATAATAATAACGCTTACCTGTAGGTACAGTGAATACCTCCTAAACCTGTGAGATTTAGGAGATACTCACATTGCATGCAGCTGGTGATGCCACAGACGCATGCCCTTTGAAGAGATGGCATACCTGTGCTGTCCCTTCAGAGCTCCATGCCGCAGCTCATGACTCCCGCACAAAAGGCCAATGCCACCGCGGTGCAGCCAAACGGATGGGCGGAGGACGTGAACCCAGAAGGAAGACCAGGTGAAGATGGAAGCGCCTTCAGCAGTGACAGCGCGCTGCTGGAGGGCTTCACTCTAAGATAAGTATTTTATAATGTGCAAGCACATTATTCCATTGTCTTACAGGGTTAAAAAAAAAATGCGGTTTGCTACCGCTTTAAGACTATAAAGTGGTTGTAAAGCCTAAAATGTTTTACCTTAATGCATTCTTTGCAATAAGGTAAAAAATGTTTAGGTAGCAGTATGCCCCCTCACTCCCCTATATACTTACCTGAGACTTTACTCGATCCACCTCTGTGTCTGTCTGCAGTTCTTTCCATCTCTAATACTGTCCTTGTCAGACGGGTGACCTGTCCCTAAACTACCCACATGCGAAATGCGTGCCAAGTCTGGGAGCTAGGGCCTTAGATAGGCTCTGCCTGACCCAAGATGCCCACAAGAGTCACATGGAGTGGCAGCATCCAATCAGTTAGCTCCCCCAGTGACCCAGGAAACCATAGAGGAACCATGTTCCTCTTGATTTCCTCTCCAAATGAAATGCTGCTGCGGTCGAGCATGCCTGACCTCATTCCTACTGCTGGGAGTTAGAAAATATCCGGTACATCCAGGTATGGAGTAGCATGTGGCTCGCTATATTTTTCAGAATATTCACTTAAAAAATGCACAATTTCAAGTTGAACTTGTTGGGCATTTTTCAGCAAATGTACTTTTCTTTTCTGTTTTTCTTCTTCAGTGGACTAGGAGGGAGCTCATCAGTGCCACGGTGGTTTATTAATTCAAAGATCCCTATTAATGAATGATGCAGGTGAATCCCAGATGAGACGATTTTAAATGTAATCGTGGTTGCAGGGGGGAAGAACCCTCATCCGTTGTCGTATAGAGGGTTAGGAGTGGAGGTGCAGGTGTAACGTGTATCATACTCCAAAAGTGTACTTAAATTTAAATGCAATGATCATACGCATGCCCATTTCCTGTACCTGTAGGCATCATTTTAAATTTTCTGGCATGTGTTGTTTTAGATGTTTGACTAAACAAACCAATTTAATTGGGGCACCATAATTTGTACAAAATAGCAGTTGTCCAAAGGACTTAGCCACAAGTCTGTTCCCTGAAGTTTGTGTTAGCCTTTTATCTTGGAGGCCCCAAAAAATGTGTTTGTTATATTTTGCTATTAAAGTAAAAGAAAGTAGCTTACATTATCTTTATGCTGGTTTTCTGTATTCCTCTGCATGGCAGGACTGGTAGAGAGAGGAGCTGTACTAGCTGACTGTACTGTATTGCTTTGGAAAGTGCAGTATCCTTGGCCAAAAGCCAGATTTCTCTTCATTGAAGTTATCAGAGAACAATGCATTCTGATTGATTTCTGCAACCTGCTTTAGAACTTTACTGGTCTATCAACGAACAAGTGCTGCTGCTGCTGACTTTTAAAAATACCTACCTGCTTGTGAAATCCAGTGCTGTCTTCCTCACATCTAAAGTCTTTATTTTGCCATCTTGAATCCAAAGGGTAAAGACTGAGATGAACGAGGGATGAACGAGGGATGGAGAGAGAGAGAGAGAGAGAGAGAGAGAGAGAGAGAGAGAGAGAGAGAACAGGCCCAGATCCAACACCACAATAGAAATATGTGTATTTCAGAAATTTTAACAAACAGCAGATAAAGATACTCCACACACCTTGTGTTAGCGCTTCAATCATCCCGGCACCAAGGTTGTTATGGCGTCAGGATGATTGAGGCGCATTATTACTATTATTACACTGTAATATAAAATTAAATAGCTCAACTCACCATAATGTAGAATCAGTGGAAGCCCCGAGCGTGTCACTTGCCACGTCGCCTGCCACCAGATGCCATCAGGTGTCCCCAGCAGAGTCCCTCTTTACACCAGGCATTCCCAGCAGTCTCTCCTTACATCAGGTGTCCCCAGCGGAGTCCCTTCTTATAGCAGGCATTCCCAGTAGAGTCCCTCCTTACAGCAGGCGTTCCCAGTAGAGTCCCTCTTTACCCCAGGCATTCCCAGTAGAGTCCCTCCTTACACCAGGTGTTCCCAGTAGAGTCCCTCTTTACACCAGGCATTCCCAGTAGAGTCCCTCCTTACACCAGACATTCCCAGTAGAGTCCCTCTTTGCATCAGGCATTCCCACTAGAGTCCCTCTTTACATCAGGCATTCCCAGTAAAGTCCCTCTTTACACCAGGCATTCCCAGCAGAGTCTCTCCTTACATCAGGTGTCCCCAGCAGAGTCCCTCTTACATAAAGTGCCCCCAGTGGAGCCCCCCTTACATCAGGTGTCCCCCTTACATCAGGTGTCCCCCAGTGGAGCCCCCCCTTACATCAGGTATCCCCCAGTGGTGTTCCCCTTATGTCTGGTGTCCCCCAGTGGAGCCCCCTTTACATCAGGTGTCCCCCAGTGGAGCCCCCTTTACATCAGGCGTCCCCCAGTGGAGCCCTTTTTACATCAGGTATCCCCCAGTGGAGCCTCCCCCTTACATCAGGTATCCCCCAGCGGTGTCCCCCTTAAATCAGGTATCCCCCCAGTGGAGCCCCCCCTTACATCAGGTATCCCCCAGCGGTGCCCCCCTTACATCAGGTATCCCCCAGTGAAGCCCCCCTTACATCAGGTATCCCCCAGCGGTGTCCCCCTTATATCAGGTGTCCCCAAGTGGAGCCCCCCTTACATCAGGCATCCCCCAGTGGAGCCCCTTTTCATCAGGTATCCCCATGTGGAGCCCCCTTTCATAAGGTATCCCCCAGTGGTGTCTCTCTTACATCAGGTGTCCCCCAGTGGAGCCCCCTTTACATCAGATATCCCCCAGTGGAGCCCCCTTTACATCAGGTATCCCCCAGCGGTGTCCCCCTTACATCAGGTGTCCCCCAGTAGAGCCCCCTTTACATCAGGTCTACCCCAGCGGTGTCCCCCTTACATCAGGTATCCCCCAGTGGAGCCCCCCTTACATCAGGTATCCCCCAGTGGAGCCCCCCTTTACATCAGGTATCCCCCAGCGGTCCCCCTTACATCAGGTATCCCCAGCATTGTCCCCCTTACATCAGGTATCCCCAGCGGTGTCCCCCTTACATCAGGTCTACCCCAGCGGTGTCCCCCTTACATCAGGCATCCCCCAGTGGAACCCCCTTTACATCAGGGCTACCCCAGCGGTGTCCCCCTTACATCAGGCATCCCCCAGTGGAGCCCCTCTTACATCAGGTGTCCCCCAGTGGAGCCCTCCTTACATCAGGTATCCCTCAGTGGAGCAGGCCACCTTACATCAGGTATCCCCCAGTGGAGCCCCCCCTTTCATCAAGTATCCCCCAGCGGTGTCCCCCTTACATCGGGAGTCCCCCAGTAGAGCCCCCTTTACATCAGGTCTACCCCAGCGGTGTCCACCTTTCATGCGGTGTCCCCCTTACGTCAGGTGTCCCCAGTGGAGCCCCCTTTACATCAGGTATCCCCCAATGAAGCCCCCCTTACATCAGGTATTCCCAAGTGGAGCAGCCCCCCTTACATCAGGTATCTCACAGTGGAGACCCCTTTCATCAGGTATCCCCCAGCAGTATCCTCCTTACATCAGGTGTCCCCCAGTGGAGCCCCCTTTACATCAAGTATCCCCCAGTGAAGCCCCCTTTACATCAGGTATCCCCCAGTGGAGCCCCCCTTACATCAGGTATCCCCCAGTGGAGTGCCCCCTTACATCAGATCTACCCCAGCGGTGTCCCCCTTACATCAGGAGTCCCCCAGTGGAGCCCCTCTTACATCAGGTGTCCCCCAGTGGAGCCTCCTTTACATCAGGTATCCCCAAGTGGAGCAGCCCTTACATCAGGTATTCCCAAGTGGAGCAGCCCCCCTTATATCAGGTATCCCCCAGTGGAGACCCCTTTCATCAGGTATCCCAGTGGTGTCCTCCTTACATCAGGAGACCCCCAGTGGAGCCCCCTTTACATCAGGTATCCCCCAGTGGAGCCCCCCTTACATTAGGCATCCCCTAGTGGTGTCCACCTTACATCAGGTGTTCCCCCAGTGGAGCCACCTTTACATCAGGTCTACCCCAGCGGTGTCCTACTTACATCAGGTAGTCCCAGTGGAGCCCCCTTTACATCAGGTATCCCCCAGTGGAGCCCCCCTTTACATCAGGTATCCCCCAGTGGAGCCCCCTTACATAGGGTCTACCCCAGCGGTGTCCCTCTTACATCAGGTGTCCTCCAGGGGAGCAGCCCCCCTTACATCAGGTATCCCCCAGTGGAGCCCCCCTTTCATCATGTATCCCCCAGCGGTGTCCTCCTTACATCAGGTATCCCCCAGTGGAGCGCCCCCCTTACATCAGGTGTCCCCCAGTGGAGCCCCCCTTTACATCAGGTCTACCCCAGCGGTGTCCCCCTTACATCAGGCATCCCCCAGTGGAGCCCCTCTTACACCAGGTGTCCCCCAGTGGAGTCTCCTTTACATCAGGTATCCCCAAGTGGAGCAGCCCTTTCATCAGGTATCCCCCAGTGGTGTCCCCCTTACATCAGGCGTCCCCCAGTGGAGCCCCCTTTACATCAGATCAGATCTATCCCAGCGGTATCCCCCTTACATCAGGTATCCCCCAGTGGAGTAGCCCCCCATACATCAGGTGTCCCCCAGCAGCGGAGACTCTCTCCTCTGCCATTGCAGAACACCAGAACAAAGTAACAGGCAGAGTGGAACAAAATAGGTGGAATCAGCCGGGTGGCTGCCAATAGAAATTGAGCTGCTCCGCCACCCACCCCTGCTCTGTGGCCTTTCCTAAAACAGGTCACAGACAGGCCGACAGCAGGGCGGGGGGATGGACGGCGCCGCAGCTCAATTTCTATTGGCAGCCACCCGGCCTCTTGTTTGTTCTCGGCGTTCTGGTCTTTTGTAAAATGTCTCAGCCGGCCGCGGACCTCTAGCGGCGGTGGCGAAAAATCGGGAAAACAAGGATTTCCTGGGACTCGCGAAAACCGGGAAAAAGGTCTAAATACCGGGAATGTCCCAGGAAATTCGGGACAGTTGGCAAGTATGGAAATGTTATGGGGGTGTTTGGAAACATAGGGGGATTGGTGAGTTTGCTTTAACCCTTTTGCTGCCAGGTCCGTACGTCATATGGACCTGACAACAGGGGGTTTCACACACAATCTGATGGCTTCTGGTTATGACTAAGGCCTTATAGGCTGAAACACGTCAACTGTTTCTATTTGCGTTTGTGAACTATGGCTTTTCAATAAAATGAAGATTTTTTAAGAGCAACAACCAGAGTGGGGATCATCTTTCCTACAATCTGATGGCTGCAGCTACCGGGATTGTGTGTAAAACGGACAAGCAGATTCCTTCTGCCCGATTGCTTCCACACACCCCTGGTAACGGTGCCCCCCCCAGTGCGTGCGGGTGACCCACCATGTATTCTGTGCTCCACTTGCCCATCTGTGTGCCCGGGACCCACATAGCGGGTGGCGGCAGGTGAAGGTGAGGGGGAGAACGGATACGCCCCCGCTCTCCCCCCTTCTTGTTGGTGACCCGGAAAGCGATGTGTATGACGTCATTTCTGGATTACTCTGTCATTTTCCCCGGGTAGCATAGTCGGGAAGGAATCTATTTCAATGCGATTTGCATTGCAATAAATTCAGTGGACATGCAGAGTCTCATTAAACAGAAACTGTCACCAAAAATTCATCACATAGGTGACTGTTTGATGAAAAAAAAAAGTTAAGCAAAAAAATGTATTTTTTAATTGCAAAAAATAAAATTACACCAAGCACATAAAATCACCCGCAAACATTTTGGGCCTAATCCCCCACAAATACCCACATAGGAACATAAAACGCACACATCGGGGCGTCTACATAGATTGTAACACACATGTTACAGTGTCTTGCAAAAATATTCACCCCCTTGTCATTTTATGTGTTTTGTTCCCTCACAACATGGAATTAACATGGATTGTTTGAGGATTTGAATCATTTAATTTACAGAACATGCCCACAACTTTGAAGATGTTTTTTTTTTATTATTATTATTATTATCGTGAAGGAAACAACAAATAGGACAAAATAACAGAAAAATGTGCATAACTATTCACCCCCCTAAAGTCAATACTTTGTAGAGCCACCTTTTGCGGCTATCACAGCTGCAAGTCGCTTTGGATAAGTCTCTATGAGCTTGCCACATCTTACCACTGGGATTTTTGCCCAATCCTCCTTGCAAAACTGCTCCAGCTCCTTCAAGTTGGATGGTTTGCGCTTGTGAACAGCAATCTTTAAAGTGTAAGTAAACCCTCCTATCATTTTCAGCCAAGGAAGCTGCCATCTTTGCCTTTGTTTAATCTACAACTGCCATGATGCTTCCCATGTGATCAGTTATGACACCAGCCATTGGATGGCTTGACAGTTTGGTTGAGAGCACAACCAATGGGAGTGTTACATTTCCGGCACGTGCCGTAAATAAAACAGTTTTATGGATGGGTTTACTTCCGCTTTAAGTCTGACCACAGATTTTCTATTGGATTGAGGTCTGGGCTTTGACTAGGCCATTCCAACACATTTACATGTTTCCTCTTAAACCACTCAAGTGTTGCTTTAGCAGTTTGTTTGGGGTCATTGTCCTGCTGGAAGGTGAACTTCTGTCCTAGCCTCAAATCACACACAGAGTGGTACAGGTTTTGGTCTAGAATATCCCTGCATTTAGCACTATCCATCTTTCCCTCAACTCTGACCAGTTTCCCAGTCCGGACTGCTGAAAAACATCCCCATAGCATGATGCTGCCACCACCATATTTCACTGTGGGGATGGTGTTCTTAGGGTGATGTGATGTGTTGGGTTTGCGCTAGGAAAAAAGCGTTTTCTTTGATGGCCAAAGCCATCTTGTTGGTTTCGCTAGTATAATACATTGAATTCAATTATATACAGTTATATTTCTATATGGTACAAATGTTAGTATGATTGTAGAAATGCTATATTTTAACATCAATAAAAGCATTTTAGTCTCATCAAAACAGAGCACCTTCCTCCATACATTTTGGGAATCTCTCACATGCCTTTTCGCAAACTCAAAATGTGCCATTTTGTTTTTTTCTGAAAGTAATGGTATTCTTCTGGCCACTCAGCCATAAAGCCCAACTCTATGCAGCGTATGGCTTATTGTCATCCTATGTAAGGATACTCCAGTCTCTGCTGTGGAACTTTGCAGCTCCTCCAGGGTTACCTTAGGTCTCTGTGCTGCCTCTCTGATTAATGCCCTCCTTGCCCGGTCTGTCAGTTTTGGTGTGCGGCCGTCTCTGGGCAGGTTTGCTGTTGTGCCATGTTCTTTCCATTTGGTTATGATAGATTTGATGGTGCTCCTAGGGATCATCAAAGATTTGGATATTTTTTTATAACCTAACCCTGACTTGTACTTCTCAGCAACATTATCCCTTACTTGTTTGGAAAGTTCCTTGGTCTTCATGGCAGTGTTTGGTTAGTGGTGCCTCTTGCTTAGGTGTTGCAGCCTCTGGGGCCTTTCAAAAAGATGTGTATATGTAATGAGAGTTCACTGTGTGACACTTAGATTGCACACAGGTGGACATCATTTCACTAGTTATGTGACTTTCAAAGGTAATTGGTTGCACCAGAGCTTTTTATGGCCTTCATAACAAAGGGGATGAATACATACGCACATGCCAATTATCAGTTTTTTATTTCTGAAAAATAGTTTTATGAATATATTTTTCTAATTTTACTTCACCAACTTAGACTATTGTGTTCTGATCCATCACATATAATTCAGATTAAAAAAACATTGAACTAAAGGCTGTAATGTAACAAAATAGGTAAAAAGCCATGGGGGTGAATACTTTTGCAAGGCACTGTACATCTCACTGCGCACGTTGGTAGATGAGAGCCATCATTCAAGCACAAGACCTCCTCAATAACACTAAACTGATGACTTATGGGGGCTTTTGAAGTGTCGCCTATAGCAGTGGTTCTCAACCCATGTCCTCAAGTACCCCCAACAGGCCATGTTTGCAGGTTTTCCTTTTTTCTTACACAGGTGCTTTAAAGAGGAAATAAACCCTGATGGGTTTTACTTCCTCTTTGTTTCCCTGCAAAGGTAAAGCATAATGGGCTACTATGCATCGCATAGTATGTCACTTACCTGACACAGGAGCCTGCGATGTCACCGCTGTCCCCTCTTCCACGAAGCATCCATCTTCCTTCCGGGTATCGCGGCTCCGGCGCTGTGATTGGCCAGAGCCGTGATGACGTCACTCCCACGCATGCGATTTCAGTTTGTGGTACAAGCCTTGTGATATATATGGATTAGGGAGATTATGATTTCGATTCATAGTAAACATAGCTGCAATTTATTGAACGAAAATGTTGAACTCCTTAATTTTCTTCTCATTGGTTAAACGGGTACTAACTATTTAAATAATTAGACTCATTATACTGCAATTAATGTTAGTTAGTAAAAGATTAATTCAGTTTGGTCCATGTGGGTTTTTGCACTGTGCATGTTTCACTTTTTCCTAATTTAATAAAAAATAAATTCTAAGTATATAAAGTAGGGAAGTCTTTCATTCCAAACCCTGCAGAACAACACACAGAAATAGACTTCAGATTTATGTCCAATTCTGTCTAAATATATCAGTCTCTAGAGATTGATTGGTATCCAGGTGCTATCCCGAGACCATCATCCAACAGTAGCATTGCCATGGCAACCATGGAGCAGTCAGTGAATACCCCAGTAACTACTGTAGATCATATTTGGTTTGTTATACTTTCAGACCTATTCAGTAGTGCAAAAGCCAACATGGATGTGCAGCGTACAATTACTTAAAGTGGAGGGCCACCCTGAAAAAAAAAAACTCACCAAAAATCCAAAAAAAAAATGTAAAAAAAACATTTGAAAAAAAAAATTTAAACTTACCTAAACCCTTGTTGCTAGGCAGTCTTCCTAATCAGCCTCTTCCTTTTCCGCGGCGTGTTCTGCTCCTCGGTGAGCAGCCCCGTTGTCTTCTGGGAACTATGTGTGTTCCCAGAACACCACGGGGCCATTCACAGAGTGCCGAGCTGCTGACTTTCAACTTTTTTTTTTATGTCCAGAATCCTGCTTTAACCAGCCAAATTGAATCCGAACTCGGCCAAGAGGTAATTTCTAGTTGCTATGGGTTACTGGACTTGAATTATCACCTGTGTTGTATACTACATTAGTTCAGTATGTGAGCAGGAATATATACAAGATACAGTAAGGGGAATTTATTAAAACTGGAACAGCCAAAATTTGGAGCAGCTGTGTATGGCAACCAATCAGCTTCTATCTTTCAATTGTTTCTCTAGATTCTGGCTGCTTCAGTTCTGACAAACCTGTCTCTATGAGGTTGATTTACTAAAGCTGGAGAGTGCAAAATCTGGTGTAGCTCTGCATAGAAACCAATCAGCTTCCATTTTTTTTTTCAAAGCTTAAGGCTAGGTTCACATGTTTGCAGCTGCACTTGATTTTTTTATGCATTTTTGCATGCAGTTTTTATGCATTTTGCGGTTTAAGTTTTTTTTCTCTTAAAACACACTGTAAACACACTTTATATAGCTGGTTGCTAAGGAGGTGGCCGGGAAGCCTTATAAATCTCTTAAGCAGGTCATACAGGGTCGAATTTCGAACAAATTTTCTTTTCAAAATCAGAAAGTTCGTTTTTTTGTGATCCGATGATGCCACCATTGATTTTCGAAATTCGGCCGACCAAGCCTTCAATTTCACCTCATGTTGCTACAGAAAAAAATTTTTCGTGGGCGGGATCTTCTTTTCTCTCCTCAAATTTTCTTCTCTTATTACATTTCTTGCACAATTCTCCCATCATTGATTAGAAAATCGTTAGTTTTTCAAAAAATTTCCAACATGTCCAATTCCTCAAATTTGATTGCCGCAAGAAAATCGGCCATTGCTGCAGCCCACTAATGGTGTGAAATTCGTACGAAAATTCTTTGAAACGATTTTCGAAAGAAAATTCTTACGAAATTCGAACCGTGTATGGTCGGCATAAGGGAATCCCTTAGAAATCTATACCAGACCCAAAGGGCCTGGTATGGATTTTAGCGAGGACCCCATGCCATGTTTTTTTCTTTATTCTGTCATAGGGTTCCCCTTAACCACTTCAATGCACTGCATTATAAGCTGTACACTGACTGCACTGTATATGTATATACAGTATCTGACAAAATGAGTACACCCATCACATTTTTGTAAATATTTTATTATATCTTTTTATGTGACAACACTGAAGAAATAACGCTTTGCTACAATGTAAAGTAGTGAGTGTACAGCTTGTATAACAGTGTAAATTTGCTGTCCCCTTAAAATAACTCAACACACAGCCATTAATGTCTAAACCACTGGCAACAAAATTGAGTACACCCCATAAGTGAAAATGTCCAAATTGGGCCCAAAGTGTCAATATTTTGTGTGGCCATCATTATTTTCCAGCACTGCCTTAATCCTCTTGTGCATGGAGTTCACCAGAGCTTCACGGCTTGCCACTGGAGTCCTCTTCCACTCCTTCATGACGACATCACAGAGCTGGTGGATGTTAGAGACCTTGTGCTCTTCCACCTTCCATTTGAGGATGCCCCACAGATGCTCAATAGGGTTTAGGTCTGGAGACATGCTTAACCAGACCATCACCTTTATCCTCAGCTTCTTTAGCAAGGCAGTGGTCATCTTGGAGGTGTGTTTGTCGTTATCATGTTGGAATACTGCCCTGCGGCCCAGTCTCTGAAGAGAGGGGATCATGCTTTGCTTCAGTATGTCACAGTACATATTGGCATTCATGGTTCCCTCAATGAACTGTATCTCCCCAGTGCCGGCAGCACTTATGCAGCCCCAGACCATGACACTCCCACCACCATGCTTGACTGTAGGCAAGACATACTTGTCTTTGTACTCCTCACCTGGTTGCCGCCACACACGCCTGACACCATCTGAACCAAATAAGTTTATCTTGGTCTCATCAGACCACAGGACATGGTTCCAGTAATCCATGTTCTTATCCTGCTGTCTTCAGCAATCTATTTGAAGGTTTTCTTGTGCATCATCTTTAGAAGAGGCTTCCTTTTGGGATGACAGCCATGCAGACCAATTTGATGCAGTGTGCGGCGTATGGTCTGAGCACTGAAAGGCAGACCCCCCCACCCCTTCAACCTCTGCAGCAATGCTGGCAGCATTCATACGTCTATTTCCCAAAGACAACTTCTGTATATGATGCTGAGCACGTGCACTCAACTTCTTTGGTCGACCATGGCGAGGCTAGTTCTGAGTGGAACCTGATCTGTTAAACCGCTGTATGGTCTTGGCCACTGTGCTGCAGCTCAGTTTCAGGATCTTGGCAATCTTCTTATAGCCTAGGCCATCTTTCTGTAGAACAACAATTGTTTTTTTCAGATCCTCAGAGAGTTCTTTGCCATGAGGTGCCATGTTGAACTTCCAGCGACCAGTATGAGAGACTGAGAGCGATAACACCAAATTTACCACACCTTCTCCCCATTCACACCTTAGACTTTGTAACACTAACGAGTCACATGACACAGGGGAGGGAAAATGGCTAATTGGGCCCAATTTGGACATTTTCACTTAGGGGTGTACTCACTTTTGTTGCCAGCGGTTTAGACAATAATGGATGTGGGTTGAGTTATTTTGAGAGGACAGCAAATTTACATTGTTATACAAGCTGTACACTCACTACTTTACATTGTAGAAAAGTGTCATTTGTTCAATGTTGTCACATAAAAAGATATAATAAAATATTTACAAAAATGTGAGGGGTGTACTCACTTTTGTGAGATACTGTATATATTAATACACTGCCTGCACTGTATATATAGTCTACACTGACTATGCTATATATATGTATATATATATATATATATATATATATATATATATATATATATATATATATATATATGTGCACAAAAAGAGGAAAGATAATGCCGGCTCCCTTATCTCCTTCCAACTCAGCGCAACGTGTTTCCAATGTATATATTCAACGGGTAATATCAATATGATGACTAACAATATAAAACAAGTAAGAGTTATGCCGCGTACACACGGTCGGACTTTACGGCAGACTTTGCCCGGCGGACTTTTCGACAGACGTTACGACGGACTTTCTGAATGAACGGACTTGCCTACACACAATCCACCAAAGTCCGTCGAATTCGTACGTGATGACGTATGACCGGACTAAAACAAGGAAGTTCATAGCCAGTAGCCAATAGCTGCCCTAGCGTGGCTTTTTGTCCGTCGAACTAGCATACAGACGAGCGGACTTTTCGACCGGACTCGATTTTGACGGATTGATTTAAAACATGTTTCAAATCTAAGTCCGTCCAACTTTTGAGAAAACAAAGTCCGCTGGAGCCCACACACAATCGAATTGTCCGACGAAATCCCGTCCACTGGGCAAAGTCTTCCGTAAAGTCCGCTCGTGTGTACGCGGCATTAGCTGCCACTTACACTTAAAAAAACAAATATATATAGGATAAAACAGTCTGTCACATTGAAAACCAGAATGTAAAAAAACACATTATATCCAAGTGGCACTTCTGTCAAAATTATAAAAATTGACACATCTACATATATTTGATACAATGCAAACATAATAGCTACACAGTAAATCACAGATCTAGCAAGTGAAAGGACATGAGGGTAAAGTCCGTGGCTGCCTTCATATGTGGATAAAGATGGGAAATAGTCGGATAGTGCACCAATCACCTTACTCCAGACCCCGTGCTCCACACGCCCCTCTGGGGTTCAAACTCACCACAAAGATGTAGATAACAAGCATTCACGATATCCCACTGGTTTACTGCTCAAGCCAGCTCGGAAGTCCACAGCATCCATGAGTATAGGAACATAGAGTAGTTTTATTTTCAAGATATTTTATTAAAGATGTGTGTCATCCAAGACATAAAAAAAACTTTTCTGTTTCATACAGCTGCTATCAATACCCGTTCATCCAATGGCTTCATGTCAAGTTCAAAACTGACAGTATTTCACCAAAGAGTCGAAGGTGTCAGAAAGCACTGCGGGGGACCCTAGAAATCCATTCACCACTCAGCGCTGATTTTTTCCGGAGTCTATCCTGGATATTAAAGTGCAGCGTCTAATAGATGTGTTCAGTCCGCATTAAGGTCACTCCCTGATCGATTTCGTCTTTACGACTTTGTCAAAGGGGCGGAACGAAGAAAGGGTAGCTTATCTGGCAAAGTTCACATTCTCCTTACGCTATCATCCTGGAAGTAGCAACAAGGCAGGAGATGCCCTATCATGGTACCCACTAGCCAGGCTTCACTGGGATGTGGAGGAAAAGCTGAAGAGATAGAAATCTCTGACTTGACCGGAGTAAGGTCTAAGAGTAGGCCTTAAGTAAATCTCATCCATATACTGGAAGAGTATTACTAAGAAGAGACACGGGGAGAGGATCCAGTGGTTGCCTCCCTATATAATACCAGAAACCAACAAATTGTGATTGGTCCTGTCACGTCATGACGGATGATATAACATACCACAGAATAATATTCCCCTATGATTCATTAGTGACCTTGCAGGTCATACTATCAAGGGCCCTGGCCCTCTATGCACCATAAAGAAGCCTCATGGAAGGGAGACACTAAGGTGCCCACAAAACATTCCCATGTGCCCATGTGTGTGGGACTGTAATGGTTAGTTGGACAATTCTGTGAACAGTTTGTCATTTATTCAGTGTCAATGTGGGGTGAAGCCCAGATTCCACATCTGCAAACCTTTGCAAATGTCCATCCTACTGGAAGTACTGACTATCGACTTTCTTACACTTGACATTTCAGATGACGTATGCCATCTTCTATTTGTGGTGGACCACTTTAACAAGTTTGTGGTGGCAGTACTGCCCCCTCATAAAAGTGCTGAGAGGGTTAGTTCTACAGCCAGAAGAATAAAGCACTGGACTGATGCTGTACCAGGGTTCTTCAGATAAACTCTATTACCCCTTTCAAAATTGGTGCCCAATTCATCACATCCCAGAAAAAGTCAAGAATCCAACCTACAAGGTCAGGCTGGGGGTCAACAACAGCCTCCAGGGAGTAAAGGGGTGCTACACTCCCTACAGCCATTGTCATTGACAAGGACATCGGGGACTAAAAATTAGTGGATCAGGATCACTAAAAGCATAGAAAATACACTAATGCCCTGTACACACGATCGGACATTCCGACAACAAAATCCATGGATTTTTTCCGACGGATGTTGGCTCAAACTTGTCTTGCATACACACGGTCACACAAATCTTGTCGAAAATTCCGAACGCCAAGAACGTGGTGAGTTACAACACGTACGACGAGCCGAGAAAAATGAAGTTCAATAGCCAGTGCGACTCTTCTGCTTGATTCCGAGCATGCGTGGAACTTTGTGCGTCAGAATTGTGTACACAAGATTGGAATTTACGACAATGGATTTTGTTGTTGGAAAATTTGAGATCCAGATCAAGGGGTAGAAGGAGTAAAGTATGTGTAGCAATAACTCACGGTGGAGCTGCTGATTTAAAGCGGGCTGTTACCGTCACCTTTTTACCTGTAGTTTCACCAATACCAGACTTAGAGTCCACGTTGAGCTTATTATCTGACAATGCAGGCACCAGTCACTTTAGTACTCTCCAATGCTTTAATGGGAGGTAAGTGGAAGAAGTAGCAGGAAAGAGGTAGAAAAAGAGTTGCAGGGAAGTTTAAATACCTTTTCTTGGTGTAGCACTAAGGAATTGAAATCTCAGGGATGAATGTATCTTCAGTTCAGGATGCCCGCCTGGATAGATCTCTCTCACTGACCTAGCAGCCGGAGGGCAGCACGAACAAAAAGTCTCTGCCACAGACTTGAGTAGAACAAAACTGTACGATCCTCTGCCACAGGATGTAGTAGTTTTAGATGAACAGCAACACAGTACCAGAATCTTTAAGCCGACCCGGCAGTACTATGTGGTAGGTTAAATTAAGATGCGTCCTCCAATTCAGTCACCAGGCCCCTCTCCAGACCAGCGCTCCGCATGATCCTTCCAAGACGGGCCCTCCCCTGGATTCTTCCCAATTGTCCGGCTTCTTCCCGCAGGACAGACAGCACAGGACCATCTCTGCAGCAGTTGTAAGAGGCCCCAGACAGACTTCTGGGCCCACCCACACGCTGCAGCAATGCAGTCCTCTGGCCCGGAGGACCACAAGGTAGGACTCCTAGCACATACCTGTCGGCCAGGAGGGCCAGCAGGTGGAAAGAAAGAGACCAAGAAATATGGTGTCTGTTCCGTAAATACCCCTTCCCAGAATGCACCGCAGGGGACAACCTCTGCCGAGTTCCTTCTGAGAAAGAAGAGCACTCATATACTTCAGCTTGTTGCTTTCCAACACCGACCTACGGTGACAACGACACCCGCAGGCACAACGTGGAACTGCACACAACACAGCCAAACTGGAACAGAGGCTAATTTAACAATAGATTGAATCTGAACTATGTACAGAACAGATGGCCCACTAAATTTACATATAAGTGGTAGATTAAAAAATCTACCAGCGCTACATATGGTAATAGTGCAGATGACAGCGTACAGCATGAAGAGCCATAGTAGAGCAGTGGAAGAGTATACATGACAGCACACAGCCCTCAGTACAAATACAGAGTAGATGGAACCAGAGCGGCGGGGAGAACAGTGTAGATGACAGTACACAACCTCTGCAGTACAGTGCTGGGTGAAGAAGGAGCCATAGTGAAGGAGTAAAACAGTGAGGATAATAGCACACAGCCTGCCGCTCAAAGTTGAAAGTTAGAGCTACAGTAGAGGGAAAATCCGGGACACATGGTCACCCTAGAGTTGTACTTGGTCTTTGAGGGTACAAAGCTGAATGGCTGCAAGAGCTTTCCATTTCCGCTAACAGTAAGCAGGAAATGCACTTCTCTCATTATAGTATATAGGATGCCTATACTTTTTTTTTGTAATTTCATTGTGTTTACGTTATTTGGCTAGTCTGACAGTTCTTTGTCAGGTAGAAAACACTGCGGCACTGATAGCAATAGGGAATTGAGAAGACAAAAGAAACTTACGTCATTTAAATATGCTCAACTCATACTGCTGCCAATAAACAGTCCAGTATCAGCCGCGTTGCATCTGCGTGTCAGAAAGAACTGGGCCAGTGCCAGCATTCAATCCAGTAACATGAATACAGGAAATGCATCTCTCAAGGCTGATCAATAAATGTTACTAGACATCTTTAAGCTTGTATTAAGTGGGTTTGGAAAAGATCTGGAACCCCACAAACAAGCATTTAAAGTATAGGTAAACCCAATGAGTAAAAACTTGTGCAAGAGTTAACATTTTAACTTTTAAATGTCATTACAAATATTTTTAAATCTTTATAACAACACTCTGCGTCTTCTTTCCAATTGAGCTACTGTGTTGTCACCCTATCACAAGACTCTGATAAAGAGTCTACATGTTGTTATTTCAAAACACATTGAGGGGCATTTAAAATCTGGTACAGCTGTGCATGGCAACCAATCAGCTCCTATCTTCAGCTTGTTCAGTTAAGCTTTGAAAATGAAAGATAGAAGCTGATTGGTTGCCATGCACAACTGCTTATCATCATTAAGCCCACCGGCTGTAGGGGATCAACAGCACTGAGATGTAGCAAGTGATTTTAAAAAAGTATTTTTAAAAATGGCATTGCTTTTTGAAAACATCATCCAGTTAGATTTGCATATACTTTAAAGTGTGAAGGTCTGTTTTTTTTTGTTGGCCAGGACTGTGCGTTCCCAAACCTACTTCATGCATATTACATGCATTTAATTAAATTTATGAACCATGTAGTGATGGATTTACCTATTTTCCATGTCACTGGATAAGAATAAAGGAGTTTTTCTTTAATGTGTGCAGGTAAATAAAGAGTTGGCAGAAGGCAGACTATGTTTTCTTGTTTCTAAGAATTATCTTTATTAATAAAATACGTGCGCTCACTCTGGAGATATCTGGCTGTTAGGTGCAGTTCCACATCTGGACACCGCTTTCACAATGTGCAGCACTTGAGTTTTTTATGGAACAACTTGCATAAAAACCGAGTAATTAAACTTTCACTTGACTTCCTCCAACTCCCTGCGTGGCACAGCCTGTATTATCTACCCACACGCAGTACACACAGAATTAAACAGATCTGTCTAAAGCAGTGTTTATCTGTATCCCCTAAATCACAAGCCTGGGATGTGGATTAGGATTATTATGAAATATTTGGCAGCCTGTCACAGTGGTTTTGCAGTATAGAATCGCAAAGTATTCCCAAAGGAGTAACATAATTGTTCTGCTTCCTCATGGATCTAAACAAAAGAAAGACGTGAATTGGGTAGAAGTGGTCCATGTGTGCTTATATGAACTCATTTGCTTAAGCAGTAGGGCAGTTATTATATGAACAGTGAGGAAATAATCTTACCACTAATCTGAATCATTGTTATTATTTACAAGTAGCATGCCTGCCTACCTCCCCATTCTGCAATAAAACCCCTGCAGAGGTTATATGCAAATATCGACTTTTATAAAAGTAAATATTTGCATACTGTTAGGTATGCCCTGCTCCCTATGCAACCACACTTGGGCTTTGTGGATGGCTGCTTAGCCCAGACATTCTGCAAGAACAAAGGAAGCAGATATCCCCTATATGGGAAGGGGAGGGGGTACATAAATGTAGTTTGTACTTCAAGATAATATGGTTGTTTAAATATTAATCAACATTTTATTTCCTTACATGAGAAGGATGTGATAAAAGTGATAAGGGAAGGAACATTCCGCCTTCCCACTAAACCTTACCTTACCTGTGTTGTCTTTCCATAATATTAGGCCTGAGTATTTTTAATAGATAGTAAGGGCAACTGGCCCCGATTTGGGGGGGTGGCGGGGGGGCAGAGTCCCCCAGATTTTATTGCCCCCTCCAGGACTCATACACCAGCACATCACCTGCCAGCTATCTATGACCCAGGCTCCAGTCTCAAATGGAGGTACCCTCTCCACACCCCAGCCCCCCCCCCCCCCTCCATCAGCTCTCTTCTGCAGTGGTGGATTGTTAGGACTGCCAGCGTCCTAACAAACAATAATGTCATGTGCGCACCTCAACTCGAGTTTCCTCCTTCCAAACCTGCAACATGCTCTCCCTCCTGGCCCCTGCCTTCTGCCTACCCAAGTGATACTCTGATGGGGGAATTTGATGTAAGGGTCCATTCTGGTGGGGATATTTGTTGTAAAGAAGCATTCTGATAGGGACGATTGATGTAAGGATGCACTCTTAAGGGAGCATTTGTTGTAAGGGGGCACTCTGTAGAGGACATTTGATGTAAGGAGGCATTCTGATGGAGACAATTGATGTAAGGAAGCAATCTAATGGCGACAATTGATGTAAGGGAACACTCTGATGGGGGCAGTTGATGTAATGGCACACTCTAATAGGGACAAATGATGGAAGGGGGCACTCTGATGGGAACAGATGATGTAGGGGGGCACTCTTATGGGGGCCGTTGATGTAAGGAAGGAATCTGATGGCAACAGTTAATGTAAGGGAACACAGAATACTGGTGCCCTGCATCTCTGTCACACTGTGTGACCGACAGTTAGTGACAGTATGCCCCTCATATATTTTTACTGCATCCCTAGATCAGACAGGCTAGATCTGACCCCAATGGGCAGTATGCTAGTTTGTTACAAACCGGCCCTGGTAGCCATTCTTGATAATTACACATTTCCTGTTTTATTATTGGGTGTCAAGGCTTTCACCACGTCTTTTCTATACCAAAGCTCACATTGGCTAGAGAGAGCCAATGTTTCTCAACTCCAGTCCTCAAGTACCCCCAACAGGTCATGTTTTAAGGATTTCCCTCGGATGAAACGGCTGTGGTAATTACTAAGGCAGTGAAACTGATTAACCACTTCAATACAGGGCACTTAGACACCTTCCTGCCCAGACCAATTTTCAGCTTTCAGCACTGTCGCAGTTTGAATGACAATTGCGCGGTCATGCTACACTGTACCCAAACTAAATTTTATCATTTTGTTCCCACAAATAGAGCTTTCTTTTGGTGGTATTTGATCACCTCTGCGGTTTTTATTTTTTGCTAAACAAATAAAAAAAGCCCGAAAATTTTGAAAAAAAATTAAAGTTTTGCTTTTGTTTCTGTTTAAAAAAATTGTAAATAAGTAAGTTTTCTCTTTCACTGATGGGCACTGATAAGGCGGCACTGACAGGCACTGACAGGCACTGATACGGCGGCACTGATGAGGTGGCACCAATGAGCGGGCACTGACGATGGGCACTGAAATGCGGCACTGATGGGCACTGGTAGGCGGCACTGATGGGTGGCACTCATATGCAGCACTGATGGCCATTGATAGGCGGCACTGATGGGCACTGATGGGTGGCACTGGTTGGCACTGATGGGCACTGATGGGCGACACTGACGGGCAATGAAAGGCGGCACTGCTAGGCACTGATAGGGTGGCACTGATAGGCGGCACTGCTGGGCACTGATGGGCACTGATAGACGGCACTGCTGGGCACTGATGGGCACTGATACGTGGCACTGATGGGCATCGATACGCAGCACTAAAATGAGGCACTGATGGGCATCCCTGGTGGCACTGGCAGTGGTAGGCATTGCAGTGGGCACTGACTGGCAGCTGCCTGGGCACAGATTGGCAGCTGCCTGGGCACACAGTGACATTTCCCTGGTGGTCTAGGGGCATACCTGGTGGTCCAGTGTGTATAGCTTCCCTGCTGGTCCTGGGCGGAATCCCTGGTGGTCCTGGGTAGGATCCGAGGGGGGGCTGTGCTGATAAACAATCAGCACAGACCCCCCCTGTCAGGAGAGCAGCCGATCGGCTCTCCTCTACTCGCTTGGACACGGCTGATCACGTGGTAAAGAGTCTCCGTCGGAGACTGACACCCCGCAACAACGATCACCGCGATGCGCTCCCCCGGGGGCGCGCAGTGGCTAGATATTCCTGATCACGTCATATGACGTCCGATCAGGAATATCAAACCACTTTGCCGCCGTAATTCTGTAATAGGGCGGGCGGCAAGTGGTTAAAGAACCTGTGAAAAATAATGGAAAGCCAGAAAACATGACCTGTTGGGGGTACTTGAGGACTGGAGTTAAGAAATATTAAGAAACATTGTCCTAGACTGCTACGTTCACATCAGTGAAGGGTGGTGCTACTGTGGGACCTGCACAAATACCGGCAGCCACAACCACTCACACAGAGAAATGCAGAACCCGCGGGCGGGTGCTAATAATTCCAAAGGCATGCTGCCCGCACTGGTTCCTGTGAAGGCTGCTATTTAAAAAATAGCTGTGCATACAAGTTCGTTAATATGCCGGATTCACGTGGTTGTTTTGGCTGTACTGTTCAGTGCGAAGAATAATTTAATTGAAAGGTTGGGTTGAGATACACTTTAATGCTTGCATACATTTGTATACAGTATATGCACTTATGTATTTGTATATATGCATGTATGTGCCTATATAGGCATGTAGTATGTGTGTGAGTATGTTCTGTAGGTAAGTGTGTGTGAGCATACGTACTGAAAGAGTGTAAAACTTATATTTAAGGGTTGTCTGAGCAGGTAGGCAGGAGTGCAGTCTCCTACGGTTTCAAGCCCCAGCTCTCCAGGAGGCACAGGACGTCACCCGCACCTCTCAGAAGCATGGAGGGGGGGGTATAGCTTCTTGATCAATGGCTTTTTAAAGCCATTTATTTTTGGAGGGCAGGGGGCTCGCAAAAAAACAGACCTTCTGTTTTCTATGAAAAGATCTACTTTAAGAAAAAGTTTAGCTGGAGTTATACTGTAAAGCATACATTATGTAGGAAATATTTAAAATCTTTACTTACTATAAGCAGCTTCCAAAGTACTTGCACCCCATGGGGTGCAAGGAACATTGTGTAGGCTTTAAATGTAGTAAGCTGGCACAGCCTACTGTTCATTTTGAACAAGAAGCAAAAGCAAATTTTTCCACACTTCTGAAGCAAATCTTAAATTAAAAATATTTGATATTGCAATATTATATAATAAATCAACATTTGCAGAACTTTTGAAATACGGTTCATTTTTAGCAATGTTTTATTTCTGTTTAATTAGTTATGCTGACCACATTGGTCACATCATTGGTGGAAATTGGGCCATTTATGGCTGGCTCAAATAATTATTTTTTTATTAAAATATTAAACATGTTATACTTACCTGTTATGTGCAGCGGCGTTGCACAAGGCAGCCCTGATCCTCCTCTTCACGGGTTCCTGCCTGTCAACACTGAGCTGTGGAGGGACGGAGAGCGGCCGTCACAGCGTCTCAGTGGCTCGCTGAGAGGCTGAGACTGCCATCAGTCCAGGCAGCTTCCTAAGTCGGGATGCCTCGACTGATTGCAGTGACATCAGACCGCTCTCCGCTAAAAACAGGTCACAGGAGTGCAAAATGAATTGCACTCCTCTGAACCATAGGAGAAGCCCAGCCTAAAGAGCTCAGGCTGGACTTCTCCTTTAAGGTAAAAAAACCTTCTGCCTTTAGAACCACTTTAAGCGTACAGTGCAGGACACAGGACTTGTATTCATTCATAGATGATGAATTATTATTATTACAGATATTTTTATGGCGCCAACAAGTTGCGCGCCACTTTACTTCTATTTTGTACATTCACATCAGTCCCTGTCCTCAAGGAACTTACAATCTAAGGTCCCCAACTCACACTCATACATACACATACTAGGGCAAATTTAGACAGGAGCTAAAAAAACCTATTAGCATGTTTTCTGAGTGTGAGAGGAAACCGCGGTACCCGGAGGAAATCCATGCAGGCACAGATTATATGCAGGCTACCTTTAAGTGATTGGACACTGTCAAATAATTTTGCTAGGACATGCCCCTAGAGACCATTCATTTGACCCCCCTTGTTCTGTGAGACTCCAGTTGTTTTTTGCTAGTGTCCTTAGGTGATAGACCTGTTTTCTTCTAGAGACATATTTTTAAATCATTAAATTTTTTTCCCTTCTGACACTTTTATGAAGATTTGACTGCTTATTGACCTGGGCTATCTAACAGATTTAAGTACACCTCCGTTTTACACCAGGGATCATACTTGAATCCCACTGTGTGGGGCTGCCCTGTAATGTTTGGTTCAGGCACTGGATCCTGCAATAGGTGCTCACCTTGGCATGAAGTGCAATGTGTGTAGTTAGCCGCAGGATGCTATACAAGTCCAGGACCAAGGTCCCTCTCCAGACCCTGAAGACTCCCTTGATGTATGCCCATCATGACAGGTGAAGCCTGGATGTTTAGTAGGCCCAGAGATTTGTAAAAGGTAAGACAGGGTTCTCCTGTATGTTGACACCGGTTCCTGGCTTTTAACAAATTGCAGTGCATAGCATGCTGTATGGTTTCATAGGCAGAAAAATTGGGGGGTTTCACTTTGCAGTGTGCTTATTATATTTGTCAATATAAGTCTCAGGAGGATCAGGTAGCTGCATCACACCTCTTAGCTGGCAAATTACCACCCGCCAAACCCCATCCAGTCTGATCGTCATTCCGTTAGTAACCCACTAGGGTTCCCCTCACATAGCTGACGGATCACGGGTGCTAAGGAGCTGGGACATGGACATACTCAGAATTCTGATGGACAGGTCTTGGCCTCTTCCAAACAGACCAGATTTACTGGCCCAAGGCCCCCTATTCCACCCTGCTTCTCAGTCACTGGCTTTAGCGGCATGGCTGTTGAAAGTCCTAAAAAGTTAGAAACATTCCAACTTTATTCAGAGAAAGAAAATACAACTCCCACAAGATATACAATTACACATGCAAGGCTTACTTTACACAGTGTGAAGATGGTGGGGTGAACCTCAGGGAATACTCGCGTACACACGACCGGACTTTACGGCATACTTGGTTCGGCGGACCGGAATCCGTCGGACAATTTGATTGTGTGTGGGCTCCAGCGGACTTTTTTTCCCCAAAAGTTCGACGGACCTAGAAATGAAACATGTTTCAAATCTTTGACTTGAGTCCAGTCGAAAAGTCCGCTCGTCTGTATGCTAGTCCGATGGACAAAAACCGGCGCTAGGGCAGCTATTGGCTACTGGCTATGAACTTCCTTGTTTTAGTCGTACGTCATCACGTACAAATCCGTCGGACTTTGGTTGATCCTGTGTAGGCAAGTCCGTTCATTCAGAAAGTCCGTCGAAAAGTCTGCAGGACAAAGTCTGCCGTAAAGTCCGCTCATGTGTACGCGGCATTACACTCACATTTTGGCCTTTTTTGACCAGCATCTGGCCCTGAGTACCCTTAAGGGATAGGTTTCTGCTTTATCCATTCTCTTCCAGAAACCTTTTGCCTCACATTCCCTAAACAAGTCTTTTCTTCGGGGAGTTGTTCATATGAATCCCCCACTTCAACTGCCTGTATCACTTTGGGATCTCAAGCTTGGGCTTTCTTTCCTTCAGAGATCCCCCCCTTTAACTGACTAGAGACATTCCTTTGGAAGGCTTCACATGTAAAGTTGCCTTCCTGGTCACTGTTGCATCTGTTATGCGTGTTTCCAAGTTACCAGCTCTTTCTTGTAAAGAGCTGTTTCATATTTTGCATAAGGAAAAGGTGGTTTTAAAATCAAAACCTTCCATTCTGTCTGAAGTGGTCACTTCTTTCCACCTCAGTTAGGACATTGTTCTCCTTTCCCTCTGTCCAGCCCCAAAACATGAAAATAAAATTGCCCTTCACAGGTTGTATGTGGTCATGGCTGTCAGGGTCTACCTAGCAGCCTGCTTCATTATGTCTGGAGGTAATCGTAGCAGGGGGACATCTTGCTTCCCACTCCACCGTTTCCAGGTGGATGAGACAACTTATTTCTGGAACCTATGCCCTTAACTACTTTAAGACAGGGCCTATTTTTCAAACTTGTTGTTTACAAGTTAAAATATTTTCTTTTTTCTTGAAAATTACTTAGAACCCCCAAACATTATATATTTTTTTTCTAACACCATAGAGAATAAAATGGCGGTCATTGCAATACTTTCTTTCACACCGTATTTGCGCAGCAGTCTTACAAGCGCACTTTTTTGGGAAAAAATACACTTTTATTAATTAAAAAATAAGACAACAGTAAAGTTAGCCCAATTTTTTTTCATATTGTGAAAGATGACGTTACTCTGAGTAAATTGATATCCAACATGTCACGCTTCAATATTTCACCCGCTCGTGGTTTGGCGACAAACTTTTACCCTTAAAAATCTCCATATGCGATGTTTACAAAATTCTACAGGTTGCATGTTTTGAGTTACAGAGGAGGTCTAGGGCTAGAATTATTGCTTTCGCTCTAACGATCGTGGTGATACCTCACATGTGTGGTTTGAACACTGTTTTCATATGCGGGCGCTAACGTAGCGTTTGCTTCTGCACGCGAGCTCGGCGGGACGGGGCATGTTTAAAATTTAAAAAAAAGTTTTTCTTATTTATTTTACCTTTTATTTTTTATTTTTACACTGTTCTTTTTTTTTTTTTAAATTGTGTCACTTTTATAAGCGGCGGAGGGCACCGGAGCTCGGCATGGGGGGTGGCCCTCTCCCACCGCCGATAAAAGTGACCTTGCGGTGAATCCGCCACAGAGACCACTTTTATCTGAAAGCGGACCGCCCGCTGAAGAAGAAGATACCGGGGTTATGGCAGCTAGCTGCAGCCATAACACAGATATTTCTCTTCAAAATACCACCGTATAATGACGGCGGGTGGTTCGTAAGTGGTTAAAGAAAGGGTTTCGCCTTCCCCTTCAGAGTTCATTCCACTAGGGCTGTTGGTATCCCTTGGGCTTTTCAGCATCAAAAATCTGCATCCCAGATTTGCAGGGCTGACACCTAGTCCTCTGTTTACATGTTCTCCAAGTCCTACCATGTAGATGTTCAGGCCTTCGCTGCTATGAGCTTCATCTGCAAGGAGCTTCAACCTGTTATCTGAGTGTTTTTGGGTTTGTTAACTCTTGTGTTTTTTTGTGGGCCTGTTGGCAGTTCTGTTTTGCTATATTGTTGCCCACTAGGGTTGCCACATCATCCCTTTAATCCAGGACACATATTAATTACACAGGTTCTGAGGCTGATTTAATGCAGATAGGGCACCAAGTGCGTTTAATTACCACCTTAATCAGCCACAAAACCTGTGTAATTAATGTGTGTCCTGGATTAAAGGGATGATGTGGCAACCCTATTGCCCACCCCTCAGTTTATTGTTTGGAGAGGTCCCATGGTCTAGGAAAACAGTTCCTGAACCAAATAATGATAATATGAATTTCGGCTTATCTGTAAATGCCTTAGCTTGGAGTACAGTACTGGACACAGGACCCTCTTCTGTGTCTTGATCACTCCTGATTGCTTGCCAAAAAATTGGAGCCTCGCCTAGTGAGAGGGGTTATATGAGTGTGCTCTAGGGGTGACCCTACCAAGTTTTTCACCAGTGTCCAATCACCTGATGTAGCCTGCATGTAATACATGATCTATTAATATATGTACTGTGTCCTGCACTGTACTCCACAGAGTTTACAGGTAAGGCAAATCAAGCAAAGGTTAACTTTTGCTTTATGTGACCCCAAAAGTAAAAACATATTCCTTCTCCCCCTAGTCTGGCTCTAACAGCAACAGCCTGACATTGAGCTGATATTCCTGGTTCTCCATATACTGTATCCATATGGAGAATCCACTAGAGGGCTCATAACACAAAAAATTAGGCTGGGGTCACTGCCCTCAGGAATGACCTAATGGATCACACAATACAGCACTCTACCCATAGCTAAAATGTTTTGGTGTGCCTTTTAAATTTTGTTGCATGCAAAGCGATTTTCCATGCCAGTGGAATTTGTTTCAAATTGGAACCTGAGGCTGCATTAAATAGTTACTGTAGGTGGAGTTATATTGCTTCGATAAATACAGTTATAGTTACAAAGCATATTTTCCATATGCTTAGACTGGTGTAATAATTGTATATATATATAATAAGAGTGAGGGAAAATTATCCTGTGGAACTCTGTTTAGCGAGGGTTGAAGAAATGTATTACTGTGCCCATAACAACCAGGTTAGAGGTCCTGTTTTAGTGTTCTGGCTGCTGTTCATGGGTGAAAGTAGGAATCCAATTGGCTGCAAGATTAGATCCACATTGGGGCATGTTGCCCTGTATGAAATAACAATCACTATAATGTGATATTTATTATAGATCTAATCTATAGATCTGTCAACTTTTTTTCTGGTTCCTATTTCCCATCTTCAGAATTTCTTTTTTGCAGCTCTGCTTTACTCAAACTTATACTTTCCATTGGGTACCCTCCAAGTCTACATAATTATAAGCATATTCTCAATGTTCTCAACTTCTCCCATAAAAGCTACCATTTTCAATAGATTTTGTATCTCTAGTTTTTCTTTAAAATTAAAGGGGTTGAAAAGGCAGAAGGTTTTTTATCTTAATGCATTCTTTACATTAAGATAAAAAGCTTTCTGTGTGCAGCAGCCCCCCTAACACTTACCTGAGGTCCTTCTCAGCAATGTCCATGAGTGTCTCAGCCATCCATATTCTCCTTTCTGATTGGCTGAGCCATTGGCGCCCGCTGCTGTCCATCAAAGTAAGCTAGCCAATCAGGGGAAAGAGGGGGTGGGGCTCTGTGTCTGAATGAACAAAGGGAGCTGTGACTTAGCTCGGGTGTCCCCATAGCACGGGGCTGGGCTGCTCTGTACAAATCCACTGCAACAGAGCAGGTAAGTGTAGCATGTTTGTTATTTTTTTTATAGTAAAAAAAAAAACAAGCCTTTACAACCACTTTAAATAGTACCAAAACCAAAAATGATTTAATGTGTGCTGCTAGTGTGAGTACAGGTAAATGTATGTTTTTGACTCATGCTTAACCGCCTAAGGACCGCCCCACATACATTTACTGTAGCAGAGCAGCCCTTTAGCGCAAAATCACCTACCCTATACGTGATTCTCATCTTCGGCTCTCGGACGTGCGGGTACCCGGCGATCGTTTGTAGAGAGGCAGAATGGTGGTCTGCCTCTGTAAACAAGGCAGACTGCTGTTCTGCCAGAAAGGAAAATGGAGATCTCATGTTTCTGCTGAGCAGAAACATGGATCTCTGTTTTCCTTTAGTCAAAGCACTCCCCCTACAGTTAGAACGCACACATAGGGAACACATTTAACCCTTTGATTGCCCCTGATGTTAACCCCTTCCCTGCCGGTGTTAACTATACAATGTCAGTGCATTTTCTTACCACCGATCACTGTATCGGTGTCACTGGTCCCCAAAAAGTGTCACTTGTTAGATTTGTCTGCCGCAATGTCGCAGTCCCACTAAAAATCACTAATCGCTGTTATTGCTAGTAAAAAATATTAAAAAATAAAAAGTCCCTAAATCTAACCCATAGTTTGTAGATTCTATAACTTTTGCGCAAAACCAATCAATATATGCTTATTGGGAATTTTTTTAACAAAAATATGTAGCAGAATACATATTGGCCTAAATTTATGTAGAAATTAGTTTTTTTTAATGGATATGTTTTTAAGCAGAAAGTAAAATATATTGTTTTTTTTCTTAAATTGTCATTTTTTTTGTTTATAGCACAAAAAATAAAAACTGCAGAGGTGATCAAATGCCACCAAAAGAAAGTTCTATTTGTAGGTAAAAAAAGACATACATTATATTTGGGTACAATGTCGCACAACCACACCATTGTCAGTTAAAGTAACACAGTGCCCTATCGCAAAAAATATGGCCTGGTCAGAAAGAGGATAAAACCTTCCAGAGCTAAAGCGATTAAACCTGTGGGTCTTTAATTGGTTTATGGGTTTACTTTAGGCCAGGGCTGGATGACTCATACAGACAACTCTCTGGTGCCTCCCACTGGTTCTGGAAAGTTGGAGAATGTTCTGGAAACTGAAGGACGGAGGCTAGGAGGGTTGTTCTGCATACTTAGGGGAGTTTAGCTAATTCCCGGGCAGTGGGCCTGGCATGGGGCCAAGTCAAACCTTAAATATGAATGATTGGTGCTCTGCTTAAGGCTGGAACTCAGGGCTGGCCTTGGAGGATCCTGACAACAGAAGCAGTTTAACCACTTAAGGACCAGCCTCGTTTTGGATTTTAGGCGTTTACATGTTTAAAACAGGTTTTTTTGCTAGAAAATTACTTAGAACCCACAAACATTGTATATGGTTTTTCTTCTAACACCCTAGAGAATAAAATGGCGGTCATTTTTGCGCAGCGGTCTTAAAAGCGCATTTTTTTTGGAAAAAATTCACTTTTTTGAATAAAAAAATAAGACAACAGTAAAGTTAGCCCAATTTTTTTTATATTGTGAAATATAATGTTACGCCAAGTAAATTGATACCCAACATGTCATGCTTGAAAATTGCGCCCGCTCGTGGAATGGCGTCAAACTTTTACCCTCAAAAATCTCTATAGGCAACGTTTAAAAAATTCTACAGGTTGCATTTTTTGTGGTACAGAGGAGGTCTAGGGCTAGAATTATTGCTTTCGCTCTACCGGTCGCTGCAATACCTCACATGTGTGGTTTGACCACCGTTTTCATATGCGGGCGCTACTCGCGTATGCGTTCGCTTCTGCGCGCGAGCTCGTCGGGACGGGGGGGTTTTAAAAAAAAATTTTTACATTTTTATTATTTATTTTACAATATTTTATTTATTTTTACATTGTTTTTTTTTAAAAAAATGGTGTCACTTTTATTCCTATTACAAGGAATGTAAACATCTCTTAATAGTATTAGTAAATAGTAATAGAAAAAAGCATGGCAGGACCTCTTAAATATGAGATCTGGGGTCAAAAAGACCTCAGATCTCATATTTACACTAAAATGCAATAAAAAAATAAAAAAAGTCATTTTAAAAAATGTCATTTGAAAAAATGTGCCTTTAGGAGGTGTGGACGGAAGTGATGTTTTGATGTCGCTTCCACCCAGCAGTGTCATGGAGACGAGTGGGCGCCATCTTAGCCTCACTCATCTCCAGACACAGGAGGGAAACGGATGCGATCGCCACCGCCGCTGCTGAGGGCTCCGGTAAGCGGCGGAGGGTACCGGATCGCGACGGGAGGGGGGGGCCCTCTCCCGCCACCGATTAAAGTGATCTTGCGGCGAATCCGCCGCAGGGACCACTTTTATCTGAAAGCTGGCCGCCGCACGAGAACGGGGATACCGGGGTTATGGCAGCTAGCTGCTGCCATAACAACGATATCCGCCGCCAAAGTTTGGACGTACATCGTCGTGCGGCAGTCGGTAAGTGGTTAAAAGGAGTCTTCTCTGACAGGCAGCGGGAGCGAGGAGGACAATGTGAGTAATACAGCTCGGTCAGGGACTAACAAGGGGAAAGACTGTCACACATAGCAGGTCTCTCTGGAAGATAGCGGTTTGCTTAAATCTTCTTTACCTTGCGCTGGGAGATCTCAAGAGTCAGTCGGGTAGATTGGTGAATAGTCAGTTGGGTAGACTGGTGAAAAAGCAGCCAGGTGGGCTGGCATTTTCTGCAGTTAGTAGAGCTGGGACCAGTGTATATAAGGGAGTTGGAGATACTCCAGGATGCAGTTCACAACACTTTGTGCTACTTTCTAAAGGCACTGAGAGTTCCTAGTCCTTAAGGGGCCTTCACTTTTCTAACAGAGCCTGTTAGCTGCCAAGAGAGGAACCAATCAGAGTTCTACAGACTAAAGGAGAAGAATCAGTCGGAGTTGTAACAGACTAAAGGAGAAGAATCAGTCGGAGTTGTAACAGACTAAAGGAGAAGAATCAGTCGGAGTTGCACATAGGGAGGAAATTGTCTCTGGTTTTGTTGCTGTCAAGTTGGGCATCCCTTAATTCCTATTCTCCATCCAAGTTATTACCCCTAATAAAACAACAAAACAAAACTCAAAGACTGTTCCTTGATTCTGGATGAATGCTGAAAATAGTATTTGCGTGGCTGTGTAGGAGTTGGGAAGCCAGTCATCTGTAACCCCTATGGGGGTAGCATAGCTCCCAACTGTCCCTTATTTCGAGGGACTGTCCCTGATTTGGAGCAATGTCCCTCTGTCCCTCTTTCCTCCTCATTTGTCCCTCATTTTGGTCTGATCCATATAGATGTATATAAAATGCACTTTTTATCTATCAAAAAAGTGTTTTCCAGCGCTAAATCTTTCATCAGATTTCTAAATTGCTGCATTTGTAAATTCCAAAAGCCAATATGAAGGAATTGTAGTGATAAAAAAGCACTTGTGGGTATAACCAATCTTGTTTCTTTGTACAATTCTCCTTTAAGGGGGCGTGGCAGGGGGTGTGTCCTATGCCTGCATACTTTTGCAGATAGGTGTCCCTCATTCTCATCTCAAAAAGTTGGGAGGTATGGGGTAGTGCTGTAGTACTACAGTAAAGTAATGGAGGTCACTAGTCCTTGGTATGGTGGCTTCATTCATTTTCTTTTTTTTTCAAGCTTCTTTTGCTTTATTCTCACCAGGTAATCCTGCAAATAACACACTTCCTGTCTCTGGGGGGCTACATCACTCCCCCACTGTATCTTTGGAGGAAGCCATGGTTGTCACCCTAGGCTGCTCCCCTAATATGCACTATAAACATGTCTATATCTTTTTATCTCTATTACATGGAGGAGGGGGGGGGGGGGCAGTGCAATTGGTAGTTTACAGAAGATAGCTAGGAAGGAAGATTTTTTTTGGTGCAGCTCACAGGAAGTGACAAGGATACTGCAAGATCAACTGGTATTTACTGTGTTTGTTGAAGATTTTCTTAGCTTGGAAAAACAAAAAACAAAAAAAAAAAACAAAGAAACAAAACCAAACTAATGCAGCCACCACCTTTGAACTAAGTTGTGATTCATTGCATTTTATTCTTGGATTTAGTTAACCTTTAAGCTCTTCGATCAGAGGTTTTACTCCCACCAATTCATGTGTGTTTATATTGTATTATTATTAGCACTGCATGTCCTCACTATGTTCACAGCTGAAGAAAATAGTAGTATTATTTATTAAGTGTAGAAGGCGATGAACTGATATCCAATGGAATAGAATTGCCTTAAAGCATTCAATCATATTAAAACCTACTTTGTAAAATTTCATAAATATGTGAAAATCTGGTCATTGCTTTGTGGCAATACAGCCAGGATGAGTTCACTCTTCCCCAAGATTATTATTACCCTAATAAATATGACCTAATCATATTACATAAATGAATAAATCAGAGGATGGTGTACTGTATTCAGTTTTCTGCCATGGCACATCGTTGGTTGATTTACTAAAACAGGAGACTGCAAAATCTAGTGCAGCTGTGCATGGCAGCCAATCAGCTTTTAACTTCAGTTTGTTCAATTAAGCTTTGACAAAAAACCTGGAAGCTGATTGGTTACTATACAGAGCTGCACCAGATTTTGCACTCGACAGTTTAAGTAAATCAACCCCACCATGACTTTGTACAGGGAGCCATTTCTTGTTAATTCTTCACCATGCTTATTAAGGTCACAACCCCATGATCAAGGGACTGTACATCACCATTATAGAAGCTTAGAATACTGGAGCTAAAGCACGTGCAGCTGTTTACGAAATCTGAAATCGTAGCAGACAGGCTGTATGGGAGATGTAAAATATGGAAGTGGACAGGCTTGTGGGTCCCCACTGGTATGATGTGACAGAGAGGAATGCTGAGCTTGTGTATCATGAACATATGTGTCCAGAGTTCACAGAGGAGGACAGAGCAACAAAGCCATGTCCTAGTTCAGCCATTCTCAACCAGGATTCTCTGGAACTCCAGAGGTTGTTAGGGGTTCCTTGAGCTGTAGGTCGCCCTCCCATCTAATGGTACCTTTATAGCTTCGTCAACACCACTTGGCAGAGCCAACAGCTTTGAACAAGTGATCTTTTTAACTGTCTGTAAGGTGGATATTCTGACCACCACTATAAGGGGGCATTCTTCCAATTGTTTCCAATGTAAGGGGTATTCATCCCACTAACCTCAGATGAATGGGTCAAGGGTTCTCTGAGATCTGAATATTAGTTTAACTCCTTGCCAACCAGCCGCTGCAGTTTTACTGTGGCAGAATGGCACGGCTGGGCAAAACGACGTTACCTTACGCCGATTCGCTCTCTTGGGCACTAGGGATACGCGCCCGCAGCGTGTGCCCGGGGCCGATGCGAGTTCCCAGCAGGCGCGATGACCGTCGGGCACCCGCAATCACTTGTGACAGAGCGAGAACTGGAGGCTGTGTGTGTAAACACACAGATCCCAGTTCTTTCAGTTCTTTCAGGGGAGTAGAGACAGATTATGTGTTCATGCTAAGTATATACACCGATCTCTCTCTCCACGTAGACAGTCCCATTCCCTCTACAGTTAGAACACACCTAGGTAACACATTTAACCCCTTGTTCGCCCCTACTCTTAACCCCTTCCTTGCCAGTGACATTTATACAGTAATCACTGCATTTTTATAGCACCGATCGCTGTATAATTGTCAGTGGTCTCAAAAATGTGTCAAAAGTGTCCCATTTGTCCGCCGCAATATCGCAGTCTCGATAAAAAGATGGCCGCCATTGCTAGTAAAAACAATAATAATAATAAAAATGCCATAAATCTATCCCCTATTTTGTAGATGCTATAACTTTTGCGCAAACCAATCAATATACACTTATTGCGATTTTTTTTTATATGTAGAAGAATACATATCGCCTTAAACTGAGAAAAAATTTATTTTTTTGCTAAAAAAATGAGGGATATTTATTATAGCAAAAAGTAAAAGATATTGGGGGTTATTTACGAAAGGCAAATCCACTTTGCACTACAAGTGCACTTGGAAGTGCAGTCGCTTTAAATCTGAGGGGTAGATCTGAAATGAGGGGAAGCTCTGCTGATTTTATCATCCAATCATGTGCAAGCTAAAATGCTGTTTTTTATTTTCCTTGCATGTCCCCCTCAGATTTACAGCAACTGCACTTCCAAGTGCACTTGTAGTGCAAAGTGGATTTGCCTTTAGTAAATAACCCCCATTGTGTTTTTTTTCAAAATTGTCGCTCTTCTTTTGTTTATAGTGCAAAAAATAAAAAAAGAGGCAATCAAATGCCACCAAAAGAAAACTTGTGGGAAAAAAAAGGACGTCAATTTTGTTTGGGTACAACTTCGCACGACCGCGCAATTGTCAGTTAAAGCGACGCAGTGCTGTATCGCAAAAAAATGGACTGGTCATTGAGCAGCCAAATCTTCCGGGGCTAAAGTGGTTAAGGATTCCTTTGGGGTTAAAAGGCTGAGAAAGGCTGAACTAATTTGTGACCGTGCTTAGAGAGAGCAGAGTGGTCGCCAGATACAGAAAAGCGGCCTTGTCCTTGGCAACCAATCAGAATCAGGTTGTTTCTCTATTTAGCTCTCTAGAGCACAGACAGTAAATATATCCAGCATTAGGATGATTGCAGCCTGTAGAGAATGCAGGTATAAGGACCCATTGCTGTTTTAGCATTTACAAAATATAATGCAGAATAATGTGACCATTTGAGAAAGGAAGAGAAACTGAGAAAAAAGAAGAAAACATCTAACTGTTTCAATCCTTTATAAATAAGCCCCTTTGTGATGCTCCATCAATTTACCAGATGCCCATTATTCTGTCCTCTTCTCTGCAGGTGACAGCAGCCCCAAGGCCCACAAGTCTTCGAGTCTTGTTTTCCCTATTCCTTTTTACTGGCTGCCTTCTCAGAAACCTCTAAAATATTTAACTGTGTTTTTTTTTTTTTTCTTGGAATAAATAATAAAACAGGCATGTCGTGTAGTCATAAGGGACCATAAGTTCTTCCTTGTCCAGTGGTTTTTAGGTATATGCATACCATAGAAATTTGGCAATCTCTTACTCCGCTAATTTACATCTGACATCTAAAACAATCTGATTAGGTTTCCAGTGCCGATCATGAAACCCTTTATTTATGTGTAGCTCTATACATGCATTCTGTACATATATATTTTATAATTTATCCATCTCTCCCCCTGTACAGTTTATATTCCCCATGCTGTATCTGTCTAGACTCCAGTTTTATCTCCTGTATAACAGTGTACCCTGGTTATACATTCTAGTTTGTATATTCCAGTCCTGTCCGCTCTCTAGATTATTCTTTACCCCTTCTGTGTGTCTCTATGTTTGCCTGTACCTCTCCCCTCTCTGGGTACCCCCCTCCTCCCTCTCATTCCCTTCGAGTGGTGACCCCATCAATAATGGGACTGGGTTGGGTTTTTATAAAAGCAGTAAGTTATTTGGGGCCTGCTGACCTCTGACCCCATCTCTCCCTGCCTCAAAGCACCATCGTAAAGTCGCCTTCCTTCCGCCTGGCGTTTTATAGAGCCTCAGACCCCACGTGGGGAACATTTGCAGGGGCCCCCTGGATTAACCCCTTCCCTCTGTCACAGGAGAATAATGCAGTGTGCAACAGCCCCTCCAGAGAAAGGCACGGCATATGAAATTGGATCTCAGTATTGTAATGTTAGATTACAACCTCATGTTATAGGCCACTGTGATGTCACCCAAACATAGACCAGTGTCTTAAAAAGCTTTACTTTTGGATTTTATGTTTTAGCCTAGCTGTGTGTATTCGTCCTGACTGTGCCATGTGCTAATAGATGCTGTGAACAAAAAGAACTTGTTTTCGTGCACAATCCTATATTTTGGCTTTCATTTGCTTTATGTCTTAGGTAACACATAGTACTTGTGGAAACATTGGGTTTAAAATGAAATTAACAGGCTATGTACCCTATTCTCACTTCATTTTTTAAAAGGCAGATTTTTTTGTTTTTTGTTTTTAGTGATTGTGTCAGCCTATTATTTGCATCCACTAAACCAAATTCATTTTAAATAAAGTGATGCATTTCAAAAATAAAATACAAAAAAGTAAAGTTAAACATCCACTTTTGGATAAGGCAAGCAAGGATTGCAATCCTTGTCTGTCTTTTATTGCTATTTGTATGTTCATCAAGGAGATTGTTTTCAGGCTTCTTCTGTGTGTCCACCAAGGTAGGAAGTTAGGAATGTGTCAAGTGGACCGTAAAAAAAAAGCTCTTTTTTTAGGTAAAGTTGAGACCCCTGTCAGATGTTCATTGCTGGTGAAAGATATTCCCCTTATTTCCTGTGTGGTGTTAATGATCTAAAGTGCGGGGAAGGGACAGAAATAAATACCTGACAGAAGTTCTAACCATGTTCTAGTCCATTTGAAAAAAATATATTTTAATACTATATAATTGGTAAAAAAAAAATATAAAATTATGATATATACAGTTGTGCTCATAAGTTTACATACCCTGGCAGAATTTATGATTTCTTGGCCATTTTTCAGAGAATATGAATGATAAAACACAAAAAAATGTCTTTCACTCATGGTTAGTGTTTGGCTGAAGCCATTTATTAATAATCAACTGTGTTTACTCTTTTTAAATCATAATGGCAACAGAAACTACCCAAATGACCCTTATCAAAAGTTTACATACCCCAGTTCTTAATACCGTGTATTGCCCCCTTTAACATCAATGACAGCTTGAAGTCTTTTTGTGGTATTTGTGGATGAGGCTCTTTATCGTCTCAGATGGTAAAGTTGTCCATTCCTCTTGGCAAAAAGCCTCCCGTTCCTGTAAATTATTGGGCTGTCTTGCATGAAGTGCAAGTTTGAGATTTCCCCAGAGTGGCTCAATGATATCGAGGTCAGGAGACTGAGATGGCCACTCCAGAACCTTCACTTTATTCTGCTGTAGCCAATGACAGGTCAACTTGGCCTTGTGTTTTGGATCATTGTCATGTTGGAATGTCCAAGTACATCTCATGCGCAGTTTCCTGGCTGATGAAAGCAAATGTTCCTCCAGTATTTTTGATAACATACTGCAATCATCTTGCCATCAATTTCGACCAAATTTCCTGTGCCTTCGTAGCTCACAGATCCCCAAAACATCAGCGATCCACCTCCGTGTTTCACAGTAGGAAGGGTGTACCTTTCATCATGGGCCTTGTTGACTTCTTTCCAAATGTAGTGTTTATGGATGTGGCCAAAAAGCTCAATTTTCATCTCATCACTTTGTGCCAGAAGGTTTGAGGCTCATCTCTGTGCTGTTTGGCGTATTGTTAGCGGGATACTTTGTGGCATTTGCGTAGTAATGGATTTCTTCTTACAACTCGACCATGCAGCCCATCTTTCTTCAAGTGCCTCCTTATTGTGCATCTTGAAACAGCCACACCACATGTTTTCAGAAAGTCCTGTATTTCACTTGAAGTTATTTGTGGGTTTTTCTTTGCATCCCGAACAATTTTCCTGGCAGTTGTGGCTAAAATTTTAGTTGGTCTACCTGGTTTGGTTTCAACAGAACCCCTCATTTTCCACTTCTTAATTGGAGTTTGAACACTGCCAATGGGCATTCTCAATTCCTTGGATATCTTTTTATATACCTTTCCTATTTTATACAGTTCAACTACCTTTTCCTGCAGATCCTTTGACAATTCTTTTGCATTCCCTATGACTCAGAATCCAGAAACCTCAGTGCAGCACTGGATGAAACATGCAAGGGTCTATCAGGAGTCCAGAAACTCATTGATCTTTTATACACACACACTAATTACAAGCAAACGATCACAGGTGAGGATGGTTACCTTTAATAGCCATTCAAACTCCTTTGTGTTAACTTGTGTGCATGTTATCAGGTCAAAATCACCAGGGTATGTAAACTTTTGATCAGGGTCATTTGGGTAGTTTATGTTGCGATTATGATTTAAAAAGAGTAAACACAGTTGATTGATAATAAATGGCTTCGGCCAAACACTAACCACGAGGGAAAGAATTTTTTTTGTGTTATCATTCATATTCTCTGAAAAATGGCCAAGAAAATCATAAATTCTGCCACGGTATGTAAACTTATGAGCACAACTGTATATATGTATACATACACTCACCAGTCACTTTATTAGGTACGTCTTGCTAGTACCGGGTTGGACCCCCTTTTGCATTCAGAACTGCCTTCATTCTTCATGGCATAGTTTCAACAAGGTGTTGGAAACATTCCTCAGAGATTTTGATCCATATTGACATGATAGCATCACACAGTTGCTGCAGATTTGTTGGCTGCACATCCATCGAATCTCCCTTTCCACCACATCCAAAGGTGTTCTATTGGATTGAGATCTGGTGACTGTGGAGTACAGTGACCTCATTGTCATGTTCAGGAAACCAGTGGTGAGATGATTTGAGCTCTGTGACATGGTGCATTATGCTGCTGGAATTAGCCATCAGAAGATGGGTACACTGTAGTCATAAAGGGATGGACATGGTCAGCAACAATACTCAGGTAGGCCGTGGTATTTAAAAGATGCTCAATTGGTACAAAAGGGGCCCAAATTGTGCCAAGAAAATATCCCCCACACCATTACACCACCACCAGCCTGAACCGTTGATACGCGGCAGGATGGATCCATGCTTTCCTTTTGTTTACACCAAATTCTGACCCTACCATCTGAATGTCGCAGCTGAAATTGAGACTCATCAGACCCGGCAACGGTTTTCCAATCTTCTATTGTCCAATTTTGGTGATCTGTGTGAATTGTAGCCTCAGTTTTCTGTTCTTAGCTGACAGGAGTGGCACCCAGTGTGGTCTTCTGCTGCTGTGGCCCATCTGCTTCTAGGTTCGATGTAATGTGCATTCAGAGATGGTATTCTGCATGTCTTGGTTGTAACGAGTGGTTATTTGAGTTTCTGTTGCCTTTCTATCATCTCAAACCAGTCTGCCCATTCTCCTCTGACCTCTGACTTCAACAAGGCATTTTCGTACACACAACTGCCTCTCACTGGACATTTTCTCTTTTTCAAACCATTCTCTGTAAACCCTAGAGATGGTTGTGTGTGAAAATCCTAGTAGATCAGCAGTTTTTGAAATACTCAGACCAGCCTATCTGCCACCAACAACCATCCCATGTTCAGTCACTTAAATCCCCTTTTTTCCCTATTCTGATGGTCGGTTTAAATTTTAGCAAGTTGTCTTCACCACGTCTAGATGCCTAAATGCATTGAATTTCTGCCATGTGACTGGCTGATTAGCAATTTGTGTTACCAAGCAACTGAGCAGGAGTACCTAATAAAGTGGCCAGTGAGTGTATATACACAATATACACACAAACGTGTACAAAGGCTTCAATTATAACTAAAATTTTGTTTTGCGTTGACTGACCCTTTAAAACTTTTACCTGTACCCAAAACTTCCACATAATGTGTCCACTACCTTCACTTTGTGATGCTGACATGACAGCACAGTACACACAGGTCAAAACAGCTTCATTGAGTAGAACACAGTGGCTGATAACTAAGCTTTTTTTTTTCCCCTGCTGTAGATGTGACTTAGCTAAAGATTTTGAAACAAGACTTTTGAACCCTTCCATGTGGGACATTTTCATATGAAACATGAAAGACACTATAAGTATGTGTTTGTTGCAAACAGGTATGCAACTTTCATACATAATCGCAGGTTCACACTGAGCTGCGGGAATGAAGCCGTGCAAGTTCATCTGATTTCACTCCCGCATGTCAGTCCCGATTTCGACCACGATTTCAGAGACATCTGTGCAGGTTTCTGCACAGATGTCAATGTAAATCGCAGCCCGAAGTCGCAAAAAGTAGTACAGAAACTTTTTGCATTTGCAGCGGCGCACCGATTAGGACGGTCCCATTGCCGCCAATTGTCGCCGGTTTGACATGCAATTTGACATGTCAAATCGTACCAATGTGAACCAGGGCTTACAGTGGGATTATATTATTTTAGACACAATTTGCACTTATAAGAAGGCAGGAAAAGGTGTTCTGTTTCCAACATATGCAATGACAAACCTCCTCAGTCTCTGCAGATTTTCATGGCCACTTGCTGATTTGGCAGAAACCACAAGCAGCCTAAAGTGACAATAAACTCTGGTTCATGTACAGTATGTATTCATCATTCAAAAAAGTGTCTTATACTGCTCTCAGTCTCCCTCAGCCTCCCTTCTCCTCCAAATATCTTTTTTTTTCCTGTTGCTGTGATCAGACTTCTTGTTAAAGGGTGGCTACGTTCATGGGATCACAGGCCACAACCCCCCAACCACCAAAACCCCCAACACCCTAAATAAAAAACCAATACACAGATAATGGCATGGAATGGCCACGGCTCTATTTATTGGTTTACCAGAAATCCATACACATAATATTGTCAATATTTTTTATTAATCAAAAACCATGAAATATTTACCAATACCACAAATTATGCCCGGAACTCGAGCAATATATTACCAGAAAAAACGCCACCAGCCGGCACTAGTTCGCAGAACAAGTCCGGCCTAACCCAAACCCGCTGCCATTTCAATGCAAGACTGTAATCCCAGATTAAATATGTCAAGCCCGACTTCAGATAAATGCACTCCGTCTTGGCGATACAATCCTGCAATGCCAAGGTCAACGTGCCTGTAAGTAAAAAAACATCCAACATAGGCAAATATTTCTCCATCGCTCTATTTTTCCTCTTTCTCATTTTTTCCATGACCTGGCATTGAGGAGAATAAAGCCAAGACAGGCGTGGCACAATCTGAATAAATAATAGTAGTCCTCGGAGAAGTCAGTTTAAATCTACATAAATCATTTTATATAGTAAATAACACATTTAGCGTTCTCATCCTCCCCAAATCATTACCACCCATATGTATGATCAACACGGAAGGGGAAGGCTAGCTGTGATACAATCTGGATAGCAATAAATCAAGTTGTCGCCACTGCAGACCCCGTACACCCTTCCACAGCACCATGAACTGAGTGACAAATTCTCAGAATAAGTTTGATGAGCCGCTCTCTTGCGCGCACAGAAAAATAGGAGTGCCCCAGGATCCATACAAAACATGGACCACCTGGGAAATTAAAGAAAAATATTAGGACGAACATAAACCTGATAGCGCTTGGACTCCCACCTACCTAGAGCTCTGATATCAGCCTCCGATCTACCTCTTCTGGCAGCCTCCGATGCAGCGCCAATCCTAAAAGAATGGGGTGTAAATTTATAACCCTGCAAACCCAGCAAGTGTAAACATTTCTTGAATACAAAATCAAATTGATATCTAGTTAGGGAAAGACCGTCAGTAAGGACCAGTAAATGCCCCACACCCAGCGGGCATATAGAAAGATATTGCCAAACCTACTGGGCAAAGACTAACTTCCTAATCACCGACTCCCCTGATCCAGGCGTACACCCTCCAGACTCCTTTTGTTGGGCGGGACCAGCTCCGAAACCCTAAACGCCCTGAAGAACGCCAGTATAAAGGCCGTTCTGAACAGGGCTGCCTCGAATTCTGACCCACAGATACTGCCACAACCGCGACAGCATTACCCGTGATATGGGCCTCCTGCCATCCAGCACATAATGAGTCCGCCCATATCCCTTTAATGTTTGTTTCACCTCAAAAAACGCGTACAGGCCGGGAGCTTCCGGAGCTTAAAGAAACAGTATATACCAGCCAGTATTTTCACTATGTGAGTATACAAAAAACACAACAACATCAACGATGATAGAAAAGCCAAAAAGGGGCCTCTGGACACAAACAGGTAATCTTGGCAAAGTGAACCCATCTGTGCCAGGCAGACACATAGTCTTCCCAAGTACGGGAGTTAACCAAATTCCTTATAGCATCATATCTGGGCCCATAAATGTTCTGGGCAAGCACGATCCACTGGATCCGCCCTGGGAAGAAGTTGCCGAACCCGCGAGATCTGGAATCGAGACAAGGAATATTAAACTTCCCTGGTACAAGCTTCGCCTTAAGCCAAATATTATATTTCAAACACAGGAACACCAAGTGCCGTAACAGCTTTATCACACATAGCGACTTTAAAGGACAAGCAATTTACCGCAAAAATCACACCCTGGTTATCAGTATGTAATAAAAATACGCTTATTAGCAAAATCCAAACCCCATAATTCAACCGCTACCACCACCGGAAAGAGCTCTAGCAAGACGATGTTCCTGGTAGCTTTTTTTCACAAACCAGAAGTCCGGCCAGCTTCCACAACTCCAATGCGTGTCCCATATGGCCGCAAAGCCTCGCAACCCCGCTGCGTCTGTGAACAGTTGCAGAGCATCTGCATCCACAAACTCCTTCTGAGAAAAGGACCTGGAATTAAAAGACTCCAGAAATTTCGCCCAAACCAACAAGTCCTCCTTAAGAGAACCTGTAAGACATATATGTGAATAGGGCGACTTCAGGCCTGACTTCTCTATATATAGCTGTCTGGAAAATATCCTTCCCATGGTCATCACCTTGCATGTAAAGGCCAATAGGCCCAACAAAGTCTGCATGTCCTTAAGGATGACCTTCTTCCTTCTCAGAAAAACTGCTATCAACGACGTAATCTTGTCTAACTTAGATCCATGAAGACGAAATTCTAACAACGACATATCAATTGTGATACCTAAAAATTCAATTTTTTCCAACAGCTGCTGGAAAAAAACGTTTTTCTGTGGTGCTAGCGGCACTCCAAAAAAACTTCACAATTCCAGGAAAAATTGGCAGCAATTCCTCACAGACATTAGTACCCGGGGGGCCTAAAAAAAAGTCACCCAAATAATGGACAATTCCCTCCCAGCCTGTTTCAAAGCAGACCACCCAGTTCAGGAACAAAGAGAAATCCTCAAAATATGTGCAAGATAAAGCACAGCCCATAGGCAGGCATTTATATAAAAAAAATACCATCAAAATAAAGACCCAACGAATTGAATGAGGTAGGGTGAACCGTCAATATTCGAAAAGCGGACTTGATGTAAGCTTTCGTCATTAAAGCACCCCTGCCAAAATTTTTCGCAATAGCATCTTCAAATGTTGAATACGATACTGAAGACAAAGATTCATTAATTTCATCATTTAGTGAAGCCCCCAGAGGAAAAGAAAGGTGGTGAATTAACCTAAAAATATTGGGCTCCTTTTTGGGGACCACACCAAGAGGTGAAATTCTGAAATTTGGGAAAGGGGGGACATAAAAGGACCCGCAAATCGGTCCTACTCAATCTCTCTCCTATCCTTTACTACCTGAGGAAAAACCAAAAAAGATTGTAAATTGGGCACTATCTTACAACCTTCACTCTTGAATTCCAGGATAGGGAAACCAAATTCGAAACCCTTAAGCAAAAAAAGCTCCTTTTCCCTGTTTGGATACTGCTCCAACCACGGGCGCATGTTTTGAAGCCTCACAGGCATGCAAGCTCTTGTGAAAAATATCCCGCTGGCTTGGAGCAGCAGCCGCAAAACACACCCCTTTCCGATATGCTGGAACTGCAGCCTGATTCCCCACTGGCGCTCTATTTGCACTTACTTTTTGCGGCAAAATCAAGTTTAAGCACAATCCTACATCTTTCATTCCCCAACGCAGGGATGGTGGACGGCTAACTTCTTACGAAAGGATTTATCGTAGTGAAACCATCCGAACCCCCCAAAATTCTTATAAGCTTTGAGGATATGATCGACGTGCTGAAAAAGGTAGCCACATAACTTTGGACGCTTTTCAGCCAACACACTCACAAAAATGCTAAAAACCTTGCAGCCAATTAAAAAATGAACGGGGGAGTGGCCTATTTCGCCTGTCCTGGGGGTCATCAGATCTACCCCCACTCCTAAAGGAGACATCCTTTGCTGCTGGCAGTAGGGACAGAACCTCTATAAAATCCCCTTTCCATATTTTTTCTTTCAAAACGGCTGGTAGTCTGTACTCACCAGCATTCTGCTGTGCTCCAGGACTGGGCGCAACACTCTGCAGGAAAGCTGCTGCATCATGCTTCTGTCCCCAGCCTGGCACCGATTTTTGTACAGACAAAACTGGCTGCTCTTGGTGATGATCCTGCATATTCAGGCTGCCTAGCAACCGCTGTAGTAGTGGGCGGCACCACCTGCTGACTCCCTCCATGTGCGCCGGACCTGCCTCTTCTTATCTTCTGCTCAGTCCACGCTGGAGGAGGAGATGGGGCTCGCCTCTTCTGCCCTGTCTGTGCGCACCGCCCTCCAAGCTGGGCACACTCACCCTGCCTCCCGACTCTCGCAGCTCCGCCTCCTTGTCCTGGCTTCTTCCTGGTGGTTTGCTCCTCTTCACACAACGGCGCTAGCTCCTCCGTGCACCTGCAGCTGGAACCCCCACCGTCTCCTGTGCTGGTAAGACCACATCAGGTGCGCCGCAGGCCGCAAAGCTCCCGGGCTCCTCCGCTGTCCCTAGGCTGGCACCTAGCTCCAAGCAGCTCCTCAGCCAAGCCTCTCCACCGCTGCTCTCTGCTTTCTGCTTTCTGAATAAGCTGTCTCAACGGTGACTCCATCATGAGGCCCACTGCTCAGTGCTGCTCAGCTATTTGCTAGAAGGTCTAAAGAGGATCATTTCCTGTTCTGGCCCCCTTTTAACAGCTCCCTGCCTGTTCCATCACCTTCCAGGTGTTCCCATTGGCCATACCTGACTCACCTGTGAAACCTGCAATCTTCTTAAAGGGGCAGCGTACTCACCAACCCCTTACCCTATACCTGCAAATGAAACGAGTGGAAAGGGGACAGCCGCGGACCCATGAAGGAGGGCCCAAAAGATTGTGCCCTCCTTTTACAGTCCCCATAGTCCCACTGTATGTTGGAAATAACCACACTTCCGTGATGTTTTGAAAAAGAGGAATACACCATGAAGCAAAGGGGTTGATTTACTAAAACTGTAGAGTGAAAAATCTGGTGCAGCTGTGCATGGTAGCCAATCAGCTTCTAACGTCTGCTTGTTCAATTAACCACTTCAGCCCTGAAAGAATTTACCCTCTTCCTGACCAGAGCACTTTTTGCGATTCGGCACTGCGTCGCTTTAACTGACAATTGCGCGGTCGTGCGACGTGGCTCCCAAACAAAACTGACGTCCTTTTTTTCCCACAAATAGAGCTTTCTTTTGGTGGTATTTGATCACCTCTGCGGTTTTTATTTTTTTCACTATAAACAAAAAAATAGCGTCAATTTTGAAAACGCATTATTTTTTACTTTTTGGTATAATAAATATCCCCAAAGAATATTGAAAAAAATGTTTTCCTCAGTTTAGGCCGATACGTATTCTTCTACATATTTTACAGCGTTTATTGATTGGTTTGGCAAAAGTTATAGCGTCTACAAAATAGGGCATAGTTTTATGGCATTTTTATTGATAATTTTTTTTTACTAGTAATGACGACGATCAGAGATTTTTACCATGACTGCGACATTATGGCGGACGCATCGGACAATTTTGGCACATTTTTGGGACCATTGGCATTAATAAAGCGATCAATGGTAAAAAATTGCATTGATTACTGTAAAAATGTCACTGGCAGTGCAGGAGTTAACCACTAGGTGGCGCTGTAGGGGTTAAGTGTGTCCTAGGGAGTGATTCTAACTGTGGGGGGGAGGGGCTGTGTGTGACACGTCACTGATCAGTGCTCCCGATTACAGGGAGAGCTGATCAGTGACAGTGTCACTAGGCAGAACGGGGAGATGCTTGTTTACATTAGCATCTCCCCGTTCTTCCTCACCATGAGACGATCACGGGTATCCCCGCGGACATCGGGCCTGCGGGAACCGCGGTCACAGAGCTCCCGGCGGGCGTGCGCCTGCGAGCTGCCTCTTAAAGGGCAATGTACAGGTACATTAATCTGCCTGTATGTGCCCTTCTGCCGGAGTATATCTGCGTGAGGTGGTCGGGAAGTAGTTAAATTTGACAAAAAATAAATACACTGTAGCTAATAGAATTCTATGCAGAGCTGCACCAGATTTTGCACTCTCCAGTTTTAGTAAATCAACCCAAAATTGGCTGGTTACTGCATGTGATATGCAATTCTGCTCTACTTCCCTTCAGCATCTCCTAGCCACCAGAATGTTGCCATTGCACACATCAACTAGGGATCCCACAACAGTCACATAGGAGTGCTCAGCCTCTTTATCACTGGTCGTGGTGGGTGGTTTCTATGTACCATATCCACTCTGTAGGCTTCACTTTAGGATTAATAATTTTTATTATACGTACCTGCTTTTATTACACTTTTTATTTGGGTTTATATTGTTCCAGTACTGAGCTTTTTCTGCCTCAGGTTGGGTACACACTAGTGCGAACTGGATGTGGGTTCTTTGCATCCAATTTGCAATTGCAGCAGATTGTGACTGGCTCTCTATGGAGCCAGTTCACATATCTCCGAATCGGCTCTGGTGCAATTTGCACAGGATTGCTGTGCATCTTTTGGTCCGTTTCAGGTCTTTGGGCTGAAATCGGACCTGAAACGGTGAATGAGGACGCATCGAACTCCTGCTGTGAGCCATTGCGTGCTCATATGTGAACCCAGCCTTAAAGTCCATCTCTGGGGAAAGAAATACTCTCCCTTTAAGTGGGGCTGCACAACCACTGCAAGAGCTGAAAGCTCATTTTGGTCGTTTTAGTCCCACAACGGCCCATTTACACGTTCTGCAGTGAGCTCTCTTCCTACTGTATTGGCCCCCCCCCCCAGGGTGGCAGAAAACAAGAGATATATGTCACCAGCATACCAATAAAATATAAGGGTCCCAAAGCAGTGGGAGAACTATCAGGGTTGCAAAGGTTGTCTTGCCACCGGGCCCTGGCGTTCTGCCACTGTGGGGTTCCCCAGCCTCCTCTTGCTGTCCTGCCCCTGCTATTGACAGCGCTGGTCTGGCATCTCTTGGAGTTTACAGGCTGATTCTCCTGTCCTAAGGACGGGAGAAATCAGTCTGTTTTTTATCAGTAACTGAGAGTCCTGGTGGAGTCCTTTCTGCAACTCACTCTTCTCCCTGCCAATGAGGATGCAGGGGAAGGAGCAGATTGGGTGGCCTTGGTTGTGTGAGCACTCGCATTATGCAGTGTCAGCGAGCGGAGGGAGGGGGAAGGAATCACCCGCAGGAGCTGACTGGGGACGCTCTCCCTCTTAGACATTGCCTTTTTGTATAAAAAAATAAATGTTTTTTTTTTGGGGGGGGGGGGGCACATGGTGGGGCACAGCATAATGTTGGGGGGGTCAGGGCCCCCTCTGGCCCCCCCTAGGGTCGCCATTTCCTGCGTGGGTTTCCTCCCACACTCCAAAGACATGCTGGTAGGTTAATTGGCTCCTGTCTGAATTGTCCCTAGTATGTGTATGTATGAATGCGAGTTAGGAATCTTGGATTGTAAGCTCCTTGAGGGCAGAGACCGATGTAAATGTGTAATATATATATATATATATATATATATATAAATATACACAGTATCTCACAAAGGTAAGTACACCCCTCAACACTGCAAAAATTACACTTTGCTACAATGTAAAGTAGTGAGTGTACAGCTTGTATAACAGTGTAAATTTGCTGTCCCCTCAAAATAACTCAACACACAGCCATTAATGTCTAAACCGCTGGCAACAAAAGTGAGTACACCCCTAAGTGAAAATGTCCAAATTGGGCCCAATTAGCCATTTTCCCTCCTCGGTGTCATGTGACTCATTAATGTTACAAGGTCTCAGGTGTGAATGGGGAACAGATGTGTTAAATTTGATGTTATCGCTCTCACTCACTCATACTGGTCACTGGAAGTTCAACATGGCACCTCATGGCAAAGAACTCTCTGAGGATGGCATAGGCTATAAGAAGATTGCCAAAACCCTGAAACTGAGCTGCAGCACGGTGGCCAAGACCATACAGTGGTTTAACAGGACAGGTTCCACTCAGAACAGGCATCGCCATGGTCATCCAAAGTTGTTGAGTGCACATGCTCAGCATCATATCCAGAGGTTGGCCATTGGCCATACCTGACTCACCTGTGAAACCTGCAATCTTCTTAAAGGGGCAGTGTACTCACCAACCCCTTACCCTATACCTGCAAATGAAACGAGGGGAAAGGGGACAGCCGCGGACCCATGAAGGAGGGCCCAAAAGATTGTGCCCTCCTTTTACAGTCCCCATAGTCCCACTGTATGTTGGAAATAACCACACTTCCGTGATGTTTTGAAAAAGAGGAATACACCATGAAGCAAAGGGGTTGATTTACTAAAACTGTAGAGTGAAAAATCTGGTGCAGCTGTGCATGGTAGCCAATCAGCTTCTAACGTCTGCTTGTTCAATTAACCACTTCAGCCCTGGAAGAATTTACCCTCTTCCTGACCAGAGCACTTTTTGCGATTCGGCACTGCGTCGCTTTAACTGACAATTGCGCGGTCGTGCGACGTGGCTCCCAAACAAAACTGACGTCCTTTTTTCCCACAAATAGAGCTTTCTTTTGGTGGTATTTGATCACCTCTGCGGTTTTTATTTTTTTCACTATAAACAAAAAAATAGCGTCAATTTTGAAAACGCATTATTTTTTACTTTTTGGTATAATAAATATCCCCAAAGAATATTGAAAAAAATGTTTTCCTCAGTTTAGGCCGATACGTATTCTTCTACATATTTTACAGCGTTTATTGATTGGTTTGGCAAAAGTTATAGCGTCTACAAAATAGGGCATAGTTTTATGGCATTTTTATTGATAATTTTTTTTTTACTAGTAATGACGACGATCAGAGATTTTTACCATGACTGCGACATTATGGCGGACGCATCGGACAATTTTGGCACATTTTTGGGACCATTGGCATTAATAAAGCGATCAATGGTAAAAAATTGCATTGATTACTGTAAAAATGTCACTGGCAGTGCAGGAGTTAACCACTAGGTGGCGCTGTAGGGGTTAAGTGTGTCCTAGGGAGTGATTCTAACTGTGGGGGGGAGGGGCTGTGTGTGACACGTCACTGATCAGTGCTCCCGATTACAGGGAGAGCTGATCAGTAACAGTGTCACTAGGCAGAACGGGGAGATGCTTGTTTACATTAGCATCTCCCCGTTCTTCCTCACCATGAGACGATCACGGGTATCCCCGCGGACATCGGGCCTGCGGGAACCGCGGTCACAGAGCTCCCGGCGGGCGTGCGCCTGCGAGCTGCCTCTTAAAGGGCAATGTACAGGTACATTAATCTGCCTGTATGTGCCCTTCTGCCGCAGTATATCTGCGTGAGGTGGTCGGGAAGTAGTTAAATTTGACAAAAAATAAATACACTGTAGCTAATAGAATTCTATGCAGAGCTGCACCAGATTTTGCACTCTCCAGTTTTAGTAAATCAACCCAAAATTGGCTGGTTACTGCATGTGATATGCAATTCTGCTCTACTTCCCTTCAGCATCTCCTAGCCACCAGAATGTTGCCATTGCACACATCAACTAGGGATCCCACAACAGTCACATAGGAGTGCTCAGCCTCTTTATCACTGGTCGTGGTGGGTGGTTTCTATGTACCATATCCACTCTGTAGGCTTCACTTTAGGATTAATAATTTTTATTATACGTACCTGCTTTTATTACACTTTTTATTTGGGTTTATATTGTTCCAGTACTGAGCTTTTTCTGCCTCAGGTTGGGTACACACTAGTGCGAATTGGATGTGGGTTCTTTGCATCCAATTTGCAATTGCAGCAGATTGTGACTGGCTCTCTATGGAGCCGGTTCACATATCTCCGAATCGGCTCTGGTGCAATTTGCACAGGATTGCTGTGCATCTTTTGGTCCGTTTCAGGTCTTTGGGCTGAAATCGGACCTGAAACGGTGAATGAGGACGCATCGAACTCCTGCTGTGAGCCATTGCGTGCTCATATGTGAACCCAGCCTTAAAGTCCATCTCTGGGGAAAGAAATACTCTCCCTTTAAGTGGGGCTGCACAACCACTGCAAGAGCTGAAAGCTCATTTTGGTCGTTTTAGTCCCACAACGGCCCATTTACACGTTCTGCAGTGAGCTCTCTTCCTACTGTATTGGCCCCCCCCCCAGGGTGGCAGAAAACAAGAGATATATGTCACCAGCATACCAATAAAATATAAGGGTCCCAAAGCAGTGGGAGAACTATCAGGGTTGCAAAGGTTGTCTTGCCACCGGGCCCTGGCGTTCTGCCACTGTGGGGTTCCCCAGCCTCCTCTTGCTGTCCTGCCCCTGCTATTGACAGCGCTGGTCTGGCATCTCTTGGAGTTTACAGGCTGATTCTCCTGTCCTAAGTTTTTTATCAGTAACTGAGAGTCCTGGTGGAGTCCATCCTGCAACTCACTCTTCTCCCTGCCAATGAGGATGCAGGGGAAGGAGCAGATTGGGTGGCCTTGGTTGTGTGAGCACTCGCATTATGCAGTGTCAGCGAGCGGAGGGAGGGGGAAGGAATCACCCGCAGGAGCTGACTGGGGACGCTCTCCCTCTTAGACATTGCCTTTTTGTATAAAAAAATAAATGTTTTTTTTTGGGGGGGGGCACATGGTGGGGCACAGCATAATGTTGGGGGGGTCAGGGCCCCCTCTGGCCCCCCCTAGGGTCGCCATTTCCTGCGTGGGTTTCCTCCCACACTCCAAAGACATGCTGGTAGGTTAATTGGCTCCTGTCTGAATTGTCCCTAGTATGTGTATGTATGAATGCGAGTTAGGAATCTTGGATTGTAAGCTCCTTGAGGGCAGAGACCGATGTAAATGTGTAATATATATATATATATATATATATATATAAATATACACAGTATCTCACAAAGGTAAGTACACCCCTCAACACTGCAAAAATTACACTTTGCTACAATGTAAAGTAGTGAGTGTACAGCTTGTATAACAGTGTAAATTTGCTGTCCCCTCAAAATAACTCAACACACAGCCATTAATGTCTAAACCGCTGGCAACAAAAGTGAGTACACCCCTAAGTGAAAATGTCCAAATTGGGCCCAATTAGCCATTTTCCCTCCTCGGTGTCATGTGACTCATTAATGTTACAAGGTCTCAGGTGTGAATGGGGAACAGATGTGTTAAATTTGATGTTATCGCTCTCACTCACTCATACTGGTCACTGGAAGTTCAACATGGCACCTCATGGCAAAGAACTCTCTGAGGATGGCATAGGCTATAAGAAGATTGCCAAAACCCTGAAACTGAGCTGCAGCACGGTGGCCAAGACCATACAGTGGTTTAACAGGACAGGTTCCACTCAGAACAGGCATCGCCATGGTCATCCAAAGTTGTTGAGTGCACATGCTCAGCATCATATCCAGAGGTTGTCTTTGGGAAATAGGCGTATGAGTGCTTCTAGCATTGCTGCAGAGGTTTAAGGGGTGGGGGTCAGCCTGTCAGTGCTCAGACCATATGTCGCACACTGCATTAAATTTGTCTGCATGGCTGTCGTCCCAGAAGGAAACCTCTTCTAAAGATGATGCACAAGAAGCCCACAAACAGTTTGCTAAAGACAAGCAGACTAAGAACATGGATTAATGGAACCATGTCCTGTGGTCTGATGAGGCCAAGGTAAACTTATTTGGTTCAGATGGTGTCAAGCGTGTGCAGCGGCAACCACGTGAGGAGTACAAAGACAAGTGTGTCTTGCCTACAGTCAAGAATGGTGATGGGAGTATAATGGTCTGGGGCTGCATGAGTGCAATGAACTGGGTAGCTACAGTTCATTGAGGGAACCATGAATGCCAACATGTACTGTGCCATACAGAAGCAGAGCATGATCCCCTCCCTTCGGAGACTGGGCCGCAGAGCAGTATTCTAACATGAGAACGACCCCAAACACACCTCCAAGAAGGCCACTGCCTTGCTAAAGAAGCTGAGGGTAAAGATGATGGACTGCTCAAGCAAGTCTCCAGACCTAAACCCTATTGAGCATCTGTGGGGCATCCTCAAATAGAAGGTGGAGAAGCGCAAGGTCTCTAACAACAACCAGCTCCATGATGTCGTCATGGAGGAGTGGAAGAGGACTCCAGTGGCAACCTGTGAAGCTCTGGTGAACTCCATGCCCAAGAGGGTTAAGGCAGTGCTGGAAAATAATGGTGGTCACACAAAATATTGACACTTTGGGCCCAATTTGGACATTTTCACTTAGGAGGTGTACTCACTTTTGTTGCTAGCAGTTCAGACATTAATGGCTGTGTGTTGAGTTATTTTGAGGGGACAGAAAATTTACACTGTTATACAAGCTGTACACTTACTACTTTACATTGTAGCAAAGTGTAATTTCTTCAGTGTTGTTACATGAAAAGATAAAATATTTACAAAAATGTGAGGAGTGTACTCACTTTTGTGAGATACTGTGTGGTGTATATATATAAAGCGCTGTGTAAATTGATGGAACTATATAAGTACCTGCAATAAATAAAATCATAAAAATAAATTATTATAATTATTTGGAGTTAATTTGCCCACTCTCATGGTTCGCGCTCCTGCACTCCAAACCTCACCAAAAATCAGTTCAAATTGGCACATTATGTACTCTTGGCCTCTAAACTGACCAAGCTTGGAGGAAGCAGTTCACTTACTTCTCCGAAGTTGAATCTAGGTTGGATGGTTTTTATATCAATGAACATTTGAAAAACACCATTGCCAACAGCCACAGGAGATTCCACAAGATCTGGAACCCTTGGGTTGCCTATCACTACATGGCTGTCATCGTTTTAAAATATCCACTGATTGGACTTTTTTTTGTTACTGTACTAGCTAGCTTATACTGCTCATCCAACATAGAAACCGACACAATGCACTTCCGTGATACGTGCCCATTTTCGCCCCTTGTCCCACTAACCCTGTGTTGTGGGGGGTCCCTGTGCCAGCCTCCCTCCCCTTCCTTTTCCTCTTCTCTCCTCTAATACGGGCCTTACTCTTTCTTTCTTGTTCTCTCTCCCCACCTTTCCCGCTTTTTCCGCTTTCTATTTCTACATTCCACCCACTCTCTCTTTGCTTTTTTTCGTTCTTTCTTGGTTGACCTTCTTGGTCTACTTGTCCCACACACGATATTACTTTTGATATTAAAACTCTGTGCACGGATTTATTGAATCTTCCCCTTGGTCTGAGATAAGCTCCAACATCACATCTTTACTGATCGTTCTACAGTGTTTTATGGATACCAGTTTGCCATAATGTTGATCCATGTATTTGGCTTATTTTCTCTGTATCTGCAATGGGGACTGTTTGCTCTGTACCAAATGCCCAAATCAAAAATCATAAATACATTGAAATAAAAAAAAATTATAATAATGTACCCAAAGCATTTTTTTTCTCTACAGCCTTAGTTGCATTACTTACCTGTAATGATGTACTATATGTCCTACATTGTGCAAAATTCAGTAAAAATCTTCACGGCAGGGCTGCCCTGTCCTCTTCCTACTACTGAACTTCCACCACTGTGGGAGCTACAGTTTCAGCTGCACTAAAGATATCCCTGCTGGGAGCATGCTCCCCTCTTTCACTCTCCTTCATTGAGAAAAGTTCTTTAACTGATTACTCTGCCTGTAACACAATCTGTAAATGGGTGGGAGAATCCTGGACTGATAAGACTCTTTCCCCGTTCACAGATCATGCTACGGGCAGTGTAATCAGTGAAAGTATTTTTCTCAGTGGATGAGGGAAGGGGAAGGTCTCTGTCAGATCATCTTTAGTGCAGCTGAGCCTGGAGACCCGAAGTTATTTGCCCACACAGCAATAGAAGTTCAGTAGCAGGAAGAGGACAGGACAGCCCTGCAGTGAGAATTTTTACAGAATCCTGCACATTGTAGGATATACTTCATCTTTCAGGTAAGTAACGTAACTAAAGCTGTAGAGTAAAAAAAATGTTTTAACTCATCTTCAGCTTTAGAAAAACTCATCCACCATAGTGAATTGACTGTATTGTGTGTAAAACTATGCATTTGGTTATAGAAGTGCTCACTGTGTGTTCTATGTATCTACAAGTCCTTTGGGTGCAACCAACCTTTCTCACTTCTCTGACACAACAGATGTCGCAATTGATTTTTAACAGGTACCATACTGTAAATGAATGTGAAATAACCATCTCTGTATCAAGTGTGTGAGATGAAGCTAAAGATGACTGAAGAGTGTGTGTGTGTGTATACACATTATATATATATATATATATATATATATATATATATATATATATATATATATATACACACATATACATACAGTGCCTTGAAACAGTATTCACACCCCTTGAAATTTTCCACATTTTTTATGTTTTTTATGTGATAGACCAACACAAAGTGGCACATAATTGTGAAGTGGAAGGAAAATGATAAATGGTTTTCCAAATTTTTTTTTACAAATGAATATGTGAAAAGTGTGGCGTGCATTTATATTCAGCCCCCTTTACTCTGGTACCCCTAACTAAAATCTAGTGGAACCAAATGCTTTCAGAAGTCACCTAATTAGTAAATAGAGTCCATCTGTATGTAATTTAATCTCAGTATAAATACAGCTACTGTACTCTGTAAAGCTCTCAGAGGTTTGTTAGAGAACCTTAGTGAACAAACAGCAGCACAAAGTCCAAGCAACACGCCAGACAAGTCAGGGATAAAGTTGTAGAGAAGTTTAAAGCAGGGTTAGGTTATAAAAAATGATCCCAAGCTTTGAACATCTCACGGAGCACTGTTCAATCCATCATCCAAAAATGGAAAGAGTATGGCACAACTGCAAACCTACCAAGACATGGCCCTCCACCTACACTGACAGGCCAGGGAATGAGATCATTAATCAGAGAAGCAGCCAAGAGTCCCATGGTAACTCTGGAGGAGCTGCAGAGATCCACAGCTCATTTAGGAGAATCTGTCCACAGGACAACTGTTAGTCTTGCACTCCACAAATCTGGCCTTTATGGAAGAGTGGCATAAAGAAAGCCATTGTTGAAAGAAAGCCATAAGAAGTCCTGCCATGCGGAGGACACAGCAAAACATGGATTAAAATTAAACTTTTTGGCCTACAAGCAAAAAGCTATGTGTGGCGGAAAACTAACACTGCACATCACACTGAACACACCATCCCCACCGTGAAACATGGTGGTGGCAGCATCATGTTGTGGAGATGCTTTTCTTCAACAGGGACAGGCAAGCTGGTCAGGGTTGATGGGAAGATGGATGGAGCCAAAAACAGGGCAATCTTAGAAGAAAAGCTATTATGCCCTGTACACACGACCGGTTTTGCCGTCGGAACAAAGGCGACGTTTTTTTTGACGGAGTTCAGACGGAATTCCGTTCAAGCTGTCTTGCATACACACAGTCACACCAAGTTCCAACCGTCCAGAACGAGGTGACGTACAACACATACGATGGGACTAGAAAACGGAAGTTCAATAGCCAGTAGCCAATAGCTTCTGTCTCGTACTTGCTTCGAAGCATGCGTTGTTTTTGGTGCGTTGGAACAGCATACAGAGGAGCGTTTTTTCTGATAGTAATTTGTTCCATCGGAAAAATATAGAACATGTTCTCTATCTAAGTCCGTCTATATTTTTGACAGAAAAAGTCCGATGGGGCATACACACGGTCGGAATATACGACTCTTTCTGTCGGAAATTCCACTCGTGTGTGTGAGGCATTAGAGTCTGCAAAAGACTTGGGACTGGGGCAGAGGTTCACCTTCCAGCAGGACAATGACACACACCTAGAGCTACAATGGAATGGTTTAGATCAAAGCATATTCATGTGTTAGAATGACCCAGTCAAAATCCAGACCTAAATCCAATTGGAAATCTGTGGCAAGACTTGAAAATTGCTGTTCACAGACGCTCTCCATCCAATCTGACAGAGCTTGAGCTATTTTGCAAAGAAGAATGTGCAAAAATGTCACTCTTTAGATGTGCAAAGCTGGTAGTGACATCCCCAAACAGACTTGCAGGTGTAATTGCAGTGAAAGGTGGTTCTACAAAGTATTGACTCAGGGGGGCTGAATACAAATGCACGCCACACTTTTTTAGATATTTATTTCTAAAAATGTTGAAAACCTTTATTATTTTTCTTCCACTTCGCAATGATGTGCCACTTTGTGTTGGTCTATCACATAAAATCCCAATAAAATACATTACGTTTTTGTAACATGACAAAATGTGGAATATTTCAAGGGGCATGAATACTTTTTAAAGTCACTGTGTGTGTGTGTGTATGTATATTATATATATATATATATATATATATATATATATATATATATATATATATATATATATATATATATATATATATATATATATATGTGTATGTATGTATGTATGTATGTATATATATATATATATATATCTCAACATCATAGTTAAAGCAGTAGAGTGATACCTCGGTTTTCGAATAACGCGGTATACGAGCACTTCGCAAGACGAACTATATATTTTTTTAAATCCTGACTTTGATTTGCGAGCACTATCTCACAAGACGAGCAGGACTCAAGCCGCTGGTGTATATGTTACCATATGTGGCCAGAGGTCTGGGGGAGCTGGAGAACTCAGAGACGTTTGGAGACACTCCCAGCTGGGTGGGGTAAGCGTAACGTGTGTTGGAGCACCCAAAAGTGTCAACTATTCCCGAGTGTCTCCGAGCTTCACCAGCACCCCCGCACCTCTGGCCACATACAGTACTGCATACACCAGCAGTGGTTGTGGAACAAATCATCTGAGTTTCCATTATTTCTTATGGGGAAAATCACTTTGATATACGAGTGCTTTGGATTACAAGCATGCTCCTGGAATGAATTATGCTCGTAATCCAAGGTATTACTGTATGCTTGTTTTTGGCTTTTTTTTTTTTTTTTTTGCTCTTCACTATCTTCCATCGTTTGGGGTAGCTAACATGCTCCTTCTTTTTCCCCCTGTAGTCCATTGTCGACCTCTTGAGTTATATTGAGGTCCTTTTCGGGCAAACATTTGGTGGCATTCTTTGACATATTCAATGCAGCAAGCACTCAATTTTAATAAAATGTGTTAATGCCAATGTAGGGCGACAGTCCATGTTGATGCCTTTTTTATCCGCAAAATACTTTTCCAATAGAAATTTTTTTTTTTTTTAATGTACATATTTGTTCTTTTTAATGGCACCTTTAGGATAAATTCACACCTGGGCATTCTGAATCGTGGGTGTAATCGCTGCGATTCTGCCAGCAATTCAGAATTGTAGCAAAGGCGTTTGCAATGCCATTATTTCTCAATGGCATTCTAAACGCCAGTCAAAAGCCAGTATAAAAGAATAGTAGTGGTAAAAAAAAAACACTTTAACTGTTTAACTAAATATTTTTTTCATACAATTCTCATTTAAAGGGGTGTAGCAGGGGGTCCTATGCCTACATACTTTTGCTAATAGGTGCCCATCTCCCATCTCTTTCCCATCTCAAAAAGTTGGGAGGTATGCATATCAAGGCCTCAACAGTTGTTGATGGGTTGTGGTCCACTATCCTTATTTTTTGAGCACTTGAATGACTACATCTGTAAATTGAGGAGCAATATTTTCTGGTATATTATCTGGCCTTATGCATTTATGTTGCGGACTGCAGGGTTCTTACACCTGATCTCCATTTGGCTTTATGGAACTTTTCTACAAGAAGCGGTTTACCCCCAACCCCAAAATATTCAAAAATGCACATTATTTCTGCTTTTTTGGTATGGCATGTTGCACTACATGTACTAAATGTGACTACAATAATTTGTTCAGATCTCCAACTTAATCAACTCCTTTTATTGTTATCATTCGCAAGCAATCTACCTGTATGCTTCAGTTTTAGCATAGCAGGATTGGAACTGATTGAAAACCACAGGGACAGTCTAACTATGACGACCTTTGAACTACAAATACAATTTACAGCCTTTATGCCTTTTCTTGCCCCAGGAGTCCTATGCTCCTCACCGCAAGATTTACTGTACCTATTTTTTCCTTTAATGCTAAAAATATATATTATTCTATGTTGTTGTTAAGGTATGCAAGGCTTTTTGTTTTTTTTTCATTTTTTTGCTAAATTTATGCTTAGGCATATTGCGAATTGGATGTTACCCCTGTTACCTTTTAAATCCTTTTTCATACCTTCCCTATCCCCTACTCCTTTACCACTGCCTAAATTGCAACTTATGCAGCATACACACAAAGGGACTTTTCGACCGGACTGGTCAATCCGACCGTGTGTGGGCTTCATCGGACCTTCAGTTGACTTTTCCAGTCAAAAATCTGCCGGACTTTAGACTTGAAACATGCTTCAAATCTTTACGTCGTAACTCCGCCGGACCCAGAAATCCGCTCGTCTGTATGCCAGTCCGACAGACAAAAACTGACGCTTGGGCAGATATTGGCTACTGGCTATCAACTTCCTTATTTTAGTCCGGTGTACGTCATTACATACAAATCCATCGGACTTTGGTGTGATCATGTGTAGGCAAGTCCGTTTGTTAAAAAGTCCATCGGAAGTCCGTAAAAAGTCAGTTGAAAGTCCATTGGAAAGTCCGTCGGACCAGTCCGGTCGAAAAGTCCGGCCGTGTGTACACGACTTTACAGGTACTTTTTACCCCAAGCCTTTCTTTTGTATTATTTATAACAATATGTTGCCGTAAATTTCATTCTCCCTGGATGTTCATGACTCTGACATTTTACATGATATGGAACATCCCCAGTAAACACTCACTTCCCCCTTCCCATTAATCCCACCAACCACCTCTGCAATTTCCATATCAGTTTTTGCTCCCATGCAATTCCCCCTACTCCCTTCCAATCCCCTCTTGGTTATATTTATTCTTTCACAAGCTTTCAAATCTTTTTGACACTTTGGAATCTTCTTTCATATCCACATGGATTCTAACTGAGCATCTGTCAGGCGTGCTTCCTGATCCAAGGTGATACATGACCCCACATGCTGATCTATGCCTTGGGTACTGGCATTAGTTTTATGGATCAGCCCAGATGCACTTTGGTGCATCACCCAGCATGGCTATGACCATGCTTTTCTTCCTTTCTTACCTCAGCAAGATCTCTTTGTTTCTGTCTCCTAGCCTAAACGTTTTTATTTTCTCACTCTGTAATCCAATTTATTGCAACCCACCCGCAACAAATAAATACGATGGTTTAGAATCTACACCTTTCCTGATTACCTGTGGTACATGACAAGGATGCCCATTACTCCTATATTTTTCCTCCTTTCCCTAAAACCACTGGCAGAACATATTCAATGTCACAGAAATATCAGGGGTCTGGAGGTGACAAGTATGCACTGACAATGTCCTCCTGTATATAACATCCGTCAACATCTCTTTACCTTTTATATTTTCTTTGCTTTCCCAATTCTCCCACATATCAGGATTGCACGTTAACTATTCAAAATCCTATGCTCTGAACATAACCTTGTCAACGGTAATCAAAAAAACTGTATTCAAAAATCAAAATAACTATACATTTTGCTGGGCTGTTTCCCTCCCCTTCCCTAGAATAACAATCACACCAACATAGTCTTTAAAAATCTAAGTTTCCCGCTTTACTCAAACAACTGTGAGCCCTTTTGCTGTTTGAAGGTCAATTGCCTTTAATGCTCTTATGGTACCCTAGATCTAGTATTAAAAATGGGAGTCTCTCTTAAACGGACCTGATTGAACCTGACCCCTCTCATTTCCTAATCACTTGCCAATATTCTTAACCCCCGACCAACACCCCACTTCCTCACATCTGACCCAGTCTATCCTTAATTCTTTCCTTCTCTTTCTTTAATATTTTTTCTTTATTATATTCCTTTCTCTGCATTTTATATCCATACATAATGCTTTACCGAAAATTGTCAGCCTCCCTGATTATTATGATTCTCATCTTCTGGAAAATGTAGTCCTAAACAGTAATTGGTTTGAACCTTTTATGATATCATTCTCAAACATTTATGTTCACTGGATTCATTAGGTTGAATACTCCCCTGTCTCTTGATTATAAGATATACAGTATATCCATGATTCTGTGTGTCTCTCATTATTTTAGGTACTATTCCTTTTGACACTGTTTATATACAGTCCCTTGCAAAAGTATTCACCCCCTTGGCTTTTTACCTATTTAGTTACATTACAGCCTTTAGTACAATATTTTTTAATCTGAATTATATGTGATGAATCAGAACACAATAGTCTAAGTTGGTGAAGTAAAATTAGAAAAATATATACATAAAACTATTTTTCAGAAATAAAAAACTGATAATTGGCATGTGCGTATGTATTCACCCCCTTTGTTATGAAACCCATAAAAAGCTCTGGTGCAACCAATCACCTTCAGAAGTCACATAGTGAAATGATGTCCACCTGTGTGCAATCTAAGTGTCACATGATCTGTCATTACATATACACACCTTTTTGAAAGGCCCCAGAGGCTGCAACACCTAAGCAAGAGGCACCACTAACCAAACACTGCCATGAAGACCAAGGAAGACCAAAGAAGACCACTCTCCAAACAAGTAAGGGACAATGTTGTTGAGAAGTACAAGCCAGGGTTAGGTTATAAATAAATATCCAAATCTTTGATGATCCCTAGAAACACCATGAAATCTATCCTAACCAAATGGAAAGAACATGGCACAACAGCAAACCTGCCAAGAGACGGCCGCACACCAAAACTCATGGACCAGGCAAGGAGGGCATTAATCAGAGAGGCAGCACAGAGACCTAAGGTAACCCCGGAGGAGCTGCAGAGTTCCACAGCAGAGAGTGGAGTATCTGTACATAGGACGACAATAAGCCGTACGCTCCATAGAGTTGGGCTTTATGGCAGAGTAGCCAGAAGACATTACTTTCAGCAAAAAACAAAATGGCACGTTTTGAGTTTGCGAAAAGGCATGTGGGAGACTCCCAAAATGTATGGAGGAAGGTGCTCTGATCTGATGAGACTAAAATTGAACTTTTTGGCCATCAAAGAAAACGCTATGTCTGGCGCAAACCCAACACATCACCTAAAGAAAGCCATCCCCACAGTGAAATATGGTGATGGCAGAATCATGCTGTGGGGATGGTTTTCAGCAGCTGGGACTGGGAAACTGGTCAGAGTTGAGGGAAAGATGGATGGTGCTAAATACAGGGATATTCTTGAGGAAAACCTGTACCACTCTGTGTGTGATTTGAGGCTAGGACGAAGGCTCACCTTCCAGCAGGACAATGACCCCAAACACACTGCTAAAGCAACACTTGAGCGGTTTAAGGGGAAACATGTAAATGTGTTGGAATGGCCTAGTCAAAGCCCAGACCTCAATCCAATAGAAAATCTGTGGTCAGACCTAAAGATTGCTGTTCACAAGTGCAAACCATCCAATTTGAAGGAGCTGGAGCAGTTTTGCAAGGAGGAATGGGCAAAAATCCCAGTGGGAATATTTTGGCAAGCTCATAGAGACTTATCCAAAGCGACTTGTAGCTGTGATAGGTGCATAAGGTTGACTTTAGGGGGGTGAATAGTTATGCGCGTGTCAGAAACCATGAAATCAGACCGAGACAGAAGTGCAGCTAAATCACACGTGTTTAATAATAAAAGTAAAAAGAACAAACAAAGTCAAGACATAGCCAAAGTTCAGTAACCAGAATGGATCGTCAGCCAAGCCAGGAGTCAGGGATCAAAGTAGTGAAACAGCAAGCAGGATCTGTAGCCTGAAGGGATGTCAGCAAAGCCAGTCTATAAACAGGAACGCAGGAGATAGTTACTTGTGATGTCACCAAGGCAAAGGCAGAGCTCCTCTGGACTGGACGGCTCAAGTAGGCAGGACTGACGAGCAGGATCAACAACAGCTGGGTAACTGTGGAGAGAGATGGAAGCTGGCAATTAGCCGACAGCTGAGCGGCCAGCTCAGAGAAGGAAGGGCTGAGCCCAGCCTTGACAGCACATTGACTTTTTCTTTTATTGTGTCCTATTTGTTGTTTGCTTCACAATAAAAAAAAAATCTTCAAAGTTGTGGGCTTGTTCTGTAAATTAAATGATGCAAATCCTCAAACAATCCATCAATAATGTTAATTCTAGTTTGTGAGGCAACAAAACACGAAGGGGGTGAATATTTTTGCAAGACACTGTATAATAATACATTAAACTGTGTGTCCTTTTGTAATATCTTAATAAAAACTTTGTGAAAGAAAGTATGAAAACATCTTCAGTAGTCTTCTCTGTTAAGATAGAAATTTGAGTCAGGTCTTTAACTCAACGAGATGGCAATCAATGTGACTTTGAAAGCCCTTCCCGGGCTAAGAAAAGAAAAACCAATACCAATTGTGGTTGTCACCATGACAGGCTTCTCTCCCTGATATGTTTCTATGGATCTGAGTCATGTCTTCACCACAGTTGTTAGATACTGCTGATACTTATCGTAATTGTTACAGATCATTCTCAGGAGACTTTGTTCTCTGTTTGTACATGGTCCAATAAAAAGTGAAAAGTGGAAGTGCTTATTATGTTTTTTGGCCTAAAGCATCTGATTACAAGTGTTGTTGACCCCAAAAAGATGTGAGTCAGCTCCAATAGCCTATATTTCTAATCTCTTCTTGGTGGATTCTGTTACAGTGTACATCCCTGGTATACAGAACATAAAGGGAGATCTTATTGTATCCCTTTAAATGTCTGCACAGTATATGAAATACTTCTAAAGGTACCAGGTAATGCCCCAGGTAATGATTTGTACTGTCATTTATGGTCTGTTTAAATTTGTGCTTGTGGCATTGCAGCAGAATCTTCTCTGTGGGCTTGTGGAAGGACGTTCTCTCTGCCATCCTTTCACCATTTCATTTTTGCTTCACAGCCAGGGAAAGATGGGGGGACAATGTTTTACCTGAAATATAGTGCAGTAAAAAACTGCTAATGAAGGTGCTCAGTCATGTTGGAACAGAAAGGGGCCATCCCCAAACTGTTCCCACAAAGTTGGGAGAATGAAATTGCCCCAAATGACTTGGTATGCCGACACCTCAAGAGTTCCTTTCACTGGAACTAAGGGTCCAAGCCCAACCCCTGAAAAACAACCCCACACCATAATCCCCCCTCCACCAAATGATTTGGACCAGTGCACAAAGTAAGGTCCATTAAGACATGGATGAGCGGGTTTGGGGTGGAGATACTTGACTGGCCTGCACAGAGTCCTGACCTTAACCCAATAAAACACCTTTGGGATGAATTAGAGCAGAAATTGCGAGCCAGGCCTTCTCATCCACATCACTGCCTGACCTCACAAATGCGCTTCTGGAAGAATGGTCAAACGTTCCCATAGACACACTCCTAAACCTTGTGTACAGCCTTCCCAGAACAGTTAAAGCTGTTCTAGCTGCAAAGGGTGGGAAAAATAAATATTGATCCTTACAGACTTAGGCCGGGATGCCATTAAAATTCATGTGTGTGTAAAGGCTGGCTGTTGACAATATAGTGTATTTATATGCCAAGTTCATAGATACTATGAACCTGAACTCCAGACAAACAACATCATAATGCACAACTGTTTTGTACTGTATGTGAACTGCTTTAACTGGCAAATGATTTTAAACTCTGTACATCCAGTCATTCCTGCCAAATAAACTAGTCAATTTGACCTTTTTACTGGTGCCCCCAACCTGCTTATGCACAATAAATGGATACTAAAAGAGCAACAATGCACCTATGGGGTAATAACACTAATCAATGGGCTCTCTCATTCTTCCTGCAAGTTCCCAGTGTTAGATTCTTGGGTTTGGTTTAAAGTACAGGACTTCCAGTTCTCATATGTGGTATTGACCATTGTTGTAATTGGGTTGGTCTACTTTGTGTAGGATCATAGCTTGTAACAGCTAGCAAGATCCTGGTCATAAATTGAAACCTTTGTGCCAAAGGCAGGCTTTTCAAAATATAGCGGGTTAAACTCTGGTGCCATTGATAAGGTTCTGGTAGGGTGTCAGAAAAAAGTCCTGCCAGCAGCTTCTTTGGAGCGCTTCTAAAGCACCCCTGCCCATTGAAAACAGTGGGGCAGCGATGCTATACCGCCAGCAAAGCGCCACTGCAGCTGTGTTTTGCGGGCAGATTTAACTCCTTTTCAGCCACTAGCGGGGTTTAAAACCGCCTCTGATAGTGGTCGAATAGGGCCGCTAAAACGACGGTAAATCAGCGCTAGGGGCGGCTCAGTGTGAAAGGGGTCTAGTCCAGATGATTTTCGGAATTATGTCCGGGATGACGGACCCCTGCTTTCACCAACTCTAGGCATTGTGGACTCCCTATATTAAGAAGCAGGACACATGCATGAGGCTTTTATTTTATTTTTTGGTTGAATAATGATTTGATTTGGTATATTTTCTATATTTTTGGATGCATAGAATGCACTTTTTGGTGAAGTATTTTATTGGCAGATAGAATGTCTAATTGTATTTGTTTTCTTTTTTAATGCAAATAAAAAAAAAAAAGCATAATAATATTATCAAAAGCCTTTGAAAATGTGTTTGCAATAACTCCGTCAGTATCACCAGCAAAGCAGCTTCATTATTATCCCATTAAAGAAGAAGAGAATGTGCGCTGCATTTCGAGATTGCCTAATTTGCCACATCATGAATGTTAATTCTCTATTACAAACGCTAGTTTAAAAGACCGACCACTTCTGGCTCGTCCTTGCTTCCAAGCATGCATACTTTGGACTTTAGTACGACGGATTGTGTACACACGTTCGGAAAATCCAACAACAGACATTTGTTCGCAGAAAATTGTAAAACCTGCTATCCAAGTACTTGGTGGAGAAACCCTTGTTGGCAAGCACAGAGGTAAGATGTTTTTTGTAGTTGGTTACCAGGTTTGCACACATCTCAGGAGGGATTTTAGCCCATTCTGCTTTACAGATTTTCTCTAAATCCTTAAAGTGTTACCAAAGGTTAGTTTTTTTAAAAATAACAAATGTATCATACTTACCTCCACTGTGCAGTTGGTTAAGCACAGCGTGGCCCCGAAAAGCCCTGTCTTTCAGAACACCCTTGCGGGCACACTCCCGAGTCCTGCTTCTGTATCTATTGACACAGAAAGCAGGACTCGGCCCCTCCCCCCGGTGCTCGCATCATTGGACTTGATTGACAGCAGCGGGAACCAATGGCTGTGCTGCTATCAATCTATTCAATCAGGACACGAGACACCAGCTAGAGCGGGTGTGCTCATCCCCGAGGAGAAAAAGACCGGGTTCAGGTAAGTAAAACGGGGGCACTGGGGGGCTGCAGCATGAGAGAAGGTTTTTCACCTTAATGCATTGAATGCATTAAGGTAAAAAACCATGAGGGTTTATAGGGTTTTGTTCCCTTTGCGGTATGTTTTGGGTCATTGTCATGCTGGAAGACCCATCCACGACCCATTTTCAGTGTTCTACCCTCATTCAAGATTTTACAATACATGCCCCGTCTATTGGCCCCTCAATGCGGCAAAGTCGTCCTGTACCTTTAGCAGAGAATCAGCCCCAAAGCAGAATATTCCCACCTCCGTTCTTGACTATAGAGATGGTGTTCTTAGGGTCATAGGCAACATTTTTCTTACTCCAAACACAGCAAATCAAGTTAATGCCAAAGAGCTCAATTTTGATCTCATCTGACCACAGCACTCTCCCAATCCTTCTTTGAATCATTTGATGTTCATTGGCAAACTTCAGATGGGTCTGAACAATGTTCCTTCTTGAGGAGGGGGACCTTGCAGGCGCTGTAGTATTTCTATCCATGGCGGCATATTGTGTTACCTATGGTTTGTTTGGTGACTGTGGTCCCAACTGCCTTGAGATCATTCACAAGCTCCTCCTGTGTAGTTCCGGGCTGACCCCTCACTTTTCTTATGATCATCCTTGCCCCATGAACAGGGCCAGATTAAGAGCAACATGGGCCTGGTGCTAAGGATTTTGGTGGGCCTTTTTATGAAAATAAATAAAATGAAAACACAAACAATTTTTTGTTGAATTAAATTAAAGAGAGAGAGGGGTGTGAGAGAGTGTTTGAGAGAGAGAGAGAGAGGGGGGGGGGTGATAGCGAGACAGGGGGCTGAAAGAGAGGGGATGAGAGGGAGGGGAAAAGAGAGAGAAAGCGGGTGAATGAGAGAGATGGGGAGGAGAGAGAGGGGGGGTGAGAAAAAGGGAAATAGAGAGAGGGTGAAAGAGAGAGAGGGTGGTAGGAAAAAGGGGGTTGAAGGGGGCGAGAGAGAGAGAATGGGGGATGAAGGGGGTGAGAGAGAGAACAGGGTGAAAGAGAGGGGATGAGAGAGAGAGGGGGTGAAAGAGAGAGAGAGAGAGAGGGGGGTGAGAGTGAGTGGGTGAGTCTGTGGGGGGCACAGCATAGTACATTACACGGGGGGGTAGCACAGTACATTACATGGTTGGCACTACACATTACATGGTGGATACATAGATACAGCACATTTAATGGTGGGCGAAGCACAGCACATTACATGGCAGGCACAGCACATTACACTGTTGACACTGCCCAATACAGCACATTACAAGGTAGGCACAGTAGATTATATGGTGGGCAAAGCACATGACATGGTTGGTACTGCACAACACAGCACATGCACACGGTGGGCACAGGACCTTATATGGTGGGCGCAGCACATGACATGGCGGCACAGCTGAGCACATTACACGGTGGGCACTGCACATTACAAGTGGGCACTGCGCAGCACATTATATGGTGGGCACAGCATATTATATGGTGGGTACTGCACATGGCATGGTGGGCACTGCACATCACATGACAAGGTGGGCACTGCATGACACCACATGATATGGTGGGCACTGCATGACACAGCACAGCACATTACATTGTGAGCACAGCACATTAATTGGTGGACACCGCACATGACATGGTGATTCCTGCATAGCGCATTCCATTGTGGGTACTGCACGGCACATGCCATGGTGGACAATGTACAGCACATTACATGCTGGGTACAGCACATTACATGGTAAGCACTGCATGGCGCAGCACATGACATGGTGGGCACAACACAGCACGACAGGGTGGGCACTGCACAGTAATTTACATGGTGGGCACTGCACATGACACGGTTGGCACTGCATGGCACAGCACATTACATGGAGGGTACCGCGCATTACATGGTGGGCACTGCATGGCACAGCACATGACGTGGTGGGCAATGCAACTGCACATTACATGTTAGGAACTGCACATGACATGGTGGGCACTGCTGAACAGCCCAGCACATTGCACAGTGGGCACAACACACTACATGCTAGGCACAACACATGGCAGGGTGGGCACAGCACATGACATGGTGGGAACTGCACATGACATGGTGGTCACTGCATGGCACATCACATTACATGGTGGGCACTGTACATTACTTGGTGGGATCACTGCATGGCACAGCACATTACATGGTGGGCACTGCACATTACATGGTGGGCACTGCAATGTACAGCACATGACATGGTGGGCACTGCAATGTACAGCACATGACATGGTGGGCACTGCACATTACATAGTGAGCACTGAAATGTACAGAAAATTACATACTGGGCACAGCACATTACATGGGGGGCACTGCAATGCACAGCACATGATATAGTTGGCACAGCACATTACATGGGTGGCACTGCAATGCACAGCACATGACATAGTGGGCACAGCACATTACATGGGGGGCACTGCAATGCACATGACATGACATAGTGGGCAAAGCACATTACATGAGGGCACTGCAATGCACATGACATGGTGGGCACAGCACATTACATGGGGGGCACTGCAATGCACATGACATGACATGGTGGGCAAAGCACATTACATGGGGGCACTGCAATGCACATGACATGGTGGGCACAGCACATTACATGGGGGCACTGCAATGCACATGACATGGTGGGCACAGCACATTACATGGGGGCATTGCAATGCACATGACATGGTGGGCACAGCACATTACATGGGGGGCACTGCAATGCACATGACATGACATGGTGGGCACTGGGCACAAGAGAGCACATTACATGGAGGGAAGCAGCAGTCTTTCCCCTAGCACAATAAAACACCTCCCTAACAAATGTACTAACCTTATCTCAACAACAGCATGTAAGATGTCCTTCCTCCCGGGCTCCTGCTGGTTAGAACATCAGCGCCCCTCCCCCAGACAGCTCCCAGACACAGAGGAGGATCTGTGTGAGTGTAACAGATCCTGTGATAGGAGTCAGGCATCGGCAGAGACAGGACTCGGCTGCACTAACACTTGTCTCCTCCATGTGTGCACAGAGGGCTCCTCTTCCTTCAGGAAGGCACACAGATATTCATAAGCCACTGCCATGGGCCTATATTGAGGGAGGGGCCTGGAGCTGCAGCTCCACCAGCCCCTATGTTAATCCGGCCCTGCCCATGAAGATCCAGACTGAGAGCGATTGATGATTATTTTGTAATTATAGCATTTGCGAATAACCGCAGGTCTACGATCTTGTCCCTGAGGTCCTTTGACAGCTCTTTGGTCTTCCCCATGATGGTGAGGTCTTGTATACATATAACGAGTTGTCGTTAGGAGCATCTTGTTAAATTGACAGGACTAATCTGTGTACCACATGAGCACATACTGTAGCCAGTCTGTGGGCGCCAGAATTATTATGTGTTGGTAGGGGATCAAATACTTATTTTACTCACTGAACTGCAAATCAATTTTTTACATTTGTATCATGTGTTTTTTATGGGTTTTTGGTTGATATGCTGTCTCTATCATTTAAAATACACCTAAGATAACAATTATAGACCCTTCAATTCCTTGTAAGTGAGCAAACTTACAAAATCTGCAGAGGATCCAATATTTATTTTCGGTACTGTATATTGTAAAATATACTATTGTTTGTATTACCTTTACTCGTGTTAAAAAATTAAAACCGTATTAAAGCCAAATGGAAAGATTTATTATTTTGCAGCTTACCAACATTTAGATGTGATGGCCATAGTTACCTTTTTTAGGCTTTATTTCTTCTATTTTCATATGGTGATACAGCCAGTAAGTCTGTTGAAAAAAGGTAAGTACACCACTACAAAGTGGTACTGTGGAGGGAATGTAAGAAATTCCACCTCCTAAATCGTGTATTAGAAAAAAAATAAGGCAGGCATGGACTTTGTAGGCAAAAAATATGTTAAAATATATCATTTTATTAAACTACATAATCATTGAAAAACAATTAATAAAAACATAGGTTCAAATACATCATCGCATCAGGAATATTTGTATAATACAGGCCAGATTGACCCCACAGTAATGTTGTTAGAGCAAATAAATACTTGAGACGTGGTAGGGTCCAGAGAAAGTTGGTATGGATCAAGGCAGGCTAATGTAGCACAACATGTTTCACTAGTGATTGCTTCTTCAGGACCTTGAGTACATATTCTAAATGGATAAAAATACATATTATAATAAATGTCTCCATATGCTTGCAAATCACAATAATACAGTGGCAACCACTCAGGGAAATGTATCACACTTAAAGTATTACTGAACCCAGAACCTGCATTCACTATATCTGGTCTCCTACAGTACTCAGAACATGGAAATGCAAAAGCTTTAGTAAATATAAACTGCTAAATACCTTTTCTCATCAGCAGTATATAGGAGTCTTGTGACTCATATCACTGCCTGCTTAAAGCAGAACTCCAGGCAAAAACTTCTTTCCATGTCCTTGTTGCTGATCTCCTACCTTCCTAGACTATGCTATCCATCTTCTTCTGAGTTCTGTAGTTCCTCTGTAATAGCCTGCTGATTTTCAGATAAAACCATTACTGTCTGGTGATATCCTGTTTGTAGGACCACTGGCCGCTATTCCTCCTGTACTCCTCTGCTCCTGCCAGTACCGCCATCCTCCTCCCCCCCCCGCGCGCGCACGCTGCCCACCCACTTGTCATCTGTCAGTGCAGAGCAGGGATCGTAGGAGAAACAAGCTAGGTGACAGAGCGGAGATCTCGGGCTGTGACAGATCTTGTATATGAACACCGCTCGCCGTAATGTCCCGCCTCCTGGACCAGTGTGCTGTCTATCACAATGCCGGTCGGGACCGGAGGTGGGACATTACGGCGAGCGGTGTTCATGTACAAGATCTGTCACAGCCCGAGATCTCCGCTCTGCTATCTAGCTTGTATCTCCTACGATCCCTGCTCTGCACATATGGGCACTGATGAGACCACACTTATGGGCTCTGAGGAGACTGCACATATGGACACTAATGAGACCGCACATATGGGCAGTGATGAGACTGCACATATGGCCTCTGATGAGACCGCACATTTGGGCACTGATGAGACCGCACATATGGGCACTGATGACACCACACATATGGGCTCTGATGAGACCGCACTTATGGGCTCTGATGAGACCGCACATATGGCCACTGATGAAACCGCAAATATGGCTCTGATGGGACCGCACATTTGGGCACTGATGAGATTGTACTTATGGGCTCTGATGAGACCGCACATATGGGCACTGATGAGACCGCACTTATGGGCACTGATAGGCTGCGCTGATAAGCAGTGGACACTGTCCACTGCCAAATAACTGTAGGAGGGTTTTTCCACCATCCCTGCAAAGTTTGCAGTCATTTTTTTGTCTTATTTTCAGTTTGATGTGTATTATATGTGACATTACATATCACAGAGACCGGTATTGTGGTGATATTGAAGTTTATTGAGATTTCCATACATTAGAGGGTTCCACCATTATTGTGTTATTGATTATTAAGTTAGCGCTGCACTTTTTTGTTTTTTTCTCATGCCGACATTTACTTGTGCTACATGCTAATATAAATCAGCATGGCCCGGCTCTTTCTTTCTGTGGTGGGGCTAGGGATGTGCTCATACATCATACAAGCACTGCCAACCCTCTAAAACATGAGCTAGCCACTCCCATACCAAAAAGGCCTCACTAGACCCCACCAATCTTAACAAACTAAGACCCATCTCTTTACTCCCTTTTGCCTCCAAACTCCTTGAACGTTTAGTCTACAACCGACTGAGCGACCATCTCATTGAGAATAACCTTCTTGATCCCCTTCAGTTTGGATTTCGCCCACAGCACTCCACAGAAACTGCCCTCCTAAAATTAACAAACAACTTACTGTCAATCTCATCGCACCTTCAGTGTCACTTACAACTCCACTTCCTCCTCTCCAACTCCTCTTACCGTTGGGGTCCCCCAAGGTTTTGTTCTTGAACCTCAACTATTCTCGATCTACACGTCCTCCCTGGGTCAGCTGATAGCCTCCCTTGGCTTCCACTACCATTTATATTCTGATGACACCCAAATCTATCTCTCTGCCCCTCAGCTCACCCCATCAATCTCCTCACGCATCACTGATTTACTATCAGACATATCAGCCTGGATATCAAACCACTTCCTCAAACTGAATCTATCTAAAACTGAGCTCTTAATATTTCCTCCCCCACGTGCCCCTTCCCCTGACTTTTCTGTCAAGATCAATGGCACATCTATCAGTCCGTCCCCAAATGCCAGGGTGCTAGGGGTAACCTTAGACTCTGAACTGTCCTTTCAGGCCCACATATAATACCTGTAGAAATCATGTCGCCTTAGCCTCTGCAACATTTCCAGCATACGCCCCTTTTTAACTAATGACACAACCAAGCTTCTAACTCACTCCCTGGTCATCTCTTGCCTCGACTACTGCAACTCCCTCCTCATTGGATTATCTTTACATAGACTAACCTCCTCCAGCCCATAATGAATGCCGCTGCAAGATTCATCCACCTTACCAACCATTCAGTGTCCTCCACCCCTCTCTGTCAATCCCTCCACTGGCTTCCACTTACTCAATGAGTAAAATTCAAAGTACTAACAATAATTTACAAAGCCATCCATAACTCTGCCCCCAGCTACATCACTAACCTAGTCCCAAAATACCAACCAAGCCGCTCTCTTCGGTCCTCCCAAGACTTCCTGCTTTCTAGCTCCCTTGTCACCTCCTACCATGCTCGCCTCCAGGATTTCTCCAGAGCTTCTCCCATCCTCTGGAACTCCCTACCCCAATCTGTCCGGTTGTCCCCTAATCTATCCATCTTTAGACGATCCCTGAAAACTCTTCTCTTTAAAGAAGTCTATCCTGCTTCTAACTAACATTGTTTTACTTCCTCCATCAGCTCAGCCCCCCCACAGCTATTACCCTTTGTATCAATTGACCCTTCCTTTTTAGATTGTAAGCTCTAATGAGCAGGGCCCTCTGATTCCTCTTGTACCAAATTGTAATGTAACTATAATGTCTGCCTTTTTTTTGTTAGGCACTGCGCAAACTGTTGGCGCTATAAAAAACCTGTATAATAATAGAACAAACGTAGTCAAAACATAGTCAGTACGGTAACCGGAACAGATAGTCAGCCAAGCCAGAGGGTCAGGGATTAGTGTATTGGAACAGCAAGCAGGATCTGGAGCCAGAAGGGATGTCAGCCAAGCAAATCTTTAAACAGGAACGCAGGAGTCTCTGTGATGCTGACCAAGGTGAAGGCAGAGATCCTCTGGCTGGACGGCTTAAGTAGGCAGGACTGACGAGCAGGATATCATCAACAGATGAGTAGCTGTGGAGAGATAGAAACTGGCAATTAGCCGACAGCTGAGCGGCCAGCTCAGAGAAGGAAGGGCTGAGCCCAGCCCTGACAGTACCCCCTCCTCAACGACCCCTCCTCGGAGGACCACCAGGCTTGAGGGGAAAACGTCTATGGAAATCACGGAGGAGAACAAGGGCATGTACATCGAGGATGAGACCCAAGAGTGTTCCTCCGGACCATACCCCTTCCAATACACCAGGTACTGTATGCGCCCACAGAACCTACAGGAGTCAACAATGGACTGTACTTCATATTCCTCATGGTTCTCAACCTGTACAGGTTGAGGACGTGGCACCGAGGTGGTAAAGCGGTTGCAGACCAAAGGTTTTAATAAGGAGACATGAAATACATTTGAGATATGCATATTAGATGGAAGATCTAATGTGTAAGCCACTGGGTTAATCCTACAAAGAATACGGAAAAGCCCAATAAACGGAGGTGCGAGCTTCAGTAAAGGAACACAAAGTCGGAGGTTGCGAGATGGCAGCCAAACCCTGTCCCCAACCTGGTAGGAAGGCGCAGGCAGGCGTCAGGCGGTCAGCATGGAGTCTGTACCTATCATTAGCATGTTGCAAAGTACTATTTCTAATCTACTTCAGGTAGTGTATTTAATATATATATACACAGTCAGTCTAGTATATATATATACATATACACTCTGCATCCAGTCAGTGTAGCCTAGAGATCTACATTCTACAGTGCATTCTGTGGTGTACTATTTCTAATCTACTTCAGGCAGTGTATTTGATATATATATATACAGTCAGTCTAATATATATATATATATATATATATATATATATATATATATATATATATATATATATATATATATATATATATACTCTGCATCCAGTCAGTGTAGCCTAGATCTACATTCTACAGTGCATTCCGTGGTGTACTATTTCTAATCTACTTCAGGCAGTGTATTTGATATATATATATATATATATATATATATATATATATATATATATATATATACAGTCAGTCTAGTGTATGTATGTATATATATATATATATATATATATATATATATATATATACACTCTGCAGCATCCAGTGTAGTGTATATCTACAGTGCAGCTGCAGTGCAGTTGCTACTACTTTTCTGGTTGTGTACACATTACACAGTACAGTGCAACCGTAGTGCAGTTGCTACTACTTTTCTGGTGGTGTACACAGCACACAATACAGTGCAACTGTAGTGCAGTTGGTAATGCTTTTCTGGTGGCGTACACATTACACAATACAGTGCAACCATGGTGCAGTTACTACTTTTCTGGTGGTGTACACATTACACAATACAGTGCAACCGTAGTGCAGTTACTACTTTTTTGGTGGTGTACACATTACACAATACAGTGCAGCTGTAGTGCAGTTGCTACTACTTTTCTGGTGGTGTACACATTACACAATACAGTGCAGTGTGGTGCAGTTGCTATTACTTTTCTGGTGGTGTACACAGAACACAATACAATGCAACTGTAGTGCAGTTGCTACTACTTTTCTAGTGGTATACATAGTACACAATACAATGCAGTGTGGTGTTGCCAAACAAAATATACATCATGTCCGGAAGGCCATCAAGGAGAGGCAGACACTCACAGGCCACTAAAAAAGGGCAAGCAGGCTCTGTGTCTACAGGCAACAGTGCTAGTCGTGGACAAGGTGCATCCTCTGCAGGTGGCCGTTGGGCACGCTTGTCCTTTTTTTCTGCTGCTGGGGCAGGGGCAGAAAAATTGGGCCTTTGGTGGTGGTGGTGCCACAACACTGTAACCCCTCACAGATACTTTTGTTGGGCGCAGGAATGGGCCCTGCTGTGAAATATTAGATCAAAAATTGTAATTACATGCCCCTGTTAAACAGGGACAGAAAAATTGGGCCTTAGGCAGTGGTGGTGGTGCCCTAAACCAAAAATATTGGAAGCTAGCATCATTAAAATTGTGGAGGAATAGGATAGTCACCATAGGCAGTCTTCAAGGGATCCCAGATCAAAAGCAAATTCAATCAGTTACATTAGCATTAGGTGCTTGATAGCTGCTGATCCAAGACTGATTCATTTTTATGAATGTGAGCCTATCAAAAGAGTCTGTGGACAGGCACACTCTTTGATCCGTTACAAACCCTTCAGCAGTACTGAATGTGCATTCAGAAAGCATGCTGGATGCAGGACAGGCCAGTAGCTCAATTGTATATTGAGCAAGTTCTGGCCAGTGGTCCATCCTCAAGACCCAGTCTGCTCTTGCCCCTAGATATTCATGCACCATGTAATGCAGACGCTGGCGATGGTTGCTTGAACCGATCAAATCTTGGCGCTGAGGACTGAAAAATTGTCTAAAGGCATCGGTCAGCCGGCCACCTTCTCCACCGCTCTTCCTCTGACTGAATGAAGCCTCAGCAACATGTTGTCCAGCACCAGGGAATTATAACCTCGCTGGGTCTGGAAATGCATTGCACAAACCTTTCTTCAAGGCCTCCTGAAGATGTTTAATCTTCTGCTCCCTCTGCGAAAGGCAGGATGAGTTCTGCAACCTTACCCTTGTAACGTGGATCAAGAAGGGTTGCCAGCCAGTAATGTTCCCTCTCTTTGATACCACAAATCCTGGGGTCCTTACGCTGCATGGCCTCCCTGATTCTGCAAAGCCTGCGAAAGTTTGCAGAGGCATTCGACCTCTGGGTCACTAAGGATCACAAGATACGTAACAACCTCCTCCCAGCCACTTACAACTCCTTGGTTTCTGGGGACTAAAAACCATCCCTTGAAGACTGCTGCTGAGTGTTATCCTCTACTGACACAATCCTCCTTCTCCTCCTCCTCTTCTTCCTGTGTGTTTGGCGGGCCCGCAGGAATAATATCTGGATAAAGGGGACCTTGAGAGGTAAGGAAGTCCTCCTCTTCCTCCGGCTGTTCTGCCTCAAGTGCCCTGTCAATTATTCCATGAAGCGTGTGCTCCAATGGGAAGACAAAAGGGACAGTATCACTGATGCATGCATTGTCGCTGCTCACCATCCTCGTGGCATCCTCAAATGGTGACAGGACAGTGCATGCATCCTTGATCAGTAGCCACTGGCGTGGGGAAAAGAAACCAAGCTCCCCTGACCCCGTCCTGGTGCCATATTCACACAGGTACTCATTGATGGCCCTCTGCTGCGTGTGCAACAGCTGCAGCATTGCCAACGCTGAGTTCCACCTGGTGGACATGTCACAAATGAGGCGGTTGGTGGGCAGGTTGCATTCCCTTTGAATGTCAGACAGCCATGCACTGGCATTGTATGACTGGCGGAAATGACCACAGACTTTTCTGGCATGCCTCAGGAGTTCTTGTACGCCTGGGTACCTGCTCAAGAAACGCTGCATCACCAAATTCAGGACGTGTGCCAAACATGAAACATGGGTCAAGTGTCCCTGTCGGAGGGCGGAGAGAAGGTTGGTGCCATTGTCGCATACAACCATTCCTGGCTGAAGCTGGCGTGGCGTCAACCACCTCTGAGCTTGCCCCTGCAGAGCTGACAGAATCTCTGCCCCAGTTTGGCTCCTGTCCCCTAAGCAGTAGTTTAACCTTAAACTACATAGAGGGTTCTTTACTGTAAGAGCGGCAAGGATGTGGAATTCCCTTCCACAGGCGGTGGTCTCAGCGGGGGGCATCGATAGTTTCAAGAAACTATTATATAAGCACCTGAACGACCGCAACATACAGGGATATACAATGTAATACTGACATATAATCACACACATAGTTTGGACTTGATGGACTTGTGTCTTTTTTCAACCTCACCTACTATGTAACTATGTAACTCATGCACCGCATGGCATTTTTTTGCCTGAGTGCTTGCGTAGCCCCTTGAACGCGTATGGAGCACCACTGGTTCAGAGGAAAAATCTGCAGAAGAGGCCATAGAGGAAGAAGAAGAGGAGGGGGTGGAGGAGAGAGCTGTGGCAGAATTGTCACTAGCATTTTGGAGGCGTGGTGGCGGAACAAGCTCCAACAATACTGAACCTTGTCCTGCATCCTTCCCAGCTGCCAGCAGAGTTACCCAGTGCGCCGTGAAGGAAAGGTAACTTCCCTGTCCATGCCTGCTAGACCATGAGTAAGTGGTAATATGCACCTTACTGCTGACCGCCCTGTCCAACGAGGCCAAAACATTGCCTTCCATATGCCGGTAGAGAGCCGCAATGGCCTTCCGTGAAAAGAAGTGGCATTTTGGAACCTGCCACTGAGTTACAGCACATTCCACAAATTCACGAAAGTGGGCAGACTCTACTAGCTGAAAAGGCAGCCGTTGCAGTGCTAGCAATTTAGCAAAGCTAGCATTCAGACGCTGAGCATGTGGATGGCTGGGACCGAATTTCTTTTTATGGTTTAGCAACTGGGGTAGGGAAATTTGCCTGCTAAAATCAGATGGTGGTGTACTGCTAGAAGATTGACACCTATTGCTATATCTTCATTACAAATAATGGGATCCAAACCTCATTGTTTTACACATACTCACTTCAAAGGATCTCATGCTGGGACATGCAATGAAGGGAGGCCAACCCGTAATCAATATTTAACTTCCCGGGAAACTTCAAGTTAATCTCCTTCTCAGAATAGTCACAAGTATTTGCATTAAAGGGGGCTGACTTATGCAAAGTATAGGGATTGTAGATGTAGCCAGTCCTTAACCAGGAATAGGGAAGCTCACCAATCAGAGCCACGCTGTCAGGGACGTACTTCCCATTCCAGAAGGCGTGCGCCTATGCGCATGCGCGAATCATGGACTTTGCACACGAATGTGCGCACGCTTTGGCGCCCAATAGTCCACAAAAGATGCTTAATGGTGCTGCCCCTTGCGGTTTGTTTCCTGTGATCCTGATTTTTACCAGTACTCTGTTCCTGTGTTGACCCGGCTTCCTGACCCTGCTTATGTCTCCAATCCTGACCTCGGTTCGTTTGACCCTGCTCTGTTACCTGCCTGATTGCCTGTTGCCAAGACCCAGCCTGGACTCTGACTATTCTCTGCCTGCCATTTCTGCTGTGTTCCCTGATGTGTATGACCCGGCTAGTCTGACTCCGCTTCTGCCTGCTGACCTGCATCCGCTGCTCTGCAAACCTGCATCCGCTGACCTGCATCTGCTGCTCTGCCAACCTGCATCTGCTGATCTGCATCCACTGCTCTGCAAACCTGCATCTGCTGACCTGCATCCGCTACTCTACAAACCTGCATCTGCTGACCTGCAAACCTGCATTTGCTGACCTGCATTCGCTGCTCTGCAAACCTGCATCCGCTGCTCTGCAAACCTGCATCTGCTGACCTGCATCCGCTGCTCTGCAAACCTGCATCTGCTGACCTGCATCCGCTGCTCTGCAACCTGCACCTGCTAACCTGCATCCACTATCCTACTAGCCTGCATCTGCTGACCTGCAATCACCACTCCAGCTTCCACGCGAGGAGACCACTGCAAGAAGTAAGGACTCAGGCACCTTTACCTCACTGTGCTCTTACCGCCACTGTTCCCACTCCAGTGGTCTCCGAGCCAGGGTGGTACGGGAGGTCACCCTCCACACGTCAGGCTCACATCCAAGGTACGTTACACACGCTATACCAACCAATGAGGCATCAGCCTGTAATGATATACACAGACTAGATGGGAGGGAAACACACACTTTTATGGGACCGCAGCCATCAGAATGGAACCTTGGTGCAAAGGGTAGCTATGGGAAAGGTTTGCATTTTACTTGTAACTAAATATGTTTGTAGATTAATGTTTTAAGGAATATACTCTGTATCCCTTCATGTAATTCTCCTATTTTAACCTAATATTTTCTTCCTTGGTGTGTAGACTATAGATAGATGGTTGTGTATTAGATAGACTTTCAACTACTCACCAATAAATGTTGTTATTGTGTTAAAGCTTTCACTCATGGTCAAAGAACTCTCATTTAACTGTCAGGGCTGGCTTCTCTGAGCTGGCAGCTCAGCTGTCGGCTAATTGCCAGCTCTCATCTCTCTCCACAGTTAACCAGCTGTTGTGAATCTGCTCGTTAGTCCCGCCTACTTTAAGATCTCCAGCTCACTTCATTCCTGCTTTCACCTTGGTCACATCACAAGAAACCATCTCCTGCGTTCCTGTTTAAAGACTGGCTTTGCTGACATCCCTTCTGGCTCCTTATCCTACTTGCTGTTCCTCTACTTGGATCCCTGACTTCTGGCTTGGCTGATTAACCGATCTAGTTACTGAACTCTGGCTTGGCTGATTACCCGATCTGGTTACTGAACTCTGGTTTGGCTGACTACCCGAGCCGATTACTGGACTCTGGCTATGCTTTGACTATGCTTACTCTATTTACCTTTTTATTTTTATTAATAAACAAGTGTGATTTTACTGTACTTCTGTCTCAGTCTGGTTCATGGTTTCTGATAGTAGGCGAAGGCCATGAATTCAGAAGATACAGTCAATCCACTTGTTGGTAATATTTTTTCCAGATTGGATGAGCAAGATCACCACATGGATCAGTTTGCTATGGCGTTACAAACTCTCCTGAGTCACATGGCTCACCTGGAATCCCCCACTGTGGCTGCTCCGGTACAACCTGAGTTGCAGGCCGTCCCTGCTGCTGCCCCAGTCTCTGTGCAGGCATCCGCCTCAAGTATTACTTCTATAAGAGGTATTTCTGGTTCCGCTCCGCTTCCCCAGCGATTTGGGGGCGATCCAGTTCAATGCAGAGGGTTTCTCAACCAAGTTGAGATATACTTTGAGATGCTGCCCCAGTCGTTTCCCACGGACAGAAGCAAAGTAGGGTTTGTGATATCTTTGCTTTCCGAGAGAGCCTTGGCCTGGGCAAACCCTCTATAGGAGACGCAAAAACCTGTTGTCTTGAGTTACCCTGAGTTTGTGGCCTCCTTTAAACGGTAAAAAAAAAAAAGAAGAAAGAATTTTTCCACGCTAAGGAATAAGTACCAGCTCAAGGGTTGGAACTGATTTATGGAACTGCTGCCTCTACCAGTTACTACCACTAGGTGGAGTAAATGAAAAAGTGAAAGAAACCAAAGTAGATATGACGCTTTTCAGTTAATATATATGTTCCTAATAGCAGGTGTTATTGTTTGGAGGATTAAAAAATGGTGCTAGTAGACCCACTGCCACTACCAATTAGTGGGAAAGGTCAGTGAGAGAAAAAAAATGATAAAATACAGGTAATGCTGCTCGTAAGTGCTATTAGTTAAGCCCCAATGAAGGGTGAAAAAATGTCTACTTACAACATCTAAATCTCCCAATTTATCCTGTGAACATGATTGTGAAAAATATGTTATAAATAAAACCGATGTGATGTTTCTAATGTGTTGAATAAAAAGTAAAGTGTATATAATACAAAACCATGAAGTGAAAAGGTGGTGTTTAGATATGATTAAGTACTTTACACATTGAAAACATATTCACCTTTCTCTACTTATCACCATAAAAATACAATCTAAAACAAATGATAATGTGAAAAAAATATATATATAAAGCTGGATAGATCCCCCAGCATAGAAAACTTCCAATTTGTCAGTAATAGCTAATCTGTCACAATGGTGCAAAGATATATGAGATCAATAAAGTGCTAATTGTGCCATTGAAAAACCACTGCTAATCTTATGCTCTTAATAAAAACGATAATCCAAAAAACATTTGAAATCAATAAAGTGCTATTGTGCAAGTGAAAAAGTCCATTTTCTAATCGAATAAACTTCTCAATGGGTGATCACACCGTGCATGCCTTATTTGTGCTCCTATTACGGCTGCACGCACCAGATCCTTCTCCCCTTCCTGGGGTCTAAGGCATCCACAGTATGTGCCACTGTGTAGCAATATAGGGTTTAAAACCTTCCTTATTGTTGGTTACGAGGAGATTCCATCATATATTGAACATCATGAAAAGAGAGAGGGAGCCCAATAGTGTAATACTGTAGCAAACTGTTTATTGCACAAACACATGGAAAGGTACTCACATTCAATGGGAATAATACAAGCATATGCTGCTGACACCAGCGCCTGTAGCCGCAAATGATGCAAGGCCGTATCCCGACTCCGCCCTACGCGTTTCATCACTCTGACGTCATCTGGAGCTCGCATAGGCTGTAGATTATATGAGGTTTGTAGAACTTGTTTGATATTGAAAACCTGACTGCGGTTATACAAAAAAAAGGGTAAGAACTCAAATGCCAAAGGAAGGTGGATGCAATGCCATCCATCCTGGCCTGCATAGAATTTTTGTTTGATTGTTAGACATTCAGTCTCTTATATAGCTAAAGTGAGGCTAATGGGATGATTGTAGGCAGGTGCAGAACTCCCCCACTTCCCCCATGATTGGCATGATTAATGTCATGTCTATTGTCCGAGGGCCGTTTGTGAGCTCCGAGGGGTGTGGCCATGCCTGTCCCCCCCTCCCGGGGGTGGAGTTCGGCCCCTTGGGCTTCCCGGCAGGGTGGGGGTATGTGGACTTCTTCCATGTGCCCCTCTTTTTGCTCTAGTCGGCGCCTGTTCCCTGTCGCCGAGGTGAGCTTCACCCTGCCGGCGGCATCCCGTGTTCATCTCCGGACTGGGGATGACGAAGTGCGCGTGCGCGAGGCATATTTTTCACAATCATGTTCACAGGATAAATTGGGAGATTTAGATATTTTAAGTAGACATTTTTTCACCCTTCATTGGGGCTTAACTAATAGCACTTACCAGCAGCATTACCTGTATTTTTTTCTCTCACTGAACTTTCCCACTAATTGATAGTGGCAGTGGGTCTACTAGCACCATTTTTTAATCCTCCAAACAATAACACCTGCTATTAGGAACATATAGATTAACTAAACAGCGCCATATCTACTTTGGTTTCTTTCACTCCTTTAAAGGGTATTTGATGTTCCCGCACGCTCCGCTTCTGCTGCCAAGTGCCTCGTGTCCATCACACAGAGTACGAGAACTGTTGCCGACTATGCCATTGAGTTCCGTACTCTGGAAGCAGAGGTTGCTTGGAACAATGAGGCCCTCATTCTTGGTCTCTCAGATTCCATCAAGGATGAGATAGCAGCCCGAGATATACCCACTGAGCTGGAGAGCTTGATCTTGTTTGCCATCCTCATTGACTCCAGACCCAGAGAAAGACTTTCTTTTAAGGAGCACTTGCGGAAGCCTCCTGTACATTTGCCTCCAAGCTTTGCAGAACCGCCAGCTCTAAAGAAGGATACCTCTTCAAACTGCCGATGTTTATGTACATGAGCAGGTCGGTAAGTTTTAAGGGCCTGTCTAAATTGGTCCTTTAGGGATTGAAAGACGCCTATTGCAGCGACTGCAGGCTGAGTAACGGCACCTACCATGGAAAAAGTAGATTTTAACAGGGATTCCAACTTTTTATCTGTTGGATCCTTAAGCATTTGTGCATTGCCTACAGGACAAGTTAGGCTACTATGTACACTGCAAATCGCAGCGTCAACTGCTGGTACTTTCCATTTTTTGGAGAATTTCTTCTCCAGGGGAGAAGAGAATTGAATATCTCTTAGGAAGGAAAAAATGCTTATCCGGGTGATCCCATTCAGCAAAAATAAGCTGTTCTAATAATGCACGGACAGGAAACGCATGCGAAGGCTGAGAAGGTTTTAAGGAACCCAAGTAAGAAACCAAACTTTCAGGAGACTCTGTAAGGGGTAGCATGAAAGTAGAACGCACCATCTCCGTAAGAAATTGTATCAGCAATTTCTCAGATTGTGAGGCTGAAAAAGGTTTATCTACCGTTGTTTCCTCCGTAGAGGAATCATCGGTTTGTTTTTCCTCCTGATCACCTGAATGAATGAATGAATGATATGTATAGCGCTGCCTATGCGAACTGAATCGCCTCAGGGCGCTCAATCTCTCTTGTTTTGTCCAGCTCCTTAGAAGAGGTAGGTCTTGACTTTCTTCCTGAAGGCCTGATGGTTTTCTTCCATGCGGATGTGGGTAGGTAGAGCGTTCCATAGCCATGGTCCTTGGACTGCGAATCTTCGTTCTCCTTTTGTTTTGTAGCGGGTTTTTGGAATAAGGAGGAGGTTTTGGTTTGAAGATCGAAGACTGCGATTGGGTGTATAGTGCTTTATTTACTCGCATAAGTATTGAGGAGCGTTTCCTTGTATACATTTGTGGGTGAGGCAGAGGGTCTTGAAATTGATTTGGTTCTTTACAGATAGCCAATGTAGGCTCCTTAGGGAAGGGGAGATGGATTCCCAGGGTTTTTTTCCTGTTAACAGTCTTGCCGCCGTGTTTTGGATGAGTTGCAAGCGAGCAAGCTGATATTGGGGTAGTCCTATGTAGAGGGAGTTTGCGTAGTCAAGTCTGGAATTGATAATTGTTCCAACTACTGCTGCTTTGTCCTCTTCTGGGACGAAGGGGATGAGTCTATGTAGCAGGCGGAGGAGATGGTGAGATTGGCTGACTACTGATCCTATTTGTGCATCCATAGACATTTCTGAGTCAAAAATGACTCCGAGACTCTTGGCTTTGGTGCTTGGAGAGATGGTCTGTCCGAAGATGGTGGGTGGTGTCCATGGGGTCTTAGTTTTGGAATTTTGATTTGCATGTAGGAGAAGAAGCTCTGTTTTTGATTTGTTGAGTTTAAGAAAGCTAGTGGTCATCCAGTCGTCTATCAAAGTGAGGCATTTTTCTAGTTGTTGATGATGGTCTTTTTCTCCAGGGATGCAAAGGTAGAGTTGGGTATCATCAGCGTATGAGTGGAAGCAGAGGTCCAATTTTCTGATGATTTTGAGGAGTGGGCGGATGTAGATGTTGAAGAGTACTGGTGACAATGGTGAACCTTGAGGGACTCCGCAAGAGATTGCCCGGTTTTCAGAGGTGAAAGCTCCTAGTTTCACTGTCTGAGAGCGATTTTCTAAGAAGGATGCGAACCATTGTAGATCTGGATCAGTGACTCCTGCTACTTCTGTGAGGCGGATGAGTAGAGTATTGTGGTCCACTGTATCGAATGCCGCACTGAGGTCCAGCAGTACCAGGAGACATGATTCTCCATCATCAGCTGCTTCGAGGGCGTTGTCCCATATTTTGAGCAGTGCCGTTTCTGTGCCATGGCCTGCGCGGAAGCCTGATTGCAGAGGGTCTAGAAGTTTGTGCATGTCCAGGTGGTGTTGAAGCTTTTGTACTACTGCTTTCTCCATAATCTTGGAGATGGTGTTGAGGCTTGTTATTGGTCTGCGATAGTTAGGGTCCTTAGGGTCGAGGTTGGGTTTCTTTAGGAGGGGTTTGACGATGCCATGTTTGAGGGCAGTTGGAACAGTCCTTTCTTTGAACGTCTGGTTGATGAGGTGTGTTATAGTGGGAGCCAAGATGTCGGAACATTCTTTCAGGAGTTTTGTGGGAATTATGTCGTTTGGTGATGTGCTGTCTCTGAGGCTTCTGATGATGTTTTTGGTGGTGTCAGTGGTGATTGGGAAAAGTGAGAATTTCGGGGCTTGTGTGATGATCGTATTGATTTTTTCTTTTTGCTTTGGTTGAATGAGATTGGTTGTTTTTTTCTGTTGGATTGTTTTCTGGATGTTGTCGATTTTATCGATAAAGAAATCCGATAATTCATTGCAGAATTCTTGGGTTTCATTTCCTGGGAGCTGTAGACAGGTAGGGTTCATTGTCTTGGTGACTATTTTGAGGAGTTCCCGAGGGCGGTTTAAGGCTGATGAGATGGTGTTTGAGAAATGTTCCTTTTTTGCTTTGAAGATTGCTTTGTGATATTTAAGGCTCTGTTTCCCATGATGTACGATAAAGAAAGGGATTGTTCTCTCAGTTTCTGAAACACACGACAGACATCTGTGTGGTGGCTCTCCAGGGACTTGGAAAATATGAGGATATCATGGAGATAAACCACCACATATAACTGCAACAAATCTCGGAGGACATCGTTAATAAATTCCTGGAAAACTACCGGGCCGTTACAAAGGCCAAACGGCATTACGAGGTACTCATAATGGCCTGTTCTGGTATTAAATGCAGTTTTCCACTTGTCACCCTCCTTAATCCTCATGAGATTGTATGCTCCTCTCAAATGAAGCTTTGTGAAAACCGTTGCTCCCTTGAGGCGGTCAAATAACTCTGTAATCAACGGAATCAGATAGGCATTCTTAATCGTGAAACGATTGAGACCCCTATAATCAATACAAGGTCTCAGTTCACCACTCTTCTTCTTCACAAAGAAGAAACCAGCACCAGCAGGAGATAAGGATTTGCGGATGAAACTTCGAGAAAGTGCGTCTGCCACATACTCCTCCATGGCCTTATCCTCCAAGACCGACAAAGGGTAAACCCGACCACGAGGGGGTATGGCACCAGGTTGAAGGTCAATTGCGCAATCATAAGTGTGGAGGCAAACTACCGGCTTGACTTTTGTCAAAGACATCGCTAAAATCGCAGTACTCCTCCGGCAGGGAGGAGAGTGAAGGGGTGCACAGGAACTTGGCTACCTTCTGGAAGCATGTCTTACTGCATTGTGGCGACCAGGAGAGAACCTCAGCAGGGAGCCAATCACAAGAGGGGTTGTGCTGCTGTAACCAAGGATAACCAATAACCAGCAGAAACTTAGGTGAGGAAATAACTTGGAATTGGATTATCTCATGATGAAGAACCCCTATGGCCATGGACAACGGAACAGTCTCATGAGTCACATGGGAAGGCTGTAGAGGTCTCCCGTCAAGAGCCTCAATGGCAAGTGGAGTGTCAGGCAGCTGTAGCGGAATCGAGTGCTTCGATACAAAGGCAGCATCGATTAGAGTCTGTATCTCAATGGACGACTCAGCCCAAGAAAGGGTGACGGAAACCAAGGGCTTATCCTTCTGGATAACTGGGGACGAGACAACGCCACCTAAGGTCTGGCCAAGGCTCTCTCAGAAAGCAAAGATATCGCAAAACCTACTTTTCTTCTGTCCGTGGGAAACGCCTGGGGCAGGATCTCAAAGTATATCTCAACCTGGTTGAGAAACCCTCTGCATCGGACTGGATCGCCCCCAAATCGCTGGGGAAGCAGAGCAGAACCAGACATACCTCTTATAGAAGTAATACTTGAGGCGGATGCCTGCACAGAGACAGGAGCAGCAGCAGGGACAGCCTGCAACACAGGTTGTACTGGAGCAGCCACAGTGGAAGATTCCAGGTGATCCGTGCGACTCAGGAGCATTTGTATTGCCATTGCAAACTGATCCATGCGGTGATCCTGCTCATCCAATCTAGAAAAAATATTACCGACAAGTGGATTGACTGTATCTTCTGAATGAATGGCCTTCGCCTACTGTCAGAAACCATGAAATCAGACTGAGACAGAAGTACAGTTAAATCACACTTGTTTAATAATAAAAGTAAAATAGAACAAACATAATCAAAACATAGCCAAAGTCTGGTAACCGGAACGGATAGTTAGCCAAGCCAGAAGATCGGGGATCAGTGTAGTGGAACAGCAAGCAGGATCTGGAGCCAGAAGGGATGTCAGCCAAGCAAGTCTTTAAACAGGAACGCAGGAGATAGTCTCTGTGATGTTAAACAAGGCGAAGGCAGAGATCCTCTGGGCTGGATGACTTAAGTAGGCAGGACTGACAAGCAGGATATCATCAACAGGTGAGTAGCTGTGGAGGGATAGAAGCTGGCAATTAACTGACAGTTGAGCAGCCATCTCAGAGAAGGAAGGGCTGAGCCCAGCCCTGACAGCACCAAACTGAGCATGTGCAAGCTGACTCCTAATGCTCTGTTCTTTCGAGACATGGGTTTGAATCAGTTAAAGAAGAGAAGGATCAGAGAAGACAGCCTTTTTACACAATGCAGAGGAGTAACCCCTTAGGTTCCACAGTGAATACAACAAGCATGCTTTACTGCATATACACACTGATTTTACTGTTGTGGGTTTAGTAAAACTTTATTGCAAAATACCATAAATTCTCAAAGCATTAGGCATCAGTCGACAACACTGAGAGAGTTTCCAGGTGGACATGGGTTGTTTTTCAACAGAAAAGCTCTCTTGCAGTTACAGGGATGAGACAAACCATTTACCACTGACATGGGTGCTTACAATGATCAGCATTTATTTATTCATGAAAGACCTGTATCCCAAAAAGGAAAAAAAATGTTTGCTATAAGCGATTATGAAGTATTAGCTGGAGATCAACTTCATAGTGTTAGTGTATCTAAATCTGCTGCTAATATATCTAATAGCCCCCCCCCCCCGACTGACAATGCTGCTGTACAAATCTGCCCCTTATGCTCGTTTATCCAGAGTGGTATCTGTATAATACAGGAGTGTGTTACTGGCCAGGTCACCAGGTGGAAATAGAGGGGAAAAGCCAAAAAATAAAAATGAAGGCAGCCACAACATCTAAAGATTTGTAAGCTCCAATATATGTTTGGTTTTGGGTTTAATACCGCTTTAACCATTTCCCGCCCAGCCTATTGTCAATTGACGGCTGTGCAGGACATTCCTCAATCCAGGTGGACATCATATGATGGCCTCCTGATTCACGTCTCGTGCGCAGGTGCGGTGCGATCTGTCAGACTACTGGTGCTATGTGATCGCTGTGACCAATCACAGCAGATCAATTTACAATAGTGTACAATTGTGTTGCTAGCTGTGATTGGTCACACTGATCACATGGTACAGACAGGCCAATCACAGCCCATTTGTAGCATGTGATTTGATGTGACCAATCACTGCTAATCACAACAAAACGTACTAAGGCCCGGTTCACACTGGTGCGACATGCGTTTCGACCTTGAGAGCACATGTTGCATGACATGTAAAAATCAATTTTTCCCTATGAAAGCTGTCTTGACCCTTAACTGGTGTTGTTCTGACTTTGGAAAAGGCTCCTGCACTACTTTGGTCCGACCTCTGGCTGATTTCAGCCCATAGAATTGAATGGAAGTTGCATCCAAATTGAGTCCTCATCTTAACCAGTTACGGTCCGCCCGCCGTCGTTTTACGTTGCTACTTTGAAGAGGAATACTGTGGTTATGGCAGCAGCTAGCTACCATAACCATGGTATCCTCTTCTTCAGTGGGCAGTCCGCTTCAAGATAAAAGTTGTCTTTGCAGCAGATTCGCTGTGAGATCACTTTTATCGGCAGCGGGAGAGGGGCCCCTCTCCCGCCGCTCTCCTGTGCCCTCCGCCGCTTACCGGAGCCGTCGGCAGCAGTGGAGGCAATCGTGTCCTGTCCCTAGCTTGGCATGGAGATGAGTGAGGGGAAGATGGCCCCCACCTGTCTTCAAACCACTGCAGGGCGGAAGCACTTCCGCCATAGCTCTTAAAGGGACATATTTATTTATTATTATTATTTTTTTTCAAATGACATAAAAATTGTTTTTGTTTTATTGCATTTTAGTGTAAATATGAGATCTGAGGTCTTTTTGACCCCAAGATCTCATATTTAAGAGATCCTGTCATGCATTTTTTTTATTACAAGGGATGTTTACATTCCTTGTAATAGGAATAAAAGTGACACAATTTTTTTTGTAAAGAACAGTGTAAAAAAATAAAATAAAAGGCAAAATAAATAAGAAAAAAAAGTAAAAATGTTTTAAACACGCTCCATCCCACTGAGCAGGTGGTATAGCTGCACATCTTGGAAAAATGCCTCCAGGTCATGCAAAGTCTTTGGTTGTCTTGCATGAACCGCAGGTTTGAGATCACCCCAGAGTCGTTTGATGATATTAAAGTCCGGAGACTGTGATGGCCACTTCAGAAACTTCACCTTTTTCTGCTGTAACCACTGGAGGGTCAACTTGGCCTTGTGCTTAGTGGCATTGTCATGTTGGAAAGTCCAAGAGTGTCCCAGGCGCAGCTTTCATGCAGAAGAATGCAAATTGTCTGCCAGTATTTTCTGATAACATGCTGCATTCATCTTGCTATAAATTTTCACAAGATTCCCTGTGCCTTTAGAACTCACATCCCCAAATCATCAGTGAGCCACTAACATGCTTCACAGTGGAGATGGTATTCTTGTCGCTGTTGACCCCTCTCCAAACATAGCGCTTATGGTTGTCACTCCAGATTACAGTGTGCTAGAAGCTGGGAGGCGTGTCAAGGTATTGTCGGGCATTTTGTAACCAGGTTTTTTTGTGGCATTGGCGCAGTAAGGGCTTCTTTCTCTTGCATAATCTAGTGGAAAGTGCCTGGCTCTTTGTCGTGTCTTTTGGGCCTGCTAATGCTCCCTTCTCCCCCTCATCCCCATGGATGCATATTATTCATTTCTTATGGTCTTCTTATGGTCTTTTTGTCTTCCTCAAGGGCCATTAGCACCAATTCTTTTAAGGTGCTGCTTATGTAACCAGAATCACTGTTACTGTAATGCCCAGGCCTTATAATGCATTATTATGGTCGACATTTCCTGAATGCAGTTCCTTTTTTTCACCACAACATGGAGCTTCTTTGGACTAAGAACTTTTGGTTCTTTAAAGCCTGGAGCACTGAATGCTAGGAGGTGTAGTTTGGGCCAGAAGAGATGTCCATATCTTTGCAAGCAAAATAAACTACAGGACCCAGTGTGCATGGAGGCAGGAGGGGCCATATAAATAGGAAAGCCCAGGACGATCAGGACAGTTGGGAGATAACCACCGGTGTGTGAAGAAAGGAAGGTCCTGTGGTTTAGAGGACAGAGAGAGCTCGGGAGTCCACTCCAGTTTAGACACAGTAGCGGGACCGTCAGCTCCAGAGCACGGGGCGATCTGCTACATACCGCTCAATCTAGATATAGTCAGGGTTTCACTGAGTGCTGTGGTTGAGTCCCACACTGAGGCCTACCACTTGTGCCATTAGGGGATCTGAAGCACAGAATCCAGATTAGCTGATTACTGCCACTGCCACGCGAAGTCCAATTGAAGACCGCTGCTGTATTGCAGAATCCACCATTCTCTTGATTGTTGCAGGAAGCCGCCTGGGACCAACATCATCTTAAAGGGGGCCCCCTTCATTAAAGACAGCCTGCTTCTACAGACAAGGTGGAGCTGGGGAGCGGGTCATTGATCCATTAGCGATCCATGGTTTCATTTGTGCTTATTCACCTAGAGAGCTTAATTGTTCTTTACCTTACTGGCATCTCTTATCTGCTTACGACTAAATGCTGTTAATCCTTCCAGCCAGAGTATACTTCTGTTATCATTCCTCAGAGTCCTAATTCTTGTCTGGCCCCTCCCATGCCAGTGTTCCAATAAGCTCCTTGTTTGCTAGTACTGGCTCACTGTTTGTAGGGATATCTCTTTCTCCAACAAGCTTGCCAACGTCTTCAAAGGCCCTGATGTAGCTGGCAGAAGACCAGACATAGACTGTATATAGTTTACCTACTATTGATTACAGTACTCATCACTTTATCAATTCTCTTTGCAAAGGGCCTAGGCTTGGCATCCTTATTGTAAGAGCTCAAGGGCAACTTAGTCCTGATCTGTGTTTTGTACCAAGCTCACTGTTGTCGTTTGCTGCTCATTAGTAAGGAGAGCTCTAGTTTATGCTGGTCAATTCTGAATTCATAGTATTACCTTATTACTTTAAGTGAGTTTTTGTTGTATTACATGCAGCAGAGAATTTAGTTATTATCATTCATTTATCTGAACACTATCTGACAATATACTCTGGTATTTGCTACAAGGTCTTGGGTCTCATTTCAGGGTGACCCAGAGGTTCAATAGAACATAATGATTAAATTATCTCTATTACCATGTGTACCCAGGGTGTCAGTGGTGCTGAGGCATTTGCCAGGATCAAGGTGGGAACGGGACCCAGTATAACCAGCTGCTCTTGCGGGAGTAGCACTACACTCATTTCCATTTCCTCCTGCTTCTTCTTGAAGAGAATATTTACCCTAGAAGCCAAAAATTTCAAGTCAGCAGCTACAAATACTGTAGCTGCTGACATTTAACAGAAGGACATTCACCTGTCCAGGGATCCAGCACTGGCCACACCCAGGTCAGTTTTTCGCCGATCTTCGGGTCCCCAGCATGAGCATATTTACTAAGGGAATTCAGCTGTGAAGCCACAAGCAGCCACACTGCGCATTATGAATGGTTCAGCAGACTTCTGGAACCTGTGATGTGTCCCAGAAGGCTGTGGGCAAAGAGAGGGTAGCCGAACTTCCGCTCAGATCGACTAGGCAATGTACCTATCAAAATTAGGCACCCATTCCCCCTAAAAAAAAATGTATTGTGCCAAACATGGTAGAAGAGGAGGGCAGAGGACATAAAACAGAATTCCCCCTTTTGGCACGAATTTGAGAGATTTCTTTGGACTGCTACAGCTGCCTTTTCCTCCTTCTCAACTAATCCCTCAGATCCCAAATTTCCTGATGACTAGGTATGAAGAGTCAACAGAATAATCATAATGTTATCCACAGGACTGGTCCATAGACCCCTAAAAACCACTTGTGAGGAAAAACTGGGGAAGAAGACTGTGATGCTGATGGTGGCGAAAAGGAAATTTGGTGTGCTTTTTAGGAGGACGTTTCACCCCTCTCCAAACCATTGAGAAAATCATACGAGGATCTATTCCACCATCCAAGAGGTAGCAGAAAGTACCCCTATTCTGAGGTAGTATGACAAAGAACCCTTTTACTGCATCGCCTGATAGTGGCTAGATCAACCAGGCATAGGGATAGACAAAGTTGGAAAAGCTTTTTTTTGCAGTCACAAACCACTGAAAACTGAACCATTTTGCCAGCTCTGTCCATACAACCTAACCTGATTTATTTAACATTTTGCATAAACAGGTCTTTTATCTTGATTTCCTAATTAGTGTCCCACAGCCAAAACCTTTTTTAGGTTTTAGATAAAAAGGGGAAAAGTTAAAACCTCTGGCAGGATTTACTGCTATCTGGGGTTTCACAGGGGAACAGACAACAATAAAAAGTTGACAGAGGTTGTAGTATTCTCATACTACATAAATTACATACATAAAATTACTTCTGTGTAACAGAGTAAAAGCAAGGGAAAAATGCCTGTTTTGAAGTTTTTTCCTTGCAGAAGAAAAGTTGGTGCATGACTTGAACTGCAAAGTTAATGCAATACAGCTTAAATTGTTTGTGCTGAAGAATGATACAAAATACCTCCGAGCCAACTTGTGGTATTGATCAACAGGTACAAGTAACATTTGTCTGAAAGCTCTGCTATTCAAGGAGTTACCACATCTAACGTTTTACATAACGTTTTACTTACTTCCAACTGAATATAGTGAAAGATGGATGAATGTGCTTTGAGGAAATACTGCCTTATTTTTATATGCTATTTTTATATGCGAATTCCTAAAGTGGAACAAACGTTAAAAAAATAAAAATTGAAAACAGGCAGGCTCTTTATTGCAGAAGAGACAAGCAATTGCAATAAAATACACTTACCTGCCTGTTTGAAATACCCTGGAGAATGTACACATAGCTGCACATGCACCTCAGTGTACATTCTGATACACTGCCTGGGATGACTGCACTTGTCATGAAGATCCTGCCAGTAAATCGGCGCTCCAGGCGCACTGGAACACGGCCACGGGCACTACCGCATTCACGTGTGCTGTCACGCACGGGCACGCGCGCGCGCACTCCCGCTGGCGTCAGGCGGGCTATTTAAACCTGCCTGTCACACTCAATCCCCGCTGTCTGCTCTACAGCGTTCTGTGTGCCAAACCTGATCTGATCTGAATCCTTCTGTTATCTGACCCAGCTACCTGTGTGACTATCCAGCTATCTGCCTGCACCTGACCTCCTTGGCTTGCTTGACCATTCTCCTGTGTTATCCCTGGTACCTTTGCTGTCCGCCCAATACCGACCACCGGCCTGTTTGACCATTAACCTTTGCTTAATACCAGTATCCAGTCTGTTACCTGCTGCTTGTTCCTGGTTCCAGTCCAGCGCTCCAGTATCCAGTCTGTTATCTGCTGCTTGTTCCTGGTTCCAGTCCAGTGCTCCAGTATCCAGTCTGTTACCTGCTGCTTGTTCCTGGTTCCAGTCCAGTGCTCCAGTATCCAGTCTGTTACCTGCTGTTTGTTCCTGGTTCCAGTCCAGGGCTCCAGTATCCAGTCTGTTACCTGCTGCTTGTTCCTGGTTCCAGTCCAGCGCTCCAGTATCCAGTCTGTTACCTGCTGCTTGTTCCTGGTTCCAGTCCAGTGCTCCAGTATCCAGTCTGTTACCTGCTGCTTGTTCCTGGTTCCAGTCCAGCGCTCCAGTATCCAGTCTGTTACCTGCTGCTTGTTCCTGGTTCCAGTCCAGCGCTCCAGTATCCAGTCTGTTATCTGCTGCTTGTTCCTGGTTCCAGTCCAGTGCTCCAGTATCCAGTCTGTTACCTGCTGCTTGTTCCTGGTTTCAGTCTGCATTCCAGTCTCCAGTCTTCTCTTCAGTTCCTGGTTCCAGAGGTTTCCACCACTCCTGAACTTCTGGTGACTGTTGATCCTGCCAGGCACCCATACCACTCCTCACTCCTGTGTCCTCTGTCTCCATTCCAGAGGAACGAGAGTGGGAGCTGTAGGGGAGGTCTCTCTCTGCACTTCAGGCTCAAAACCTACCAGGTACGTGACAGTAGCAGACAGCCATGTCTGAGCCTGAGCAGGGAATCTCTCCCATGGAGGAACTATGTGCACACCTGGCAGGATTGACTGAAGCAGTCAAGAATCTGCAGCAAGGATACACCCGGCTGGAGGAACGGGTATTAACTTTGTCTAACCCTATCGGGGTCCAGGGAGTCCCTCGTGCTCCTGCTTCTTCAGTTGGGCCCAATTCAACAGTGGTGATGCTCCCTCCAGAACCCAAAGTTCCGACACCTGAACGATTTTCCGGAGATCGACATAAATTCAGGGCCTTCCGCAACTCCTGCGAACTGTTCTTTGCTCCTCAGCCACGTACCTTTTCCCTGGAAGCCACCAAGGTGGGCTATGTGATTTCTCTACTTACAGGCAACCCCCAAACCTGGGCCCATCGCCTCTTGGAGCAAAAAGATGTATCCCTGACCAATCTTACCACCTTCTATGACGCGTTGGCCCAGTTGTATGAAGATCCCCAGCTTTCTGTGACTGCAGAGACTGCTCTGCATAACCTGCAACAGGGTCACAGGGCAGCAGAGGACTATGTGGCTGAATTCAGAAGGTGGAGTGCAGACACAAATTGGAATGATGCGGCCCTCCGCTATCAGTTTCGAATGGGACTTTCTGACTCTTTAAAGGATGAGCTGGCCAGGCTGGGTATACCACAGACTTTGAATACTTTGATCGATCTAGCCATTCAGATCGATCGACGCTTAAGGGAACGTAGGGCAGAGAGAGCTATGGGACCTTCTCGCCCAACCTGGGGGCTTCCAAAAGCTCCTCATCATACCTCACCAACACCACCTACCTCCACGTTTAATCCACCTGAGCCTATGCAGTTGGGGGTCCTGCGACCTTCTCTTACCCAGGAGGAACGTCAACGTCTTCGGATGAATAATTTGTGCCTGAACCTGGACACTACGTCAGGAACTGCACTCTTAAGCTCCGTAAGTGCCTATCCTTGTCCACTAACTACGTTGCACCTCTGGCCAAGAACACTACTCACCTTGCCCTCTCTGTCCTGTTACAGCTTCCAGGAGAGACTCTGCAAATAACGGCCATTATTGATTCTGGAGCTTGCAGCTGTTTCATGGACTCCCTTTTTGCTGCAAAACACCAGATTCCTTTGCTGCCTAAGGCCCATGGACTTTCCATTCATCTGGCTAATGGAACCGCCATCAAATCCAGACCTGTTACTCAGGAGACTGTTCCTATACCTGTTTCTATACTCAACTCCCATCAAGAATTAATACGCCTGGATATCATCGCTTCAACCCTGTTTCCCATAATCCTCGGCATGCCTTGGTTGCAAGCTCACAACCCTGATATTAACTGGGCCACAGGTGAGGTTAACTTTTCCTCTTCATATTGTCAGCAGTTTTGCAGAATTCAGGACGTTCAGGAGACCCCTACCTTGCTCTGCCTAGACACAGATTCCGGCCTACATCAATCTATTCCTGCAGCTTATCATGACTTCCTAGATGTGTTCAGTAAGCAGGGGGCAGAAGTCTTACCCCCTCACCGGGCCTACGACTGTCCTATCGAGTTTCTTACCGGAGCAGAGATTCCATTTGGAAGGATTTTTCCTTTAACTGAAGTAGAACAAGGGGCCCTAAAGGAATATATCGATGAGAACTTAACTTAAAGCTTCATTCGCCCATCCACGTCTCTAGCAGGTGCAGGCATTTTCTTTGTACAGAAGAAAGATAGTACTCTTAGACCATGTGTGGATTACCGTGAACTAAATAAAATCACAGTAAAAGAACGTTATCCTCTTCCTCTGGTACCAGAATTATTCCAAAGACTTGGAACTGCCACCATATTTACTAAGCTTGACCTTCGCAGAGCCTACAATTTGGTTCGTATCAGGGATGGCGATGAGTGGAAGACTGCTTTTCGTACCCGCTATGGACATTTCGAATACCTGGTGATGCCCTTCGGTCTGTGCAATGCCCCTGCTACGTTCCAATATTTCATCAATGATGTTTTGCGAGACTTTCTAGATCTGTTTGTTATCGTCTATCTAGACGACATATTAATTTTTTCTTGTTCCCTTGAATCTCATCGCAGGCACGTCAGAAGTGTGTTGGGCCGGCTTCGAGAACATGGTTTATATGCAAAGGCAGAGAAGTGTGATTTTTTGGGGTTAATCATCTCTAGTAAAGGCATTAAGATGGACCCTCAAAAGGTTGCTGCAATCCTAGATTGGCCAGTTCCTACAGACAAAAAGGGAATCCAACGATTCATTGGACTCGCTAATTTTTATCGAAAATTTATTAAGGGGTTCTCAGCCATCATTACACCCATCACACAGTTTTTTTTTTTTTAACCACTCAGCAAGATGATTTCTCTGGGAGTCATTTTTCAGTTGTCAATAATTCAAACTTTGTCCCATTCTTTCTTCACATCATCGTGGTTGTAATAATTACATTATTATACACCTCAAAGCTTATTTAGGTGGTATTTAAATTACAGATTTACCTTTGCATATTGCCCCCCCTTCCCCCCCACCCCCCACGAGACCGTACCCCACCTGCTCCCCCCTTCTCCTTAGATGTCTTCACTTCTACCTCTGTTTCAGCCTTCCAGCCCTCCTTTCCGTTGGTCTTAGGATCTCTCTCATTTCCTACCTAGGATGTCCATATCTCGGCCGCTCTCAGGGACACTTTAAATTCTACCCACCTTCTCCATTTTATCTCAAAGGCCCCCATTTTTATCCCTTCACTGTACCTTAAATATTCTAGGTTGTGGATCTCATTGATTTTGTTAAACCAGTCCCCCATTGCAGGTCTTTCATGCCTTCTCCAGTACTTGGGTATCAGACTTTTGGCCGCATCGATAAGGTGCGGCAGGAGCGTTCTCTGGTAGGCTTTATTGGGCATTTCGCTCATATGAAATAAGCAGACCCAGGGATCATCTGGTAAGTTAATCCCCGTTATATCTTTGATAAATCCCCTCACTTCACTCCAGAATATTTTGATTGTCGGGCATAGCCACCAGATGTGAGCCATTGATCCTGTTTCCTTACACCCCCTCCAACAGTATTGTGGAGGTCCATTTTGAAATTTGTTCAGGCGATCCGGGGTCAGGTACATTCTGGCCATACATCTGATGTTTAGCTCCAGGATTTTGCAGTTTACAGACGTGGTCGATACTCTGCTTAGGATCAGTGACCCCTCTGGGGCTGTAAGCTTCCTTCCTAGCTCCTTCTCCCATTTCTGTATAAAGGACGGGGCTTCTGTGCTCCCCAAGCCTATCAAAATTCTATACGTCTGAGAGAACCCCCCCTTCTTGTCTTTGTCCATACACATTTTCTCTAATGGGCGTAGATTCTCCCTTGATCTAATTGGTTGTGATAGGGTTCTTATGAACTGACTCAATTGGTTGTACCGCCAAGTATTTATAACCAGTAAGCTTTTTTTGTCCTTTAACTCTTGATATGTACATGTTTTATTCTGATGCATTACGTCTTTTAACTGTTCTCGTCTAGTAGCCACCCCCCAAACCACTCCCCTATCCCTGGTGCAAAATAGTCTGAATCCTTAAGTGACATTAGGGGAGAGTTAGATCCCCAGTGCTCCCTTTTGTGGACGGTGTCCCATATTTTTAGTGCGTGTTTAGTGATCTCGTGCGTTTCAGTACTTAATTTCCTTAAGTGTGGTGGGATCCAAATTTTTTTTTTTAACTTAGTGTCGCTAATTCTCTTCTCCATTTTTACCCAGTGTTTATCTGCTTTATTTTTCGCCCAGTCTATTACTCTGGCAAGAGCTATGGCTTCATAATATTTACGAATATCTGGTGCTCCCCATCCCCCTTTACCTTTGGCTTTTATCAGTTGTGTGAATTTTAGTCGAGGCATTCTTTTTCTCCAAATGAATCTTAAAAAAACCGAGTGCAGTTTTCTAAGGTAGGCTTGAGGGAGCGCCACTGGCAACATTTGCATTTTAGAAGTTATTCTTGGCAATACAACCATTTTGTAAATATTTTTTCTCCCCCCCAAGATAGTTGTCCTAGTTGTACTCTCTTAAGTTCTTGCTTTATCTCGTTGAGAAGTGGCAGGAAGTTGACGTGAAAGAGCGTCTCTTGTGAAGTTGTAATTTTTATCCCTAAGTAATTTAATTATTTTTGCCCCCACATGAAGGGGAAGTGCTTTTGATATGAATGATCTCTAGTTCTACTGGTGTTAAGGCTTAATGTTTCCGATTTGTTTGAGTTGATTTTAAAATTAGAAAGCTTTCCATACTCTAATAAGGTTGTCATTATATTCGGGAGAGATATCCTTGGGCGCGTTATGTAAAGCAGAATATCATCCACGAATGCGGCTATTTTGTATTCGTCCCTACCAATCGTTACCCCGCTGATATCCGGGCACTGCCTAATCTTTTCTAGTAGAGGCTCTAGAGTCAGTACAAACAGGACAGGGGAGAGAGGACACCCCTGTCTTGTACCATTATACATATCAAACGGCTCCGACAGAACTCCATTTATCCTTACTCTCGCTGTGGGTCTGGAGTATAATGCCCCTATCCTTCTACGGATCCTATTCCCAAAGCCCATCTCCTCTAGTGTGCCCATCATGAAGTCCCAGTCTACTCTATCGAACGCTTTTTCAGCGTCTATTGATAAGAGTAGACCTGGGACTCCACTCTTCTTCATCTGTTGCACCGCCAGGAGGGTCTTGATACTGTTATCCCGTCCTTGTCGGCCTGGCACAAACCCGACCTGGTCTGGATGTATAATCCTTTCTATTATAGGTTTTAATCTTTCCGCGATTACTTTCGCATATATTTTCGTATCTACGTTTAGGAGGGATATCGGCCTGTAGCTTGAGCATAGTGTACTATCTTTGCCTTCCTTGGGAATAATAGTTATGTTAGCTGCCAAAGCTTCCTTTCTCATTTCTCCTTTGTCCCCAATGTCATTCATATAAGAGCACATTTTTGATATCAGGTAATCCTGGTATTTTCTATAATACAGCACCGTCAGTCCATCCGGACCTGGACTTTTCCCCAATTGCATCCCTTTGAGCGCTTTTCTCACTTCAAGTTCAGTATAGGGGGCTTCTAAGGCGGCTTGTTCACTTCCTGATAGATTGGCCAGGCCACTATCCTTTAGATAATTTTTGAATTTCCCTTGTTTTTCTTCCCTCTCTTCGATAGTTGTATTTTTATTTATAGCATACAGCCCCCCATAAAACTCCTGGAAGGTCCTCGCAATGTCTTTATCTTTGTAGGCAATCTGGCCTGTTTTAGTTTTTATTTTATCAATATAATTATTATTTTTCTTTTTACTTAGGAACCTAGCCAGCAGCTTTCCGGGTCTGTTGCCTCCTATGTATCTTTCTTTTTTAACCCGGTTGTATACCTTACGATTCTCCAATTCGATAAGCTCACGCATGGCCTCTCTACTCTTATGTAAGTCCACCATTATCTCCTTGTCCCGTTTGCTTATGTTGTTGGTTCTAGCTCCTGAATGTTCTTCTGTAGGGCAAGTCTTTCCTTGGCCTCCATTTTTTTCCTTTCTGAGCCCGCCTTTATTATGATGCCTCTGATATATGCTTTATGAGCCTCCCATACTACAGCTTCTGGGGTTTCCCCAACCGTGTTGGTTTTAAAGTAGAATTCAATTTCTTCCCTAATGCGCTTATCGATATCTTTATAATGTAGTAGGTCCTCATTTAGTTCCAGCTATTAGAGGGGGGTTTCCTTTTACCTAATTTCCACTGAAGGCTTACTGGGGCATGGTCAGAAAATGTTATTGACCCAATTCTTGTGCCCTCTACTTCGTCGATATGCCTGTGTTCCACCAAAAAAAAAATCCAGTCTAGAGTACGTCGAGTGTATGGGAGAGTAGTAGGAATAGTCTCTTTCATTCGGGTGTTGCAGCCTCCAAATATCTGCCAATTGACATTGGCAAAAATTCTTTTTGAGTTTATTCATCCATGTCCCTCCCGTCCCCCGGACACTCGACGTACTAGGAGTTATCTTTCTATGATCGTAATACAGTCTTATATCTCTTGTTTATGATCACATCATTTTGGTGACTGGTTTCCAGGTAGGGGTCCCCTCCCTGCTATCTTGAGTTACAGATCTTTCCCACTATCCCGGATTTTCCACCAGTGGCACTTCCAAGCGTTGACAAAATTTTTGTGTCTCTTCGGGAAACCGCAACGTCGCTGAACGACCTTCCTTGCGTCTGATCAGACAAGCTGGGAAGCCCCATGAATATTGGACATCATATGCTCTGAGTTGAGCCAGAAGTGGCTTAAGAGTTCTTCTCCTTGCCAGGGTCTCTGCAGATAGGTCTGGAAAAATCTGTAAGTTTACCTCTCCATACTTCACTGCTTGGTTCGTTCTTACACCCATCACACAGTTAACGAAACAGGGAACACGCTTCCACTGGTCTGCTGAAGCCTAGAAGGCTTTTGAAACCCTCAAGACCCATTTTACTTCTGCCTCTGTATTAAAACACCCAGATTCCTGTCTGCCGTTCGTGCTTGGGGTAGACGCATCTGAAATTGCGGTGGGGGCAGTGTTGTCCCAAAGACAGGGAACTAAGGCCCTTTTATACCCGGTGGCATTCTTCTCTCGTAAGTTGTCCACGGCAGAGAGAAATTATGATGTAGGAGACAGAGAGTTGTTGGCAATTAAAGCAGCGTTAGAGGAGTGGCGCTATCTTCTGGAAGGAGCCGCTCATCCAGTCTTAATTTTTACAGATCATAAGAACCTGGAGTATTGAGATATGCAAAAAGGTTGAAGCCACGACAGGCCAGGTGAGCTCTCTTTTTCTCCAGGTTCTCTTTTCATGTTACTTACCGCCCTGGCTCCAAAAACACTAAACCTGATGCCCAGGATGTTCCACAAGACCCAAGAGGTTTCCCCTCCGGACACCATCCTGTCCCCGGGAAATTTTCTTCTACTTCAGGGGAACCTGCTTTCTCAAATTAAGCAGGCTTTGCGGGATTAGGACCTTCCATTGGGCCAGAACTCCAAGTTAAGGATGGGTTACTTTGGCACGAGAATAGGATTTTTATACCTGAAACTCTACGAGTTCCTATATTGGAGCTCTGTCATGATCATGCACTGGCTGGGCATTTTGGTGTAGCTAAGACCACTGATTTGGTGCAGCGTATCTTCTGGTGGCCTCAGTTACAAGAGGACTGTAAAAAAAAAAATTTGTAGAATCCTGTACCACCTGTATTAGGAACAAGCGTTACAGAACCAAGGCATGGGGATTACTAAGACCATTGCCTGTCCCAGATAGGCCATGGGAAATGTTGTCCATAGACTTTATTGTTGAACTACCCCCGGCCGGGGGCTACACCTCGATCTTTGTAATAGTGGACCGGCTATCAAAGATGGCCCACTTTGTCCCAATGAAGGGTACCCCCTCAGCTACAGAAACGGCACTGGTGTTCATTAAAGAAGTCATCAGGCTCCACGGGTGCCGGTCAATATTGTTTCAGATCGGGGGGTACAGTTTACTTCCTGATTCTGGAGGTCTCTATGCAAAACACTGAACATTGAGCTTTCATTTTCATCTGCCTATCATCCCCAGACTAATGGGCAAACAGAGAGAACAAACCAAACACTTGAACAATACTTACGCTGTTTTTCTTCTTTCGCCCAAGATGATTGGATTTCTGTGCTTCCATTGGCTGAATTTGCCTACAACAATTCCATTCATTCCGCTATCAAACAGACTCCATTTTTTTCAAATTACGGTTTCCACCCTTCATTTTTACTTAACTCTCTTCCAGAATGTACAGTACCTGCAGTTCAGGAGAAATTGAACTTCTTTACTCTCAATAATCAAGTTTTGCAGGAGACCATGACCAGGACCCAAGAGTACAATAAGACAACGTTTGATAAGAAGAGGCAAGGTGAGCTATTACTTGCACCCGGTGACCAGGTATGGTTGTCTACAATTAACCTCAGGTTGGCCTGCCCCTCAAGAAAATTGGGTCCCAAGTTTTTAGGACCATTCCCTCTCAAACTGAGAATTAACGAGGTGGCATATGAACTAGAACTCCCTGATTCGTTAAAGGTTCACCCAGTATTTCATGTGTCTCTGCTCAGACCTTCCATTGTCAATCCATTTCCAGGCCGAAGTACGGATCCTCCTGATCCAATTTTGGTAGATGGCGAGGAGGAATTCGAGGTAGAATCTATCTTGGACTATAGGAGGAGAGGTAATCAGAATGAATTTTTGATAAAATGGAGGGGGTTTGGTCCCGAAGAAAATTCTTGGGAACCTGAGGACAATATTCATGCTGAAGATCTGTTACAATCTTTTAAAAGGTCCCACCCAGAGAAATTTCCCAAAAAGGACATCCGGGGGGGGCAATGTCATGAAGATCCTGCCAGTAATCGGCGCTCCAGGCGCACTGGAACACGGCCACGGGCACTACCGCGCATGTGCGCGCGTTCACGGGTGCTGTCACGCACGGGCACGCGCGCGCGCACTCCCGCTGGCGTCAGGCGGGCTATTTAAACCTGCCTGTCACACTCAATCCCCGCTGTCTGCTCTACAGCATTCTGTGTGCCAAACCTGATCTGATCTGAATCCTTCTGTTATCTGACCCGGCTTCCTGTGTGACTATCCAGCTATCTGCCTGCACCTCCCTGGTACCTCTGCTGTCCGCCCAATACCGACCACCGGCCTGTTTGACCATTCCTTTGCTTAATACCAGTATCCAGTCTGTTACCTACTGCTTGTTCCTGGTTCCAGTCCAGCGCTCCAGTATCCAGCCTGTTACCTGCTGCTTGTTCCTGGTTCCAGTCCAGCGCTCCAGTATCCAGTCTGTTACCTGATGCTTGTTCCTGGTTCCAGTCCAGTGCTCCAGTATCCAGTCTGTTACCTGCTGCTTGTTCCTGGTTCCAGTCCAGCGCTCCAGTATCCAGTCTGTTACCTGCTGCTTGTTCCTGGTTCAAGTCCAGTGCTCCAGTATCCAGTCTGTTACCTGCTGCTTGTTCCTGGTTCCAGTCCAGTGCTCCAGTATCCAGTCTGTTACCTGCTGCTTGTTCCTGGTTTCAGTCTGCATTCCAGTCTCCAGTCTTATCTTCAGTTCCCGGTTCCAGAGGTTTTCACCACTCCTGAACTTCTGGTGACTGTTGATCCTGCCAGTCACCCATACCACTCCTCACTCCTGTGTCCTCTGTTTCCATTCCAGAGGAATGAGAGTGGGAGCTGTAGGGGAGGTCTCTCTCTGCACTTCAGGCTCAAAACCTACCAGGTACGTGACAGCACTCCTGTGCATGTGCAGGAATGATGCCATTCTGTGCCGGGCCAATCAAGATGGCCAAAGACTAGCACCGGAGGAGGATGCCAGTGCTGGTGAGGGACCTCATGGGCATCGCACCAATGGAATAGAGTCTTTAGTCTTTAGTTCCTCTTTAAGTGGAACTTTGGGGCTAAAATAAAAAAGGGTGAACAGGCAGGAATCTTGATGCAGAAGACACATGCTTTGTCTCTTCTGTATTTAAGTTACTTACCTGCCTGTCCGCCCTTGTACAGTGAGCCAGGCACATGCAGCTTACTGTACAAATTTAGACTATTCCGAATCTGACTGAACTCCCACACATGCGCGGGAGTGATGTCATCCCCGCTCCAGAACGCTGCATCACTGGAGCCGAGGTGAGTATAGTTCCACTTCAAGTGCAGTAACCCATAGCAACTAATCAATTAAAACCTATGAAAAAAATTTCAGGAAATAACATTCCAAATTAAATTAAAACATAGTGTTATAAGAAACATCTCCTATATCTCGCCCAGTCATATTAACACTGATAACATATAATACACTGACACAACCGAGTATATCAATCTACATTAACTGCAAAAACCAATAAAAATCTTATTGGTTGCTGGAGCATGCACTCAACAAACAACCCCTGCTCCATTTTGGGAACCTGATGCGACAATCCAACCCTCTGACCACAAAGATCCCCCTCATTTAGTAATCTACATCATTATGTAATAAACAATGTGACATTACAGTTATATATAGGAATACAGTGATGGCAAAATAAAAATATCTACTGAAACTGTTATTTGGTGGTATCTCATAGTATGATTATATTACATGTGATAACAAGATATTATCAAACAACAGTTTCTGTAGATATTAATATTTAGCCATCACCGTCCAACCCCCCGACCACAAAGATCCCCTTCAGTTAATATTCTAAATCAAACAAGGAGAGAGGCGCCTCTGGGTGTAGATTTGGGACAAGTTTATTAAACTCTTCAAAAATGGCAACTCCCATTTGGGAGGTAAATCATAGGGCATGTAAGAAGTCCCAGCAAGAGGGGGAGGTCATCAGTGGACGATCTGATCCTGTTTGGGGAAGTGTTGTGCTCACTGTAACACTGCTAGTATGGGGAGCCAGCCGTGGTGGAGGAGAATGCAAAGCGAGGCTTGGAGCGCAGATGGTTGAAGAGACGAGGATGGATGACATCACCAGTATGCGACACGTTTCACGAGCATGCATGCTACAGGATGACACAGCAGCCACGCTCCTTTGTCAAGCTGGCTTGTGGAACTAATGGGCTTCATTATATAGTGTACAGAGGGAGAGGAGCCAATAAAATATACTCGTAATAATAGATGGCACAAGGAGGAAATAATACATATCACATTGAGAAGAACATTATATAAAAAAAAGAGGAAAAAAGGGGATGCAACCATAATATGAGTAGAAGTATTAAAAACATATTAAAAAAGCATGATATTAACTGCTTTCCGACCGCCACACAGATATATGTCGGCAGAATGGCGCAGGAAAATGAGTGTACCAGTACATCCCTTTAAATTTGCCGCCTTTCGGGCGCGTGTGCGCCGCTGGTAGCGCGATTGCGTGCCCGCCACACGCCGCAGGATGTTCTCCAGCGGCCCGCAATTGCAGTGTGGAGAGGTAGAACGGGGAGATGCCTATGTAAACAAGGCATTTCCCCGTTCTGCTTTGTGTCATAACAGAGATCTACTGCTCCCTGTCATCGGGAGCAGTGATCGCTGTGATGTCCTAGGTAGCCCCTCCCCCCACAGTTAGAATAACTCCCTAGGACACACTTAACCCCTTCATCACCCCCAAGTGGTTAACCCCTTCCCTGCCAGTGTCATTTACACAGTAATCAGTGCATTTTTATAGCACTGATTGCTGTATAAATGACAATGGCAGTCACCATAAAAATCGCGAGGGAAAGAAGAGAAGAATGGCAAATCTGTGCTTGAGAGTGCCGCATCCAATATTTAAAGCGAAAGAAGAGGGGGTTCCCCTAAGTGGACTTTTTAGGCAACTGATAATATTCTAATAAGCATATATAAGAGTAATATAATAACAACATTTTTTATTGATAATTGAACATAATTAAAATAGAGTGAAACATTGATTCGTCACAGTACAGTTCATTACTATCACCATAAACTAGGGTATTTTTTGAGAAGAGACCTCCCTACGCCCAACTCGTTTCAGGGTACAGTATAATCCTTCTTCAGGGGTGCAGAGGAAGGAGGAGTTCATCTAAAGCATAATTCAGATATTAAATCAGTATTTTGAAGTGAAAAGATGTTACCAGCATAACATACATAATTAGATGCTTAACTGTTATGATAGTACACTTACATAAAGTTGAATGGTGAAAAAATATTCAATGTTTCATTGTAACGACATTAAAATCGCAGACAGATAGCACGGAACAAAGGGCATCAGATTTGAAACACAGACTTGATATTACTAACATCCAGGGGACGGAGACTTCCCTACAATCCTGGGAAACAGATGGCCAGAAGGATATACTGAGGCCGCATATGGAAATCCCTAAAAGTAAGAAAAATTGTACTCAGTTGTAACTAAAACAGAAACAAGGAATATGTCAAATTTGAAATATCTGCCATTCCACAACGTGTATGAAAATTGAACAAATATACCTGCTAGTATGGAAAATTATGCTGGTGAGGCTAACAGTCAGATGAGTTGAAGAGCCAATATCAGCAACTATAAAAAATAAATGAGTAGGTCACATTGAGGTGTGTTTTAGTAACAGCCTCAAGTCCATTTAATAACATAGGTCAGTAGGAGTTAATCCCAAAGGAAAAGAGACTAAGAAATTATTCTTAGAGAGTCTTCTTAGTTTTACCCATTGATTTGTATGTAGTGGCAGCAGTAGATGGTATGGTGATAAAAAGGGCTTTACCGTGATTGTAAGGAGGATGAAAAAGCCGGCCACACGTCCCAACACCCAGCAGATAAGTGCTGGATATGGAAGTGCGCTAGTTGGGTATATGTAGAGGATAATCCCCAATCAGCTGGTGCAACTGATTGCAAACAGTTGATGTTGGGGAGGAGATTGCCGGGAGATCCCAGGACGGCCCCCTCAGCTGGGTGTGTGCAGCGCGGCCCCCACCGCGAATGCGCAAATGTCTGCACATCGGAGCAGCGTCACACACACCCAGCCCACCAACACAGCGAGCCTCACCAGCGGACTGCGCATGTCCGCCAGAGTGGCAAGATGGAGGCCGTGTAGACGCTATAACTTTTGCGGAAACCAATCAATATATGCCTATTGCGATTTTTTTTCCGAAAAATATGTAGAAGAATACATATCGGCCTTAACTGAAGAAAAAATTTGTTTTTTTTATATATTTTTGGGGGATATTTATTATAGCAAAAAGTAAAAAATATTGCTTTTTTTCAAAATTGTCACTCTTTTTTTGTTTATAGCGCAAAAAAAGAAAAACCGCAGAGGTGATCAAATACCACCAAAAGAAAGCCCTATTTGTGGGAAAAAAAGGACGTCAATTTTATTTGGGTACAACGTCAAACGACCCCGCAATTGTCAGTTAAAGCGATGCAGTGCCGAATCGCAAAAAGTGCTCAGGTCAGGAAGGGGGTAAAATCTTCTGGGGCTGAAGTGGTTAAACATAATGTACACAAACATATGGAACAACATGATAATTAAGCAATATCCATAATAGAAAGATTATTAAAAAATCATTTTTAGTTAAAGTTAAAGTAATTAATTGATGGTAATTAAATTAATAAATATAAGGCAATCACTAAATAAATGAATAGGTCATACATAGATCTATATATGTGTGATATTATATACATATGAGCAATTGATATATGAAGTTTAGAAAGGGGAGGGGCGAGGGGGAGAAGAGGGAGAGGATGGAAGATAGGATGGAAGATTTGCCATTTATCACACAGTATATTAATTTAAAATTAGAGTTAAAAATTAATTAATGAAAGTTATGATGTGAAGTGGATGTGATAGAACAGTTATTAATATATAGGAAGGGGCTGGAATATTATAAGCGTGATAGATGATAATAATATATTAATGTCAATATTTACTGCATGGGATATGGTGCGTGAACGAACATGGTAGAAACCATACTCTGAATAATGTATATCCTATTGGTAATATATAGTTAATCATGTGATATATAGAAAGGAAAAATGACATACACACACCTCAAAACATATATATACATGTGTACGCTCTGGATATTTACACATTAACCACAACACTGCGCCAGCGGTGGCCAGTGTTGGTTGAGCTGGGGGTCTAAATCTAAATCTAAAAAGGAGTTGGGGGAGGGGGGGGTTAGGCTATACTGTAACCAATACTTACCAAGGCTCGCCACCCCGAGATGATCATACCTGAGGAAAGTGTAAATATAAAATAGTTAAGTACATAATATACTCTATACAATTATATCTACACGCATATGTATATACACACACACACACACACATTATATATACATATATATATGTATATATATATATATATATATATATATATATATATATATATATATATATATATATACACGGTGCACATAACACACATGCTAGAGGATGGTGGCAATCTCAATACCCTCATTAATACCTCCTGGTGGGAGGACATCTAGATTGTAAATCCAGTAAGTTTCTCTAGTGCACAACTTTTTAAAGCGTTCAGCTGAAGTAAGGGATATGGGTATCTGTTCAATGACCCATACTTGGAGTCCTTTGGTAGATTTATGGTGGACCTCTGCAAAGTGTCGTGTGACACTATGTGGGTCCTCACCTCTCTCAATAAATCACCTATGTTTGCTGAATCACTGCCTCAAGGCTTAGATGGTTCGGCCAACATAAATCAGACCACAGGGACAGGTAAGTCCATATTCTACAAAATCAGAGGAACAGTTGAGGAACTCCTTTAGTTGGTAGGTTTTGCTTTTTGTAGTGAAAGATTTTTGCCCATGCTGTACAAATTTGCAGGTTTTGCACAGGGCCTTTGGACACTGATACATACTTACCAATGGTATGTGTACCGGTATGGTCGGTGGGGCTAGGATGGATTTTATTTAGCTTGGAGCGATTTTATTTTTCAAATTAGGAACGCTACGATAAGTGACCCTAGGATGTACAGGGAGGATAGTTTTGAGATGTGGATCTTGTTGTAGAATGTTCCAGTGATTGGATAGTATGTTCTCCATCTTTTTGTGTTGAAAGTGGAACGTGCCAATGAACCTGGTAGAATGATCATGGATTTGGGAGCTTTACCCTTTAAATAAAATTCATATGCTTGGCCTCAGCATACCGTTTGTTGGGAAATTTCCTTTTTAGATTAGTACTTTGTTCCACATAATAAGTATCTTTAGTACAATTCTGTTGTAAATCACAGAATTGCCCCTTTGGAATATTCTGGATCCATTTAGGATGATGACAACTCTTACAATGTAAATATGAGTTGCTAGCGGTAGGTTAATGTCATTTTTAGCACAGATGGTATCTCCATCATCACCTAACTCCAGAACCACAAAAGCCAATGTGGTAGGGTCAGTGACAAATGTAAAAGATATGCCATATGGGTTGTTATTACAATATTCAACGAATTGGCTGATGACATTGGGAACACCAGCCCAGATGAGAAATTTTATCGTCTATAGATCTCCCAAAGATGATGTGGGCCAGGAAAGCATTTTCTTTAAGGATATGGTGAGTCTCCCAAAAACCCATAGCCAAATTTGCATATTATGGGGCAAAATTTGCCCCCATCGCTGTGCCTTGTTGTTGCAGATGCAGAAATCTTCTTTGAAATGAAAATAATTATGTGTCAAACAGAATGTGGTTTCCTCCAAAATAAAGGCAGCCTGTGGTGGATTGATTAATGGGTCTTGAGCCAAAAAATGTTCCAAGGCCATTAAGCCAAAACTATGGGGGATAGAGGTAGATAGGGAATTGACATCAAGTGAGAGCTACACATAAGTTGGCTCCCACCTATAAGGGGACAAAAGTTCCAGTAGATGTGTGCCATCTCTAATGTATGACTGTAATTGACGTACTATGGGCTGTAAATATTGATCGATGTACAGACTGAAACCTGTAGTAACGCTATCCATCGCAGCCAGAATAGGTCTACCTGGAGGATTTAGTAAATGCTTATGGATCTTGGGAAGGTGGTAGAAATACGGTATATGATAGCATGCCCTACACAGTAAAGAACTTTCAGTTTTGTTGATAACCCCATCTTTCAATGCGGTGATAACTAAAAGGTCAACTTCCTTTGCAAAATCGACTGTGGGGTCCTTATTCAGATTAACATATGTTGCATTATCCGAGAGAAGTCGGTTTGCTTCTCCAACATAATCAGTCTTATTTTGAAGAACTGTAATGTTTATTACATATTGATTTAGAATATTAGCTAGGGGGGATCTTTGCGGTCAGGGGGTTGAATTGCCTCTGCCATGTCCCGGAGCAGAGGGGGGGTTTGTTTCTTTGGGGACATAGTCCAGCAACCGATAAGATTTTGATTGTTTTTGTAGGTTTTCCCGATCCTGTTTTTGTTTTTGTATTGTTTTGTTATGGATATTGTGTGTTTCTGGTTTGCTCTTGTGATTTTTCATATTTTTGTTGCTTGTTATGTATTGTTGGTTCCTTTGCTTTTCTAGATGTTCTACCTCTTTCTTCTTAAAGGTCTGATACCTAAGCCAAGTTGGAATAGGGCCTCTGGTCCTGCCCCCCCACCCCCCCGGTGTGTGTTACACTGGCATGATTTGATTGACAGCACGGTGTTAATATTGTGCGTGTTCGTAACATCTTGGGATGCCACTTCAGGTGTCCTTCGCATTTTGCGTGATAATTCTGCCCATGGGGCTTGTGGCCATGGTCTCGGTTGCTGCTACTGGGCGTGTGCAGTTGGAGCCACTTCTTGCAGCATATGTGCTGCGCATGCCCAGTGGAACACTGGATGCAGATACTGGGTGCAGTGGGAGGAGTCAGGGTATGTGAGTCCCATATATGGAGGCCAGGACTGACAGTGTTTTTACAGAGTTGTATTGGGTCCCAGTTTACAAATACTTTATGGTCATCATTTATTTATCAGCAGATTACTAATCTGTGCAAGCACTTGTCCCTGGCTTCTTCAGCGTTCTCCTCTCTTTCTGTGGGGGCACCGTGCTGAGTGTTCCTGTCTCTCCCAGTTGGTTCTAGACCGCATTAATCTCACTTGTTTGAATATATTCAAACGCTATGTGAGTACATTTCAAAGGAAATGAATATGCTTGTTGATATAAATACTGTTGTATTACTGAATCTGGTAAGTATTATTAGTAAAATGTTCTAATGTTGCTACTCTTACGTGACAGCACCTTGTTTTCCAATGAGGAAGCTATAATGTGAAACGCGTAAAGATGTGATCTTGCCCATACACAACACAACTACTGAATACTATATTATATGGAACTATAGATGTAGATCAATATACTCAGTTGTGTTGGTATGTATTATGATTGGGCTAGATATGGGAGATTTCTCTAATAGCAACATGTTCTAATTTAATTTGGGATATTATTTCCCAAACTTTTAGTGATAGCATTTAACAAAGTATTGCATTGATAACTATATCTAAATAAACTATTGGATTTTAAAGTAATAGGTACAGTGCCTTGAAAAAGTACTCATCCCCCTTGAAATTTTCGACATTTTGTCATGTTACAGCCAAAAATGTTAATGTATTTTATTGGGATTTTATTTGATAGACGAACACAAAGTGGGACATAATTGTGAAGTGGAAGGAAAATGATAAATGGTTTTCAATTTTTTATACAAATAAATATGTGAAAAGTGTGGCGTGCGTTTGTATTCAGCCCCTCTGAGTCAAAACTTTGTAGAACCACCTTTCGCTGCAATTACAGCTGCAAGTTGTTTTTTTTTGGTGACGTCTCTACCAGCTTTGCACATCTAGAGAGTGACATTTTTGCCCATTCTTCTTTGCAAAATAGCTCAAGCTCTGTCAGATTGGATGGAGAGCGTCTGTGAATAGCAATTTTCAAGTCTTGCCACAGATTCCCAATTGGATTTAGGTCTGGAATTTGACTGGGCTATTCTAACACATGAATATGCTTTGAGTTAAACCATTCCATTGTAGCTCTGGCTGTATGTTTAGGGTCGTTGTCCTGCTTGAAGGTGAACCTCCGCCCCAGTCTTAAGTCTTTTGCAGACGCTAACAGGTTTTCTTCTAAGATTGCCCTGTATTTGGCTCCATCCATCTTGCCATCAACTCTGACCAGCTTCCCTGTCCCTGCTAAAGAAAATCATCCCCACAACAAGATGCTGCCACTACTATGTTTCACGTGGGGATGGTGTGTTCAGGGTGATGTACAGTGTCAGTTTTACACACATAGCATTTTGCTTTTAGTCCAAAAAGTTCAATTTTGGTCTCATCTGACCAGAGCACCTTCTTCTACATGTTTGCTCTGTCCCCAAAATGGCTTCTTGTAATCTGCAAATGGGACTTCTTATGGCTTTCTTTCAACAATGGCTTTCTTCTTGCCACTCTTCCATAAAGGCCAGATTTGTGGAGTGCACGACTAATAGTTGTCCTGTGGACAGATTCTCCCACCTGAGTTTTTGATCTCTGCAGCTCCTCCAGAGTTACCATGGGATTAATGCTTTCCTTGCCCGGCCTGTCAATTTAGGTGGATGGCCATGTCTTGGTAGGTTTGCAGTTGTGCCATACTCTTTCCATTTTTGGATGATGGATTGAACAGTGCTCCGTGAGATGTTCAAAGCATGAGATGTGTTTTTATAACCTAACCCTGTTTTAAACTTCTCCACAACTTTATCCCTGACCTGTCTAGTGGGTTCCTTGGCTTTCATGATGCTGCTTGTTCACTAAGGTTCTCTAACAAACCCCTGAGGGCTTCACAGAACAGCTGTATTTATACTGAGATTAAATTACACACAGGTGGACTCTATTTACTAATTAGGTGACTTCTGAAGGCAATTGGTTCCACTAGATTTTAGTTAGGGGTATCAGAGTAAATGTTGCTGAATACAAATGTACACCACACTTTTCACATATTTATTTGTAAGAAATGTGAAAAACCATTTATCATTTTCCTTCTACTTTACAATTATGTGCCACTTTGTGTTAGTCTACCACATACAATTCCAATAAAATAAATTTATGTTTTTGGCTGTGATATGACAAAATGTGTAAAATTTCAAGGGGTATGAATACTTTTTCAAGGCACTGTATGTACTGTGGGGCTTTTTCCCTGAGAGCAAGCACCAGATAAAAGTCTCCTACTCTTTTTTGGCTGGCTATCTGATTCAATTTTGAGAGATGTGGTGTGCAAATTATCCATTAGCATACCTGTAAGGATAGGTTGGTGGTTGTTTGTCATGTCCTCCATGTTTCCCTCCTGGTTGGGTGCCAAGCAAGGGTCACATGAGAGGCCTACCCCAGGGTGGGTTCTTTTGGGCTACACTAGGCACTTTGTACAGGGTCACTTTATTACACACGGGTAGCAATGTTTGGAGTGTGTGGGGAAGGTTATTTCTAGTCACATGTGCTCTCATCCATGAATCCATAAATAGTACAATTGTATATTAGGAATTTAAATACCCCTCCAGTAAGCACATATCACCTAACTCATATAAAAAATATATAAATCTTAATTCTATTCAATAAAAACATCTTCGATAAAAACATATGTTTCCTGCATGCATTTGTACATTAATACCGTCAATAATCATCTACCACATGGATAAGGACCATTGTGGTTCAGTTGAGATAGGAAAACATTGGGGTCAACGCTGGGCCTTCAGGCCCTCCTTTCTCTTGCATAAACATGAAGGAATCAATTAACTCAGAAAACAGAAATACATATTTAGTTCACAGTACATTAAATAATAGATTAACCTACAAAAATGGCAAAGCATTCATGAAATGCATAACATTGTATGGTAGCTGTCCCTGGGGTGGAGATGTTTTAGTGCTCTATGTAGCCCTGTTGAGAAGACTGCCCGAAACTTCTAGTTGCGCTGATAAGATGTGACCATGGCAAGATGGCAAGATGTTAGAAGAAACTGCCAAACAGAGTTTAATGAAAACAATACGTTTAAGTAGAGTTGGGGAAGGCTAGAGCCACTGCTAACTTTTTTTGTTTGTGACCCTGTTGGATATTCTCCCTCAGTTCCTGTTTGGGTATCAAGGTTGTCAGCGGGGCAGAAAGTGAGAAATATCTCCCCAGTTGAAGCCTTATGCCGCGTACACAGGATCGGAAATTCCGCCGGCAAAACTCAGATGAGAGCTTTTTGTCAGAAAATGCGACTGTGTGTATGCTCCAGTGGTCTTTTGCTGGCAGAATTCAAGCCAGCAAAAGATTGTGAGCATGTTCTCTATTTTTCGGTCGGGAAAAGTTCCTATCCGAAAATGCGATCGTCTGTACAAATTCCATTGTGCAAAATTCCTATGCATGCTCGGAAACAATTCGACGCATGCTCGGAAGCATTGAACGTCATTTTCTCGGCTCGTTGTAGTGTTGTACGTCACCGCGTTCTTGACAGTCACAAGTTCAACTTTTGTGTGACTGTGGGTATGCAAGGCAAGCTTGAGCAGAATTACGTCGGAAAAACCATCCAAGTTTTTTCTGACGAAAAATCCGCTCGTGTGTACGGGGCATTACACTTGTCAACACTGTATCCGAAACTAGAAGACTACATATGCACCTATCCCTTAACCTCCCTGGCGGTATGATTATTTCGGATTTTAGGTGCTGAAAGCGGTACCATTATTTTGCATGGAAATTTGGCGTTTTATATTGTAGGTCTGTAAATCTTAACAATAACACACTTAAATCTGTCCAAATAAGAGTCTAGTAGATATCCCGGGTATGATAAAGTTTGAAATACACAAACATAAATTATAATATAATAAATAAAAATAAATAATTTAAAAAAATAAAAATAAATAGTAATAAAATAAATTTCCCCACGATTCACTATCGTTCAATTCTGCAAGTGTTCTAATTTACTATCGCTGTTTTCTAGCTGGTCTAAAGCCATTTTTGACGTAAAGGGACATTTTTTGGTTGCTATGGACAATCTCCAGTTTCCAGGCAGAAAGAACAGTATATATCACATAAAACTGCATGCAGGGCATTGGCCAAAGCACTGGGGACAAAAGGGATGTGAAATTATTTCATACAGTACTGTAATCTGTAAGATTACAGTACTGTATGTGTTATGATATTGACATTTTTTTGAATTTGCCGCCAGGCTCCGCCCCGTGCGTCGCGACGCTCGCAGGGAACGGAGCTTGGCACAGAGAGGCTTCGGGCAGAGGACGGAGCCCGCGGACACTGCGGGGGACATCGCAGGATCCCGGGGACAAGGTAAGTAAGGAGGCACCAGGATCCTGCGATGTAATCCCGAGTGTGGCTCGGGGTTACCGCTAATGGTCCTGATTTTTAACCCCGAGCCACACTCGGGAAAACCGCCAGGGAGGCTACAACTGAACTAAACTCCCTAGTATACTCACCTCCACCTTCCAGGGAATGCTGTAGTTACATCCCTCGCTGGCCGCTGTCATCTTTTATTCAGGTGCTAGGCTTTTGGCCTCTTGATTGGCCAGCAGGCGTGACGTCATCCCGCACATGGGCAAAGGAATCATTCATTCTGACACAGTTGAAGTGTTCTGAGAATGCAAGCAGAGCTGCACATGTGGACTTTGGTGTCCATTCAGTAGAAAACTGCAAGTAGGCAAGTTTGTATTATTTTTGAAGACACATAGCATGTCTCTTCTTCAATAAAGAGCTCTCTGCTTGCAGTTTTGTAAAATTAGGTTTAGTTCCACTTTAAGCCGAACTACAGCCACAACGTTTAGTTTCAGACATATTGGGGATGAGATAGAACCCCTGTAAAGTTTTTATTTGTGGTTTGTGTTCCCATTATTGAGGTTTCCCCTTATTTTCCAATAAAATGCTGAAGGGTTAGAACCAGCCCTGACAAGGAAGGGCAGAAGAGACAGCTGCCTTGAATACAGTGGGGTTTGTGCAAAATCAGGCTCACTTCTTCATAGAAACCAATCAGCTTCCAGGTTTTATTGCCAAAGCTTAATTGAGCAAGCTGAGGTTAGAAGCTGATTGGCTACCAAGCACAGCTGCACCAGTTTTAGTAAATCTACCCCAGTGCTTTTATTTGGGGAATGGCACCGTATGACAAGCTTCTCCCTTTTCAACACATGGGGTCCACTTAGGGTACCACCACTTAAGGCAGCAGGGCTCTGGAATGCTCTCTACATTACAGCATCTGGTACTGAAAGAAGTCAGAACTATCAGGTAGAGTGACGCCCACAGTTGAACTATAGTACTAACTCGATTGAGGGTGGAGTGTGTGTGTTAAGTAAACACTGATCACCAGGGAGTTACTGTTATAGCCCACTGCTGACAACTAATGTTGGAAGGGAAGGGCTTATTTTGGCAGCCAGTTAAGAACCACTGATGCCCTCTGGGGGGTTCTTGTTCCAAGAAGCCACTGACCACCAACGCTGGGGGGATTTTATTGTTACAGCCAGCTACTGATCACAACTGCTGGGGTTATTTTTAGAGCCAGCAGCTGGCAACCAATTTAGAGCCAACCACTGACACCATTGCCGGAGATTACCATTACGATTAATGACAGCAATACTCAAGCCATACTTTATTGACCACACCAGGTGTTCTGTGGTGTCCCTCCTAACTATTTTCAAATGTTGGTAACTATGCAGAAGATAGTGTCTCTGAGTTCCTGCGTGTGGGGTGGTTTATTATTAGGTTCAGCATTTCTGCATAAAGTTGCAACCATACTTACAAATGCTGCTATCCACCCTCCACCTGCTAAACCTATTTGCACCCCAGCATGATATATGATTTCATGATTTTTACTGAAAATAATTCTGACGTATAGAAGGGGAACCACAGAAAACACAACTGATGGACCCGGAGCTATACGATGAGGCTAAGACAAGCACAGTGGAAGCAGGGAGCGGGATCCCAGTTGCAGAAGACAATCAGGCACACAGTGGGTAAGAAGCCACAGTTTGGGTACTTGCCCAGACCTTGGTTACAACCTTTATTATTACCGTCTTTGTCTTTCTTTCTTAGTGATTACTTTGTCTTTCTTTCTTAGTAAAACTGAGGTGCAGTGTCCCAGTACGGTCACAGACAACAATAAAAACTTGTATTTACTCCTCCTGGGTCTATCCAAAACTTTGAAAACATTTGGCTGCAATTAGGCTTCAATTTAAGTTTTTTATTTAATTTTAAAATAACAAAGATGTTATACTTACCTGCTCCGTGCAATAGTTTTGCATAGATCAGCCCCAATCCTACTTTTCTCGGGGTCCACAGTCAACGCTCCTGGCTCCTCCCCCCTGTTCCCTTGTCACTGGCTTTGACTGACAGTAGTGGGATACTACTACTACTAAGATACTGCTGTATCTTAGTAAATGAGGAGCGAGAGAGCCTCGGATTTCTTGCACATCAATGGATCGAGATCGGCCTCATGTACTGTATGTATTTGGGGGGGGGGGGGGGGGGCTGCGGAGGAAGCTGCATGCAGAAAGTTTTTATACCTTCTGCCTTTACAACCACTTTCATCTTTAGAGACTGAAAGTTCATCTCTTTATTTTTATTTATTTTCCACTGTTTTGGAAAAATGAATAACAGTGAAAGAAGTACTAATAAACTTTGTGCAAATGCGGGTATTTAGTGTAAATCATATTTTTTTCTCCAAACTTTCTTAGGCCCCATATACACTGCTGCTGCTAAACGGACGTTCAGAGGCAGTTGGACACTTTTTTCTGCCCCTTAACTCATTCAATGTTATCTTATGTGAACATGTACACAGGCTCGTTTGCTGAAATTTTTAGGCAGTTGCGTTTATAGGCCTTTTTTTGAAGGCAAAAAAATTAGTTGAAGTTTCAGACGTTTCAGACGCCAAACGCGGCTAAACGCGGTAACCTGCGTTTAGCCACGTTTTGTTTATAGGCGGTTTTGCTTTTTGGACATATTAACCACATGCCGACTGAACCATAGCCGAAAGATGGCTACAGCGCGGTCGGCTTATTCTGGGAGGGTGTCCATGGACGTCCTCACAGAATCAGGCGCGCACCTGGGAATGTCCGTGACCGTTGGGTCCTCCGGACCCGGAGCGTCATCTAACGGGGTAAAGGGTCAATGACAGCGGCCCTTTACCACGTGATCGCTCCTTCCAATGATGGAGCGATCACTTGTCAACAAACCGGAGCTTGTCTGGTGCAGCTCCTCCCCTCTCCTCGCACCATAGTACAGTGTGCGAGGAGAGGGCTGTCTCTGGAGTGCCCACAGTGCTGATATGTGCCCATCCATTCATCCATCCCTGGCTCAGCCATGCCTCACATGTGCCCATCCATGCTCATACATGCCTCATGTGCCCATACATGCTCATACATGCCTCACATGTGCCCATCCATGCTCCATATGTGCCCATCTATACTCCATCCATCCCTGGCTCATCCATGCTCCATCCATCCCTGGCTCATCCATGCTCCATCCATTACTGGCTCATCCATGCTCCATCCATCCATGCTCATCTGTGCTCCATCTATCCCTGGCTCATCCGTGCTCCATCTGTGCTCATCCATGCTCCATCCGTGCTCATCCATGCTCCATCCATCCCTGGCTCATCCATGCACCATCCATCCCTGGCTCATCCGTGCACCATCCATCCCTGGCTCATCCGTGCTCCATCTGTGCTCAACCATGCTAAATCCGTGCTCATCCATGCTCCATCCATCCCTGGCTCATCTGGGCTCCATCCATCCGTGCTCATCCATGCTCCATCCATCCCTGGCTCATCTGTGCTCATCCATGCTCCATCCATCCTTGGCTTATCCATGCTCTATCCATCCTCATCCATGCTCCATCCATCCCTGGCTCATCTGTGCTCCATCCATCCGTGCTCATCCATGCTCCATCCATCCCTGGCTCATCCGTGCTCCATCCATCCATGCTCATCCATCCCTGGCTCATCTGTGCGCCATCAGTACTCATCCATGCTCCATCCATCCCCGGCTTATCTGTGCTCCATCCATCCGTGCTCATCCATGCTCCATTCATCCCTGGCTCATCCGTGCTCCATCCATCCATGCTCATCCATGCTCCATCCATACCTGGCTCATCTGTGCGCCATCCGTGTTTATCCATGCTCCATCCATCCCTGGCTCATCCGTGCTCCATCTATCCGTGCTCATCTATGCTCCATCCATTCCTGGCTCATCCACGCTCCATTCATCTGTGCTCTATCCATCCCTGGCTCATCCGTGCTCCATCTGTGCTCATCTATGCTCAATCCGTGCTCATCCATGCTCCATCCATCCCTGGCTCATCCATGCTCTATCCATCTGTGCTCATCCATGCTCCATCCATCCCTGGCTCATTCGTGCTCCATCCATCCGTGCTCATCCATGCTCCATCCATCCCTGGCTCATCTGTGTGCCATCCGTGCTTATCCATGCTCCATCCATCCCTGGCTCATCTGTGCGCCATCTGTGCTCATCCATGCTCCATCCATCCGTGCTCATCCATACTCCATCCGTGCTAATCCATGCTCCATCCATCCCTGGCTCATCCGTGCGCCATCTGTGCTTACCATGCTCCATCCATGCTCATCCATGCTCCATCCGTGCTCATCCATGCTCCATCCATGGCTCATTCATGCTCATCTATGCCTCATCTGTGCTCATCCATGCCACAGCAATGCCACATCAGTTCTCATCCATGCTGCATCCTTGCCACTACAATGTCCATCAGTGTCTCACAAAAGTGTAATAGGTAGTCAAATTATATTTGAAATGTATGTCCCTGGTGGTGCTCCCTGCATGTTGGGCCTCTGTATGTGGCCAGGCTGTGGAAAAGTCTCCTGCATGTGGCATCGCCATACACAGGAGGAGTAGCAGAATATATTTTGGGGTGTAATTTTTTCTGGGAGGGTGTCCATGGACGTCCTCACAGAATCAGGTGCGCACCTGGGAATGTCCGTGACCGTTGGGTCCTCCGGACCCGGAGCGTCATGTAACGGGGTAAAGGGCCAATGACAGCGGCCCTTTACCACGTGATCGCTCCTTCCAATGATGGAGCGATCACTTGTCAACAAACCGGAGCTTGTCTGGTGCAGCTCCTCCCCTCTCCTCGCACCGTAGTACAGTGTGCGAGGAGAGGAGGGAGACGGGTGCAGCAGCGCTGTGGGCTGTCCCTGGAGTGCCCACAGTGCTGATCTGTGCCCATCCATTTATCCATCCCTGGCTCAGCCATGCCTCACATGTGCCCATCCATGCTCATACAAGCCTCACATGTGCCCATCCATGCTCATACATGCCTCATGTGCCCATACATGCCTCACATGTGCCCATCCATGCTCCATATGTGCCCATCTATACTCCATCCATCCCTGGCTCATCCATGCTCCATCCATCCCTGGCTCATTCGTGCTCCATCCATCCCTGGCTCATCCATGCTCCATCCATTACTGGCTCATCCATGCTCCATCCATCCATGCTCATCTGTGCTCCATCTATCCCTGGCTCATCCGTGCTCCATCTGTGCTCATCCATGCTCCATCCCTGCTCATCCATGCTCCATCCATCCCTGGCTCATCCATGCACCATCCATCCCTGGCTCATCCGTGCACCATCCATCCCTGGCTCATCCGTGCTCCATCTGTGCTCAACCATGCTCCATCCATCCCTGGCTCATCTGTGCTCCATCCATCCGTGCTCATCCATGCTCCATCCCTGGCTCATCTGTGCTCATCCATGCTCCATCCATCCCTGGCTCATCCATGCTCCATCCATCCATCCTCATCCATGCTCCATCCATCCCTGGCTCATCTGTGCTCCATCCATCCGTGCTCATCCATGCTCCATCCATCCCTGGCTCATCCGTGCTCCATCCATCCGTGCTCATCCATCCCTGGCTCATCTGTGCGCCATCAGTGCTCATCCATGCTCCATCCATCCCTGGCTTATCTGTGCTCCATCCATCCGTGCTCATCCATGCTCCATTCATCCCTGGCTCATCCGTGCTCCATCCATCCATGCTCATCCATGCTCCATCCATACCTGGCTCATCTGTGCGCCATCCGTGTTTATCCATGCTCCATCCATCCCTGGCTCATCCGTGCTCCATCTATCCGTGCTCATCTATGCTCCATCCATCCCTGGCTCATCCGTGCTCCATCTGTGCTCATCTATGCTCAATCCGTGCTCATCCATGCTCCATCCATCCCTGGCTCATCCATGCTCTATCCATCTGTGCTCATCCATGCTCCATCCATCCCTGGCTCATTCGTGCTCCATCCATCCGTGCTCATCCATGCTCCATCCATCCCTGGCTCATCTGTGTGCCATCCGTGCTTATCCATGCTCCATCCTGGCTCATCTGTGCGCCATCTGTGCTCATCCATGCTCCATCCATCCGTGCTCATTCATACTCCATCCGTGCTAATCCATGCTCCATCCATCCCTGGCTCATCCGTGCGCCATCTGTGCTTACCATGCTCCATCCATGCTCATCCATGCTCCATCCGTGCTCATCCATGCTCCATCCATGGCTCATTCATGCTCATCCATGCCACAGCAATGCCACATCAGTTCTCATCCATGCTGCATCCTTGCCACTACAATGTCCATGTCAGAGTCCTGGATGTGAGGCCGAATTGCAGAGGGGGCGCCCCTTGCGGCTAAGTGCAGCGTAACCCTGGGAGTGAGACAGGGAGTACGGTGCCCAAAGGTGCACGGGTTGCCAGATCGCAGTTGCTGAGTAGCAGATAGCAGGGAGCTGCTAGGGTGCGCTGGTAAGGTTGAAGGGCAACCGTGCAAGGAGGGATTCCAGGTATGGAGCCGTGGAGCAACCAGGAGCGGAGTCAGAGCCAGGCCAATGGTCATTCAGCACAGGAATCAGTCCAAGGTGAGGTACAGCAGGATAATCAGGAACAGAGAAGGTAGCCGAGCCGGGGGTCAAACACAGGAGGACGATCAAGGTACAAATGCGGAGCCGAAGAATAGTCAGATACAAGCCGGGGTCAATGCAGGCGGAATACTGGAGCAGTCAGGCAAGCCGAGTAGTAACAGGAAGCAGATATCACAACAGGAACCAGGAACACAGGAACAAGGAAAACAGGAAGCTGATGATAATCCAGCAACCAGCATGAACCAGCAGCAGGCTTAAATAGGCAGAAGGGCGCCACCATGAGGAATACTGGCAGAATTACCCGTCCTACGGTTATCACCCTGACAGTGCCCCCCCCCTAGGGGCAGCCTCCGGATGCCCAATCTGGCCCATTTTTCAGGGTATCGGGCTTGAAACCTCTGCAACAGTCTAGGGGCATGAATGTTATCTGCTGGTTCCCAAGAATTATCTTCTACAGAGTAACCTTTCCATTTAACAAGAAATTGAACAGTCCTACCTCTCCGACGGCAGTCCAGAATGGCTTCTACTTCGTATTCTGTTTCATTGTCCACCAAGATTAGAGGGGGCGGAGCTTCTTCTCTCCCTGGAAAAGGACTGGAGACAACAGATTTTAATAAAGAAACATGGAACACTGGGTGAATTTTATAGGAACTTGGTAAAGACAATTCAAATGCCACTGGGTTAATTTCCTTCTTAATTGTGAATGGACCGATAAACCTTGGTCCTAACTTCCGGGAGGGGCAAGGCAGCTTAAGATTTGTTGAGGAAAGCCACACTCTATCTCCAACCTTAAAGACGGGATCTCTCCTCCCCTTGTCATAATGTTTCTTATAATTCTCTTGGGCTTTCTGCATAGTTGCCTGGAGAGTTAGGAAATTAGCCTGAATGGCGTTTATCCTGTCCTGGACTGCGGGGACTGAGGTCTCTGGTATAACATTAGGCAAGAATGAGGGATGGAAACCGTAGTTGGCCCAGAAAGGTGACTGATTGGTGGAAGCGTGGATTGAGTTGTTGTATGCAAACTCCGCACACGGGAGTAGCAAGGACCAGTCATCCTGGGAGAAGGAGCAGAAGCAACGTAAGTACTGTTCTAAAGTTTGATTAGTTCTTTCGGTTTGGCCGTTGCTCTGAGGATGGTAAGCTGAAGATAGGCACACTCTAATGGAAAGCGTTTTGCAGAGCTCCTTCCAGAACTTAGAGGTGAATTGCACCCCTCTGTCGGACACAATGTTGCTCGGTAGGCCGTGAAGTCTGACTATCTCCTTTATGAATATCTTCGCCGTGTCAGCAGCAGATGGTGTACCCATCATGGGCAAGAAATGCGCCATCTTGGACAGGCGGTCAACGACTACCAAGATGGTTGTAAATTTCTCCGAGGGTGGTAACTCTACTATGAAATCCATAGATATTTCTTTCCATGGTTGCTCCGGCACAGGCAATGGGCGTAGTAGACCCCAAGATCTGACGTTAGACCCCTTGTTACGTTGACAAATGGTGCAGGAACTGACATATTCCCTGCAGTCAGGCTTTAGAGTGGGCCACCAAAAAGATCGTTGAACAAGCTCCAAAGTCTTTCTTACCCCGAAGTGACCAGCAAGTTGGTGGTCATGTAAAGTCTTTAGGACCTGGGCTCTGGCTTGTTGCGGAACAAAAATTTTGTTCTGATACCAAAGAAAACCTTCCTGGTTTCTTAAAGACAGTGCTTCTGGTTCAGAGCATTGGGAGGAAGCTTGTTTCAGTGAGGAACTCAGGTCGGTCTGAATCATGAGAAAATTCTGTGGAGATAATATAGTGCTAGGAGTAATTTCTTCGGGAGTGTCAGGAAACATCCGGGACAAGGCATCGGCCTTCCCGTTCTTAGACCCCGGGCGGAAGGATATATGAAAATTGAATCTGGCAAAAAACAAGGCCCATCGAGCTTGTCGGGGTCTCAATCGTTTAGCCGTGCGAAGATACTCCAGGTTTCTGTGATCCGTGAATATCATGATGGGATGCTGAGCACCTTCAAGGAGGTACCGCCATTCCTCCAGGGCAGTTTTAATAGCCAAGAGCTCTCGATCTCCCACATCATAATTCCTTTCAGACGGACTCATCTTCCGCGAGGAGAAGGCCACAGGATGGAGTAACGACTTAGAACCCTGACGTTGGGATAAGACTGCTCCTGTGGCAACTTCAGAGGCGTCAACCTCTAAGATGTAAGGGAGGGCCGGATCAGGATGTTGCAGGATAGGTGCGGAGGTAAAGAGGGATTTGAGCTTATCAAAAGCTGATTGGGCTTCTGAAGACCACAGGAACCGAGTATGTAAACGGGTAACTTGGGTGATTGGTGAGATGATGGAGGAAAAGTTCTTTATAAACCTCCTATAAAAGTTTGCAAACCCCACGAATCTTTGTACTCCCTTTTTATCCGATGGAGTTGGCCAGTCCAAGATTGCCTGTACCTTTTGCGGGTCCATGGCAACACCACCAGTTGAGATAATTAGCCCCAGGAATTGTATTGACTCTTTTTCGAAATCACACTTCTCTGCTTTTACATAGAGTTTGTGCTTACGTAGAGTGTGCAGAACTGTCCTTACATGTGTACGATGGAGCTCCAGGGTGGTTGAAAATATCAGGATATCATCCAGGTAGATGATGACGAAGTAATCCAGAAATTCTCGAAAGATATCGTTTACAAAATGTTGGAATGTGGCCGGGGCGTTGCACAATCCAAATGGCATCACTAAGTACTCGAAATGTCCAAAGCGAGTTCTAAATGCTGTCTTCCATTCGTCACCCTCTCGGATGCGAACGAGATTGTAGGCTCCTCGAAGGTCAAGCTTAGTAAATATTCGGGCAGTACGGAGTCTCTGGAAAAGTTCCGGAACTAGAGGAAGAGGGTAACGGTTTTTTATAGTGATTTTATTGAGCTCCCTGTAATCCACACATGGTCTTAGGGATTTGTCCCTTTTTTCGACAAAAAAGATTCCGGCTCCAGCAGGAGAAGAGGAGGAACGGATGAAGCCTTTCTCCAGGTTTTCATCAATGTATTGTCGCAATGTTCCTAGTTCCACCTCCGAGAGGGGGAATATGCGACCGAATGGGATTTCGGCTCCTGGGAGTAATTTAATTGGACAATCGTATGACCGGTGTGGTGGCAGGACATCAGCCTTTTTCTTGTCAAAGACATCTGCAAACTCCTGGTAGGCCGGTGGAATACTCTGGTTGTTGACAGGTACAGGTTGGACTGACAGGCAACTGGCTACATTACTGGTTTCAGGGGCAAGACAGTGCTGTAGGCAATAAGGTGAAGTGAATGAAATTTCTTTCCTGATCCAGTTGATCTGGGGGTTGTGGGCTTGGAGCCATGGGGTACCCAAGATGACAGGGAACATAGGTGAGCTTAGAATGTCGAAACGTATGAATTCCTGATGACCATCAGGAGTAGTAACCAAAAGAGGAGTGGTCTCTTGTGTCACAGGACCGGAACTAGGCAGGGTGCCATCAGCCAGGAGAACTTCCAATCTACGGTTCTTGGGAAGAAGGGCCAGACCGAGCTTTAGTGCTAAGTCCAAGTCCAAGAAACAACTGCATGCCCCGGAGTCGACTATGGCCTGAAGCTGAACCCCCTTGTCGGCCAACTGTAGCGTGATGGAAAGGATAAGGTGAGAAGTGGAAGTTCCGGACATCTGGAAGTACACTGGAGAGTTCTTGGGTACCTTGCTGGGCCTTATGGGGCAGTTGCTCAGGAAATGTCAGTTTCGGCCACAATAGAGACAGAGATTGGCTTGACGCCGACGCTGCTTTTCCTCGGGAGTCAGTGCGGATCGCACCAAACCAACAGGCATAGCGCCAATCTCTGGTCCCTGCACCTTGGGAGTCTGAGAACGTTCAGCCTGGCGCTCTCGAAGGCGTCTATCCAACTGGATGGATAGTTGAATGAGCCCCTCGAGGGTAGCAGGGATGCCGACCCTGGCCAACTCGTCCTTAAGGGATTCAGAAAGCCCCAGGCGAAACTGGTATTTCAACGCAGCCTCATTCCAGTCTGTATCGGCAGACCACCGGCGGAAATCCACAGCATAGTCTTCCACCGGGCGCCGTTTCTGTTGAAGAGAATGCAGAGCGGCCTCAGCGGTGGCTGTACGCTGGGGGTCATCATACAATTGCGACAGGGCCGTAAAGAACGTTTCCACTGAACTAGTAGCTGGGTCCTTCTGTTCCCATAACCTGTGGGCCCATGCCTGGGGTTCATTGGTCAGCAGGGAGATAAGAAAGCCAACTTTGACAGTCTCAGTGGAAAAGGTACGGGGTTGCAGAGCCAGATATAACAGGCAGGCATTCTTGAAGGATCTGAATTTCTGCCGGTCTCCAGAGAAACGTTCAGGGGTAGGTACCCGCGGTTCTGGGGGCAAAGTCAGTACCGAAGAGGCCGTAGCAGGGAGATTGGTGGAGGAGGAACCAGGATCCAAAAAGGCAGATGGTAGCATAAAATGTTGGAGTTTTCCTTCTAATTGAAGGTATCTTTCCTGAAGAACTTGGACCACTCGTGTAAGGGTAGCGGCCTGTTGGCATAAAGTCTCTATTGGGGACGCACCTCTGCCGGCCTCAGTCATGGCTGGATTATACTGTCAGAGTCCTGGATGTGAGGCCGAATTGCAGAGGGGGCGCCCCTTGCGGCTAAGTGCAGCGTAACCCTGGGAGTGAGACAGGGAGTACGGTGCCCAAAGGTGCACGGGTTGCCAGATCGCAGTTGCTGAGTAGCAGATAGCAGGGAGCTGCTAGGGTGCGCTGGTAAGGTTGAAGGGCAACCGTGCAAGGAGGGATTCCAGGTATGGAGCCGTGGAGCAACCAGGAGCGGAGTCAGAGCCAGGCCAATGGTCATTCAGCACAGGAATCAGTCCAAGGTGAGGTACAGCAGGATAATCAGGAACAGAGAAGGTAGCCGAGCCGGGGGTCAAACACAGGAGGACGATCAAGGTACAAATGCGGAGCCGAAGAATAGTCAGATACAAGCCGGGGTCAATGCAGGCGGAATACTGGAGCAGTCAGGCAAGCCGAGTAGTAACAGGAAGCAGATATCACAACAGGAACCAGGAACACAGGAACAAGGAAAACAGGAAGCTGATGATAATCCAGCAACCAGCATGAACCAGCAGCAGGCTTAAATAGGCAGAAGGGCGCCACCATGAGGAATACTGGCAGAATTACCCGTCCTACGGTTATCACCCTGACAGTCCATCAGTGTCTCACAAAAGTGTAATAGGTAGTCAAATTATATTTGAAATGTATGTCCCTGGTGGTGCTCCCTGCATGTTGGGCCTCTGTATGTGGCCAGGCTGTGGAAAAGTCTCCTGCATGTGGCATCGCCATACTCAGGAGGAGTAGCAGAATATATTTTGGGGTGTAATTTTTGCTATGTACATGCTATGTGTTAGAAATATCTTATAAATGGACAACTTTCTGTAAAAAGATGCGTTTTCATTTTCTTTCCAAAAACTTGTGGAAAAAATTGACATGTTCAAAAGACTTATTATGCCTTATAGAATATACGTTGGGGTAATGGGGTCATTTTGTGGACGTTTCCATTGTTCTGGTGCTCCAGGGCCTTCAAAAGTGTAAGAGGTAGTCAAAAAATGAAATGTGTAATTTATGTCCTAGAACGCCTGACAGTGCTCCCTGCATGTTGGGCCTCTGTATGTGGCCAGGCTGTGTAAAAGTCTCACACGTGTGATATCGCCATACTCAGGAGGAGGAGTAGAATGTGTTTCGGGGTATAATTTGTGATATGCATATGCTGTGTGAGAAATCCGTTAATATGACAATACAGTGGGGAAAAAAAAGAGAAAAAAATCTTCATGTTGCAAACAATTGCGGGAAAAAATTACAACTTCAAAAATCTCACAATGCCTCTTTCTAATACCTTGGATTGTCTACTTTCCGAAAAAGGGGTCATTTGGTGGGTATTTGTACTTTCCTGGCTTGTTAAGGTCTCAAGAAACGAGATAGGCAGTCAGTACTTCAGGTGTGATCTATACTCTATAACCCTATACTATACTCTATAACTTTCACAAAGACCAAATAATTTACACCGATTTGGGTTATTTTTACCAAAGAAATGTAGCAGTATAAATTTTGGCCAAAATTTATGAAGAAAATTTACTTATTAGCAAAATTTTATAACGGAAACTAAGAAAAATGCATTTTTTTACAGAATTTTCGGTCTTTTTTCTTTTATAGCGCAAAAAATAAAAAACCCAGAGGTGATTAAATATCACCAGAAGAAAGCTCTATTTGTGTGAAAAAAGGAAAAAAATGTCATATAGGTATTGTGTTGCATGACTGAGTAATTGTCATTCAAAATGTGAGAGCACCGAAAGCTGAAAATTGGTCTGGTTAGGAAGGGGGTTTAAATGCCCAGTGGTCAAGTGCTTAAAGAAGGTTCCAATGTGTCTTCTCCTGGCTTGTTAGTGTCTCAAGTAATGAGAGGCCGTCAGTACATCAGGTGTGATCAATTTTCAGAGATTGGCACCATAGCTTGTAGACTCTATAACTTTCACACAGACCAAATAATATACACTGATTTGGGTTATTTTTACCAAAGATATGTGGCAGTATAAATTTTGGCCAAAATTTATTAAGAAATATTACTAATTTGCAAAATTTTATGACAGAAACAAAGCAAAATGCTTTTTTTTACAAATTTTTCGGTCTTTTTTCATTTATAGTGCAAAAAATAAAAAACCCAGTGGTGACCAAATACCACCAAAAGAAAGCTCTATTTGTGTGAAAAAAAGGACAAGAAATTCATATGAGTAGCATGTTGCCTGACTGAGTAATTGTCTTTCAAAATGTGAGAGCACTGAAAGCTGAAAATTGGTCTGGTTAGGAAGGGGGTTTCAGTGCCCATTGCTTAACCACTTCAGCCCCGGAAGGATTTACCCCCTTCCTGACCAGAGCACTTTTTACAATTTGGCACTGCGTCGCTTTAACTGCTAATTGCGCGGTCATGCAATGCTGTACCCAAACAAAATTTGCGTCCTTTTCTTCCCACAAATAGAGCTTTCTTTTGATGGTATTTGATCACTGCGGTTTTTATTTTTTGCGCTATAAACGGAAAAAGACCAAAAATTTTGAAAAAAAATATTTTCTTCTTTTTGTTATAAAAAAAATCCAATAAACTCAATTTTATTCATACATTTAGGCCAAAATGTATTCGGCCACATGTCTTTGGTAAAAAAAAATGTCAATAAGCATATATTTATTGGTTTGCGCAAAAGTTATAGCGTCTACAAACTAGGGTACATTTTCTGGAATTTACACAGCTTTTAGTTTATGACTGCCTATGCCATTTCTTGAGGTGCTAAAATGGCAGGGCGGTACAAAACCCCCCCAAATGACCCCATTTTGGAAAGTAAACACCCCAAGGAAATTGCTGAGAGGCATGTTGAGCCCATTGAATATTAATTTTTTTTGTCCCAAGTGATTGAATAATGACAAAAAAAATAAAAATTACAAAAAGTTGTCACTAAATGATATATTGCTCACACAGGCCAATGGGCATATGTGGAATTGCACCCCAAAATACATTTATCTGCTTCTCCTGAGTATGGGGATACCACATGTGTGGGACTTTTTGGGAGCCTAGCCGCGTACAGAGCCCCGAAAACCAATCACCACCTTCAGGATTTCACTCTTCACTGCCTATCACAGTTTCGGAGGCCATGGAATGCCCAGGTGGCACAAACCCCCCCAAATGACCCCATTTTGGAAAGTAGACACCCCAAGCTATTTGCTGAGAGGCATGGTGAGTATTTTGCAGCTCTCATTTGTTTTTGAAAATGAAGAAAGACAAGAAAAACATTTTTTTTTTCTTTTTTTTAATTTTCAAAACTTTGTGACAAAAGGTGAGATCTGCAAAATACTCACTATACCTCTCAGCAAATAGCTGAAGGGGTATGCTGCGTGCGTGGGTATTAGCGGTACTGGCTCTAATCTGACGCTGCCTGGGGTGACGCATATCACCGCCGGGCGATCAGGGGGCTAAACTTTTATTAGGTAATAAATGGCGGGTGCCCTGACACTATAAAAAATAAACGAACTAACCAGCATCACCTGTAACAGTTATAAGGTGATCACTGGTGAAAGGGTTAACTAGGGGGCAATCAAGGGGTTAAAACCTTTATTCGGTAGTATATGGGGGTCCCTGACACTATAAAACGCTGACGGCGAACCTATATATTTACCTCCCTAACTAGCGTCACCAGTGACACTAATACAGTGATCAGAAAAATGATCGCTTAGTGACACTGGTGACGGGGGGTGATCAAGGGGTTAAAACTTTTTTAGAGGGGTTAGGGGGGGTATCCTAGACCTAAAGGGGGCTAACACTAACTGCCCTGCCACACTAACCGTCACAAACTGACACCATGCAGTAATCAGAAAAAAAATAACTGCTTGGTGTCAGTGTGACAGGGGGGGTGGTGATCGGGGGGGGGATCGGGGGGTAAAGGGGGTGTGTAAAGTATGCCTGGCATGTTCTACTGTGTGTGTGTGTTTGTGTAACTCACTCGGATGTCTTCTCTCCTCGGCGCCGGAACGGAAAATACCGAGCCGAGGAGAGATGACATCACATCCTCTGCCTCTGTGTACTATACAGAGGCAGGGGAAGATTCTCATTGGCTGGGACCGATCGCGAGGGGGGGGGCCACGAATAGATGGCCTCCCCCTCATCTCTGAATGCTCCCAGACCAAAGCCGACCGCCTTGGGCACCGGGGGGGGGGGGTCCGCCCACGGGAAGGCAATCACGTACCAGGTATGTGATTTTGCCTGCCTGTGCCATTCTGCCGCAGTATATCTGCGTTAGGCGGTCGGCAAGTGGTTAAGTGGTCAAAAAAACATTTTTTTTTTCTTAGAAACGCTTCCAAACGCAAACACGACATGTAAACATGGCAAAACGGATGTTTTAAACGTGGGTTACTATCTGTCAAGTTAAATCATTCAGGAGAGGTTGTGAAAACGTCCCCTGTACATGAAGCCTTAAAGCAGAGTTCCACTGTTTTTTTTGTTTATTATAAGTCAGCAGCTTCAAAAAAGTGTAGCTGTTGGCTTTTAATAAAAATCAACTCCCATGATCCAGCGAAGCCACCTAAAGCCACGGTTCTCTCCCCCTCCTCTCCACGGCGCTGCATCACTACTGTGGGCACTAGGGATGGGCTGACTGTTCGAGTCGAACATGAGCTTGACTCGAACATCGGCTGTTCGATGAAGATCGAACATTATGGGCCGTTTGCGCCAAATTTGAGCGTCACGGCCCATAATGCACTGCATCATCGCAGTGCATTGCTGGCTGATGATTGGCCAAGCATGCACTATGACCCGCATGCTTTGGCCAATCACAGCGCCGTAAGCAAACAGAGCCATAATTGGCTAAAGGCAGGGTGGCCAATTATGGCTCAGGGGTTAAGTAAACGCCCCACACTATATAAGGCCGTCTGCACGTCGGCCCTGTGCAGTGTGTTGCTGGCGGAGAGAGAGATAGATAGAGAGAGAGAGAGCGTGTGTCATTTCATTTACTTTGAGCAGGTAGTTTATTCAGTTAGCTAGATCTCACTGCAGACCGTTCCTGCTCTACTGTTTCTAATCTACTTCAAGCAGGCAGTTGTATATATATATATATATATACAGCCAGACTGCTATATATATATATATATATATATATATATATATATATATATATATATATATATATATAAAATGGATATATATATATATAGTGGATATATATATATATATATATATATATATATATTCACTGTATCCAGTTTAGCTAGATCTCACTGCAGACCGTTCCTGCTTTACTCTACTGTTTCTAATATACTTCAGGCAGTTAGTTGATTCAGTTAGCTGCAGTGTATTTCATATATATATATATATATATATATATATATATATATATATATATATATACACACACACACACACTGTATACAGTTTAGCAAGATCTCACTGCAGACCATTACTGGTGTACTGTTGCTAGTATACTTCAGGCAGGCAGGCGATACAGTTAGCTGCAGTGTATTTATTTTATATATATATATATATATATATATATATATATATATATATATATATATATATATATATATATATATATATATATATATATATATACATATACATCTGGGCTTTGTATATATATGTACACTGTATACAGTTTAGCTTCATCTCACTGCAGACCGTTCCTGGTGTACTGTTTCTAATATACTTCAGACAGGCAGTTGATTCAGCTAGCTGGAGTGCATTTAATATATATATTTATAGGCTTGTGTATATATATATATATATATATAGTCTAGCCAAGCCTATACCTGACTGTAAGCCATTCCTGGGGTGCGTGTTCAAAGACACTTTCAGACAGGCAGGTGACTCAGTGAGCTGCAGTACATAAAATATATATCCACTGCATTGTAGTCCAGCCAAGCCTATACCTGACTGTAGTCCATTCCTGGAGTACGTGTTCAAAGACACTTTCAGGCAGGCAGGTGACTCAGTGAGCTGCAGTTCATAAAATATATATCCACTGCATATTATATATATATATATATATATATTCTTCTTCCTCTATGGCCTCTTCCTGTGCAGATTTGTCCTCCGGAACCAGCGGTGCTCCGTAGGCATTCTAGGGGATATGCAAGCACTCAGGCAAAAAGATGCCATGCAGTGCTTGAGTTGGTCTGCTTAGGGGACAGGAGCCAGGCTGGGGCAGAGATTCTGTCAGCTCTGCAGGGGCAGGCTAAGAGGTGGTTGACGCCATGCCAGCTTCAGCCACGGATGGTGGTTTGCGACAATGGCACCAACTTCCTCTCCACCCTCCGAAAGGGACACTTCACCCATGTTCCCTGTTTGGCTCACGTCCTTAATTTGGTGGTGCAGCAGTTCTTGTGCAGGTACTGGCTTACAGGATCTCCTGAGGCAGGCTAGGAAAGTCTGTGGGCATTTCCTCGGTCATATAATGCCAGTGCTCAGCTGGCTGACCTCCAAAAGGAATGCAACCTGCCCAAGAACCGCTTTATCTGTGAGATGCCAACCAGGAGGAACTCAATTTGGCAATGCAGCAGTGGCTGCACATGCAGCAGAGGGCCATCAATGACTACCTGTGCGAGTATGGCACCAGGACAAGGTCAGGGGAGCTTGGCTTTTTTTCGCCACGCCAGTGGCTCATGATCAAGGATACTTGCACTGTCCTGTCACAATTTGAGGAGGCCATGAGGATGGTGAGCAGTGACAGTGCATGCATCAGTGATACTGTCCCTATTGTCCTCCTGTTGGAGCACACGCTGTGTGGAATAATGGGCAGGCCACTTGAGGCAGAACAGAGGGAGGAAGAGGACTTCCTTACCTCTCAAGACCCCTTTATCCAGACAGTATTCCTGCAGGCCCACCTATCACACAGGAAGAGGAGGAGGATTGTGTCAGCATGGAGGTGGAGCCTGGCACTTAGCATCACCAGCAGTCTTCAAGGGATCGTTTTCAGTCCTCAGAAACCCAATGACTTGTACGTAGCTGGGAGGAGGTGGCTGCGGATCGGGTCGTCCTTTGTGACCCAGAGGACTCTGGGGCGAATGCCTCAGCAAACCTGCAAAGCCTGCGAAAGGACCCTCGGATTCGTGGTATCAAGGAGAGGGATCAGTACTGGCTGGCAACCCTTCTTGATCCACGTTACAAGGGTAAGGTGGCGGAACTTATCCAGCCGTCCCAGAGGGAGCAGAGGATAAAACATCTTCGGGAGGCCTTGCAGAAAGGTTTGTGCAATGCGTTTCCAGAGCCTGGGAGGTTACAATTTCCTGGTACTCATGGACAACATGTTGCTGAGGCTTCGGTCAGTCAGAGAAGGAGCAGTGGAGAAGGTGGCCGCCTGACCCATGCTTTCAGACAATTTTTCAGTCCTCAGCGCCAAGGTTTGATCGGTTCAAGCAACCGTCGCCAGCATCTGCATTACATGGTACAGGAATACCTAGGGACAAGATCAGACTTGGAGACCTTTCCAACCGAAAATCCACTGGGTTACTGGGTCTTGCGGATGGATCACTGGCCAGAGCTTGCACAGTATGCAATTGAGCTACTGGCCTGTCCATTCTTTCGGAATGCACATTCAGTGCTGCTGGAGGCTTTGTAACCGATCATAGAGTGTGCCTGTCCACCGACTCAGTTGATCGGTTCACCTTCATAAAAATGAATCAGTCTTGGATCACCAACTACCAAGCACCTGATGCTGATGTAACTGATTTTTTTTTTTTATGAATGTGAGATCCCTTCAAGACTGCCTTTCCTGTTGCTGAGTGACTATCCTGTTATGCTGAGTGACTATCCTTTTCCTCCTCAATGTTCATTTTGATAGCTTCTAAGAACATTTTTGGCTCTGGGCACCGCCACCAGTGCCCAATTTTTCTGCCCCTGATTAACAGGGGCGTGTAATTACAATTCTTGATCAAATATTTAACAGCAGGGCTCGTTCCTGCGCTCAACAAGAGTATCTGTGAGGGGTTGCAGTGTTGTGGCACCACTACCACTGCCTAAGGCCCAATTTTTCTGCCCCTGTTTAACAGAGACGTGAAATTACAATTTTTGATCAAATATTTAACAGCAGGGCTCATTCCTGTGCTCAACAACAGTATCTGTGAGGGGTTGCAGTGTTGTGCCAGCACCACCACCGCCTAAGGCCCAATTTTTCTGCCCCTGTCTAACAGGGGCATGTAATTACAATTCTTGATATAATATTTCACAGCAGGGCCGTTCCAGTGCCCACCAAGAGTAACTGTGAGGGCTTACAGTGTTCTGGTACCACCACCTAAGGCCCAATTTTCCGCAGAGTGTATAGGGCAGGCCGTATAGTATATACAGGCGGTCCCCTATTTTCAAAAATCCGACTTACAAACGACTCCTACTTATAAACGGAGGGAGACAACATAAAGTGAGAGGAAATCTACCCCTAGGAAGGGAAATTCTCCGCTGTAAGAGTTAATATGGGAAAAAGGTGTCTTCTCCACTGATTCATCACCAATCCTTGTTTCCCTTAAAAAACCCCAAATTTTCAAAATCCAATTGTCATTGGGACAGAAAGTGAGGTGAAATCTTCTGAACAGGGGCACAGACAGCAAAACAAATGTTACAGGGGTGATAACCCTTCCCCATGTTTTCCAAAAAGCTTTAAAATAGATTTTTTGGCTGGAGCTACACTTACAAAATGTACCTGTTCCAAATTACAAACAGATTCTACATAAGAACAAACCTACAGTCCCTGTCTTGTTTGCACCGCCTGTATACTGCTGTTCAGAGTATATAGGGCCTAGGGGCCCAACGCCTTTTCTTTTTTTAATTTGGGTGCGGGGTTCCCCTTAATATCTATTACAAGACCCAAATGGCCTGGTAATTGGCTGGGGGGGGGTACCCATGCCGTTTGTCTCACTGATTTTCATCCATATTGCCTGGACCCGACATTACATTAAAGCCTCAAGCAGTTTTTAAATGACTTTTATTCCTTTAGAAATGTCATTTTGTGCAGGGACTGTTCTAAGCACGGGAAACACGCACCACTTTACAGGCATACTATTGACACCCCCAGGTACGATAATTAAAGGAATATTTCACTTTTATTTTTTCACTTTAAGCATCATTAAAATAACTGCTCCCGAAAAAACCCTTGTTTTTAAAACTTTTATTTCCATTGATACATGTCCCCTGAAGCACCACCTGGGTCCCCAAACCCTTTTTAGGACAATAACTTGCATATTAGCCTTTAAAATTCGCACTTTTGATTTCTCACGTTCAAATCCCATAGACTTTAGCGGTGTTCGAATGTTCGCGCAAACTTTCGGTCTGTTTGCATGTTCTGGATGCGAACTGAACCGGGGGTGTTCGGCCCATCCCTAGTGGGCACACAGCTTGGGACAGCCGGGTGTGCACTGCGCATGCACGGGTCACGCTGTGCTTCCTGAATGGCCGGGCAATCTTCTGAGACCTGTGACGTGTCCCAGAAGATTGCAGGGAGGGAGGCAGCTAGGCGGCCTGAGCGAAGTTGGAGCTCGGTACCTGTCAAAACCAGGTACCCACTCCCCCCCACAAAAATTACATGCCAAATGTGGCATGTCATTGGGTCAGGACTCCTTAAAGCGGATATTCCACTTTTGGGTGGAACTCCACTTTAACCAACAGAAAAAATGAAAATGCAGTTTCACTAAAGCAGGTTTTGATTTTATCCATAATAGCCTTGTTAGAAATAGAAGTCTGGGGGAAGGGAAAAAGGTCCCATTGGGAACAGGCAACTGTCAATCAGGGATTAATAGAGACCTTACTTTAAGGACAGTCTGCAAAGTGATAGGTTATCTTGTAAGAATAACCACCCACCCATTTATACTCACCTTCTCCATGCTGCCCCGCACTCTATTGCTGTCACAGCCACCAATTTTTGAATATTTTCCATCCAATCTACTCAGGTATATGGTTGTGGAAATGGACTGCCCTGGTGATGTTCTGACATGTGCACATCTGAATATAAATACCCACAGACAGTATATGGTTATGGGGCATTTGGACATAATATGCCCACACAGACTCACACACTCGTATCACACTCTCTTAAACAATCTAGCCCAGTCACTCCCTGTGATAGCCAATAAACGTAATAACTGGGGTCCAAATCTTGACAATACAAGCACATAGAGTGTCAATCATCTAATTTCTGTTTGGTGCCTTTACTTGTACTAAGCTATATCTGGCAATAAATCTAACTGAATTACACATAGTAACACAATAGTGGAAACCAGGGTTTACAAACTAAATAAAGCCAGAGAGACATACATGGATCGAAATGTGGACGGTTTAGCAGGGACCGGCCAAATTTAAATCCACGTATGGCCTGGGAAGTTGTACAGAAGTCGATCTACTGATAGACTTCTGTACAACCGCTCTGTCAGGTTTTCGTTACTTGATCAGCGCTGCAGGCTATAGCTGGCAGCACTGATCAGTATATTCTGACAGCAGGGAAGTCTCCCTGCTGTCAGAATACAATAGCTCCATGCAGCAGATTTACAAGACCCACTGGTTAAACAAAAAAAGACTCATGTATGGGTTGCCTAACTTGAAGTTATGTACAACTGTGGACAGATCTGTACATGTATCAAGCTTAATTAATGGAAATTCACTCAGATTCATCCAGTGAAAATTACATTTCTTTGCATTCAAAATTTTTTTCTGTTAATGCTCACAGAGGCTTATTCCTATCTTTCTTTCCAATTTTTTGGTTTTTATTTATATCTGTTTCATGCTTCCTTTTCATTACTGCCTCGTTGTTTCGTTTTCACACACTATTTTCTATTTTACTCACTTATTCACTTGCAGTTTGGTGCTGGGCTCTAGTAATTTCTTATACCTAAGAGTATTACCATTTACAGAATACCCTATATGTTTTCAGACATGAAGTCCACTCGCATCACTATTTGGACCTTTGTTTTTCCTCCTTTGGGGATCATGTTTGTGCTCCTGGTCCTTCCTTTGCAGGTCCCTGTCACAGACATTTTGGGCAGCCTCTAAGTACTTATAAGGATGAGTAACTCTCTCCCTCTTTTTTTTTATACATATCATCCCGGTTGAGGTGTATAACATTGGATTTTACTGGTCTACTCATGTTTTGTTTTTTTTATAGATCTTGGTGCACACCTGAAGAGTAGTATTATCCACGAAACGCGTCAGTCTATTTTAGTTGCCCCTATTCTCCTGCAGACGCCTTTTACTTCATCGTGAGTTCACCATCTTACTATGTAATTTTAAGTGGTTTTTTTACATCCAGTTTTACAACCTCATTCAAAGTCCCAAAAAACCCCCTTTCTTTACATTCAAAATTCAACATCTGTTCTTCAATAACAGAATGTCTTTACTGTAACATTGACCCCAAGTAAGAAAAGGATGAACGTTACCTTCCCCGAAGATTCACCTACCATTCCTTCAATCTCTAAAACCTGTTCACCGGGGAGGTGACCACCTCCCAGGAGGGCAAGTAAGTGGTAAATAAAACCTCCTTGATGTCACCCTGTCCTGGACATATGGGGTAGGAAGGGCATTAAGGCTGAAGGACATGAGAGCTGTTATCAATATAGTAGGAGAGGCTGCACGCTTGCTGCTCCCTTGCTTTGGGGATACCAGCCCCTGGTTAGTTTTGAGGGGATATGCATGCTTTTTTATGTGTTTCTGTAATGACAGTTAACCCTCTTAAGTACTGAAACTGTGTATTTGAATGACTGTTCACTTGCAGCTTTTTTTATTGTTAATAAGGTGAATGAGACTGTGGAATAAATCCAGTCGAATATTACTTGGTCAAATGTGTATTAATTAGACACTGGATAAATTATCCAGTGAAGTTTTGATAAATGTACCCCATAAAGCGGAATAAACTCTCTCAATCAACATTAACTATTTTTAATCCTTACACTACTAGCATTAGAAAAAAAGATAGAAAGGTATATTATATTTACTTGTTTTAACCTTTTTTTATTACATTTCTTCAGATGCTTCCTGGTTTCTGGCCTAGGCCATAATTATGTCATACCTCCCAGGAGTCTTCAGGAGGAGGGGTGGGTCTTTCTCAGCCAAGCACACCCTCCTACTTGCATGTCTGAGCGAAGGACAGATTGATGAATCATCTGCCCTTACTCAAGATGGCCACAGTTAGAAATGCTAGGGGCTGTTTTTCAAAGTGATTTCTCAACAAAATAAAGCAAGAGACGTGGATGGGTGAGCTTGCTTTAAATATTAAAAGCGAATTAAAGCAGTAGTAAACCACATCCAAATATAAAAATTAAATAAATAAAAAATCGGGCCCCGGGCAGTCTAAGTTATAATGTGCTAGTATGCATCACATACTAGCACATTATGGCAGACTTACCAGAAAACTAAGCCCTCCAGCGCTGTGCTGTCACCACTTAAGGCACTTCAATCTTCACCTGGTCTTGTTTCCGGGTTTGTGGGCTTCAGCTTTCTGACTGGCTGAGCTGGCAATGACATCAATCCCCTGCATTAGCGCGGAAGTCGCTATTTACAGCACAGCTCTGAAGGAACGACGTGGGTATGCCGTTCCTTTAGAGCGCATTGCACCAGTGACGCCACCGGCTGCATGCAAAGAAAATATCTCCTAAACGGGGCACGTTTAGGAGATGTTTACAGTATCTATAGGTAAGCCTTATTATAGGCTTACCTATAGGTAAAAATCATACATGGGAGTTTTCTCCCACTTTAAGTAGCATTTTCATTTTGTGGTTTTCATTTTCATTTTGTGGTTCTTTTGTGGTTTTGTGATACAGTTTAGTTCCACTTTAGGTTTAACACTCAGACTCCACATCACCAGTTTGGTGATGCTAAACATGTATGTTACAACCCCAGAAATAGCATGCAGCATGAAAGCTGGACAGTGAGAGCATCAGTCAGAGGTCTTTAGAAAAGTATTGAGCTAGATGAGACATTACCATTTTTGTTTGACTTCTTTATCTGAAACTTGAACCTGCTCTTATGCTTATTCAAGCTGACCAGAGATGTATAGGCAATATCCCTGGAGAAATCCAGAATAATGTGAGGGATGCATGTAGGCTGGTTTTACTTTTGATTGACTATGGTTCGATGTCCATCACTTCTCAATAGTTCAAGCATCATTTACACCCCATTCACCAGCCAGATGCAGCTGCTCAGCCTCTGTTGCATTAGGATGCGGAAAAAAATAAAACAGCCAAAGTTTTTTGCCTTTTACTTTTGCATCTGGCCATTCATACCAATAGCTGAATGGCTACATCTGTAAGCAAATTAACAACGCGTGGGTGGCCAAACTGCCTGGATCCAGACCTTCAGGCTCCATCTGGGGTGACAGAACTGCACCGAGCATCTGGCCACTCTGCCTCTCCTTCCACTTCTTAGTTGGTCTGTAACTATAGCAGCATTCAATTGAGTTTGTCAGGCAAGCTTATTTTCTAATGTTGAGTTAATCATAGATATAAGACTGTTTTATAGGCTTTAATAAACAAAATAAATAATATCTTACCAACACATTGTCTGTATTAACAAATGTGCTTATATTGTACGTGTGCCTGTGCAGAAAAACCTCTTGATTATCCCATGACATTCATTGTTGTTGCTCTACATGAATGTATTACGCGCTTGTCAAGGTACTCGGATATTCAGGGATCTGTACCCCTCCCCCAGATCTCTCTATTGAAAAAGATAAATTAATAGAAAACTCCCGCTTTCACCAATCTAAACGGCAATGGTACTACAAAGTGTCAACCAACATTGCAAAATTGTGTAAAAATAAATAAATTGTACCCCGCTACAATATTACCCTATGTAAATCAATCCAATATACAGTATATGTGTGTAGCACCCTGGAGTTAGGCAGGGATGCTCCTCACAAATTTACTTGACAGGAGTAGATATCCTGGTTGATTGTTAGAGATCTATTTATTCCTCCCTAAGTTTGGCCTGGTTGCACTTGTCTCTACTACCACTAGGTGGCCAGGTATACCTGGTGGTGCTAGATATGAGAAGGGCAACGCAGGGTCAAGATATGGGTATGTGGGTATCTCAGCCAATGGGCAGGGGTTTCTTTGAATCCCATGGCCTGCTGGGAGCATCTATATATTTGGGTCTAGGTGATTTATGTTCTGTGACACCTGGACAGCTGTCTGGGTGGACGTGTGTCGTGTTGCCCCAGGCTGCTAGGACAGAGATTGGGCCTATCCAGGGGGCATCTGGCTGCTAGGCTGTGTGAGGGCCTATCCAGAAGCAAGAGAGCAGCGCAGGGTTGGGATTGCGGCTTGCAGTCCAACCAGAAGTGATGGTTCTGTCGACCGGAGAATCTATCAGGGGTCAGAGGTAGAGGGGGAAGCTGTCGCCACTAAGGGACCACCTACCTTTTTACCAGGGACCTCAGTGAGTAACTGAAGCAAGTACCGGAGCAGTATTCTCGCTGAACGGGCACAGCGGAGAATTGGGAAACTTCAGGCGGTGATCAAGTCATGGACCCAGCCAGTGGAGGTGACGCTTGCAGAGCAGCCTTGTGTGCCAAGCCAGGAACGGAGCAGGCCAGTGGGGTGAAGCTTGAGAAGTATCTGTGGGTGCCAAGCTAGGGACCCAGCAGAGGGGCAGGGGTGACACTTGAGGAAGATACCACCGTGAAGTGTGGAGGAGCTCAAGGGATTTAGTGGCAGTGAATCAGAGGGTCTAGTGAGAGACTGGGAGCTCCGCGTACTGAAGAACTACAAGGAGAAGTTGTAGTGAAGGTGAAGGAACGGTTACGCTTTGTGTTAGGAACTGTTAAAGACTGTTGCCATAGGAGACAGCAGTCCTGCACATGTAGATGTGGTGTCTTGCTGGATGCCTTTCCCTACATGACTGTTGTTCTATTGAAGTCTCGGAGTCTACCTATTGAAATTGCAACTACCTAAGGGTGTCCTGGCCCTAACCCTCTTTCCCCCACAAAAGTTTGTAAAAGAAATAAACATCTCTTTTGCATTCAAGAAGTGTCTGGTGCCCAATAACTTTATCCACCTTGCACCCACTATGCCTCACACCTACCTCTGGCCCTTAAGGTTCTCATTAGACTGTAGGAGGCCGGAGACCTTGCTACACATGAATAAATAAAAAAACTGTCAGAGAAATCTTGCAGGCGCGGTACAATTTTTTTTATACAATACTGAAAAAGATAACCAGAGTTTCAGTGTCCTGACTAGTCTGCAGCCCATTCCATCCTTTTCTCGCCTTTACCATATAGTCCCCGTATGTGGTCTTGGGCTTTGCAGTGCTACCTGCTTCCATAGAAAATTTCGCATGAATGTAAGTTTGCCCAGGTTCTTAAGGAAATACTGCGCTAATGATCCCTATCCTATCAATAACAGTCCCATTTTTACAAGCCAAGAAAATAGTAGCCATGTGGCATGCTTAAGTGTACTGGCAGCTGGAATCACTAGTTAATGGTGGTAGATATCTTTTGTATATGAATGTGTTAATGGAGTTATTAGCTGCTCAGTGACAGTTGGTAATTATACAGTAGTACTGTTTTCATAGTATTATATAATATGTATTACTAATGATATAATTATACAGAAAAAGAAAGAGGTTATTTCACACTGTGAACTGCATTTTTGTATATTACCATATGCAGGCCCGGACTGGGACAAAAAATAGGCCCAGGCATTTTAGACTGAGCAGCCAATTTGTTTGGGGGGGGGTTTCGGTCTTCCACGCTGTAATGTGCAGGGACACTGTGATATTAATATGCAGGGGACTGCACTGTAATAATTACAGTGCAGTCCTCTTTATATTACAGTGTCCCTGCAATCATGCCCACCCCCTTTTGCTCTGCTTCCTTACATCAGAGTCCGCACAGTCCGTAGTTGCAGTTGTAGTACAGTGAACATGGAAAGTATTCAGACCCCCTTAAATTTTTCACTCTTTGTTATATTGCAGCCATTTGCTAAAATCATTTAAGTTCATTTTTTTCCTCATTAATGTACACACAGCACCCCATATTGACAGAAAAACACAGAATTGTTGACATTTTTGCAGATTTATTAAAAAAGAAAAACTGAAATATCACATGGTCCTAAGTATTCAGACCCTTTGCTCAGTATTTAGTAGAAGCACCCTTTTGATCTAATACAGCCATGAGTCTTTTTGGGAAAGATGCAACAAAGTTTTTCACACCTGGATTTTGGGATCCTCTGCCATTCCTCCTTGCAGATCCTCTCCAGTTCTGTCAGGTTGGATGGTAAACATTGGTGGACAGCCATTTTTAGGTCTCTCCAGAGATGCTCAATTGGGTTTAAGTCAGGGCTCTGGCTGGGCCATTCAAGAACAGTCACGGAGTTGTTGTAAAGCCACTCCTTCATTATTTTAGCTGTGTGACTAGGGTCATTGTCTTGTTGGAAAGTAAACCTTTGGCCCAGTCTGAGGTCCTGAGCACTCTGGAGAAGGTTTTCGTCCAGGATATCTCTGTACTTGGCCGCATTCATCTTTCCCTCGATTGCAAATGAAAATTGTCGTCCTGTCCCTGCAGCTGAAAAACACCCCTACAGCATGATGCTGCCACCACCATGCTTCACTGTTGGGACTGTACTGGACAGGTGATGAGCAGTACCTGGTTTTCTCCACACAACCTGCTTAGAATTAAGGCCAAAAAGTTCTATCTTGGTCTCATCAGACCAGAGAATCTTATTTCTCACCATCTTGGAGTCCTTCAGGTGTTTTTTAGCAAACTCCATGTGGGCTTTCATGTGTCTTGCACTGAGGAGAGGCTTCCGTCGGGCCACTCTGCCATAGAGCCCCGACTGGTGGAGGGCTGCAGTGATGGTTGACATTCTACAACTTTCTCCCATCTCCTGACTGCATCTCTGGAGCTCAGCCACAGTGATCTTTGGGTTCTTCTCTACCTCTCTCACCAAGGCTCTTCTCCCCCGATAGCTCAGTTTGGCCGGACGGCCAGCTCTAGGAAGGGTTCTGGTCATCCCAAACGTCTTCCATTTAAGGATTATGGAGGCCACTATGCTCTAAGGAACCTTAAGTGCAGCAGGAACCTTAAGTGCAGCAGTTTTTGTAACCTTAGCCAGATCTGTGCCTTGCCACAATTCTGTCTCTGAGCTCTTCAGGCAGTTCCTTTAACCTCATGATTCTCATTTGCTCCGACATGTACTGTGAGCTGTAAGGTCTTATATAGACAGGTGTGTGGCTTTCCTAATCAAGTCCAATTGGTATAATCAAACAGCTGGACTCAAATGAAGGTGTAGAACCATCTCAAGGATGATCAGAAGAAATGGACAGCACCTGAGTTAAATATATGAGTGTCACAGCAAAGGGTCTGATTACTTAGGATCATGTGACGTTTCAGTTTTTCTTTTTTAATAAATGTGCAAAAATGCCAACAATTCTGTGTTTTTCTGTCAATATGGGGTGCTGTGTGTACATTAATGAGGAAAAAATTAACTTAAATGATTTTAGCAAATGGCTGCAATATAACAAAGAGTGAAACATTTAAGGGGGTCTGAATACTTTCCGTCCCACTGTATATTAATATACAGGGGACTGCACTGTAACGATTACAGTGCAGTCCCCTTTATATTACATTGTTTCTGCAATCATGCCCCCCCCCCCTTACTCTGCTTCCTTACAATCAGAATCCGCACAAATTCCCCTTACATCAGAATCTGCACAGATCCCCCTTACATCAGAGTCCGCACAAATCCCCCTTACATCAGAATCCGCACAGATCCCCCTTACATCAGAGTCCGCACAGATCCCCCTTACATCAGAATGTGCACAGATCCCCCTTACATCAGAATCCGCACAGATCCCCCTTACATCAGAGTCCGCACAGATCCCCCTTACATCAGAGTCCGCACAGATCCCCCTTACATCAGAATGTGCACAGATCCCCCTTACATCAGAATCCGCACAGATCCCCCTTACATCAGAGTCCGCACAGATCCCCCTTACATCAGAATCCGCACAGATCCCCCTTACATCAGAATCCGCACACATATCCCCCTTACATCAGAATGCACACAGATCCCCCTTACATCAGAATCCGCACAGATCCCCCTTACATCAGAATCCACACACATATCCCCCTTACATCAGAATCCGCACAGACACCCCTTAGAGTCTGCAGAATTTCCACTTACTGTAAGGGGGAGCTCTGTGGACTAATGTAAAAGGAACCCTTATTTAACGGGGATCTCATGTAAAGTGGTGTTCTGAGAACCCAGATTTAGGGGGGAATGCTGTGGACTGCAAAGGGGAACTCTGATGTAAGGGGGTCTCTGGTCACCAAAGCCCCCCTCTTGCATCAGAGTCCACAGAGCACCCCTTAAGTTTGTTTTATATATACACTGGGAGGCAGAAAAGAGGGTGAGCTTACTCACCCCAAGATGGAGGCTCAGGCGCAGGCTGCCTGCAGCTTTTAATCTTGTGTTAAATCTTCCTTCACATCTCCCCTGGGATGTGTGGGCAGGGCAGACACAGGGGGCATGGGTGGGGCAGACACAGGGGGCATTGGCGGGGCAGACACAGAGGCGTGGGGCGGGGCAGACACAGGGGTGTGGGCGCGGCAGACAGGAGTAGAGAAGCTGGAGGAGGAGGAGCAGTGTCTAAGCGGAGAGCGGGACTGTCAGCTCTGAGGCTCTGAGTTGTGTGTGAGAGAGTCGCAGTAAGTGGGCTTAGCACTATATGACCATATAGTATGAACACACCCCTTCGTATTTTTTGAATATGTTCAGGTGTTTTTAACTAGCCTTGCGGGAAATGTCATTCTTGTATGTGTGCGCTGTAAAATATTTTGTACTGTTTGTAGGTCTTATAGCAGCACCATCTTGAATTTAAACGCATTGTAGGGTGTGCCCCCCTAATATGTACTTGTATATTGGAATAGACCCTGACCAGGTTTTTTGGGCTGGAGCACCCCTCCCCCTCTTATTTAGTGGCCACCAGTGTATAGGATGTATCCCCTTCAGTTCTCCCACATAGAGGAGTTTAGCTCCCATGGTTGAGACAAAGGATCTTCCATTCTATTACTAGAGTAGGACCCACTAATTCGGGGTACTTTGTCGCAGTAAGTGGGCTTAGCACTATATAACCATATAGTGTGACCAAACCCCCGTATTTTTTGAATATGTAGCTGCTGACTTTTAATATTAGGGCACTTACCTGTCCAGGCATCCAGCAACGTCCTCACCCGAGCCGATTCCTGAATCGGCTATCAGGTGCTGGCACCGCCATCTTGACTGAGGGAAACCGAGTTTTCTACTGCGCATGCGCGAAGCGTGCTGCGCATTGTGAATTGGCCTCAGTCTTCTAGGGCCTGTGAAGTGTTCCAGAAGGCTGCGGGGGGGAGGAGGGATGGAGGGCGAACTTCAGGCTCAGTTCGCTGCAGTGAACTGAGCCTGAAGTGGGAGTAGGTACCTGTTAAAACCAGGTACCCACTCCCCCCTAAACCCAAAAGGTGCCAAATGTGGCAGTGAAGGGGGGGGGGGGGGGTGGAAGAGAAGCAGAACTTCCCCTTTTGGGTGGAGCTCCTCTGTTAAGTTGCACCCTTCTAATTCTGTACAAAGCATGCAATAATCACAGAAAAACACTGAAAGTAATCCTTAGTACCCAGTAGTAATACTATATCAAAGAAAACTTGCACTGAACCAGTTAGTAAAGGCAAGCTTAATATATTGTCATCTGATATGGTTGGTAATGAAGGTAATAACACAGTTTATCATACAGGGTGATTAGTAGTAAGGACTAGGCATAAGATGACACTTATGACCAACTGGATGTACACTGTCCATAGACATACTGATGGCTACTGTTGGGGCTTCATAAGAAGCTTTGGTGCACTTAACCGGTTCCCGACCGGCTCGTGTACATACACTGCGGCACAATGGCACCGCTGCGTGAAACCCCATACGGGGTTCCTTTAACAGCCATCAGAGGGCACGCGCACGCCCGCTGCACGGCGAGTGACCCGATGCACGCGATCGCGTTCATGAGCGCCAGCATGGGGATTTGTGTGTGTAAACACACGAATCCTTGTGCTGTCAGAGGAAAGGAGACATGTTGTTTGTTCCTGGTAAGTAGGAACAGCAAAATGTCTCCTCTCCTACTCAGTCCTAACCCCATACAGTTAGAACACACTGAGGGAACACACATTTAACCCCTTGATCGCCCCCTAGTGTTAACCCCTTCCCTACCAGTGTCATTTACACAGTAATCAGTGCATTTTTATAGCACTGATCGCTGTATAAATGTCCCAAAAATGTGTCAAAGTGTCCGCTCTGTCTGCTGCAATGTCGCAATACTTCTAATCACCGCCATTACTAGTAAAAAAAAAAAAAAATGATCATAAAAATGCCATAAATCTTTCCCATAGATTGTAGAAGCTATAACTTTTGCACAAACCAATCAATATACGCTTATTTCAATTTTTTTCCCCAAAAAAATACGTAGAAGAATATATATTGGCCTAAACTGATGAAGAAATTTGTTTTTTAAAAACATTTTTGGGAATATTTATTATAGCAAAAAGTAAAAAATATTGTTTTTCTTTCAAAATTGTTGCTCTTTTTTTGTGTATAGCGCAAAAAATAGAGGTGAGAGAGGTGATCAAATAGCACCAAAAGAAAGCTCTATTTGTGGGGGGAAAAAAAGGATGCAAATTTCATTTGGGTACAGCATTGCATGACCACGTAATTACCAGTTAAAATGACACAGTGCCAAATTGTAAAAAGTGCTCTGGTCAGGAAGGGGGTAAAACCTTCCAGGGCTGAAGTGGTTAAAGTGGTTGTTAATGCTCAAGGTTTTTTACCTTCATACATTCTGTGCATGAAGGTAAAAAACAGCCAATGATGATAGAGCAGGGGTGCGGCCAACCTGCACAATGTGTCCGAATAGACAGGCAGAGCAGCGGCTCGGGAGAAAGCCTGCTCAGGTGCCCCATAGCAAGCTGCTTGTTATGGGGGCACTCGGCAGGAAGGAGGGGCTAGGAGTGCTGGAGGGGGACCCGAGAAGAGGAGGATCAGGGCTGCTTTGTGCAAAACCACTGCACAGAGCAGGTAAGTATATGTCATTAAAAAGAAAAAACATCAGCTTTGATATATCAGCCAGCAGCAAACATGCAATATAGGTGCAGTGTACTTAAAATCACCCTCTGCAAACAGTGTAAACAATAAGGAGTGTCCTCTCAATAGTCCCTGTGGTGTGGCTGCAAACTCTCACAGTAAGAAGGGGGGCCCCCCTCAGTCTCACTACAGAATGCCCCTGGAGATTCTGAGTTGGCCGAGAGGATGCTGTGGTCTCCCTGCAGCAATAATACAGATGGGATCTCTGCGGTCTGTGCTGCGCTGCCTCGGGTGTCTCCCATGGGCTGAACTTTCAGTAGTGTGGTCAGTTTGCAGCAGATGTGTACTCTCGTCGGTTCCCTTGGCACCCAGAGAGAGTGTCTAGCTGAACAGAAAACAAAACACTCCTGTGCACGAGTAAAAGATGGACTAAATCTTGTAATGGATAATGTCTCTGGTCTTGCTGCCCTCAAGGATAGGGGTATCCTAAGAGTCAAAGGGAAAAGAAAGAAAACAAGGGTGCAAAGTAAAATAAAAAAAACTACTCACAAACGTATAAATGGAAAAATGATGATACAAGTAGTCTCCAGATGACAGTAATTGCTCAAGATGGTAACAGACTCCCGATCGTAACAGAGCAGATTGCAGGAGTCACTGCCGGCTGACACATTTTTTCCAAGGATGCCCCTGTAGGGCTCTCGGGAAGAAGGTCACCCTTCGAAACGCGTCAGTCGGCAGTGACTCCTGCAATCTCCTCTGTTACGATCGGGAGTCTGTTACCATCTTGAACAATTGCTGTCATCTGGAGACTACTTGAAACATGATTTTTTCGTTTATACGTTTGTGAGTAGTTTTCTATTTTACTTTCAAATAAAATATTTATCTAAGGATAATGCACAAGGTCAGTGTGCCCTTGTTTTCTTTCATTTCCCTTTGTCTAGCTGAACAGTCTCAGAAAAGCAGCTCCACTCCTCCTTGCCCAAGTGTCGTTTGGGAATTGTAGTGCAAAGGGTCCATAAGCTTCATTATATGGCTTATTTCCTGGACTTCAAATCCTATGATCTGCATAGGAATTCATAGGCTGTTCTGGTTATAGAACTCCCTCTGCTGAGATGGTGCAACACAGCATTCAGCATAACAGCAGAAAGTGAAAGTAAACTGATTGTAAAGAGAGTAATGTCTCCTTCTCCATGTTTCTATAGTCCAGCACCTGGCTACATGGGCAAGGTAACAGTGGGGTTCATTTACTAAAACTGGAGAGTGCAAAATTTGGTGCAGCTCTGCACAGAAACCAATCAGCTTCCAGGTTTTAGTTTGTGAAAGCTTAACTGAACAAGCTAAAATAGAAGCTGATTGGCGGCCATGCACAGCTGCACCAGATTTTGCACTCTCCAGTTTTAGTAAATAAACCCCAGTTTCTCTTTAAAGCAGCATGCTTGTACATTATGACAGACCTACCTTTTATTTTGCCCTCCTCCAGTGATGGCAGGTCCACCCTTTCCACAGTCTCATACCAGATTGCATAGTGAGGAGAGGCTGCTGGCCACAACCTCCTCACCCTCCTCTTAAAAGGACAGCACCATTTTAACCAGGGACTTACTCCCTTCACCGTGGGATACAAATATACAGTACCTGAGCACTCCAATGCAGAACTCTGGGCCCCAACGTGTAGCACCACTCTGGCCAGTGGGAGGGATTTTGGAGGAACTCAAGGACCTTCAGCTTCTAGTACCACCTTTAGTTAGTATCCCCCCCTAGATTTAGGATTCAGGTACAGAAATGCTTGGTCCTTTCATCTTTTTGTTATATTGCGCAAATCTGTTTTACCTGGTAAATGTTTATTGCGACTACTGTTTTTTTGCTATTGTTGCCTTGTTGCATGTGTAGCAGGCACCTACTTTCAAGTAGGTGAGCTTTCTGTGTTTAAATGACAAAGTACGGTTTCAGGTAAATTTAGGCAGGCTTGCATTGTGATTCCAGGCCTGGTTGTTTAGTTTGAGAACTGGGAGTGTCAGTGTAGTGCAGTGTAGTGCAGGGTGTGGCCACCTGTGCTTGGACCCAGAGATGCCTCCTCTTGCTTTCAGTGGAAATGGTTCTGGAAGAGAGGTTGGACTGGGGAACTGAGTGACAGGCAGCTCATGTGTGGAGTTCTGGCCAATCATTAATTTGTTTGGCAGGAGGCGGGACTACCATATAAGCTGGGGTCACATGCTGCTGGGGAGTTCCAGAGAGGGAGAGATCAGAGAGAGGGCACCAGCGGGGGAGCCAAGCAGACCCCCCCCATGGGGAAAGGGGGGGACCAGGTCACACGGAGGAAAGGAGTTAGCAACACCGCACAGCATGTAGTTGCTGGTATCGATGGAAGCCCCCTGTTGGGAGGAGAACGTGCCAGATTGGAGAGAGGGGATGGAGAAATCATTCAGAAGAAGTAGCAACTAAGCGGAAGAAAACTGGGCGATCGATCGTTTGTGAGTGGCAGATGGACTGTTGATCAAGTGAAGGCCCAGGGGAGTGGTACTACCAGAGGCTGAGGGATGTTGTATGCAAGTCAGTGAGACAGGTGGTGATGGCCTGTGACTTAGGGTTTAACAATACCCCGGGATTCCAATCAGTCAGGCGGGAGGAATTATTCAGAGTAATCTCTTCCTTAGCTCAACTTGGAAGTACCATACAGACGGGAAGCAGTGGTCAAAAGGGGGCGGTAGAGCTCCGAACACAGATAGAGATACAGATTGTTCTAAAAAGGTCTACGGGTGAAGAAGTTATTCAGAGTGACTCTTTACTACAACAGCTTATGTATCCTCTAGTAAATCTACCCAAGTCTATATGCAAAGAGTTATTCAGAGTGGCTCTTTACTACAACAGCTTATGTATCCTCTAGTAAATCTACCCAAGTCTATATGCAAAGAGTTATTCAGAGTGGCTCTTTGCTGTTCACTTTCATTGTTCTCAAGGACCAGACTACTCCCATCTTCCCAATGAAAGGTTATTCAGAGTGACTTTTCATTCTCCGCAATGTTCTAAGTCTTTGCATGAGAGGCGGAAAGTGCTACACATGTAAATATTTATATGCACACAGCCTGGCCACAGGTTCAATTTAAAGTGGTGTTCCACCCAAAAAAAAAAAAAAAAATGCATGAATGTGCCTAAAAAAATAAATAAATAAATAAAAAACATTTGGAAATTTTTTTTTTACTCACCTCTAAATGCCTGTTGCTAGGCGGTCCCTCGTAGTCTGCCTCTTTCAGTGCCTGGGCTGGCGACATCACTTCCCCTTGGCACAGGAAGGGCTCAGCTCTGCTCCCTCCCTCTTGTCAATCATCTGGGACCCATTACAGGTCCCAGATGACTGAGCGGCCAATCACGGCGCGCGGCGCAGCTCGCGCATGCGCAGTGGGTGCCCAGCTGTGAAGCCACAGCCCGGCGCCCACAGTTGCAATGCCGGCACCGCCGAACGGAGGGGGAGACGAGCGGGGCTTTGATCCCCAGCATCGCTGGACCCTGGGACAGGTAAGTGTCCAATGAAAAGTCAGCAGCTGCAGTATTTGTAGCTGCTGACTTTGAAATTTTTATTTTTTTTTTAAATGGGAACCCCACTTTAAGTATTCTGATCTGCTGACTGCATTGTCCGCCTACAACTAAAACACCGGACTTCCCCTGAATTCTCTTGGCATCTTCCCTGATACATTCTCCTCTCTTCTGGCACTCCTGTTCAGTATTATGAGCTGAACAGCCAACATGTCCACTGTTGTACTGAATAGAAAAATCCAACCAAGCCTATACATCATTCTCACCTAGAGATGCCTGCTAAGGTCTGAAGGTACAGTCCATGATCAGGGCCTAAATCTACAAAAACTAGCAATCATTTATTTTTTGTGCGTGCCTTAAGAGTTCAACTCTAAAGTAGTTATATAAAAATGTTAGCTAAAAATAACATACCAATATACATTATATAATCTGAATATTAACCGGGAACATTTTGACCTCTTCAGACTATCAGCTGACAGATCTTGTGTGGAGAAAGTTCGGTCAGCAGAGTTTACTTATGGAATAGCGGTCAGCAGAATTTGACACAATAAAACACACTAAAACTTTTGGATTGGAAAAATATTTGGCTTTATTATTGACTCTAATAAATAAATATTAAACGTTAAACTTTAGAATACGTAAAACAGCTCAGCCACTACGGCTCAAGCTGTATAATCAAGTAAAGGGGAATCTCTCCACTTTCAACATATAACTTTAATACCGTTTAAATAATTTGTTTAACTTTGTATAAGATAAACTGCCCCCCTTGAAAGGTGACACTAGCCATAATAAAGTTAGCCACTTCCGGAGCGCCGCACGCCGATATACGTCCTAACTTTGAAGAGGATTATCTTTGTTATGGCAGCAGCTAGCTGCAATAACCCTGGTATCCTCTTCTTCGGCCGGCGGTCGGGTTTCCAATAATAGTGGTCTCTGCGGCAGATTTGCCGCAAGATCACTTTTATCGGCGGCGGGAGAGGGCCCCTCCCTCCTGCCGCGCTCCGGGGCCCTCCGCCACTTACCGGAGCCGTCAGTAGCGGCAGAGGTGATCGGATGCTTGTGCTTCCTGGGTATGGAGATGAGTGAGGGGCCCCCAACCGTCTCCATGCCATTGCAGGGCGGAAGCAATGTCAAAACGTCACTTCCGCCCATAGCTCTTAAAGGGCTATTTGTTTTATTTTTTTTTCAAATGACAAAATTATTTTTTTATTGCATTTTAGTGTAAATAGATCTGAGGTCTTTTTGACCCCAGATCTCATATTTAAGAGGTCCTGTCATGCTTTTTTTCTATTTCAAGGGATGTTTACATTCCTTGTAAATAGGAATAAAGGTGACACCATTTTTTTTTTAAAGAACAGTGTAAAAATAAAAAATAAAAAGGTAAAATAAATAAGAAAAATAAAAAACAATTTTTAAACGCGCCCCGTCCCGCCGAGCTCACAGGCAGAAGCGAACACATACGTGAGTAGCGACCGCATATGAAAACGGTGTTCAAAACACACAAGTGAGGTATCGCCGTGATCGGTAAAGCAAGAGCAATAATTCTAGCCCCAGACCTCCTTTATAACTCAAAACATGCAACCTGTAGAATTTTTTAAATGTCGCCTATGGAGATTTTTAAGGGTAGAAGTTTGTCGCCATTCCACTAGCGGGCACAATTTTGAAGCGTGACACGTTGGGTATCAATTTACTCAGCATAACATTATCTTTCACAATGTAAAAAAATTTGGGCTAACTTTACTGTTGTTTTATTTTTTTTAATTAAAAAAAAGTGTATTTTTTCCAAAAAAAGTGCGCTTGTAAGACCACTGTGCAAATACAGAAAGTATTGCAACGACCGCCATTTTATTCTCTAGGGTGTTAGGAAAAAAATGTATAATGTTTGGGGTTCTAAGTAATTTTCTAGCAAAAAAAACTGTTTTTAACTCAAAAAGAGGCCTGGTCCTTAAGTGGGTAACTTTGTATAAGATAAACTGTCCCCCTTGAAAGGTGACACTAGCCATAATAAAGTTAGCCACTTCCGGACCGCCGCACGCTGATATACGTCCTACTTTGAAGAGGGATATCTTTGTTATGGCAGCAGCTAGCTGCAATAACCCTGGTATCTTCTTCTTCGGCCGGCGGTCCGGTTTCCAATAATAGTGGTCTCTGCGGCAGGTTTGCCGCAAGATCACTTTTATCGGCGGCGGGAGAGGGTCCCTGCCACTCTCCGGTGCCCTCCCCCACTTACTGGAGCCTTTAGTAGCGGCAGAAGTGATCGGATGCTTGTTCTTCCTGGGTATGGAGATGAGTGAGGGGAAGATGGCCCCCAACTGTCTCCATACCATTGCAGGGCGGAAGCAACGTCAAAACGTCACTTCCACCCATAGCTCTTAAAGGGCCATTTGTTTTATTTTTTTTCAAATGACAAAATTATTATTATTATTGTTTTTTTTTTTTTATTGCATTTTAGTGTAAATAGGAGATCTGAGGTCTTTTTGACACCAGATCTCATATCTAAGAGGTCCTGTCATGCTTTTTTTCTATTTCAAGGGATGTTTACATTCCTTGTAAATAGGAATAAAAGTGACACCATTTTTTTTTTAAAGAACAGTGTAAAAATAAAAAATAAAAAGGTAAAATAAATAAGAAAAAGAAAAAACAATTTTTAAACGTACCCCGTCCCGCCGAGCTCACAGGCAGAAGCGAACACATACGTGAGTAGCGACCGCATATGAAAACGGTGTTCAAAACACACAAGTGAGGTATCGCCGCGATCGGTAAAGCAAGAGCAATAATTCTAGCCCTAGATCTCCTCTATAACTCAAAACATGCAACCTGTAGAATTTTTTTAAATGTCGCCTATGGAGATTTATAAGGTTAGAAGTTTGTCGCCATTCCACTAGCGGGCGCAATTTTGAAGCGTGACATGTTGGGTATCAATTTACTCAGCATAACATTATCTTTCACAATCTAAAAAATTGGGCTAACTTTACTGTTGTCTTATTTTTTTTAATTAAAAAAAAGTGTATTTTTTCCAAAAAAAGTGCGCTTGTAAGACCACTGTGCAAATACAGAAAGTATTGCAACGACCGCCATTTTATTCTCTAGGGTGTTAGAAAAAAAATGTATAATGTTTGGGGGTTCTAGGTAATTTTCTAGCAAAAAAAACTGTTTTTAACTCAAAAGAGGCCTGGTCCTTAAGTTGGTAACTTTGTATAAGATAAACTGTCCCCCTTGAAAGGTGACAGTAGCCACATAATAAAGTTAAACGCCGCGACTTAGGGAGGGTGGGAGGGAACACCACAGTTGTTGCTATTGAGGCGACTGAACCTCTGGATCCACATAGAAAACCCCATAAACTGCTCAGATACAGTGGTCACCTGACCTACCCAGCGTAAAAAGAGCTAATGGGAAGTCTTCCTGCAATTTTTAAAACTTGAGGGGACCTTTTCCAATTCTACACAAAAATCCCCTTAAACTGCTCAGATACAGTGTCACCTGACCTTTCCAGAGGCCAAGGGCCAATGGGAAGTCTTCCCACAATTTTTTAACCTGAGGAGATACTAGAAACCCTGCTGCCACAATCCCGTGAGGCAAGGGGGGGGGGGCCTTAAAACTGTTTCCTGTCGCATCATGGCAGCATACACTTTGGGTTGTGACTCTACCCCTCACAACCTGATAGGACCACATAACTATAAATTGTAACGATGGCCCCCGCCCCAGTATTCTCTTATTTTTCCTCACCTGAAGGACTGAAGATGTCAGAAGCACCCCCTTACCGAATTCGCCCCAGCCAGGTTCTAGCCTCTCCTGGGTGGAAGTCCTTGCCTGTACAGCCTCTAAACGAGCTAGATGGAAGGAACCCCACTCTGGTGATCTCAGGGGTATGTGCGGCTTCAGTATAAGCCTTAAATAGGCTTAGTTGTGTGCAGCGGTCTCCATTTGCTTTTTCCATCCTGTGGTGTGTTTTTCTGGGCGTTGTGGTTCCTCTCTGTCTCCCCTGGTACGTACGGGCCTCTCGGCGCTTCCGCGCATGTGCAGTACGCGCTCTCAGGGCGTCCTGGCATCTTTGCCAGGTTCCAAGATGGCGCCGAGCTCTGACCGGCGCTACTGCGCATGTGCGGGCGGGACGTGACCCCGGCGGTCATGGCGGTTCATTTAAAAAGGCTCAGATTGTCATTTTCTGGTGCCTTTTGTTACCTGAGGATATCTGGCTACATTTTCAGCTCTGCTTCACTCCTGGCGCTCCCCCCCTGGGGTAAGTGTTGCTCCCTCTCTACTGGTACCCTTGATTGTCTCTCTGCTTGTATTATACCTGCCTGTTTCCCTCCAGGTGTATCACAGTTTTTTCCTTTCCATGGAGACCGCTGCCCCAGCGGATCACCATCAGCTCAATAGGTAAGGGGGGGGGGATGTTCATGGTAAGTAGTGAAGATTGAAAAAGAGAGCAGGATTGTGCTAATGCTGCCTAATTGGTCAGCCCTACCAGGTCATCAAGGTCGTCAAAATCAAGGCGAAGAGAGACCTCACGCAGGAGAAGCCGCTCCAGTCATAGGAGAAGCCGCTCTCGCGGCAGAAGTCGCTCAGCCCACAGGGGAAGCCATAGGAGGAGCCGTTCTTACTCCAGGCACAGGCATTCCCATTACAGAAGATCCCCTGCTCGTAGGCGTCAGTCTCCTGCACATCCTCCCCGTCCAGCGGGGAATGGTTGCTGGGTATGCGGGGCCACAGCCCTACCAGACAGATTAGCCTGCCGCAGATGTATGGATAAAGCCACCAGGGAGAAAGAGCTGGTCACGATAGAACCTACCGAAGTCCCTGCTCTGCATGTCTTAACTCCAGATGTGGAGGCTACAGCCCCAAGCGCCTCACCGTCTCATTCTAGCACGTCAAGGGAACAAGAATTCCCGTCAGATGATGAAGAGCTGGAGGCGTCAGCTGGGTTTGATTTCTCGCTTATAGGACCCTTTGCAAAGTCGGTCAAGGAAGTGATTAACTGGGAGGAAACTGAGGAGGTACAGCAGAAACAGAGGAAGTATTTCCCGAACCTCAAGAAAGTACCCGAAGCCTTTCCATTTATAGAGGAGCTAGATAAGCTTATCAAAGAGGAATGGCAGAATCCGGAGAAGAAGATTAGTCTTTCCAACAGACTTGCTAAGCTGTACCCTCTGAAAGAGCCCAACGTGTCTCCCTTGGTTTCCCCTCCAGTGGTGGACGCCTCTTTGATGCGCCTAGCCAGGCATGTGACGCTCCCCATTGAGGACGCAGTGACGTTCAGGGACGTATTAGACAGGAAGGTGGATACAGACCTTAAGAGGGCCTACATCTTCGCAGGAGGGGCCTGAAGACCAGCAGTGGCACTGGCCGCCGTGGGAAGAGCTATTTCGGGTTGGTCATCAAACACCGCAAAACTCATTGCCGAAGGCACAGTTCAAGACCAGATCATTAAAGCCCTACAGGAACTCAGCCTTGCAGGAGACTTTGTGGCGGAAGCCTCTGTAAATACCATCAGGTCCGCTTCCAGATCCATGTTAGCCACTGTGATGGCCAGGAGGGCGCTATGGCTTAAGCCCTGGTCGGCCAACCCTGCCTCCAAATCCAACTGGTGCCGGATCCCATATGACGGGGCAAACCTCTTTGGTGCAAAGCTGGATACAGCGATTTCCAAAGTGACAGGCGGGAAGTCAGGTCTTATCCCTTCAGACAGGAGACCGAAGCAACAAAGAGCGCCTCCCTTTAAGCGCAATCTCCCGGACAGGTACAGGGATGCAAAAACCTATAGGCCTGGGAAAGAGTACAGGAGAACCTGGAAGAACCCTCAGACGTCCTTCCTAAAATTCCAAAAGGCCAAAACCCCTGCCTCCAATGAGCAGAAACCTTTTTGAAGGTACGCCCGCCCAACCAGCGATAGTGGGTGCCAGACTCACAGGATCCAAGTTGGTTTGGGCGGAATTGATAAAAGACCCATGGACAGTATCCACCATCCAGGTCGGGCACAGGTGGTCGTTCAAAAACCGCCCCCCAAGAGGTCACTTCTGCGCAACCAAGCTCCCTCCTTCCAGAGAAAAAAGGCTATCCCTGGTACAGTATATCCAGGATCTGCTATGGAAGCAAGCGATAGTGGAGGTCGCACAATCCCAAAGAGGTCAAGGTTTCTATTCCCCACTCTTCCTAGTGAGAAAAAAGTCAGGGGACTTTCGTCCTGTCCTGGACTTAAAAAACCTCAACCGATCAATCCGGGTAGAAACGTTCAGGATGGAAAGCCTTCAGTCAATCCTCCAAGCGATAAATCGGGGAGATTGGATGCTCTCGATCGATCTTCAAGATGCATACCTGCATATCCCGATCCATGCAGAGTTCCAGAGGTTCCTTCGTTTCACTATAGACAACTGGCACTTCCAGTTTCGAAGTCTCCCGTTCGGGATCTCCACCGCACCCAGGACATTCACGAAGGTCCTATTGCCCGTGATAGCCCACCTGAGGGAGAGAGGATTGAGGGTCCACCATTACCTGGACGACATCCTGCTCCTCTCGGACAACAAGCAGTCGCTCATCCAGCATCAAGAGATCCTGGTCTCCACCTTACAGTCCCTAGGGTGGCTGATAAACAGGAAAAAAAGCAGTATCCATCCCACTCAGAGAATGGTCTTTTTGGGGGCCGAGCTAGACACAAGGGAGAACACGGTAGAGCTTCCAAGGGAAAAGATTCCTCCCCTAATTCAGAAGGTGAAGAAGACCATCTTGGCCAAGAAGCTGCCGGTCAGAGCATGCCTCAGCATCCTGGGCTCCTAAGCATCTACCATTCCGATGGTCCAGTGAGCGCAATGGAACTCAAGACCTTTCCAAAATTCCTTCCTGCGCCAGTGGAACGGGATCTCAATGTCCCAGTCAATCTACATCTCTCAGGAAGTGAAGCAATCGTTGTTGTGGTGGACACGACCTCGCAACTTGAGGAGGTGCAAGCACATAATCACCCCTCACCAGGAGACGGTGACCTCGGATGCCAGTCTGCAAGGGTGGGGAGCTCACTATCAGGATTACGCAGCTCAAGGGCGCTGGCCGTTCAGGATACAGGATTCAGTGTCGAATGTGCTGGAGATGAGAGCAGCATTTCAGGCCCTCCTGTCCTTCAGCTCCCTCCTGAGGGGGAAGCATGTCCTTCTGAGAATGGACAACAAAGTTGCGGTTGCCTATATCAACAGGCAGGGGGGCACCAGAAGCAGGTCCATGATGCAGGAGGTCCGTCCTTTTCTAGAATGGGCACAGCTGAACCTGTCGAGTCTAATGCCGCGTACACACGGTCGGACTTTTCACCTGCAAAAGTCCGACGGACGCCGCCGGACCAAGTCCGGCGGACAATCCGACCGTGTGTGGTCTCCATCGGACTTCCGACGGACCGTTTCGGGCGGAAATCCGACGTACTTTAGATTTGAAGCCTGCTTCAAATCTTTACGTCGTACCTCCGCCGGACTCAGTTCCTGACGGAAAGCCCGTTCGTCTGTATGCTAGTCCGAAGGACCAGATACGACGGAGGAGCAGGTTACTGCATCTCGCGCTCGCTGCAATAGGAAAAACACATTTTCCCATTGCGGCGAGCGCGGGGGGCATCCCAGGCCCTTAGGTCTGTTATGGAACTTTAAGGAGAACCCCCCTACGCCGAAAAACTGGCGTGGGGGTCCCCCCAAAATCCATACCAGACCCCGATCCGAGCACGCAGCCCGGCCGGTCAGGAAAGGGGGTGGGGACGAGCGAGCGCCCCCCCCTCCTGAACCGTACCAGGCCGCATGCCCTCAACATGGGGGGTGCTTTGGGGGAGGGGGCACCTTACGGTGCCCCCCCACCACAAAGCACCTTGCCCCCATGTTGATGAGGACAAGGGCCTCTTCCCGACAACCCTGGCCGTTGGTTGTCGGGGTCTGCGGGCGGGGGGCTTATCGGAATCCGGGAGCCCCCTATAATAAGAGGGCCCCCAGATCCCGGCCCCCCCACCCTATGTGAATGAGTATGGGGTACATGGTACCCCTACCCATTCACCTAGGTAAAAAGTGTCAATAATAAAACACAACACAGGTTTTTAAAATAATTTATTAAACAGCTCCCGGGGGGGGGGTCTTCTTCCGTCTTCGGGGGTCCCTCCGGTTCATCTTCTCCCGGCGTCCGGTTGGTTCTTCTCCGCTCTCCGGCCTCTTCTCCCGGTGTCCCAGGTCTTCGGCCGGCCCCTCCGCTGTCTTCAGGTAGCTCTATTGCCAGCGGAGGTCCGGACTTCTGGGCTTCTTGGCTTCTTGGCTTCTTGTATTCTCTTCTCTTCCCCCAGATGTTGACACGACGCTCTCTCCGGCTGGACTGGTCTCTGAGGGCTGCGTTGTGACTTATATAGGCGGAGACCCCGCCCCCATATGATGTCACAGTCCCTGGGCATGCTGGGACTGTGAATACAAGAAGCCAAGAAGCCAAGAAGCCCAGAAGTCCGGACCTCCGCTGGCAATAGAGCTACCTGAGGACAGCGGAGGGGCCGGCTGAAGACCTGGGACACCGGGAGAAGAGGCCGGAGAGCGGAGAAGAACCAACCGGACGCCGGGAGAAGATGAACCGGAGGGACCCCCGAAGACGGAAGAAGACCCCCCCCCCCCCCCGGGAGCTGTTTAATAAATTATTTTAAAAACCTGTGTTGTGTTTTATTATTGACACTTTTTACCTAGGTGAATGGGTAGGGGTACCATGTACCCCATACTCATTCACATAGGGTGGGGGGGCCGGGATCTGGGGGCCCTCTTATTATAGGGGGCTCCCGGATTCCGATAAGCCCCCCGCCCGCAGACCCCGACAACCAACGGCCAGGGTTGTCGGAAGAGGCCCTTGTCCTCATCAACATGGGGGCAAGGTGCTTTGTGGTGGGGGGGCACCGTAAGGCGCCCCCTCCCCCAAAGCACCCCCCATGTTGAGGGCATGCGGCCTGGTACGGTTCAGGAGGGGGGGGCGCTCGCTCGTCCCCACCCCCTTTCCTGACCGGCCGAGCTGCGTGCTCGGATCGGGGTCTGGTATGGATTTTGGGGGGACCCCCACGCCGGTTCCCCTTAAAGTTCCATACCAGACCTAAGGGCCTGCGACGGGGCTCGCAAGGTTTCAATCTCGCCAAAAAAAGCGGCGAGATTGAATTCCTTTTCTAGTCCCGTCGTACCCGAGTCACGTTCAAAATGAACGGACTTGTCCGTGTGTGGGAAAGTCCGTTCATTCTGAAAGTCCGGCGGAAGTCTGTCGGGAAGACCGGATTCCGGAAAGTCCGGCCGTGTGTAGGCAAGTCCAGCCGTTCAGAAAGTCCGGCGGTAGTCCGCCGGAAGTCTGGCGGCAAGTACGTCGGACCTAGCTTTCTAGAAAGTCCGACCGTGTGTATGCGGCATAAGAGCTGTTTATGTACCAGGAGTCCAGAACGTGTTGGCCGATTCGCTGAGCAGGAATTTCACCTCCAACCACGAGTGGTCTCTGAGCCCACAGGCCTACGCTCTCATATCCTGGACTTGGGGTTCACCAGAGATAGACCTGGCTGCAACACCGGAGAATGCAAAATGCCGGAGATTCCTATCAAGGATACCATTCCCTTCGGCAGAAGGGACGGATTGTCTCCTGCACCCCTGGAATTTCCGTCTAGGATACATCTTCCCTCCAACTCCACTCATAGCGAGGTTTCTCCTGAGACTCAAGGAGTCATTGGTACTGGTGGTGGCAGTGATTCCCTTCTGGCCGAGGAGGCCATGGTTTACCACCCTGATGCAGCTGAATACGACAGATCCCCTGCCTCTTCAGTTGTCATCGGACCTGCTCTCCCAAGGCCATCTTCTTCACCCGAACCCGGAGAGGTTACATTTGATGGCCTGGAGACTGAAAGGGCTAGGTACCTCGAGCAAGGCTGTTCCCAGAGGGTGGTGGATACCCTACTCCAGGCCAGGAGGCCTACTACGAATAACACGTACAGGCGAGTCTGGGAGAAGTTTATCGCCTTCGCTCAACAGCAAGGCTGGGACTCATCCTCGCCGTCGGTGTCACAGATCCTGGAGTTCCTCCAACTGGGCCTAGAGAAAGGTCTTAGGTCAAGTACCTTAAAAGTTCAAGTCTCGGCCCTGTCCGCCTTGACGGGTATCAGATGGGCACAACATCCCCTTGTGGTTCAGTTCCAGCGGGCCTGTCTAAAACTGAGACCCCCTAGGAAACCTTCCTTCCCAGTCTGGGACCTCTCAGTCGTGCTGGAAGCACTATCCAAGGAACCCTTCTTTCCTGATGAGAACATATCCTTATGGGATCTGACGCTGAAAGTCTCATTTCTGATAGCCATAACATCAGCTAAAAGGGTGTCAGAGATGCAAGCTTTAATGGTCAGCAGGGCCAGATTAAGAGCAACATGGGCCTGGTGCTAAGAATTTTGGTGGTCCTTTTTATGAAAATAAATTAAATGAAAACACAAACAATTTTTTGTTGAATTAAATTAAAGAGAGAGAGGGGTGTGAGAGAGTGTTTGAGAGAGAGAGAGGGGGGGGGTGATAGCGAGACAGGGGGCTGAAAGAGAGGGGATGAGAGGGAGGGGAAAAGAGAGAGAAAGCGGGTGAATGAGAGAGATGGGGAGGAGAGAGAGGGGGGGTGAGAAAAAGGGGAATAGAGAGATGGTGAAAGAGAGAGAGGGTGGTAGGAAAGAGGGGGTTGAAGGGGGCGAGAGAGAGAGAATGGGGGATGAAGGGGGTGAGAGAGAGAACAGGGTGAAAGAGAGGGGATGAGAGAGAGAGAGAGGGGGTGAAAGAGAGAGAGAGAGAGAGGGGGGTGAGAGTGAGTGGGTGAGTCTGTGGGGGGCACAGCATAGTACATTACACGGGGGGGTAGCACAGTACATTACATGGTTGGCACTACACATTACATGGTGGATACATAGATACAGCACATTTAATGGTGGGCGAAGCACAGCACATTACATGGCAGGCACAGCACATTACACTGTTGGCACTGCCCAATACAGCACATTACAAGGTAGGCACAGTAGATTATATGGTGGGCAAAGCACATGACATGGTTGGTACTGCACAACACAGCACATGCACACGGTGGGCACATCACCTTATATGGTGGGCGCAGCACATGACATGGCGGCACAGCTGAGCACATTACATGGTGGGCACTGCACATTACAAGTGGGCACTGCGCAGCATATTATATGGTGGGTACTGCACATGGCATGGTGGGCACTGCACATCACATGACAAGGTGGGCACTGCATGACACCACATGATATGGTGGGCACTGCATGACACAGCACAGCACATTACATTGTGAGCACAGCACATTAATTGGTGGACACCGCACATGACATGGTGATTCCTGCATAGCGCATTCCATTGTGGGTACTGCACGGCACATGCCATGGTGGACAATGTGCAGCACATTACATGCTGGGTACAGCACATTACATGGTAAGCACTGCATGGCGCAGCACATGACATGGTGGGCACAACACAGCACGACAGGGTGGGCACTGCACAGTAATTTACATGGTGGGCACTGCACATGACACGGTTGACACTGCATGGCACAGCACATTACATGGAGGGTACCGCGCATTACATGGTGGGCACTGCATGGCACAGCACATGACGTGGTGGGCAATGCAACTGCACATTACATGTTAGGAACTGCACATGACATGGTGGGCACTGCTGAACAGCCCAGCACATTGCACAGTGGGCACAACACACTACATGCTGGGCACAACACATGGCAGGGTGGGCACAGCACATGACATGGTGGGAACTGCACATGACATGGTGGGCACTGCATGGCACATCACATTACATGGTGGGCACTGTACATTACTTGGTGGGATCACTGCATGGCACAGCACATTACATGGTGGGCACTGCACATTACATGGTGGGCACTGCAATGTACAGCACATGGCATGGTGGGCCCCGCACATTACATAGTGAGCACTGAAATGTACAGAAAATTACATACTGGGCACAGCACATTACATGGGGGGCACTGCAATGCACAGCACATGATATAGTTGGCACAGCACATTACATGGGGGGCACTGCAATTCACAGCACATGACATAGTGGGCACAGCACATTACATGGGGGGCACTGCAATGCACAGCACATGACATAGTGGGCACAGCACATTACATGGGTGGCACTGCAATGCACAGCACATGACATAGTGGGCACAGCACATTACATGGGGGGCACTGCAATGCACATGACATGACATAGTGGGCAAAGCACATTACATGGGGGCACTGCAATGCACATGACATGGTGGGCACAGCACATTACATGGGGGGCACTGCAATGCACATGACATGACATGGTGGGCAAAGCACATTACATGGGGGCACTGCAATGCACATGACATGGTGGGCACAGCACATTACATGGGGGCGCTGCAATGCACATGACATGGTGGGCACAGCACATTACATGGGGGCACTGCAATGCACATGACATGACATGGTGGGCACAGCACATTACATGGACGGCACTGCAATGCACATGACATGACATGGTGGGCACTGGGCACAAGAGAGCACATTACATGGAGGGAAGCAGCAGTCTTTCCCCTAGCACAATAAAACACCTCCCTAACAAATGTACTAACCTTATCTCAACAACAGCATGTAAGATGTCCTTCCTCCCGGGCTCCTGCTGGTTAGAACATCAGTGCCCCTCCCCCAGACAGCTCCCAGACACAGAGGAGGATCTGTGTGAGTGTAACAGATCCTGTGATAGGAGTCAGGCATCGGCAGAGACAGGACTCGGCTGCACTAACACTTGTCTCCTCCATGTGTGCACAGAGGGCTCCTCTTCCTTCAGGAAGGCACACAGATATTCATAAGCCACTGCCATGGGCCTATATTGAGGGAGGGGCCTGGAGCTGCAGCTCCACCAGCCCCTATGTTAATCCGGCCCTGATGGTCAGCGAGCCATATCTGGTTGTCTTGCCAGACAGATTAGTCTTAAGACCTTCAGACCGGTTCATCCCCAAGGTATCCTCATCCTTTCACTTCAACCAGGAGATTAACCTTCCAGCACTCAGTACGGAACAGGGCGATCCTCACCCACTGGATGTCAAGGGTAATGTCCTGAAATATCTTTCAACCACTAGATCCATCAGGAAAACGGAAAGTCTCCTAATCATTCCGCGTGGATTCAGGAGAGGTCAAGCGGCTTCCTCACGCACCATTGCGTCATGGCTGGTGAAGACCATCAAAAAGGCCTATTCGTTGAGTAGTCATCAAGTACCTGAGGGCTTAAGGGCACACTCCACCAGGGCAGTGGCAACCTCCTGGGCGGCATATTGTAAAGTCTCGGCGGAGACAATTTGCAGAGCAGCCACCTGGTCTTCCAGGAACACCTTTATGTCCCATTACAAGGTGGATTCTGCCTGCTTATCCACAGTGGATTTCAGAAGATCCATTATCCAGGCCAATTCTTCTATTCTTTGTTAATAAACTTAGTTTGAATTCCCACCCAGTCTTTGCGAGTTACTCCCCAAAGTGTATGCTGCCATGATGCGACAGGAAAACGGAAAATAGTATACTCACCTTTCCGTAATTTTCCTTTCCTGTCGTATCTTCATGGCAGCATACAATCTCCCACCCTTCTGAGGTGATATACACGGAGAATACTGGGGCGGGGGCCATCGTTACAATTTATAGTTATGTGGTCCTATCAGGTTGTGAGGGGCAGAGTCACAACCCAAAGTGTATGCTGCCATGAAGATACGTCAGGAAAGGAAAATTACGGAAAGGTGAGTATACAATTTTCCGTTCCCCCCCCTTTTCCTTACATTATAGATTTTTGGGTATCGCTCCTCCGAGTTTAGAAAGGCACTGGGTGTTTCTGCATTTCATATATATATAAGCTTTTATCACATGGTTTTATTGAAGTACCGTAATTGTTTCTATGAAGGTAGTAACACCATAATATTATAGATATTATACAATGTACTTTTTTTTTTTTCTCAAGCCTAGGCTAAATTAAGGCTATGTGTTAAAGTTTTTTTGGGTGTCTCATTGGGGAGATTGAAAATTTTTACATAGTCTGGAGAAGTCCTACTAATGCCGCGTACACACGATCGGATTTGCCGACAACAAAATCCATGTTTTTTTTCTGACGGATGGATTTTATAGCACTGATCGCTGTATAAATGCCAATGGTCCCAAAAATGTGTCAAGAGTGTCCGATGTGTCGCAGTCCCGATAAAAATCGCAGATCACCGCCATTACTAGTAAAAAAAAATAAAAATAATAATAAAAATGCCATAAATCTATCCCCTATTTTGTAGACACTATAACTTTTGCGCAAACCAATCAATATGCGCTTAGTGTGATTTTTTTTTTTTACCAAAAATATGTAGAAAAATACATATTGACCTAAACTGAGAAAAAATGTGCTTTTTTTTTTTTAAAAAAAAGAGGGATATTTATTATAGCAAAAAGTACAAAATATTGTGGTTTTTTTTTCAAAATTGACGCTCTTTTTTTGTTTATAACACAAAAAATAAAAACCACAGAGGTGATCAAATACCACTAAAAGAAAGCTCTATTTGTGGGAAAAAAAGGACGTCTATTTTGTTGGGGGGCAACGTCGCACGACCGCGCAATTGTCAGTTGAAGCGGCGCAGTGCCGAATCACAAAAAATGGCCTGGTCATTCAGCAGCCAAATCTTCCGGGGCTGAAGTGGTTAAGGACAGTTGAGTGCTATTGTCTCAGTGTATGGAGCAAAAACTATTGCTCAGAAGAAGCTTGGGCAATCAGCACTGGTACAAAATTAGAACAGCGTGCTTTAAAATGTTTACCATTTTTCAGTTGGCACAGAGAAAGCCTGCAATGCTGTTAATTGCGGATACCAGGTGAAAATAATTTTCCCTAGGGCTTCATTGTTTGCAAATCAGTGATCAGACCCTCACACAGCAGCAAAAACCATTCCTTTTCGATGTGCTAGCTTACAGGTTTCCTGCAGAACCTCTAAATAAGCCTCCGGTTTTTAATTCCAAAACAGCTACATTTTGGGTTGCATGTCTTTGTGTTCACGCTGTGGTTGAAATGTAGATATGCAGTTCAGTTTTGGGCACCAGTTCACAAAAAGGATGTTGCCGAACTGGAAAAAGTGCAGAAAATTGAGAAACTCAGCGATGAGGAAAGATGAGCTGACTTTATTCTCTCTTGAGAAGTGGTGAATAAAGGGATGTAATCACCTTGCATCAAAACACGAATAATCCATATATAACTCACTGTGAACGGTTGTTTGGTTCCCTCCGTTCACATCTCTGCATTCTGAATCGCAGGTGGAAATGCCGCGATTCAAAGTAGCGTCAAATGTCACTTTCAATAGCACCCCAAAGCACAATTTTACCACGATTCGGTGGGCGACAATCGCAGTAAAATCGCCCGAACACACGTGGGTACACACGCACTGAATCTCAACCAGTTCAGCAGGAAGTGGCCAAATTTCGGTAAGTGTGCAGCCTTGTCTATACAGTCCTGTCTGTTCTAATGATGGCTTCTGTTCAGCAGCGGCCCGTCCTTTAGGGGCGCCGCCCCCTCTCTTCACGTCACCCCTATATGACTAATGGATAGATTAATGCATAGCATGAATCAATCTACGGCCGCCGCTGCCACCCTCTATTTAGGCGTCCCGGCCCTTTTCAGGATACCAGGCGCCTGAATTACAGCGGCGCGGGTGTTTTTTTGAAGCACCTGATTAAAGCCATGGGCTTCAAAATATGTGGACTCGTGGCGCAGAGCATTGCGCCATGAGCCCACCCAGATGTTACAACAGCGAATGTAACACTGATCCTCAATCCGGCCAATCAGAAGTGAGTGTGAGACCCATTTGCAGATTATCCGAAAAGAGAAGACTCCCGATTAGCCGCCGAGAAGGAGGAAATGAAAGTCAGAGCCCCCGCCGAGAGCCCAGGAGGAGCGCCGCATAGATGGGGTAAGTGCACCAGTCCTGCCCGCTGACGGACGGACCGACGGGGGGATGGGAGGTGTTACTCTTTGCCGCCCCCCCAAAGAAAGTTACCACCGGCCGCCACTGCTTCTGTTGAACAGTTCTGCCGAAAACCAGCATTTGATCAGCGCATGCAGCCAATACTTGCAGTGCTGATCTATGTATTCTGATGGGGGACGCCCCACTGTCAGAATACAATAGAACAGCAGGGGAGATCCCTGCATTCACATAGTTTGTGTTGGTTGGTTTGTTGTGGGTTGGATCTGTGAGGTTTGCAGGTGGTTTACTGGGGTTATGGCTGGAATGATCAACAATAACCCAGGTATTCAGGTATCCAAGTGGCTCTTGAGCCGCTGGATTGCTTTCAGAAGCGGCCCCCTCCCCCATCCTGCCGCTCGCCAGTGTTTCTCAGATTTAATGTTTTCACCGGCGCACCCGACAAGCAATCTGACAGTGCGGCCGGCTGGTCACAGAGGCAAGGAGAGACTAGATCGTCTGATTGTTTCTATGGCCTTGGAGGACCAGAACGACGTTGTCATTTATAGTCTAATGCTGAAGTACCATATATACTCAAGTATAAGCTGAGTTTTTCAGCCCATTTTTTTGGCTGAAACCCCCCCCCCCCCTTAGCTTATACTCGAGTGAGCCGTAACTTCCATTAGGAAAACAGCATGTGTAACAGCGTGTGTATGCAGTCTGTTCCGCTGTCCATTGTAACAAAGCCCCGCCTCCTCCTCATCTCTACAGAGTATTGGTAACTGTAAGCGCAAAACAAGCCTATTGAAGGAGCAGTGGCTCCGAGCGCGTAGCCTTCTCTCAACCTCTCTGCTAGCACTCCTCCCTGGATGATCCCTCCCCTGGATACCGAACCCGGAAGCAGACGGACGACCTGTGACGTCATGCACGCTTCACATGCGCTCCACGCCGGCCCCTAGTCTCTTCCTGATGGCCACAGAAGGAGCTCCCGGCTGGTAATCCACCTTCTGCCGCCCAGCATTCCTGCAGCGTCACCACCATAGGATCAGAGGGAACACCGAGGACCACATACCTATACAGATGAGCCTTTTATATGTTTTTATCCTGTAAGTGTGTTTTTACCTGGTGTCATTAAACATCATTTGTTAATACTACACTCAGGTGGCGCTTCCTTCTCTACCCCTCTCTCCTCCTCATCTCTGATAGACGGAACACTGATACAGTTTCCCAGCATTGTATCAGTGTTCCTCTAGCATGGACGAGGAGGAGGCGGGGCTTTCTTTCAATGGACGGCGGAACAGACTGCATAAACAGCGGGAGACACACACTGTTACACACGCTGTTTTACTAATGGAAGGTACGGCTGCAGATTGGCACAGTGACACTAGAGATGGGCACAATTAGACTGCAGATAGGCACAGTGAGGCTGCAGATGGGCATTGTTTACCCAGTAGCTGCTACATTTTCCCACCCTCGGCTTATACTCGAGTCAATATGTTTTCCCAGTTTTTTGTGGTAAAATTAGGTGCCTCGGCTTATATTCAGGTCGACCTATACTCGAGTATATACGGTTAACACTTTTTTTTATAAAGCAAAAGATTAAAAAAAAAATGTTTTTGATCTTTTGCTTTTAAAGGTAAAGGAGAGATTTTTGGTCTTTTTCACCCCAAATCTCTCCCTAAACCGGACTTGTCACCCTTATTTCTATTGCAAGGCATGTTTACATTCCTTGTAATAGGAATAAAAGTGATAATAAAAAAAAATCTATATTAAAAGGGACAGTGTAAAAGTAAAAAACAATTAATGTCCCCATTCCTCCGTGCTTGCGCGCAGCAGTGAACGCATATGTAAGTCGCGCGCGCATATGTAAATATTGTTCGCACGACACATGTGATGTATCGCCGCGAACGTTAGAGCAAGAACAATAATTCTAGTGGCAGACCTCCTCTGTAACTCTAAATGGGTAACCTGTAAAAAGGTTTGAATTGTCGCCTATGGAGATTTTTAAGTACTGAAGTTTGTCGCCAGTCTTCAAGCGTGTGCAATTTTAAAGCGTTGACATCTTAGGTATTGATTTACTCTGCGTAACATCATCTTTCATATTTTACAAATAAATTGGGGTATATACTGTCTTTTTTTTTTTTTTTATTTATTCATTAAAGTGTTTGTTCCAAAAAAAAAATCAAGTTTGAAAATCCGCTGCGCAAATACCGCGTAACATAAAAATTTGCAACGGTCGCTATTTTATTCCCTAGGGCACAGGTGTCAAACACAAGGCCCGCGGGCCGAATCTGGCCCTCTAGGCCATTTCATGTGGCCCTCACACCTCTCCTGCAGCTGCAGGAGAGCTCCAGCCCTCCTCTGGTCCACCTCCAGACCTCTACTTTCAAGCAATGCATCCAGCTTCTTCCCAGCAGCAGCATAAGGAAAGGGGGTGCACTGTGATGTTAGGGAGAGTAGGGGACTCAACTTCTGATGGTGGGGTGGCTCTTAACAACTAATGTAAGGGAGGGGATGCGCTGGACATCTAATCTTACAGATACAACCGGCCCTTTTGAGGACAATAATAATGCTGATGCGGCCCACGATGAAATTGAGTTTGACACCCCTGCCCTGGGGTCTCTAAAAAAAAAAAAATACTTTTTTAAACTTGTAAACAAATAGTGCCAGAAAAGGCTTGGTCTTCAAGTGGTTCACAGCCAGGGATCATGATCTCAGCAACAGCTTACTATCTGCCAACATTTATGAAAGCAAGGGATTTCCATGATGCATGAGTAATGCTCGGGTCACATATGCGCGAATTGGATGCGGGTTTTACCGCTGAAATGCAAATGTTACCGGCTCTCAATGGAGCTGGTTTACACATACCTGGGGCGGCCGCGGTCCGCATTCCAAAAAGGGTCCTGTGCATGTTTGGGTCCAGTTCAGGTGCGAATTCAGGCGAAAATTCGGACCTGATTCGCACCTGAACCGGTGAACAGGAACGCTCCTGACCCCATGCTGGGAACCACGGCCGCACATATATGAACCCGGCCTCAGAAGGCTAGATGTTCCTGATTAGCTTATTGTTGAGAAGAAAATGCAAATAGTAGTAACTATTGGAAACGTATAATTACACAATGACCTGTATTGGAGTTTTACTAAAAGGTCACTTGAGACACTGCTCTGGTGCAATAGTCTTTGCTGCTCAGGAAGTAATGAAAAACAACAGGTGGTTGTTTTATAACCAATTAGCTGATAGACAAAAGGTATAATTTACACCATCATTGAGTCCTAATAAGCTGTGGCAGCCTGAGTACCTGGCCTCTTGCAGAAGAAAATCACAAATGAGGCTCTTTAAGGGAACAAATGAATGTATAGAGGGAGTACATGGCCATAAAATGTTTGAAAAGATTAATCTGGCACTTTAACTTTGAGCAGGATGAAGATATATAGCTGTTCCATCCCTAATAAAAAGAGTGATGTTTGGGTTATAGATTCTTTCATATCTCATTACCCTTAGCTTTCCCACCTCTTCAGTTTTTCCAAATGGCTTCACATTTCACCTCTGTCCTATGTTCATTCTATTACTTTTCGTTTAACCCTTTTGCTTCCATTGCTATGTTCCCTGTTTTGTATCCAAGGGTGCATCCACATTTTTCATGCCTATCAAGAAAAAAAAAAACAGTACAGACAGTTATTTTTTATCATTTATTTTTAGAAAGTAGAGACCCTATAGAATTAAATTATTATATTTATGGTATTCTACATCACATGATACATCTACAATTTTGGCAAACCTGAATTTTTTTTATTAAAAGGTCAAAAAAGCATGTTGTGAACACTCATAAATATGCTATCAGTACAAAATGACTACCAAATAGAAACGCAGTCCAGAAGCGCTCCAGATGCTTTTTTTGCATGCGCGTTTTTTATGCGTTCCAGTGCGTTTTTAAAGAGTTTTTGATGCAGTCCAGTGCATTTTTTTCCCCTTATTTTTTTTCCTTAACCGTAAACAAGAACATGGGTGTTCCACTGCGATTTTGGTGCGTTCCTGTGAGTTTTTGATGCTTTTTACAGCATTCCAGTACAGGAAAAAACTAAAAAAACAAAAAACTGTTTATTGCCTATGCAGGTTTCCTGTAAAGTGTAAGTTCACCTTTTCAGAAAAAATGAAAATGTGACCACCCTATACTGCCCCCCCCCCCAATCCGTGGGTGATGGCCTGTCAGTACCCACACAGCTAGTGTAACCTTCCAGGGATTTGAACTCCCTGCTCTTCCTCCCCTTCTTTCCACAGGGCTTCTGGGACCAATCATACAATGCTCTGTGCCGCCACTGACCTATCAAAATCGCTCTGATCTGTCATGGAAGCCCTGCAAAAAGAAGAGGGAGAAGAGGGGTTTCTGGACGAAAACACCAGCTGCCTGAGCACAGACAGCTCATCACCCACGGGAGGTATGTACAGCAGGGACCGGGGGAAGAGGTGGCGAGGGTGTATGGTGTTCACCTTTCTAAAAGCATAAGCAAAGCGAACATGTACTGCTAAGGAAGGAGCATTAAGGGATTAGTTTACCTCTTCAAATAAACTTAAAAATTGAACTAACAGCATACAACCCCCCGGTCCCCTCTATACTTGCCTTTCTGGGTGATGAGCTGTCAGTGCCCATGCAACTGGTGTAGCGGTCCAGGGATTTAAAATCCTTGCTCTTCTCCCTCGGCGGGGACCGAGGAGGCGGGGACAGTGTACAGTGTGACTCACTAGTTTTCCTCCCATGTGAAAGGACTGGTGCTTGGTGATTGGCCAGCACAGCATTGGTAATGAAAGATTCTTTAGCCCAGTGTAAGCTCCAGCTACATCATCATCTCAGAGCTTACCCAGGGCTTTCTCTCCTCATTGCCAACAGCTGAACATAGTGGCAGGTTAAACAAAGAAATGGTACATATGTATTGTTGGGGAGGGGCAATTAAAGTGAACCTGTGGCTTTGCTCTGCATAATTTTTAGGATTTCTGGATACAGAGGTAGCAGAGGAACTGGCTTGGGTTAAAGCTTAATAAAGCAATGGGCCCTAATTGTATTCTACCCAGAGTTCTAAGGCTTAAAGCGGACTTCCAGGCATTTTTTTTTTATTATTAAAAGGCAGCAGCTACAAAAAGTTTAGCTTCTGACTTTTAATAAACAGACACTTACCTGTTCCACGGTCCAGCGATGCAGCCGCACGGAGCCTCGCTCCTCTCCCCCTCCTCTCCTCGGCACATTATTGGAATTGTGGGCACCCAGCCATGACAGCTTGCAGCTTCACGGCCGGGCGCGCACTTTGCATGTGCGAGTCGCGCTGTGCTCTCCCAGTGGACAGGCAATCTTCTGGGACCTGTCACGTGTCCCAGAAGATTGCCGGGAGGGAGGGACCGTCTGGGGGAGAGGAGGAGTCTCCTAGGGGGCCCGTGGGCAGAAGGAGGAAGTGAGACAGGAAGTCCCTCTCTAAAGTAGTCACCCACTCCCCCCTCCAAAAAAAAATTACATGCCAAATGTGGCATGTAAGGGGGGGGGGAGTGCTTAAAGCGGAAGTTGCACTTTTGGATGGAACTCCGCTTTAATGTACACATGACTTTTTTACAACCTCTCCTGAACGATTTAACTTGACAGATAGTAACCTACGTTTAAACCATCTGTTTTTCCGCGTTTACATGCCACGTTTAGCGTTTGGCAATGAAATGCCTCTAAACTCAGTGTCTGAACTAATTTTTTTGCTTTCCAAAAAAGGCCTCTAAACTCAACTGCCTAAAAACGACATTAAACGAACCTGTGTACATGTACACATAAGATAACATTGGATGAGTTCAGGGGCAGCTGAAAAAAACATCCAACTGCCTCTGAACGTCCGTTTACCAGCAGCAGTGTACATGAGGCCTAAGAGAATGCCGAGGTATAGTTGTTGGACCATTAACAGATTTTTTAAAATTCATCTCTTCTAACAGAAGTTCCCCATTACTGGCGCACAGCTAATATTGTATCTATCCACAAGAAGGGCAGCAAGATAGAAGCTGGCAATTACAGACCAGTGAGTTTAACATCAGCAAGCGGACCATTCCAGGTCACACACCCTCAACACCCTATGTGAATGAGTAAGGGGTACATTGTACCCCTATTCATTCACCCAAAAAAAGTGTCAAAAATAAAAACGATAACACAGGTTTTCTCCCCTCTCCAGTGATATCTTTCCTCCTCCTCCTCCTCCTCCTCCTCCTCTTCCTCCTCTTCTTCCTCCTCTTCCTCTTCTTCTTCCTCTTCTTCCTCTTCTTCTTCCTTTTCTTCCTCTTCTTCTTCCTCTTCTTCCTCTTCTTCTTCCTCTTCTTCCTCTTCTTCTTCCTCTTCTTCCTCCTCTTCCTCTTCCTCTTCCTCCTCTCGTGAAGGCCAAGGAACACACCAGACAGGTCAGAAATAAAGTTGTGGAGAAGGTTAAAGCAGGGTTAGGTTTTAAAAAAAATATCCCAAGCTTTGAATATCTCACAGAGCACTGTTCAATCCATTATCCAAAAATATAAAGCATATGGCACAACTGCAAACCTACAAGACATGGCCGTCCACCTAAACTGACAGGCCAGGCAAGGAGAGCATTAATCAGAGAAGCAGCTAAGAGGCCCATGGTAACTCTGGAGGAGCTGCAGAGATCCACAGCTCAGGTGGGAGAATCTGTCCTCAGGACAACTATTAGTCGTGCACTCCACAAATCTGGCCTTTATGGAAGAGTGGCAAGAAGAAAGCCATTGTTGTAAGAAAGCCATAAGAAGTTGCAGTTTGTGAGAAGCCATGCGGAGGACACAGCAAACATGTGGAAGAAGGTGCTCTGGTCAGATGAGACCAAAATTGAACTTTTTGGCCTAAAAGCAAAACGCTATGTGTGGTTGAAAACTAACATTGTACATCACCATGAACACCACCGTGAAACATGGTGGTGGCAGCATCATGTTGTGGGGATTTTTTTCTTCAGCAGGGACAGGGAAGCTGGTCAGAGTTGATGGGAAGATGGATGGAGCCAAAAACAGGGCAATCTTAGAAGAAAACCTGTTAGAGTCTGCAAAAGACTTGGGACTGGGGCAGAGGTTCACCTTCCAGCAGGACAACGACCCTAAACATACAATCAGGGCTACAATTGAATGATTTAGATCAAAGTATATTTATGTGTTAGAATGGCCCAGTCAAAGTCCAGACCTAAATCCAATTGAGAATCTGTGGCAAGACTTGAAAATTGCTGTTCACAGACGCTCTCCATCCAATCTCACAGAGCTTGAGCTATTTTGCAAAGAAGAATGGGCAAAAATTGTCACTCACTAGATGTGCAAAGCTGGTAGAGACATCCCCAAAAAGACTTGCAGCTGTAATTGCAGCAAAAGGTGGTTCTACAAAGTATTGACTCAGGGAGGCTGAATACAAATGCACGCCACACTTTTCAAATATTTATTTGTATAAAACTTTGAAAAACAATTTATCATTTTCTTTCCACTTCACAATTATGTGCCACTTTGTGTTGGTCTATCACATAAAATCACAATAAAATACATTTACGTTTTTGGTTGTAACATGACAAAATGTGGAAAATGTCAGGGGGTATGAATACTTTTTCAAAGTACTGTAAATGTACCAAGTGAACACATGTGTATCAGTGTTTTCAGTATTTCACTTTCTGTAGGGACTTTGTGGGTAACATACACCTCTCAGTGCTACCACATAGTACACACCCCCTTTCTTTAGTACCAGTGCCTTTTAATATGGCTCTTAAATCAGACCCTTGGTGTCTCTTCTCTGCCTAGCGGGTGATGAGTGGTGACTTGTCTGCTTCATCTGCAGCTAAGGCACTGGATGTGAATCCAGGAGTGCTCTGTATGGAACACTTCTTGTTCACATTTCTCAACATTCCTGAAGGTTGAAGAAGTACTTTACACACCACTGTGGGTGTGACTAGTGCTTTCATTACCTTTCCTGATTTTAACCACTTCAATACCGGGCCTATTCTGGCACTCCTCTCCTACCTGTAAAAATCATAATTTTTTTGCTAGAAAATTACTCAGAACCCCCAAACATTATAGATTTTTTTAGCAGACACCCTAGGGAATAAAATGGCGGTCATTGCAACTTTTTATCTCGCATGGTATTTGCGCAACAATTTTTGTGCACACTCATGAAATGACGCCAAACTTCAGTACTTACAAATCTCCATAGGCGACGCTTTAAATTTTTTAACAGGTTACATGTTTAGAGTTACAGAGAAGGTCAGAGAAGATCTAGAGCTAGAATCGCGGCGATATCTTACATGTGTAGTTTGAGCAGCATTTACATATGTGGGCGGAACTAACGTGTGCGTTCGATTCTGAGCGAGCGTTTAAAAAAAATATATATTTTATATTTTTTATTTTTTATTTTATTTTATTTTTACTTTCTTTTACAACATTTTTTTTTATCACTTTTATTCCTATTACAAGGAATGTAAACATCCCTTGTAATAGGAATCATTCATGACAGGTCCTCTTTATGGAGAGATGTGGGGTCAATAAGACCCCACATCTCTCCTCCAGACTGGAAAGCATGCGATTGAGAAAAAAAAATCACCGATCTCATGCTGACAGCGCCGATCGCGGCTTTGTTTACTTCCGGGAATGTCATGCCTGGGCCTCCGACGGTCATAGAGATGACTGGTGACCATCTGGTCACCGGAAATCTCTATCGTTGTCATCCGGCGCCATACGATTCTTTCTCCGGGTCCCCGATGGCACGGGAGAGCCCAGAGAAGCACCGGATGGCGGCGGGAAGGGGGAATGTCCCCTCCCGTCGCCTGTAAGAAGGATCAAGCGGCGGAACTGCCAATGTGATCGTTCTTGTGGTACACAGAATCGTCGGATGAAAACAAGGATATCTGAATGATGGCTGTAGCTGCAGGCATCATTCAGATATTCCCACTGAAGGTCCAGGACGTCATATGACGCCCTTGGGCGGGAAGTGGTTAAAGCTGAATTCCAGGCACAAAAAATTATTATTTCAATATATTCCATGATATTCACAAAAGATATAAATCTACTTTTTGTGTGGAGGAGACAAAGACAAGACCAGTCACCCTGCACAAGGAGAGAGAGCAGCAAGGATAGGTCTTTATTACATGGAGTTCCTATATTAGGTTTCATGCTGGATTACTGTGCAGATTCTGAAGAAATACGCAAAGCACACCAAGATTTAGGTGAGAATACCTTGTATTTGGACAATATTTGCTTATCCTCGAGTTCCAGTTTAAGCCCTCGTTCACACTGAACACGGCTTTGAAATCGTGCACCTTTCCGAACTCACGCGATTTCAAAGCCGTATTGTCGGGTCCGTCTTGAAAGACATCTGTGCAGCTTCATGCACAGATATCTATTGAAGTCGCACCCGAATTGGCAAAAGAAGTTCAGGAGCTATTTTTGCAAAGCGGTGCAGTGCCGCAAAGTCACTGTCGCACCAATTGGAACGGTGCCATTGCCAGAAATAGGCTGTGACTTGTCATGTGATTTGACCTATTAAATCGCAGGACAAATCGTTTCAATTTGAATGAGGGCCAACAGATTCAGTGGGAAAAAATTAGGTACAAACTCAGAGTCATGAAAGCAAATGTGAACTTGTATTAACTTTTATTTACCAGCTCTGTACTCATTTTGTAGTCCATAGATGAAGCCGAATTTTGTTTTTCTTCACATATACAGTATATTTCTGTTATGTACTGCTTTAGCCTCTAATGCTGGCCATACACGGTTAGAAAATCTTTTAACAAAAATGTTCTGAATAAAAAAATCTGTTGAACATGCATGCGATAATGCCATCATTGTATTAATAGATGAAGCCCAATTATCGACATATTATTGATCGATAACAACATAAACGGTAGACTTTTCATCAATTGATTACACAATCCGGGGTTGCATTTTAACACGTGCATACGCTGTAGATTTGTTTGAACTGTTTTCGATCTGTTCCATTGCTAATGTTTCGAAAATCACTCCTTTCAGTGCAAAAAATTCTGACATGTTGGTCAATGAGAGTGCTGATTTTCAGTTTAAACAACCTGCTTGCAGGCTTCAGCACTTCTTGAAGCTTGCTAGCAACTTGTTTGAAGTAACAATCAGCACTCTCTTTAGTATTTGTGCTCAACATTTACAAACTGCAGCTGAAGGGTCCTTTAAAATCTTCAAACCTTGCTGAAAGCTCTGCAAATGCTGGCTGTTCACACTGCTGTTATACAAACTGAAACCCATGTGAAACAGGCCTTAAAGGAGTTGTAAAGGTTTTATTTTTTTTAAATAACAAACCTGTTATACTTACCTCCTCTGTGCACAGAGTGCCCTGATCCTCCTCTTCTGGGGACCCCCAGTGGCTCTCCTTGCGCCTCCCTGCATCGAGTGCCCCCGCGGAGACTCTGCAAGATCGGACACTCATGCGGGCGCACGCTCCCGAGTCCTGCTGCCGCGTCCATTGACACAGACAGCAGGACTCGGCCCCTCCTCCCAGCTACCGTGTAACTGGATTTGATTGACAGCAGCGGGAGCCAGTGGCTGCTACTGCTATCAATCTATCCAATGAGGACCCGAGACAGCGGCTGGAGCAGCTGGGCTCGTTCTCTATGCTGGAAAGATCGGGGTCAGGTAAGTAAAAGAGGGGCTCTGGGGGGCTGCTGCACTACAGAAGGTTTTTCACCCTAATGCATACTCCTTTAATTAAGAAACATACCTTCATTATGGTGAAGGACCACTACATCAAATGATTAGGATTTTGGAATTTTTTTGCTGGTATCCCTGGAATGCCCAGATTAATGCTTGGCACACAGCACACACAATTTTTGAATGACTTTGTAGGGGGTGAGATGAAGTTCCCTCTTCTCATCTTGCAATGTTCTGACTTCAGTTAAGGACTCCTCAGTTTGTATGAGAATTCCTGACCTCCAATTGGATGGCAAGAGTGGTTTCTATGTTATTTAGGGAGGTACTTTGCACATTGGTTTTGTAAGGGGCATCCTTCAAAATCATCTCTAGCTGAATTCTGCACTTTCTTTTTACTCCATTCAGATGCAGGCCGGGTCATTCCCACCCAGCGGCTTACATAAACAAAAAGGCAAGCTTTGGGGCGGGAATGACCTGGCGCACAGCTTATCGGAGGTAACTCTAGGTGATATCCGCCCCCCCCCCTTTCATGACCAAGCCATTTTTTGCGATACGGCACTGCGTTAATTTAACTTATGATTGCGTAGTCGTGCAACTCTGTACCCAAATAAAATTTATGTCCCTTTTTTCCCACAAATAGAGCTTTCTTTTGGTGGTATTTAATCACCTCTGCGTTTTTAAATTTTTTGCACTATAAACAAAGAAGACTGACAATTTTGAAAAAAAAAAACAATATTTTTTACTTTCTGCTATAAAACATAACCAATAAAAATCTTTAAAAAAAAATCTAATTTCTTCATAAATTTAGGCCAATATGTATTCTGCTACATGTTTTTTGGTAAAACAAATCTCAATAAGGCCTGATTCACACCTATGCATTTTTCGTGCTTTTTGCATTTTGCAAATTTGCACTACAGAACGTGTTCCATGCAAATCTGAAAAATGCAAAAGGCACTAAAAATGCATAGGTGTGAATCAGACCTAAGTGTACATTGATTGGTTTTATGTGAACGTTATAGCATCTACAAACTATGGTATATATTTATTGATTTTTTTTTTTTTTTTATACTAGTAATGGCATTGCGGTGGACAATCGGAAACACTTTTGACACTTTGCAGGAACCAGTGACACTAATACAGTGATCAGTGCTACAAACATGCACTGTCACTTTACCAATGACATTTCCAGGGAAGGGGTTAAACATCTAGGGTGATCAAAGGGATAACTGTGTGCCTAGCCAGTGTTTTTGCGTACTGTGTTAGGTGCTTTATCCAGGGAAAGAGGGGATTTTTTTATCCCCTGCTTTGCAGGAAGACAAAAATCCATCCTTTCCCCCCTGTCAAAACGGAGATCTGCCTTGTTTACATAGGCTGATCACATTTCTGTGTGTTTTACCGATGATCGGCGGGTGCTGGAGGACATCCAATGCCTGGCACCCACAGATCGGCTTCTGCTGTGATTAATCACAGCAGAAGCGGCCTTCCGGGGGCACTCGCGCACCCCCTGCAGGAAGAAGTGCTGAATCACGCATATATACATGATCCTGCACAGGAGAGTGACCTGTAACAGTAATGCCCCGTACATACGGTCGGACTTTGTTTGGACATTCCGAGAACAAAATCCTAGGATTTTTTCTGACGGATGTTGGCTCAAACTTGTCTTGCATACACACGGTCACACAAAGTTGTCGGAAAATCTGATCGTTCTAAACGCGGTGACGTAAAACACGTACGTCGGGACTATAAACGGGGCAGTGGCCAATAGCTTTCATCCCTTTATTTATTCTGAGCATGCGTGGCACACGGATTTGTGTACACACGATCGGAATTTCCGACAACGGATTTTGTTGTCGGAAAATGTTATATCCTGCTCTCAAACTGTGTGGGTTGGAAAATCCGATGGAAAATGTGTGATGGAGCCCACACACGGTTGGCATTTCCGACAACAAGGTCCTATCACACATTTTCCGTCGGAAAAACCGACCGTGTGTGCGGGGCATAAGTGCTATAGGGCGTTCAGCAAGTGGTTAAAAAAAGAGATTGGGTTTGGAGGACACCTAAGCTCATCCCTAGTGTTAAGCACATCAGGGCTCCATGAAATAGCACAATGATAGTGCACCTTTATGGTTCACCTGGGGAACATTTTTCAAAGCAACCAAGGAGTACAACCAAGTTTTGTTGTTTTAAAACTGTCTTTTAGTAGCATAAATGTAGTGCAACTGGATTTCCTCCAAGTAAAATGCCAGACCTCCCCCCATGCAATCATTCAATTTAAGGACCGTCATACTAAAGTAAAGTGCTTGGAGCAGATTAACATATCTTCTTGTGTGTAAGAAGCCTGTATTACCATCAGACTGTGTTTCTGCGTGTCTTATGCTTGTTCAGTGCATACTGTTTATCAATTAACTTTGAAGAGGCATACCACAGCAGTAAAGATCTACGCTGTTGTTTCTGTTGTCTTTGTGTCATCTCTGCAAAGAGGCCTCTCAAGTGGGAGGCAGTAGGCACAAGTAGAGTTGCCTAGACTGCCAGAGAACTTGCAGAACAACATTGCTTCCATACTAAAAACTAAGAGTTTTCTTTCCTAGTCTTGCAACCCTCAGCAAATTAACCACTTCAATACCAGGCACTTTCATTCCCTTCCTGTCCAGGCCAATTATCAGCTTTCAGCGCTGTTACACTTTGAATGACAATTGCGCGGTTATGCAACACTGCACCCATACTAATTTTTTATCATTTTTTTTGTTAGACAGATCTTTCTTTTGGTGGCATTTAGCCACCACTGGGTTTTTATTTTTTCCTAAACAAACAAAAAAAGACCAATTTAAAAAAAAAAACTTTCTTTTCTAAAATTTTGCAAATAAGATGATTCATGTAGTATTTTTATTTCCCGGAATCCATCCGCCCTTAGCTCGGGTATGCTTAGCTCAGAAAACCCCTCCTCCCCTACTCCAGATGAAAGGAAAAAAATGCCCATGAAGACTCCTAGAATGTATGACATGATTTTGGTCTACGCCGGACAGCAGAAGGCAAATTAAAAAATGTAAAAAAAAGAAGGAAAAAAAAGAAGAAAAAAGTTTAACAAAAGTAAATACCTACCTATCTCTTTATCAATGCTAGCAGCATAAGGATCAAAAAGAAATAATGTTGATTAAGAGAGTTTAGTTCTGCTTTAGGCTATGTTTCTACTATTGCGCCCCCAAAAGTCGCGCGATTTACACTGCGACTTTACAATGCAATTTATGTTGCGATTTGATGCGACTTTAAAAACGACTTTGTGTGACTTTGATGTTCTGCGATTTAGTCAGAGTGATGTAATTCCTTATTCTGCTTAGTTATTTCCCCTTCCTCTTTCGTTGTCACGTGTTGTATGTTGGTTAGCAAACATGTTGGCTATGCAATATGTTGGGTCAGCAGTCATTATGGCTGCTGTAGCAGCATTAATAGATGAAGAAGAAGAGGATAACCGGAGGTGGAGAAGGCATAGATTGTGGATCCATCCCATCATCGCCAAAAGGGAAGGGAGAGGCCAGTTTGGGGTCCTTTACAACGACCTCCGTGCTCAAGAAGAAAAATTCGACTACGCACGGATGTCAATTAGAAGGTGAGATTATTTTTTTTATGTCAACTTGCAAACGCTCCAAGATATATTTATGAATGGGTGTGTGTATATGTGTGTATGTATGTGTGTGTGTGTGTGTGTGTGTGTGTGTGTGTGTATGCATATATATATATATATATATATATACCTGGTCAGTATGACTCTTTTTCTCATTTTTAGCTTTGAATAGCTAGAAGTGTTAACTATAACCTGTTCAAATTGTTTAAAAAATGGAAATAGATATTTAAATGTTTGTTTTTTACATGGTCAATGTAGATAATAGCCATACATTTTCTATTTACAGTTTTGATGAATTGTTGGCTTTGCTCTCTAGCCATCTAGAGCTACAAAACACCAGTTTCCGAAGGAGTATTCCAGCTGTTGAAAGACTGATTATAACATTGAGGTAACTGTTCATACCTACTTTTTCTTCTTACCTCAAATGTGGCATTTGGATATCCACATCATTCTTTCATCCTCTTTACATGAAGTGAAATAATAAATCCTAGCATGTTATTGTGGATGAAATTATTTTTCCAATATTAATTTTCCCTCTACATCACCAGTCTCTTTCTCCTGCTCCTCTTCTTCCTTCACTTCCTCAGGCACCTCCTTCCAAGCTCATTTTTTGATCTAATATAGAAGTAGCTTATTGTTAATATGTATCAATAAACTGTATTTACTGTTCCATTTTAGGTACCTGGCAACTGGACATTCCTTTGCAAGTTTGCATTTTGAATTTTTGGTTGGCAAAACTACTGTCAGCAATATTGTCCACGATACCTGCAGAGACATCTGGAATGTCTTTAGGTATTTGGTCCTGAAGAAGCCTATTTGCGAAGATTGGTGCAAGATAGTCGAAGTTTTCTGGGACCAATGCAATTTCCCAAATTGTCTTGGGGGAATTGACGGAAAACATATGAGGGTAGTGATGCCCATCGACAGTGGAACCAAATACTTTAACTTCGAAAAATATTTTTCTTTTGTATTACTAGCAGTGGCTGATGCCAATTATTATTTTAGCTATATAGACATAGGATCGTATGGCAGCAGCTCAGACTCCAGTATTTTCCAAAGATCATCTTTTGGAAGAATGTTGAGGGAAAATGGTCTGGACCTGCTACAGGGTTGTCCGTTGCCAGGAACAAATGGGCCGCCAATGCCATTTGTGTATGTTGGGGATGGGGCCTTTGCTCTCCATGAGCATCTATTAAGGCCTTATTCCAATAGGTGTCTGAGTGAAGAGAAGCGATTCTTCAATTACCGGTTAACAAGGGCAAGACGAGTGGTAGAATGTTCATTTGGCATTTTAGCAAACAAGTGGCGTTTGCTACATACACCTATGAATTTAAAACTTGAGAATGCAATATCTGCAGTAAAAGCAGCATGTGTGCTTCATAATTTTGTAAGAATTTGTGATTGCTATCTTTTTGAAGATTACCTCATGCACGATCTGGAAGGTGCACAATGGAGTGCCAGTAGGGGCACCTCCAATGGTGCCACTGTGCGTGAAGGATTCTCGTCCTATTTTATGTCTGCTGCTGGTTCTGTCCCCTGGCAGCAGGATGCCATTGCATAATCTATGTCATGCATTTTTTATTTTACTATTATTTAGATGTCTGTTATGTTTAATTGCATCCAAATACAGAATAACAGGTCTTTAACACAAATTATAAAAAAGGATAAGTAGAAAACGCATAATGTAACCAGAGTAATTTTTATTTTCCGGAATTTTGGGCAAGAATGCACTAAAAATAAATTTTTTTTGGGTGAACTACACCATTTGTTTTTTTATTTGGAACAACCACAACAAATAATAAAATATATCACTTTGAACAACACCAAAATAAAAGTCATACAAAAAATAAAATATATGTTCAGAATCTTTTTTACAAGCAAAATCTTTTTGCAAGAAGGCAAAAAAAAAAAAAAAAATTCCGTGGACTCAAACATTTTTGGGCTGTTGTTTTGGCAACCACAACCAAAACCAAAAATAGAACAAGTCTCAAAACACCAGCAAAAATAATAAAAAAATTTCAATTGCTGGTATGTTTTGGTTTCAGTGGCCCCGGAAACTGAACTATTGGTTGGTCCAGGGAAATCCACTCATGGTAGTTTTGAAGAAAAGGCATAACCTGACTGGGTGTAGGCTGCCTAAGTTGGTGAGTGGTCGGGGGGGCCAAGGGTAGAGGTAGTGGGGGCAGGAATTGGATGCAACATGAGTGGCCTTGAGGGATTCAGCATATTACCATACTGGTCACAGTATGGCTGGTTTATTGGTGGAGCATACTGTGTACTTTGAAAGTGAGTGTATTGTTGATAAGGGGTGTATTGGGGAAGGGGGGTTGCATCATATATGCTGAGGATGTTGTTGGCCCCTCACCCACAAAGGATTGAGCAGTTGACATCAAAGCCATCCTGAGTGCATATTTTTTCTCTGGGGGTACCTGTTTACATATGCCTAAAATTACAGTGAGAAATGCTGTGTCTTCACATTGGTTTTCAGCCATTTTAGTGGACATCTGACTGACTACACCTAAGATTTTATCCATGGGTTTCACAGGCCTGGCACTTCCCCTTGAAGATCTTCGCAAAGGCCTAGAGACATTGCTAGGCCCTGGTTCTGCATCTTCCTCATTCATTGAGTTTGTTGTTGACCTTGATTCATCTACGAACAGTTCCTTGTCAACATTGTCTTGGAATTGTTCTTGCTCCTCTGCAGCAGCAGCTTCCTCTGACTGATCTTCTGGTGCCAAACCCTGTGTGCTGTCTTCCCAGCTCGCTTTGGTTCTGAAATACAAATCACATATTTTTAAAGTAAGCATTACAATTTGATATGTAAAATTCATAACATATGCCTGCTGATAACTTACTCTCGCATTTCCAACACCGGTTTTAAAAAATCAAGATCCCCGGCATGGGCATATGGGCCTAATCTTTTTGAGCCGGAACCACTCCTTCCTTCTTTTAATTTTCGTAAGTACCAGTTGTAGCAGTCTTTGAGACTTCTCTATCAAGTTTGTAACAAGTGCACTACAAAATATAAAGAAAATACCAAGTTAAAATAAAATTCTTTAGTAACTACCCATAGGTCATTCATTTGCTAGGCTGCATAATTGATGTGAATGGTGGGAAAACAACCGCTAGATATATTATCCATGACACCTGCATAATTTGTCATGTGCTGAAGGATGTTGACAGGGCCATCTTTCATATTGTTCGGACCGTGGGCAAATATTATTTGCTGACGCACAGATTTACTTTCTTGCAGCCACAGGTCGCAGGAAAGAAACTAGCTAAATTCCACCATCAACACAGGTAGTGTTGACAGGGGATTCCCTCCTGCCAAACCATTGTGATCTCCCGGCAGGAGAAGCGGTCCCCACCAAGAAAACACAGTGCACATTGTTAACACACACCCATTGGTTGCTGAATATTTAAATAGGTGCAAGGCGCAAAGTGCTAAGCAGCATATATGAACCACTTACTTTTTGAAGACCGTTCTGTAGCTGATAAAGAGTCCCAGGTATCATAATATATGAGAGCCAATTCCAACCATGCTCTCTCCTTCACATGATCTTTGTAACCTGGATCTCTGAGGTCATATATTGCCGGACATTGTCTGACAAGGCAAATAATTTCTTCATTGTCATGAACTTGTCGCTTGTTCTTTTTTAGCCCTAGGCATGCTTCCTGCTGTCTTCCACACTCACGTACATCAATATAGGAAGTAATAAATTTGGGAGGAGCAGAGATCATGTGGTTCCGTAGACTTCCATGGAAGTCGCAACAAAGTCGCGGTGTCAGACATGTACATGCGACTGCATTATGACTTAATACCTTTCTATGGAGAACAAGTCGCACCGAAGATGGAACAAAATAGTGCAAGAACCTTTTTTGGAGTCGCACCAATTAGAACGGGGATCATTGAAATACATGGGTTTTGACTTGTCATGTGGCTTGACGTGTGTCAAGTCACAAAACAAGTTGCAGTAGTGAAAACAGAGCCTTAAGGATGATCCTCAGTGTAAGCAGACAATTCCTCTTCTCAGCTACTATGAAACCACTAAAGGATCCACTGTTTACAGCAAGGAGAACTCACAATTTCCTTAAGCCCTGGTTCACACTGGAGCATTTTGATATGCGATTTGACATGTCAAATCTCATGTCAAAATGGCGACAATTTCCGTCAATGGCACCGTCCTAATCGGTGTGACGCTGCATCTGCGGCGCTGCACCGATTTCAAAAAGTAGTTTCTGTACTACTTTTTGCGATTTCGGGCTGCAATTTACATTGACATCTGTGCAGAAACCCGCACAGATGTCTCTGAAATCGTGGCTAAAATTGGGACTGACATGCAGGAGTGAAATCTGCTTCATTCCCGCAGCTCAGTGTGAACCTGGGCTAAAGGTTGCAAGTCCAAGAATCATCCCTTCCCGTTTTTAAGCAGAATTGATATCAAATCCCCAATTAGTGACAGTAATTGCTTGAGACATCAGGTCTGCAAAGGCACCAGGCAGGACTCCAGCTCACTCTGTAGATTCTCTGGCTCAAAGAGCTCCATCTAGCCCACCAGGTGAGACTCCTTAAAAAGCGCAACTCCGAGCAACGGGTGAAATCAATCATTGCTACTAATGTTATTCAGGAAACATTACCGCTGTGCTCATGTCAGACAATGTGCTAAATATGTGTGCGCTGAAAAACAACTAAATAATAGCAGCTGTGTAGGTATCACAAAGCGATAAATGTTATAAAATATTATTAATTACATCACTTAAAATCAACAGAAAATGAAATATTCATACTTGCAAATGTATGTGTCTTCTGAACTTGCACCAATGAGCTGTGGGCCGGGTCATTTCTACACAACCCCCCCCAGCCTGCCCTTTTTGTTTATGTGAGTTGTGGAGCAGGAATGACCCAGCCCGTAGCTCATTGGGGTAAGAGCCAGTTCACACCTGAATCACACAGGAACGTGCTCTGCATTCCTGTATGATTCAGTGTAGTTTGATTTTGAATACATTTGAATAGGCTAAAATTGCACTGGATTGCACAAAAAATAGTGCATGCACTAGTTTTCAAAAACATACTGCATGTACCATGCAATTCAGTGCGGGTAAACGCACTCTATTTGGGGTGTCATTAGAAACACATTGACACTCACAGCAGATCGCATGGAACACAGGTTTCCCGCACCGCGTTCTGGTGTCAAAAGCATTCATCTCAAGATTCCCTTCATGAAATTTGCCCTAAGTTATATTGGACTATACGTAATCACAGCATTAACAGTCTGCTATTAACTTTATCTGCCTTCACATATTCTTGAGGACAACATCAGTACCTGATTGACTGGAAGGACTTTGACTCTGAAAAAAGACCCATCTGATGTGTTGGCTCCCCACCTGGTAAAAAAATTATATTTCCGCTTTCCATTGAAACCGAGTCCTCGACAGGCGCAGAGGTCCCAAATAAAGGAAGAGGATGCGGGGCTAAGGTTACATTTACCTCTTCCATGATCCAGCAACAGGTCTCCTTTCTGATATAGATGCAGGCACTTCAGAATTTCTCCAAAAATGTGGCCAATCCGCAAACAGATGCCTGGTTCAAGAGCTAGGTAACTCTTTGTTCTGTTTTTGAGCAATGCATTGCTATGCCAAAGCGAAGTTCCCCTGCTGCTGTTCCTCCCATGTCTCTAATTCCCCAGTGTCTTGAGCGACCCCAGAGCTCCTGAGCCTGATCCTGTGTCTCCACTGATTCTGCATGTTCTCAGAGCTTCTGTATCACCAGTGAGCCTATCACTGTTGTGTCTCCAGTGACCTTAGCGCTTTTGTGACACCAGGATTCATGTGTCTCCAGTGACCACAATGTCTTTATCCTGCGTTACCCAATGACCCTGTGTGTCCTAGTGTGCCCTATATCATTCAGTGACTCTCTGTGGAAAAAGCAACCCTATGATCAACTACATTGCAGCCTTTTTGATTCTCTTACAGAATCTTTGAGTTTTCTTGAGCCCACTCTTCAGCAAGCGCCCTTCTACACCTCTGCCAAGGTTGCAGGACAGTACGTGATTCTTAACTCACCTTGGACGATGCCCTCACTGCCACCTTCTAAAGAAAACAAAGTGGTCCAATGATTCTAGTAAGTAAGTGCAGTAAACAAGTGTAGCACCCTGATGTCTAGGCAGGGTTGCTCCTAAATTTACCTGCCAGGTATCATTGCCTTGGCCAATTGTGAGGGATCAATTGATTTCACCCTAAGTCTGGAATTGCTGTACTTCTCTCTTCTGTCACTAGATGGCCAGGTATCTGGTGACATTAGAGCAGATAAGGGCATTGCAAGGACAGATTAGTAATGGATAGACTATCTCAACCAATGGGTAGGGATTTTCTTGGGTCCCTTGGCCTGATGGGAGAGCCTATTTATTTGGGTGAGGTCAGGTGATCTGGGTTCTGTGCCACCTGGACGGCTGTCTGGGTGGATGTGTGTTGTGCTGTCCGGGCTGCTAGGCTGGAGTTTGGGCCAATCCCATGCATATCTGGCTGCTAGGCTGTCTGAGGGCCTATCCAGAAGCAAGAGAGCAGCGTAGGGTTGGGATTGCGGCTTGCAGTCCAACGAGAAGTGACGTTCTGCCGGCTGGAGAACCTGTCGTGATTGGAGGTAGAGGGGTAGCGGTCGCCACTAAGGGACCAACTACCTTGTTACCAGGGACCACAGTGAGTAGCTGAAGCAAGTACCGGAGCAGTATTCTCACCAACCGGGGATGGTGAAGAATCAGGAAACTTCAGCAGGTGCCAAGCAGTGGGGTGACGCTGGAGGAGTATCTGGAGTGCCAAGCCAGGGCCCCAGCAACGAGGACACCTGAGAGACTCCAGGACGGTGCCATTGATGGCAATTGTCACCAATTGGAGACAAGAAAAACACCACCGCTCCAGGCACCACGGGATCCATGTGATGATCTGATCGTTTGGGGGGGACGACCTCCTGGCACCTGTGATTGTGATTGATGTCCTTGGAGCCATACAGTGTTTTCCTTGAACACATTCCCTGATCCTCTTTTATGGGGGATCATGGAACTCTGGTAAGAGTTCATTTCTGCTGATCTGGTGGTGGATTTAACACAGTCCTTTACTCAGTGCTCACAATCTATGGACTTTTATTTTCGCACTGGTGACTTTTTATTTATTTGCTCACTAGATTTTTTTCACATTCACCCATTTTTTATGGATTTATAATCTGTTTACATTGATGTATTTTATCTCTTCAATTAATTACTCACGGACTTATTCATTTTTGGTTTCACTGATCAAGGTTTTTATGCACATTTTAGTTCTTGGGGATTTTTTGATTTTTATTAATATTATTTTATGATTTTTCACTATCATCATATATTTATAAGATCAGTTTGATTTTTGGTCAATATTTTATGGATAGCACGATTCTAACTTTCCAAACCTTCTTTTTTGTATTAATGTCATACATGAGAATTGCAGCTCCTGAGGGATCACAGTTTTGGAAACAACTTCTCTCAATTTTTATTTAAATTTTATTTATTTTATCCTAGCGCAGTTTTTTACTCTTTGGCCGCATACCGAACCCAGACGGAAGACTGGGTGAAGATGGAAGGCCTGTCAGTGGTGACAGCGCACCGCTGGAGGGCTTCGTTTTAAGGTAAGTCTCTCTCATATTGCCTCCCAATCTCCCATTGCCTTGCAGGGTGATTTTTTTTTTTTTACCAAACTTTACCTGTCTCTGCTAAATTTATGCCAGGCATAGAAGTCTCAGGTAGGGATAACTCATTGTTACAACAATTGGAGTGAGAAAAGCTGTGTACTGTGGCAGAGTTCTGTATAGATTCCAGGAAACTATGTACAACACCCTGCTGACCGTTCCCACCTGCCATATTCTGCCTGCATTGCATAGAAAAGCAAAGAGACCTGGTGACCGTGTCACTGAGTCTAAAATAAGGTATGCAGAGAAGGTGGAAAGGTTATTTTTAAAAATTTTATTAGCATGTTGATGAGTAGGGAAAGGAGGAACCAGGGAAGTTAATATAATAGCAAAGTGAACTTCAGCTTAGTTCTTAGTTCTAATGAAATAAAACCCAGTAGTATAATATTGCAGCTCTATACCGCAGAGTCTGTTCTCTGGTCTCACCAACATGGCAACAGACAATCGTGGATAAAAGCTGCAGAGATCTGATCACCAAACTCCTTTGTATTGAACATTTTTCTTTATCTGATAATGAGGACAGCCAGCGTACGGAAGCTTTTTTTTTTTTTGTGGGTTTACAACCACTTTAAGTTTATATGCACGTCAACTCTAGCCATATGGCTATATGAAAATGTGTTGTAGTTCTTCACTGCTCCACTGCCAATTGGGATCGATGGATGTGTGACCAGCAGAGGGCACATATGATTAAATAAAACTGTCACCATATTGGGAAGCCACGCAGATACAATTCAGTGAGAGTGCCACCCAAAAGTCCAACATTTTTCATTATAAAACTGGTGCATGGACTTGCTCAGTTCCACTTCCTGAATCCTTGCCTAGGCAAGCGTTTCATATGTCCATCCACTCACTGCCTCCTGGAATCTCTACATCACGTGCCAGAAGGCGGGGGTTTCAGGGCAAGATCTCCCCCATGTGCATACGCGCCATGGGGTTTATTTACTAAAGGCAAATCCACTCTGCACTACAAGTGCACTTGGCAGTGCAGTCGCTGTAAATCTAAACGGAAGATCTGAAATGAGGGGAAGCTCTGCTGCTTTTATCATCCAATCATGTACAAGCAAAAATGCTGTTTTTTTATTCTCCTTGCATGTCCCCCTTAGATCTACAGCGACTGCACTTCTAAGTGCACTTGTAGTGCAAAGTGGATTTGCCTTTAGTAAACAAACCCCCATGTGTCTATTCCAGTCTTTGGGACTTGGCAGAGAGCTGCGTCTGGGCGTATCCTGCCAACTACACCAAGTGGTGGACGGGGCCACCTGCACCCATGCTTGTAGGGGTACCTCTCGCGTGGAGCTCACCCATCAGTGCCTGGGACCATGTGGAGACTGTGGTCATTTGGAAAATCTACCATTAGGCAGTATCCTAACTTAGAGATGAGCCTTCAATGTGTGCAGTAATAATACAGAGTTCCTCTGAAAAGCGACTTCTCCCATGTCACTACACAATGTAGCTTGTATGTTTAAATTAGGAGGGATGTGCTGAGCCTCTGCCCACTCCACCAATCTAGTGTACCTCTGTTACCTCACTTTCAGTAACAGAATGAGGTCCTGCCGAGCACCTAGCATGGACCTAATGCATGCTTTTAATTTTAACTCTTCCCTTCCTGTACCTTATGACCAGGCCATAGCTCTCTGTAACACAAGTTTGGATCTGGTTTTATAATAATGGATAACGACTGCTAAAGAGGGAGCCAGAACAGCAACCCCCTCACTATTGGAGGGGTACCTCTCGCGTGGAGCTCACCCATCAGTGCCTGGGACCATGTGGAGACTGTGGTACCACTTACCAGGTACCACTCCTAATGACAGGTTGCTTTGTGTCTTGAACTGTATTTGGTTACTCTTAGCAACAGCCTTTCTCTCTATCCTATAGGCCTGGCAGAGGCCCACAGCATATCTGCGTATGCACGGAATCTCATTTCACAATGGGGATATGGGTGTGGGGGTGCACAAAAAGAGAACTTTGCCTGTAAGGAAGACAATTGTGGACTCTCATGGACTAGCAAGTATGTTGGATTTTTGTTTTCTTATTTTCATACAGGGACGATTGTTAGGGATATGACATTTAATAAATACTAAGGAAAAAAGCTGGTTTGTAACCAAAGTGGTTTAAAGAGTAACTCCAATTTTACTGAAAAAAAGGACAAACAATCAACTCCGCACAATCAATGCACATTGCAAGGATTTAAAAAAAACAAAAAAACGTTTTTCGGGTTTCTATCTGTTTTTTAATCTGAAAAAAAAAAAGCCGTTTGTTGTGTGCAAAGTGAATCTGAATGGGGAGTATCTCACCAAAATGAATTCTTCATTGCAGAGGATGAGAAATGTCATTTGTAGAGGCCAGCTGTGTATAGAAGGACTCCAGGTTGTCACATTGCACTGGATTTTACAGAAAATTACACCGGCTGCAAATTGAAAAGGGAAGGTCATTTTTTTTTTTAATAACATTCAATTACAATATGGCATGTGTAGCAATTCTTATATGCTATATTATTTTTTCATTTCTTTTCTCACAAAAAGTGGAGTTATCCTTAAGGCAGAACTTTAAGGTATGAAGAAATAAGAGTTATTGTAGCGATATACAACACAATTTTGTTGTACCATATAAATTAAGAGTAGTAATTATGGCTGTAAACAATTGTGTGCTGCAATTTTGTATTTAAGCTAAAAGATCTATATGAAAATTGTGTATGTGTGAATAAATGTATAAAGCAAGCACGAATATATGTGATGCCTGCTGGGTTTCATATGCAATATATTATCTAAATCGTTTAAATGTGTAAGTATATAAGCACGGATAATGGACAGCAATCCAAGGAAAATGGCACAATTTCTGAGAATCTGAGAAAAATCAGAGAGCCATTTCTCATAGAGCGGGAGCTCCAGGTAGAAAGCACTCAAATAGCAATCTTTTATAAAGGGTATTGACATTGAAGTAAATTCAGCTACTTCGGTGGTAGGAATCTTATATCACAATATTACATCACCAGATATATATGGTAGACATAATTTAGTTAACCCCTTACATACCAGTTTGGCCATGTCTAGCATGCAGGTTGCATGTTTGATAAATCTCCACAAATTGGGCCACAGCTGCTGACATAATATAGATGTCTACCAATAGGACCACATGCTGACAGAAATCTCCAGATATAGTGCTACTGATATATATAATATGATGGAATAGGCCATATTTCTTTTTAGGATTTGTCCACCCCAGGTGTAAAAAGAATACTCTTTTGATGGAATCCTATTAACTGCACATGACCAACACTATTGAAGCAGTGGGGGCTATAGTGGTAGAGATCTATATAATAGCAGTATTATCAGTGGTGGTAGACATTATGGTAAACAAATTAGCAGTAGTGGCCATATTGGTAGAGGCCTACATGTTAGTGTCAGCCATGGTAATCATATTGGGGGAGATCTGTATGTTTGAAGTGTCAGCAGTAGAGGCGATATCAGTAATGATCTATATGTTTGCAGTGTCAGCAGTAGTGGCCTAATTGGTAGAGATCTGTATGTTAGCAGTGTCGGCAGTAATAACCATATTAGTAGTAGTAATCTATATATTACCAGCATCACCAGTGGTGGCCATTATGGTAGACATACCGTATATTAGCACTGTCAGTAGTGACAGCCATATTGGTAAAGATTACAGTATATGCTAGCAGTATCAGCAAAAGTGGCAATATTTGACAAGATATATGTTATATATTAGGAAAGTCAGCAGTGGTGGCCATATTGGGGGGGATCCATATGTTAGGAATGTCAGCAGTTCTGTCCATATTGTTATAGATCAGTAATGTTGGCAGTGTCAGCAGCAGGGCTTTTTTCTCAGAGAATAGGTGCAGGAACTCCTCCCTTTTGAGTCATTCTTTGTCTCTACACCCTACTCACCTCTAAGCACCGTTCCTTGAATCCACCCCTTACCCACCTCCCTGTACCACCCCCTTTGGAGAATACAGAACCAAGTATCATTTTGTGCTATTAGGTAATTTGCATGAAATTTAATAGACCCCACCCCAGCAACAACAGACCCCCAGCAACAAAATACCACCCCAGCAACAAAATACCACCCCAGCAACAACAGATCTCCCAGCAGCCAGCATCAATAGACCCGCCAGCAGTAATAGACCTCTCCCTCAACTTTAGATACCACCCAGCAACATTTGACCCCCAGCAACATAAGACCCCCTACCAGCAACAATAGACGCCCACACAAAAATAGATCCCTACAAGCAACAATAGATCCCCCAGCAGGCAGCATCACTAGACCTTCCAGCACACCCAAGCACTCCTTACCATAAAATACATTCAGTGCTGGAGGTGCCAAAACTGCGTTCTCTCCCCCCCCCCCCCAAACACACACATGCGTTTTCGCTGAACACAAGCCCTGGTCAGCAGTGATCCATATACTAGCTCTTCAGGAGACGTGGTCATAATGCGGGAGATCCACAGTAGATGTTAACATTGTCACCATTTGTGACTATATTGGTAGCTGTTATCTATATGTTAACTGTATTAGTAGCAGTGGCCATATTGGTATAAATTACAGTACATGCTAGCGGTATCAGCAAAAGTGGCCATATTGGAAGAGATGTATGCTAAACAGCGCCAGTGTTGACCTTCACAGGGATCTATTTCTGCAAAAATCTTTGTTAGTAGCAGTGAGCATATTTATTGAGATCAAAGCCTGCAGTGCCAACAACAGTTTCCATATTTGTGGAAATGTATGTCTGGAGCACTGCACAAACAAGTTTACATACACTTTAGACCTCACATATTATCAGCAAAAATATATGCAGTAAGAGTATATCCCCATTTATGTGACATTTTGCACAAATTCCCAATAAAATGCACACATCGTAATGCAGAGCATATAAACTATACTATTTATAGTTTTCATTATGATCGGAGTCACTTCTCCAAAGGTGAAACATCACCTGAGGATGTACATCTGCCTATATTAATGTGGAATACTTCACATTGAACTCTGTCCCATGGCAGGGTATAAGTGGAGCACTACTGTATTTCTGCTTTATAATAACTATCATTATTATTATACAGGATTTATATAGCACCAACAGTTTACGCAGCACTTTACAACTTGAGACTATGACAGTGATAGGATGGGTGGGGGGTTATACCTTTGAGCTAGGCTGATATATGAAACTGATATTCTTGGACAAAACCTTCCACTATTCATCTATATTAATGCATGTTTTTGCATTATCTGTGACATTAGGTCTCCTTCACATGAACATTTAGCCCCACAGCAGATTCTTGTGGCTGGAATAACAGGTGTATGCCAATGGTGGCGGCAGTTCAGGCGGCAGATGGGCTGACAGCCGCTGTCACTGTTCACATGTAGCCATACACCAAGCGGTTATCTGTCGTTGAGGATGGAGGTCCAAGCCTGGACGCAGTCAGATGCATACTTGCTCTGTAGGGCATATCTCAGCATTACTAAATCACATTATGTAGACATCTGTTAACCACTTCAGTGCCACCCTATAGCAGTTTTACTGCTACAGGGCGACACCTCTGCGCCAGATGACGTGTGTATATATACGTGATCTGGCTCTCCGGGTAGGGGGCGCGAATGCACTCCGCCTCTGGTTTGCTTCTGCTGTGATCACACACAGCGGGAGCCTATGTGCGGGTACCGTGGACTCGATGTCCGCCAGCACCCACCAATCATACAATAGAGAGGCAGAACAATGGTCTGCCTATGTAAACAAGGCAGATCGCTGTTCTGACAGGAGGGAAGGCATGGATTCTGTGTCTCTGCAAAGCAGGGTGATGGATCCATGTTTTCCCTCTAGCAAAAGCACAGTACATTTAAAAACTGGTCAGGCATACAGTTAACCCTTTGATCGCCCCTGATGTTAACCCCTTTCCAGCCAGTGTCATTAGTACAGTGACAGCGCATTTTTTTTTTAGCACTAATCACTGTATTAGTGACACTGGTCCCCAAAAAGTATCAGTGTCAGAATGTCCACCGCAATATCGCAGTCCCGCTATAAGTCGCTGATCGCCGCTATTACTAGTAAAAAAGAAATCAATCATTTATAATATCCCAAAGTTTGTAGGCTGTAGATTTTTTACATTTTGTTTATTGGATAGGTTTTATAGCAGAAGGTAAAAAATATTGGGTTTTTTTTAAAAATTGTCAGTCTTTTTTTGCTGCTGTGTGGGGGTGAAATGATTAAAAAAAAAAAAATCTAAATATCTGGAGTAAAATAAATCTCACTCTTGCCATACATGAAAACATGTTGTTCCTGGCTGATGACGCGCGGGCAATTTTCTTGCAGTGATTACCACCCTGTTTTGTTACAGTAATTTGGTGCTAAGAATTTCTCAATGATTTTCTATGGAATTGCAACAGTGAAAATTTTAAAACAATTTGTCAATCTATTGCTCAGCGATTGATATTCGTCAGCTTTTCATGTCAACTGCAAAATCGCTAGCGACAATTGCTCTTAAAGCGGGGGTCCAACTATCTATCGTTTTTTTTTTTTTTTAGTTCATTCACAAACTTTTCTTCTCAGCTTTACATACTCACATATTGTGTGTAATATGTCCGCCTCTGTCAGATTTAGTCGGAAAGAATAACTTATATTATTCACTGCAGGCGGTTTCCATCTTCATTGTGGGCATTTGAAGCCCACAAGCATTTATTTCCTGGATGTGGTGAATGCTGTGCTCCCAGCATTCACCGCTCGTTCCCGCACATGCTCAGTGGCATCCTGGGAAGCCTGAGACTTTCTCCCAGGAGTCTGGAAGAGGCTAGAAACACGCTTACTCCCATGGGAGGAGAACCAGGAAGTGCAAAGAAGAATAGAAAAATAAAAGGTAATTACGGCGATTTAAATTTTTTTAAACGGCATGTCAGCATCTAGGCAAGGAAGAGAATACATACAGATATTGTTCAAAATTTGGGTGGAACCCCGCTTTAAGGCTTTTCCATGAAATGTTGCAGTAATCTCTATGTTTAGCTTTAAAATCATTGAGGAGAGTGATTTGTAGCCGAGTTCAACCCAATGCTGTAGCAAATCACCAGCGGCTCTAAAGCTGGCCATACACAGTTCATGTTTTTCTGAAGATAATTGCACCATCCACAGAGGAGAGGTAGTTGAAGGAATCCCCCTAACTGGAAATTGTATTGTGACAGCGGGGCTTGCCGCTGTCAAAATACACTAATTAGTGGTTGCATCAATTGGAATGGAGAGATGCAGCAATAGAAGGAAGTCCTTCCCTTTGTTGGAGCCAAGGAGGAGCTTTTTTTGGCTTGCTATTGTAATAAGCTGCTTGGAGATTTGCATATGAATGAGCTGGTAAAGCTTATTCATATGTAGATCGCTCTGACTGGCCATTCATATAAGGGTTTTAACGAGCAGGGCTCTCTGATTCCTCCTATATTGAATTGTATTGTAACTGTACTGTCTGCCCTCATGTTGTAAAGCGCTGCGCAAACTGTTGGCGCTATATAAATCCTGTATAATACTACTAATAATATGCAAATTTGCTGATTTGCATATGAATGCACTGTGGGTACAGCGTATAGTCCCACGCAATCTGGCACTGTCAGGAGGTATGAAATAGTTATTTTTGACAATCCAATATAAGTTTTATTTGAAAATTCTCCTTTCATGCTGTGCAATGAGTGCTGCCTGTCTGTTGGCCATCCCTTTCCACAACGTTCTGCATTCTCTGCATACTTTTTAGTTTTCCCTCTGCTGTCTACAGTTTACAGTACTGTACAAAAGTATTAGGCAGGTTCAGATATAGAAGTGTTAATAGTTTATTTGTATTAATTAACAAAATAATAGAAAATGTAAATGAACAGAAGAGAAATCCAAATCAAATCAATATTGAAGTGACCACCCTTTGCTTTCAAAACAGCATCAACTCTTCTAGGTACACTTGCACACAGTTTTTGAAGGAACTCGGCAGGTAGGTTGTTCTAAACATCTTGGAGAACTAACCACAGATCCTCTGTGAATGTAAGCTATCTAAAATCCTTGTGTACCTTCATGCAATCCCAGACAGACTCAATGATATCAAGATCAGGGCCCTGTTGGGGGCCAAACTATCACTTCCAAGACTCCTTGTTCTTCTTTACACTAAAGTAAGTTCCTAATGACGTTGGCTGTATGTTTGGGGCCAATCGCTCTCCTCCCTTATGGTTTGGAACAACCTACCAGACGTGTTCCTTCAAAAACGGTGTGCAAGTGTACCTAGAAGAATTGATGCTGTTTTGAAGGCAGAGGCCTGTCACACCAAATATTGATTTGGTTTTGACTTCTCTTCTGTACATTTTTTTTTTTGCTCATTTTGTTTTTTTTTGTTTTTTTTTTTTAATCCAACAAAAAGGTAATTATTTTGCAGAATTGGCATACAAACAATGTCATCAGTTCGATACAGTTTAGTATCATGCATCTCAACAACAGCAATATACATTAAATCTTCATCAGCAGGTTACATTATTCCTCATAACCCAGTGCTCAACCAACATTGATTCCCAATAATCTGTTCGCAACCAGATCCACCAGGGAAAGTCCTGGTTCATCTAGCCATAGTGCCCATATTTTCTCAAATTTGGGTGCACTACTCCTGTGCTGATATATAAGTTTCTCCATTCTGAGCACCACACCAATGTTAGTAATCCATTCCTTTATGGTTGGGGGATCCTCAGATTTCCAATGTATCATAGTTAGTTTCCTGGCCTGTAATAAGACTCTGGATAGCCTCTCTAGTGTGCACTTCCCACTCATATCCTTCCAGTGAACCCAGGAGACATGCTCTTGGGTCCTGTGGAAGAGAAACTTTAAATACTGAGTTGACCGTAGTCACTACTATGGCCCAATATGTGTGTATTTTGGGACAGCACCATAGTAGGTATATGAGGTCCCCATGGTCACGTTTACATCTTGTGGATGTGGATTGTAAGTTCATCAGGTGGAGTCTGTGGGGAGTATAGTAAATTCGCAACAGTATGTATAACTGGGTAAGTCTTTGTGATACATTCAGTGACCAAGTACCTATCGCCTGAAATATCTTTCCATTGCTCCCAATCTAGTTGTCCAAAGTCTGCCTCCCATTTCTCCCTCACTTTCAGGGGGTGTTGCTTCAAAATGGATTGTAACAATATAGCATAACATTGGGAAATAAAACCTTTAGATGAAACAGCCCCCCTAATAAGGCTAAACACTGGGGTCGGGGATAGATGCCACTCCGAAAACCGGCTCTGTGCCGCAACTGCGTGGCTTAGTTGTAAGTAATGAAAATGCATCGAGGACGGTAGGTTGTATGTCTCCTTCAAGTCGGTGAAGGCGCGTAGCACCCAATTATGGAAGATTTGCTTAAGATGGGTGACCCCATATGCTTTCCATCTAGCTCCAGATTGCAACTTGGCCAATTCAGTGTAAGTGTCGTTCAGCCAAATAGGACTAAAAGCAGTATAGCCATCCGCCTTCTGTGGATATTTGGATTTATTCCATACCTTTTGAACTAGACTGTAGGTCGGGTACTTTTTATGTGGCTTAGCGAAGGCTTGAGCCTTCAAAGCCATGGGAATTGGTCCTCTGCGTACAGTGTGGAGCATTAGTGTCTGTGAAGAACTATGAGACCCAGTCTCTGCCTCTCCCGCAGACTAAGATGTGCCAATGAAATGTTGCAGCCGTGCTGCCAGGTAATACAACCAGGGGTTTGCCAAAGCCAAGCCCCCTTCATCCTTGGGCCTTTGTAGGTGCTCTAGTTTGATCCTAGGGGTGCTATCTTTCTAAATAAGGCCATAGAAAATGGTGTTTACTATTCTGAAAATCTTAAAAGGGATAACGATGGGGGCGTTGTGAAGAAAGTAAAGCAGTTGCAGCATGAGTATCATCTTTATCAAGATTACTCGGCCCACCACGATAAGTGGAGGGTGTTCCACGTTTTTACCTTTTCCCTAAACCGTTGGAGGAGGGGAGAGATGTTTAGGTGAATGTAGTCTCACGGCCTAGATGTGACCTGAATCTCCAGATATTTAAAGGAGGTGGCAATAGGACATGCGGAAGTCACAGATTGAGTGTTATCACAATCCAATAGGCGTAGAGTAGATTTTGACCAATTTATTTGTAAACCGGAAAATCCACCGACTTTGGTTATGGTCAACATGGCCTCCCGCAAGGAAATATCAATATCTCCCAGCATAAGAAGGGTATCGTCAGCGTATAGCATTACGATTTCCTGCATATTGCCATAGCAGAAAGCTGTAATGCGCTGATTAGCCCTTATCTCAATTGCCAGTGGTTCTATAGCCAGTGCAAAAAGGAGGGGGGGCAGCAGGCATCCTTGCCTAGTGCCCCTCCTTAATGCGAAGCCCTGAGACAAGGTACCAAAGGCCCGGATAGCAGCCTGTAGTTGACTATATAGAAGGCGTTCCCATGATATGTAAGTGTCATTTTGTTGTTAAAAAAACAAACAGTTAAAGTGGTTGTAAAGCCCTAAGTTTTTTAACCTTAATGCATTTCATGCATTAGGGTGAGAAACCTGTGCTGCAGCTCCCTCCCAGAAACCCCCCACCACCTTTCCTTACCTGAGCCCATCCGATCCAGCAATGTGCACAAGCGCAGTGGCTCTCGTTCCTGTCTCCCTCCTCATTGGACATATTGATAGTCAATCAGATTGCTGTCAATCAAATCCGGTGTCATGGGAGCGTGGGGGTGGGGCCAAGTCTCGCTGTCTGTGTCAATGGATGCAGCAGCGGGGCTCAGGAGCGAGCAAGCATGGGTGACCCCGAGGGAAATCGGCTTTCCCTGGGGGCACCTGATGAAGAGGAGGGGCATGGACCGCCATCGGGGGACCCCAGAAGAGGACGTCTTCTGCTGGGGTCCTGCCTCTGAAGCAGCCGGCGGTGACTGGCAAAACCGGTTAGGCTTCGTCTCTTTGTCCACCATGACCCTGTGACTGCAAGCCACAAACATTGTTATGCTCAACAGGCCCCGCTGGGATCTGGCATCTAACTGCCACTGAGGATCATTCCTCCATCCATCATACGATAAGTACTCTTTTACTTTATCTTCGTTTGGGAGTTAAATTTCTGGATTGCACACAGTCCATCATGGACCAGGACTGGCTTTTTGCACGCAAGTTTGTGCCATCGATTGGAGCCATACAACAGTGAGGGGGAGGTTTCAGGTCATGGGTTTATCTCAAACCTCAATATTTTTCATGGCGTTCCATGTCATATACACATCATGAATGTACTTTTCTCCTCCATCTACCTCCTCTGGACCACTGTTGACCCACTGTGCTCCCTTCACTACCTCTGCATTCCCTGGCTGTTGGATATACTAAAGGGACTAATACCCATTCATAATTACCAGCAAGGCTTTCTCTTATTCAAGATACAGGTCTGACCATCCCAGAACCTATCCCATGCTAGGAGTTGGCTGAGCATTTATTACCCAATTCATTCACGTGCTGTACCAATTATCATATTGTTTTTTTGTTAATATCGAGCTTGTTAATGAGCATTTACAGTGCATTGTTTTGTTTCAGCAATTAATGGTTACTGGATAAGGGTTTGAATGGTGGACATTGAGTTTTAAACACTGAATGATTGTCACATTTGAATGATAAAGTTTTTATTGTTGTTGGCTACTTTATACATGTGTTTTTGATATAATAAACTTTCATTCAGCTACAGTACAGTGGGCTGTGCCTTCTTCCACTTTTTATCTTGCTTCACTGGGGTTGGTTGAGCTTATAGAGGGTTTTTTATCAAGAGTTATTTATTTTCCCCTAATACTTACCTGAGCCCACCTTTATCCAGCGATGTTGCAGGAGTGTCTAAGTTGCCTTGGACCCCCCTCCTCATTGGCTGAGACAGCAGAGCGGCACAATTGGCTCCCTCTGCTGTCAATCAATATCATTCAGCCAATCAGTAGAGAGAGGGGGTGGGGGGGCGAGTCACAGCTCAGTGTCTAAATGGACACAGGGAGCTGTGACTCAGCTTGGGTGCCCCCATAGCAAGCTGCTTGCTGTGGGGACATTCAACAGGAGGGAGGGGCCAGGAGCACAGAAGAGGGACCCGAGAAGAGGAGGATCTGGGCTGCTCTGTGCAGAACCAACTGCACAGAGGGGGTAAGTATAACATGTTTGTTGTGTTTTTTTGTTTTTTTTAAATGAGATTAAGTCTTGCTTCACAGCTTTCTGTGCACGGCAATGTACTGTATGTTGAAACCCATGTTTTCGAACACATACCAATGCAGCGTTAATGTCAATTAACTGAAATGCATTTCAATGTACTACAACGCATGACTGTGAAAGTAATCTTCTGTCGGGTGATACTGAGGTGGGTCAAGAAACAGTGCCAGAGTAGTATAAGCGTGGGGTATACAACATATAGCAGTGTATAATGTGTAGCTTTGTGGAGTGCAGACTTTAGCACTTTGTAGAGAGGGGAGTAGTGTGCAGTAAGGAATATACACCACAGTGTAGAATCATGGGTGCCCAACCTGTGGCCCTCCAGCTGTTGCAGAACTAAAAGTCCCATAAGGCATTGCAAGGCCAGTCCCTTGAGGCAAGGCTAACAGTGTCAAGCGTGACTCCCAAAGGCAGAGGCATTATGAGACTTGTAGTTTTGCAACAGCTGGAGGGCCGCATGTTGGACACCCATGGGATATTAGAACTGTGTGCAATATGGAATATACAGCACAATATAAAAAGCAGTTTGACATATAGGCAGCATAGTGAGGATAGTGGCGTGATGTGTGTATACCACATACAGCAGCATGGAGTGGTGCACAATATAGAACTTACAGCACACTACAAGGAGTGCAGCAGTGTAAAGTCTATAATAAATAAATAAAGTCTATAATAAACTGGTAATGCTGCTGTGCAGAGGTGCCCATGTTTCCATCCAGAGTGTAGGCACTCTAATACAGGAGTTGTGTTACTGTTAGATCACCAGCTGAAAACAGAGGGGAAAAGTCTAAAAAAAGAAAACCAATGCAGCCACCACATCTAATGGTTGGTAAGCTGCAATATATTACATTTTTGGTTCAGGGTACTGCTTTAAAAGAGTTGTAAAGACAGAAGGTTTTTTATCTTAATGCATTCTGTGTGTAGCAGCTTCCCAAGCACCCCCTAATACTTACCTGAGGCCCATTTCTGTCAAGTGAAGTCCATGAGTCCCTTGGCCATCTGGGACTCTCCTCCTGATTGGCTTAGACACAGCAGCGGTGCCATTAGCTCCCGCGGCTGTCAATCAAAGTCAGTTAGCCAATCGGGAGAGAGGGTGCGGGGCCGAACTGCAGCTCCTTGTCTGAATGGACACACGGAGCTGCAGCTCAGCTCAGGTGCCCCCATAGCAGGTTGCTTACTGTGGGGGCACTCGACAGGAGAGGGACCCCAGAACAGGAGGATCTGGGCTGCTCTGTGCAAAACCAACTGCACATAGGAGGTAAGTATGACATTGTTTGTTATTTAAAAAAAAAAAAAAAAAAGAGAGAGACTTTACGATCACTTGTAAGTGTACTTATCAGAATTTTGCCTCTCTTGGATGATGAGCAGTGAAGAGTTTGCCAGTTCAGGGGACTTCTCCCCCCTCCCCGATTGCTTGCTTGGGTACCCCTATGACCTCATTTTGCACATCTGTGTTGATCTCCTATTGGACTCTGTCGTTTATTTCATCTCCGCAGTGGCCGAAGCTGCACAGGCAATATGTCTTCGTCTTCCTCCGCCACGTGCTTTTACTTCTTTTTGTAGCTTTCTCCCCAACCTCCCTTCATGCACTCTTCCTCCCTAGACTCTATCACTCCCCCACTCTCTTTCCTCCTTTTGTGCACCCTCCATGCTCCCCCTTTACTGGCGCCAGCCCTAATCTTATTATCTTTTCTCTGACTCCTGCACATTATATACACATTTTTTTTATATATATATAGTTATTAACTCCTTCCCTGCCATCTACCTGAAGAGACACCTGACACTCTCCCCAGCTCCTGACCTCTGTAATAGAACCCAGGTGGTAGTAAGTACCCTTTGAGCACGGCTAGCATTAGGTTACCACAATGCTCTTCTGGTGCCTTTTTATTATATCCTAGTATTCCAATGTATACATTTTTTTTCCTCTTCCATTACTTTTTCTGTAGAAGACAGCAGCGTTTTGCCTTCACAGTCATGTCCGTCATGTTCCCCCCCTATTTCTCGCTCCCCATCAGTACGTTTCATTACGCCCTCCTCCCTTGTTAGTCAGTCTTCTTTCCAGACACATAATTGCACTAAGGGAATACTACAGATTTTGCACAGATGAGTTCTGCTTGTAAAGTAATTCGGTTTTGTGTGCAAAAAAATCTACGGTGCTAGGGAAGCACTGGGAGAGAGAGGGAGAGCGAGGGAAGAAGGGGGACCAAGAGAGAGATGAGAGAGAGACACACAGCAGACATACCAAAGTGGGAATAAAGCAGCAATTTGACAGCATATAAGGCATTATAACTGGGGAATTTATGGGAGAGGGGGGAGACATTTGGGTATAGACTGATAAACATTTTCTCTTTATATATTACCCTCTTCTCCAGTTTCCACTCCTTCCCTCTGTCTTTTCCCTCCTCCCTCCTCCCATCACATATTCTTTTCCATCAGATTACACATGTAATAAAAGCCTTTTTGAGTGTTGTGTGAAACACACCCAGATAGAAGGCAAACCACACCTTAACCCTTTGGCAGCCTTAATGTTGCTGGCATGACACAGAGGGGCATATTTCATAAGCAGCGGATGTGAATTTCAGTAAACAATCACTGGTGGTGGATCGTTGTCATTTAAAACACTCATGTGTTGGAAGATTCACCTGCAGTAAATGTTTGGTGAATGTCAATCACACTGCTTTTTAAATATGCCCCTAAGGGCTCTTTCACACAGGTGAACCAATCAGGACTGTCTGTTTTTCAGGCAGACCCGATCTGACCATCCATTGCCCTCTATGGGGTAGCGGATGTCAACAGAAATGTGTCCGCTTATACTCGCCGACATCTGATCTGATCCTATCCGCTAAAAACCGATGGATGGGGGATCCGTTCCCCATCCATCTGGCAGATCGGTTCGGATGACAGTCAGATGGAAATGGACAGGCTGTCCATTACATCCAACCGCCCATAGAGGAAAGCAGGCTGTGTCCGTGTTCGCTCTGCATAAGTGGAATGGACACGGATCTGTCATCCGCCTGCTCAGCTGGGATCAGCGGACAGATTCCCCGCTGAGCAGGCGTATCCGCTGGCGGAATCCACCCGTTTGAAAGAGCCTGAAAATGCTAACATTCTGTTTTATTGTGTACTTATCATACGGCATTTGTGGACTAGTGTCTAGGGCAGTGGTCTCCAAATTGTGGCCCTGGAGCCAGATGCGGCCCTTTGTTTGTCTTTACCTGGCCCTTTATTATTCCTGCCACTGACATCAACAATGAGGCATAATTTCTGCCACCCACACCAACAATGGAGCACTATTCATTCCACTGACAACAACAATCGGGCATAATTAATTCTGCTGATAACGAAAATGGGGCAATCCTCCCACTGGCGCCAACTTTTTCCAACTATTTCTCCCCCTAATACCAAAGATCGGGCATTGTCCACTCCCACTGGGCACAGTCCAGCCCCCCCTTAAGGTCCGAAGGACAGTAAACTGGCCCTTTCTTTAGAAAGTTTGGAGACCCCTGGTCTAGGGCAGCATTTCTCAATCTTTTCAGCACAGAGGAACCCTTAAAATAAATTTGCAGTCCCAGGCTTCCCCTACCAAAAAATTATATATCTTCAACTCATGATACATTAGTATAATGGTAAGTAGGAAGGATGCTCATTACACTTGTGGTCATTAGGAAGAATTACCCCTTACAGATTGCTAAAAAGAGCAATGGTGTTAGTGGGAGCTTATCTGAGAGACAAAAAGTGCTCATTGCTCAAGGAACCCCTAGAAACTTCTGGAGGAACCCTAGTTGAGAAACCCTGGTCTAGGGCACAATGCTCAGTCTGATTATAGCCTGTCCTCTGTGGAGCCAGCAGATACTGTACATGCTCGAAGGGAGGAGACAAGCGCCAGCTAAGTGTAGCTTAAAAACAACTTTAATATGGTTAAAAGTAATACACTCACAAGAACCTTTGTGATTATTTTCCTTATAACCATTGTTGCACTTAGCTGGTGCTTGTCTCCCATCTTTCCTTCCCAGAGTTGCTTCTTACTCTGATTACCCAGCTGCCGTGGAAGGGAGCGTCCCACATGGACTCTATTTGATTTTGAACTATGTACTCATGAATTTACTCTTTTCATGAACTGCCTACCCCAATATTGTCCCCCAGTTGTGCCAATCCTTTTGCTTTTTTAGGTACTGTACATGATCAGACATTAAAGAAATTGGAAGGTAATAGCAACCCTACAAGGGCTGCATCAGTAGTATGAGCACCACAATAGCAATGGTTCCTCAGGTGGGTTTCTTAACCACTTGCCGACCATCAGCAGTTGTACTGTGGCAGAATGCCACGGCTGGAGCGAAACAATGCTATGTAACGTTGCTTCACCCTGTGCCCCCTGCTCGCCCATGGAGCCGATGTGAGTGCCCGGCGGTCGCGATCACACGGTGTAAACACAGTTTCCGGTTCTCTGAGGGGAGAACAGACAGATCGTCTGTTGATACAGAGTATGAACAGCGATTTGTCATATCCCCTGCACAGTCCCATCCCCCCTTCAGTTAGAACACACAATAGGGAACGCATTAACCCCTTGATTGCCCCCTAGTGGTTAACCCCTTTAATGCCAGTGACATTTTTACAGTAATCAATGCATTTTCATAGCACTGATCGCTGTAAAAATGCCAATGGTCCCAAAAATGTGTCAAAATTTTCCGACGTGTCCGCCATAATGTCGCAGTCCCGAAAAAAATCGCAGATCGCCACCATTACTAGTAAAAGAAAACATTAATAATAAAAATGCCATAAAATTTTGCCCTATTTTGTAGACGCTATAACTTTTGCGCAAACCAATCAATATACGCTTATTGCAAATTTTTTTACCAAAAATATGTAGAAGAATACATATCGGCCTAAACTGAGGAGAAGAAAAAAATTTTTATACTTTTTTGGGGGATATCTATTATAGCAAAAAGTTAAAAATATTGCATTTTTTTCAAAATTGTCGCTCTTTTTTTTGTTTATAGCGCAAAAAATAAAAACCGCAGAGGTAATCAAATACCACCAAAAAGCTCTATTTGTGAGGAAAAAAGGACGTCAATTTTGTTTGGGTGCAACGTCGCATGACCGCGCAATTGTCAGTTAAAGCGACGCAGTGCCGAATCGCAAAAAGTGCTCTGGTCAGGAAGGGGGTAAAATCTTCCGGGGCTGAATCGGTTAAAGATGAATTCCAGACATAGTATATTTTGATATGGTTACAGTGGTCCAGCTTGGACCACTGTAACTATGTATATACCGTACCTGACTGTTGCCCCTGGAAGCTGGAAATTACTGAAGTAGACACTGCTACTCCAGTGATCCCCACTTGCTTCCGGTTCCCATGCTGAGTGGCTGGTCTGATGAATTCTGAATACAGTTGGTCAGCCACTGATTTGACAAGGTGGAGAGGCAGGGCAGTGAGGCAACGCTTTCCACCTCGTACAATCAGAGAATGTTTTGCACTTATTCAGACAATGTAAAGCATCCTCTGAATGGCGTCTATGCTGAGTGGCCATCCTCTTTTCTTTACAATGCATCAGGCCTACCATTTGGCACAGAACCCAGAAGCAAGTAGATAGAGGTGGCTCTAGGCTTTGTGAGGCCTTAGGCAAAACTTACACATGAGGCCCCACGGACTGGGACGCTCCGTGATGAGGCAGCTATTCCTCAGGCTGCGGGCAGTATCTGATTTGTCTGTCAGCTCCTAAGCCACAGAGTCCCAGTGGGGGTAGGCGGAGCCGCCGCTGTCAACTTCAGTGATTGAGAACAGGCAAATTAGGTGGCCGCGAGGCCCCTGTGAGTGCGAGGCCTTAGGCGACCGCCTAATTTGCCTAATTAGAGAGTCGCCTCTGCAAGTAGAGATCACTGCAGTAGCAGTAGTGTCTGCTTAAGTGATTCCCGGCTTCCATGGGGCATCAGTTAGGTACGATATATGTATAGTTACATTGGTCTAAGCTGTACCAATGTAGCTATGTAAAAATATACCATATCTGGAATTCTTCTTTAAGCCATATGCCAGTAATTTTCCACCATAGTGGATATCCATCTCTGCTATATTTTGGCTTTCTGTCCCCATGAAAAAGTTCCATCTAGTTAGGATGTGCCTAAGCAAATGCAATCTAAGGATTGGAGGGCAGCACCAAAACATTATTTTATGCCAAACTGCTTACTAACGGGTAAACCAAGCAACAGAACTAGTTTGGCGGGATTGTTCTGGGGACTGCAAAGAAGAATTACAATTCATGCATCACAGCTATTATCTCATTTTGATTTATGGAAAGCACAGAAAAAAGGTTAGCTTAATACACATAGCATGCTGTCTTTGATAGTACCACCTGTTTTTAATACTTGCTATGATGACACATCATCAGTGTGCACAGAATTTGTGCAGCTTTATAAAAGAGTGATACAATTTGAATGTGCCCTAAGCAACATGAACTCTACATGCAACCCTTTATGGTAACTTGTCTTATTTTTCCTTAAACCTCTATTTAGTCTAGTCTAGTGATGGTAAGCTAGTGGTTCAGGGCTCCTATGTGGCCCTCCAGGGCCTGTTTGGTGACCCAAAGGACATTACATTATTGCTTCTTAGTTCTCAGATTTCTACAAGAATATATGAAAATGATTTTTGAACAAATGCCAGTGAAGATATATAATATGAATAGTTAAAAGTTACCAAGTTAAAAATTAATTTAATTTTAGAGAATTTAAAAAAAAAAAGATAAAATATGGCCCTTGGGAGAAGTGAGGCCTTGCAGATGTAACAGGTTGAACTTTACTGTCTTTACAGTCTCTTATATGTCCACTGAACAAAAATGCTAAACGTTCTAAAATAAGTATGGGAATTTTTTTTTAGTTTTTTTTAATCATACTTAGCATCTGTCAGATACTGCATCTGTCCCTCACCGGCTCTAAGACTGAGAACTGAGCGATCAAACACCGCAGATCGCTCAGTTCTCAAGGCTCCCTGAGTAGAGAGCTGGTGACTGTCAGTCACCGCTGTCTGCTGTGACCCCCCCCCCCTTTCCTTTTCAATCTGCAGCTCTGTGATTTTCTGTAAAATGCAATGTAATATGCTACCTGGAGGTGTTCTGTACACAGAATGTGTACAGAACGCCCACCTAGAAACATAATTTCCTGCTTGTGTGATTGGCACACTAATTTTCCCAGAAGTCTACACTGAGCTACAAGTCAGATATCAGGCATCTCCTGCAGCAAAAATGTCATTTTTGGTGAGATACTCCCAATAGGAAATCGTGTTTAAAGGGATGCAGACTATGGCACTTTCCTCATCGGTGCCTTGCAGGTGAAGCAGCTGGTTGAGAATTAAAAAATCACTCCCATTAGATTCACTTACCACGTGGACACAGACAAATACACAGGGATTTGTTTAGAATAGTGTGCTAGATGTATATAGGTTTAGCTGTTAGTGTAGGAAAATTTGGCTTGGCTGAGAGCCAGGCCTGGGTTGAATATGGGTCAGGATTGAGTAACTCAGGGAGGCTGGATGACTCAACAAGCAGCATCTCTGGTGCTTCCCTCTGCTTTCTGTAACCTTGGAGAAGCTTCCATAAGTAGTGGGCAGAAACCAGGGGGAGCTATTTGGCATATTTATGAGGTCCTGACTAGGGATAAGCTTCGAGTTCGAGTCGAACCCATGTTCGACTAGAACATCGTGTGTTCGACTGTTCGCCGAATTGCGAATATTATGGGCCGTTCGCGCCAAATTCGAGTGGCGTGTCATGGCCCATAATTCACTGCGGCATCGCATTGCATTGCTGGCTGATGACTGGCCAAGCATGCACTATGATGCACATGCTTGGCCAATCACAGCGCCATCTGCACAGAGAGCCGTAATTGGCAAAAGCCAGGGTGGCTTTGGCCAATTATGGCTCAGGGGGTTTAGTACACGCCCCACACTATGTAAGGCCGCCTGCGTGGCGGCCTTTTGTAATGTTTTGCTGCGGCGGAGAGCATTAGACAGAGAAAGAGACAGTGTCATTTGATTTAAGTTAGATAGAGTAGACGGGCGAGTCAGTTAGCTGCACTTACAGTGTATTGTGTATATATATATATATATATATATATATATATATATATGCTTCCCAGGTGTTGTGTGTGTGTATATATATATATATATATATATATATATACACACTGTGTTTAGCTAGATTTGTTCCTGTTATTCTCTAATATACTGACAGGCAGGTGTTTTTACAGTATTTACAGTTAGTGTACTGTGTACCCTGCACAGTTGCACCTATAGCTACCTGAAGACAAGTGCTGGTATTCTTCTTCTGATCCTATTAATACCACAGGCAGGCAGCTTGAAGTATTTACAGTTAGTGTACTGTGTACCCTGCACAGTTGCACCTATAGCTACCGGAAGACAAGTGCTGGTGTTCTTCTTCTAATCCTGTTAATACCACAGGCAGGCAGCTTGAACTATTTACAGTTAGTGTACTGTGTACCCTGCACAGTTGCACCTATAGCTACCAGAAGACAAGTGCTGGTGTTCTTCTTATCCTATTAATACCACAGGCAGGCAGCTTGAAGTATTTACAGTTAGTGTACTGTGTACCCTGCACAGTTGCACCTATAGCTACCTGAAGACAAGTGCCGTTGTTCTTCTTCTGATCCTATTAATACCGCAGGCAGGCAGCTTGAAGTATTTACAGTTAGTGTACTGTGCACAGTTGCACCTATAGCTACCTGAAGACAAGTGCTGGTGTTCTTCTTCTGATCCTAATAATACCACAGGCAGGCAGCTTGAAGTATTTACAGTTAGTGTACTGTGTACCCTGCACAGTTGCACCTATACCTACCTGAAGACAAGTGCTGTTGTTCTTTTTCTGATCCTAATTATACCACAGGCAGGCAGCTTGAAGTATTTACAGTTAGTGTACTGTGTACCCTGCACAGTTGCACCTATAGCTACCTGAAGACAAGTGCTGGTGTTCTTCTTCTGATCCTATTAATAACCACAGGCAGGCGGCTTGAAGTATTTACAGTTAGTGTACTGTGTACCCTGCACAGTTGCACATATAGCTACCTAAAGACAAGTGCTGGTGTTCTTCTTCTGATCCTATTAATACCACAGGCACGCATTCTGCTAGCTGCAGTATAATCAGTATATATACATCCCAGTTTTGTGCAGCTGCATCTCACTGCAGGCCATTAGTGTCTGGAAGGCCAACAAGGAGAGGCAGACAGTCACAAGCCAATAAAAGAGGGCAAGCAGGCTCTGTGTCTAGAGGCAACAGTGCTGGTTGTGGACTTGGTGCATCCCGATCAGTACGTGGCCGTGTGACACGCTTGTCCTTTTTTTCAGCAGCTGGCCGCGTTGAGCTGCAACATGCGGAAGACTTGGTAGAGTGCATGACCAAGCCGTCCTCATCCTCCTCATCCTCTCTCACCCAGGCTCAGGGTACTTTGTCTGGCAAAGTAGCTGCCAATGCGGCCTCTTCCCTCAGGTTAATGGCATCAGTCACTCCTTCCCTAGCCCCACCATGTCCTCCTGAGGAGTCCCCCGAACTGTTTGACCACAGTGTTGGGTACATGCTCCAGGAGGATGCCCAGCGTTTTGAAGGCTCCGATGATGGTAGAGGAAGGCAGTAACGTGAGCCCAGACAGAGGGGGTGCCCAACAAGGACAGCAATCTGGCAGTCATGTTCCCCCAGCTGCAGCATACTGGCAGGTTTGCTCCAGTGATGAGGAGGGAGGGGGTGATGAGGTCACTGACTCCACGTGGATGCCTGATAGGAGAGAGGAGGAAGCACATGACCAAGGAGGCAGGATGCCCTCCAGAGGCCAGCTTAAGGGCAGCACACCTACTGCATCACACCGCAGAGCTCCAGAGCTGTCTCTGCGCGTTATTCCAAAAGTTCTTTGGTGTGGGCCTTTTTTGAGACGAGTGCATCAGATCCCACCGCTGCTGTTTGCAACATATATCTCAAGTGTATCTCACGTGGCAGAAACATCACGTGCATGGGCACCACATGCTTGGCCAGACATATGTTGACCTGCAATGCAGTTGGTTGGCAAGCGTACCTAAAAGACCCACACCAAAGAACAAAGAGGACCTCTCCTTGCTCCTCATCAGCTGGGATCTCCAACCCCACTATACCTTCAGTCCTCTCTGAGGCCTGCACTGAGAGGAATGAAGGTGTAGAATTAGGTGTGTCACAGCCAAGTACTTGTGGGCAATCTGCTATCGGTACACCGACATCAGATTGTACCAGGCAAATTTCCCTGCCCCAGCTGTTGCACCACTGAAAGAAATTTGCTCCCAGCCATCCACATGCCCAGCGGTTGAATGCTAGCTTGGCTAAATTACTAGCACTTTAACTGCTGCCTTTTCAGTTGGTAGACTCTGCCCCCTTCCGTGAGTTTGTGGAATGTGCGGTTCCTCAGTGGCAGGTTCCTAAACGACACTTTTTCTCACGGAAGGCGATTCCGGCTCTCTATCGGCACGTGGAAGGCAATGTCTTGGCCTTGCTGGACAGGGCGGTCAGCGGTAAGGTGCATATTACCGCTGACTCATGGTCCAGCAGGCATGGACAGGGACGTTACCTATCTTTTACGGCACATTGGGTGACTCTGCTGGCAGCTGGGAAGGATGCAGGACAAGGTGTAGTAGTGTTGGAGGTTGTTCCGCCACCACGCCTCCAAAATGCTACTACTGGTGATTCTGACACACCTCTCTCCTCCAACCCCCCCTCCTCTTCTTCCTCCATGGCCTCTTCCTGTGCTTTGTCCTCGGAACCAGCGGTCCTCCGTAGGCATTCAAGGGGCTACGCAAGTACGCAGGCCAAAAGATGCCATGCGGTGCTTGAGCTGGTGTGCTTGGAGCCACACTGGGGCAGAGATTCTGTCAGCTCTGCAGGGGCAGGCTCAGAGGTGGTTGACGCCACACCAGCTTAAGGCAGGAATAGTGGTTTGCGACAATGGCACCAACCTCCTCTCCCCCCCTCCGACAGGGACAACTGACCCATGTGCCCTGTTTGGCTCACGTCCTTAACTTGGTGGTGCAGTGGTTCTTGGGCAGGTACAGGATGTCCTGAGGCAGGCCAGGAAAGTCTGTGTGCATTTCCGCCGGTCATATAATACCAGTGCTCGACTGGCTGACCTCCAAAAGGAATTTAACCTGCCCAAAAACCGCCTAATCTGTGACTTGCCCACCAGGTGGAACTCAACGTTGGCCATGCTGCAGCGGCTGCACACGCAACAGAGGGCCATCAATGAGTACCTGTGTGACTATGGCACCAGGACAGGGTCAGGGGAGCTTGTTTTTTTTCCCCCATGCCACTGGGCCATGATCAGGATGCATGCACTGTCCTGTCACCATTTGAGGAGGCCACGAGGATGGTGAGCAGTGACAGTGCATGCATCAGTGACATGTCCCCCTTGTCCACCTGTTGGAGCACATGCTGCGTGGAATAATGGACAGGGGCAGAACAGAGGCAGGAAGAGGAGGACTTCCTTAGCTCTCAAGGCCCCCTTTATCCAGACAGTGTTCATGCGTGCCCGCCGATCACACAGGAAGAGGAAGAGGACGAGGAGAAGGAGGATTGTGTCAGCATAGAGGTGGAGCTTGGCACTCAGCAGCAGTCTTTAAGGGATCATTTACAGTCCCAAGAAACCCATGGACTTTTACGTGGCTGGGAGGAGGTGGCTGCGGATCATGTCGTCCTTGGTGACCCAGAGGACTCCGGACCAAATGCCTCAGCAAACCTATGCTGCATGGCCTCCCTGATCCTGCAAAGCCTGCGGAAGGATCCCCGTATTCGTGGTATCAAGGAGAGGGATCAATACTGACTGGCAACCCTCCTTGATCCACGTTACAAGGGTAAGGTTGCGGACCTTATCTTCGCAGAGGGAGCAGAGGATGAAACATCTTCGGGAGGCCTTGCAGAAAGGTCTGTGCAACGCGTTCCCAGAGACTGGGAGGTTACAAACTCCTGTTCCTGGACAACGTGTTGCTGAGGCTTCGGTCAGTAAAAGAAGGAGCGGTGGAGAAGGTGGCCGTCAGACAATTTTTTAGTCCGCAGCCCCAAGGTATGATCGGTTCCAGCAACCATCGCCAGCGTCTGTTTTGCATGGTGCAGGAATACCTAGGGGCAAGATCTGACTTGGACACCTTTCCCACCGAAAATCCTCTGGGTTACTGGGTCTTGAGGATGGATCACTGTCCAGAGCTTGCACAGTATGCAGTTGAGCTACTGGCCTGTCCTGCATCCAGCGTTCTTTCGGAATGCACATTCAGTGCTGCTGGAGGCTTTGTAACTGATCACAGGGTGCGCCTGTCCACCGACTCGGTCGATCAACTGACCTTCATAAAAATGAATCAGTCTTGGATCACCACCAGCTACCAAGCACCTGATGCTGATGTAACCAAATAATTTTTTTTGAAATGTCAGATCCCTTCAGCTGATGCTGAGTAACTATCCTGTTATGCTGAGTGATTATCCTCTTCCTCCTCAATGATCATGCGGAAAGCTGGTTCTGGGTGCCGCCACCAGTGGCTAAGGCCCAATTTTTCAGCCCCTGTTTAACAGGGGCGTGTAACTACAATTTTTGATGCAATACTTTGCAGCAGGGCTCGTTTCTGTGCTCCAACTAGAGTATCTGTGAGGGGTTGCAGTGTTGTGGCACCAGTGCCTAAGGCCCAATTTTTCTGCCCCTGTTCAACAGGGACATGTTATTACAATTCTTGATCTGATATTTCACAGCAGGGCCCGTTTCTGCGCCCACCAAGAGTAACTGTGAGGACTTACAGTGTTGTGGCACCACCACCACCAAAGGCCCATTTTTTTCTGCCCCTGTTCAACAGGTGCATGTAATTAAAATTTTTGATGCAATACTTTGCAGCAGGGTAACTGTGAGGACTTACAGTGTTGTGGCACCACCACCACCAAAGGCCCATTTTTTCTGCCCCTGTTCAACAGGTGCATGTAATTACAATTTTTGATGCAATACTTTGCAGCAGGGTAACTGTGAGGACTTACAGTGTTGTGGAACCACCACCACCAAAGGCCCATTTTTTCTGCCCATGTTCAACGGGTGCATGTAATTACAATTCTTGATGTAATATTTCACAGCAGGGCCCGTTCCTGCGCCCACCAGGAGTAAATGTGAGGGCTTACAGTGTTGTGGCAACAGCACCACCACCACCAAAGGCCCAATTTTTCAGCCCCTGTTTAACAGGGGCGTGTAATTACAATTTTTGATGCAATACTTTGCAGCAGGGCTTGTTCCTGCGCTCCAACTAGAGTATCTGTGAGGGGTTGCATTGTCGTGGCACCAGTGCCTAAGGCCCCATTTTTCTGCCCCTGTTCAACAGGTACATGTAATTACAATTGTTGATCTAATATTTCACAGCAGGGCCCGTTCCAGCGCCCACCAAGAGTAACTGTGAGGACTTACAGTGTTGTGACAACACCACCACCACCACCAAAGGCCCAATTTTTCTGCCCCTGTTCAACAGGTGCATGTAATTACAATTCTTGATCTAATATTTCACAGCAGGGCCCTTTCCTGCGCCCACCAAGAGTAACTGTGAGGGCTTACAGTGTTGTGGCAACACCAACACCTAAGGCCCCAATTCCTGCAGAGTATATAGGGCAGGCCCCTACTTTCAAACATCCAACTTACAAACGACTCCTACTTGCAAACGGAAGGAGACAACAGGAAGTGAGATGAAAACTACCCCTAGGAAGGGAAATTCTCTCCTGTAAGAGTTAATATGGGAAAAATGTGTCTCCTCTCTACTGATGCTTTATCAACAATCCCTGTTTCACTAAAAAGCCCAAATTTAAAAAAACATTTGTCATTGGGACAGAAAATGAGGTGAAATCTTCTGAAGAGGTGCACAGACTGCAAAACAAATGTCACAGGGGTGATAACTCTTCCCTATGTTTTCCAAAAAGCTTAAAATAGATTTTTTGGCTGGAACTACACTTTAAAAATGTACCAGTTCAAAATTACAAACAGATTCTACTTAACATGTCAGATCCCTTCAAGACTGCCTATGCTGATGCTGAGTGACTATCCTCATCCTCCTCAATGACAATGCTGATAGCTTGTAAGAATATTTTTGGTTCTGGGTGCCGCCACCAGTGGCTAAGGCCCAATTTTTCAGCCCCTGTTTAACAGGGACATGTAATTACAATTTTTGATGCAATATTATGCAAGGAGGGTTTGTTGCTGCACTCAACTAGAGTATTTGTGAGGGTTTGCAGTGTTGTGGCACCATCACCAGTGCCTAAGGCCCAATTTTTCAGCCCCTGTTTAACAGGGGCATGTAATTACAATTTTTGGTGCAATACTTTGCAGCAGGGCTCGTTCCTGCGCTCCAACTAGAGTATCTGTGAAGGGTTTCAGTGTTGTGGCACCAGCATCAGTGCCTAAGGCCCAATTTTTCAGCCCCTGTTTAACAGGGGCGTGTAATTACCATTTTTGATGCAATACTTTGCAGCAGGGCTCGTTCCTGCGCTCCAACTAGAGTATCTGTGAGGGGTTGCAGTGTTGTGGCACCAGTGCCTAAGGCCCAATTTTTCTGCCCCTGTTCAACATGGACATGTAATTACAATTCTTGATCTAATATTTCACAGCAGGGCTCGTTTCTGCGCCCATCAAGAGTAACTGTGAGGAATTACAGTGTTGTGGCACCAGCACCACCGCCACCAAAGGCCCAATTTTTCTGCCCCTGTTCAACAGGTGCATGTAATTACAATTCTTGATCTAATATTTCATAGCAGGGCCCGTTTCTGCGCCCACCAAGAGTAACTGTGAGGACTTACAGTGTTGTGGCACCAGCGCCACCGCCACCACCACCAAAGGCCCAATTTTTCTGACCCTGTTCAACAGGGGCATGTAATTACATTCCTTGATCTAATATTTCACAGCAGGGCCCTTTCCTGCGCCCACCAAGAGTAACTGTGAGGGCTTACAGTGTTGTGGCAACACCTAAGGCCCCAATTTCTGCAAAGTATATAGGGCAGGCCCCTACTTTCAAACATCCAACTTACAAACGACTCCTACTTGCAAGTGGAAGGAGACAACAGGAAGTGAGATGAAATCTACCCCAGGAAGGGAAATTCTCCCCTGTAAGAGTTAATATGGGAAAAATGTGTATCCTCTCCACTGATGCTTTATCAACAATCCTTGTTTCACTAAAAACCCCAAATTGTCAAAAAACATTTGTCATTGGGACAGAAAGTGAGGTGAAATCTTCTGAAGAGGTGCACAGACAGCAAAACAAATGTCACAGGGGTGATAACCCTTCCCTATGTTTTCCAAAAAGCTTAAAATAGATTTTTTGGCTGGAGCTACACTTTAAAAATGTACCAGTTCAAAATTACAAACAGATTCTACTTAACAACAAACCTACAGTCCCTGTCTTATTTGCACCGCCTGTATACTGCTGTTCAGAGTATATAGAGCCTGGGGGCCCCACACCTTTCCTTTTTTTAATTTGGGTGCGGGGTTCCCCTTAATATCCATACAAGACCCAAAGGGCCTGGTAATGGACTGGGGGGGGGGGGTACCCATGCCGTTTGTCTCACTGATTTTCGACCATATTGCCGGGACCCGACATTACATTAAAGCCGCAAGCAGTTTTAAATGACTTTTAGACTTTTATTTCTTTAAAAATGTCATTTTGTGCAGGGACTGTTCTAAGCACGGGAAACGCACGCCACTTTACAGGCATACTATAGACACCCCCCAGGTACGATATTTAAAGGAATATTTCACTTTTTTTTTTTCACTTTAAGCATCATTAACCACTTCCCGCCCGGCCCATAGCAGATGACGGCCGGGCGGTGGTTCAGTTATCCTGACTGGGCGTCATATGACGTCCAGCAGGATAACATTCCGCCGCGCGCCCGCGGGAGCGCACATCAAGGCGATCGGTGGATCAGTGTGTCAGCCTGACACACCGATCTTGGTAAAGAGCCTCCAGCGGAGGCTCTTTACCATGTGATCAGCCGTGGCCAATCACGGTGTCAATAGGAAGAGCCATTGATCGGCTTTTCCTCACTCGCGTCTGACAGACGCGAGTAGAGGAGAGCCGATCGGCGGCTCTCCTGACAGGGGCGGTTGGCGCTGATTGTTTATCAGCGCAGCCCCCCCTCAGATCACCACACTGGACCACCAGGGATTGCCACTAGGACCACCAGGGAAGGGGCAACATGTGGATGGCCAGGTATGTACCCCATGGCCATCCACATGTGCCCAATCTGTGCCAATCAGTGCCCACAAATGGGCACTGATTGGCACCATTATGTTTCAGTTCTGCTCAGCAATGCCACCAATCAGTTTTATCAGTGCCACCAATCAGTGTCATCAGTGCCACCTGTCAGTGCCCATCGGTGCCACCTGTCAGTGCCCATCTGTGCCCTTCAGTGCCACCCATAAGTAACAATCAATGCCACCTATGAGTGCCCATTGCTGCCACCTATGAGTGCCCATCAGTGCCGCATACCAGTGCCATCTATCAGTGCTCATCAGTGCCACCCATCAGTGCCACCTCATCAGTGCCACCTCATTGGTGCCACCTCATCGGTGCCCATCAGTGCCGCCGTATCAGTGCCCGTCAGTGCAGCCATATCAGTGCCCGTCAGTGCAGCCATATCAGTGCCCGTCATTGAAGAAGAAAACATACTTATTTAGAAAACATTTTAACAGAAACAAAGAAAAACTTGTTTTTTTTTTCAAAATTTTCGTTTTTATTTTTTTATTTGTTGCGCAAAAAATAAAAACCGCAGAGGTGATCAAATACCACCAAAATAAAGCTTTATTTGTGGGAACAAAATGATAAAAAATTTGTTTGGGTACAGTGTTGTATGACCGCGCAATTGTCATTCAAATTGCAACAGCGCTGAAAGCTGAAAATTGGCCTGTCCGGGAAGGTGTCTAAGTGCCTGGTATTGAAGCGGTTAAAATCACTGCTCCCAAAAAAACGGTTGTTTTTAAAACTTTTTTTTGCATTGATACATGTCCCCTGGGGCAGGACCCGGTCCCCAAACCCTTTTTAGGACAATACCATGCAAATTAGCCTTTAAAATTAGCACTTTTGATTTCGAACGTTTGAGTCCCATAGACTTCAATGGGGTTCTAAAGTTTACGTGAATTTTTGGTCCGTTCGCAGGTTCTGGTGCGAACCGAACCGGGGGGTGTTCGGCTCATCCCTAGTCCTGACCAATTCCCGGCAGAAATGGGCTGGAAGAGGGCCTGTTTACCTCATAAATATGCATGGGTCATGGCAGCAGAGGCAGTCAGGTGGAAAATGGAGATGAAGTGCTGGGGAAGCTGTTGGTGGCCCTTGAGGGTGCCCCCTAGTCTGATGGGGAGTTGACCTTGAGCCCGGGGCTCGGGTGCTGGAAGGATCCACCGCAACACACTGAGGAACCCCTTCCTGGAGGCATGAGAGCAAAGAGAGGACAGCAGGAGAGAGGTCAACACGTCTGGGAGGTCTCCTGCGGAGTCAGCCGGGTGGGCTGGTTCGTGTTTCAGTCTGAAGAGGACTGTCGAAAACTTAGCCAGGAAGGCTAGAGAAAGGGGCAGCTGCAGCCAGGTGGATTGGCAGTACCTGAAGAGGTGGTGCTGGGATAAGTAGCCACAGGGATGTATGCTGGACACTGAATTTGCTACACAGTTAAAGGGGGCCTCAGGTTCCTGCCTATAAAAGAAAAAACAGAAAAAATTTGCGCTGAACCAAAAAAAAGGAAGCAGCCAGCAAAGTTTGTTGATATCAAACAAAAAGTCACATTAAAAGGAAGTCTGAAGAATGGGAGGAATCAAATCACCAGATGTAGTGTGAAGATGTAGAGAAGTCACTCATCACCACGTGATAATGTGGCCTGCTTACCAGAAGGTAATAAGGATTAGGCATGAATGGTTATCTCTAAATGGCATCCAGCAAATCCAGCCAACTGGAACCCCTCATCAGACAACAACCTCCGTGTAAATTCCTTCATGTGTATACAATTTCCAATAATCACTTCAGAATTGAGGCTTTCAGGCATGTAGTCGTCATAAACCCAGAGAGAGAAATGAAGGACCCATAGTGAAGCCCGTAATAGTACATAAAAAAACTTTAATGTAATAACTTACAATTGAATTTCAAAACAGCACGCATTAAAGAAAGGACAATCAGCGTACGGATGTCAGCCTGCCTGACATGTTTCTTCCTAACGGATGTCTTCAGATGCATGGCCATACTAAGGTCTACAGGAAATCTATTATCCCCCTCCTGCTCACAGCGGCGAAGAGCTGCATCCCCTTGCTCAGGAAACAGACACAGCCCCAATCGGTGGCCATATGGTTGAAAAAGATTTCAGAGATAAAGGCAATGGAAGACCTGGTGGCTATGGAAAAATGCCTCAGTGAGCAATTTTCAAAAAAATTTTCTTTTTGGCACAAATTTGTTTACTCCAAGGAATAGAGTGAGCTGTTGATCTAACTTCTCAGTAACACAATGATTTTCTACGCTCCACGGATGGGGATGGTGAGGCCAGACAGAGGCAGAGGTACATGCATTTCCCCAACCCCCCCCCCCCCCCCCCCCCACGATGGGATCAAAGTGGTTCCTGGTAAACCCTTTTTACATATAAAATGGTGCTTGCCATGTAAAAAATGGACATGTGAGATACAGAACCTCCCTATCCTTCTGCAGCTGGGTAAAACCCCAAAGATGGCAAACTTTTATTGTATGGCTACATTGATTTTGTTATCGATTGCCTTTGGGGGAGTTCTCTGTTACTTTTATACATATCATTGTGATGGTTTCTGTGTTTTAACATGCATATCCTTCTTAAATAAAGAATTTACAAAAATAAGAAGTATACAGAAGCAAAAGGTACAAGGAATAGCTGAGGGTGTTTTAGCAAGGACACATAAAGTATGCCCGTTTTACATAGAGTATAAGTGAATGTTCAAGAGCCTTAGTATCTACTGACAGGGATAAGAGAAAAAGAGTTTTAATTTGGTAAAATGCAAAGGGGGCCAGTGGGGAAAGCAAAATTTAGGTGTTTTTTTAAAAGGTACAATTAGCTTTAAGTGGCCTCTTCACCTGTTTTTGTGCCGCATTGCCCAATGTTAGCCTTTTTCATATGACTATTTTATGTAAGAGAAAAAGGCAGTGAAAAAAAATTAAATAAGAGAATGAAAGTACACTCTAACTACCCATAAATACAACCTCCAAATACAGAATATATATATATATATACATATACATGTGACACACATTTTTAGGTGCAAATACACTGATCTGTCAGCTAGTACTGCTGGATTTATTTACCTTGAGCTCTATGAAGCGTTGTCCTCCTTACTTCCATGGTAGCACTTATTTTGTACATTTTGGTGAATCTCCCAGGCTTGTGTTGTAGATGTGCCCTTGTTTGTGTGGTAAACACCTGTGTGAAGTCAGCTTTATGCCCAACCTTACCTGACATTTGGGTTAATCAATTTGTGTGTTAGGTATATCTGGATATAAGGAAGAGGGATGGATATAACACACATTTTTGGGTTGACTTGTTGGTATAATAGCCATGGATGGCCTTCACCACTCTAGCAAGTATAATGAAGGGTATTTTGGGGCTTCTCCCCACATATTTTGATTTTCTTGTTGCAATTCTATGAAAACTGCTGAAGGGCTGTATTCTCTGATCTGACTATAGTAAAATGAAAAGTAGTAGAAGTTTGGGGTTCTTTGAGTGTTAATAGAAGGATTCATATTTTGTCTAGTATAAAAGAATTCTCTTTAAGCAGCTCTTCAAAGAACAAGTAACATAAAGTGGTGCGTATCTCAAACACAGCTTAAAAGTTCATGGAAAAAATGCCTAAAAGACAGGTTTGTGAAGTTCAGAATACAATTTATTCAGAAGCTGTATACAATAACACAACCAACACGTCTCAGGGATTTGAAATATCCTTCTTCATCAGGGTTTAGGTAATACAAGACGTGTATTCTTCTCAATAAAGATGGAATAACCCTTTGAAATATTGCAATAAAAGAAAAAACCTTCTCCAGTCTCTGAGCATTGCAGCCTGCTTACAATAACCAGCAACTGGAGTAAAAGTACATTTTTAAGCTGAAATAAAATTTTGCATGTTGTTTTTGCTTGCTACACTGATCTTTTGAGTAGAATGCAAAACTATTCCACCCGGGTCTCATTTATATAAAAAAACATGTTTATGCTTAAGGAGAGACTCTCCATTACAGACTATATTTGCAGCACAGTGTCTGGTGATATCTGGAGATTTTAATCTGATTTTTAGCTGGTAAGCTCAGTTATTTCAGTGGGCCTCATACATCAAAATGACTTTTACTATCCTTAGAGACCAATCATTTGATTTTCTAGCCTGAACTGAATAAATGACAGCTGAATTCAGATTTTTCTGTTTCTGGAAAATAATGGCTATTTACTTTCAGATAAAGGCGGCTTAGTCGAGTTGACTTATGTTAAATATTTTTTTTTGCAATAAGTCCATATAAACTGTCTACAAGTCTTCCTGTTTGACTTTTGGGGGTCACCACACTGATTTTCCTTCAAAAAGGAATTGGAATCCAACCAAAAATACGCTCACCTATAGCTGTAATAGATTTCCTATGTAGTTACCAAGGGAATGAGAATAATTATACCCAAGTATGCTTCAGCTCACTTCCAGTGCAGCCAGACAAGTCAAAAAGCAATGGGCAAAGTCTAGTATCACATAACCGCCAATCACAGTTTCCCTTTCGCTAATCTGACTACAGTAGGCTGAAACTAAATGGCTGCTGTTTTTTTTAGTTTGCCATATTTTCTTCTTGTAATTTTTTTGCTTTATTAAAAAACCTTAAGCAAACATCTATAAATGGCAATCCAGATAAACAAGTAAAATCAAGTAATGGTGAAGAGCATAAAAGTGCTGTGTACAAAATCATGAGATGTCTCCCGAACGCCTAGTCAATAGCAGAAGGTTCAGAAAGAAGTGTGAGAAGAAGTTTGGAGGATCGCAAGAGGAGCTGGAAAGAAAGCAGGGTACCAGGAGATCTTTAGGGATATGAGAGAGGGGGTCAGGGAATGATGTCATCAACGTGATAACACAGCCTTCAGAAACCGTAAGAGGTCAGTAATATCCCACCACACATTCACAAAATAAAAGATGGTGTTTCCTGAACATTAGATTAGCACAAACTAGGCAACTTTCAACAGCAGTGTGGGCTGGTGTACTACAGCAATACCAAATTGATAAACCATTACACAGGGCAGGTAAGTTGTTTCTCCCTGTATTCAGATCATACTGAATTTTGACAAAAAAAAATTTCTATAGCTTTTGTGAACTAACTTGACTTAATAAAGTATGTCCAATGTCATGCATGCAGCTGCATCCTGTAGAAATCTTCTGTGTAGAGTGCCTCATCTTCTTATTGCTGCTGAACTACTAGTGCTACATTAATTTGTGAAGCCGCAGTGAACAAGCTCCTGAAAAGCACCCACCCCCTCTGTTGGGAGAAGTTACATGCAGTGTGATCCATGAAATAACTTTCTCCAATATGGGGAGTCCCTTTTGAGAGCTATTGCAACTTCACAGAAGACTTAGAGCTATTAACTCCCTCAGAGCTGAAAGTTTAGTAGCAGGAAGAGGACAAGACATCCAGCACAGAGGTTTTCTTAAGGATTCAGCTGCCTCCACAACTTGGGACATACTTCATTAGAAGTAATTTACCCAATAAAGCTATAGAGAATAATTTTGTTTGGCTAGATTCAGCTTTAAAGTGTACAACATCTCATACCTACCTGCTCTGTGTAATCGTTTTGCACAGAGCAACCCGATTCCTCCCTTCTGGGGTCCCCTACCAGCGTTCCTGACTCCTCCCATCTGCTGACTGCCCCCATACTAAGCCGCTTGCTATTAGGGCACTTGTGCGGGCTCCATCTCGAGCCACGCCGTGTGCAGTCATAGACACACACAGCACGGCCCGGCCCCACCCACTCTACTCTCTCCTGACAGGCTTTGATTGCAAGCCAAAGGAGCCAATGGCTCTCACTGCTGCCTCCATGTCCAGTGAGGAAAAAGGGTGGCGAGAGCTGGCTGCTGCTGTTGGGCACAGCGTGGATCAAGATCAGCTCAGGTATTTTAAGGGGGGGCTGGGGGGACATGTGCGCAGAACATTTTTTACCTTTATGCAGAGAATGCATTAAGGTAAAAAAAAAACTTCTACATTTACAACCACTTTAACTTTTAATTCTGACTGGTCTACATTTTAATAACACAAAGAAAAATCTAATGCAGTAACCCAAAGCCAACCCTTTAAGATGATTGTGGTAAAGATGATAGAATTTATACAAATGAATGCAGACTTGTGGTTAGTTGCTATGGATCATCACAATTTATTGTTCTTTATACCATATTATTATTATTATTATTATTATTATATTATAAATGTCTTTTAACCAATTTAGTTCTTGTTGTTCCAAAGAAATAAAATTAAAGGCAAAAGAATATGGAAGAACTATCTTTTGATATTTTCTGATCCCCAGCCTGTATCTAATGCAGATCGTAAGCTTTAAAGAGATCCAGAAATAACTAGGCTCAGGTAGCAATTTGAATATTTCTTTATAAATTGTTGTTATGCAGACTTAGATACATGACCCTTACATTTTTCATACTAGTTAATGCCATTACACAAACTCAGAAGATGGTAGATTATTTTGATTGTGTTAGCAATATGAGACCAAGCAGTTAACAATGCCACAACTCATAAGGGTCTATTTATAAAGAAGTGGATGTTTTTTTCGGCCAACAATCTAGTGGAGAATCCATTACTGCTGTTTAAAAAATGTGGACCTAGAAGCTTTACCTGTAGGAGTTTGTTTGCTGAAGGTCAGATTCGCTGTTTTCTAATTATGCCTTTTAGTGTCACAGACCAGTTGTGGAGGGTCTTGTACTATTGGAGTTTGTACCAAATGTGTTTAGGGCTTATTTTTTCTTACTGTGGGTTCATGACCCCAAAACATTGTATGTAAACCCAGTGATGTACATAGAATCCAGAAAGCTTCTGTGCAAAGAAAACAGATGGTGTGTCAATTAGGAGGTTCTCATTACTTTATCCAAGATGCTATGCAGCATGGCTCTTCATGTTGCTTCCACTACGTACCTTGCTTTCATCTTAGAGAATTTCTACAGGAACAGGTGTACCTATAAGATTTTTTCTTCCCTTCTGATCTCATTACAACTCCGAATTTTTGGATTTGCCCTTAACTTTCTGACTCGGTTACAATTGTCATCAGAACTAAAAGAAGGGTGAATCCCAATAGCGGGCACTCTCTACTTTTTACTCTATCCAAAATCTAAAAGAAAAAAATTACAATACAAATAGGACTTAGCAGTGTATCTACTAGTTTATTGTGTTTACTCAGAAGCCAGAAAAAATCCTTTGGGTCCCAGCATTTTCTCACACCTCTCTGACACTGTGAATGTTTCAATTGATTTCTGAAAAGCATCATACTGTAATTGGATGTGAAAAGGCAATGTCCTTTTCAAGTCTGTGAAATGAAACCTAGAGGTGTTCAAAAAAAACCTAATGATATACAGTAGATGTACATCCCTTTGGTTGGGCTTAAAAACGATCTACCTGTCTGTCTATCTATCTATCATATGCCTTTAAAGAGAAAGTGTCACCTTGCCCATGCATAAAAAGATGACAATGTCTCTGGAAAGGACATTCCCTTGACTCCCATACCCCATATCCCTACCTTACCAGTGCTTCTTTTCAACTTTGCAGTTCTGCAGCAAGCACCTAGGTAGGCAGTGTCAGTGACTCAGGAGAGTGTTGCTCTCAATCCCCAGTCATGTGACAGTGCTTAGGATTAGCGATTGACTGAAGGGTAGTGTTGCTGATTTAGACAAGGTAAGTTATTGTACCAGCAAAAAGAAATGCCACACATCGAGATGCAAAATAATATTCTTCCTTTTATTAAAGTGGTTCTAAAGGCTGAAGGTTTTTTACCTTTTTTCAGTGTTCAACACTTTCCCAATGGAATGATTTTACACTTTGTGGAGCATTTTCTGTTTTGGGCATGATAATATGGAGAATATGGTCAGATAACTTCCATTGTGGTCCAAAGGATCCCCCAGGAACATCTCTGAGTAGCCCTGGTAGGGTATACAGCCAAAAGCATTATTGACCTTTCTTGAACAAAGGTCCATTATAGTTGGTAAGCAGGCATTTTTTTACCCATTCTAAGGTGGCAGTTTCTTCTGTTGATTTTTGCACATGGGGATGGATGGTGACTGCAGGTTTTCCTAACATGAGGCACATATGAAGAGGATTTTACCTTGGCAATTATCTTTTTGGACTTTATGCTTGGAACTTCTTAAAACATGTTATAAATCACTTTTCGCTGTGTTTTCTACAATAACAAACTTACCGGAGGCCTGGGGGTCCGAAATATCTTATATAACTATACGATAGTATAGCACCTCTGGCTCAACTATGTGCTCGTGGGGCAACTCCATAGTGGACTTTCATAGATATGATGAACACAGATTCCATTCCTCTTTCTGCTATTCATTGGATACCTCTTTCACTTCGCCCGAAGGAGCTCAATCCAGTTCTGTCACCTACATTGACAGTCTATGATTTAATAAAATATTCTGCCGAGCTGATTTCTTTGCATCTTCTATTACTCCTGATTGTCCTCTTTTTTTCCCCAGGGCTGGAAACCTTTCAGAATTACCATTGGTGGCAAATTAATACATTTATGTCTGTTCCCTCTCTTTTGATGGCACAAGGTAGGAAGTCCTTTCAGCAACTCAGAGAATCGCACTATATACTGGACTCTGAGAGATTCCACTATTTGCAGATCCGCCATTTACTCCAGTCCCTAACCAGAAATCATGACTGGTCTGCACATTTTACGGCATTTGAGTCTAGTTGTCATTCTAACCTGACGACCTATGGCCTGGTTTCTTTGATATACTCTTCTATCCTGGGCAATTCTACTGCTCAACCCCGACCTATATCTTGCAATGGGAACGAGAGCTTGCAACTTCCAAGCCCCCTGAGAAATGGAAAAATATATGGGAGATGCTCCACAATTCTTTGCATAACGTACTGGTGATTGAGAACTCATACAAGGTAGTGTTGTGGTGGTATTACACCCCAACGAGGATTGCTAGGTGTCTCCCGAAAAACCTGTCTACCTGCTTTAAGGGGTGCTCGGACCTAGACAATATGAAGCATATCTAGTGGACCTGCCCCAAGAGGCTGTAGATTCAGGTGTACGTGAGGGTCAATACAGTTCTTCACGTTCATGAACCAATACCAAATATCTCACGCTGGGAGCGTACATTAATTACACATTTTTGTGGCTACTAAACAAACCATAGCAAGATCGTGGAAAACGCAGATGCTTCGTTTTTAAGAGGTTAAGAATAGGATACACCATACACTTATAGATGAAAAACTGACAGCGGTTCTCAACAATACACACAACCGATTGCTGTGCAACTGACAGCCCTGTTTGGACCATTTTGCGTCTTCCCCACTTATGTCCCTTTTTTTTGGATATATGACAAGCAGAGTTGAACTTAAGGTGCCTCCAGGGAGTTTCCTACTCTTCCTCCTGATCTTGTTCCCCTCCCCTCCCCCTACTTCCCTGCTTTCTCTTTCTCCCTTTCTTTCCTTTCTTCTCTTTTTCTTTCTTACTCCAGTTTTCTTTTCCTTTGGATTTTTCTTTTTCTGCTCTCTTGAGTAGCGAACGCTGCACATTCTGTTTTCTCAGTGGAGGGAACAAAGGCGGAATAAGCCCCACATGTCAATATCTTTAAGGACCTCCTTTTTAGGTTCAAGCAGGTGTTTTAGTGGGGGGGGGGATATCTCCCTGGTCTTCCTATGGCACCACCCTATCATTTAGCCATCGGATAACTCCTGTTCTAATGGAACAACCTTGCACATCTGCCCCACCTCTGTACCCCCTGCTCATCTGTCCCACCACTGTAACCCCCTGCACATCTGCCCCACCATTGTACCACCCTGTTCTTCTGTCCCACCACTGTAACCCCCCTGCTCATCTGCCCCAACAATGTACCCCCTTTCTCATCTGCCCCACCACTGTATCTCCCTGCACATCTGCTCCACCGCTGTACCTCCATGCTATCCTGTGTCACCACTGAACCACCTTCTCATCTGTCCTAACACTGAACCAATCTGCTCATCTGCCCCACCACTATTCCCCTGCTCTTCTGTCCCACCTCTGTTCCCCCTGCTCTTCTGTCCCACCTCTGTTCCCCCTGCTCTTCTGTCCCATTTCTGTTCCCCCTGCTCTTCTGTCCCACCTCTGTTCCCCCTGCTCTTCTGTCCCATCTCTATTCCCCCTGCTCTTCTGCCCCACCACTGTAACCCCCTGCTCATCTGTCCCACCAATGTACCTCCTTTTTCCTCTTCCCCGCCACTGTCCCCAACTGCACATCTGTCCCACCTCTGTACCCCCCTGCTCTTCTGCCCCACCTCTGTACCCCCTACTCTTCTGCCCCACCTCTGTACCCCCTGCTTTTCTGCCCCCCCCCCTCTGTACTCCCTGCTCTTCTGCCCCACCTCTGTAACCCCCTGCTCATCTGTCCCAATAGTGCACCTCCCTTTCCCATCTGCCCCAATACTGAACCCCCCTTGCTTATCTTTTCCACCACTGTAACCCCCTTCTCATCTGGCACAACACTGAACCCCCCTGCTCATCTGTCCCACCACTGTAAACCCCTGCTCATCTCCCCATCACTGTACTGTACTGTGCTCTTCTGTCCCACCGCTGAACCCCCTTCTCATCTCTCCCACCACTGTACCTCCTGCACTTCTGCCAAACCACTGTACCCCCTAAACATCTGCCTTACTGCTGTACCCCATTTTTCTGTCCCACCACTGAACCCTCTTCTCATCGCTCCCACCACTGTAACCCCCTTTCTCATCTGCCCCACCACTGTACCTTCTGCACATCTGTCTCAACTCTGTACCCCCCTAGCTCTTCTGCTCCACCTCTGTACCCCCCTACTCTTCTGCCCCACCACTGTTACCCCCTGCTCATCTGTCCCACCGATGTACCTCCTTTCTCCTCTGCCACTGTACCCCTCTGCACAACTGCCCTACCTCTGTACCCTCCTGCTCTTCTGCCCCACCAGTGTAACCTCCTGCTCATCTGTACCACCACTGTAACCCCCTTCTCATCTGGCACAACACTGACCCCCCCCCTGCTCATCTGCCCCATCACTGTAACCCACTTGCTCTTCTGTCCCACCGCTGAACCCTATTCCCATTTCTTCCACCACTGTACCCCCTGAACATCTGCCCCACCATTGTACCTTCCTGCTCTTCTGTCCCACCGCTAAACCCCCCCCTGCTCATCTCCCCCACTGCTGTACCCTCCTACTCATCTGTTCCACTGCTGTACCCTCTTCTGATCTATGATATGCAGAGTGGTGCAAGGAAGCAGAGATGAGACACATCTACTTGTCCTGGCACACTCATCCCCGCTGATCAACCTTTTGCATCCAGCCCACGTGCTTGTATGTGATGTCACATTCAAGCATCTGGAATGGATGCGCAATGAGGAGCTCAGGTCAGGGGCATTTTCTGAAAACAGTGGGCCTGTATGCAAGATCGAGCCTCAGCAGCTGAGAAAACGTGCGGTGCCGAGTGCCGCAGCAAAATTGGGTGTGATTTTCATTGTGCTGAATACTGGCTGTGGCTTAAAGGGACACAGAATGCAGGGGTTCAGTAGTAAGTGACGCAAAGTTCAGAGGTCAGGTGTAAGTTCAGAGGTTGGGAGTAGGGGATGTAGAGGTTGGTAGTTGTAGATGATGCATATATACACAGTTGTGCTCATAAGTTTAAATACCCTGGCGGAATTTATGATTTCTTGGCCACTTTTTAGAGAATATGATTGATAACACAAAAAACTTTTCTTTCACTTATGGTTAGTGTTTGGCTGAAGTCATTTATTATAAAAACAACTGTGTTTACTGTTTTTAAATCATAATCACAACAGAAACTAGCCAAATGATCCTGATCAAAAGTTTACATACTCCAGTTCCTATACTGTGTATTGCCCCCTTTAACATTAATGACAGATTGAAGTCTTTTGTGGTATTTGTAGATGAGGCTCTTTATCTTCTCAGATGGTAAAGTTGCCCATTCTTCTTGGCAAAAAGCCTCCAGTTCCTGTAAATTCTTGGGTTGTCTTGCATGAACCGCACGTTTGAGATCTCCCCAGAGTGGCTCAATGATATTCAGGTCAGGAGACTGAGATGGCCACTCCAGAACCTTCACTTTATTCTGCTGTAGCCAATGACAGGTCGACTTGGCCTTGTGTTTTGGATCATTGTCATGTTGGAATGTCCAAATAAGTCCCATGTGCAGCTTCCTGGCCGATGAATGCAAATGTTCCTCCAGTATTTTTTGATAACATACTGCATTCATCTTTCCATCAATTTTGACCAAATTTCCTGTGCCTTTGTAGCTCACACATCCCCAAAACATCAGTGATCCATCTCCGTGTTTCACAGTAAGAATGGTGTACCTTTCATCATGGCCAAAAAGCTAAATTTTGGTCTCATCATTCCAAATGACTTTGTGCAAGAAGGTTCGAGGCTTGTCTCTGTGCTGTTTGGCGTATTATAAGCAGGATACTTTGTGGCATTTGTGTAGTAATGGCTTTCTTCTGGTGACTCGACCATGTAGCCCATCTTTCTTCAAGTGCCTCCTTATTGTGCATCTTGAAACAGCCACACCTCATGTTTTCAGAGTCCTGTATTTCACCTGAAGTTATTTGTGGGTTTTTCTTTGCATCCCAAACAATTTTCCTGGCAGTTGTGGCTAAAATTTTAGTTGGTCTACCTGACCGTGGTTTGGTTTTAACAGAACCCCTAATTTTCCACTTCTTGATCAGAGTTTGAACACTACTGATTGGCATTCTCAATTCCTTGAATATCTTTTTATATCCCTTTCCTGTTTTATACAGTTCAACTAACTTTTCCCACAGATCCTTTGACAATTCTTTTTCTTTCCCCATGACTCCGAATCCAGAAATGTCAGTGCAGCACTGGATGAAAGATGCAAGGGTCTGATTCAAGAAACTCATTGACCTTTTATGCACACACACTAATTACAAGCAAATAGATCACAGGTGAGGATGGTTACCTTTAATAGCCAAACCCCTTTGACTCCTTTCACACTGAGGCGTTTTTCAGGCGCTTTTGGGCTAAAAATGGCACCTGTAAAGCACCTGAAAAATGGCTCCTCTGCAGTCTCCATGTGAAAGCCTGAGTGCTTTCACACTGAGGCGATGTGCTGGCAGGACGTTAAAAAAAATTCCTATAAGCAGCATCTTTGGAGTGCTGAAGTGGCAGTGTATTCATCACTCCTAAACCACCCCTGCCCATTAAAAATGAATGAGCAGTGCCCCTGAACTACTGGAAAAGCGCCGCTGCAGTGGTGGTTAGAGGGCTGTTTTAACCCTTTTTCGACCTCTAGCGGGGGTAAAAAGCACCCCGCTAGCGGCCGAAAACCTCCGCGAATATGACGGTAAAGCGCCGCTATAAAAAGCGGCACTTTCCCGCTGACGCCTCGGTGTGAAAGGGGCCTTAGTTTCAGCTTGTGTGCATGTTATCAGGCCAACATCACCAGGGTATGTAAACTTTCGATCAGGGTCATTTGGGTAGTTTCTGTTGCCATTATGATTTAAAAAAAGTAAACACAGTTGTTTGATAATAAATGGCTTCAGCCAAACACTAACTATGAGTGAAAGAAACATTTTTGTGTTATCATTCATATTTTCTGAAAAATGGCCAAGAAATCATAAATTCTGCCAGGGTATGTAAACTTATGAGCACAACTGTATGTGTGTGTATATATATAAAAAAATTTCAACAAAGTTCCCAGATGCTCAACAGTAATTCCACAAACTGTTGCCTGATTGTGGTTTTCTCAATCTCAGTGAAATCCCTACTTTCTGAGATTGGTAGTGGCAACCAAGCGAGTCATCTTCCTCCAGATGGTGAGCGGGGCTAGCAGAACTGTGATTGGCTTTGGCAGTGGCCAATCACAGTCCTTCTCCTCCTGAAAACAGGGACCGCCCCCTAGCAGAACTGCACCCAATCTCTTCCCCATCACAAGAGCTGACGATCGCAGCTACAGCAAAGTTAGATAACCAATGTTTCCCATTGTTTACAATGTGTGGGGGCACAGTGCCTTCCCCCTAGTGCAGGTGCAGCATGGGGAATTGCAAGATTGGAATGCATTAGCGTCTCACTGACACTTCCCTGCACTGCTGTTAGGGAGGGAGTCGGATACCGGCAAAAGAGGCTTTGTATGCCGCTTGCTTGCGGCACTAGTGCCAGGGGTTGCCTACCCCTGATCAAGTTCCTTGGAAAACCTGAAAAATTGGTGATTGTGATTTTGTATCATACTGTATACTATGTATCAGTTATGTCTTAATTTTTTTTTACAATAAACACAAAGTGAAAGAGGTAGAACATTTTGTTTTTGTTTTTTTTAATTTGTACCTTTGGTATCGCTTTAAAATAGCCAGCAATAACAGGTTCTATTCTTACATGTTTTGTGCTAGGAACAGCACTTTCCGGATCAATTTATTACATTGTATCTGCTAACTGAACAATGCTTCTGTTAGGGCCATGTCTTCTCACATCTTAAAACAGCATGATTTTGGTTTCCTCACTTCTGACTGCCCAGTTAAGACTTTATATTCAGATTATACAGTCTTTGTAGAATTGTATCCTGATTTAGCATGATTTTGATACCATGATTTTATTGTATGTGGAGTGAGGACCTCTGAAGAGAGAGGCATAACATAACATGTGCAACAGTACTGATTGGGTAACATAGCTTACATAAACAAAAAGCAAATATGGCTGCTAAAACGATAAAAATAAATAAAACTTGATACTTAAATAAGCAAAATTTTAATAAGATTACACAGGGCCGCTGTTAGAAATCATGGGGCCCCGTACAGTCTTCCTGATAGGGCCCCCTACAGCCCACCCACCTCTCTTGGGGTGCAGAGAAACAGCAGCACTGTCTTTATCCATGTATGCCCCCCCAAAAAAGTCCCACCTCCTGTACCCCTCTGTTGACCTGATAGGGCCCAAGGAAATGTAACTTAAAGTGGTATTAAGCCCAGTGGCGGCTGGTGGTAATTAGTTTTGGAGGGGCTGCAGACAGTGCACCCACAGCCACACCCCCCAGTCCGGTCGGTCGGGTCCGGAGCAGAGCACTTACCCCATCTATGGCAGACATCATGGGCGGTGGGCGTCATGGGCAGCTTCCCCTTTCCCTGCTCTCCTCCGTGGGCCTCACAGGCAGCGGGCATCATGGGCGGCTTCCCCTTCCCCTGCTCGGCGGCTTCCGTCTCCTCCCTCCTCCTCGCGGCGAATCAGAATACTTCTCCTTTAGGCCAATTAGGAAACAAGTGTCAGACCTGCTTCCTGATTAGCGGGGAGGAGATTCAGTGTTAAAATAGCGAATATTCATTTGCTATTGTCACACAACTGGGTGGAGCACGGTTCGCAGTGCTCTGCGCCGAGCCCACCCTATTTTGAGGCCTATTAGAGCCTCTGGCCCACCCCCATTGGAATTCATGCATCCGGAATCCTGCATGGGGGCCAGATGCATGGATAGGGGGGCTCTGTCTCCTAATGCTGTGTCCTCCTGTGTGTGATTTATTTAAAAAATGCTGATTATACCTCATTTCAGAGCGCTGATCGACGCTTACATGACCGACCGGCTCTCGCCTCTCCCCGTCTGACAGCTAGAGCAGGCAGGGCCGAGAATCCTTCGCTGACGTCAGTCGGGGAGAGGAGAGGAGGAGAGAGGTGGCCGGTCACCTGAGCTCTGAAATTAGGTTTAATCAGCATTTTTTATAAATCACACACAGGAGGACACAGCATTTGAAGACAGAGCGGATAGTATGAAAATGTATATGTTATTTCAGCAGCAGGAGGGGCAGGCACTGTCACGAGCTTATAGGTAGAGAGGGAAGGGGGGAGAGCAGACAGGAGAGCTGCGGCTGATGGAGGCACATAAACTGACCACGGTGTCAGGGCTCAGCAGCCATGATGAGCCGTGGTCAGTTTACAGAGGGGAGGGTAGAAACTGGCAGGATCAGCCAGGTTTTTAGGTGATACAGGGGGCCAAATTACACAGCACAAGTACTGTGCTGTACAACATGCTTTAACCACTTGCCGTCCAGCCGCCGCAGTTGTACTGTGGCAGACTGGCACGGCTGGGCGAAACGACGTTATGTAACGTCGCTTCACCCTGTGGCCACTAGGGGGCGCGTGTGCGCCGCCTGCTCGCCTATGGAGCCGATGTGAGTGCCAGGCAGTCACGATCACTACCAGGCTCCCGTGATCACTCGGGGCACACGGAGAACCTGGATCTGTGTGTGTAAATACAGTTTCCGGTTCTCTGAGGGGAAAAGTGACAGATCGTCTGTTCATACAGAGTATGAACAGCGATCTTTCTCTTTCCCTACACAGTCCCCTCCCCCTTCAGTTAGAACACACACACTAGGGAACACATTAACCCCTTGATTGCCCCCTAGGGGTTAACCCCTTCACTACCAGTGACATTTTTACAGTAATCAATGCATTTTTATAGCACTGATCGCTGTAAAAATGCCAATGGTCCCAAAAATGTGTCAAAATTGTCCGACAGGGTCCACCATAATGTCGCAGTCCTGATAAAAATCGCAGATTGCCGCCATTACTAATAAAATAAAATTAATTTTAAAAATGCCATAAAACTATGCCCTTATTTGTAGATGCTATAACTTTTGTGCAAGCCAATCAATATACGCTTATTGCGATTTTTTTTTTTTTTTTACCAAAAATATGTAGAAGAATACATATCGGCCTAAACTGAGGAAAAAAATATTTTTTTTTTATATATTTTTGGGGGATATTTATTATAGCAAAAAGTAAAAAACATTGCGTCTTTTTTTGTTTATAGCGAAAAAATTAAAACCACAGAGGTGATCAAATACCACCAAAAGAAAGCTCTATTTGTGGGAAAAAAAAGGACATTAATTTTGTTTGGGTGCAACGTCGCACGACCGCGCAATTGTCAGTTAAAGCGACGCAGTGCCGAATCGCAAAAAGTGCTCTGGTCGGGAAGGGGGTAAAATCTTCTGGGGCTGAATCGGTTAAAGGGACAGTTTTTTTTGTTTTTGTTTTTGTTTTTTTTAGTTTAAGCACAGCTATACAAGCAAGAGCAGGGGTGTGGTCTAGTAAAAGCCATTTATTTATTTAGATGGAAATGAACAATAAAATTGCCTTGGCCCCCTTGTTTAACTGGTGAGGCCTGGGCCCAGTACAACAGAACCAGTTTTACTGCCCTATTCAGAAGCCCTGTGATTACTCTGCATATACATTAAGCTGATCTCTTTCATTTCTATATCTAAACAACATTAAAAAGGCTTCAATTACTCAAATTATTTAAACAAACATACCACATCTTTGCATGCAATAGCATTGCCAGTTAAATGCCCAACTAATTCATCAGGGAAAACATTGCAGATGTTAAGGAGCACTTCCTATTGTCAGATTCAATGTCAGACAGTGAAATCAGCATGCAATCGGAGAAAGGTTTACGCTATATGGTAAGTTACATTGATATGATATTGTTTTCAATAAAAGCCACACCTCTGTTTATACACCTCAAGGTAAGCAGAGCTGTAAGGCTAGGACAGTGCTACAATTATATATCTTTGATACTGAGAGATTTAAATTCACATTGGCAGACATCTCATGTGCAGCATACGGAAATCAACGTGCTGCTGATGAGATGACTGCCAATGAGTAGTTGATTCTCAGTAGCAGAGAGATTTAATCACCAGTGTAGCCCTAGCCCAAGGGTAAAGTTTGATTTTAATCTCCTTCTACTGAGAGATTTAATCATTTGTTGGCAGTCATTTAATTTGTAGCACGTCAGTGGTTACATTTCTCAATAGGATGTCATTAAAATTGCCAAGTCATAAGCCTATTGTGTATCTAAACAGAACTACAAAAATTTAATATATTGCAGTTTACCAGTCCTTAGATAAGGTAACTGAATTGGGTCCCCCCCCCCCCTTTGTTTTCACCTGGTAATCCTATGAATAGCCCACTTCCTGTTCTTCAATGGCTAAGTTCACTCCTCCACTGTCTCCATGGAGGGAGCCATAGTTGCCACTCAAGCTGGACTTTAAACATGTCCGCCTTTGTTCATCTTCATCATATGGGAGTTGAATTGTAAGAAAGATACAATTTCCTATGAGGTCACTGCATTTCAGGTAAGATCAATAAGTAATTTATGTACTTGCTGAAAAAATACTTACTCTGAAAAAAAAAATGAATGCAGGCACCAGATCTAAGGATTGGTAAGCAACACTGCAGGCTCCTGTAAAAAAAAAAAAAATGGATATTTTTTTTTCTGCTTTTTTTTTCATAAAGGGGGGCTTAGCCTTTAATCACTCTGAAAACAAAGAATATACCTGGGACTTTAAGAAGAATTATAATAAATGGGTTCAGTTTTATTTAAAACATTTTTTAATTGTTTACATACCTATAAACTGATCTTTAATGTATTTTTTGATTAGTTGTTTTAGATCTTTATTTTTATAAACATTTATTTTTTTTATAAAATATTTATTGGTGATTTAATGGTGCTGTGCTTGCAAAGCATTGAGATTTTTAGTTAGAAAAAAAAGGTGGACTTTTTTTTTAACCAGGCTATGTAACTATGTAACAAGGGACATTATTTACCATTATTTGATGTGTCCCTTGTGCTGCTGTATCCTGGTTTGGGTGACTTCTTCCTCCTTAGATTCCAACCCCCACTACTATTACCTCAATCTCCAGATGTGACGTGGTAAGATTTATAGAACCGAGGTAGCTGTTACAGGCACTCATCAAGAGTACCTGACCGTGCCCACCATTTCCGCCCAGGTCCTTCAATCATAGAAAGCGTACTAGGAAAACAGGTGTATAGGCGCTGCAACCTTCCTACATAAAAGCTCAGTGCTTAGACCTTGAGGCTGCTGACACCTCTAACGTACCAGAATAAGCAAAGGGATAGTCGGCACTCAGGATGTCATCCAAAATGGTATTTCTTTTTTAAATACATGTACAAAGCTGTAAAACATCCTACGCATTTCAGACGTTAGTCCTTAGTCATGGCTGAGGACTAACTTCTGAAACGCGTAGGATGTTTTACAGCTTTGTACATGTATTTAATAAAGAAATACCATTTTGGATGTCATCCTGAGTGCCGACCATCCCTTGCCTTATAGAAAGCGTACTACAGCTTCTGTGAATGTAACAGGATTTATGAATGGAGCACAAGAGGATGATTAAAGGTCTGCCCCCTCGATTCATGACATCTCATGCAGATAAAGGCTCATCCCTTTGATTTGCAGATGAATGAAACAGAATAAATAAAAAATAATTTTTATTTGTATGTCTCTATCTTATGTCTGAACAGAGTTTATAAACACTGTTTCTGAAATTCTGCTTTTTGACAGCAGCATCTGTGATAACTTCTGTATATACACAGCAGCTCCCCTCTATCATTTGAACAGATGGGAATTGCTAGCTATTGCAGCAGTTGGATGCAGTAGTGGAGCAGAAGCATTGGACAAACTACACATGCCTTGTGTACTTCAATGAAGTTTTTTCGGGTGTGTGTTTAGCATGCCCGGGGTATACAACTGGTTAGAGCCCAATTGAAGCCAAACGTTATTTTTGATATAAATAGAGTGGGGAAGAGTTTGAACCTTTTGACAGGTATTTTATACTCCTGGCTTAACTGGGAAGATTATCACTTTATATCCCTGTGACACCAGGACAGTAAGAGGACAAATAGCACTAAAAACACCACATTTGAACACTTTAAAAAAAGGTGTCTTTTATTTAATTCTTCGTACACAGTGGAGAGATTTTACATCACTTCCTGCCTCTCTGACATCAATGTTACCAGGACAGGAAACTTCCTCAGTGGGGACACAGATAGCAATAAAATCTGATAGAGCTTTGCCAATGAGCTTTATTGAAACTACTTGTTTCTTCTTCAGCTTGTTTGTGTCAGTAATTCAGCAAGTATACTGACCGCACTGCCTGACACACAAACGCACATGCTGGAATGTGACCACTTGTATCAGTCCTGCTGATTTATTGTAATAACTGGAGAAAGGTTATAACTACTGTAATAGCTGTAGAAAGGTCTGATGATCATCGTTCTGGTGCCTCTGATGGTTTTTTTTTTTTCCACTCCACCATCTGTAGATGAGTCAAAGCACAGTATTAATTCCCTTCCCTCTCTGCAGCACCATCAGGTGTTGTTATACAGGCATGTCTAGACTATTGCAAATATCACATTACTAAAATAGGCAGGAACACGGGGTGCACTTTGCTGCATAAATACACAGGAGTACATGCAAAATTCAATTGGCTTGTATATACATAACATATACTGTACTGTACAGCATAGGCTATGAAAATCTTCAACAACAACAAAAAAAAGTGTATTCATTTAAAGCTCATTGTCAAAATCCTAGAGTGTCCCCGCAAGGGTTAAGTCAGTTCAGCATACAATGCAATGCTTCAAAAGTTCAAGCCTCAAAAAAATCACCCACAACGATTTCCCTCCGTACCAGGAATAAAGAATAATTCTCAGCAGGCCCTTTTGGAAAGGATCTCTTGTATGGGGCCTTTCTATGGTTCCAATGAAAATCATGAAACCTCCAGGAAGTGCCTTTTTCAAATATCACTTATGTCTAGGGTTGCATGAATATTGGTATCAGTGCCGATACTAATCATTTGCACAAGTAAAACCGATACCTGCTGGCTTGATTCTTTCAGCTGTCAACGGGATTCTCCCGCTGACAACAGAAATATACACAAAAGAATGCAGTAATTATCGGTTGTTGAGAAATGGGGCTGCCGCGTCCTTAACAACTGATGACTCATTCATCTGTCAGCGGGGTTCCCCGCTGACAGATGAATGTAAACAAAACCACTGACAGCTGCCGTTAGCTATCAGTGGAACAGGAGCTTTCAAAACCTCACATTGATGTTAAGATGCACTTCACTGCCAGGCCAATAGGGTGGATGGCTCGGCCCCTGGATCTCCTGAGGGGTCTTGACAAGGGACCATGCAGCCAAAAAAAAAAATGCCATTAGACACAGGATAACTATAATACAAACTGGGAGGATGCCAATTACATGACCATGTGACCTGAAGAAGGTCTTAAACCCCCGAAATATGTAGTCCTGGACCAAGTTGGATATCCTCTCAGTTTGGATTATAATTATCCTGTGTCTAGCGGCTTTTTTTCTGGTTCTCCAACTTTCCGGTGCCCTCACTGTGTGTATCTGTTGCAGGCCACTTCTACAGCATCTGATGTCCCTTCTGAGTCTGTGCGGGTCTCCTCTGGGCAGTGTTGCCAACCTACCAGATTGAAATTTATTGACACGACACCCAAAATTTACAGGCACAGTTTTTACTGGCATTTCCAATAGTTACAAAATTACAGTTTTAAGTGCAAATTTCAGTATTTAGGCTACAAATAAGTACAATATGCAATGTGATTTAAGGTAGATATTAAAGAAAAAAGCATATTTCTTATTTTATTTTCAATATAGTAAGTGGCTCAGGGGCTGGACTCCGGAGGGCAGGAAATTAGAATGGACAGGCACACACACATAAAATTGAGCAGTGTGCAGCAGCACAGATCACCAACCAGTGTTGCCAACCGTCAGTATTTTTACTGGCAGTCAGTAAAAATCAGGCAATTTTCTCCTGCCAGTAAATGCCAGTAAAAGTAAAAGGTTGCCAGTAAAAAATATGGCTGTGATGCTAGGCTTGGTCTGGAGCCGGCTGAGACCATCTGAGTGCCTACTACAGTGTGATCGGGCGGCTCTGGCGGAGGCCGTGCCTGAGCGTGTCCTGTGATGTCATGGTGCAATGGAGCCAAGCAGAGCGGCCAAAGCCTCGTGTGCGGGTCTGCGGTATGGGAGCAAGGCAGGGTGGGACCAGGACCATCAGTGCTGTTTAGACTGGAGTGGACTGGAGGGACCACTTGGCTTGGAGAGAGACTGTCACTGTGACTCAAGAGCGGACATGTTGTGTCAGTGAGATGTCATCATCATCTGTGCTGCTGCACACTGCTGCCAGTGTCACTGAGAGTCAATTTTATGTGTGTGCACCATCCATTCTAATTTTTTACCCTCCTGAGTCCTGTCCCTGAGTTACTTACTTACTATATCGAAAATAAAATTAGAAATATGTTTTTTGCCTTATTATTTACCTTAAATCATATTGCTAGTTGCATATTGTATTTGTTTGTAGCCTAAATACTCAAATTTGCACTTAAAACTGTCATTTTGTAACTTTTGGAAATGCCAGTAAAAACTTGGCTGTGCCAGTAAATTTTGGGTGTTGTGTCAGTAAATTTCAATCTGGTAGGTTGGCAACACTGTCACCAACACGGCCCCTCTTGAGTCACAGTGACAGTTTATCTCCACGCCAGGTGGTCTCTTCAGTCCACTCCAGTCCAAACAGCACTGACAGTCCCACTCCCAGCTTGCTTTGCTCCCGTCCCGCAGACCTGCACATGAGGCTCTGGCCACTCTGCTTGGCTCCCTTGCACCATGACATCACACAACACGCTCAGGCACCGTCTCTGCCAGGCCCACCCCCCGCTGGTACCACCTGAACACACTGTAGCAGGCACTTGGATGGTCTCGGCCGGTTCCGGACCTGTTCTGCGTATGCGCAGTTCCGAACCAAGCGTCACAGACATATTTTCTTTACTGGCAACCTTTTCCTCTTACTGGCATTTACTGGCAGGAGAAAAGTGCCCGTTTTTTACTGGCTGCCAGTAAAAATACTGACGGTTAGCAACACTGCCTCTGGGCCGTGAGCGTGTCTCCTTTGGGTCTCCTCGGCTGTCCCCAGCTATGTCCCTTGTCAAGACCTCTGAGGAGATCCAGGGGCTGAGCCATCCATCCATTCGACCTGGCAGTGAAGTGTACCTCAGCAACCATGCGAGTAATTGAACACTCCTGTACATCTCCACCTTTATTTGCTCCAAGCACCTATTGTTACCATGCACACAATTATCTGACTGTGATGATGATTTTGTTTAAAAGTAAATTGTATATCTGCTTTGGTTTTATCCTTGTTTCTACTACAGTACTTTGAAACAGCGCTTCCTTTTTTGTGTTTTAGTCCCTTCTCATTGGTCTTATAAGCTGGGGAACAGAGGCTACTGCAGTAGGAGGGGGACATGGGATGGAGGCGATGGGACTGGAGGAAGAGGAGGATGTAGGATGACAACACGGTCCTCCTAGATTTGAGGCCAGCAGTGCTGAGTGTTGGGAGTGTTGTGTTTCTTCATCACTTGGTCTCATCCAGGTGGCAATATTACACAGCACACTGATAGATGATGGAGAACCCCTTCCTGTTCCTCCTCCTTCTCCTCATCTTGATTTCCCTAAATGACAAAAATAGGTATCATAATTGGTATCGGCAAGTACTTAAAAAAAGTATCGGTACTCATACTTATTGCTAAAAAAGTGGTATCCCTAAATCCCTAAAACAGTCCATAAAACAGTGTTTGTTAGGTGATCCTCCATACAGTATGTCTTAGTAAGGGGCTGCAGTTATGCCACTAGTAAAACTGGAGGATTTATCAACATTTTTAAAACATCTGCATGAAACTGGAGATACCTATTGGCATTGTCCTTATTTTATTCATTATATGATTCTGTTGTTCCAGAATCATTTATATTGAAAGACTTAAACTGTGCTTAAAGCATACCTAGAGTCAAGCAACCCTACATTTCAGTCAGTGCAAAACAAGTTGTGTATGATATGGCGCTGAAAGTAAATATTCCGCAGCAGCTATTTTGCAACATTGTGCGTCTGCTGACAGCCACCATATTATTGGAGGCACAAGCTAACACTGGGCACCTCTTCTTATTCCTACACCTGTCCTTGATGACACCATTTATTTAGTCCAGTATTTATGTTGCATTCATATGTGTCATGAAAATGGAAATTATAAAGTTCTGACTTTGTGTGTTCACATATTTTGTGTGTGAACTGCTTCACAAGTGGTACTTGTAAAGCACCCTCTAGTGTGTGCTAGAAGTAGTGTGTAAAATAGGCAAACCATACTTTGACTCATACTGTACATTTGTTATTCTGTAATTGGGTCAGGGTTATTAGAGGCCAGGCTGGGTGACTCATACCTGCAGCTCTCTGGTGCCTCCCCCTAGTGTCTGGAAGGTTGGAGAACCTTCTACAATTAGAGGGTGGTGGTTAGGAGAATATTTATGGGGCCTTGTCCAATCCCCAGTGTGGGCTGAAAGGGGGGCAGAGATAACCCCATAAATAGACATGAGCCAGGCCAGCAAGGGCAGTCGGTGGAAGATGGAGATACAGTGTTTGGGAGGCTGTAGGTGGCTCTGAGAGGTACCCCCTAGTCTGGGGGGGGGGGTGTCCTGCCTTTATCCAGGGCTCAGGTGCTGAAAGGATCCTGTCACAGAAACAAAGGGAGGAGGCTTTCCTGGAGGCACAAAGAGAGGACAGAATGAGTAGTTCAACACTGTTGGGGACTAACAAAGGGGGGAGACTGTAGGGTTGCCACCTTTTCTTCGAGCCAAACCCGAACACTTCAGCGGGGCTTGGCATTTTTTTTGTAGAATACACTATGAGATTGTAAAATACCTGGGACAACTCTGTGTGCCCTAGGGGAGTATTAATGCGGCACAAGCAGCGGTGAACAGTGGGTGTAGCCAATTGCATATAGTGCAGGTGTGTGTAATGTGCAATATAGTGTATATAGTGCAGGCGTGTGTAATGTACAATATAGTGTAGGCGTGTGTAATGTACAATATAGTGTATATAGTGCAGGTGTGTGTATATGTAGTTTGTAATGTTTGGTGAGGAGCCTCCCTGTGTGATTTTGGTGGGTGGGGGGAGGTCTCCTGGTGTAGTATGGGGGGGACAGGGGAGTCCTCCTGTAAGGCATTGGCTGAGGATAGTTAAGCTGTGCATGATACATGAGCCTAAGTATGTATTGTATGGGGAGGGGGAGTGAGGACTATATGTATGCATATTGTATGGGGGGGTGAGAACTGTATGGATGTTGTATGGGGGGGGGGTGAGGACTCTATGGATGTTGTACAGGGAGTGAGGACTGTATGAACAGATGGTGTATGAGGGCGGGGTGAGAACCCTTTGTTGAATTCCTGACATACACAATACCCCACAAACATACTGTACAAGTCTCCCAGTGTGATCTCCACACAGTTCTCAAGAGAGCAGCAGGTAACATGGAGGCTCCATCTGCAAAATCACCTCCGTGTCCTTTCTGCAGCCAGCCAGAGCCCAAGACCTCTGTGTCCCCCGTCTGCAGCCAGCCAGAGCACCCAGCAACATGGAGGCTCCGCCTCCACCTCCGTGTCCCGTCTGCATTTAGCACACTGAGCGGATGGAGGCACTGAGTGGTTGGGTAAATGGGGAGAAAGCCTTGGCATGGCAGGAGCAGAAATCACTGCGGACATGGCGACGCAGCTACAGTGAGCCGCAGGCTGGGTTAGGTGAGGTATTGTCCGGGTTACAGGTGGGCAGAGACCCGGACACACGTCTCAAAAACCAGACCGTCCGGGTGAAAACCGGACAGGTGGTAACCCTAGGTACGGGAGAGGAGTGTGGAGGGTATGACAGTGGACAGTATGTACAGGAGAGGAGTGTGGGGGGTATGACAGTGGGTAGTATGTACAGGAGAGGAGTGTGGGGGGGTATGACAGTGGGTAGTATGTACAGGAGAGAGTGTGGGGTGGTGGTTGGAGAACTGTATATATGGATGGTATATGGGGGGGGAGAACTGTGTACATGGATGGTATATGGGGGGGGTTGGAGAACTGTATATATGGATGGTATGGGGGGGTGGAAAACTGTATATGTGGATGGTATATGGAAGGGGGAGAACTGTATAGGGGAAGAGGGAAGGAATGTATATATTGATGGTGTATGGGGGGGGGGCTGTATATATGGATGGTGTATGGGGGGGCTGTATATATGGATGGTACATGGATGGTGTATGGGGGGGGGTGGAGAACTGTATAGAGAGAACTGTATAGTGAGAAGAACCCTTTGAAATCCTGACATACTAAGATCACAAAAACTTACTTTACAAGCTAGTCTGACCTGGCGATCTCCGCAGTCCGCACACTTTTCAAAAGAGCAGCAGGGAACGCAGGGGCTCTGCCTTCAACCTCACCTCCGTGTCCCTTCTTCAGCCAGCCAGAGGGGAGCACCAGGCAACATGGAGGCTCCGCCTCTGCCTCTGTGTCCTGTCTGCAGTACACTGAGCGGACGGAGGCGTGGCGCTCGCCGCTGACACTGGCAGCGCAGGGGGTAGATAGAAGGCAGCAGCAGCAGGAGCAGATATCATTGCGCACCCAAACCCAGGACACGGCCGTGGTGGCACAGCTTAAGCACAGGGAGCCACAGGTGGGTCTGAATAATGTGCCTGGGTCTCAGGCGGGCAGAAACCCAAAACCCATACTGTCCAGGTGAATCCCGGACAGGTGGCAACCCTAGGAGACTGCCACATGTAGCCAGTCTCCCTTGAAGACAGCGGTGGGCTTAAGTCTTCTATCTTTCCCTAAGAGATCTCCAGAGAGTCAGTTGGGTGGGCTGGTGTAAAAAATCAGGCGGGCGGGGCTGGTGAAAGAGGCAGCTGCAGCCAGGTAGACTGGTATTGCCTAAAGAAGTGGAACTGGAACAAGTGGCCACAAGGGAGGCATAAGGAAAGGTTACACACTGTTTCACTCCATATGTTCTGCTTTTAAGGGACAGTGAGTTCCTGCCTGTAAAGGGCTGTTACTGAACTGACAAGGAGTCTGTCAGTTCCCTCAGGAGTGAATCAGCAGAAGCTGTGCAAAGTAGAACAAGTGTGTGCAGGTGGAAAGCAGAAGTTAAAGTTATAGGAAGTTCTCCCTGAAGTTCTTGTTACAGTCAAGTGGGCATCCCATAACCTCCTATCCCCATCCAAGTTGTTAAACCTTCTAATAAAACAACAAAACAAAGCTACGGACTGTTTTCTGACTTTGTGTATGAAGATTCAGTGTGTCTGGCTGTGCAGGGGTGGGGGATCCCTGTTTATCTGCAACTCCTATTCGGGGTGTGCTACATTTACAACTTAGACAATCCAGTTAAGGCTACAGATGCATCCCAGGACATTCGAATTGTGATGTTACAATGCTGTTTAACCACTTCAGCCCCTGAAGATTTGGCTGCTGAATGACCAGGCCAATTTTTGCAATTCGGCACTGCGTCGCTTTAACTGACAATTGTACAGTCGTGCAACGCTGCACCCAAACAAAATTTATGTCCTTTTTTCCGACAAATTGAGCTTTCTTTTGGTGGTATTTGATCATCTATGCGGTTTATATTTTTTGCGCTATAAACAAAAAAAGTGCAACAATTTTGAAAAAAAAATACAATTTTGTACTTTTTGCTATAATAAATATCCCCATTTTTTTTTTAAAAAAAGCTAATTTTTTTCTCAGTTTAGGCCGATACGTATTCTTCTACATATTTTTGGTAAAAAAATCGCAATAAGTGTATATTGATTGGTTTGCGCAAAAGTTATAGTGTCTACAAAATAGGGGATAGATTTATAGCATTTTAATTATTTATTTATTTTTTTTACAAGTAATGGTGGCAATCTGCGATTTTTATCGGGACTGCAACATTATGGCTGACACATCGGACACTTTTGACACATTTTTGGGACCACTGGCATTTATACAGCTATCAGTGCTATAAAAATGCACTGGTTACTGTAAAAATGTCACTGTCAGGGAAGGGGTTAACACTAGGGGGCAATCAAGGGGTTAACTGTGTTCCCTCTCTGTGTTCTAACTGAAGGGCGGATGGGACTGTCTAGGGGAGATGTCAGATCGCTGTTCATACTTTGTATGAACAACGATCTGTCTCTTCTCCCCTCAGAGAACCGAGATCTGTGTTTTTACACTCACAGATCCCAGTTGTCGGTGTGTCACGAGCGATCGCGGGTGCTCGGCGGTCATCGCGACTGCCGGGCACTCGCATCGGCTTCGCATCGGCTGCGGGGGGCGAACAGGGTGTGCACGCCCCTAGTGGCCACAGGGCAAAGCGACGTTACATAACGTCGTTTCACCCAGCCATGACATTTTGCCGCAGTAAAACTGCGCCGGCTGGTCGGCAAGTGGTTAAAGCCGGCCATAGATGGAATGATTTTCTTTCCTGCAACCATCAATTCAACACAGTAAGTGTTGATGGGGTGGAATCCCAATTCCTTCCCACACAGCCATTGTGTTCTCCCAGCAGGGGGGGCAGGGGGAGCCATCCCTGCCAGAAGAACACAGTAATTACTGCTATGAGAGCCGCTAGCAATAATCACATGTAAAATCTGACAGGCTGGTTGTATAGATTGATCAATTTGGGTACATTAAGCCTGCCCATACATGGTTTGAATCTCGTCCAGTCCCTGCTGTTAGCTTCATGCATCACGACTGAGACGTACAAAGAATCCGTTGCCACATCAGAGGGAAAAATAAATGGGTTATATGTATAATGATGTAAAACTGCTGATAGTCTGTTGTGAAGCTAGAAGAACAGAGTGTCCAGGCACTGACATATGCAGAAGTGCTCTACTGCTTCTAAAGGGACATATTTTTATTAATTGGTTTACCTCATTATATTTTGCTAATGAGTCCATGCTAGATTTTAAAAAGAACAAAATATTACAGTGCACACATGCAAAAAATGACATTTAACTCCTGCAAGGCTATTTAAAACACCGGAACATTTTCAAAAAATATGGGGATTTGGTCACACCATATCGCTATATGGTGCTTAAGCCCACTTACTGCGACAAGGTACCCCATTATTAGTGGGTCCTACGCTATCCATAGAATGGAAGATCCTGCTTCTCTGAACCATGGGAGAACTAAAGGACTCCTCCTATAACACAGGTGGACACTAATAAGAGGCACTGATGAGGGAGTGGTGCTAGATTTTAAGTATCGGGACGTTTAGGTGCTTTAAAAGAATAAAAGAATAAAAACCGGTAAATCAATACTCTTTAAAATTACATTAAAAAATCATACATTATTGGAGCAACTTTAAGGCAACATGGCAGAGCATACCTGCTGTTGTTTTTAAAGTTGCTCCAATAAAGCTCGCATTTGACAGTATTTTTTCAGAGTGCAGATCTACCTGTTTGCGTTCTATGATGGCTTAGGACTGCGTTCTGAGCACCTACAGGCAGTGAATTCCATTCAACTTGGGTGCGTGGTTTTCTGCCTAAAGTGTTACTAAACCTAAAAATGTTTTTTTACCTAAATGCATTGTTTGCATTAAGGTAAAAAAAACTTTTTTAGTGTCCCTGTGCCCCCCTTCCCTGTGTGAATGGGAAGAGAGGGAAGAAGAGATCAGCACTGTGCACGGCTGTATCTATTCTCCCCTCTTTTCCTCTTCACACAGCATTCGAGCAGCAGCAGGAGCCATTGGCTTATGCTGCTGTCAGTCAGATGCAGTGAGGAGGAATTAGGGCTTAAGTCCCGCTGTGTAAAGCCGAGTACACACGATCGGACTTTCCGATGGGAATGTTCGATGACAGGCTGTTGATGGTAAATCCGACCGTGTGTATGCTCCATCGGACAATTGTTGTCGGATTTTCCGCGGAAAAATGTTGGCTAGCAGGTTTTCAAATTTTCCGCGGACAAATGTGTGTAGTTGGATTTTCCGAGCGTGTGTACACAAGTCCGTCAAGCAAAAGTCCAAAGTACAAACACACATGCTTGGAAGCAAGGACGAGGCAGAAGCGGTCGGTCTTGTAAACTAGCGTTCGTAATGGAGAATTAACATTCGTGACGTGGCAAATTATGAAATCTCCAAATGCAGCGCACAATTCTCTTCTTTAATGGAATAATAATGAAGCTGCTTTGCTGGTGATACTGATGGAGGTTTTGCAAACAAATTTTCAAAGGCTTTTTTTTTCTAGTGATATCAAGAATAAAATTATTATGTTTTTGTTTTTTTTATTTGTGCAAGTTACCACAACACCATTATCCTGTAGTTTTTAAGATCATAGATACAACTATGTTGGTGTCCCTTGTCAATTTTACATTTTTGTAAATTTTTACAAAATTTTTGTATTTTTTTAAATGTAACTGCCTACTCCCAAACTGTCATTTGAAGTAAAGCACATAGCCGATTATTAATCTGCACAATTTTTTTATTGTGCATTAAAAAAAGAAAACAAATAAAATTAGACATGATATCTGCCAATAGAACTTAACCAAAAAGTGCATTCTATGCATCCAAAAATATAGAAAATATACCAATTCAAATCATTATTCAATCAAAAAAATAATGTCAAAGCAATAACTCCAAGGCCAATAATAAACAACACGTTATCTCCTCCGATTCCACAACATGTCTGGTTGATGAACGGCCATTCAGAAACAAACTGAAAAGTGCGAAATGAAAAGCGCGAAATGAAAAGCGCGAATCAACACTCACCAAACTTCTACTAACACGAAATTAGCAGAAGGAGCCCAAAGGGTGGCGCTAATGAGCTGAAAAACAACGTAGTACGTCACTACGTTCGTAATTGTTGTCCAACAATTGTGTGGCTGTGTGTATGCAAGACAAGTTTGGGCCAACACCCTTCGGACAAAAGTCCACGGTTTTGTTGGCCAACAATCTGATCGTGTGTACGAGGCTTTAGGGTTTTACCTCATGTTATATGGTTTTGGTAAACCTGAAGACAAAAATCTGCAGAAAATCTTATAGTGTGTATGGGGTTTTAGTCTATGGAGCGCGGCTCCATAGATGCACAGGTCGGGAGCACGAGGACTACGCTCTCCTCATAGCCACTGGCTGGCTATGGTAGTCCCTCAAAAGAAGAGAAGGAGCCAAGATCGCTGCCGGCGACCCCAGAGGAGGAGGATCAGGACCACTGCAATATCACTGCACAGAGCAGGTAAGTATAACATGTTTTTTATTTTAATTAAAAAAATGTTTTCACTTTAGTAACACTTTAAGAGAACTAGTCTCTTCTCCAGTAACATAGTTCCCAACATTTAAACTTCAGAATGAGGGACACTTGAGGAAGAATGTAGGAGACGGGAGTATGTAATGTATAGAATGCAGGGGACAGGAGTTTGTAATGCACAGAATGCAGGGGACATGAATATGTAATGCACAGAATGCAGGGGACAGGAGTATGTAATGCACAGAATGCAGGGGTTGGAAGTATGTAATGCACAGAATGCATGAGACAGGAGTGCTATCCAAAGAATGCAGGGGACAGGAGTATTATAAACAGAATGCAGGGGTCAGGAGTATGTAATGCACAGAATGCAGAGGGCAGGATTACTATCCACAGAATGCAGGGCACAGTTATGCTTTGCACAGAATGCAGGGGTCAGGAGTATGTAATGCACAGAATGTAGGGGGTCAGAAGTATGTAATGCACAGAATGCAGGGGTCAGGAGTATTTAATGCATAGAATGTAGGGAACAGGAGTGTGATGCACAGAATGCAGGGGTCAGGAGTATGTAATGCTTTGAATGCAGGGGACAGGAGTGTTATGAACAGAATTCAGGTGACAGGAGTGTTATGGACAGAATGCAAGGGTTAGGAGTATGTAATGCACAGAATGCAGGGGTCAGGAATATATAATGCACAGAATGCAGGGAAAAGGAGTGTGATGCACACAATGCAGGGGTCAGAAGTGTATCATGCACAGAATGCAGGAAACAGGAGTGTTATGCACCGAATGCAGGGGACAGGAGTGTTATCCACAGAATGCAGGGGTCAGGAGTGCACAGAATGCAGGGGTCAAAAATATGTAATGCACAGAATGCAGGGATCAGGAGTGTGTAATGCACAGAATTCAGGGGTCAGGAGTGTGATGCACAGAATGCAGGGGTCAGGAGTGTGTAATCCACAAAATGCAGGGAATAGGAGTGTTATGCACAGAATACAGGGGTCAGGAGTATGTAATGCACAGAATGCAGGGGTCAGGAGTATGTAATGCACAGAATGCAGGGGGTCAGGAGTATTTAAAGCACAGAATGCAGGGAAAAGGAGTGTGTAATGCATAGGTGTGCGCAGCCTACTGCATTAGGGTGTGCACCCCAAAGCTCAAACACACATGCGTGTGTCCATATATGTATATAAACTGATGGTGTCAGTAGAGCAGTGGACGATATCAGTAGGGCAGTGGATGGTGTCAGTATTTTTATTTTTTATTATTTTATTTTTTACAATTTTATTTTTTTAATTTATTAAAATGTATTTATTAGTTATTTTAATTTAAATTATTAAGTATTTAATTAATTTTTTTTACTATTTTTTTGGAGGGCTTTGGTGAAATATCAGGGATTAAAACAGGGGGAGTGTGCACCACACAGGGTGATTAGGGTGTGCCCAGGCACACCTGGCACACCCTGTGCGCATGCCTATGGTTTAATGCATAGTAAGAGTCAGGAGTACAAAACAAAAAGAGTGCAGGAGTGGGGGGCATGTAATGCACAGTGTAGGGGTAAGGAGACGTCAAAATTCACCCCCCTCCTAGAAGCAATACTTTCTCCTATCCTATCAGCAAAAAAAATCACACTCCCTTCCCCTGCAAAAAAAAAATAAAAAGTCCAAAACTAATTTGCATGCTCACCCCCCCACTACAAATACTTTCTACTCCTACCAGAACAAATCCTCCCATGCAAATCCTCCTTCCTAACACAAAGTCCTCCCTTGCAGCACAAATCCTTCTCCCTCCAGTACCCCTCTCAGAATAAATCCTCTTCCACCCCCCAAATCCTCTGTTGCAAACCCCAATTGTAGTACAAATCCTCTCCTACCCAATTCCCCCCAGCAGTAAACCTTGTGGAACTTCACTCAAATGGGGTGCACCCCCCCTCCACTGCAACATTTGCCAGTTTTTTTTTGGGGGGGGGGGCTGCCTTGTTTTTGACAGGAACCCACTCCCACTTCTGGCTTAGATCGCCGCAGCGTCCTTATATTCAAAGTCAGCAGCTAGAATATTTGTAGCTGTTGACTTTTCATTTTGGGGGGGGGGCCTGGAGCTCCTCTTTAACTTAACACCCTAAACGTAAGTCGCAAACGCTGCTGTGCATTTTTAAAAAACTTTTGGCGCCGTCTGGCACAATTTTAGCTCATTCAAATGAATAGGCTGAAATTGCACTGCACCTGGGTTGCATGTGAATCGCACAGGAACGCACAATCCTGTGAGATTCATGGTGTGAACCAGCCCTGGAGCCCAGTGCCTGAACAAGTACTGGGACTTAGCTCCACTAACTTGCCTGGCAATTGCCCCTACTCTTGCTTGAGGGGTGCCTGGTGTTCTAGGTGCCATGATGCCAGCAGGGGAAGGGGAGGGATATGTGCTGGGGGGGGGGAAGGGGGGACGGATTTCATATCCAATCCCCCTTTTAGCACAAGTCCCCCCCTGCCCTCCTTTAGTGCCCCCTTGAACATATCCTCTCCCCCTCCCCAAACCATTCCAATGATACATCTTGTTGCAGCCAGCCCCCCTCCGCATCCCCCTGCGTCCCACTCCCCTGCAAATACAAGCAAATTAACAAACCTCTGATCAGCGCAGACAGAGCTTTTTTCCTTCCACCGCCTCTTATCTGTATTCAGGAAAACTTTAGATTCGGGGAGGAGGAGGCGGGTTTAGCAGCTCTGCACAGTGAGAGCAGGGAGAGATGCCGGCTGCCATGTGGAGATGTATATGCGGCTTGCGGGAACCCAGACACCCTGCACAAGCCGCGGGCAGATATCAATGGTCGCCCTAGTGCGTCCCCACTGGGCAAGTCCCTGGAGCCAAATGCCGGAACTTGTTCCGATACTGGGCACCGCTCCGGGACTCCGGCTTGATTCACCGGGACTTAAATAAAATCCCGGGACGGTCCCGGCGAATCCGGGACAGTTGGGAGGTATGCAGTAAGTATGTATAGCTATTGGGATTCAAATTAAAGTGAACCTGTGGTTTGTTCTGCATTTGCCATACATGCAAAACTATCATGAGAAAAATATGGTATATGCCATTGCTGGCCTCATTTTGAAAATACTAATTGCCTGATTCTTGTGTTTACCCACTGTCCTTATACATACACTTCTTCCAACTCAATGATGCAAAATATTGAAGCAAATTATTCAACATGATGGCAAGGCTACTAGCATTTTTCATAAGGTGAGGACAGCAGTGGCAACCTACATGTTTCTGAGACAGGTTTCCTTTAACCACTTACCTACAGGGTACTTTCACCCCCTTCCTGCCTACTTTGAATGACAATTGCACGGTCATGCTACACTGTAACCATGTGAATTTTTTATCATTTTCTTCACACAAATAGAGATTTCTTTTGGTAGTATTTAATCACTACTGGGATTTTTATTTATTTTTTTTTTCACAAGAAAAATGTTTATTCAAATTTTTACAGTACAAGCGATGCATATACGCCGTTAGTTACAAATACAATATTGCATAGATTGTCACAAGACAGTTGATTTGGTGATGTTAACAGGAGAGAGGTGTTCAAAGCTGTTTTATACCATTACAATGAGATACTGGTTTGGAAGTAATAGATCTCAGCAGACTGATTAAAGGAGGTCCAGGGGGGAGGGAAGGAGAGGAGTAGGATGAATGAAATATGGGGGGGGGGGCCTCATCTAAGTAGTTGGATTCACATGATATAGATAGTACATGGCTATTCAGGAGATCATATCAGTGGTCCATTATCATAGAGCAGGTGCATCAGCAATGTCTCGATTGTCATCTGCCAACTCTGTACCCCAAGCATCTATCCATCCCGACCATATTTTTTCTAATTTATTAGGGCAATTTCGATTAGCATAGGTGATCTTGTACAGTGGCAGCACCAAGTTTAATACTAAGCACCATGAGGACACTGTGGGAGGCGTAGCGTCCTTCCAGTGGAGGAATATCTCCCTACGGGCGTAAAACATAGCAGAGCTTAGGAATGATTTAGTGTATTTGCCCCGTACACTAGGGTTAAAGACATTTATCAACATCGGTTTGGGGTTAGTTCCCAGATCCAGAGAGGTAATGTAGTCAAGGCTGTCAACTATTCCCGACCAATAGTCTCCGAGGTGGGGGCAGGACCAGACCATGTGGAAGAAGGAGGCAGACCTTAGATCACATCTGGGACAGGCCACCGGGGTAGTAGGATTCATAATTGTCAATTGTTTTTTGTAGTAGGCTCTGTGGAGACACTTGACCTGCATGAATCGGTCTCTGGCCGAAATCATATTGGTAACAAAGGAGGATATACACGTTTCCCATTCATCCTCTGACAGGTCAGGAATATCCATTTTCCATTTGTCCAGGGTTTTTTCAAGTTTATTTGTGGGAGCTATGGACAGATGGAAACATAGGGAGGACAGGGGTTAGTCTATGATCTTGGCAGCAAGCAATCCCTCCACAAGGTCTGATTCTATTGTGAGAAGTAGCAGGAACTGTTTCTTATAAGCATGGCGGAGCTGGTAATATTGGAACAGCATCCAGCCCGGTAGTGAGTAGGCATCCTTGTTGTACGCATGAATTCCGTGATGCCAGGGTGGGATCTCGCCCCTCTTACAGAGTGGTCTATGTCCCGCCAGTAGTGGATCGCCTCGGATCTATAAGGCTTAGAGATCCTCGAGTCCGACAGCCAAAACCTGGACAGTCTCCACAGACTCTCCCCCAGTGCATTGGAGATGCACAGCTATAAAGCAAGCGGAGCATGGTCAGATATGCCGCGGGGGAGAATAGAAATGTCCCAAACCCCGGAGAGGACAGACCCCCCAGCATAGGCAAGGTCTATACGTGAGAGGGTTTTGTGTGAGGCTGAGTGACATGTATAGGCCTGCTGAGAAGAATAACGCCACCTCCATACGTCAGTAAGGTTGGAGGCTTCAGCCCAAGAGAGCAGCTCTGAAGATGAGCCCGCTCTGGATGAAAGTCTGTCCACCCCAGAGTCTGGAATTAGATTAAAGTCCCCCAGTATCACCATATTATCTGTGGCAAAGGCTGCAATTTTAGAGACCAGCTGGTTGAATATTCTCATGGAGGCCAGGGGGTCAGGTACAGACCCACCACCACCAGCTCCAATCTATCCACTATGGCATGTAGTATAACATAACGGCCGTCCGGATCTAGTTCCAATGGCAGCAATCTGAACGGTAGGGATTTGTGTACAAGGATGCTGATCCCTCTAGAGTAATTGGTATATGTGGAGTGGTACTGATGTCCCACCCAAGGCCTTCTAAGACTCAAAAGTTTACTGCCCGTTAGGTGAGTCTCCTGCAATATGCAAATTTGGGGACGTTATGTTTTTAAGGATTTGAAACACCAGCGACCTCTTCATAGAGGAATTCAAATCCTTGGTGTTCCATGATATTATAGTACATATAGCCATATAGTACATATAGCCATATTCGTCTAGTGTGAAAATTTTCAAACCAGAATCTACCCTTCAGAGTTAAATACAGAGTCTAGACCACTGCACAAGTCAAGATGTGGCATCTTAAATACCTAATGACATACATGCATGCATCGCTTGTGAAAAAAACAGTAAAAAAAATAATTATAACAAAACACTCCCACCCAACCCCCTCATCCCCCACCCCGCCAACCCCAGCGAGGCTTAGGATCCCAACCTAGAACCAAGGCGAACACGCCTGTGGTGGGGTAACGCGTGCGGAACGGCATCCACAGTTCAGCAGTTAGATGTAGGTGCAGTCTCCTGGCAACTGCCAGGGGTACAAACTTGATAAAATAAGAAAAAAACGCGCTGCAGAGCCAGAAGGATTGCAAGACTGTAGCTGCACCAGAAAAACACCAATATCTGTGTGAAAAACTGCAGTAAGTAAAAATAAGTGCGCTTACAATCGAAAGTTCAAGTGTTATTTAAAAATGAATATAAATAAATACTTAGTAAAATTGAATATCCTGAGATGTATACACTCAAATATGCAAAAATAAAAAAATCAATGATTAAATCATAAATAACTCTAGTATTCAATAAGTGATCAAATAGGTGAAACAACAAAAAACAAAAATAATCAGAAGTGAAACCATATTATATTTGTAAGTGAAGTCCGTTTCCATAGAGAAAAAAAGTTCAATGAAAGTGCATCAGGTCCATGAAGGTAGGAATACAGATCCGCAGTTCATCAAACCACAACACATATTGGTGGAAGGAGGAGAAGAAGACGTGGAAATGTATCTCATAGGAGCAGTGAATCCTAAGGACATTAAAGGTGGACCCTTACCCGAAGTGGTGGACCTCCCTGTTGGCGAAGTCTTGTGCACGTGCAGATATGGCCCTTTGCGGGGACAATGGGGTGATGGCGTCCGACTCAGCTGATGAGTAGAGCGTTTCCAAACGAGAGTAGTCCAAATCGTCTGCCTGAAGGGGAGGACACCCACTGATTCAGCAGGAACCTTCAGAATCCTCACACACAGGGCCATATCTGCACGTGCACAAGACCTCACCAACAGGGAGGTCCACCACTTCGGGTAAGGGTCCACCTTTAATGTCCTTCGGATTCACTGCTTCTATGAGATACATTTCCACGTCTTCTTCTCCTCCTTCCACCTATATGTGTTGTGGTTTGATGAAATGCGGATCTGTATTCCTACCTTCATGGACCTGATGCACTTTTATTGAACTTTTTTTCTCTATGGAAACGGACTTCACTTACAAATATAATATGGTTTCACTTCTGATTATTTTTGTTTTTTGTTGTTTCACCTATTTGATCACTTATTGAGTACTAGAGTTATTTATGATTTAATCATTGTTTTTTTTATTTTTGCATAATTGAGTGTATTCATCTCAGGATATTCAATTTTACTAAGTATTTATTTATATTCATTTTTAAATAACACTTGAACTTTCGATTGTAGGGGTACAAACTTGAACGGTAACATTGCAGGAACAGTCAGAGTTGGCGGCCATGGCCAAAGGAGAAGGGAAGGAAGGTGGGGGGGGGTGAAGCAAAGGAGCAGCATTCAGGTACTCCCCCACTCTGGATGCCCCAGCAAACCATGGGAAAAAACTAGGGATCAATGGCCTCCGAGTCTCTTGCAGTCCATGAGGTAAGCTGTTTGGTTACATATGGGGGGTCTCCAGGGTCAAGGAGGTATGCTTAGACCAGTGTGTAAGGGAGGCACGTCTATAAGGCAGCAAATGACCATGGCACATGCAAAACATTTTCCCGGCAGTAATGATACTTATCTGTGTGGCAACGTGTCGATCCACATGGAGGCCTCTTCGGGAGATGTAAAGAATCACACCGATTCACTGTCCTCCACCCGTAGGAACAGCATGCTGTACTTCATATGCTTAGCTCGGAGTCTGGTCCTCACTGCGTCATAGGATTTTCGTTGCTTCTGAGTTTCCAGCGAATAATCTGGGAAGATCAGGAGTTTGGCGTTTTCAAATTGCAGTTCTCCTTGGGCTCTCGCTTCTTTCATTACCGTATCACGATCACGGAAGTGAAGCAGCTTGAAGATGAAAGTGCGGGGCTGCGCTCCTTGTGGCCCCCTGGTGGAGGGTATGCGATGAGCTCTTTCTACCATAAAAAATGGCGGGAAACGTGCTGAGGGAAGTAGTTGCTGCAATAAACGTTCAACAAATGCAGTGGGATCTGTACCCTCTGCCCCTTCTGGAAGGCCCAAAACTCGATCTGTACCCTCTCCTCCTTCTGGAAGGCCCAAAACTCGCAAGTTGTTTCTTCTATTGTGATTTTTGGCATCTTCGGCCCGGGCCTCCAGTATGTTAACTTTAGTTTTCAGTATATGCATATCAGCCCCCTGGACACGTACCTTGTCTTCAGTCTGTGAGACCCTCTGCTCCACTTTGTTCATGCAACCGCGGAGAGTATCAAAGTCCTTCCTAATAAACTCCACATGTGTCTGTATATGGTCCACTTTATCTGTCAGGGCAGTTATGGCCTGCTAAACAGCTTTAAAATCGTCCGCTGTGGCTGGCAGCCACTCCGGATCGTCGACCTGGTTCTCCATTTGGGCAGGAGATTTAGGGGAGTCCACGGCTGCGGCCTTGCCCGCGATGTTCGATGTCGCAGCCTTTTTGCATGGTTTTTGCTGGGATATTCTCCTGTGCATGCCCCAGGGATGCCGCGGAGGCTGGGGGTGCACAGGAGGGTCCTTTTATGCGCTTCTGCATCCAAAAATTGCTGGATTCAGGGCTGGTCTATGGGAGCTTAGACACTATACGTCTGCTCCCAGCACCATTCCGGACACGCCCCCGGATTTTTATTTTTTACAAAAAAAGAAAGAAAAAAAATTTTGAAAAAAAAAAGTTTTTCTTCGTTTCTGTCAGTAAATTTTGTAAATAAGTAATTTTTCTCTGCACTGATGGTACTGATGAGGTGGCACTTATGGGCACTGATGAGGCGGCACTGATGAGGAGGCACTAATATTCTGAACTTATGGGCACTGATAGGTGGCACTGATGAGCACTGATAGGCGGCACTGATAGGTAGCACTGATGGGCACTGATAGGTGGCACCTGATGGGCACTAATGGGTGGCACTGACTGGCACTGATAGCCGGCACTGGTGGGCACTGATAGGCAGCATGGATAGGCACTGATAGGCATTGATGGGTGGCACTGATGGGCAGAACTGATGGACATTGATGGGCAGCACTGATATGCGGCACTGATGGGCGCTGAATGCCAGCACTGACTGGCATCACTAATGGACACTGATTGCTAGTTCTGGTGGGCACTGATTGCTGACACTGGTGGGCAGTGATTGCTGGCACTTCTGGCGCTCAAATGTAATCAGGGCACCTATCATCAGTGCCCTGATTACATCTCTTACTGTCCCCTGCGGCGAGATGCCGCTGATCGGCTCTTCTTGTCATACACTCTGTCAGTCTTGTTTACATGTGACTGGCTGTGATTGGACACAGTCGATTACATGATTAAAGAGCCTCACTAGTGGCTCTTTACAGAGGTCGGGACTGCGCCGTGTCCTAGCAACATGGCGCGACCGCAACCGCGCCGTCATATGACGTCCACCCAGAACGAGAGCCGCACTGTCCCTCCATCGTTTGACGGTGGGCGGCAAGTGGTTAATAGAGATTGACTATTGATTGTATTCATCTTCATGAGCTGCCTTTTTCGCTTATTACATGTAGTGCTACACCTAAAGAAGCCGCTTGAGTATGTTTGGTTCCGTACTCTACCTCTCAACCCCAAGAACAGTCCCAGCCCCTGTGGCACACCTGCCAAATAGTGTACAGTACGTGCAAAGACCAATGAAAACCACACACGTTATGATCAAACACAGAGATCGTCTTTACTGTAAGGTTTCTGTTGGAAGTAACAGACAGTAACAGTATATTTTCAGATGAATTAACTGAAGAGCAATAATTGAGATCAAGTGCAATATAACTCAATATATTATATCAGGCTGCTTTCAGGGGATTCCACAACTGCAAATAACCCCAAGGGCAGAGGCGAACACTCTGACATTGATAGGTGGTAAACTTTACGTAATAAAAAGTGCAGCGCTATGAAAAATTAATCAAATAATACAAATATGTGTGAACTGGATATAAAGTGCAAATGTTAACCGTAACTATTGTACAATATTCATGTGAATACAACACATTGCAAAGACAGGAATAACTGGAATGCAAAACAAATATTAAATGAAGTGCAAAATAAACACATATGCAAAAGTTCATTGGTGATCAATGGTGATCAAGCGTCAAAGCCAGAGGGCAAATGTGCAAATATGCAAAAAAGAAAAAAAAACTCCAATAGTGCAATAATGTCTTTTAAAATTGCTTTAATGGAGGGTAATGCAATGCTTCATATAAACGAAAAGACCCACAGACGAGTCAAAGTTAAAATAGATAAAAATGGAATTCCAATCAAAAATAAAATCACATTAACATTTGAAGGCGATCGTGATATAGGTGATATAGGTAGGGGGAAGGAGTGATGCACTTGATGTCGAGGAAGGTGGGATTAATAATGGGAAGAGGGGACAAAGCACATGGGGGGAAGGGTAAAGGAAGGTGGATATATAGGATGGGGGGTAGAAGGAGCAGATATGGTTAAAGGAAGATGAGGTGTATATTCACTATAGATAGGTAAGGGGTGGAGTATGGCTTATAGAAGCCTCGTAATTATTATTTATTTTTTTTTTGTGTTTGTTTTTTTCCTTTTTTGGGTGTCAAGAGTAATATGGACATGGCTCATAGAAGCCTCATACATTTTTTTTTTCTTTCTTAGTTTGGGTGATTTGGGAACACATTTAATATAAAGTATTTGGAGGAGGGAGGAGGGGTGGAGGGGAGAAGGAAGAGTTTCCCCTTTTTTTTTTTTTTTTTTTTTGAAGGGGGGGGGGGGGGGGGGTTGGGAAATGGATAAAGATGTGTTGACTCTTTGTGATAAATATAAATATGTTATGAAAGTGGTTTTAATGGATATGTCAAATCTGATAAAAATGTAATAATTAAAAAAAAAACATGTGAAGGCGATCGTGTATGTGCAGAGCGGGTGTGTGATCGTTTTATCAGATGTGATGTCATCAGGGGTACCCCTGACTCTGGCTTTGACGCTATTGCATTGTATTTTAATATTGCTCGGTATTTGTGAGGATCTCCGATGGGGGATGCACCAGGACATCAGGATATCTTTCCAAAGGATCCCAGATCCAACAAACGCCTTATGACCCCCCTAAATAAGGGTGGCCACTGGCTTTCCGCTAAGCCTCTTGTCTCTCTGTGGTGACGTGTTTCATGTGGTCAAGTTTTTATACTTCACACTTCACATGATTTCACTTATTGGATCCATGTCTTATGGGGATCTCTCCTAATGGACTCTAATCAACAATGAACTTTTGCATATGTGTTTATTTTGCACTTCATTTAATATTTGTTTTGTATTCCAGTTATTCCTGTTTTTGCACTGTGTTGTAGCCACATGAATATTGTACAATAGTTACGGTTAACATTTGCACATTTGCACTTTATTTCCAGTTTACACATATTTGTATTATTTGATACATTTTTTAGCGCTGCACTTTTTATTACGTATTTATTTTTGTGCCTAATATCTGGGTTATAGTGCTTAGCTGCTTTTTGTTGCTGTTCTTACTAAGCCCGGATATTACTCTCACTTAGGTGGTAAACTTTGCATTATCCCACCATCATACAGCTACTTTGTTGATAAAATAAAAATCATAGCAAAAGCAAGTAAACACCTCACCTTCTGCTAATGCTGTACCGATGAAGAGGAATCTTCCCTGAAAGTCTCTTCGGAAACCTGCAGGGTGAAGTAGGGGTCAATATGAAAAACTGATGAGCACAGCACGTAGCACAGTAGATTGAGACTTCCAGGTGCCATTTTCCAAAGAGAATTTCAGGGACAGTTCCTCTTCCTCAGAGAGTTTGACGGTAAGGACATGGGGGGGGGGGGGGGGGGGGGTACGTAATGATTTCTCTTTTTGCAACAGAGTCACTTTAAATAAGGAAGTACTTTAACCACTTACAGACCGGAAGATTTGCCCCCTTAATGACAAGGCCATTTTTTGCAATACGGCACTGCGTCACTTTAACTGACAATTGCGCAGTCATGCGACGCTGTACCCAAACAAAATTGACATCCTTTTTTCCCACAAATAGAGCTTTCTTTTGGTGGTATTTGATCACCTCCTGCGGTTTTGATTTTTTGTGCTATAAACAAAAAAAAAAAGAGCGACAATTTTGAAGAAAAACACAATATTTTTTTACTTTTTGCTATAATAAATATCCAAAAAAAACTAATTTCTTCATCAGTTTAGGCTAATATGTCTTCTACATATTTTTGGTATAAAAAAAAAAAATCGCAATAAGCGTACAATGATTGATTGGTTTGCCCAAAAGTTATAGCATCTACAAAATACGGGATAGATTTATGGCATTTAAAAAACATTTTTTTTTACTAGTAATGGCGGCGATCATCGATTTTTAGCGGGACTGCAAAATTGCGCCGGACAGATCGGACACTTTTAACACTTTTTTGGGACCATTGACATTTATACAGTGATCAGTGCTATAAAAATACACTGATTTACTGTATAAATGTCACTGGCAGGGAAGGGTTAACACTAGGGGCGATCAAGGGGTTAAATATGTCCCCTCATGAGTGTTTCTAACTGCGGGGGGATGGGATTCACTGGGGGAGGAGACTGATCGTTGTTCCTGATTAGTAGGAACAGACATTCTGTCTCTCATCACCTGTCAGAACGGGGATGTGTGTGTGTTTACACACACACATCCCCGTTCTGGCTCTCGTGCCCGTGATTGCACATGGCCGGCGGTCATCGCGAACGCCGGCGACTCGCATCGGGTCCCCCGCTGTGCAGCGGGCGTGCAGGTGTGCGATCGTCCTTAAAGGTGCCGATGTACACCTACAGCAATTTGCAGGATTGTGCTGACCTGCCGCAGTATAATGACGGTGGCTGGTCAGCGAGTGGTTAAACAAATGCAAAGCCTCTGGCCTTAGCCTATTGTATCTAAAGCATAACCATATGCACTTACTAGAACTAAACCTCTATCCTAAGAGTAACCCTGATGAATTCCCGATAACAAGTGCATAAGGGAAATGTTATAGGAGGTGCATGATGCACCAGCCAGCGGAGACAGGCGGAGAAATCACCAGACACCATTAAACTCTCACTATAGGTTTTGTGCCTTGACATCATTTAATAAGTGATTAGTAACAGCAACTGAAGACTTCCAGATATGCGCTGAAGGGAAATAGTAGATACAATTAACTATTAAGTTATTGAAAACATATTCTTCTTCTATTTCACAATGACCTCATCCTACGTTTCTAGCCAGTTGGTTTTCCAATTGCTGTCATCAGAACGACAGCTAAGGTTTAAGAGGCAGGGACTGAATTACGGCACAGCAATTCCAAGGCAATTTCACAAAACAACTGTGGAAAAAAATGACATTGTACTGTTTTGGGGGTCTAACGTCAAGCACCTGTGGAAGGATTTTCAAGTGAATCTAAGCATGGCCACACATCATACTCAACTCAGCAGATGTGAACCGGGAATGAAAGTACAGTAAAACTTTGGATTGCAAGCATAATTCCGTCCAGAAACATGCTTGTAATCCAAAGCACTCTTATATCAAAGCGAATTTCCCCATAAGAAATAATGGAAACTCAAATGATTCGTTCCACAACCATTTATTCATAAATCTTTCAGTTTATAGTCCATGTAAAAAGATTATAGGAATGTGATAGATTGTGTAACCATAAAATGTCCATCCACAAATGACAGCCTCCACAAGGGGATTAGAAGCAAAATCCAGCAGGAGCTACAGAGTATAAAAGAGAAGAGAGGCACCTCTAAGTGTAGCAATATAGTTACTTTTAATGAAGGTACAACATTCAGCAACTCACATGGTTGATGATTAAGAGAGGCATCACTTGTATATCAAGTCAAATTTTATTTAAAAACTTTGCTTGTCTTGCAAATCGCATTCAAAAACCAAGGTTTTACTGTATATCTAGAGCCATTTTGGATAGCGTAGAGGCTGGCTAAAACCCATGTAAGGTAATGTTCCTATTTGTGTCCCATTGGGGGAGATTCTGATTCTCATTCACTTCCTGTCCTTTAGACGCATTACGCAGTAAAGTAAATCTTACCAAAGTGATAAAAAGGTGTTACCAGAATAAGTGTACCCAAGTAAAGATGTTACATATTTAGTAAGGTTAAATAAAGAAAATAGTCCATTAAGTTCAACCTGTGTGGGTGTGTTCGTGTAGATAATCATTTCCCATATCCCTGTATATTGTGTTTGTTAAGATGCACATCCAAGAGTCTTTTAAAACTATCAATACTTCCTGCTGACACCACCAATTGTGGAAGAGAGTTCCACATCTTTACCGCACAGACAGTGAAAAACACCCTATGCAGCTTAAGGTTAAACTGCTTCTCTTCCAGTCACATTGTGTGGCTCTTACACTCTCTTATGCCCCGTACACACGGTCGGACATTGATCAGACATTCCGACAACAAAATCCTAGGATTTTTTCCGACGGATGTTGGCTCAAACTTGATTTGCATACACGCGGTCGGTGCAGTTGGGCATTTTTTTCAGCTGCCCCAGAACTCTCCTATATGTTATCTTTTGAGCACATGTACACAGGGTCGTTTACAGTAGTTTCTAGGCAGTTGAGTTTAGAAGTTTAGAGTTTAGAAGCATTTTTTGGAACGCAAAAAAAATGAGTTCAGGACGGACGTTCAGAGGCATTTGTAATGCCAAATGCTTATAACTGCTTGTAAACTCATGTAAAAGCTGTAACCTGAGTTTAGGCACATTTTTGTTTATAAGCGTTAAGGCTTCATATACACGGGACGTTGTTTAACCTCTGTTGTGGAAAGTTTTATTCATGTATATTGTCAGATGTCCCCCAGTGTCAGTTTTGCTGTAATGCGCTCATGTGAGGGTATTCGCACATACAGACGTTGGTGGAAGACCATTGGCTGCGGAAACCTTCCCGTGGACACGGCAGATCTGTTTGCTCTTTTAAGGATGTTTGTTTATGCCTCACCAAGGGGCTGGCCACTCCATGGCGACCGCATTTAAACTCCTAAGTAAGCAGATCTGTGTACATGGGAACCATAGCGTAACCATACAAAATTATGGCCCACTGAGCCATGATAGAGTATGGCTTGCGTCATTGGTAGCAGTGGAAATGTGCACACGATCGTGTTCAGAGCCATGTGTTTGCCGCATGGCTCTGCACACCACCATCTGCACACGTCACTACTGTATTTCTATTTGAATATATTCATGTGTGTGATTGGTGCTTTTGAATGAATACAAGTGTCTGGCTGATTCTGAAGCCACCACCTTCTTTTGCTATCCATGTTTTTAGTATAAATAAAAGGAGCCTGGCTATTTTCTCGAGGATTCTGCTAAGCTCAAGGTGATACCAGCATCTGTCTATGTTACTTCTGGAGAAATACAAAGCGAGCTTTCCCGGCATTATATGAGAGAGCTGTGCTTTTAAGCGCAAAGAAATGATATGCTTATAGGGAGAAGCTTAAAATTTCCCTGACACCTCTCCTGAATGATTTAACTTGAGACCCAGAAACCGGCATCTAAAAACGTCCATTTAGCCGCGTTTACATGCCGCGTTTAGCCGTTTGTTTTTTTTTTCTTGTTAAAATGAAAAACGTCTGTAAATGAAATGCTGCTAAACATAAGTTACCGTGTTTAGCAGCATTTGCAGGCTGTTACAGGCATTTGGCGTTTCAAATGCCTCTGAACAGCCGCCTGAACCCATTTTTTTGCATTCCAAAAAATGCTTCTAAACTCAACTGCCTAGAAACGACTTTAAACCACCATATGTACATGTACTGATAAGATAACAGAGGAGAGTTCAGGGGCAGCTGAAAAAAATGGGCAACTGCTCCTAAACGTCCATTTTTAAGAGGAACATGTACGATATCGGATAAACACAATTTTCATCACATGCTGTTGCCTGCGGGAGGGGGGGGTTAGACAGACAGACAGAGAGAGAGACAGGCAGAGAAAGAGTCAGGCAGAGAAAAAGACACACAGGCAGAGAGAGACAGGCAGAGAAAGAGACAGGCAGAGAGAGAGAGAAAGAGACAGGCAGAGAGAGAGAGAAAGAGACAGTCAGAGAGAGAGAAAGAGACAGGCAGAGAGAGAGACAGGCAGAGAGAGAGACAGGCAGAGAGAGAGACAGGCAGAGAGAGAGAGAAAGAGACAGGCAGTGAGAGAGAGAGGCAGAGAGAGAGACGGGCAGAGAGAGAGAGAAAGAGACAGGCAAAGAGAGAGACAGGCAGAGAGACAGGCAGAGAGAGAGAGAAAGAGACAGGCAGAGAGAGAGAGAAAGAGACAGGCAGCGAGAGAGAGAAAGAGACAGGCAGAGAGAGAGAGACAGGCAGAGAGAGCGAGAAAGAGACAGGCAGAGAAAGAGACAGGCAGAGAGAGACAGGCAGAAAGAGAGAGAAAGAGACAGGCAGCGAGAGAGAGAAAGAGACAGGCAGAGAGAGAGAGAGACAGGCAGAGAAATAGACAGGCAGAGAGAGAAATAGACAGGCAGGCAGAGAGAGAGACAGGCATAGAGAGAGACAGGCAGAGAGAGAGAGAAAGAGACAGGCAGAGAGAGAGAGAGAGAGAGAGAGAGACAGGCAGAGAGAGAGAGAGAGAGAGGCAGAGAGAGAGACAGGCAGAGAGAGAGAGAGACAGGTTTTTCACTGTCGTTTATCGGCTGTCAGTTTCCAATGTTCAGAAGAGGTTTTCAACTGCCCCGTGTACATGAGGCCTAATGCTGCGTACACACGAGCAGACTTTTCGACCAGACTGGTACGACGGACTTTCAGCGGACTTCCGACGGACTTTCCCAGTGCCCTGATTATCAGTGTAAATGTCCTCTGTCACAGGAAAGCCGGTTATCGGCTTTCCTTTCCTCAGACAGTAACAGCACTGAGGAAAGGAAATACCGATAACCGGCATTTATTTACATGTGATCAGCTGTGATTGGACACAGCTGATCACATGGCAAAGAGCCAATGTCATTAGCTCTTTACCTTGATCGGTGATGCGCGGTGTCTGAAAAACTCAACTCACCACTGATCGCATGTGCGGCGAGAATTGGAGGACACCATATGACATCCACCCAGAACAAGAGCAGTCCCACCCAGCCATCATTGTACAATAGGCTGGGTAAGAACCGGTTAAGTATAGTATAATCCTAACTAACCCACTTGGGTATTGTCAGGGATTGATGATAAATTTCACAGCTACATTTTGCTATTGGCACATAAATATATTAGCACAACAAAATGAAAACTGGCAGTATGCACTCTACGACCCTGTATCTGAAATCATAAACAAAAATGTTTATATTTTCCAGACCATGAACCGCAAACTACAGTTATCACAATTTTAATGATATAACACATGATGTCTTGATGTAATCAAGACATAATTAAAAACAATGGTAGAGGTTAAAGTCTCCCACGCTATTGATGTAGGACACACATATGGAATCCAGTGTGACTTGTAAAAATAGCACTGTCTCTGGAGGTGATACAGATTACACATAAATGTATTAACTGTATACAGTATATACACATCACAAAGCAAAAAGAAATACCAATGTGTGCATTGGTAATTCAGTGCTAGGGTTAATTAGCAAGCCCACAAGCAATTTGAACTGAAAAAAAATAAGGTTAGTTTTTTCACATTAGACTATGTAAGCGATCCCGTTGATTCCTGGGATATCGGCTTCATCTATGCCAGGAGTCTTTGGGTACCCTAGTCGTCTACTCTTGTGGCATTTCCAGATAGGAAATGATGCGATCGGGTGGAACGGTGGTGGTTTATCCTTTCCCCGACTGCACTTGCCTCTGCTACTTCCATCCAGGTCCTATGTTGTTAACAGGTTGCTATAACAACAGGGCGGGAACTTCTGCCGACTCCGCCATGGCTTTAGCAACCTGTTGACAACAATGTGCACTGGGCACTGTAAGTAATGCGCATAAGCAACAAACGGCAGGTGCATGTTGGGTGGCCAGCTGCACTACATCCCAGAGCTCACTGGCGCCAGCTTCAGATGCCCACAACTAAGATGGCCGCTGCCAGAATTTCAACAGGTGCCAGTAAACAGGACATTTAGCAAGTAAGGAAGCTATATACAGCATTGGCCAAAGTAAATCCAGCATTTTTAAGGATCACGGGGATGTATTTATTTTATTTTTGAGAAGGAGCCTGTAGCTCCTCTAAATCCAGTATTTCTTTGTATCCTTATTCCTTGGTAATTCTCCAGTGGCAATGAAAAAAAAATTAAGAGAGAACAGTAATAACATGCAAAGTACAAAAACTGTATTAACCTTTTTCTTTTTCAATTTTTTTTTAATCAAAACTTTCTTTATTGAAAAATTGCTCTTTCAATGCATACAATGATTGCATCGAGTGAGTATAAGAACATACATGTTATACAAATTGCATCGAGTATCCATAGTATATGACTAATAACAGAAGGCAATTCAGATATTATAATTTTTCAACTAAAAGACCAACTAGCACTTTCAATCCAATTAATTAGAACAGTGTTAGACATTTCTTCAACTAATGGATCATGTGTATTCTAGTGCTTTATCCTTGCACAAGACCTAACTTGTTTCTCCTGCCTCCTTTCCCCCCTCTCTCTCGTCTACCCCCCACCCCCACCCCACCCCCCACTAAAATCAATAGCGGGTCTTAATGCAGAAGTCTATCCATCACCAATTGTGATGGTGCAAGATTGGGATTATCCAGCCATGGTTGCCAAATGAGCGCAATTTTTTTCACAACTTTCCTGCGGCTATAGGCTAGTACCTCCTGAGAAGAAGTGAGTTTACATAAGTAATCCATTGTTTCCCTGTGGGGACTGTAGATGCCATCCAATATCTCGCTATAAGTTTTCTAGCCAGGTATAAGAGCCTGGTTATCATCTGGTATTTTTTTTTCCAGTTAACTAGAGTTAGATTGGTGGAAGATGAATTCTGACTGTGAATGATGCAGTGTCCCACACACAAGTCCTAAAATTCAATATTTCCCAACACTTCTTCAAAATGTACGAAAATGACTATGTATGCAATAAAACCTCTGTAGAACATTAAAGTGTATGTTCCCCCAAAATGTCATATTCCTGATGTGTTTGTTACCACGTATTTGTATTAAAAAGTATCCTGTTTGCTTGGCATTGCTTCCTTTTGTGTGAAATACCTGGTGATACTGCCAGGACATTAGAGCATGTCCACCTCAGTGTGGCCAGTTTTCTTCTTTGCATTTTACTTGGGAGCACAGCCTGCACTCTGTTCAACACACTCCTGAACCTTGCACTCCTGAGCTTTGCACTCTGTACAACACATTCCTGAACCTAGCACTCTGTACAACGCATTCCTGAACCTAGCACTCTGTACAACGCATTCCTGAACTTTGCACTCTGTACAACGCACTCCTGAACCTTGCACTCTGTACAACGCACTCCTGAACCTTGCACTCTGTACAACGCACTCCTGAACCTTGCACTCTGTACAATGCACTCCTGAACCTTGTACTCTGTACAATGCTTTCCTGAACCATGCACTCTGTACAACGCATTAACGCATTTCTGAACCTTGCACACTGTACAACGCACTCCTGAACCTTGCACTTTGTACAACGCACTCCTGGACCTTGTACTTTGTACAACGCATTCCTGAACCTTGCACTCTGTACAATGCATTCCTGAACCTTGCACTCTGTACAACCAGTGGCGGTGCGTCCATTAGGGGCGCTCGGGCGCCGCCCCCTCTCTCCAGCCACCCCCTCTGTGTACTATGGATAGATTCATGCATTGCATGAATCTATCCACGGCCACTGTAGCCACCCCCTATTCAGGTGTCCGGCCCCTTTACGGGCGCCGGCCGCCTGAATTACAGCAACGGGGGGTGTTTTTGAAGCACCTGATTAGAGCCATAGGCTCTAATAGGCTTCAAAAAAGGTGCACTGCGAGCACAAACCATTGCGCTCGCAGTGCACACAGGTTTGTTAGCTTTGCTAACACAGAACCACCTCTCAGCCAATCAGGAGGCCCGGATGTAATACTGGGCACCTGATTGGCTAAAGGCAGACGTGATCCCATTGGCGCCAAGGAATACAGGTAGAAGACACGCGTGGAGGAGTCGGAGGACACAGCATCCATTGCCGTGCTACCATCCCACAGCTTGCCGCCTGCACAGCTGCCTGACACGCCACCAAGATGGGGTAAGTGCCGGGCAGAAAGCGGGTGGGCACAGTGGTTGCATATTATGGGCACAAATGCTACAACTGATGGGGCACAGTTGGCTGCAGTTGATAAGGACAGAGTCTGCATATGATGGGCACAGTTGGCTGCATATAATGGGCACAGAGTCTGCATATGACGGGCACAGTGGCTAAATATTATGGGCACAAGTGGATGCATATTATGGGCACAGTTGGCTGCATTTGATTTGCACAGGTGGCTGCATTTGATGGGCACAGTTGGCTGCAATTGATGGCACAGTGAGGCTGCAATTGATGTTTTTGTTTCAGTATTTTTCAGAATTTTTCAATTCGTTTGCGCCCCCCCCCAAAAAAATTTTGAGCACCAGCTGCCACTGTGTACAGTGCTGAACCTCGCACTCTGTACAACACACTCCTGAACCTTGCACTCTGTATGAAACACATTGCTGAACCTTGCACTCTGTACAACACACTCTTGAACCGTGTACTCTGTATGAAACACATTCCTGAACCTTGCACTCTGTACAGCGCATTCCTGAACCTTGCACTCTGTACAACGCATTCCTGAACCTTGCACTCTGCACAACGTACTTCTGAACCCTGCTCTCTGTATGTAGCATCATTCTGAGCCCTGCACTCTGTACGTAGCATCCTCCTGAGCCCTGCAATCTGTACATAGCATCCTCCTGAGCCCTGCAATCTGTACATAGCATCCTCCTGAGCCCTGCAATCTGTACATAGCATCCTCCTGAGCCCTGCAATCTGTACATAGCATCCTCCTGAGCCCTGCAATCTGTACGTAGCATCCTCCTGAGCCCTGCACTCTGTACGTAGCATTCTCCTGAGCCCTGCACTCTGTACGCAATGCATTCCTGAGCCCTGCACTCTGTACGTAGCATCCTCCTGAGCCCTTCACTCTGTGCGTAGCATGCTCCTGAGACCCGCACTCTGTACGTAGCATCCTCATGAACCTTGCACTCTGTACGCAATGCATTCCTGAGCCCTGCACTCTGTACGTAGCATCCTCCTGAGCCCTTCACTCTGTGTGTAGCATCCTCCTGAGACCCGCACTCTGTACGTAGCATCCTCCTGAACCCTGCACTCTGTACACAATGCATTCCTGAGCCCTGCACTCTGTACATAGCATCCTCCTGAGCCCTGCGCTCTGTACGTAGCATCCTCCTGAGCCCTGCACTCTGTACATAGCATCCTCCTGAGCCCTGCACTCTGTACATAGCATCCTCCTGAGCCCTGCACTCTGTACGTAGCATTCTCCTGAGCCCTGCACTCTGCACATAGCATTCTCCTGAGCCCTGCACTCTGTATGTAGCATTCTCCTGAGCTCTGCACTCTATACGTGGCATCCTCCTGAATTCTGCACTCTGTATGTAGCATCCTCCTGAACCCTGCACATAGCATCCACCTGAACCATGCACCCTGCACATAGCATCCTCCTGAACCATGCACGTAGCATCTTCCCGAACCCTGCACATAGCATCCTCCTGCACCCTGCACGTAGCATCCTCCTGAACCATGCACCCTGCACATAGCATCCTCCTGCACCCTGCACGTAGCATCCTCCTGCACGTAGCACCAGCATACTGACCACCAAAATGCAGGGCCAGTGATTACCAGTATACAGAGGACATAACAAATCAAGTAAAACAAGTACCATACAACTAAAAAAAATTTCAAAAGCAATAAGAGAATCTTGTTAGCTGGTTCATTCATCTAACGTGAATCAATAAAAAGCAAAAAATCCAGCGCTGCCCTACACTTCATCTATAAAATTGTACAAATGGATTTATAAGTGAAATGGTAAAACCTATAAATGAATATCCAGTGCAAATCAACCAATGTATTGCAATATAGTAGTGATGGTGTCACCCCCCTCTGCAAAAAAATTGAGAAATTGCAGAGCGTCAATGTGCAAAAAATGGTGAAACCCCTACATACAATAACGACAGGGATGCAAATCAACCAGTGTATTAGAACATAGTAGTGATGGTGTCACCCTCTCTGCAAAGGGAAGGATTATTGCAGAGCTGCAATGTGCAAATAGTGGTGAAACCCCCTATATATAATCATAATAAAATGTGCAATTGATGTACATATTTTAAATTTTTTGTAGGGGGTTTCACCATTATTTTCACATTGAAGCTCTGCAATTTCTCAAAATATTTTTACAGAGCGGGTAACACCATCACTACTATAGAGCACCACCATAGCACCACCAAAAAAAATTGTCCGGAGCCGCCCATGTCCGGATTGGATTAGAATTTTCCCTCCAAGTCTTTTCTCTATCTTATCTTCTTAACATTTTGTAGTCCTATCTTAAAAAATTCTAAGAAGTATCTTTTTTTTTTATATCATGGACAAAATGTGAGAAATAACGCATATATATCATAAATCATTCCATAAACACACACCACATACACTGCATATATAATTTGACGAAAATATGCTTATAAAATAGTATACCATTTGCCAATAAAAAAATAAATATATATGTCCCCGGATTTTATTTTAAAAATCTGGTCACCTTATTCTACATTCCTGTTGACTCATATGGAGGAAAAAAACATATACAATATACTGATATATCAAAATGGTAAAACTTCTTGTTTTCCATTTCCAACCAATGGTTCTTCATAGACTGTAAAAATGAAAGTTGGAAGCTAAGTTTGCTATGGGTAAAAGGAATATTTCCCTCTATCACAATGGGAATGGTGAACAAAAGGTTCTACTATAATAGCTTCTGCTACAGTACATTAGCTATAATGCATTGAATGAAAAGTCATGTAGCATTCAACTTGCATCTAAGCAGATGTGACATAATGGCTTACGAAGAAATAGTGTAATGTGACCAGCAATGAAATCGCATTTCATTTAATGCATATTAAAGAGAACATTAGAGTTAACGTGTACTCCTTTTTCGTTTTTTTAAAATAATATCCAGTCTTAGATCAGTTAGCACAAGGCTCCAGCTATACATTTATTAACAAGGGAAGTATTTTCTGTATATTCCTTAATTTATTTTTACTTTATTAATAGAGCCTGACTTAATGACCAAGCCCTGCCAATTGCTATTCCCCTGTTCAATGAGACTGCCTCGATGACTAAAATTGTTACTGTAATGAGGATGGCAAATGGTGGAGCAGAGTAAAGCAGGCGACACATGGTGAAAATTTCTTTACTTCAACCCTGGGTTGCCAGGGGAATCCCTCCTGCTGAATGATTGTATTCTTCTGTCGGAGGGTGGGGGAAGCCATCCATGCCGGGAGAAGACAGTGATTATTGCTAGCGGCTATACCAGCCACTAGCGATAATCGTAAAGTGGGGACGGAAAGTATTCAGACCCCCTTAAATTTTTCACTCTTTGTTATATTGCAGCCATTTGCTAAAATCATTTAAGTTCATTTTTTTCCTCATTAATGTACACAAAGCACCCCATATTGACTGAAAAACACAGAATTGTTGACATTCAGTATTCAGACCCTTTGCTGTGACACTCATATATTTATCTTAGGTGCTGTCCATTTCCTCTGATCATCCTTGAGATGGTTCTACACCTTCATTTGAGTCCAGCTGTGTTGGATTATACTGATTGGACTTGATTAGGAAAGCCACACACCTGTCTATATAAGACCTTACAGCTCACATTGCATGTCAGAGCAAATGAGAATCATGAGGTCAAAGGAACTGCCTGAAGAGCTCAGAGACAGAATTGTGGCAAGGCACAGATCTGGCCAAGGTTACAAAAAAATTTCTGCTGCACTTAAGGTTCCTAGGAGCACAGTGGCCTCCATAATCCTTAAATGGAAGACGTTTGGGATGACCAGAACTCTTCCTAGAGCTGGCTGTCCGGCCAAACTGAGCTATCGAGGGAGAAGAGCCTTGGTGAGAGAGGTAGAGAAGAACCCAAAGATCACTGTGGCTGAGCTCCAGAGATGCAGTTGGGAAATGTGAGAAAGTTGTAGAAAGTCAACCATCACTGCAGCCCTCCACCAGTCGGGGCTTTATGGCAAATTAGCCCAACGGAAGCCTCTCCTCAGTGCAAGACACATGAAAGCCCGCATGGAGTTTGCTGAAAAACTCCTCAAGGACTCCAAGATGGTGAGAAATAAGATTCTTTGGTCTGATGGGACCAAGATAGAACTTTTTAGCCTTGATTCTAAGCGGTATGTGTGGAGAAAACCAGGCACTGCTCATCACCTGTCCAATACAGTCCCAACAGTGAAGCATGGTGGTGGCAGCATTATGCTGTGGGGGGTGTTTTTCAGCTGCAGGGACAGGACAACTGGTTGCAATTGAGGGAAAGATGAATGCGGCCAATTACAGAGATATCCTGGACGAAAAACCTTCTCCAGAGTGCTCAGGACCTCAGGCTGGGCCGAAGGTTTACCTTCCAACAAGACAATGACCCTAAGCACACAGTTAAAATAACGAAGGAGTGGCTTCACAACAACTCCGTGACTGTTCTTGAATGGCCCAGCCAGAGCCCTGACTTAAACCCAATTGAACATCTCCGGAGAGACCTAAAAATGGCTGTCCACCAACGTTTACTATCCAATCTGACAGAACTAGAGAGGATCTGCAAGGAGGAATGGCAGAGGATCCCTAAATCCAGGTGTGAAAAACTTGTTGCATCTTTCCCAAAAAGACTCATGGCTGTATTAGATCATAAGGGTGCTCCTACTAAATACTGAGCAAAGGGTCTGAATACTTAGGACCATGTGATAATTCAGTTTTTCTTTTTTAATAAATCTGCAAAAATGTCAACAATGCTGTGTTTTCCTGTCAATATGGGGTGCTGTGTGTACATTAATGAGGAAAAAAATGAACCTAAATGATTTTAGCAAATGGCTGCAATATAACAAAGAGTGAAAAATTGAAGGGGGTCTGAATACTTTCCGTCCCCACTGTATGTAAGATCCAGCAGGCTGGTTGTACCCAAGTTGATTGATCAACTTGGTACATTTAGCCTGCCCATACATGGTTTGAATCTTGGCCAGTTCCTGCTGAACCACCTGAGATTCAAACTCTCTATGGCCAGCCTTAGAGGGCTTCTGTGGAAGGGCTTTTGTTCACTTAAAGTGGAACTTTACCCATAACAACTTGATAAAAAATAATCTTTAGCAAGGAACATACATTCTATATTAATAATTATGCTACCAAAATAGTGTTTGCTGTAAATTGCCTCCGGCATTGCTCCTGCTGCTTCTTGCTGCCATTTTGCTGAAGTCCAGACCCCCAGCTGTAAAACATAAAGCAGAACTAAACCCACTGATTTACCAGTTTCCAAAAACAGTTTGATTTGATTGTGTCCTCAACCAAACTGTCAAACCATCAAATGGCTGGTGCCCTAACTCAGGGCTTAGAGCTACTAGCCAGGCCTCAAGTGTTACTCGCCACCAGTTGCCCCACCAATGCTGCTTCACCCGTGTCCATCAATGCAGCCTACCTGTGCCCAACAAGGCAGCCTACCTGTATCCATCAATGCTGCTTCACCTGTGTCCATCAATGCAGCCTACCTGTGTCCATCAATGCAGTCTACCTGTGCAGGGCAAGAGAGGAGTGGAAGAGGAAGGATCATCAGAGCGCCAAGGAACATCGCTGTGACAGCTTTCATTTTATTTGCTGTGTGTTCAATGTGTAACATACAGCCCCGTCTCCTGGCCCGAGGACTTTGATATACATCACACGTCCTGGGATTGGACAGGTTTTCTGTCTGTCAAAGTACTCGGGCCAGGAGGCGGGGCTGTATGTGACAGCTAGTGCAAGGAACACACGGCAACTGAAACGAAAGCTGCTAGTGATGTTCTGCACTCTGATCCAACCAGCTCTCTCCTCTCTCTTCCCTCAGAGGCGATCACTGGGAGAAGAGCTCCCATTCAACCCCGCCTGCCGACGGTGCTTGCCCCCCTGCTCCCAGGCAGCCCACGCTCACCAACCCTCATTTTCCACTCACAAAATGCGAGTAGACGAGTGGAAAATTTGAGGGCTGTCCTAACTGATCCCATGTGCAGCACCATGGCAGTTGCAGTTCAAACAGAAGCAGCTTTCTTGGCTGTAAAGCATAGGAAGATTTAAATCCGCTTTAGGGCTGTCAGCAGATCGGCCTCTACAAACTTAGCAGTGCCTAAAAATGGTGAGCAACTGAGCATGTGCAGAGCAGGGTGAGACCGTGTTTTACTGGATTTTAAACAGTATAGGCACTCATTTTTAATGTTTTACATAGCTATACCTGCAAAATGGGCTAAAAGTCCATGGCAATGCAAAACCTGCTTGAATCAGGTCAAATGCAGGTAAGAAGGAGGTCAACTGCAGGTCATATGCACATGTTAATTAATTTTGAATGATGTCTTATGCCGCATACACACGACCGTTTTTTTCGTCAAAATAAACTCTGACAGTTTATCTGACGGAGTTCCGACGGATTTCCGCTGAAACTGACTTGCGTACACACGATTACACCAAAGTCCGATCGTTTAGAACGTGGTGACATACAACACGTGTGACGGGACTAGAAAAAGGAAGTTAAATAGCCAGTAGCTGCCCTTGCGTCATTTTTGGCCCATCGGAATAGCATACAGACGAACGGTTTTCCCGATTGGAATTGATTCCATCGGAAAGATTTAAAACATGTTCTATTTCTAGGTCCATCAGAACTTTCGAAAGAAAAGGTCCGATAAAGCCCACACACAATCGGAATGTCCGATGAAATGATTCCGTCGGACCTTTTCCGGTCGTGTGTACGCGGCATAACTGATAACTTCAACACAGGCCCAAAAGGTGCCCTTTTTTAACACAGCACATGTTATGTGTTTAGTACACTGAAGTACAAGTATGCTGCTCACTATTTTAAAAGCACATTGTGATGCCGTACAAAATAAATCACACCGCAATGCACTACTATGTTACCAATATTATCTCAGCATAATAGGAAGTTATTCATTTATGGACTATATGTGTGAGTATAATAAAACTATAATGCTTCGCTTTTTGTGAGTAAACAGTACATAGGGCCAATATACACAGAGGCGTGGGAGCTGTGTCTCTCAATTGATTTCAATCAAAACAAAGCTACCTCTGACTGGCTAAAGCAGAGTTTGTGATGTTATCCGCCCAACAATATAAAGAGGACAAATCCCCTAGTACCCCACTAGCCCCGTTAGAGAAGATTTCATCAGAGGGTGCTTCAGCAAAGATCTAAGCTGGCCAGCCTCACTCACTGGTGAGGTGACCAACACTCCTTCAAGAAATCTCAACGTTCAATTGGGCTTTAAGCGATCATTTTCAAATAATATCTCAATTTTACATTTGATTACTGTAGGTATAAATAAGTGTGAAACCAGTTGTGTAACAGAAGTTACTACCAGGGTAGTCAAACTGGCATCATAAAGACCATGGTCTGCTAAGTTATTTTAGTGACACTAAATACCTGTTTTGACTTTCAAGGAAAGCGCCCTGCCCTGCTGCAACTCCTGCCTGCAGCCTCTCTTTAAGTGTTGTTCCATTATTTAAGAGTTTGGACATCAGCTTCAAAAATGTGACGCCTTTGTATACTGTTTATTAAAATACCATTCCAAGAGCTAAGTCTGCTACAGTGTGCTGTGCCTGTGATCAGAATGTGAATTATGTTAAAGATGGAGCAGAGAAAAAATACACATCTACACATGTGAAACTTGGAAACTGGGTTATGATATATTTTGCTAATTCAAAGACAATCAATTCAAAAATAACATATTCCCTTATAACAAATATATTGATACCCAATACTCAGAATCTATGTATGTATTTGCATTATATTTACCCGTTTCAATGTGTAATTTATAAATCTTATTTGCCAATTAAACTAATGTTGGAGTTGGATTTTACCCTTTTGGAATTCGGATATTTAAAGCGTAAAGCTAAAACTTTTTCTCTACATTTTGTGCTGAAATATTGCTGCTGTCTGCACCCGAGCTGAGGAGAATCACTAGCTTTTTTTGTCCTGGTGATCATTGCCACTGGGACAGAAAGTGATAAGAAACCAAACCAAAAATATTGGGTTATCAGTAGGATAACAGGGAAGCTCCTTCAATAGGGACAACTGTTCTGTTGGACAACTGTCCAACTTTAACTCTTCTGCTCACTTTAGAGTGATTTCCTTTCACATCCTCTTGTTCCTACAGGACCGGAAACTAAAAGGGAAACTCCTCCAATGCAATGGAGACTTAAAAAAACAAAACATGGCAGGGGTTTCAACCATTCCATACTCAACCAAAAAAAAGGAAAAGTCCGACAAGAAGTCCGCTCTTGTGTACACGGCATTAGGCTCCTGCTGCCATCAGTCAAACTCCTGCACAGAAATATATGACTGCTTCCTAATTGAAATGTAATTTGCTAAATCTTATGTCTGTATTAATCATTTTAAGTCTGAGAGCACCTTCACCGCATCCCAACCTCCTCATAACAGATTTACTGCTACATGGTGGCCACGCTGTGCAGAATCACGTTTATGTGTGTGATTCTGCGCATCTAGGTTTTGGGTGAAAGTGTGCGCCACTGGCGGCTCGCTGTGATTTTACGATCTTCGCTCGCACCCGCTGATCGTTCATTACACTGACAGCTTGCCAGTCTGCCTATGTAAACAACGCAGACTGTCATTCTGTCAATACAGAAGACATGGATCCTGTCTTTCTGTAAAGCAGAAACACCGATCCATGTCTTCCAGTAGTAAAAGCAGCTACCTTCACTACACTGAAACATTAGCTAGGCATACATTTAACCCTTTGATTGCCCCTGATGTTAACCTCTTCCCTGCAAGTGTCATTAGTACAGTGACAGTGCATATTTTTAGTACTGATCACTGTAATAATGTCACTGGTCCCCAAAAAAGTGTCAAAAGTTTCAGTTGGGTGTCCAGGTTGTCTGTCGCAATATCGCAGTCCTGCTATAAGTCCCTGATCGCCACCATTACTATTAAATAATTAAAAAATAAATAAAAATATCCCATCCATTGTAGACGCTATAACTTTCACATAAACCAATCAATATATGCTTAATGAGATTTTTTACCAAAAATATGTAGCAGAATACATATTGGCCTAAATTGATGAAGAAATTACATTTTTTTAAATTTTTTTATTGAATGTGTTTTAGAGCAGAAAGTAAAAAATATTGGGTTTTTTTTTCAAAATTGTCGGTCGTTCTAGTGCAAAAAAAACTAACAAAAAAAAAAACCGCAGAGGTAATCACGCACCCCCAAAAGAAAGCTCTGTTTGTGGGAAAAAAAGGACATGAATTTTATTTGTGTACAGTTTCACACAACCGCGCAATTGTCAGTTAAAGTAACGCAGTGCCATATCGCAAAAAATGGCCTGGTCAGGAAGGGGGGTAAACCTTCCACAGCTGAAGTGGAAATTCTGTCCCCAGACCATATATTTTAACAAAAATATTCCGAAAGATTATATTTGCACATAACATACATGCATGCAGTTTGCCTGTAAAAGCCTACTCTGCTTAGACATGCAAAAGGCTTTACACAATTTCTTAGATGTGATGTCACCATCAACAGCACTGTTACTCAAGTGACACTCTATAGCGTTCCCCTTCTCTCCTCCCCCATTAGTGACATAACGGAAAATTGTATGCTCGCCTTCTGTAATTTTCCTTTCCTGGCACATCTCATGGCAGCACACACTGGATTGTGACTCCGCCCCCAAAGCCTGAAGCTATAAGTTCTGAAGAGGGACCCACCACAGCATTCTCCATATCTATCATGTTAAATGGATAGGAATCTGTGTGCTGCCTTGAGATGCGCCAGGAAAGGAAAATTACAGAAGGTGAGTATACAATTTTCCGTTTTCCTGTCGCATCATGGCAGCACACACTGGGAAATAACTCGCTATATGGGTGGGTGCTTAGAAAGTATTCATTTACTTACAAGATACAGAAGAATTAGCTTGAATAACTGTTCTCCCAAATTCAACAGTTGTCAATTGCACAGGATCCACTCTGTAGTGTGGCATGAACGTTGTTCTTGAAGACCAAGTTGCCGCTTTGCATATTGTTTCTGGAGATACCCTGCAATATGCTGCCCATGATGTTGCCACTGCCCTAGTAGAATGAGCCCTTAAGCCGTCAGGTATTGGAAGTTGTTGTACCGTGTATGCTTTTCTGATGGCTTTTATCAGTCATGAGGCTATAGTACGTGAAGATGCTGCTTAGCCTCTTCTAGAGCCGTGAGGAATGAGCAGAAGATTCTTTGTCTTTCTGAACAGGCTGGCAGCCTTCAGGTACGTAGCAATAGTTGTTTTGATGTTCAAAGGATGTGGATCCCCTTGACTAGTAAGGAATGCTGGTAGGTTAATTTCTTGATCAAAGTGGAAAAAGGATGTTACCTTAGGAATGAACTGATCTAAGGGTCTTAGTACCACTCTATCCGGGTAAAAGATCAGATGAGGTTCTTTCATCAGTAAAGCTTGCAACTCGGATACCTTTTTCCCTGAGGTTATGGCAATAAGGAGTGTTATTTTAGGCGTTAAATCCCATAGGGATGCTGTCTCTATGGCGTGAAAAGGAGAATTTGGCAGTGCTTCTAACACTGTGGAGAGATTCCAAGCAGGAAAAAGTTGGCTTCCTTGGTGGCTTTATATTTAAGCATGCCCTTAGGAATTGTATGATGAGGGAGTTTAAAGCCCATTTGATTCCCATCTTGGCAGATGAGGCAGACACTTGTACCTTTAGTGTACTAGAACCTAGGCCTTTGTCTAAGTCTGATTGAAGGAATTCTAGAATTTGTGACACTGTGGGTGCCAACGGATCCCAGGATTGCTGCTGTGTGTCATGAGAGGGTTTACCCGTTGGTGGCGCTATCGGTCTCTTGGATCGCAGTACCAGTGTCCACCAGCGGGTGTCTTCCAACACCTGGGACCTGCAGTAAGAGATCTCTCCTGCTGGTGGCACTGTTGCATCCTTGGGCCGTAGTACCGGTGTCCACCAGCGGGTGCACTCCAGCAGTGTGGAGCAAACAGCACACACTGCGCTCAGCTGTGACATGAGGTCAATTACCACAGCCTTATAAATACCCGGCAAGCCCTCATAGGCTTGCCTTGGTATCTTTCTCCCTGCGCCCTGACCTTGCTGCCTGTATCCTGATTGTGAACCTGTTTCTGTCCTGCTCTTCTCTGATCCGATCCGATCCCTATCCCAAGCCCATCCTGTTCTTGTCCCTCCTGATTCCCTTGGATCCCTGCCCTGCAGCTTAACCATCCATCCTCTCCCTGTCCTGTTGGTTTCCCATCCTTGCCCATCTGCTGACCTCCCTGTGTATGACCTTGGCCTGGCTTTGTTTACAATTCCGGTATCTCCATTTACTTGTATATATTGTTGTTTGTAGTGGGTTTGTTGTGTTGGTTTTGCACTGTTTATATTCCTTTTTCTTGTCACTTGTTTAATAAACACCATTATTTCACTTACATGTGTTTCTGGTCTCCTCTTTGCAGTCCACACGGTCTGGTCAATTAGATCTCCTGACAGTATACCAAGGCCATCCCTGACCAGACGTGGCTGCATTGAGGAAACCATCCTGGTTTGTCGGGTCTGCTAATATGGATTTCAATGAAATCATTTATTATTCTCTGCTAGCAGAAGAGGATGGTGAATATTGTCGCCAGATTTTAAAAGGGTGGACTAGTGACCAGCTGATGGAAACTATCCGATCAACTCATTCCCTAGTGGATCAGGGGTATATGTCTTTTGAAGATGTTCAGCCCCTGATCCAGTTATGTGCAAAACCAACACAACAAACCCACTACAAACAACAATATATACAAGTAAATGGAGATAATATTCACCATCCTCTTCTGCTAACAGAGAACAATAAATGATTTAATTGAAATCCATATTAGCAGACCCGACAAACCAGGATGGTTTCCTCAATGCAGCCACGTCTGGTCAGGGATGGCCTTGGTATACTGTCAGGAGATCTAATTGACCAGACCGTGTGGACTGCACAGAGGAGACCAGAAACACATGTAAGTGAAATAATGGTGTTTATTAAACAAGTGACAAGTAAAAGGAATATAAACAGTGCAAAACCAATACAACAAACCCACTACAAACAACAATATATACAAGTAAATGGAGATACCGGAATCGTAAACAAAGCCAGGCCAAGGTCATACACAGGGAGGTCAGCAGATGGGCAAGGATGGGAAACCAGCAGGACAGGGAGCGGATGGATGGTTAAGCTGCAGGGCAGGGATCCAAGGGAATCAGGAGGGACAAGAACAGGATGGGCTTGGGATAGGCATCGGATCGGATCAGAGCAGAGCAGGACAGAAACAGGTTCACAATCAGGATATAGGCAGCAAGGTCAGGGCGCAGGGAGAAAGATACCAAGGCAAGCCTATGAGGGCTTGCCGGGTATTTATAAGGCTGTGGTAATTGACCTCATGTCACAGCTGAGCGCAGTGTGTGCTGTGTGCTCCACACTGCTGGAGTGCACCCGCTGGTGGACACCGGTACTACGGCCCAAGGATGCAACAGTGCCACCAGCAGGAGAGACCTCTTACTGCAGGTCCCAGGTGTTGGAAGACACCCGCTGGTGGACACTGGTACTGCGATCCAAGAGACCGATAGCGCCACCAACGGGTAAACCCTCTCATGACACTGTGCGAGTGAAGTGAATTTTTCCTACACTTTATTGTAAGTGTTAGTAGTTGTATTCTTCCTGGCTTGCTGCAAGGTAGTTACCACCTTAACTGAGCATCCTTGACTTAGCAGCCTATCTCTTTCAATTTCCAATCCATCAGGTGTAGTTTTACCAGTGCTCAGTGTAGAAATTAGCCTTGTGAGAGCAGATCTTGTGTCACCGGGAGAGGAAACGGATCCATAGCTGGCATTTGTTTCTTTTTCACTGGTTGTTTCTTCCACCCAGGAGAGGCTGAACCTGGCTGGGGTGGGTGTGGTAAGGGGTCCGGAGCTGTCCATTCAGTCCTGGACAAGTGAGGAAAAAAAGGAGAATGCTGTGGTGGGTCCCTCTTCAGAACTTATAGCTAACCAGTCCTATCAGGTTGTGGGGGCGGAGTCACAACCCAGTGTGCGCTGCCATAATGTGACAGGAAAAAAGGGTCAGTGGAGGAACAGTGGAGCTGTACCAGCACAGAGAGTAATTAGACACTCATAGAAAAGGAGAGGGCTATGACATGCAAGGAATGGGGGGCTGTGCAAAGGAATTGACGCTTCCTGGATTAGTCAAATTTTATAGCAAGTTCAAAGGCACACGGTAAAAAAAAAATAAGAAAAAGCTGCAAGTGAGCATTTAAAATACCAGAGTCTGTTCTTTTAATTGAATTTTTTTTTTATTGGTCACACAGTCTCTTTAAGACTTGCAGTATGTAAAATTCAGATTTATAAATGTAGGCATTCCTGATCAATAATAGTCTCTTTTGTTATAGTGCAGGCCTGTAAATTATAGAACATTTGTAGAACAATGGAATGCAGTACACCCATCTCACTCATTATAGAGAAGAGGAATTTCAAAGCTCTTTATTGTTTCCACAAGGAAATTCTGTGTGTGTATGTGTGTGTGTGCATGAATGTGGGCCTCTATATTAATGTTCATACAGTAATTTGCTTAAAACATCCAGCTAACTGTATCACTGCAAGTCATCATCCCAATTTTATCTCTGCCTTCCTACTACTCTCAGTTTCTGAAACCAGAACTACAGCTTTTTTGTTCCACTTTGGTCTTTCCTTTTAAATGTACCACAAAATCATTGGTGGTAAAACTTCTTTGCTGGCTTAAGAGAGGGCATTTATCTTGTTTATAAGAAGTTAATGAGATAAATATGGAAAAGAAATGTAAAAACATTAGTATTGGTTTGTGGCCACTTTTCCTCTCAGCTTGAGTATGCAATCATATAGGAGTTATCTGGTGTCTGAGAATCCCCGACACCACATCCTTAAGATTTAGAAATGTATGAAAGAAGCAGAGACTGGATTTTAAAGGCACCATATATATGTAAATATATAAAAGTACTACATTTTATTATGAACAATTAAAACAATATAAATTTCATATAAAAGCAACATGAAATATCGACACAGCTTATACAGTGGTGATGCAGTAACTTCATCTCAATATATTTTGCCACCCTTTGGCTTCCTCAGGAGACTGCAAAAATTGCATACCAAAATCACTAAAGAGTCAAAAAACATTACATTAGTTACTATCCATACAATGTACTTATACACCTAAAACAATTAATTACAAAATATGCACTTATCAATAGGTCATTCTGAGAGGTTCCCTCACCTGCGTTATAGCACTGGAGTTCATACAGTATCTCACAAAAGTGAGTACACCCCTCACATTTTTGTAAATATTTTATTATATCTTTTCATGTGACAACACTGAAGAAATGACACTTTGCTACAATGTAAAGTAGTGAGTGTACAGCTTGTACAACCGTGTACATTTGCTGTTCCCTCAAAATAACTCAACACCCAGCCATTAATGTCTAAACCGCTGGTAACAATAGTGAGTACACCCCTAAGTGAAAATGTCCAAATTGGGCCCACATTGTCAATATTTTGTGTTGCTACCATTGCCTTAACCCTCTTGGGTATAGAGTTCACCAGAGCTATTCACCCTATTGAGCATTTGTGGGGCATCCTCAAACGGAAGGTGGAGGAGCGCAAGGTCTCTAACACCCACCAGCTCCGTGATGTCAGGAGGAGGAGTGGAAGAGAACTCCAGTGGCAAAATGTGAAGCTCTGGTGAACTCCATGCCCAAGAGGGTTAAGGCAGTGCTGGAAAATAATGGTGGCCGCACAAAATATTAACACTTTGGGCCCAATTTGGATATTTTCACTTAGGGGTGTACTCACTTTTGTTGCCAGCGGTTTAGACATTAATGGCTGTGTGTTGAGATATTTTGAGGGAACAGCAAATTTACACTGTTATACAAGCTGTACACTACTTAAAAATTGTAGTAAAGTGTAATTTCTTCAGTGTTGTCACATTAAAAGATATAATAAAATATTTACAAAAATGTGAGGGGTGTACTCACTTTTGTGAGATACTGTATAAACCCAAACTGTAAATAGAGCCATATTGATTAGACATCCTATGGCTTTAGGATCCATATACAACTTATTATGGGGTTCTGCCCCTCTGCAGGTTTTGTGGTGGAGCTAAGTTGGAGACTATATGTCATTAACTATTTTCTATTCAATTGTACCATCCCTATATGTGCATGAGTGTATATATATGAACTCTAACAAGTTAATTAATTCAGTCGTGTATTATTGTTTACTATTCTTGTATTTACACAATATTGTACCTCTTAGTATCAACTGTACTTATGAAATTGCACCGTGCTAGTTACTATCATGATGCATTACCTTTTTACTAAGTTTATTAATTAATAAATATAAATATATTTTTATATATTTCTTTACAATCATTGTACTCTTTTGCAGCCACAAGCCAGAAGCTTTATTTACAGTCCCAATTTTTGGCCCTCCCCCCTCTCTTTGCCATTAATTGCTGTGTGTTGAGTTATTTTGAGGGGACAGAAAATTTACACTGTTATACAAGCTGTACACTCACTACTTTACATTGTAGCAAAGTGTCATTTCTTCAGTGTTGTCACATTAAAAGATATAATAAAATATTTGCATAAATGTGAAGGGTGTACTCACTTTTGTGAGATACTGTATAAGCCCAAACTGTAAATAGAGCACCAGGAAGATAATCAAGGCGATATCAGTTAGCCACAGGGAAAGAAACATGGACAATATATATGTCCCTGCCCAGGATGAGAGTATAAAATAAAGAAGAATTGTATATTGCAATGTGAACAAACCAGACAGATCTAAGATCTAATACCTACTACTTAGAGTAATGAATAGGGGCATCCAAAACAGATCAAGTGGGGTCATTCAAACTGAACTATCTCTGATGCACAGCCATGTGGGATCAAGCAAAAAGATGGCGATAGAAGAAGGCAAAGTACCCCCACATTTTACTATACTAAAGACAAAAAAAAAGTAGTATGCAATCAGCTATGCTGCAGATTAGCAGCCTCCTGCTTTAGTAACAGAGGTAATAGAGCTAATAGGGGATGATGTCTCAATCCCTATAATTCAGCACTCTTGATGTCAAGATTTGTGTCCTGACAAGGGGAAGGGTAGGTATGTCATCACTGTCAACATGTGGATGCCCTCTTTTGGCTTTTCGTTGATGAACCTACAGGACCAGCAAGATACTGTTGGTCAACGTTAGGGCTTCAATACCCCTGGCTTTGGATCAAGGGAAAAGACAGAAAATACTGAAGTCCAAAGTGTTGCTAAGGGTCAAGTTCCAGAAGATGTAGTCAGACAATAGCAGAGGTCAATGCCATGTAAATCATCTGAAATTAAACAACAGTCATGTCATAAGTGGGTGGCAAGGGTTTACCATGGGGGACAACACCTGAGAGTGCCTGGTCTTCACCAAGTTACTGATGGTGGAGATGGAATTATGGGACTTGCACTCCCAGGCAATGGCTCTGATTTAGAAGAGAGAGACAGACAGTAGAGCTATTAGGACTTAGTGGGGTTGATTTAAGAAAGGCTGTTCACTTTGCAAGGGAATTTACCCAAGAACTTAGTGAATGTAGTGAAGTTTCACTTTTCAAAGAATACCCAGTCATGCAGGGAAAATAAAAACACAACTTTTGCTTGCACATGATTGGATGATAGAAGTCAGCAGAGTTTCACCTTTCTCACCAAGTTCAGGGGCAATTTCCACTGGAAAATGAACAGCCTATTTACCTTTGGTAAATCAACCCCAGTGTTTCAATATCTTGGTAAGTCGGCACTCTTGAAGTTGAGATTGGTGTGATAAGGGGGGGGTGGGAACTACTTCATCTCAGTTATCAGGTGGGAACCCTCTTTCATTGACATTTTGTTGATGAACCCACTGTGTCCAAAGGGCTCAACAGTGATACTTGGAGTCCCAGTTATACACTCCTATGTTCAAAACCCACCTGTCTCATCTTACAGCCCAGCTGTTTTTCTGTAATCCATATCTGAATGTTGCATTTTCTGCTGCTTTTGATAAGCACTTGGTTGCTTGTTGGAGAAAGCAACTCCCATCTTTTTCAGGAGGCTGGTTGTAAATGTACCAACAAAACCCCTGCATCCCACTTTTGTAGGGAAATCACGTTCTTCCAGTAATGCTGGGCAGATTCAGTTGTCAGTTCTGGGTACTTGTTCTTTTTTCTCTTGTAAACTTCTTTCACTCTGTCAATTTCACTACATATGCCAGCTTAGTTGTTGCAGAACACAGGACATATCTAACTAGAATGTTGTAGCCACAACATCTGCGTGAAACACAAGTTTTCAAGCACTATGCAGGATACTTGTATGCTTTAATCTCATTATGTGCTCTGGATGTTGGCCTGCTGGTTCAATTTGGGTATAATTGACATGTCAGTGTTTGTGGGAGAGCATTTATGATAATTTGTCTGTCTCAGGATAGATGCCAGCTTTCTTAGAACCTGGTTGTGTTGCCAAGTGTAACGCCTGTGGGTGAGGTTCACAGAGCATCGTTAAAATGTGCCTTAATGATGCAGGTGCTTGATAAGCAGAGCAAGTGGGATCTTCTCCCCACCGCTGCTTCATATTTTGGGGCGTTGAGAGGAAGTCATAAGTGGCATGAATAACAAAACGTAGCCAAGATCCCTTCATCTCCCAGATATCACGCAAAATATTACACACGTTTCTACTTTTCTCAGTCCATTGGCCCTGCTTCGCCATTGAGAGGGCTTTTGCATGTTGCTCTGCCTCCTCTTGTCTCCTTACCTCCTCCACCATGGGCCTTCTTTTCTACATTAATGTTGCCTTGTTCCATTGTGCAGCTTTTGGGAAAGCCTAAGGCCAGCCAACCACATCCCTGAAATGAAAATCAGACTTTGAACAGTTTCAGGTGAAGTCCATTTCCTCCACATTATCACCCAGGAGGCCACTTCAAATACCAATATCTTCAGATTCACTGAAAGTCAGGACAACCTTACTTTGGTTTATTTGAATTCTTCCACAAGACTTGCAATTGGTAACTCCATTGCTATTCACGTACAGTCCATCAGGGCTGCTTTTAACTTTTTTTTATTATTGGAGATTTTATACACAGACAAATTCTACTGGTGACCATTGTAAGTCCAATTTTTTACAGTTGTTTTGGCAACAGGTATAGCGTAGAAATTTATCAAAAGGGACATCTGTTTTTGTGACAGCTATCTCAGAAGGGGTTAACTCCCTCTTTAAAGGCTTTAAAGTTTAAACTTAGTTTTTTTGGGGTTTTTTTTATGGGATACAGCACCAAACACATTAGTTATCTGTAATTGTGGTATGCAGGCTGCTGTTTCATGTAAAAATTCTTCCTTCATGTTTACAGGTACTGCTCATAGCAGCCATCTTCTGGTGTTGCAGGGGTTAACAGCAGCGACTGACTTGCAATGCTCACTAGCTCCTTCTTGCCCCGCCATCATTCACAGGCCTCATACTACTATTGTTCCACAATGCAATGCATTCTGGGAATAATCAAGGGAGATCCTGTAATTTATCCACTGCTCCAACAGCCTGCAGGATGTGGGATGCACACTATTACATGTAACTAATGTGTTTCAAGCTGTATATCCCATTCCCATAAAAATAGAAAATACTTGCACTTTAGACCTTGTTCATAAGAGGCGATCACATTCATGCCCTGTACAGGGCTGCGTTTGCCAGCAAGGGGATGCACAGGTGTTTCATGTGAGAGACATCCATGTTGATGCAGGTATGTGTCCCCGAACTCACCCAGGGTGCATTCAGGACCGTGCACCTGCATGGATGTCATATTTGGATACAGCGGCTGTTTCTATGCAGGTGTTGCATACCAATTGACAACAATGGGACTGCTGGCCTGAGAATGCATGCAACACCTGTGCATCCCCATGCCGCAAAACATAGCTCTGCATGGGGCACACATGTCATTGTTGCCCCATGTGAACAAGGCCTTAATCATTTCCCACTGCATCTAAAACTGACTTTAGATAAAACAAACAGCCCTGTCGTCCTTCACACTTGCTTCTGTTATCTCCTACAGCACCAGAAAATTGCTGCTCTAGGAAGTATTCGCCAACATGAAGGAAGGATTTTTACATGAAGCAGCAGCCTGCAAGATGTGAGATTCATATTATTATAGGTAACTAATGTGTTTATGTAACCCCCACCCCCAAAAAATTATTTGAGCTGTAATCATTCCCCACTGCATCCAAAATGAAAAAAAGTTCTAACTTTAGATTTAACAAACAACCTTACCATTAAAGTGATTGTAAGCTCAAAGTTTTTTAAATAACAAAAAGGTTTATACTTACCTGTTCTCTGCAACCTCTTTTCGGGTCCCACTCCGGGCTCCGGCACTCCTGGCTCCTCCTCTTTTCAATATGCCACCAAAGGAAGCCGCTTCTTTCATGGCATACCTGTGAGCTCAAACCTGAGCCGCGCTGCCTGTGTGTATAGGCAACAGATGGGCACAGCACTGGATTGAGTGAGGGCTCAGGTAAGTGTAGCAATAACTCTTGGTGGAGCTGCTGGTTTAAAGCGGGCTTGTTACCTTCACTCTCCTTCCCTCTGTTTCACCGGCACTGGGTCTAGGGTTCCGTTGAGTTTACCTCCGGACGATACAAGCACCAACACTTGAGTACGTTTTCAATGCTTTATTGAACAATTAACGAAGGAAGTAGCAGGAAAGAGGCAGAAGGGAAACTGCAGGGAAAGCTCAAATACCTTTCTGTAGGATTCTTGACAAATGTCCTTTAGAGTTAAATATTTCAGTAGAATGCACTCCCCTGCTCGCCTGGATAGGCCTCTCTCACTTGCCTAGCAGCCAGTATGTAGCACAAACAAAAGTCTCTGCCACAGACTTGCTTGGGATGAACCCGTACGATCCTCTGCCACAGGATGTATTGGTTTTGTGGTGAATGTCAGTCACAGTGCTTGAACCTTTTAGCCAACCCGGAAACACTATGCTGTAAAGTTATTTTAGGATACGTCCTCCAACCGAGTCACCAGGCCCCTCTCCAGACCAGCACTCTGCATGATCCTTCCATGACGGGTCCTCCCCTGGGAACACCTCGGTTGTCCAGCTTTTTCACTCTGGATAGACAGCTCAGGACCATTCCTCGGCTGCTGTGGTAGGCCCCAGACAAGCTTCTGGGCCCACCCATGCGCCGCAACAACGCGGGACTCTGGAACGGAGGACAATGAGGTAGCACTCTAACGCATACCTGTCGGCCAGGAGGGCCAGCAGGTGGCTGTAAAACGAACCCCAAAATATGGCGTCTGTCCCATATATACCCTCTCTCAGAATGCAACTCGGAGGACCACCTCCACCGAGTCGTCTGCGGGACAGAGGAGCACCCATACGCTTTGACACGTTGCCTTTCCAACACTAGCTAGTGGTAACAGCGACAACCACCGGCTCAGTATGGAAACACACACAACGTCAGCCAAGCTGGAACAGAGGCAAATCTAACTTCCCTATCAGATGGTAGATCGCAAATCTACCAGCGCTACATAAGTATAATAGGGGGGTTAGAGGGCGAAACTATTACCTAAACATTTACCTTAATGCAAGGAATGCATTAAGGTAAAAAATGTTTAGGCTTTAGAACCACTTTAAAAATATAGTTTTTGTCTACCAGAGTTCTTGTTTAAATGTCAGTTTCTATTGCAATGTATATCACCAATGCATAGGGAAATGGCCTCTCTTTCTTAATCAGTGTGGTGAGGTTAACCACGTGGTGGGTACTTAGAGAATTTAAAACCATTGATCCCCATGAGAAACAGGCCTTAAATGTCTATGGGCAGATTTAAAACCAAAATGATAGACAATCAAATCTACAAGTGACATAACCTTAGGCTCTGACTCATCAGCAAACTGTTGCAATCTAAACGTTTGCATGTTATAACAGTGTGCATCATTCATTAGAGTGTTCTCTAAACCGCAAAACAAAAATGTAATATATTGCAGATTACCAGTGCTTACAGTTGGATTAAACCCAAAACCAAAAATATAATATATTGCAGCATACCAATCATCAGATGTGTTGGCTGCATCAGTTTTCTTTTCTTTGGCTTTTAACTTTCGCTTTCAACTGGCGATCTGGCCAGTAACACACCTCCAGTATTAGTGAGACACCACAATGGATGAATGAGCACAGGGTGCACTGCAGACAGCAGCATTGTCAGTCTGAGAGGAGGAGGGGAATGTTATATGCACTAGCAGATTTAAATACACTAATTGAAGCTTCAGATCACTTTTTATAATCAGTTACAGCAAACAGTTTTTTCCCTTTTGCGATAAAGATTTTACATAAAGAAATAAATGCTGATCATTTAAACCACCCCTGCTAGTGTTATGGGGCGTACACACGGTCGGACTTTTCGACCGGACTGGTCTGATGGACGCCGACGGACCAAATCCGGCAAACAGTTCGATCGTGTGTGGGCTTCACCGGACCTTCAGCTGACTTTTCCAGTCGCAAGTCTGACATGCTTCAAATTTTTACGTCGTAACTCCACCGGACCCAGAAATTCGCTCGTCTGTATGCTAGTCCGACGGACAAAAAACGACGCTAGGGCAGCTATTGGCTACTGGCCATCAACTTCCTTATTTTAGTCCGGTCGTACGTCATCACGTACGAATCCGTCGGACTTTGGTGTGATAGTATGTAGGCAAGTCTGGTCGTTAGAAAGTCCGTCAAAAGTCCGTCAAAAGTCAGTCGAAAGTCTGTCGAAAGTCTGTCGAAAGTCTGTCGAAAGTCTGTTGGACAGGCTGTCTGACTTTTGTAGCTGAAAAGTCCGACCGTGTGTACACGGCATTATAGTTTGTCTCATCCATGTAAACTGATACATTCTGCTGGAGAGCTGGAGTTTTTGAAAAGCAACAGACTTGCTGGCTGGGTCACAAAATGAAAATAGAAGAAAAAAAGCCTAAAAAAGGAAATGAAAGCAGCCATCACATCTAAGAATTGGTAAGCTGCAATATAATAAATGTTTTCTTTTGAGTTTAATAATGCTTTAATTGTGATGGCTGCATTTGATTTTAGATACTGTTGATGTTGCCAGACCAAAAAGAAACAAAGCCAATCAAATTGCAATTCAGGGCAACAGCATACCTCCTACCTTTTTGAGATAGGAACGAGGGACATCTATCAGCAAAGGTATGTAGGCATAGGACACACCCCCCTGCCACACCCCCTTAAGTGAGAAATATACAAAAAATGATTAGTTAAACCCACAAGTGCTTTTTTTTACCACTACTATTCCTTTATACTGGCTTTTGACATTTACAAATGCAGCAATTTGGAAATTGGATGAAAGGTTTAGCACTGGGAAACACGTTTTGAAAGATAAAAAGTGCATTTTATATATAACTATATAGATATAGAACTATATAGATCAGACCAAAACGAGGGACAAATAAGGAGGACAGAGGGACTTTGCTCAAAATCAGGGAGAGTTGGGAGCTATGCAAGAATATCACTACAAATGCCAGATATGGTCATTCATTATACTGGGTCACTTCATTATATTCTATTATCTACAGACATTACCTCTGCAGGCTTTATCTGCTTGAAAAGATCTACATGGGAATGTCTGTTGTTACTAATGCTGCAGCCACACGAGACCTCATGCTACATCTGTGGTTCTGCCCTTTTAAAGGCTTGGCAGCACCAAATCCATCCCCACATGGTTCTAACAGGGTCGGTCCCAACAAGCCAAACCTTTGCCCAGCTGGACAAGGGCAAGAAATGATGGTCCCTGTTGCGCTGTAGTGAACCAGGGCTACATAAATATCTTCTAGAAGAGTGGGTAACTGAGTCAGAAATGTCATTGAGTTCTCAATCTGGGTATTTTTGTTGGTTTAGCTGAAGCCTAGCATGTACAGATGTGGTTCAACTATATACTGTCTATAATTGTTTCAGAAAGCCCTGACCGAAAAACTTTCATTGAGTTAAGAGTAGCTGTCAATCATAAGCTCAGAGCTGCAGTAATAAGCAAGAAGCCATGAGCAAATATTTTCTCATGTCCATATGTTATATTAGTCCATATTAGAAATGAAAAATGAGAAATACATATATGAATGGCTAGAGCTGAACTACAGAAATATTAACAGATTCTGCCGACTATGCTAACAGTGCTGATGGGCAATGCCCCCCCCCCCCCCCCTCTTGGGTTATTATATTCTGACAGCCAATTGACACAGTTATGCCCTGTACACACTATGAGAGATTTGGGCGAACAACCGGCTGTTTTTTCTTGATGTTTCACAGCAAGTCGGAACTGAGGTAAAAAATAATGTATGAAAATTCTCGCACGACAAAGGCTTTTTTTTGTTATTTGTTTCTGAGCCGTCTTTTGTATTTGATATTTCTCATATGAAAGTCATAGGAAAATAGTACACATTTAATGAAAATTATTTGTTCTGTTCCCATACAAGAACATTTTTGGAGTTTGTCCCTGGAAAATTTTTCGTTCGGTAGGTCGGAATTGGCTGTCAAAAGTTGTGTACATACTTTCAAAAAATCATACGATCGTTCCTCAGACGAACATGTTCGCCCGATAGTGTGTACGGGGCATTAGAGTATAATGTTCGGCTGACAATTTTCCAACAGGCTTCACCTACAAATTTGATTTAACAATTGACTTTTGTTGAACAGAGCAGCAGTACCATTAACTGATCGAAATTTGGCTAAGGCAGCATGAATCATCTGAAATTCAAGTAATGAATGGCTAGCTTAAAGCTCTGCTCTAGGCAAATATAAAAGACACAACTTAATACAGCTCTGTAATCATTAATACATCAAAAAATGTATTTTTTAAATGCAAGTGTAGCACTACCCCTGCCAGAGCCGCTTGATATGATGAGTTTTCTGTTCTCTGCCATGACACTATAACCCACTCAGTCTCCACCGACACACCTGGTTATTGGTCACTTACACCTATGTTACCTAACCACTTGCCGCCCACCCGGACGGAGGGATGGTGCAGCTCTCGTTCTGGGTGGACGTCATATGAGGGCACACCCAAAGGGCCACGCCCGCTGGGGGCACGCAGCGCGGTGGTCACTGCCCTGCCGTGTTGCTAGGACGTGGCGCAATCCCGATCTCTGTAAAGAGCCACTGACGCGGCTCTTTAACCATGTGATCAGCTGTGTTTAATCACAACCGGTCACATGTAAACACAGAAGTGCTGGTAATCGGCTCTAATCGCCTCACACTGACAGAGTGTGTGGTGAGGAGAGCCGATCAGCGGCATCTCCTCACAGGGGGACAGCAAGAGATGTAATCAGGGCACTGATCATCGGTGCCATGATTACAATAAAGCGCCAGAAGTGCCAGCAATCAGTACCCACCAGTGCCAGCAATCAGGGCCCATTAGTGATGCCAATCATTGCTGGCTTTCGGTGCCATTTATCAGTGCTGCCCATCAGTGCCCATCAGTGCTGCCCTTCAATGCCCAGAGTGTGCAAAAATTGGATGAGATCTCCATGTGGCAAAAAATTGGGGTATACTTCATGAAGCAGGAGTATCTAGGAAGGAAATATTGAATATGTGTATAATTATAACAATAATATATTCTGAGTAATAGTAGTAATTTTATATAAGTGAACCCAGTGTAGCTCCACAAGGGGTGATGACGAAGTACGAATAGTGCCCAAAGGTATGGGAGTATCTGTAGAGTGATGAATGAATATATAGGTCTATAAAAGTGTGCAAAAACCTAAAAAAATAGGTGACAGGTGGAAAAAATAAACAAAATGTATGACTGAAAAAATGAGCAACAAGAAAGTAATCTAAACCAAAAAAGAAAAGCCTTACCCTAATGCTGCATCAAAGCACCACCAGCAGATGGAAGTAGCTGGTGTGCAATAGCCCCAGAGGGAGACTGGTCAATTGAACAGCTCACTGCAATGGGGAGTGTACATATATGCCGCCAACGCCACGCCAGTGAACCAATGGGGGAGAAGGAACCGCACCTGAACAAAGTGAACACTCAGTAACAGGCAGGGAAACTCCCCCATATAGGGACACGAGATGTTATGGCTGGACGTCGGCGCAATGATGTCATGACTGACGTCATGAGCACGGCGTAGCTGCCATCACACAAGCAGCGTGACAAACGTGGCGCCGATGCGTGAAGGGGCACCCGCCCGATCCTCCCGAACACACTACGTGCAAGGAGAGGAGGGGGAGGGTCCACTGGGCGCATCGCAGCTCCCATGATGAAGAAAGGACCCCAGCCGCAACCCTGCGCCAACCAATCCACACAGAACAGATAGCCCAAGGCAGAGGAAGTGTATTGGATATCTAGGTGGAAGCGTGTGGGTGTGGGTATATTAAATCAGCGTCGGGAATGCTGCATGTGAATAATACTATGCACAATACTCACAAATATAGATGTAAATAAACAGTATAAACAATTGTTGGTAATATCAATATATAAGTGTATAAACCTTGATAAAGGGTACCCTATGAATGAGGGCAACCTCACACAGGGGTGGCAGGGGGACACTGCCAATCCCAAATATTCACTTGCTTCCATCCCGGTATCTGAGCCCAATAGTGATGCCAATCATTGCTGGCTTTCGGTGCCATTTATCAGTGCTGCCCATCAGTGCCCATCAGTGCTGCCCTTCAATGCCCATCAGTGCCACCCATCAATGCCCATCAGGGCTGCCTCATCAGTGCCCACCAGTGCAGCCCAGTGTCCATCAGTGCCAACCAGTGCAGCCTATCAATGTCCATCAGTGCAGCCTATCAGTGTCCATCTGTGCCACCTCATCAGTGCCCACCAGTGCAGCCCATAAGTGTCCATTAGTGCCACCTCATCAGTGCCCACCAGTGCAGCCCAGTGTCCATCAGTGCCAACCAGTGCAGCCCATCAGTGCCACCTCATCAGTGCCCACCAGTGCAGCCTACCAGTGTCCATCAGTGCCACCTCAACAATGCCCACCATGCAACTGCAGCCTATCAGTGCCCACCAGTGCAGCCCATCAGTGTCCATCAGTGCCTACCAGTTCAGCCTAACAATGTCCACCAGTTCAGCCTATCAATGTCCTTCACTGCCACCTCATCAGTGCCCACCAGCAGAGCGCTCCTGGCTCCATTACAGCCTTGGCCTCTGGACTACAACTCCCAGAATGCAGCGCAGCTGGTAACAGCCAATCGGCGGCCGCTGCGGCCGAGTTCCTCCACCAAAAAAAAAACGTCAGCAGACAGCGGCCGTGGTACTGTAATAGCGGTCGTTTTGAATAGAAGGTAGGCGGCCTGGGGGGAAATTTCCACCCTGCCCCCCAGCCCTGCCCACCCCTGCCTCCGATCCCCGCACTTACCTTCTGGCTCTGGTACCCTGCGCCACTGTGTTAATTGGTCTAATTTGCATAATAATCGGCCAAAGCCGATTTCTTAAAAAAGGCCAAATATGGACCGATATATCGGTCGACCTCTACAAGTAATATAAAAAAGAAGCTTTAGGTTGGGTTTACATATATGCGAATTGGATACAAATTTTAAAAGGGTCCTGTCAGGTTCAGGTGATAATTCGGGGAAAAATTTGCACCTGAAAACGCACCTGACTGCAAACCTGTGTGAACCCAGCCCTAGACAAATTCACAAGTAGAATTTAAATAAAATTGTAATAATATAATATGTAGAGACAACTATACCGGATTACTGGGGTGGGGTTTATATTAGACTGAAGCTTTGCATCAGAATAGACCATTTTTGTTGGAAATGTATATAATCAATGTATAAAACAGTCCATCATTATCTCCTTATCTAGAAGTTCAAGGAATCATGTGACTAGTGAGCTTGAATGGTTTATCTAAAACAACAGGATATAAAGTTTGGAAAAAATGCATGATGTAATCTGCAGATCTCCAGTGTTTGAGAATGTTCAAGGTCACAGACAGTGTTAAAATACTACCATGCAACAAGTGAAATCCATAAGTGAACTGCTTATGCTACTAAGGAAACACTATGCTGAGTCCATCAAGTCCAACCTATGTGTGTGATTATGTGTCAGTATTACATTGTATATCCCTGTATCTTGCGGTCGTTCAGGTGCTTATCTAATAGTTTTTTGAAACTATCAATGCTCCCCTCTGATACCACCGCCTGTGGAAGAGAATTCCACATCCTTGCCGCTATTACAGTAAAGAACCCTCTACGTAGTTTAAGGTTAAACCTCTTTTCTTCTAATTTTAATGAGTGACCACGTGTCTTGTTAAACTCCCTTCCGCAAAAAAGTTTTATCCCTATTGTGGGGTCACCAGTATGGTATTTGTAAATTGAAACCATATCCCCTCTCAAGCGTCTCTTCTCCAGAGAGAATAAGTTCCTCATAACTAATATCCTCCAGACCCTTTATTAGCTTTGTTGCCCTTCTTTGTACTCGCTCCATTTCCAGTACATCCTTTCTGAGGACTTGTGCCCAGAACTGGACAGAATACTCTAGGTGCGGCCGGAGCAGAGTCTTGTAGAGCGGGAGAACTATCATTTTATCTCTGGAGTTAATCCCTTTTTTAATGCATGCCAATATTCTGTTGCTTTGTTAGCAGCAGCTTGGCATTGCATGCCATTGTAATCTACTAGGACCCCAGGTCCTTTTCCCTCCTAGATTCCCCCAGAGATTCTCCCCCCAGTGTATAGATTACATTCATATTTTTGCCACCCAAATGCATTATTTTAACATTTTCTATATTAAACCTCATTTGCCATGTAGTTGCCCACCCCATTAATTTGTTCAGATCTTTTTGCAAAGTTTCCACATCCTACAGAGAAGTTATTTCCCTGCTCAGCTTAATATCTTCCGCAAATGCAGAGATTGAACTGTTTACCCCATCCTCCGGGTCATTTATGAACAAATTAAACAGGATTGGTCCCAGCACAGAACCCTGTGGGACCCCACTACCCACCCCTGACCATTCCAAGTATTCCCCATTTTGTCACCACCCTCTGAGCTCGCCCTTGTAGCCAGTTTTCATTTTCAATTCATGTACTCACCCTATGGTCCACGACTAAAACTAAAATGCCATTTTAGTCAAGACTAGGACTAAAACTAAATTAAGATTTGACTTCAAAATTAACACTGGTCTGTAGTACATGTTCATACCTCAATACCATAAATAATAACATATTAAATTTTTCACTCCAGCAGTATATAATGAGTTTGGAAATTGTAGAGAAATGTTTAACTAATGCATTACAATTTAATTACACCAATTTGATTTTAGACGACTAAAATGTATTGGAGATTTAGTCGACTAAATACAACTAAAACTAAAACAATTTCAGAAGACTAAAATGGGGCTAAAATTAAAATGCCATTTTAGTTCTAAGACTAATGCCGCGTACACACGGTCAGATTTTCCGACTGGAAATGTTGGATGTGAGTTTAATGGCTGAAAATCCGACCGTGTGTATGCTCCATCGAACATTTGTTTTCGGACTTTCCGCCAACAAATGTTGGCTAGCAGGTTCTCAAATTTTCTGCCAACAAAACTTTGTTGTCGGACTTTTCAATCGTGTGTACACAAGTCCTTCACACAAAAGTTCACGCATGCTCGAAATCAAGTACGAGCCGGAAGCGCTTGGTCTTGTAAAACTAGCGTTCGTAATGGAGATATCACATTCATCACGCGGCAAATTATGAAATCTCTCAATGCAGTGCATTCTCTTCTTCTTTATAATGCTATAATAATGAAGTTGCTTTGCTGCTGATATTCACAGAGTTCTGACAAACGTATTTTTTATTATTTCTAGTGATCTCCATTTTTTTTTCTCGTAATCTCCAGAATAATTTTTTTTGATAGTGATCTCCATAATAATTTTTACTTTCGTTTTGTGTGTCAAGTTACCACAACACCATTATTATCTTGTATTTTTTAACCTCAAAGATACAACTATGTTGGTGTCCCTTGTTAACCTCCCTGGCGGTTTTCCTGAGTTTGGCTCGAGGTTAAATTTCAGCACCAATAGCGGTAACCCCGAGCCACACTCGGGATTGCATTGCAGGATTCTGGTGTGGTATACTTACCTTGTCCCCAGGATCCTGCGATGTCCCCCCGCTGTGTCCGCGGGCTCTGCCCTCAGCCCCTGTGTGAAGCCTCTGTGTGCTGGGCTCTGTTCCCTGCGAGCATCGCGACACACGAGGGCGGAAAATTCAAAAAAGTTAAAAATCATAATACATACAGTACATTGTAATCTTACAGATTACATTACTGTATGAAATTATTTCACACCCCATCTGTCCCCAGTGCTTTGTCCAATGCCCTGCATGCAGTTTTATATGATATATACTGTTCTTTCTGCCTGGAAACTTGAGATTGTCCATAGCAACCAAAAAGTGTCCCTTTACATCAAAAGTGGTATTAGACCAGCTAGAAAACAGCGATAGTAAATTACACTACACTTGCAGAATTGAGCGATAGTGATTTGTGGGGAAATTCATTTTATTATTATTATATTATTATTTTTTATAATTATTTATATTTATTATATTATCATTTATGATTTTGTGTTTCAAACCTCATCATACTCGGGATATCTACTAGACTCTTGGTGGACAGATTTAAGTGTGTTATTGCTAAGAATTACAGGCCTACAATATAAAACGCCAAATTTCTATGCAAAATAATTGTACCACTTTGAGACGCAAAAATCTGACATAATCATACCGCCAGGGAGGCTACTTTGAGATTCTATTTTTGAAATGTACCTGCCTACTCATAAACAAACTGTCCTTTTATTAAGTAAAACACATAGCCAAGTATTTGGCAAAACCAAAAATTAAAATTTAATAGGGAGCACAAGGTCATAAAAAATAAAGAGGAAGGCAACGCTGGAGAAACAGTTGGAATTGGTGAAGCCTTTGTACCCCTGGGCAGACATCAATTATTTAACTGTCAAAATTGGTAACCTGAGGAGTCCATTTAATAGGGAGCACAATATAGTCCAGGACTCCGAGAGATCAGGAGCAGCAGCAGATGACATATATGTCCCGAGGCTGTGGTCTTACCACAGCCTGCGTTTTTTGCCAGACCACACCAAACCCAGGCCATCACTCTCAACACTTCCTTCCATGCTTCCTTCCATGCTACTGTGGTGGATGAGGTGGCTGTGGTGTTGCTGGAGGTGGTGGAGGAGCATGGTCAAACTCACACAGGTGTGTTGGAGGTGTGAGTTTCCCCTCGTCCCCTTGTTTAGGGCCTTCAGAATAATTTCTTCACATATCGTGCGTTGTCCCTCCTCCATCTTTTCTAGTTTGCTGGCAGTAACACATCCGAATGCCTTGTGTACACAAGGGGTCGTGGTAATTGTCACAGTAGCCTGTTTTAGGAAAGCAGCCACAGACTCCTCCAGGTTCCTTGCCTTCCTGGTCCTTTTGGTTGGAGGGCGGAGGGGAGGAACCTGGAATTCCGTCAGGCAGCTTGCCATGGCCTCCTCCTGGCTGAGACTTTCCTATGTATGAAAATGGTACATAGTTTTTTGGTCATCAATCACACACAATTTTAAGCTCATGACAAATTGAATGTTAACAAATAGAAAAGACTATCATTCTGACCCCAGCATTTTTCATTCTTGTACCAATCATTTTTGGCTACTACTGTCTATTGATATGTAAACCACTTTGTTAAGATAAACCACTTTGTTAAAATAAAAATTTGGCCTGGGTTTGGTCTGGTCAGACAAAAAATGCAACCTGTCATAGTACCACAGCCTGGGGACATATACGTCATCTGCTGCTGCTCCGGACCTCAGGGAATCCTGGACCTTCTTGCGCTCCCTATTATATGTGCTCCTCAGGCTACCAATTTTGGCCTTCAAATAGGTGATGTCTGCCGTGGGCATACACAGGCTTCACCAATTCCAACAGTTTATCCAGCGCTGCCTTCCTCTTTTGCTTGTTCGAATAGTCCCTGCATTGGACTTGCCAGTGACATGGCAGCTCCCTGTACTTGTCTATGAAGCTGGGCAGGAATCAGGGGCTGTGAATTTATCTACTAGTTTATCTGCAAGACACAACACAAGACAAACCCTAATGTCAGGCTAAACTCTCCTAATCTTGTCCCAATATAGGCTGTAACGAGCCCCTTGCTCGCTCGGTTTCACTCTCCCAACACTCCTCTGCTGCTATAGAATCAAATTGCAGATCACAACATCTGATGGTTCGGTCATCCGATGCTCCGTGACTAGAACTACAGCTATGTGCCGTTCTAATCCAGTTGTGTAGCTCAGAACAAACACCAGGCAGGCTGTATGTAAGTTCAAACAGGAATCTCACTTTATTGACAGGAATATACAATAAAAGAGGAGGTGCAGACCTCCTGCTCATATTACTCTAACAATACAGCTGTATCCTAATTAACCTAATTAACATGAGCTAATTAACTAATCCCTTTAGACAGCCTAGATGACTCAGACATGAGCTTTAGGCCAGACTGGCCATCTTGTAGCTCAGAAAGCCCAATCAACATTATCACAATAGCAGAGTTAATTAACACAAACAACAATGGGGATCTAATGACTCTTATACCCCGTACTAGAGACTTATTTACAATACACATTTTAGCAGACAACAGACAGGTACCTGGAATTGATGACATTAGCATTTAACAGTAGGAGTCCCAACGGTTTCAATCAGTCACTATTCCAATATGGCAAATCCAGGGTCCCCAGAGTCTGTGTGTCCTGAGGGACCAGGACCCGAATCCACAGTAATACCACCTCAAGGGTCCCCAGGCATACAGCTCACAAAGAGCACCATTCCCCCAAATGCCAGGGCCCACGATCGATCCGCAAGAGGCTAGCATTCAGTCCCCTGCAAAAGTCTCTCTCCCGGCTAGGTCTGTCACATTTCTCCCCTTTCGCCAGGAGACTAACACAGGAGGAGACCCCAGACGGGTTGACTCCGAAGTTAGTCAGTAGTTCCAGTCCCCTAATGCCTGTACCCACACAGTACCCCAAACAAATTGTTCCAAACAAAGCATTACTCACCCAGCCAACCTCTGCCTCTCTCAGAGAACATATCTGCCGCTGGGGAGAGGCCTGGACTGGCCCTTCTCCCTGGAGTCCTTTCTGCCGCTGGAGAGAAGACAGGGTGTCTGGGCTCACTCCGTCATGCTGTTGGGGATCTGGGCCGACTGCCCAGCATCCCTGGGGTATATAGGTGGAGACTGAAGTCCCATCCACCTTCACAGGAAATCCATCCTCTGTTAGTTGAGGGCAGAGTCCAGCAGTACTTGGCCCTGTTGCCAGCCCTTCTGCTGGAAACCCCACACCATCTGCTCCGGCTAACTGTTGGGGAGGGACAACACACACCTCCTCTCCCTTCTCCCCCTGTATCTGCTGCTGGGAAGTGATTGCCACCTTCTCACCCTGAGCCTCCGAAACTGCCACAGGTGTGGGACAGAGGTCTTGGACCCTCTGTCCGGTTGCCAGCTCTTCAGCTGGGGAAGTTCCTTGTAACTTCACAGATACTACTGTTGGTGCTGGGCAGAGCACAGTGAAGTTTGGCCATAATAACAGCTCCTCTTCTGCTGGAGGCTCACCAGGTTGTTCTTCCTCAGCAGAAAAGTCTATCAAATCCCCTGTCTCTGCAACTGGTGTCTGGGGATAAAGGTTCACCATCTCCTGTCCCTGGAACCCAGAAGATGCTATCAGTGCTGGGCAGAGGTTAGCAGAGCTCTGCCCTGTTGTCAGCACTTCAGCTTTGGGGATAGCGATCTCCATATTTTCCACTGCCGATTCTCTGACATTCTGCTGGACAGGCACATTCCTCCATCCAAGATCATCCAATGCAGAAACAGGTTCATTAAGGTCAGTCAGCACTTGCTGCATCCGCCATAAGACCTCTGCCTCCATAGCTGCGGGGGCAGGTTGGCAAAGTACACTGTTACTCTGCCACATTGTCAACTCTTCAGCCATGATTTCAGAGTTGTGCACTGGTATTTCCTGATAGTCCCAGGCAAAGGGAGCCCCACCCTGCTGCTGAGCAGAGTCTAGCAGCTGTCTGTAGGTCATCTCAAGATCCCATTTCTGAACGGCCAGAAACTCAGAATCTTCCTGTGCCCAGTGCACTTCTGAGACATTCAGTCTTCGCTCTCTGTGCTCCATTATTTCCTCCAAAAGCCACTCCTGACCACTCCCAAAGTCAGGGTCCCTGGACAGCCTCCAGTACAACAATCCCAGGCCATCGTAGTCAAAGTCTTCCGTGGGGCTGTCATGCGCTGTCCACGGGCACACTTGGGCTACATACCACTGGAGGGCTCTGTAGCTCTCGTCCAACCGCATTTCTGCCCGGATCAGCCTGCTTAACTCAGCTGTCCACTCCTGGTCTGGCTGTTCTCCCAATAACAGCAATCGTACTTCATACTGCGACCAGTACCTTACATGGATGGAGGGGAGAACTTTTCCCTGGTGTCGCTGCTCATGGGCTAGCGCTTCCTTCCAGAGTTCACAGCGGATAAAATCAAACCATTTCAGCAGGACCTGCTCTGATACTGGTCCTCTGTGCTGTATCTGCATCTCTCGCAACCTCCTTCTGAATTCCTCTTCCATGGTGGCTGGTATTTGTACCTCTCCTCTCCTGCTATCTGGACCTTGGATCCAGGTGATGGTTTGGATGTGTTCACGGCAAGGAAGCACGATCCCACCATTCCCTCCGAGGCTCTCAAGTAAGTCCTTTAGTGTGGCTCTCCTGCAGGCTGGTTTGGAGTGTCCCAGTAACTGGAGAGCAAATCCCACCACTGCCAACCCTTTCTCGCTCGGTTCCACTCTCCCGACACTCCTCTGCAGCTATAGAATCAGATTGCAGATAGCAACATCTGATTGTTCGGTCATCCGATGCTCCAGGATTAGAACTACAGCTATGTGCCGTTCTAACCCAGTTGTGATAGCTCAGAACAAACACCAGGCAGGCTGTATGTAAGTTCAAACAGGAATCTCACTTTATTGACAGGAATACAGTCTCTTTTATACAATAAAAGAGGAGGTGCAGACCTCCTGCTCATATTACTCTAACAATACAGCTGTATCCTAATTAACCTAATTAACATGAGCTAATTAACTAATCCCTTTAGACAGCCTAGATGACTCAGACATGATCTTTAGGCCAGACTGGCCATCTTGTAGCTCAGAAAGCCCAATCAACATTATCACAATAGCAGAGTTAATTAACACAAACAACAATGGGGATCTAATGACTCTTATACCCCGTACTAGAGACTTATTTATAATACACATTTTAGCAGACAACAGACAGGTAGCTGGAATTGATGACATTAGCATTTAACAGTAGGAGTCCCAACAGTATGAATCAGTCACTATTCCAATATGGCAAATCCAGGGTCCCCAGAGTCTGTGTGTCCTGGGGGACCAGGACCCGAATCCACAGTAATACCACCTCAAGGATCCCCAGGCATACAGCTCACAAAGAGCACCGTTCCCCCAAATGCCAGGGCCCACGATCGATCGGCAAGAGGCTAGCATTCAGTCCCCTCCAAAAGTCTTTCTCCCGGCTAGGTCTGTCACATAGGCCTCAAACTATAAGCAGTATAGGCCACTAACTACTGAAGTTACAATTGTACCTTCGTTTGAACGATCAGCGCTAATGATCCTCCGTCCTCCACTCACAGATCGTACGTACATCGTCACCCTCGTGTTATGCTTTATATACACTGTGCATGCGTCAAACTCCACCCCTGTCCTTCTTCCTAGTGTATTCCCTGCCTCTTCTCTTTCGGGGCAGTGGGAGAGTGCATAGTGGAGACACAGCAGGTGTGTGCTGAGAGCAGCAACGATGAGAAAAGCCTGGAGCAAGGCAGTTCCAGATCCAGGAAGAAAAATAAGGCCTCAAATAAGTACATTGAAGAGATGGTGGACATCTTGAAGAGGACAGACTATGATATGAATCCTGGACCGTACAGAAACCCAAATGTGAGAAAGGGTAAGATCATGACTAAAGAGAAGTCTGCACAGGACTTTTTGGGGTACGACGATCTAAGGAGCAATTGAGGAAATGCTGGTCAGACTTGAAATTGAGGGAGCAGGATCAGTATAGAAGGATCAGGAAAGTGCTGCAAAAAAGTAAGTATTTGTTGTGTGTTCCTATTATTACTATTATTACTTTTGTGCTGGTCCATGTGCTTTTCTTAACTGTTGTACAGTTTAAAATGCTAAGTTTGAGGTTCGTGGGAACAGTAATCGTTCATAGTAAACATTGTTCGTTCGACCACTAATACAACGTTTTTGGCAGATGCAGGTTAACTACATTTGTTCATGCCTATTTTGATTAAAAGAAGTTTTTTACATTGTTGTCTAGATGTGTTTGAAACTATAATGAAATGATAACTTGATTCAGTGTAAGGAGAGGACACTCAGCAGCTGTTTACACATCTGGATGCAGGAACACTAGTGTGGGACACCATAACAACCTTTTTATGGTGTCCCACGCAGGTGCTCCAGTGGATACTAGGGGTCTCTCCATGTGTGAAACTTGCACAAAACAGGTAAGTATTCCATCTTTTGAAAAGGAAAAAATCATATCTTCATTTTAAACAGCTTCCAGATTTTCTGGTAAATCATTAGCCCCCCTACCCACAAAGTACTCCACATAGTTTTGCTGTACTTTGTGGGCGCTTTTGGGGAGGGGGGGGCAAGCCAGGACAGCCACTTTCAAGCGCCGTCATTGTTTGTGCCGGTGAAAAGTCGGCCTCAGTCGCAACTGAGGCCAGATAGTTGGATGCATTCTTCCGTGTCCTCATGGGGAATGGCCTCATCAGATGGTTCCCCAGCGATAAGGCCTCATCCTCCACAAAAACAAACTTGAGGCCGCCACGTTATCCGCCGGAGGTGTCATCCCCAAGATTCCATTCTGGAGACGCCGGTAAAATTCCATCCGGGCGATCACTCCTCCATCAGACATATGGCCATTCTTTCCTACGTCCAGGTATAGGAACTCATAATTCGCTATTATCACCGCCAACATCACAATACTACTGTACCCCTTATAATTAAAGTAGTATTACCCAGTGTGGGTGGTGAGACAATCCGTACGTGCTTCCCATCGATCGCACCACCGCAATTTGGAAAGTCCCACTGCTGGTGGAATTGGGAGGCCACAGTCTGCCATTCCTGTGGGTTGGAAGGAAACCGTGGAGTCAAAAGAAAAATTACTACTTTTGCACATAACATTGCAAGCAGATTAGACACAAACAGTCTTGGCCAACATAAGTATAACATTTATTGAAATGAGTATTTAAAGACAAAAGTATAAGGTCTACTTATCAGATTCCTCACCCCCTCTGATGGCCCATTGTAAAAATTTTAGTGTGGGGGGGAGATGTTTTGGACAGAGCTGAATGCATAAATAATGTGTTACTTTGGCCAGCCCCTCCTTACTTACACTGTTGGCAGCCCACTGAACAGGTAAGAAGTGTCATAATCCAAAAATATGAATACAAATTGTACAAATTGAAGCACATTTTTACATTCTGCAATTACCTATCAAGATAATAGGGGAACAAAACTTTAAACAGTACCATTTAAAAGTATTCAGGCAGGCACTTGCACTACATGCTTTGGTGAATTCATCCATAAATATGAACACAAAAGAGGTAGGTATAGTGTGTATGGGTTTGGCAAAGTCAGCAGACAGAGTATTGGTATCGGTTGACTTAGCGCTTGGGGGGGGGGGGGCTTCCAAATGAGTTTGGGCCCAAAAAAAAGCCTCTTGCACTCTGCCTGAATTTAAGGACAATAATAACATTTGGAAACATTTTAGGGGGTGTTTAGGGTAAGCACTACAATGGAGCTAACAAAATACATTGTTAAGTGACTAGCCTAGGTGTGTATGGGCACAGGATAGCATGCTGGGGAGGTTAGTGAAGGCAAATATGCATGAAGGACAAAAAAAGGATCAGTAAAAGCATAAAGCATGCATGAGGACAAAGAGGACATTCACAGCATATTACAATCATGGTAATTATGGAATGGTGAAATAAATACAATACATTAGCAAACATTAAATACATAGAATGTGATGTTAAAGGAAAAAACTTACCTTAATATAGTCTTTCTGCAGGACCTGGATGATGGCAGAACTGGTCTCTGGAATAATGATTCCCAGAGTCTGGGGGGAGATCCCAGTCATGAACTTCAGGTCCTGGAGACTTCTCCCCGTCGCCAAGTACTGCAAGGTGGCGATGAGTGATGGCTTGCCGAATGCAGGTGTCCTGCTTCGTAATATAAGGGGTCAGCAAAACCAAAAGATGGTGAATGACAGGGTCCATCATCCATCATCCAGAGATAATTTCTGAAATCATCAGGATTGTTCTCCTGGAGCTCCCGCATCAAAGGCATATGACAGAATTAAGAAACCAATTCTTGGTCCAAGAACTCCTCCTCCCCCTATTCATGTACTGGACTGGGGTCAAAGCAATAACTCCAACACCAAGCCCAACAACAGCACAAACTCTCAGACGAGTACCTAACCGCAACATGGCTAATAAACGAACAGCTGCTCACAACGAACTGACAGAACGCACTGAAAATCAGAAAGGACCAGACAAGAGCGAGCTGAAAATCAGAAACGAGCGGACAAGAACGCACTGAAAATCAGAAGCGAACTATAAATAGAACGCACTGAAAAACAGGAATGAATTGACAAGCACAAACTGAAAACAGAAACAAACTGAACAGCACGAGGCTGAAAAGCGCAAATCTTCTCTCACCAAACTTCTACTAACACGAGATAAACATGAGATTAGCAGAAGGAGCCCAAAGGGTGGTGTACTGGCTATTGAACTTCCTTTTTATCAACCGTCGTACTTGTTGTACGTCACTACGTTCGTAATTGTTGGCCAACATTTGTGTGACCGTGTATATGTAAGACAAGTTGAAGCCAACACCCTTCGAACAAAAATCCATGGTTTTGTTGTTGGAAAGTCTGATCGTTCGTGTGTATGAGGCATAAGACTAAAATCAAGTCAAAATTTACTGACAAAATTAACACTGGTCTGGGTGGGAAAAAAATCTCTACAGCAGAGGTTTTTACCCGTTCCCCATTCGATCAGAAAATTACTGTGTCCACAGTAATGGATTTTTCCTTTTACTTCCAGTTTTGTCTGACAACTGTCAAACAGAAAAAAAGAGAGGAGAGGTCACCCATAAAGGATCATATACATCATTAAAATCTTTTTATCACATAAAATGTATGCAACTTCCAAATTCTGGGATACATAGCCATAAGTATATTATCATTTAAAAAAAAAATGTTGAAGACTAATGTCTTCCTAAATACTATTTGTAGGGAATAACTCAAAAAGGCTTACATACAGTGCCTTGAAAAAGTATTCATACCCCTTGAAATTTTCCACATTTTGTCATGTTACAACCAAAAACGTAAATGTATTTTATTGGGATTTTATGTGATAGACCAACACAAAGTGGCAGGAAAATTATGAATGGTTTTCAATTTTTTTACAAATAAATATCTGCAAAGTGTGGCGTGCATTTGTATTTAGCCCCCCTGAGTCAATGCTTTGTAGAACCACCTTTCTCTGCAATTACAGCTGCAAGTCTTTTTGGGTATGTCTCTACCAGCTTTGCAGAGAGTGACATTTTTGCCCATTCTTCTTTGCAAAATAGCTCAAGCTCTATCAGATTGAATGGAGAGCATCTGTGAACAGCAATTTTCAAGTATTGCCACAGATTCTCAATTGGATTTAGGTTTGGACTTTGACTGGGCCATTCTAACACATGAATATGCTTTGATCTAAACCATTCCATTGTAGCTCTGGCTGTATGTTTAGGGTTATTGTCCTGCTGGAAGGTGAACCTCCGCCCCAGTCTCAAGTCTTTTGCAGACTCCAACAGGTTTTCTTTTAAAGTGGTTGTAAACTCTCCCCGACAACTTTGTCCCATGTAAATCAGCATAAAAAACCCTAATGAACACTGCTTGTAGATATCTCCTTACTTACTTAGTATTGTTGTAATCCTTTTTGTTCTTTAGAATGACTTCACTGAGCATGCCCAGATCTCCCCTGATTAAGGGCACACTCTGTGTACTTATCTGTCTATTATCAGATCTTCCGCGCAACTCTGAAATCCCACGAAACTGCATAACCACTCAGAGCTTGATACTACACCCCATGTGACCATGTGACATCATATGCAGTGTAAACTTGGGCATCAGACAGGATTACTGCAGCCTTATCAGCTGAAGCGGCGGAAATACACTCTACTGTGGACTCAGAAAACAATACTTAAGATGGCGCTACCTAACCCCTGGAAACAATTTTTTTAACATTTCTTTAAACAGTAAGTAGTATGCGACTTGGGCTGGATTACAGTGGCTATAATTTGATAATTACTTATTATAATGGACTAAATGAAAAGCAGCATCAGAGTGGGAGAGTTTACTTCCTCTTTAAGATTGCCCTGTATTTGACTCCATGCATGTTCCCATCAACTCTGACCAGCTTCCCTGTCCCTGCTGAAGAAAAGCATCCCCACAACATGATGTTGCCAGCACCATGTCTCACGGCCTCACGATGTCCACCAAGCACCCGCGATTGCCTGTTAACCGAGCAGGACCGTGGATCTGTGTGTGTATCCACACGACCTGTCAGGTGAGAGGAGACTGATCTGTGTTCCCAGTACAGAGGAACACCGATCGGTCTCCTCCCTTTGTGAGTCCCCTCCCCCTACAGTTAGAATCACTCCCCTAGGAAACACATTTAACCCCTCGTCTCCCCCTAGTGGCTAACCCCTTCCCTGCCTGTCACATTTACACAGTAATCAGTGCAATTTTATAGCACTGATCGCTGTATAAATGTGAATGGTCCCAAAAATGTGTCAAAAGTGTCTGACCATAATGTCGCAGTCATGAAAAAAATCGCAGATCGCCGCCATTACTAGTAAAGAAAAACTAAATAAATGTTTTTTTTAAATGCCATAAATCTATCCCGTATTTTGTAGATGCTATAGCTTTTGCGCAAACCAATCAATATACGCTTATTGCGATTTTTTTTTAACCAAAAATATGTAGACGAATACATATCGGCCTAAACTGAGGAAAATTTTTTCTTTTTTTTAATAGGATATTTATTATAGCAAAAAGTAAAAAATATTGTGTTTATTTCAAAATTGTCGAACTTCTATGTTTATAGCGCAAAAAATAAAAACTGCAGAGGTGATCAAATACCACCAAAAGAAAGCTCTATTTGTGGTGAAAAAAGGACATCAATTTTGTTTGGGTGCAACGTCTCACGACCGCGCAATTGTCGTTTAAATTGCGACAGCACTGAAAACTAAATATTGGTCTGGGAAGGAAGGGGGTGAAATTGCCCTGTATTGAAGTGGTTAAACTTCTCCACAACTTTATCCCTGACCTGTCTGTTGTGTTCATTGGCCTTCAATGCTGTTTGATCACCATGGTTCTCTAACTAATTTTTAAAGTGGTGTTCCGGCCGAAATTATACTTTTTAAATAAAAATACCCCTATAATACACAAGCTTAATGTATTCTAGTAAAGTTATTCTGTAAACTAAGGTCTGTTTTGTTAGTTTATAGCAGTAGTTTGTTATTTTATACACTTACAGCAGGCCGTGGCCATCTTAAGTGTGGGCATCTGAAGCCAGACTGTATTTCTTCCTGGATCTCATCCTTGCAGATCTCGCACATGCTCAGTGCAGCACAAGCAATGTAATAGGTTTCAGGTCAGGTTTCCATAGCAACGGCAGTGCCAGAGCAGTTGCCGCCCCTACCCAGAAGGCATTCCAAACAGGAAATGATGCGATGGGCCACGGCCAGGGAGGAAGAAGTGAAAAATGAATACAGCAGATATACAGTAGGTGCTGAGAATTTTTTTTTTTAAATATCCAATTCGTTTACAATGCACAGTTTAGTGAGGGATGCTGAAGGGTTGTAAAAGTCGGTGGAACTCCACTTTAAGGGTTTCACAGAACAGCTGTATGTATACTGAGGTTAAATTACACACAGATAGACTCTATTTACTAATCAGGTGACTTCTGAAGGCAATTGGTTCCACTAGATTTTAGAAAGGGATATCAGAGTAAAGGGGGCTGAATACAAATGCATACCACACTTTTCAGATATTTATTTGTAAAAATTGTTGAAACACATTTATCATTTTCCTTCCACTTCACAATTATGTGCTACTTTGTGTTGGTCTATCACATAAAATCCCAATAAAATTACGTTTTTGCTTATAACATGCCAAAATGTGGAAAATTTCAATGGGTATAAATACTTTTTTAGGCACTGTAGTCATCTACCTAAAGTTATTAAAAAAAAGTTACTCCCTAATGCTCATGATTCGACAAGGAATAAAATTAAGATTATTGAGCAAATATAGTCGAAGACCATTGTTTACTCCCTTTCAATACCCTCTGTTCTAAATTTATTGTACCCTCCCCATTGTTATTTTCAAAATCTCTAGGTTTTGCATGCTTTCACTAGCCATTTTCCAGGTCGTCAGATACCCCTTGTTAGCTGGGAGCTCAAATCATTGCTCAAAGATCCTGGGAGCCAACCTCTGTGGTCTATCACCATCTTATTGTAACGGGCATCCCCAAGCTGTCTACCTTAAGACAAAAATGGCAGTTGGATATTTCTGACCTGGATGAAGAGGGCTGGTCGGATATGTGGCACATCGTCCATATTTCACTCCTGCCAGACTTCACCAGATGAACCAGGTCATCTCCCTGGCCTGCTGCAGGTGGTCTTGCACGCCTGGTGATTTTTTTTCCACACGTTCTGGGCCTGCCCTGCGATCTACCCTTGTTGGAGTGATATTGTTCATTATTAATGATGTGGCCCAAATTTCTTTTGTTTCATCCAAGACTTTGCCTGCTCAGCCTGGTGGAGGACCTGGTTCCCACTGAGAGAGAACTCCTAAAGTAGTTCTACAGCATAGTACTGCTGGGTAGGCTTAAAGGTCCAAGTACTGTGTCTGACATTCATCGTGAACCAATACATCCTGTGGCAGAGGATCGTACGAGTTTATTTCAAGCAAGTCTGTGGCAGAGACTTTTGTTCGTGCTACGTACTGGCTGCTAGGCAAGTGAGAGAGGCCTATCCAGGCGAGCAAAGATCGTGTCCCACAAAAAAGGGGATTGCATTCAATTACAGTATTCAACCTTAAAGGATGTTCTAAAGAAACCTAAAGAAAGGTATTTGAGCTTCCCTGCAGTTTTCCTCCTGCCTCTTTCCTGCTACTTCCTTCGTTACTTGGTTCAATAAAGCATTGAAAACGTACTCAAGTGTTGGTGCTTATGTCGTCCAGAGGTAAACTCAACGGAACCCTAGACCCGGTGCTGGTGAAACAGAGGTATCGAGAGTGAAGGTAACAGCCTGCTTAAACAAGCAGCTCCACTGAGAGTTAGTGCTACACATACAAGTGTTAGGCTTCTCCAGAGCAAGGGTGCCAGGTAGGTCAGCCAGAGGGGGTCAGCAGCCTGTGTCTCTGTAGGTCAAGGAGCTCACACTGGCTGTACAGCTTGTGAGTCTCTCTCTCTCTCTCTCTCTCTCTCTCTCTCTCTCTCTCTCTCTCTCTCTCTCTCTCTCTCTCTCTCTCTCTCTCTCTCTCTCTCTCTCTCTCTCTCTCTCTCTCTCTCTCTCTCTCTCTCTCTCTCTCTCTCTCTCTCTCTCTCTCTCTCTCTCTCTCTCTCTCTCTCTCTCTCTCTCTCTCTCTCTCTCTCTCTCTCTCTCTTCCTTCCTTGACACAGGTGCATATTTTCCTCTGCTGCCTTTCAAGCCTCCCTCCCCTTAACTCCTTCAGTACCAAAGTCCTAGTGATCAGGGTTTGAAGACTCTGCAACTGTCCCCCTTAAAGGGACCATGACTCAAATATTGGGGGAATGTATCTTCCCGGTGTCCTGTACAACAGCAATGCATAGGCACAGAAACCCTGCAGTCAGTTCCCAACAATACAAGGAAGCTGCTTAGATTTTTCACCCTCAGTATTAACATCAATATCTTTCTATATGTCAACTGTCTTTGTATCAAAAAGCACTAGCATCAGCACATCAGTGAACTCATGGTGCCATTTTAAAATTCATTTATTTAATCCCCTGTTGTATCTGCAAATCGATGGGGAAGATCGATTATAGAGGGCCACCCAGGTGAGAACCAGACCCTGGGGATGGGGTGGGTGCCACAGCTGGTGTGACAGCCAATAAAGTAAACATTAGGGCTGGGGAAAAAAATCGATTTAAATCTTGGATCGGGTTGAGAGGTCAAATCGATTCAAAATTTAAGCAAATCGATTTTTTTTAGATTTAGAGCACAGAGAACTCAGTCTCTCTGACAGAATCCAGGGAGTGAGATGCTGCAGGTGTCCAAGGTACGAGGCAGTAGCGGCTGGTGCTCCAAATTTTTTGGGGGGGCACAAACAAACTGAAAAAAAAAACATCAATTGCAGCCTCACTCTACCATCAAACGCAGCCACTGTGCCCATCAAATGCTCCCATTGTGCCATCAAATGCTCCCACTGTGCCCATCGAATGCTGGCACTGTGCCCCTCCGCCCGCTGTCTGCCCGGCACTTACCTTGTCTCGTGGGGCAGCGGGTGACATCGGCGAGTGGTTTCCTCATGTCCTCGATGTCTTCTCCCGTCAGCTCCTATGATTGGACGCCTGATAGGCGTCCAATCACAGCGCCTGTTGTTTCAGCCAGTCAGGTGACGGGTAACAGACCCTGAGCGCCTGATTGGCAGAGAGGAGGTTCAGTGTTAGGTAAGCGAATACTCATGTTACCTTTTTTGATGCCTATTAGAGCCTATGCCTCTAATCAGGTGCTTCAAAGAAATAATTCTGTAACTGTAATTCAGACGCCCGGGTGCCTGAATAGGGGGTGGCAGCGGTGGCCATAGATAGATTCATGCAATGCATGAACGTATCTATTGGTGATAGAGGGGTGGCTGGAGAGAGAGGGCGTCGCCCGTGCGCCCTTATGGACACACTGCCACTGGTACGAGGTTCACATATGATGGCAATGCTCTGGGAATCCTAGGATGGGGAAGGCAGAGAGGCAGATGCTGTATTAGAAGTCTTCACAGGTTGTAGGCATAGGATTGAGTGGTGAAAGTAGGAGAGGAATCAGCGCCAGTAGCTTCGGTGAAGGGCCCCATCCCATGCAGGAATGAGCATAGGAAGAAGGCTGCTGGGTGTAGAGGAGAGAAACCTTCCGGTCAAAGCAGCAGTTTTCAGGGGATGTGATGGCTGAGGGACACACTCTGGTGTGGGTAGCAACAGGGGCCATGAAATATAGGAGAAGTCAGAGCTATGTAAATTATCCTACAGAGCTGAGGGCAGAGTGGGTATTGTAGGAGTGGAGCCAGTAAATTTATTGCCAGTGGCTCCAGTACTAATCCAATGTCTGACTGAAGTGCTGAGGACCCTGTAGGGGCAGAGGATTAGTCAGTATGGTGGATCAGAGCACCTGTGAGATTTTTGTAGTGAGGGGCCTGGGAACGGAGGAAGGATACTCACCTAACAACTCTTGTGACAGCTGAATATCCTCAGAGGAGTTGGATGTGCCTCAGCATAGCCTTTTCATAGAGTTCAGGCTTCACCCAGTCACCTCAGGTCTCTGTAGCCAATCCTAAGGGAGCTCCTAGACTTCCATTTTAGGTTTACACCGATGGTGATGTCATGCTTCGGGCAGTCAAGGCTTCCTTTCCCCAAAGGCGGTTCAAGGGACCTTCATTAACTTTAAAAATACAATAAAACAGATTGTCAAAATAAAATTAATAAAAGATTATACAGCTTTATTGATTACCCATTACTACCACCAGTTCCCCCAATCCCTCCCTCAGCGCGATCTTCTCCCCACGCCTGCAGTCATAATTTAAAAACAGCGTGGCCTGCACACGGCAGCATCATTCATTCACAGTTTCCTGGGAATTAATGAACTACAATTACCGTCAGCCACAATGGCTGACAGCTTGGAATTCTGAATAAAAGTGAGGGCACTGATGAGCGCTCTCATAGTTCATTCAAAAGCTCTGCAGCTTTCAACAGACAGCCCCTGTGAAGGTATAGGCTGAAAGCTGCATCATGACATTGCACCCCTGATCCACTGATCACAGGTGCAATGTTTTCCAGGCTGCTGCAGGAAAAAAAAATAAATGCATATTTTTTTTCCTGCATAGACATATGTATTTATTATTTTTTCTTGAAAGGTGGACTTATCCCTTAAACAAGCAGGTTAGTAATTCATGCAGTACCCACAGGGCTGCACAGCCTTTAAAACATATACTGTATATAAAAATAGTATAGTGAAGATATATTAATCAACTATAAAAAGTCACAGGAAGCCTTGTTGAGAATCACTTATTGTAATCAACTTTTATCAGTATATCTGAGGAACCTTCAAATGAAAGGATTATGTATTATTTGCAAATCTTGTCTGTATTTTTAGGTATTATTATAATTTACTTAAAGATGCTTAAATACCTCCACATCATCCAGTTGAAACATTGATCATTGGTTATTCGTGTTTTTTTGCCTCACAACCTGGAATTAACATGGATTGTTTGAGGATTTGCATCATTAAATTTACAGAACATGCCCACAACTTTGAAGATTGAAATAGGACAATAACAGAAAAAGTCAATGTGCATAACTATTCATCCCACCTAAAGTCAATACTTTGTAGACTATCACAGCTCCAAGTCGCTTTGGATAAGTCTCTATGAGCTTGCCACATCTTACCACTGGGATTTTTGCCCATTCCTCTTTGAAAAACTACTCCAGCTCCTTCAAGTTGGATGGTTTGCGCTTGTGAACAGCAATCTTTAAGTCTGACCACAGATTTTCTATTGGATTGAGGCCTGGGCTTTGACTAGGCCATTCCAACACATTTACATGTTTCCCCTTAAACCACTCAAGTGTTACTTTTGCAGTGTGTTTTGGAAAGTGAACCTCCGTCCTAGCCTCAAATCACACACAGAGTGGTACAGGTTTTGCTCAAGAATACTCTGACCAGTTTCCCGGTCCCGACTGCTTGAAAAACATCCCCACAGCATGATGCTGCCACCACCATGTTTCACTGTGGGGATGGTGTTCCTTGGGTGATATTATGTGTTGGGTTTGCACCAGACATAGCCTTTCCTTTGATGGCCAAAAAGTAAAATTTTAGTCTCATCAGACCAGAGCACCTTCCTCCATACATTTTGGGAGTCTCCCACATGCCTTTTCGCAAACTCAAAATGTGCCATTTTGTTTTTTGCTGAAAGTAATGTCTTTTTTCTGGCCACTCTTCCATAAAGCCCAACTCTATAGAACTCTGCAGCTCCTCCAGGGTTACCTTAGGTGTCTGTGCTGGCTCTCTGATTAATGCCCTCCTTGCCCGGGCCGTGAGTTTTGGTGTGCGGCCGTCTCTTGGCAGGTTTGCTGTTGTGCCATGTTCTTTCCATTTGGATATAATAGATTTGATGGTGCTCCTAGGCATCATCAAAGATTTGGATACTTTTTTTATAACCTAACCCTGACTTGTACTTCTCAACAACATTGTCCCTTACTTGTTTGGAGACTTCCTTGGTCTTCATGGCAGTGTTTGGTTAGTGGTGCCTCTTGCTTAGGTGTTGCAGCCTCTGGGGCTTTCAAAAAGGTGTGTATATGTAATGACAGATCATGTGACACTTAGATTGCACACAGGTGGACATCATTTCACTAATTATGTGACTTTTGAAGGTAATTGGTTGCAACAGAGCTTTTTATGGGCTTCATAACAAAGGGGGTGAATACATACGCACATGCCAATTATTTTTTTATTTCTGAAAAATAGTTTTATGTATATATTTTTCTAATTTTACTTCACCAACTTAGACTATTGTGTTCTAATCCATCACATATAATTCAGGTTAAAAAAAATTGAACTAAAGGCTGTAATGTAAAATAGGTAAAAAGCCAGGGGGTGAATACTTTTGCAAGGCACTGTGCCTGTAGACGAATGAGGCTAAGATGGCGCCCACTCGTCTCCATGACACTACTGGGCGGAAGCGACGTCAAAACGTCACTTCTGCCCATGCCTCTTAAAGGCATATTTTTTTCAATGTCATTTTTTTAAATGACTTTTTTTTTTTTTATTGCATTTTAGTGTAAATATGAACAATGGGGGTGAATACATACGCACATGCCAATTATTTTTTCATTTCCGAAAAATAATTTTATGTATATATTTTTCTAATTTTACTTTACCAACTTAGACTATTGTGTTTTAATCCATCACATATAATTCAGATTAAAAAACATTGAACTAAAGGCTGTAATGTAACAAAACAGGTAAAAAGCCGGGGGGTGAATACTTTTGCAAGGCACTGTACTTATTAACCACTTCCGGACCGCCGCACGCCGATGTACGTCCAAACTTTGCCGGTGGATATCGTTGTTATGGCAGCAGCTAGCTGCCATAACCCCGGTATCCCCGTTTTCGTGCGGCGGTCGGCTTTCTGATAAAAGTGGTCCCTGCGGCGGATTCGCCGCGAGATCACTTTTATCGGTGGCGGGAGAGGGCCCCCGCCGCGATCCGGTGCCCTCCGCCGCTACCAACGGTAAGTAAGATCGCAAGTAAGATCGCGTCCTTCTCCGTGCTGTGCCTGGAGACGAGTGAGGCTAAGATGGTGCCCACTCATCTCCATGACACTGCTAGGCGGAAGCGACGTCAAAACTTCACTTCTGCCAATTCCTCTTGAGGCATATTTTTTTAATGTCTTTTTTTTAAATTACTTTTTTTTATTGCATTTTAGTGTAAATATGAGATCTGAGGTCTTTTTGACCCCAGATCTAATATTTAAGAGGTCCTGTCATGCTTTTTTCTATTACAAGGGATGTTTACATTCCTTGTAATAGGAATAAAAGTGACACAATTTTTTAAAAAAAAACAGTGTAAAAATAAATAAAATAATGTAAAATAAACAATAAAAATACATTTAAAAAAAAAAAAAAAAAAACCCCTGTCCCGACGAGCTTGCACGCAGAAGCGAACGCATACATGAGTAGCGTCCGCATATGAAAAGGGTGGTCAAACCACACATGTGAGATATTGCTGTAAAAAACATGCAACCTGTAGAATTTTTTAAACGTCGCCTATGGAGATTTTTGAGGGTAAAAGTTTGACGCCATTCCACGAGCGGGCGCAATTTTGAAGCGTGACATATTGGGTATCAATTTACTTGGCGTAACATTATATTTCACAAAAAAATTGGGCTAACTTTACTGTTGTCTTATTTTTTTATTCAAAAAAAATTTTTTTTTTAAAAAGTGCGCTTATAAAACCGCTGCGCAAATACAGTGCAAAAAAAAATATTGCAACCATTTTATTCTCTAGGGTGTTAGAAAAAAAAACATATAATGTTTGGGGGTTCTAAGTAATTTTCTAGCAAAAAAAACTGTTTTAAGCATGTAAACACCTAAAATCCAAAACGAGGCTGGTCCTTAGGTGGTTAATTTAAAGCTATATGTTTATAACCGCTAATTCAATCTCTAATCCAGGGATGAATAACATTATTACAGCACTATGCAAGTGACTTTGAATGAAAACTGTAGGTTACTGCGAGAGAAAACAAGAGCTCCCAGCAGCCACCTTTTCTTGTGCCCTGGCCAAGGTGGTGTAGAACTACCCCACCCAGTCAAAAGGTCTGAGTGGTGTGTTGTAAGCGTGCGTGTTTTTTTAATGTCCAGTTGAAACACCCTTAATTCCAGCTATCCTGGGTAAGTCTGTATTTTCATGGGACAACAGTTTACAATCCAAAACCAGCACATCATTTATCTGGAAAAATGATAAATTGATAGAGACGAAATATGATATACATCTGACTTATCCGTCTTCTAGAAAGTCTAATGTGTGTGTAATTCTGGACCTTGTAATATAGTCATGTTTGGTAACTGAGTTGTATCTCCTTCATTAAAGTAACCACTTAGGGGGAGACTCTATTACAGTGGGGATTTAGAAATATATACAAAGCTTAAAGAGGAACTGCAGTCTGCTCACTTAATTTGTAATAAAAACATCTTTGCCATTCTGAAGCTTCCCTCCAACCACTTTGTATATTATTTTATATATGCTGTGATTCTGTACTTGCCAAATATGCTGCAGAAATCTCCCTCCACTAAGTCTGGCTGCAGCCATTGTAACTGTGGGCAGCTGAAGCTGCTGCCTGTTCACTTCCTGGATTTACACAGACACACAGAGGCACACCTCCAGCTCTGCAGCTCTCATTGGCCCTCTTATGACTCATCTACCCTTCCTGGCAAACTCTCACGAGAGTGAGAGAGAGAGCTGTGCATGATGTCATAAGCCTAGGCATTCTACCAGACAAGAAAGAGGAAATGGGCTATATAAGGTATTTACTGGCAGAAAAAAAAAAGTTTTACTATCCAAAGTTAAAACAACAAGGGCAGAAGATTTAATGTGGTGACTATGGCGGGACATCATCAGAAGTCTTTTGAAGAATCTAGGTAATTATGGTTTATAATACCTCTGCATTCCTTTTAACTCAAATTTGTTGACTATATGATTCCTGAAACACCGAATTTTTTTAATTGTAATGAAAATAAAGGTGGCATTGCATTCAGCTTAAATTTTCCATACTACCCATGCATTTTGGGGTTCATTAGACCTAAATCCCATGACACACCCCTCCCCAGAAATGCATGCTAACTTTACTTTCATTCCCCTGCTGCTTTATTTCATAACTTGGTTATGTCACAGTCTATTACACGTTTTTCTGCACACATCCTACCTTGATGAAGAACTATATTAAAGCTTTGTTCTGCCTGGGGAAAAATACAAATACTTAGCTGCAGACTTTTAATATATGGACACTGACCTTTCCAGGGAGCCCGCGATGACGGCACCCCAGCTGATTTTCGGATTACGCATGCGCAAAGTGTGCTGCGCTTCTAAGTGGCCCGGCTGCGGAAGGAGGTGGGGGGCTGAACTTCCAAAGTACGCCGCCGCTGTCTCCTGGAGGTGGGGAAGGGTGCCTGTCAAAAACATGTACCCATTCTCCCCTCCCCTCTAAAAGGTGCCAAATGTGACTCTGGAGGGTGGGGAAGCCGATAAGCAGAGGTTGCACTTTTGGGTGTAACTCTGCTTTAAAGCGGGGTTCCACGCTCTCTGATTAATTTTTTTTTTGGGACAAATGACAATGATTACTATATAGCAATAGGGAACTCACCTGTTCCGTTTTTCAGTGACATTGCGGTTTGTTTTCGCCTAATAAATGAACTTAGATAATTAAATCTACATGATTGTCATCTTGCCTGTGGGCATGTGAAGCCCACAGGCATCCTCTTCCGGGATACGGTGCTGCTGATCGACCAGCATGCACCGCCCGTTCTTTTCCAGATCTCGCGCATGCGCATTAGACCGAAATCAGAGCGCCATCAACAGCTTCAGTTGCCATCACAACGAGCAGCGTCGTAGGAGGTCCCGCCCCGTTGTGATGGCAACTCTCGAGATGACTCTCGTAACAGGCCGCCGCACTGACTCCTGGGAACAATGACACAAGCTCCCAGGAGCCAGTGCGGCTAAGAGGAAGTGAGTAATTAGCCGCTCTAAACACACCCCTAACCGCAGCCTGTGCTTCCTGCAAAAAAGAAAGAGATCTTCTACAAGAAAGGTAAAGCCTGCAAAAAAAGTGCTGTTTTGTTAGTGGAGAAAAATCGGGTGGAGCTCCGCTTTAACTATAACTTTACTTTGCAACCAGCAACTGTTTTACAATGTAAAGAGTGCAGTGTTCAGGAGTATATCATATACAGCCCAGTATACAGAGCGTAGTGGTCAGGAGTGCAAAATGCACAGTATAGTTTATATAGTGCAAGTATCAGGAGTGAGTAATGCACAGCGCTCAGGGATGTGTAGTGCACAGAGGGCAGGAGTCAAGCATATCACAGAGCATAGGGATCAGGAATGTGTAATGCACAGGGTGCAAGGGTTATGAGTGCATGGAAAACAGAGTGAAGGGGTCAAGAGTGCTTGACATACAGAGTTCCGGGGTCGGGAGTAAGTGATGCAATGGGGGTTGGGAGTGCATAACACACACAGTGCAGAGGTCAGCAGCAGTATGTAATGCACAGAGTGCAGGGGTTAGGAGTGCATGATCCACAGGATCCAGGGGTCAGGGGGACATGATGCAGAGTGCAGGGGTCAACAGATTGTAATGCACAGATCAGTTGGCAGAGAACAATAAAAAAATGACTTTTCTCTCCATGCCAAAAGGACCCCAGTACAGATCTACCCCAAGTACAGCTCTCACCCCTCCATAAAACCACTCACTGGATCAGGCAGTTCAGAATGAGGGGGAGTCCTCCTTCAGCTAGGTCATATGACCTGACCTGAGGAAGAGCTCTGACAGAAGGCAGGAGGGGCAGCTGGAGTGCAAGTTGAATAGGTGCTGCAGTGCCATCAAAAAATAAAAAATAAATGTCAAGTGGTTGCAACCTCTCGACCTGGGGCACCCTGCAAGAGATTTGGAACAAGTGGTTTGGGTACCCAGTGGCTATCAGTGCTAGCTGCACACCCAGAAATACCAGGTATTTTCTTCCTTCCCAGCAGCTGAATGGAGCTCAAGGAGAGCATAGAAAGGGTTAGTATATTCTGCTGCAGAGGGGGGCATTAAAGCAAGCCTGTTGTTTTTTAGCCCTGCATGGGCAGAGCAGAAGCTGGCAATATGAGAGTGTATTTTAAGATATTAAGGGTCCTATAGCACAGAATTTAGGTAAACATTCTAGTGTGCTCATGATTATGCATGTGCCATTTCAGTGTCTATGTGGAAAAAAAACATTGAGCAGGTTTCAAGGATTTTGTTATATACTTTCACGAGCCTGTGGGGCTGATTTATTAAAACCAGACCAAAGTAACCTGGTGCGGTAGTGAAGCTGTGCAAGGAAACGGCTTTATTCTGTCACTTTATTTGAGAAAGGAAAGAGAAATTAACATATTGTTTTGAACAAGTGTTTATTTTTTTTCATCTGGCTTATCTCAGGATCAGCAAAAATCTCTTATGCTGTATACACATGCGCACTAACACACACTGCTTTTCAGGCATTTGACAGGCAGTAAAGAGGCTATATATCGCCTCCTCAATGTCTGATTTTACCCTTTAATGCCCCACTACCATCCTGCAATGGTGTGCATTGCATGCTGTTGCAGAGTGGCCCCATTGAACTCAATGGGCGAGTTTGACAAACGATGCCACTTGTTACACTCTGCACCCTGAGATAAAAATTCCACAGCCACTAAGCAAAGCATCATGGTCATGGCACATACCTCCCAACTTTTGAGCTGGGAATGAGGGACACCTAGTAGCAAAAGTATGCAAGCATAGGGCACACCCCTTGCCACGCCCCCTTAAAGGAGAATTGTACAAAAAAACAAGATTGGTTAAACCCACAAGTGCTTTTTTTTTTACCACTACTATTCCTTTATATTGGCTTTTGGAATTTACAAATGCAACAATTTAGAAATCAGATGAAAAGTTTAGCTCTGAAAAACACTTTTTGATAGATAAAAAGTGCATTTTATGCACAACTATATATATCAGACCAAAATGAGGGACAAATGAGGAGGAATGAGGGACAGAGGGACATTGCTCCAAATCAGGTACAGTCCCTCGAAATCAGGGACAGCTGGGAGGCTATGCATGGCATGTGAACAGCCTTGTCTGGCTGAAAGAGACCTTTCAACTGGAAGGATGAAAAAATAGATGAGTATGACCTACTAACATGGAACAAGAGCCCCCTAGTTTGTTTGCCACGCCTCCTTATTTTCAGTGTTTACTTTTCTGATCTACTAAAGTCTGGTTGCCATGATAATCTTTCAGTTCCCTTGTAGGGAGAATGGATTAGCCCATTAGCCCATTCTTCTGGAACAGGGAGAAACTAACTAATGAATTTAGACGGGAGAATGGGCTAATCCATTCTCCCTGTCTAAATTCATTAGTTAGTTTCTCCCTGCTCCATTTCCTGGTTAGGCCAGACCCCTGTTCTTTCTTTTTACTCATAGAAGGCTCTGTAAGAACATCCTGACAAGTCTTGCAATAAACATTCTGTTTTTTTACCTCCTTCCTGGATAAGCATTCCACATAGAGAAGCTCTCTCAATTCCCTACAACATCTACAAACTGTCTACTGTTATTTTATAAATAAAGTTAAGAAAGTTAAAGGACTTTGTTGTGCTTTGATAGGAAGGCAAGTTAAGCTATCTGGCCTTATTCATATCCTTGCATATGACACTGGGGTTACAGAATAGTAAAAAACAGATTGCTGTGCTGTGGAAAACAGCACAGAAAGCTCCAGCTTCTCACTTTCCTTATGCTAGGAACAAGCAACCATTCTGTCTTTTCGGAGTTCTCCCTCTGCATAGCATTACAGTGAGGTGAAGCCATCTTACCTACCCCTGTACACACCACCTTTCAGCTGCCAGGATAAGGGTCAGGCCCCAGGATACCTGTGAGTTCAGCTACCTCTATGCTGACCACAGCAGGACGCTGACCGGCAACATCTAAGACTGTCGACCCTTGATGACTAGGTAACAGACCGCACGCCACACAATTTGGCTAAAGGCCTACACACACCGGCAGCATGACAGAACGCAGACCCTCACTAGACACCACATAGGAGAGTGGTAACTAGGACACTGAGACCACTACACAACTGCGCGCAATGCAAGAAGGCGCAAAGCCTAGACGAACAATCACTCAGACACAAAAGGTCCGCAAAAATTATAAAGCTAACATTGACGCGCACCGCGCCCAGTTAGGAAGGGCTTGGGAAGACACAATATTTAAAATGTGTAATGCCACAGGTGTTAGCAGTCAAGAAGGACAGCTTACACAAGCCATAACTCATATTAAAGCGTTTGTTAACCCCCCCAAAAAAATGGATTTCCTGGTCCCTTAAAGCAGATAAAACAGCACAGTGCTTGTGCTGTGTGATCTGCCCCCCTCTAAACTGTAATAAAACCTGAACCTGAACCTGCCACATCCTGTATCCCCCTCTCTGTACTGACCACCGTGGTCAGAGTGCGTCACTCCGTCATAAGCAGCCCTGTTCTTAGCTCTCCTGTCTCCCCCTCACCCCCTCGTTTCTGCCTGTCAGCTCTTTGTCTGTGTGTCTCTGTCTCCCCCCCCCACCCCCCGCCTCTATTAGTACAATAAAAAAAATCAAAATGGTCCCTGCCAGCCCCTCTATTATAGCCTGGCATAGCACACTGCATTAATCTTTTATAAAAACGAGCGTCGTAAATACTGATTTATTGCGATTTTCAGGCCGGTCACGTTACTCTCAGCTGGTTTCCAGGGCTACTGCAGGAAAGGCTGAGTGGCCATGTGATTTCCCTAGCTGACGTTAGAGGGAGATCTCAGGCCCTATTGCAGAAGCCATATACTGTCTGTATAGAGCGGCTGCGAGTCATGTGACCGGCCTGAAGATTGTTCTAAATCGGTATTTACAACGCTCATTTTTATAAAAGACTAATGTAGTGTGCTATGCCAGGCTCTAATAGAGGGTCTGGCAGTGTTTGTGTTATATGGGTTAACAAACACTTTAAGTCACGCCATGGACGTTACGTAGTACTGTTGCAGATTTACTTCACCTATCTGACTAGAATGAACACAAACGTCAGCCTGCAAGAACGTGACCTGCAAAATGCGATTGATCTGGAGCAAGAAGGTATTGTGGAGACCGCCATCACGAAAGCGCAAAAAGAAGGAAAGGAGCTCCTCCTGGAGGCAGTGTCACTGCGCTCTAGCACATCCAAACACTCCTCAAGGTCAGGCAAATCAGTGCAGTCTAATGCAACCAGTGCAAGCGCAAATGCTATCAAGGCACGTGCCACCACAGAGGCTGCATGTGCTAGGGCCAAATATGGCCAGAAAGAGGCAGCTATTAGAGCCGAGAGAGCAAGCATAGAAGTGCAGGAGCAGACAGCCGTCGCTGCCAAAGCAGCCGCCACCACTGCGTGCAAAAAGGCTGAATTGGGCGCAACTATAAAGGCCCTATCCAAGGAAGAGGACGCAGCAACTGCCATAGCCCAGGTTGAAGTCTTGGAAGCAGCCATGCAACTGGACAGCGGGGAGAAAAAGTATGACCTGACGCCGCCAGAGTGTCCAGGCAGACAAACAGCAGATTATGTGAGGAGCCTTCTCCGTTTCAACACTGGTGTATTATCTCAGTGCAGAGAGGGCGACATATCTGACACCAAAGTCTTGCTAGACCCGAGAGAAGACGCTGTTCCTCCAAGGGTACTGGATGCCTGGGGTATCAGCAGTCGCAGAAGTCATCCACACGTCAGTGTTCTCATGGATGCACCACCACAGGCTCGCCATGCGGCTGCACTAACACAGAGAGCTATAGCTATACACACTGGCCAGCAATCATCAAACACATCAAAGAGGAGGTGATCACAAAACCCTTCCAGGGAACCACGGCAGAACAAGACCAGCACACCAATGTATCAAGCTTGACCGACATGGGGAAGTATATGATCCGGCGTGACAGGGTGCAGATGGGACTCACCAACTTCGATGACCGTCCCGAGAATTACAGGATATGGAAGTTCACATTCAAGGATGCTATTAAGAGTTTGGGCTTCTCCGCCAGGGAAGAACTCAGCCTGCTGACCAAATGGCTGGGGAAAGAATTCAATGAAACATGCCAAGAGGCTCAGGGCAGCCAGCGTGAACCACCCCCAAGTAGGTCTAGACTTAGTATGGGAAAGGCTAGAGGAGTGCTATGGTAGCCCCAAAGCGCTTGAAGATGCACTCTTCAAGAGGGTCAACAATTTTCCCAGGATTACTGCCAAAGACTATTCAAATTTACAAGAACTCAGGGATTTGCTGCAGGAGCTGGGGTCTGCAAGAACTGATAAATCCCTAACAGGCCTCTACGTCCTGGACTCCGCTTGTGGAGTGAGACCAATCTTGAAGAAGCTACCCTACAACCTCCAAGAAAGATGGATTTTGCAAGGCTCCAAATACAAAAAGAGAGAAGCAGATCACCTAACCCCTTCTCTTTCTTCTTGAGCTTCCTTCGCAAAGCAGCCCGCACAAAAAACGATCCCAGCTTCATTGTGCATGCACAAACCGCACACAGTATAAGTAGCCTGAAGTACGAAAGACCAACGGCAAGACATGGCAGCGCTGGAACATCCTTCTCGGTTTGCAGGACGGACATTTCCCACAGCCCATTCAAACCCTGACCAGTCAGCCACTGAAGTCAAGAAGCAGAGAGACTTAAACAAAGAATGTCTCATACATAAAAAAACACGCTTAACCACTTCAGCCCCGGAAGGTTTTACCCCCTTCCTGACCAGAGCACTTTTTACAATTCGGCACTGCGTCGCTTTAACTGCTAATTGCGCGGTCATGCAATGCTGTACCCAAACGAAATTTGCGTCCTTTTCTTCCCACAAATAGAGCTTTCTTTTGATGGTATTTGATCACCTCTGCCGTTTTTATTTTTTGCGCTATACACGGAAAAAGACCGAAAATTTTGAAAAAAAATGATATTTTCTACTTTTTGTTCTAAAAAAAATCCAATAAACTCAATTTTAGTCATACATTTAGGCCAAAATGTATTCGGCCACATGTCTTTGGTAAAAAAAATGTCCATAAGTGTATATTTATTGGTTTGCGCAAAAGTTATAGCGTCTACAAACTAGGGTACATTTTCTGGAATTTACACAGCCTTTAATTTATGACTGCCTATGTCATTTCTTGAGGTGCTAAAATGGCAGGGCAGTACAAAACCCCCACAAATGACCCCATTTTGGAAAGTAGACACCCCAAGGAATTTGCTGAGAGGCATGTTGAGCCCATTGAATATTCATTTTTTTTGTCCCAAGTGATTGAATAATGACAAAAAAAAACAAATTACAAAAAGTTGTCACTAAATGATATATTGCTCACACAGGCCATGGGCATATGTGGAATTGCACCCCAAAATACATTTAGCTGCTTCTCCTGAGTACGGGGATACCACATGTGTGGGACTTTTTGGGAGCCTAGCCGCGTACGGGGCCCCGAAAACCAAGCACCGCCTTCAGGATTTCTAAGGGCGTACATTTTTGATTTTACTCCTCACTACCTATCACAGTTTTGAAGGCCATAAAATGCCCAGATGACATAAAACCCCCCCAAATGACCCCATTTTGGAAAGTAGACACCCCAAGCTATTTGCTTTGAGGCATGTTGAGTCCATGGAATGTTTTATATTTTGACACAAGTTGCGGGAAAGTGACAAATTTTTTTTTTTTTTTTGCACAAAGTTGTCACTAAATGATATATTGCTCACACAGGCCATGGGCATATGTGGAATTGCACCCCAAAATACATTTAGCTGCTTCTCCTGAGTATGGGGATACCACATGTGTGGGATTTTTTGGGAGCCTAGCCGCGTACGGGACCCCGAAAACCAATCACTGCCTTCAGGATTTCTAAGGGCGTACATTTTTGATTTTACTCCTCACTGCCTATCACAGTTTCGGAGGCCATGGAATGCCCAGGTGGCACAAACCCCCCCCCAAATGACCCCATTTTGGAAAGTAGACACCCCAAGCTATTTGCTGAGAGGCATGGTGAGTATTTTGCAGCTCTCATTTGTTTTTGAAAATAAAGAAAGACGAGAAAAAAAATTTTTTTTTTCTTTTTTCAATTTTCAAAACTTTGTGACAAAAAGTGAGGTCTGCAAAATACTCACTATACCTCTCATCAAATAGCTTGGGGTGTCTACTTTCCAAAATGGGGTCATTTGGGGGGGTTTTGTGCCACCTGGGTATTCCATGGCCTCCGAAACTGTGATAGGCAGTGAAGAGTGAAATCAAAAATTTACGGCCTTAGAAAGCCTGAAGGCGGTGCTTGGTTTTCGGGGTCCCGTACGCGGCTAGGCTCCCAAAAAGTCCCACACATGTGGTATCCCCGTTCTCAGGAGAAGCAACAGAATGTATTTTGGGGTGTAATTTCACATATTCCCATGGCATGTTTGAGCAATATATCATTTAGTGACAACTTTGCGCAAAAAAAAATAAAAAATTGTCTCTTTCCCGCAACTTGTGTCACAATATAAATTATTCCATGGACTCAACATGACTCTCAGCAAATAGCTTGGGGTGTCTACTTTCCAAAATGGGGTCATTTGGGGGGGTTTTGAACTGTCCTGGCATTTTATGCACAACATCTAGAAGCTTATGTCACACATCACCCACTCTTCTAACCACTTGAAGACAAAGCCCTTTCAGACACTTATTGTTTACATAAAAAAATAATTTTTTTTTGCAAGAAAATTACTTTGAACCCCCAAACATTATATATTTTTTTTAAAGCAAATGCCCTACAGATTAAAATGGTGGGTGTTTCATTTTTTTTTTCACACAGTATTTGCGCAGCGATTTTTCAAACGCATTTTTTGGGGAAAAAACACACTTTTTTACATTTTAATGCACTAAAACACACTATATTGCCCAAATGTTTGATGAAATAAAAAAGATGATCTTAGGCCGAGTACATGGATACCAAACATGACATGCTTTAAAATTGCGCACAAACGTGCAGTGGCGACAAACTAAATACATTTTTAAAAGCCTTTAAAAGCCTTTACAGGTTACCACTTTAGATTTACAGAGGAGGTCTACTGCTAAACTTACTGCCCTTGATCTGACCTTCGCGGCGATACCTCACATGCATGGTGCAATTGCTGTTTACATTTGACGCCAGACCGACGCTTGCGTTCGCCTTAGCGCGAGAGCAGGGGGGACAGGGGTGCTTTTTTTTTTTTTTTTTTTTTTTCTTTATTATTATTATTTTTTTATCTTATTTTTAAACTGTTCCTTTCATTTTTTTTTTTTAAATCATTTTTATTGTTATCTCAGGGAATGTAAATATCCCCTATGATAGCAATAGGTAGTGACAGGTACTCTTTTTTGCAAAAATTGGGGTCTATTAGACCCTAGATTTCTCCTCTGCCCTCAAAGCATCTGACCACACCAAGATCGGTGTGATAAAATGCTTTCCCAATTTCCCAATGGCGCTGTTTACATCCGGCGAAATCTAAGTCATAAAATGCTCGTAGCTTCCGGTTACTTAGGTCATACAGATGTTTGGAGCCACTCTGGTCTCTGATCAGCTCTATGGTCAGCTGGCTGAATCACCGGCTTCATTTTCAGGTTCCCTGTTGAGACAGGAGAGCCAGAGAAAAACACGGAAGACGTTGGGGGGGGGGGGCATTCCCTCCCACTGCTTGTAAAAGCAGTCTAGAGGCTAATTAGCCACTAGGATTGCTTTTACATGAAAGCCGACCGCTGGCTGAAAAGAATGATACCAAGATGATACCTAAACCTGCAGGCATCATTCTGGTATAACCACTCAAAGTCGTGAATGGCGTACCTGAAGACAAAAAAATGGTTAACAATAAAGCACACTAAACGGTAAGGTATAAAAAATTGCATACCTGAAAAGCAAACATGATAAAACATAATAACAATAAAACATTGCAGAATAGAATACAGTAAAAAGGAGCAGAACAATAGAGAGAGAGAATAGAGAGAGAGAGAACAATAAAACGACAACTATTTTTTTTTTATTTTATATTTTTGTATGTGTTTTTTTTTCTTTTTTACACTTTTTTTTTGTAACTGTAACTTTTATAACTGTAACCGGTTCCAGGTTCGGGTCTCTCAAAATGCGCTGGCATCTTGGGAGACCCTGTGAAAGTGTGCCTAGTCTGTGCAATGCTGTACCCTACGCTAATAGTCAACTAGTGAATGGTAGCGTTCAAAATATTCACCAATGCAAAGACCAGGATTGTCAGGACAGGAGGGACAATAATAGCGGGTGTCACGTCTATATCCGCGCTTGCTGCAGACACAACATCTTTTTTGGGGGGGGTTCGTTGGGTAGGGGTACTCGGGAGGACATAAAGAAAATGCCTCTCATGCAGCCGACTGCATTTGGTTGGGGATGTGAATGGGGGAAGTACGGGCGCTGCAGAAGCGGTGGGTTCCCAATTAGGATTGGCGAATGCAGCAGGAAGGGCACTATGCTCACGACGGGCCTGTGTTTGTCTTTTTGGTGGCAGCGGGACACTACTTGTGCTTGCCACCTCACCAGCTTGAACTGCACTTATGGGACTCGCCACGTCACCAAGTGTTACTGCAGTGCTGGTTTGACTACGACCGGGGTGTACTACGCCGCTGGTGCTTGCCAGTTCACCAAAACACTACCAAAAAAACTGTTAGCGATCGCAGGGATCAGGCCTGACTCTGCGAACGCTGCAGTTATGCGTTTAGTGTTTTGTAAGTGACAGTGATCGATCGATACTGCACTTGGGTGGGCTGGGCTGGGACGGGCGGAGGGGCAAAACGCAGGTGCTAGCAGGTATCTGTGCTAATCCCGCTAACACTGCGTGTTTGGGAACCCTAAACTGCTGGGGACGCTAGTAAAGATCTGATCGGATCAGATATTGATCCGATCACATACTATACCACTAAGGGAGGCGTATGCTGCGTGTGTGGGTGTTAGCGGTACTGGCGCTAATCTGACGCTGCCTGGGGCTGGTGCTTGCCAGTTCACCAAAACGCTACCAAAAAAACTGTTAGCGATCACAGGGATCAGGCCTGACTCTGCGAACGCTGCAGTTATGCGTTTAGTGTTTTGTAAGTGACAGTGATCGATCGATACTGCACTTGGGTGGGCTGGGCTGGGCCGGGCGGACGGGAAAAACGCAGGTGCTAGCAGGTATCTGGGCTGATCCCGCTAACACTGCGTGTTTGGGAACCCTAAACTGCTGGGGACGCTAGTATAGATCTGATCGGATCAGATATTGATCCGATCAGATACTATACCACTAAGGGAGGCGTATGCTGTGTGCATGGGTGTTAGCGGTACTGGCGCTAACCTGACGCTGCCTGGGGCTGGTGCTTGCCAGTTCACCAAAATACTACCAAAAAAACTGTTAGCGATCGCAGGGATCAGGCCTGACTCTGCGAACGCTGCAGTTATGCGTTTAGTGTTTTGTAAGTGACAGTGATCGATCGATACTGCACTTGGGTGGGCTGGGCCGGGCGGAGGGGCAAAACGCAGGTGCTAGCGGGTATCTGGGCTGATCCCGCTAACACTGCATTTTCGGGAACCCTAAACTGCTGGGGACGCTAGTATAGATCTGATTGGATCAGATATTGATCCGTACAGATACTGTACCACTAATGGAGGCGTATGCTGCGTGCGTGGGCGTTAGCGGTACTGGCGCTAATCTGACGCTGCCTGGGGCGACGCATATCACCGCCGGGCGATCAGGGGGCTAAACCTTTATTCGGTAATAAACGGCGGGTGCCCTGACACTATAAAAAATAAACGAACTAACCAGCGTCACCCGTAACAGTTATACGGTGATCAGTGGTGAAAGGGTTAACTAGGGGGCAATCAAGGGGTTAAAACATTTATTAGGTAGTATATGGGGGTCCCTGTCGCTATAAAACGCTGACAGCGAACCTAAATATTTACCTCACTAACTAGCGTCACCAGCGACACTAATACAGCGATCAGAAAAATGATCGCTTAGCGACACTGGTGAGGGGGGTGATCAAGGGGTTAAAACTTTATTAGGGGGGGTTAGGGGGGTATCCTAGACCTAAAGGGGGGTAATACTCACTGCCCTAACACTGTAACTGTCACAAACTGACACTATGCAGTAATCAGAAAAAAAAAAAAAAAAAAATACTGCTAATGTCAGTTTGTGACAGGGGGGGGGGGGTGATTGGGGGGGGATCGGGGGGCGATCGGGGGGGGATCGGGGGTGTAAAGTATGCCTGGCATGTTCTACTGTGTGTGTGTGTGTTGTGTGCACTCACTTGTCTTCTCTCCTCGGCGCTGGAACGGAAACTGCCAGACCGAGGAGAGATGACATCACATCCTCTGCCTGTGTGAAACTACACACAGGCAGAGGAGGATTCCCATTGGCTGGGAGCGATCACGAGGGGGGGCCACGATCGGATGGTCTCCCCCTCGCCCCCCGACGCTCCCAGTCAAATGCCGACCGCCGCTGGCACCGGGGGGGGTCCGATCGGACCCCCCGCCCGCGGGAGGCAGATCACGTACGGGTACGTGATTCTGCCTGCCCGTGCCATTCTGCCGCAGTATATATGCGGTAGGCGGTCGGCAAGTGGTTAACAAGTGCATCGGGTTCAGAATGCAATCCATAGAGGAGCGAAAAAACTTACTCTGAGAGATGGGAGCTTGCTTTAAATGTTGTGCTTCTACAGGACATCTATTCAAGGAATGTAAAGAAGCCATAAAACGCATAGTGTAACAGTGATAGGCATGTGACAGCTTTACACCCAGAGACATTTAAGCCTAAAACGGTCAAGACCCCTAACCCTATAATAAGGCAGGATGGGGAGGAAGAAGAGGTTAAGACGCCTTCCCCATCAGTAGCGTCTAAATGTACTGAGATTTGTGGAGATGGAGGCAAAGGTAGATCTTGTTCGAAGCTATGCCTTCTGGTAGTGCACCCAGAGGGACAACCGGAAAGAGCTGTAGGAATGTATTCTATCATCGAAGATCAGAGCAATCGATGATCGTTGATCCCTGTTGAAGCCATGTCCCTGTTGAAGCCATGTTCGAACCACTTTCATGTTAAGGAGATGCTCGGGATCAAAGGGAGACAAAGGCATGTCATCGGAGCACAACGAGACGTTCCTGGGTTGGAGAAATCCACTGATATCCTAGGGTGCACAGCGTTCCAGGCGAAAAAGGGACGATAACAAAAAAGCACCTGAGATAGAAGATAGAGAATTCCTGAGGTTGATGGATAAGGAGCTCTACAAAGACAAATCGGGTAGTTGAGTGGCCCCATTGCCCTTCCGTTCACCCAGAAGACGTCTCCCGAATAACAGAGAGCACGCCATCTCTAGGTTCACATCACTCTGTCGTAACTTACAAAGGAAATCGGAAAACAGGGATCATTTTGTAAACTTCATGCAGAAAATGTTTCTGAGTGGTCAAGCAGAACCAGTGCCCCCACTGATGGAAGTTGAAGAAAGCTGGTACCTTCCCTCATTCGGTGTCTACCATCCTCAGAAACCTGGTCAAATTCGAGTAGTGTTCGACTCCAGCGCTAAGTACCAAGGAGCCTCTCTAAATGATGTGCTTCTCACCGGACCAGACTTGGCCAATAGTCTTCTAGGAGTGTTGATCCGCTTCCGCAAAGAATCAATCGCCATAACGGCAGACATTCAGCAGATGTTTTACTGTTTCCTTGTACGAGAAGATACCAGAAATTATCGAAGATTCCTGTGGTACTGGAACGACGACGTGAATGACGAAGTCATAGGATATAGAATGAAAGTACACGTCTTCGGTACCAGCCCATCCCCTGCAGTTGCCACCTATGGACTCAGAAGAACGGCGCAAGGAGAAGAAGAGTATGGGAAAGACGCTAGGAGTTTCGTCGTAAGAGACTTATGTGGATGACAGGTTGAAATCGGTACCCACAGAAGAAGAAGCCATAAACCTACTCAAACTAGCGCATGGGGTGCTAGCAACAGCCAATTTAAGGTTGCATAAAATAGCTTCCAATAGCGCTACAGTAATGAAGGCATTTCCTACAGACGATCATGCAAGAAACCTAAAGAATTTTGATCTGGGGATCTACACACCTCCTTTACAGCATAGTCTGGGGTTAAGGTGGAATCTCAAAATGGACACATTCACTTTCCATGTGTCCATCGAGGAAAAACCCTACACTCGACGGGAAGTCCTGTGCACCGTCAACCATCTTTACGACCCCCTGGGATTCGTAGCCCTGGTCACAATTCAAGGAAAGTCACTTCTCAGAGAATTGTCCTTCAGGAAACAGGACTGGGACTCCCCATTGCCTCCAGAAAGACAAAAAGAATGGGAGACGTGGAAGAATTCTTTGAAGACCCTTGAACAAGTTCAGATCCCACGCTCCTACTCGCCGACATCTCTCACCTCTGTATACAGCAAAGAACTTTGTGTATTCTTGGATGCCTCATCCAAGGCAATAGCAGCGGTGGCCTACCTAAGAACTAAAGATGCAAGTGGTAAACACCATACCAGGTTCACCTAGGCAACTAAGCCGGCACCACAACCCAACCATACCATACCCAGACTTGAGTTATGTGGCTTAGTATTGGCAGTAGAGTTGGCGGAACTCATTGAAAATTAAATAGACTGTAAATTAGATGCTATCAGTTTCTACACAGACAGTAAAGTGGTGTTAGGTTAAATATGCAATGCAAAGAGATTCTATGTATATGTGGCAAATCGGGTGGAAAGGATCAGGAAGTTTACCCAATCAAATCAATGGCACCACGTGCCCACAGACCAGAACCCTTCAGATATTAAGACCAGATCAGTGCCTGCAGCATATCTACAGGATACATTGTGGCTCACAGGACCAACATTCCTGACACAGGTAGATGGTATACCGTCAACCCCAATTAATGACTTTGCTCTCGTATATTCTGAAAGAGAACTTGAAGTAAGGCCCCCAAGTGTCTGTCTCACTTGCCAATGTACAGCCCGGAAATGTATTTGATCTTAATCGTGTCTCGAGGTGGACAGCTCTCTTGCAAGCTGTAGCGCACCTTAGACACATAGCCATCTCCTTCCGCCAAACGCCTGGTGAGAAAACGACCAGCTGCCACACTTGGCACATCTGCTGAAAACTACACACTGTAGAGGAAGTAAAGAAAGCAAAAGAAAATGTCCTCTATCACGTTCAGAAAGAAATGTGTGCTGAGGAGATCCGCTGCATCTATGAAGAGAGAAGCATTTCTAAAAAAAGCCCTCTTTGGAATTTATATCCTATCATCGATGAGGACAGCCTCATGAGAATAGGGGGTCACCTTAGTAAGTCCCATTTATGCCGATAAGAAAGAAATCCTCTTATTGTTCCCGGTCAACATCACAATGCAATGGAATGCAATATATGTAACAAACAATATGTGGGTTGCACCATGAGACCACTGAGAACTTAAATCAGCGATTATTTTCATGGTGCATCTTACAGTACTGAAAAAGGCTTATCCAATGTGTCTAAGCACTTTAAGTATGTACATAACGAAAATATGGCATCCTTCTCGTACTCAGGCTTGGAAAGAGTTAAATTATCCTCACATTTGAGGGACATCCGCTGTGCACTTCTTTCACGTGAAGTCTGGTCGCTTTTCCACCTACAGACAAGGGTAGCTGCGGGAATGGACCACCGCTATGATGTGGACCTTTTTATGAAATAAGTTAAAAAAAGTCCAGGAGTTATGGGCATTGTATTATGCCCATCGCTTGTGATAAACTTTGAATGTGTACTGTCTTTTATGTATAGTCTTTATATTTCACATCTTATGAATTTTTTAATTTATTTTTTTCATTAAAGATTCTCTCATGGAGTTTTTAAAATATGTATTTTCTCACACGTCAAGATAGTCTTTGTAGGTTTTGTATCTCATGTGTTGTATTATAGCTAGACTCTTCACTTCTCACCTGTCATCTTCACATCTGTTGACAATTTGCAACCAATCACTTGATTTCAATTGAACACATTGCTGATTGGAGAGGAGCAGTAGTCATGTGATTTTTTTTAACATATATGCGTGCTGTGAACAAGGCTTATTGCCAAAACCAGTCTGCTGCTGACTGTACTCACTGTGAAGGCTTTACAATAAACACGCTTGATGTTATGGCGTTGCCGGCTGCTTTTTTTTCCTGATGACTGTTTGTCTATTGGTGTATGGGAAAACACGACAGCTTGGACACCCTGACTGCAAACTTCCAAAGTAAGACTTTGTTTCCCACTGTTCTGAGCCATACAACCTTTGATCGAAACATAGTTAGTAATAGTGATATCTCCAGATACCAGTCGGGGAGTATCATGGAACAAGAGTCCCTAGTTTGTTAGCCCCGCCTCCTTTTTTCAGCTTTTACTTTTCTGATCTACTAGAGTCTGGTTGCCATGGTAACCTTTCAATTCTCTTGTAGGAAGAATGGATTAACCCATTCTCCCTGTCTAAATTCATTAGTTAGTTTCTCCCTGTTCCCTTTCCTTGTTAGCCCAGACCCCTGTTCTTCCTTTTTACTCATAGAAGGCTCTGTAAGTACATCCTGACAAGTCTTGCAATAAGCATTCTGTTTTTTACCTTATACCTGGATAAGCATTCCACATAGAGAAGCTCTCTCTCAACATACTACAACAGTGATGGCGAACCTTGGCACCCCAGATGTTTTGGAACTACATTTCCCATGATGCTCATGCACTCAGGAGTGTAGATGAGCATCATGGGAAATGTAGTTCCAAAACATCTGGGGTGCCAAGGTGAGTCATCACTGCCCTACAACATCTACAGACTCATCTACAAACTCTATACTGTTATTTTACAAATAAAGTTAAGAAAGGTAGAGTGTTTGTTAACCCCCCCAAAAAATATATGCAGATCCTGGTCCCTTAAAGCAGATTACACAGCACAGCGCTTGTGCTGTGTAATCTGCCCCCTCTAAACTGTAAAAAAAAAACCCTGAACTTGCCACTTCTTGTATGCCCTCTCTAAACAGACCATGAAAATCAGGGCTGCTCTGCCCTGATCACCGTGGTCTGATTGCGTCCCTGCATCATACCTATCTGTCCCCTCTGCTCTCCTTTCTCCCCCCCTCACCTCCTCTTTCCTGCCTGTCATCCCCCTCTGTGTCTGTCTCCGGCCCGTTATTCTTGTAAAATAAAATCCCCAAATTTTCACTGCCAGCCTCTCTATTAGAGGCTGGCATAGCACACTCTGTCAGTAGTTTTCAAAAACGAGTGTCCTAAATACCTAATTTGAGCTGTCTTCAGGTGACTCGTGGGCGCTTTGCAGCTCCGATACAAGGCTTCTGCGGAGGAGTCAAGCGGCCACGTGATCTCCCCCCGACTGACGTCAGAGGGAGATCACATCCCCTCCCACAGAAGCAATCCATCGGAGCTGTAAAGCGGCCGCAATTGATGTGACCGGCCTGAAGACAGCTCAAATTAGGTATTTGGAACACTCGTTTTTTAAAACTACTAACATAGTGTGCTATGCCAGCCTCTAATAGAGGGACTAGCATAGTTTTATATAGATGGGTTAACAAACCTTTTAAAGGACTTTGTTGTGCTTTGATAGGAAGGCAAGTTAAGCTATCTGGCCTTATTCATATCCTCGCATATGACACTGGGGTTACAGAATACCTACATCAACATTTTTGTTAAAAGTGGTTGAACCTGACAATTGTTGCATTTGGTTACGATTATTCAAAGAAGGTCAGCCTTCTCTGACATGGTGCACCTTGGCCTCAGAAACACACTTGTTTTCATGTGTGGTTCTCCAGCTTTCTCCCACAACACAGAAGCATTAATGTACCTCTATAATCCTTAGTACATTGTTCCATTTTTTTTGTAATGCAAGCAGTGTTTGACCCGGTATCAGCCTCTTACAAGTCTACTGTATAGCAGAGCTCAGACAGGGAGAAGCAGCACAAGTAGCCAGTCAGGTGTGCTGTAGTGCAAGGGGTATGCTGATATGTATGTGGAGAGAGCAGAGTAACAGACAGATGAGCTCATCAGTGTGCATCTTCTTCTTTCACTGCCCAGTCAAAAAACAGGGGTTGGGGTGAGACCTGTAAATGAAAGTGAAACTTTAAAAAAAAAAAAGAGTCTGGTCCCTTTCCCTGTCTTACAGGACTGTGCTATGTGGCAAGCTGTATAAGGGCTTGTGTTCTCGTCAGATGAATTTTCCATTTCCATAGAAGTCCACAGAATACATGTCAGAAGGAGGCCAACTGCAGGTTGATGAATTTTGAATGTCATAATATTAAACTGAAGCTATCAACACTATATTGTCAAAAGTATTGGGACACCTGCCTTTATATGTACATGAACTTCAACCCTTTCGCTGCCAGGCCTTGTGCTCCATTTTGTACACTCAGGTGGCCAGACCATTTTTGCAATTTTTCCTTTGCTTTTTTATTTTCAAATTATAGCTTTCAGAGTTTGTAAAAGACCCCCCAAAATCACATATTTTCCAAAAACACATGATCAGTAGAATAAAAAGGAGGTGCTAATGATTTTTTAGACCCTGCGGTATTTGCGCAAATGTTTATCAAATCAATATATTTGCAAAAAATACACTAAACCATTATTAGCAGATAAAAACACATCACATTTCACAAAACTCCCACTAAATATAAAAGCTTAACCTATATTGAGTTGGAAAATAACAAATATGTGTAACTTTTAAATTGCCCCTTTTTGCAAAATGGTGAAAATATATAAACACTAAAACATTATTAGCAGATAAAAACACAGCTAATTTTACAAAATTTCTGCTGAATCCTACTAAATATAAAAGCTTAACCTATATGGAGTTAATAAATAACAAAAAAATTTTAATTATTACTCTGCGCCTTTTTGCAAAATGGTGAACATTGAATGTACGCAAAAATGTAAATATACAAATTTCTCTTAAGATCTGAAAGTTTTCATTTTTCCTTTACAGTTTTCAGAATTTGTTAAAGACCCCTCAAACCATATATTTTCTGAAAGCATAGGACCAATAGAATAAAAAGAAGGTGCTATTGATTTTTAAGGCCCCACAATATTCGCCCAAATATTTACCAAAGCAATATTTTCGCTAAAAATACACTAAAATAATTATTAGCAGATACAAACACAGCAAATTTTACAAAATTCCTGCTAAATTCCGACTAAATATAAAAGCTTAACCTGTATAGAGTTAATAAAAAACAAATATTTGTAAATTTGAAATTGCGCCTTTTTTGAGAAATAGTGAAAATTGGAGGTACGCAAAGGTTTTAGAAAACTGGAGGTTTTCCTTTTTCACTTACAGCTTTCAGAATTTGTAAAAGACCCCCCAAACTACATTTTCTGAAAGCAGATGGCCAGTACGATAAAAAGAAGGTGCTCCTGATTTTTAAGGCAGCACAATATTTGCGCAAATGTTTATCAAAACAATATTTTTGCTAAGAATACACTAAAATCATTAATAGTGCACATAAACACAACATAACTTACAAAATTCCTGCTAAATTGCTACCAAAGGAATGCTCACATGTGGCATACTAAAGTGTACGCCCATGGGGGGGTCATGTTTACCCACACAGGGATTAGAGAATGAGGCTGTAATTGGCTTGAAAACGGTTGGGCTCAGGGCGCAGAGCATTGCACCCCAAACCCACCCACTTGTGACAATAGCAAATTAGTATTCGCTATTGTTTTCTGGCTTCTCCTGAGGAAGCCGAGGAGGGGTGAGTGCTAGGAGAATACAACACCGTGTAGGGGTGAGTCCAGAGGGGGGGCGTTACCATGCGGGAGGACCCAAAAAAGTCACTGGGTCTTTCTATTTTTTTTTCCTTTTTACATTTTTTTACAGTTATATTTTTTATATATATATATATATATATATATATATACAGTATAATACACAGTACATACATATATATATATATATATATATATATACACACACACACACAGTATAATACACAGTACAAAGTTTATTTTTGTAAATATTTTATTATATCTTTTCAAGTGACAACACTGAAGAAATGACATTTTGCTACAATATATACGGTAGTAGCGAGTGTACAGCTTGTATAACAGTGTAAATTTGCTGTCCCCTAAAAATAACTCAACACACAGCCATTAATGTCTAAACCTCAGGCAACAAAAGTGAGTACACCCCTAGGTGAAAATGTCTAACTTGGCTCCCAAGTGTCAATAGTTTGTGTGGCCACCATTGTTTTCCAGCACTGCCTTAACTCTCTTGGGCATGGAGTTCACCAGGTTGCCACAGGAGTCCTTTTCCACTCCTCCATTATGACATCACGGAGCTGGTGGATGTTAGAGACCTTGCGCTCCTCCACCTTCAGATTGAGGATACCCCACAGATGCTCAATAGGGTTTAGGTGTGGAGACATGCTTGGCCAGTCCATCACCTTTACCCTCTTCTTCTTTAGCAAGGCAGAAGAAGAGTCACCTGTGGCCATCTTGTTGGTTTTGTTTACATTTTTTGTTTCTGTGCTGGCATTCGGGTCTGAGTGCGGCCGAATGTAAGTGTGTTTCTTCACATTTTTAAGCATTCAATGATTTTAAACAGTGAGCATTAGATCGTTCTCCTCTGTTCATTTTATGGTAGAATCTATTGTGTGTGGCTCTGAGGACGCGAGGACGCTATTTAGAGTTGGGACCTTCTCTGCCTTGTGATCTGTTTACTGCTGTGTGACCTGTTTCAGGTCGAATTGATGAGGTGAGAGGCCATCTGTTTCCTGTGGTGGAGGGATTACTGTCACTGGACTCATCATTTCAGTGTGTGTTTCTCACCGCACCTATTGGAGATTTGTGCTGTTGTCACTTGCACACATTTTGAGACACTCAGATTTATTTTCTATGTAGCATTTTTAGCATTACTTTTATGAATTGCACAGCACTGTTTTATTTTAAAAGGCAGTGGTCGTCTTGGAGGTGTGTTTGGGGTCGTTATCATGTTGGAATACTGCCCTGCGGTCCAGTCTCCGAAGGGAGGGGATCATTCTCTGCTTCAGTAAGTCACAGTACATGTTGGCATTTATGGTTACCACAATGAACTGTAGCTCCCTAGTGCCAGCAGCTCTCATGCAGCCCCAGACCATGACACTCCCACCACCATGCTTGACTGTAGGCAAGACGCACTTGTCTTTTTACTCCTCACCTGGTTGCCGCCACACACGCTTAACACCATCTGAACCAAATAAGTGTATCTCGGTCTCATCAGACCACAGAACATGGTTCCAGTAATCAATGTACTTAGTCTGCTTGTCTTCAGCAAATTGTTTGCAGGCTTTCTTGTGCATCATCTTTAGAAGAGGCTTCCTTCTGGGACGACAGCTATGCAGACCAATTTGATGCAGTGTGCGGCGTATGGTCTGGGAACTGACAAGCTGGCCTCCCCACCCCTTCAACCCCTGCAGCAATGCTGGCAGTACTTATATGTCTATTTCCCAAAGACAACCTCTGGATATGATGCTGAGCACATGCACTTAACTTCTTTGGTCGACCATGGCAAGGCCTGTTCTGAGTGGAACCTGTCCTAAACCACTGTATGGTCTTGGCCACCATGCTCAGCTCAGTTTCAAGGTCTTGGCAATCTTCTTATAGCCTAGGCAATCTTTATGTCATCTTTATGTAGAGCAACAATTCTTTTTTTCAGATCCTCCAAAGAGAGTTCTTTGCCATGAGGTGCCATGTTGAACTGCCAGTGATTAGTATGAAAGAGTGAGAGCGATAACACCAAATTTAACACAACTGCTCCCCATTCACACCTGAGACCTTGTAACACTAACGAGTCACATGACACCAGGGAGGGAAAATGGCTAATTGGGCCCAATTTGGACATTTTCACTTAGGGGTGTACTCACTTTTGTTGGCAGCAGTTTAGACATTAATGGCTGTGTGTTGAGTTATTTTGAGGGGAACAGCAAATTTACACTGTTATACAAGCTGTACACTTACTACTTTACATTGTAGCAAAGTGTCATTTCTTCAGTGTTGTCACATGAAAAGATACAATAAAATATTTACAAAAATGTAAGGGTGTACTCACTTTTGTGTATGTATAGAGATTCCTCATTCATTCATAAAATGACAGTCTGATACATAGTAACAATCGTGGTTACTACATATGAGCTGTCAGTGTCAGTGGGAGGTCTAGGAGCGATCTGTAGTGATCGCTGCCTGTGCCCTCTCTATTACGAGGGGGGCTTGGTAAACACATGCCCCCCCAGCCCCAACTTCACACCCACCCACGCCGCCCCCCTCCCCCACGGAGATCAGTGCAGGGAGAAGTTGCAGGAGGGACGGAGGGGTGCTGCTCAGAGCGGCCATGAATATGGGGTGCGGGGGCAGTTGAGGGGGCTGAGTGATGGGGGGGACACATCTGGATCCCCCCCAAGCCCCATGCAGCACCTGAAGCTGGCGGGAGTGGAAGAGGAGGGATGCCGGCTAATGATGGTAGCTGCAGGGGATGGGGTTTGCTGGGGGAGTTGGATTGGGTGTGGGGGATAATCAGTGCTGGGGGGGAGAAGGTGGGTGAAGGGGATAGGAAAGGAGAGTGGGGGGAGCAGTTTTAGATGGAAGTTAGTGGCGGGAGGTGGAGAGGCAGGGTACAGGGAAGCGACAGTATGGAGGGGGGGCAGTCACATTAGGGGTTAATAACACTGATCTGCGGGTTGTAATTCGCTGATCAGAGTTATAGAATTGTTCACCATAGTCTGCTGAACAATTCTGCTATAACTTTATGGTCATTGAAGTGACCATGAGCTTATAGCAGAGGGAGAAATGAGGTCCGTACGGCGTATGGACTTGGCCACCTGCAGGCACTTCTGTAGGTTCGTATGGACCTGGCAGTGAAAGGGTTAATGGCGCCCCAGTCTTAGTCCATAGGGTTGATTATTGAGTTGGCCCACCCTTAACAGCTTCAACTCTTCTGGGAAGGCTGTCCACAAGGTTTAGGAGTGTGTCTATGGGAATGTTTGACCATTCTTACAGAAGCGCATTTGTGAGGTCAGGCACTGATGTTGGACAAGAAGGCCTGACTCACAGTCTCCGCTCTAATTCATCCCAAAGGTGTTCTATTGAGTTGGGGTCAGAACTGCGCAGGCCAGTCAAGTTCCTCCACCTCAAACTCGCTTATCCATGTCTTTAAGGGACCTTGCTTTGGTGCGCAGTCATGTTGGAACAGGAAGGTGCCATCCCCAAACTCTTCCCACAAAGTTGGGAGCATGAAATTGTCCAACATGTCTTGGTATGCTGACACCTTAAGAGTTCCCTTCACTGGAACTAAATGGGCCAAGCCCAACCCTTGAGAAAAAACCCTGCATCATAATCCCCTCTCCACCAAATAATTTGGACCAGTGCACAAAGCAAGGTCCAAAAAAAGATGGATGAGAGAGTTTCGGGTGGAGGAACTTGACTGGCCTGCACAGAGTCCTGACCTCAACCAGATAGAACACCTTTGGGATGAATTAGAGCAGAGACTGCAAGCCGGGCCTTCTCATCCAACTTTAGTGCCTGACCTCACAAATGTGCTTCTGGAAGAATGGTCAAACACTCCCATAGACACACTCCTAAACCTTGTGGACAGCCTTCCCAGAAGAATTGAAGCTGTTATAGCTGCAAAGGGTGGGCCAACTCAATATTGATCCCTACGGACTAAGACTGGGATTCCATTAAAGTTCATGTGCGTATAAAGGCAGGTGCTCCAATAATTTTGGCAATATAGTGTAAGCCAAAAGCCCATTGACACAACCCTTTAATCTTATTTACCTGTTTGCCTGGAGTTCAGCTTTAACTAACTATGGTAAAAAACAAGGTTAATACTGCGCTAAAGTAAAAAGTAGATAAGGGATAGCTGCAACAAAAACCATCTCTATAATGCAAATAAAATAATAAAAAATAAGTTGCGCTAGAAGTGAAAAAATCACAGATCAAGTGACATAAAATGCAAACAAATCAATAAACGGTGAGCATTCAAAAAATTCATGAACACAAAATACATGTGTACATATGAAAACTTAATAGTGAATAATAGGAATCAAAACTAGTGAATATATAAAAAACTAATCGAAAACATAACTGAATCAAAAACAAAATAAAAATAAAAATAGTGAAAGTCCATTAACATGAAAAAATGGGTAAACAAAGGCAATCCATTGAAATACAAAGTTCCAAGAGTTGTCCACCTTCACCAACAGGAGAAGAGAGGGGAAAAGGAGGAAAAGATCCCAAGGAAAATATCCAGTGTACAGCACTGTGGAATGTGTCCGCATTATTTAAATTAGTATACTAAATCTAAAAACTATACTCCTGATTTTGTTTTGCCAGAGTGGTTTGTATCAATCTATATTGCTTCTTTTCATCCTCAACTCTTCAAAATTATGACATTTAACTTCAACTGAGTGACAGAAAACCCCTGACTTTTAAAGCATATAATCCCATTAAGGGATCTAAGGACTTGACAATATTGGTAAGAAGTAAAATCCCATTATATTCTACTGGGGGGCAGCTCGTATCTGTTTTGAAAAAAAGGGTTGCTTTTAGGAGCTTACCGTATATGTAGGGGGATGGGTAATGAACTTTACAATCTGATCATACGTATCAGAGAGAGGCCATCAGTTTTAATGAGGTAATGAGGAAAATTTTGTGATGTCTGTCCTATCCCACTCTGTGGAGGAGACAGACATAACAAGGCTTAATAGGTTTTAAGGAGAGCGAACGTATTATATTGCTTTGGGGCTGCTGTCCTTTGATATGTAAAATGTAATTCTTTCCACCTTATGGGTTTGTGTGCCTCCATCTAGAATTAACTGTTAACTAATCAAAAACACACCTTAGCCAGTTAATGGCAGCTCACCCCTTTGATGCTCCTCATGTTTATTGCTGCTATCTCCTTTAGGAAGCAATGGGACTCATTTGTTAAAGGCACACTCCAGTCAAAATGGGAAACCAGCTTTAAATACAGGGAGGGAGCATAGTTAAACAGTCAATAGCTTTATTTACAGCTATCTGAAGTGCATCAGGCCACCCCACCTTGTTGTCTGTACTCTAGTGTTTTAAGAAAACCACATCTAGAGCATTCAAATGTGCAGGCTAGGTATTCCTGACTCTGTAAACCAGGAGTCTCCAAACTTTCTAAACAAAGCGCCAGTTTACTGTCCTTTAGACTTTAAGAGGGCCGGACTGTGGCCATTGGAAGTAGAAATTGTTCTGGTGTCAGTGGGAGTAAACAATGCATCTTTGGTATTAGGGGAAGGAATAGCGCCCCATTGTTGGTGTCAGTGGGAGGAAAAGTGTCCCATCATTGGTGTCAGTGGGAAGAATAATGCCCCAGTCTTGGTTTAGAGGTGCCCCAAAAGGAAATTTTGGTGCCAAAAATGCAGGATGCACTTAGCTGAAAACCGAAACTGAAGATGAGAGTTTTTGAAAAAAATTTATATTTTTATATACAATTTTATTATATTCAATTTTTTAAATTATTATCAATTTTAATTAATATGAATTTATTGTTGGCCATTATTGGCATCTTTAGTGCAAGAAAAGCTCAAGAAAAATGCAGTCTCCCCCTGAAGTAGAATATGAATTCCCTGTATCGAATATGTGTTGGGGAGGGGACAGGACGGCACAAGAAGCAGTCTACCTGCCATAAGAGGAAACGCACATCACCCCCATACCTTTCCGGTATCTGATCTTATTGGTTATTGCTGGCAATAGAGTGGTGCACTAGACGCACTTTATAAATGTGAGTACCCTGTATTAGGGTTTGTTTGCTTGTGTTCATTAAATTGTTTAAACCTACTACCTGGATGCAATTTTTCCCTTCTGAGCCCAGAGGAGGTTCAAATGCGTGTTTAGACTTGGCTAAATCGCTAAGTCGCACGCTCTAAGGTGAGCGTTCACTACCTAGGGGATCACTGGAGGGAGGACACCTTGGCACATTTGAACCCCTACCAAGCTGTTTTGTGATTGCATGGACTACCCTGTGTATTGATTAGAAGAACAGCAGGACACTCTGTCTGCACATGAGCACTTTACTACTTGCTATATATATATATATATATATATATATATATATATATATATATATATATATATATATATATATATATATATATATATATATATATATATATATATATAAAATTGTTTTCTTTCTTCGCATATAGTTTATGGACTTCTATGAACTTTATGAATTTTACGTATCTATATATTTTATTTTTTTTTCACATGAGCACTATATACTTACTGTTCATTTGAGTTTCCACTCCCTATATATATTTTTTTTATTTATTTATTCTTTACTGGCACTTCACCATTAGTCAATATTTGTGTGTTTCTATGTTATATATACATTTGGTATCCAATCATTGGGTGTATAGTGCATATTACATAGTACAGCACTTTTCAATTAATTTATTTTACAATTTGTTCTGATTTTAGCTGCTGTTTCTTGTATTGATCCTATTACCTTTTACATATTTTTATATTTTTGATGAGATCATATTTATAGCGCAGCGTAGTATTTACTCATTTATGTTTGCATGAATTGTGAGATGTGTTTAAGGGCAGCAGCTTTTTCTTTCTCTATACATTTAATGGGCATCTGGTTAGTGGTGGCTCGCAGGATTCTTTGTGTTTTCTACCTTTTTATTTCTTATTTAAAAAAAAAAAAATTGTCACTTTTATTTCTATTACAAGGAATGTAAACATCCCTTATAATAGAAAAAAGCATGACAGGACCTCTTAAATATGAGATCTGGGGTCAAAAAGACCTCAGATCTCATATTTAGACTAAAATGCAAAAACAAAATTGTCATTTAAAAAAATTATTTTAAAAAAAATGCCCCTTTAAGAGCTGTGGGCAGAAGTGACGTTTTGACATTGCTTCCGCCCAGCAATTGTATGGAGACGGGTGGGGGCCATCTTCCCCTCACTCGTCTCCATACCCAGCTACTGACAGGACGCGATCGCCTTCGCCTCTGCCGACGGCTCCGGTAAGCGGTGGAGGGCACCAGATCGCGGCGGGAGGGGGCCCCCACCGATAAAAGTAATCTTGTGGTGAATCCGCCGCAGAGACCACTTTTATCTTGTAGTGGACCACCCGCTGATGAGGATACCGGGGGTTATGGCAGCTAGCTGCTACCATAACAACAATATCCTTCTTCAAACAGCTCCGTATAACGACAGCGGGCGGTCCATAAGTGGTTAAAGTGGATGTAAACCCATTCTCATCATTACCAAATTACTTCCATAGTGCTTATCTATAATGATATACATGCCTCCAGCATGTATCCTTACCTGTCAAATATCTCCCCTTTAGCTGTTTGGAGCCCTGCAATACTCCGGATTCTGTGGGCAGGTCTGTTGTCCAGGGCTCGGTGGGTGGAGTCGTGATGTCAGTAGACTCCCCACCCACCTATATACTCCTCTTGGCCAGGCATCAATATTTCTTACACTGAACTTATGTTGGTCTCGTGGATTATGCCCCATGATCACTAACATCCAGTCAAAACCCAGGAAAGTCACCACATAACTTCAGCATGCCCAGTCATGCTGAGGTGTGGAGCAGCCAATCCTGGGAGAGCTGCAGAAGAAAGGAGGGGAGATGTGAAGTACACAGAATGCCTCTCTCACACTCCCTGCATGAGATAAGGAAATCACCTGTCACTCACAGCAAGGAGGAAGAAACAGATACCTATTTCTCTGTGTGTCTGTTTTTATCTTGCTGAAAAAAGATAAGAGGATTGCTCAGAGCTGGATTAACTCTTTGTTACCATCCACACCATCAGGACTCCAGCGGGTGAAGCCCTAGTCACTCCGGAAGACATAACAGACCAATTTGTCCAATATTTCTCCAAACTATACAACTTACCTAATTCAAAAACTACCGACCCCCTCCCCGACCGGAATAAGACCATGACTTTCTGTCTAAATATAGTCCTCCTTCCCTCACAGAGGATGAGGCATCAGACCTAGACTTTCCAATATCGATGGAAGAAGCCCTGGCCACACTGAAACAACTAAAGACAGGAAAGAGCCCAGGCCCAGATGGACTGACAGTTAACTATTATAAATCCTTCCCTGACACTCTTATTCCCCACTTCGTCAAAACTTTCAACAACTTAACCTCCTCCCCCCTCGCCAACAAAGATATCCTGGAAGCCCACATCACCCTGATCCCAAATCTAGGCAAAGACACCACGATGGTCTCTAATTATCGTCCCTACTCAACGTAGACGTGAAACTCTATGCTAAAATACTGACTAAACGTTTACTCACCCTACTTTCCAGAATGGTCTCTGTTGACCAAGTTGGCTTTGTCCCTGGTAGGGAAGTCAGGGACAACACCAAAAAAAACATAAATATACATCACTGGCTGACAACAACCGCCTCCCAAGGATTTTTCTTATCCTTGTATACGGAGAAGGCGTTCTACAGGGTGGCCTGGGACTACATGACTGCAACACTACAATATCTGGGACTTCCCTCACGCTTGCTCCAAATGATACTTGCCTTATACTCGTCCCCTACTGCCAGAATCAGGGTCAATGGCCGACTGTCGAGCGCCTTCTCCATAGCCAACGGTACACTCCAGGGTTGTCCGCTATCTCCCATTATCTTCATTTTGACCATGGAACCCCTCCTTCGCAGACTGAGGGAGAACCCTTACATAAAAGGGATTAATATCACACACAAACAATACAAACTGGCCACATACGCGGATGACATCCTAATGTTCCTTTCAGACCCCATAACTACTATTCCCAACCTTCTCAAAGACTTTGCCCTGTTTAAACAACTTTCAAACCTGCAAATCAACTTCCACGAATCAAAAGCACTAAACATTACACTTCCGAATACCATAGTACCCCAATATACAAATTGAGTTTGATGCGCTATAATAAAGAGAATAAGAATAAGCCGCTAACACAATACTGTTGGATATAATAAACAGATATAGAAAAAACATAATTAGAAAGTCCATACAAAGAATTTTCAAGTTCTCTGAAGCAGTCAAAAGCAATTCACAGCAAATCTCTGTAGATATAAAGGGAGAGGAAGCCCATCACCATCACCCAAACACACTGACCCTTACCGTCAGCAGGTGGGTTATATAGCATAACATTATCGGATGGTAACCACAGGAAAAAACTTCTTATTACGGTAATCAAAGCTCCTTACTGCAATGGTAGACTCAAAATTGCGATAGAGACTGATAGCCAAGATGGTAAAGCCAACGGACACACTCCATATTTGCAGCGAAATATTGGGCATACATGTGAATGAAAAGAGATGAACTCATTGCGCAGACATTCCAAATAAGAATAAATTTATTAGGCACCGGTTCACAAATAAACACTCACATTTAGACAATGGGTTAAAAGTGAATAAGGAAAGCGACAAGCGCTTCCTACCACTGGGATGGCTGCAGCTCCTCCGTCCTCTCTGATGCGTTGCTCGTCCCTAAGCTCCGCCTGACGTTTCGTCACTATCGTGCGTCATCAGGGGTGTGGTTGTGACATGCGACATTCGGAAGTTATGTATGTTAAAAAGGGAGTGAATAGCATCTGAACTATTTAAAATAGTAACTTGAGACTAATGTAAAAAAATATTTTAGGCATTAGAAATTTTTTTTTCCTGAGGTCCGCAACACCAAAAGGGGCATAGACCCAAAAGAGGTTCCAGAGGGGGGAGGAGGATCCGCATAAAAAAGGAGGCGGCTCTAAGGGATTCGGGCATCTTCAACCTTAGTAAGGCTGCTTTAACTAATGAGGAAAAGCATGTCCTCAACCATGGGTTGAAGTTTGCCCCCTCTAAAACCCCTTAAGAAATTGGAAACATTCATTGATATTCAAAAATCCATCCGTAAAATCAATATTCAGCCTTACATTTTGGACAATTCCTATCACTCTAGTGTTGCGACTGCAAGTAATATGAGGAATTCTGGTCTGGCTAATGCCTCACTGTTCAATCCCCCGGGCCCTATAGCCCCGCCTATAGGAGTTTTTCGGGATCTTGTCAGTGAAGATCTACACTCCCTAGAGTTAAAGGGAAATAGAAGGTAATATCTTTTCAAAAAAGGCCTAGAAAAATTGAAAGACAGGGATGACATAATAGTCCGCCCTGCCGACAAGGGCGGGGACAGTGGTCCTCGATAAGGAAGCTTACGATGCAGAAATGCTACGACTATTATCGGACCTTACCACTTACCTTCCCCTAAAAGGTAACTCCACTGCAAGTTACAGAAGGGAACTTGTTGATTTAGTTAAAGATGGGTTTAAGAAAAATATTCTCTCAAAAAAAGAGAAGGCCTTCTTGATCCCTACAGTACCGAGGGTCCCGGTCATATATTATTTGCCTAAGGTACACAAGGATCCTGTTTGCCCCCCTGGAAGGCCAATTGTTAGTGGCATCAATTCGATTACTTCCAGGGTGGGCAAATATATTGATTATTTCCTGCAGCCTTTAGTTGTGAAAACTCCCTCATATTTGAAAGATTCCACGCAGGTGATCAATTTATTGCAACATATAAACTGGAAGGATACATATATATTTGCCACTGCAGATGTTTCCTCCTTGTATACTGTGATCGCCCACCAACATGGGAGAGAGGCAGTTGATCACTTTTTACAGCAGGACCATCTCCATGTTTGCCAAAAAAGTTCATTTTGAAACTTCTGGATTTTGCGATGGAGCGGAACTATTTTTGGTACAATGGCTCCTATTATGTTCAATGCAGAGGAGTTGCCATGGGGGCAAAATTTGCCCCTAGTATGGCTAATCTTTTTATGGCCAAGTGGGAGGAGGATGTTGTCTATGGGGAACCCAGACCAGAGTTGGTACTCTGGGCGAGGTGCATAGATGACATCCTCCTCCTGTGGGATGGCACTCTGGATGCTCTTAATGGCTTTATCACCAATTTGAATCTGAATGATAGGGGTATTGTTCTAACTCAGGAAGCAAGTAACGTAGAGATCCATTTCCTTGATTTGCGGATTAGGGTGATTGATGGACAAATCATTACTTCTACATATTTTAAGGAGAACGACCGGAATGGCTTTATAGATATTAAGAGCTGCCACCATAAATCTTGGCTAAAAGTAATCCCCAAAGGTCAGCTTCTCAGATTGAGGCGTAATTGTACGAATCATGATGATTTCGATAACGAGGCCTCAGTCCTTAGAAAGAGATTTATTGAGAAGGGATATAGTCCAATTGAATAGGGAGGAACTTTTGATGGTTGAACCGAAGAAGACAGATGATTCATTCAAATTTTGCTTCATCACTGGTTATTCCAATCAACATTTTGCAGTAAAAAAGATACATTAAAATTACAGGTAGCACCCAACATCGTGGATCCGCCCAAACAACTTTCCTTTTTCCAGAATATGGATGGATATTTTTTATCCAATTTTCACTTCTTATGTATTTCTCTGGTTATTTTATGACTGTGGAGCGCATCTAATGCTGCAGCCCCGAGTCTGTTTCCGTCCATTGCGTTCCAGGGGCGGGAGGATCCTTACTTCCGCTTTCTTGGAACGCATACAATTTCCATTCTTCTAGATCCTGTCTCTCGATGGAGAATAAGTACAGCGCTGCACCAATGGTGTTCTAAAGATGGTTACACAGTAAGCAGCTAACACGCCTCTTAGACACAGGTAGGAGTAATTTGATAGAAAATATATAGTGTAGCGCTATGTGTGTAAATATTAAGAGGTAAAAAAACAGTGAATTAGGCTCGAGTCATCTCTGAATGGCCAGCAAATGGGCTAAAATAATTCAAAATTACATATGAGTAACTAAATACAATACAATCAAAAGTGCACTAAGTGTTACACAATGACATGTAAAATATAGTGATTGTGATAAACCAGTGAAAAACAATATGGTAAACAAAACCAAATTATAAATAGGTAAAAAATCAACCAAAAAAGTCCATAGATGTTGGAAATTGTGTTCCTAGTAAAAATCAAAAACCACCACCAAATGTCTCTGAGGGTTAACTGATGAAAACATCAATGGAAAGCTTCTGGTAGATGAAAAAGTAGAACACCAAATGAATGAGACGTCTAAATATGTGAAAGATCCATGAAACGCGTAGAGCTCTTAGATGCTATTCACATTAACAGCCCCCCCTACACTTCTACCAGATTACGCCGTTTGGATTCCACCAACTGCTATGTTACTATTTTACTGTGAAGACACACAACTTCAAAATTGAATTATTGCTACCTCACCGTTGCGCTCCACATCGTGCTGCTATGTTGATGGGTCATCTTGTTATGTTGGTTCATATTCAGGGAACATTTATTTCATATGTCATACTCTCTTACTCTGTATACATGCAAGCTATGTGGTCACTAATGTGGTCCATTCACCAGACATTATAAATATTACAATGCAGTCATATGCAAATATTAGTCTGATGAATTCTTACTATGGTACCATATTGACCATAATAGGCTGCTATGCCATTATGTTGCTTTATGATGTTTCAATAATATACATCTTACTATGGAATAAAGTTTCCTGGATTTATTATAACTTACCGTTTATGTAATTATTACTATGCAACACAATGCGGTCGCATTTATTTTGCAACTATCAGACATTCATATTATTACCATGTTGTGTCACCTTCCCAGCTGCATGTCTCATTTAAAGTCCCAAAAACCCCCCTACATTGCCTAAATGTGAGTGTTTATTTGTGAACCGGTGCCTAATAAATGTATCCTTATTTGGAATGTCTGCGCAATGAGGATATCTCTTTTCATTCACATGTATGCCCAATATTTCGCTGCAAATGTGGAGTGTGTCCGTTGGCTTTACCATCTTGGCTATCAGTCTCTATTGCAATTTCGAGTCTACCATTGGAGTGAGGAGCTTTCGTTAATAAGAAGTTTTTTCCTGTGGGTACCATCCGATAATGTTATGCTATATAACCCACCTGCTGATGGTAAGGGTCAGTGTGTTTGGGTGATGGGCTTCCTCTCCCTCTATATCTACAGAGATTTGCTGTGAATTGCTTTTGACTGCTTCAGAGAACTTGAGAATTCTTTTTATTGACTTTTTAATTATGTTTTTTCTATAGCGCTACACCTATATCCCATAGTATCCCATGGCCAACATCATTTCCCCTTTAGATGGGAACCACACGCACTAACGTACCTGGGCACTAAAATCCCCACCAACCTATCTGAACTCTACGCCTTAAACTTCCTGCCAGCCCTACAGAAAATCCAGGGAAACTTGTTCAGCTGGCACAAAGGCCCCTTCTCCTGGTTTGGAAGAGCTGCCATCTTGAAGATGAATGTCCTCCCCAGAATACTGTACCTCCTACAAGACATCCCCATCAAACTCACCCCTTTTTTCTTCACGTCCTACAAGAGAATGTGCAGAACCTTCATATGGTCCTCAAACACACCTAGATTAAGTTGGGATAGACTGACGCTCCCAAAGCGGAAAGGGGGGATAGGCCTCCCGGATATCCATAAATATTATAAATAATAAAATACTTTCACTCAGACACCAGTCTCTTACCTTCCCTGGATTGCCCAGAAATCTATCCCTAAAGAGTACTCCACCCACCCGCTTATAGGCCCCACGTTACTCAACTTTAGACTAGCATGCAAAACGCTCAATATGACTCCTTCTGCCGGACTCATGACCCCACTGACCCAAAATCCTGACTTTCAGCCAGGTCTTCATACACACGCCCCCTCTGACTCGCAGACTAGATTCTTTCAAAATGGGGCGCTCCTCCCCTACTCAGCTATTTCTTCAGCTTTCCCAGAGCTTAACATACCCCTTTTTAAATATCTTCAGATCAGACATTTCTTTCAAAATACACAACCACTCAACCAATGGTGCAGGGATCTCACCCCCTTCGAACATATATGCAACAGCTTGGAACCCCAGAGACACTCAATCTCAGCAATATATGCGTTACTGTTTTCTGACAACAACCCAAACACCAAGATAAACCGACAGTGTGAGACTGAACTAGCCACTGACCTTACCAAAAAAGACTGGGAACGCATATACTAACACGCACACAAAGGGTGCATCAGTATATCTGCACAGGAAAACAATAAAGTGTTGAGTATAGCCTCACATATTATTCAGTAGTATACCGTATAAGAGTACCATCATCCAGATTGACATATAAACATAATAGAGGTGGAAATGTGGAGGCAGTTGCAGAGGCTGGCCAATACACATAAACACCCAGAAGGATTAAATGGACTTTCTCCGTACTGATACAATACCAAGATTGATCTGATAAAATACAATTTTTTATTCTATAGCAAAATACAAAAATTTTTTTAAAATGCATATATGACAAAATATATACCACACATAACTAACTGACAACAGGTTACCCCCGTAAAGTTTCTGTTAGGGTGGGGTTTCCTCAAAAATTCCTGAATTGAGGATGCATTTCTTTGGCCCCCACCCGCTCACAGATAGCTCCCTTTAGGGGTGAGCGGGCTAGGGACTGGCCTACTGAGGTTTGTCTCCACACGGCACTTTCTGCCCTTTAAGTTTAGGTTTACAGAAGTTTATACAATAAACGACGTCCTCGGCATCATAGCTATTTCGGAGAGCATGGGTTTTAACCCATGTACAATCTTCCCCATACAAAATTACCGCTGTCCATCTGGACGAAATAACTCTATTAATAACGCTTTCAGCGCAATAGTGACAAGGTTGGATTCTTACAAAGTACATGTAATTCATATGACTCCTTTGTTGTACAAGCTCGATTCATTTAATCTGAAACTCTGTAACCCTGTTATTTGTGCCTCTGTTATAGTGGAAAATTCAATAAAAATCTTTTGAAAAAAAACAAAAAAAAACTCTTCGTGGCAAGACTATTAAATCATGAAATTAAATCATCTGCTGTAACAGATATGAGTCTTGATTTAAAAAATTTTGGGGGGGGGTTTACATCCACTTTAAACTTAAACACACTGCTAATAGTATTAGCAAAATTTCCATTCGGTGCACTTCTAGCAGACATAATACAGGAGATGGTCAGAGACTGCAGACATGATACAAGAAATTAATGCAGCCTCACCAGTGTCCATCAATTGCAGCCTCACCGGTGCCACGTCAGATGCAGCCTCACCGGTGCCACGTCAGATGCAGCCTCACCAGTGCCTGTCAGATGCAGCCTCACCAGTGCCTGTCAGATGCAGCCTCACCAGTGCCTTTCAGATGCAGCTTACAAGTCCAGATCAGAGCGGCGATCTCCCGCTGTTTCACGGACCTGGATGTGAATTTCCCGAGCTGGGCAGCCTCCTTTGAGACATGTCACATTGATTCAATTTCCAAGGCACTGGATCAATGTGCCTTCTATTACAGGAGGCGGGACATTGTTAAAGCCTGTGCCGAACAATTCATCTCCGTGACACAGAAGGAGATCACCGCTCTGTGTGACAGAGAGATGAGGACTCTGAGCCGCCAGGTTGACACCCCCGCAATGTGTGGCACCTGGGGTGGACCGCCCCCTTTTCGGCTCCATTATCGCTACTTTTTCATTTTTCAGCCGCATGCCCAAAACACGGTTTTCAGGCCAATATGTTTTGGCGCACCTCTAATGGTAATAGTGGGAGGAATAGTGCCTCTTCATTGGTATCATTGGTATCAGCGAGAGGAATAGTGACCCATCATTGGTATCAGATGGAGGAAGAGTAACCCATAATTGGTGTCAGTGGGAGGAATAGTGACCCATCATTGGTGTCAGTGGGAGGAATAGTGAACCAACATTGGAAAAAGTTGAAGGAATAGTGGCCCATCATTGGCATCAATGGGAGAAATAGTGCCCTGTTATTGATTTCACCACAAGGAATTATCCCCATTGGTATCAGTGAAAGAAATAATGCCTTGTATCAGTGGGAGGAAAAGTACCCCAAGGGCCAGATAAAGGCAAGAAGCAAAAGGCCGTAACTGACCCTCGGGCCACAGTTTGGACACCACTGCTGTAAATGATAGGTCCCTTGATGTCTTAACCACTTACCCACTGGGCACTTAAACCCCCTTCCTAATCAGACCAAATTTCAGCTTTCGGTGCTCTCACATTTTGAATGACAATTAGTCATGCAACTCTGTACCTATATGAAATTTTTGTCTTTTTTTCACACAAAAGCTTTCTGTTGGTGGTATTTAATCACCACTGGGTTTTTTTGCGCTATAAAAGAAAAAAGACCGAAAATTCTGTAAAAAAATGCATTTTTCTGTTATAAAACTTTGCAAATTAGTAATTTTTCTTCATATAATTTGGCCAAAATTTATACTGCTACATATCTTTGGTAAAAATAACCCAAATCTGTATATTATTTGGTCTTTGTGAAAGTTATAGAGTCCACAAGCTTTGGTGCCAATCTCTGAAAAATGATCACACCTGATGCACTGACGGCCTATCTCATTTCTTGGGACCCTAACAAGCCAGGAAAGTACAAATACCCCCCAAATGACCCCTTTTTGACGTTATAATTTTTCCCACAATTCTTTGCAAAATCACAATTTTTTTTTCTTTTTTTTCACAAAATTGTTATATTAGCAGGTTATTTCTCACACACAGCATATGCATAGCACAAATTACACCCCAAAACACCTTCTACTACTCCTCCTGAGTATGGTGATACCACATGTGTGAGACTTTTATACAGCCTGGCCACATACGGAGGCCCAACATGCATTGAGAGCCATCAGGCGTTCTTGGAGCATAAATTACACATATAATTTCTTGACTACCTCTTACACTTTCGAAGGCCCTGGAGCACCAGGACAATGGAAAAATTACCCCATTTTGGAAAGAAAACAACCCAACGTATTATCTATGAGGCATAATGAGTCTTTTGAACATGTCATTTTTTTCTACAAGTTTTTGGAAAATGTGTAAAGAAAATGAAAACTCATTTTTTTCTACATAAAGTTGTCCATTTATACGATATTTCTAACACATAGCATGTACATACCAAAAATTACACCCCAAAATAGATTCTCCTACTCCTCCTGAGTATGGCGATAGCACATGTGGGAGACTTAAGTTTCAAATCTAATTTGACTACCTATTACACTGTAGTGGCATGGATGTGACATGGATGAGAACTGATGTGGCGTGGATGAGCATGAATGGGGATGGCTGAGCCGTGGATGGGGATGGCTGAGTATGAATGGGATGACTGAGCATGAATGAGTATGGCTGAGTATGGCTGGGTATGGATGGGATGGCTGAGTATGGCTGGGTACAGCTGAGTATGGCTGGGTACGGCTGAGTATGGCTGAGTATGGCTGGGTACGGCTGGGTATGGCTGAGTATTGCTGGGTATGGCTCAGTATTGCTGAGTACGGCTGGGTATTGCTGAGTACGGCTGGGTATTGCTGAGTACGGCTGAGTATTGCTAGGCATGGTTGGGTACGGCTGAGTATGGCTGAGTACGGCTGGGTATGGCTGAGTACGGCTGGGTATGGCTGAGTACGGCTGGGTATGGCTGAGTACGGCTGAGTATTGCTGGGTATGGCTGGGTATGGCTGAGTATGGATGGAGGTGGATGGGATGGCTGAGCATGGATGGATGGATGAGTATTGCTGAGGATGGATGGATGAGTATTGCTGAGGATGGATGGATGAGTATTGCTGAGCATGAATGGATGGCTGGATGAGGCTGCAATTGTCACAGGTCAGCGCTGTGGGCACTACAGATCCAGCCCACAGTGCTGCTGCCACCGATCTCTCCCCTCTCCGCTCACACTGTACTGATCGGTATAGAGAGGGGAGAGAGGAACCGGACGTGGTACAGGTTTGTTTACAAGTGATCGCTCCGTCATTTGACGGAGCGATCACGTGGTAAACGCCCGCTGTCAGTGGCCATTTACCGTGATCCGTGAGGACCCGGCGGTCACGGATATTCCCGGGTGCGCGCCCCAGGGGGCGTGCGGGAGCGGGGTTCTGGGAGGACGTCAATGTACGCCCTCCCAGAGTTATTGAGCCGCGCTGTAACTGTCAATCGGATATGGTGTGGTCGGCAAGCGGTTAAGCTTATGCAATAGATTATGCAATTTTTTTCCTGCAACCATTTTCTTTCCGCTTGATTCCCCCATCAATACAGTCAGTGTTGATGGGGGAATCTCTCCCGCTGAGCTATTGGGTTCTCCTGGGGAGCGAGGGGAGCCATTCCAGCCGTGAGAACAAACAGTGATTATTGCTAGTGGCTTTAGCCTCTGGCAATAATCGCATGAAAAATCTGAAAGGCTGGTTGTACTCAAACTCATTGATCAATCAACTTGGGTACAATTAGCCCATCCATACATGTTTTTTTTTTTTTCGTTTTTTCAGGTCATTTGTTATGATCTAAATTCGTTATTTTGAATAAATTCATAACTTCGGAAAAATTCGAATTCTTTATGTTCCTTTCATTTAGATGCGGTTTTCGTAAATTTGAAAATTCATATCTGAAAATTCGAAAATTCAAAATAATAACTTACTAATAATAACTAACTATTAAATTATAGGTTATAAATATTTATACGCTGCGCTAAAAGGGTATAAATAAAATAGAATTAAAAAAAAAAAAAAAAAAGTGCACAGAAAATAATAAAATAATAAACCAATGAATTACATATATCATACAGTGAATAATGAAAGTGCCTAGTGCATAACTATGTATACTAAAACAAAAACATATATACGGTATATATATAATAGCAGCCATGTATCAATTGATAGATGTCTCAAATGTTAGAACTAATAAATGAATATGATATGTGCAACAAAATACTCGATTTAAAGTGCCTGGCACATGCTGTGTTTACAAACATAAACAAACAAATAATAACTGGAAAAAAGTGCTCCTGTGTAGTTATAACGTGTTCGCATCCAGCTGCGTCACTCATAGCGTGATAAAAGTCTGTGTATTTCAGGAACAATAAATGTGTAATCCAAGACATGCTAGAGTGTCTTCACTCAAGTGCCCCCCTTAGGTAGTAGAAAAAACACATATAGTCCAGCGCTCAGGATATTTTAAAAGCAAACTGCAACAGGAATAAAAATTTGAATATTTTAATAAACCAGTAATAAACCAGTAATAAATAATAATCAAAATTAACAGTAGTAACTGCTAATTAAAACCAAGTTAAGAGGCACTGTTGTCACCTTAGAGCATGCGACTTTGCGATTAAGCTAAATCAAAGCACGCATGTGGGTTCCTCAGCATAAACATCCAGGATATATGAAAGGAAAACTCAATAGTGCAATGACGTTTTAAAAATTTATTTAACCACTTCAGCCCCGGAAGAATTTATCCCCTTCCTGACCAGAGCACTTTTTGCGATTCGGCACTGCGTCGCTTTAGCTGACAATTGCGCGGTCGTGTGATGTGGTTCCCAAACTAAATTGACGTCCCTTTTTCCCCACAAATAGAGCTTTATTTTGGTTGTATTTGATCGACTCTGCGTTTTTTATTTTTTGCGCTATAAACAAAAAAATAGCGACAATTTTGAAAAAAAATGCATAATTTTTTACTTTTTACTATAATAAATATCCCCAGAAAATAATTAAAAAAACATTTTTTTCCTCATTTTAGGCCGATACGTATTCTTCTACATATTTTTGGTAAAAAAAAAATCACAATAAGCGTTTATTGATTGGTTTGCGCAAAAGTTATAGCGTTTACAAAATAGGGGATGGTTTTATGGCATTTTTATTATTAATTTTTTTTTTTACTAGTAATGGCGGCGATCAGCGATTTTTATCGTGACTGCGACATTATGGCGGAAACATCGGACATTTTTGACACATTCATTTTTACAGCAATCAGTGCTTTACGAATGCACTGATTCCTGAGTAAATGACACTGGCAGTGAAGGGGTTAACCACTAGGGGGCAGTGTAAGGGTTAAGTATGTCCTGGGGAGTGTTTCTAACTGTGGGGGGTGGCTACATGTGACACGTCACTGATCTCTGCTCCCGATCACAGGGAGCAGAGATCAGTGACACTGTCACTAGTCATTAGCATCTCCCCGTTGGTCCTCTCCGTGAGGCGATCGCAGGTATCCCTGCGGTGTTTGAGTCCGTGGGACCCGCGACCCGACTCACAGAGCTCCCAGCTGGCGCGCACGCAATGGCACGGCAGCAAATTTAAAGGAATGTACGGGTACGCCCATTTGCCCAGCCGTGCCATTCTGCCGATGTACATCGGCGTGCGCCGGTCGGGAACTGGTTAACTAAAGCAAAAATCCCCATCTGGGGTACTCACACAAATCAGGTGCGTTAGTGCACCATTCTATGATGGACATGTAACAGATTATACCAGAGTGGTATCAGGATGATACAAGCATCCTCCTTAGCTTACAAGCTGTCTAGCTGTACCGTCCTGACCCCTCCCCAACGCGTGTCGATGCAGGGATGATGCATCTACTTCAGGGGGAAATATTCACTTTTTTTTAATACTATTATTTTATGTATACCCTTTTAGCGCAGCGTATATATATATTTTTTTTTATTTTGTCTTTTGCACAATATATGTGACGTGTGTAACGCTAGCAGCTTTAGGTAATTTTATCCACGTTTAAGCATTTAGGAGGTGCTGTCTCGCAGGAATTTTCTATATTTATTTTATTAAATTATAGGAATTGGAATTTCCTTTCAAATTTGGCTGTTTATGAATGTAACAAATATATAAATATAAATGAATGGAACGTAACAAATTAATAATAAGCTTTTATTATTATTTGTTATTATTAATTTGTTACATTCCATTAGTTTAGATGCAGCATCTGCTATTTTGGATAATTCGTAACTTCGAATACATTCATATTCTTTACGCTCACCAACAGGCAAATTTGAAAGGAAATTCCAATACCTATAATTTAATAGTTAGTAATAGTTATTATTATTAGTTAGTTATTTCGGATTTTCAAATTTTCGTGTTTTCAAATTTTTGGACTTTTGTTCTTTTGAATTTTTGGATTTTCATTCTTATTTTCGGATTTTCAAATTTTTTAATTGACAAATTTTTTAATTTACGAATTTATAAATTTACGAATTTATAAATTTACGAATTTATGAATTTACGAATTTTCGAATTTACAAATTTTCGGAAAAATTCATTAAACTGGTTTTGTTCATTTGAATATTTACAAATTTGTCAAATTTTGTCAAAAAATGAATTTGAAACTAAACAAAATGGACATGTCTATTAGCAATTCACTAAGATTTCAGTTGTTGAAGTTCCTGTTTAGGAACATCAACGTAGCCTTTAATTATGGTAAATTAGGAGGAAAGCAATCATGCTACCGAATCTTTGAGACAGAATTAGAACTGTTGCCAATTAAATTGGAACTGAACTCTAAAAACTGTACCCAAAAAGGCAGATGGAGGGCAAAGGACTACTCACCAGTATTGCCTGTTGTGCCATTGAAGCTGCTCTTTCCCCATTACTGACTTACTATGCTTTCACTTTCAATGAGTCTCAGAGCCTCCAGCAAGTCAAACATTGACCAGCACAATAGAGGTGCCACCAAATCTTAACTCCCCTGTGCCTAGCATTCAGAGATAGCAGTGCCTTAGGTCTCACACAGCAGATATACAGCTATGAGGCTATAGACACAAAAGTGCTTGGGCCCTCTTGCATACTAGAAATAACATTGCTTATTTTTATGAAGAAATACAGATAAAATGCATTTTTCAGGTAGTGCTTAAGCATAATTAACATTTCTATTACAATTAACATTTTTATATATAGTTGCACAGTTAGTCACGTTGCAAAAAGACACAAGTCCCTCTAGTTCAACCAATTAAGGGGGGGGGGGGAGATCATACAAGTTTATATACACAATCCTATACCCACAGTTGGAAGGCAAAAAAAAAAAAAAACAGCAAAGCATGATCCAATTTGCTTCAGCAGGGGGAAAATTTCCTTTCTCATTCCCCGAGAGGTAATCAGATATTCCCTGATATTTAGATATTCAGATATTTACCTATAAATGTACCAAGTTATATTATGTACATTTAGGAAAGAATCCAGTCTTTTTTTAACCACTTAAGCCCCGGACCATTTGGCTGGCAAAAGATCGGAGCATTTTTTGCAATTCGGCAGTGAGTCGCTTTAACTGACAATTGCGCAGTCGTGCGATGTGGCTCCCAAACAAAATTGACGTCCTTTATTCCCCAGAAATAGAGCTTTCTTTTGATGGTATTTGATTTTTTACTTTTTGCTATAATATCCCCCAAAAATATATAAAAAAAAAATTTTCCTCAGTTTAGGCCAATACGTATTCTTCTATATATATATATAAAAATTGCAATAAGCGTTTATTGATTGGTTTGCGCAAAAGTTATAGCGTCTACAAACGGGGGCAAGCCAATACTTACTGAAAGGGGCCGACTCAACCACCCCCCATATATTAAAGAGAAAGACACAATGTGTGAAAAAATATATCTGTAGTGAAAAAATGGTAGAGATTGGGTGAAGAAAAGAACAATGTAACCATCTAGGCTAATAATAGATAACTATAGTACAGTAACAAGTTATAACACCGTGGCAATTTCAATAGCCTTAAACCACCGGGCGAGAAGACATCCAGGGTATAGATCCAGAATGTCTCTCGCGCACAGTTTTTTAAAATGCTCTGCTGCAGTAAATGATTTAGAAATTTGCTCAATCACCCAAACTTTTAGGCCAATGGTGGATTTTTTATGGTGCTCAGCGAAATGTCGGGGAACGCTGTGCATGTCTTTGCCACCCTCAATAAGCCTACGATGTTGGCCGAAACGTTGTCTAAGGTGACTGATTGTTCGACCAACATAAATTAGCCCACAAGGGCATGTGAGGCCATATACCACAAAGTCAGAAGAACAATTGTAGAATTGATCTAACATGTAGGTTTTTCCTTTGGAGAGAAATGATTTTTAACCATGTTCAATGAAAGAGCAGGTTTTGCATCAAATTTTTTTGCACTACACATTTTGTACATCAAGATTGATCAATTTTCACAAATATCCTATAGTTTCTGGACTGTATAACTTTAACACAGGCTAAATAATATACACTGATTTGGGTTAATTTCACCAAAGAAATGTAGCAGAATACACTTTGACCTAAATTTATGAAGAACAATTATTTATTTGCAAAATGTTTTAACTGAAACAAAGAAAAACAAGTTTTTTTTTTCAAAACGTTCAGTCTTTTTTTGTTTGTATAGCAAAAAGTAAATGCCCCAGTGGTAATTAAATACCACCAAAAGAAAACTACTTGTTATTTTAAAATAATCATAAAAAGTTAGTTTGGGTACAGTGTTCCCCAGTATTGAAGTTGTTATTTTGCAGTAAATGGCTTTGCAGCAATGGGCAGTTGATACATTTTGTCTAGGGTTGGGGAGCCTACCCCTCTCCATGTATCTCTGATAGAGAATATGATGAAGATGATTGAAGCAGATTATTTATGGGGATAAATCTAGGAGAAAATCCTTTCTTAGCAAGGTTGTTTTTTTTGTTTTTTTTAGGTGGTAGAGCACACTTCACAGCTTGCATATCAAACTCTAAGGGGATGACATAAAAGGAAGTAGCAAGAAACTGAAATAAATATGAAACACATTTACAATATTGATCTGTCTATAACATTGTTTTTCTGAACTCAGACTTTTTCACAAGCTCTTCGAACTGATGATGCTGATGATGCACTTGATATACAGATAACTTTGCTATACAAAGAATAAAAACAATGTGGGAAATCATTTTGGTTTCTAAACAATGTGATCCCACTCCCCGCCCTCTTTTTCCTCAGTATTGCATGCATTGTTGCCAACCGTCAGTATTTTTACTGGCAGTCAGTAAAAACCAGACACTTTTCTCCTGCTAGTAAATACCAGTGATGGGACAAGGTTGTCAGTAAAAATTATAGTAGTGGCCAAACTGTGCATGTGCGGACCATCCGAGTGCCTCCTACAGTGTGTTTGGATGGGGGGGTGGGTCTGGCAGAGGCGGTGCCTAAGCGTGTTTTATGTGATGCCATGATGCAAGGGAGCCGAGCAGGTGGAGCTTCGTGTGCCAGTCTGTGGGACAGGAGCAAGACTGTCCCGTGAGACTGTCAGTGCTGTTTGGGCTGGAGTGGACTGAAGGGACCACCTGGCGTGTCTTGTCGGTGAGGTGTCATCATCATCTGTGCTGCTGCACACTGCTGTCAGTGTCACTGTGAGAGTCAGTCCCTGTGCATTCTAATTTCTTTCCCTCCTGAGTCCTGTCCCTGAGCTAATTACTTACTATATCAAAAATAAAATAATAAATATGTTTTTTTGCCTTAATATCTACCTTAAAGTGGAGGGCCACCCTAAAAAAAAAAAAATTGTATGAAAAATCCTAAAAAAATAAAAATTTGGAAAAAAAAAAAAATTTAAACTTACCTAAACCCTTGTTGCTAGGCAGTCTTCCTAATCTGCCTCTTCCTATTCCGTGGCGTGTCCTGCTCCTCGGTGAGTGGCCCCGTTGCCTTCTGGGAACTGTGTAGGTTCCCCGAAAACCACGGGGCCATTCACAGAGCACCGCGCCGCTCGCGGGTGCGAGTAGGAAACTGGCAGTGAAGCCGCAAGGCTCCACTGCCTGTTTCCCTTACTTAGGATGGCGGTGCCGGGACCCGAGAGCGGAGGGACGGGTCGGCCTCGGGTGGCCGACATCGCAGGCACACAGGACAGGTAAGTCTACTTATTTAAAGTCAGCGGCTACAGTGTTTGTAGCTGCTGACTTTAAAAAAAAAAAAAAATTGAGCTGGCCGGAATCCCGCTTTAAATCACATTACTAATTGCATATTGTAGCTGTTTGTGACCTAAATACAACATTTGCACTTAAAACTGTAATTTTGTAACTTTTGGAAATGCCAGTAAAAAAAGTGGCGGTGTCAGTAATTTTTGGGTGTCTTGTCAGTAAATTTTAATCTGGTAGGTTGGCTTCACTGATTGCATGGCTTGTTTATAACTGTAACTGAACCTACATATAGCTGAAAAAATATATTCTGGAGTGATTTCAAATAATCAATCTGCACAAAAAACGTGTGGATGTATAATGTTAGGGCCCTTTCACACTGGGGTGGTTTGCAGGTGCTATTGTGCTAATTGCTATTGCACCGAAAGTGCCGCTGCTTTGTATCCGGTGTGAAAGCCCTGAGGGCTTTCACACTGGAGCGGTGCGCTGGCAGGACGGGAAAAAAAGACCTGCCAGCAGCATCTTTGGAGCGGGGAAGGAGCGGTGTATTCACCGCTCCTGCCCATTGAAATCAATGGGACAGCGCGGCTATACCGCTGGCAAAGCGCCTCTGCAGAGGGGCTTTGCGGTGGTTTTTAACCCTTTCTCGGCCGCTAGCGGGGGGTAAAACCGCCCCGCTAGCGGGCAAATACCGACGGTAAAGCGCCACTAACAATAGCGGCGCTTTATCGCTGACGTCGCCCCCTCCCCAGTGTGAAAGGGGCCTTAGGAAAATCAGGATAAGCTTTGCAAACAGACACAATTTACAGGAAATGTTAAAGATTTAGCAATAATAGCAGATAGCATTAGAAGTCCAATTTTCCATTACTTCTGTTATAGGAAATGCTCAGTGAGCATTAAAGGGCAGAAACTATTATTGCTACTGTAGTACAACTCAGTATAGTCATTATGTTAATTTAACTGCCAAATGTTCCTGTTCAGTGAACAGTGCATTTTTAATTGTGAAGCAACAAGTGTATCTATGTAAAACGCAAGCTTTGTTCCTCAGAGAGAATACCTGATTATAACAGATCTGAGATTTTAGGATTTGATATGTTCAGTCTGAAAACAAACACTATATTGTCAAAAGTATTGGGACACCTGCCTTTACACGCAAATGAACTTTAATGGCATCCCAGTCTTAGTCCGTAGGGTTCAATATTGAGTTGCCCCACACTTTTGGGTTGGGAGAATGAAATTGTCCAAAATGTCTTGGTATGCTGATGCCTTAAGAGTTCCCTTCACTGGAACTAAGGGGTCAAGCCCAAACCCTGAAAAACAACCACAAACCATAATTCCCCCTCCACCAAATGATTTGGACTAGTGCACAAAACAAGGTCCATAAGGACATGGATGAGCGATTTTGGGGTGAAGGAACTTGATTGGCCTGAACAGTCCTGGCATCAACCCAATAGAACACTTTTGGGATGAATTAGAGCAGAGACTACGAACCAGGCCTTCTCATCCAACCTCACAAATATGCATCTGGAAGAATGGTCAAAATTCCCATAGACACACTCCTAAACCTTGTGGACAGCCTTCCCAGAAGATTTGAAGCTGCTATAGCTGCAAAGGGTGGGCCAACCCAATACTGAACCCTACGGACTAAGACTGGGATGCCATTAACCACTTCCCGCTCGCCCATGTCAAATGACGGAGAGACGGTGCAGCTCTCCTTCTGGGTAGATGTCACCCAGAACGGTCGCTTTTGCGCGGACACGGCGCAACCCCGATCTCTGTAAAGAGCCGATCACACGGCTCTTCAACCATGTGATCGGCTGTGTCCAATTACAGCTGGTCACATGTAAATGCAGAAGTTCCGGTAATTGGCTCTCATTGCCTCACAAGGACAGAGTATGTGGCGAGGAGAGCTGATCAGTGGCATCTCCTCACAGGGAACACCTGGATATGTAATCAGGGCACTGATTGTCAGTGCCCCGATTACAGTAAAGCCCCCCAGTGCCACCAATCAGTGCCCATCAGTGGCACCAATCAGTGCCCATTAGTGATGCCAGTCACCGCTGCCTTTCAGTGCCCATTGGTGTCTTCTCATCAAGGCTGCCCATCAATGCCCATCAGTACCGCCCATCAGTGCCGTCCATCAGTACCGCCCATCAGTGCCGTCCATCAGTGCCGCCTATCCATGCCCAACAGTCCCGCCTATCCATGCCACCTATCAGTGCCCACCAGTGCCGCATATCAATGTCCATCAGTGCCCACCAGTGCTGCCCATTAATGCCCCCTATCAGTGCTCATCAGTGCCACATATCAGAGCCACCTATCAGTGCCCATCATTGCGGCATATTAGTGCCTCCTCATCAGTGCCACCTAATCAGTGCCCATAAGTGCCGCCTCATCAGCGCCCATCAGTGAGAGAAAAATGAGAGAAAAATTACTTATTTACAAAATTTACTGACAGTAACTAAGAAAAACTTTAATTCTTTTTCAAAAATTTCAGTCTTTTTTCTTAGTAAAAAAAAAAAAACCCAGCAGTGTTTAAATACCACCAAAAGAGAGTTCTATTTGTGTGAAGAAAATGATAAAAAAATGCATTTGGGTACGGTGTTGCATGATCGTGCAATTGTCATTCAAAGTGTGACAGCGCTGAAAGCTGAAAAATGGCCTGGGCAGGAAGGGGGTGAAAGTGTTCATGTAAAGGCAGGTGTCCCAATACTTTTGACAATAGAGTGCATATTTCTACAGAGATATTGATGCCATGAAAAATAAAAGTCCAACCCTAGCCAAAACGGTTTCTTTAGCTTTGTATAGAGTATGATTAGAACCTTTTTCAGATTTGTATTGCTGCATGTGTCTTCAGTTGGGAGATTGTTTCTCACTTCTTGTGTTGACAGCCATCATATAGACAGGAAATGACAGGAAATCTTCCCAGCAGTGACACAGACAACAAGAAAAAAAATGACAGAAGTCATATTACTTAATCCATCCAAAATACAGAAAAACTGGTTTTAACTGGAGCTGGATTTAAAAACTAATAACGAGGATGATGACATTTTAACAGAAATCAGTCGATTCCCTCATCCATGTTAAACAGGGTGGATGAAAGAATCTCTTGCTGCGGGCTATAGTATTCTGATAGCTGGCACCCTCGGCTGTCTTATTACCTGAACAGTGATTGTTTCTCATGGGATGCAGTCACAGTTTGGCTAATCATTTTACACCCAGCTCAGTTGATTTGTAAATCAGTTTTGTTGAGCTGGCTGCATAAAATGTGCATTGATCGCATAGTTTCATGGTGTCACTTGTTGCCCTGTATGCTAAGCCTATAGTGGAATTAATTGTCTCGTTCCTGTGTCAGTAGTTTCTGTTTGTGTTCAAACATGAGACATCTTGCATGGCAAGGCAAAAGTTAATGCATGACCTCTGTCTGCAGTGTGAGACCTGACACTTCCTGTTTAGAAACAACATATCCACAATCCCTGGCTCTCGCAGTCTAGTGTTGGTGCTGGTGCAGGCGGGAGCCCACTGATGCCATGAAAAGGAATTTTCTTATTGTATTAGCACTCTGCATTGCTGTGTGCTGTGTGACCCGGAATAGGAAGTTGTCTTGTTCCTTACAAACAAGGACCGGCTAGCTGTAGTAAACCATGATCATGGGGGAATCAATCAGCCATGACAATACAAACTGCAATACACATCGTCATCGTATGAGCCCACCATTACAGGGTAAGGCTAATCAACAACACAATAAATATAACTACACTAATACCTAGTTAAAACAACAAAAAACATTTGAAAGTGTACAATACTTTTAAGTGAATAATAGAATTGCAGACTGTCCATTGAATTTATAAAAAACTTAAAAGCCTCTGCTGCACCCATATATCATTGTCTCATGGCCACCTGCCTGAGTCACTACCCAGATGGTTGAGTTATTGTGTCCATATGGCAGACACTGTCAAAATGCCAAAGACAGTATGCCCACATGCGATACACATATCATGTCAGGTTGTTTTTTTTTTTTTTAACAAACCAGTTATTGCTTAGGAGTTAGAGACACAAGCTGTAGTAACCACATGGCATAAACTGTGGCATTGCTGTAACATACATTTTCTGTCAGTAACACTGTTTCTACCTTTAAAGTGACCCTTTCCTTTAGACATGTGCACTGCTGAAAAATTTGTTCGTTTTCGTTTCATTTGTTTTTTTGTTTTTTTCGCAAATTCGAAAATTCAAAAAATGTGGAAATTCAGAATTTAAAAATTAGAAAATTCGACAATTCTGAAATTCGAAGATTCGCAAATTCCAAAATCCGAAAATAAGAAAAGAAAATACGAAATTTAAAATGAACGAAAATCCAAAAATTTGAGTAATTAACTAATAATAACTAACTATTAAATTATAGGTATTGGAATTTCCTTTCAAATTTAGCTGTTAGTGAACGTAACGAATACGAATTTATCTGAAGTTACGAATTATCCGAAATAAAGAATGCTCCATCTAAACAAATGGAACGAAACTAAACAATAATAAATGATAATACGTTTTTATTATTATTATTGTTATTTATTATTATTAATTTGTTGCGTTCCATTCGTTTAGATACTTATAAATATACTTATATATATTTATTACGTTCACCAACAGCCAACTTTGAAAGGAAATTCCAATATCTATAATTTAATAGTTAAGTTATTATTAGTTAGTTATTATGATTTTTGAATTTTCGGGTTTTTGAATTTTCATTCTTATTTTCATTCTTTTGAATTTTCGGATTTTCATTCTTATTTTTGGATTTCCGATTTTTCGGATTTCCGAATTTCGAATTTCCGAATTTCAAATTGCCGAACTTTCGAATTTGGAAAATTTTCGAATTTCCAAATTTGAAAATTTGGATATTTCCAAATTAACTAATTTGTCTAAATATTAAGGTTGTAACACAAAGCATGGTCAAATACAGCATACCCAAACTATCAATGCCTAAATCTTCACACGCCCTGTATCCGTACTTTTCAAAAATCCTACTTTTCTTACTTTTCTTACAGTTTGTGGTTGGTGAACAATGACCTATATGATATAGGGCACTTTCTTGATCAAAAAGAAGTGTGAGCCCTAGAGTACTTCTCTCATGAATACTTGAGATGCCTCTTCTCAGAGACTTATTGTATGCATCTCTTCCATTTCTTATGTTCCATCAAAAAGGAAATGGACAATATCAAAGTAAGGTCTGTCTTTGAGAATTAATGCCTACAAGATGCAGGACAGAAGGGAGGCATCTCAGTGTTATACCAATTACTGTCCACAATCTCTACTAAATCACACCACAGTTTAGCATGGGAAACGATTCTAAACCCAGAGATCAGTGAAGTGGACTTGTCCTCTTGGACTAACAGAATAACAAAGGGGATACTTAACATGACTAATTAAAGCTCCCCCGCTGGTACCTGGAACCTGCTAGAACCTGCTAGAATTGCTTAGATCTAATCTAAAGCCTCGTATACATGGTACGATTGTTGGCCAACCAAGCGTCTGATTTTTGTCAATAGGACGTGTGCATGGATCTTGTCTTGCATACTAACGGTACACAATTGTCGTGTCACAAACACAAATGTAGTGATGTACTACAAGGAATTTCAGCTCTTGTGTGCCACCCTTTGGGACCCTTCTGCTAATTTTGTGTTTGATGAGCATTGATTCCGAGCATGCGTGTTTGTACTTTCGACTTTTGTGTGACGGATTTGTGTACTGACCATACGAAAATCTGACGTCAAACCATAGTCGCTGAAAATTTACTAGCCTGTCCTCCAACATTTGTTGGCGGAAAATTGGACAACAATTGTCAAAAGGAGGGTACTAATAGTAATATTTTAGGACAACAGTCTGTCAACAGACAATCCCCTGTCAACAATCGTACCGTGTGTACGAGGCTTAAGACCTTATAACTCACCAGTTTGCTTCAGAGAATGCAGACAGACGGTAGCAATGTTTTATATCTGGTGGACAGTCTTCCACCAATCAAACAATATGGGCCAAGAATATATGCTATGTTACTAATATCCAAGAATGCCCGAACAGCCCTCCTAAAGTATATATGAACCCCTACCTTGTAAAACGAGTTCACAAACAGGTGCAGGGATGAGTTAAAGAGGTTCTTCAGTCTGTAAAACAAATTAAAAGTCAGCAGCTATAGATACTGTAGCTGCTGACTTTTAATAAAAAGACCCTTACTGATCCAGGTCTGTCCTCACCCGAACCGGTTCTCTGGCGCTGCCATATTTACTTCGGGGAGCCAGTTGTGACTTCTTTTGAATCCACAATCGGCTCACTACTGCACGTGTTGCTCTGCACTTTGTGAATGGACCCACAGCCTCCTGGGACCTGTGAGATGTCCCAGGAGGTTGTAGGCAGGGAGGGAGAGGAGTGAACTTCTACTGGGATCACCTAGGTCACAGGTGTCAAACTGGCGGCCCTCCAGCTGTTGCAAAACTACAAGTTCCATGAGGCATTGCAAGGCTGACAGTTACAAACATGACTCCCACAGGCAGAGGCATGATAGGACTTGTAGTTCCGTAACAGCTGGAGGGCCGCCAGTTTGACACCCCTGACCTAGGTGATTACAGATGAAGTAGAAGGGGGTACCTCTCAAAATTAAATACCCACTCCCCGCCAAAAAACCCCCAAAAACCTCCAAATGAAAGAGGAAAAAATGCAGAACTTCACTTTTTAGCTGAAGTTCTGCTTGAAGATCTTGACCGAGAGGGGTATCTCTTTTTTCCTTTCTTTTACTTTCCTTACTCTTTGTCTGTTTAGAAGCCATTTGCTTCACTTTACTGTTCCTGTAGGATTTTAGTGTAGTGTTTTGTAAGATACATGTAGAGCTGCATCTCCTCTGGATGGTAATTCCCTGAAGAAGCGACATCTGCTAGGATCACTTGGTAGGTCTGCACCAAGTTGCTGCCAATCACAAAGTCACAAAGTCAGTAGGTGGAACCAGACACGGCCTAAACTGGTAATACTGTACATTGCCTGGAGGCTGGTTAATCAACAATGAAAATGTGCACTAGCCCCACCCACAGTTTGCATTGATTTGTCCTAGTGGGACATCAGTACAAGGGTAACAATGCTGCAGTGCTTTCCATAGCACAGGAATAGTATTTTCACTCTCTAAATGGAGGTGCGCCGGTAACAGTTCTGCTAGTAGGATCACCAAGTATATTTATAACAATAAAGGGGGCATAGGGAAAAACAGACTGGGCAGTGTTAATTATGCTGTCATCTCAGATAACATATTCAGTTCTGCATTTTGCCTATACAGTAGTTCTACTTTAAGCCAATGTTCACATGCCAGAAAATTTGCCCACCTCCCAGATGCCTGTATTCTGTACATTTGTAACTTGTGTGCTATTATCTAGGACAGCAGAATAGTACCAATATACAATATATTTGAGAAGAAATAAGGTTGTAGAGTCTGATCAGAGACATTTTATAACTCTCTAACGCTTATCTAAAGGGAATATGCATCTCTGTTTTAGGCCTCGTTAATACAGGGCGTACAATATTGTAGTGCCGTGTTCACCTACACAGGTGTTTTGTGCATCCCCATATGCATCCCTAAACTTACCCTTTGTGTATTTGGGGACACACCCTCAAATCCACAGGGATGTCATTTTGTGACACAGCAGCTGTGTCTTTGCAGTCACTGTTTCCCAATAGACATCAATGGGACTGCCTGCATGGGGATGTGCAGAACACCTGTGCATCCCCTAGCTGGTAAACACTGCCCAGCATGGGTGTACAGTATTATAAGTAGCACTACCCCCCACAGAAGCCTCTGAGTAGATAGGTCCTCTGTTCTTGCCTTAAATTTCCCAGGGGCCCGCTCCTGGGGAAGGAACCAGGTTGAATGCAAAGGCAGATAAACACAGTAAAGCATGGCAAATAATTCCTATTATCCGCCAATAGTGCTATACCAAAAGCAGAAACCAAACCAGTTAGTAAAAGTATTCTTGATGTATTATTACTCGGTGGAGTTGATAACCAAGCAAATACGAGCAAGTTAACAATTATTATAACAAAGTTCAGCATAAGGGATGACTAACAATGAGGGCTAGATATTAAAGGGGCATGGACCACCCAGACCAACACAAAAAACAGTAGAAATACCATCCAAAAATGCGACGTTAGGCAGCAGTGAGGTTTTATCCATCAATACTGGAGCTATACTGCTAACATGATCTAGTGATTGTGATGCTAGGCCCACCAGCTGGGTAAGCACCTTTAAATTTGAGCCAACATCAAAAAAGATAGAGAAATATAAGGGGAAACCATTAAGTTTAATGGTAGGGACAGTCCTTTGAGTTTGTTTTCTGCTGCTTTACGTGGGGCCCTTTAACGAAGTGTTGGTGCATTTATAATAGTCCTTTAACCCTGCGAGAAATAAGATAATTACAGGTGCAGCCCAGTTCATTGCAAGGTAGAATAGAAGTGGAAAGGTAAGTATAATGATTCGGTATGACCACAGTCCTGAATTAGTAGTGGTGCGGACCGTGCGGTTTGGGCTTCAGTGGGAGAGAATACCTGATTGCTATTGGTGAACACTCATTGGATGTTATGGTTGTCTTGCTCTCAGCAGCTTATCTACTGCTAACAGTACATGGTAGGTCAGCAGTCCTCTCACTAAGTCCCCAATGTGGCAATAACATCTAGCGATGGAAAGGGCCCAGTGGTCTGGCTCTAGTGTAGCTGTAACTTGAATGGCAGGAACAGAGGGTCTGTTGAATGCTCTGGTCTCTCAGTGGCAGCCCTGCAAGGTGGACAGACAGTGTTGCTAATCCTAGAGATCACTTTTTCACCCCCAGGTTTTCTTGTTCAGCTCTTTCCGTGTAGAAAAGCATCCTAATGGGCCAAACCAGATTTTTCATGCGAAAGATCAGAATTGGCATATGAGCTCTTATTTGTGCATCCCTGATTTAGTAGCACATTAAAGTGGAGTGGTGTACTAAGATACAAGCCAGATTTATGCATCCTCTGCTACAACAACTTCAATTTTGATGATATGCTCCTAAAGGGTTAATCAATTCTAAAAGGTAGTCTAAAGCAGCCTTTTTCAACTAGGGTGCCAAGGCACGCTGGGGTGCCTTGAGTTTCCTCAGGGGTGCCTTGGCAAAATGCCTCAAAATTGCCCCAAAATTATATATACAAGTTGGTGGGTGGGTGGATGAAACCTGCCTTTTAGATACACAAAGCCACAGGTTTTCATTGTACACCATTACAACCTTCTAGCTGCCAACGTCCTAATGACCAATGACCTCATCAGTATATAAGGAGAATGTCAGTTGCTTGCATATCATCCTTGTTTGACCCTCCCCTGCCCCTCTCCATCAGCGTTGGGGTCACATTAGCTGAGTGATGGAGAAAAACTGAGGGAGAAGAGAAACATTGGAATACTAGTCAGTACCAGTTTGCAATAGTGTATTTGCTTTGGAAGAATAAATCACCTCTAACGTTGGGTGTCCTACGTGTATTGATGTTGCTGCATTATGTAAAACTATTAGAATAGTTTTTACATTTTAGAATGGGCACATCAAGACTGTCCATGATATTGGAGCATGCCTTGAGATTGTCCATAATTTTAAAGGGTGTCTTGACCTTGACCAAAAAAGTTGAGAAACACTGGTCTAAAAGCATTCAGTTGAAATTTGCGCAGTGTAAAACCAGCTTAAGGCTACATTCACACTAGCAATTTAGGCCGGCGCGAAGAGAAGGGGAAGACATTTTCTGATTACTGCTGCGCCTGTCAACAGCTGGCCCCATTCACTGTCTCCCCACGCATCACCAACCTACTAACAGACATATCTGCCTGGATGTCACATCACTTCCTCGACCTCAACCTATCCAAAACTGAGCTCATGTTATTTTCTCCCCCACGTGCCACTTCCCCTGATTACTCTGTCAATATCAACAGCTCAACTATCAACTTGTCCCCCCACGCCAATTTCCTAGGTGTAATCCTGGACTCCGTACTAACCTTTCGGCCCAACATTCAAATGCTATCCAAAATTTGCCACCTCAACCCCCACAACATCTCCAATATATGCCCCTTCCTAACCAATGTCACCACACAGCCTCTAATCCACTCCCTGGTCATCTCTTGTCTCAACTACTGCAACTCCCTCCTCACTGGCTTACCTCTAAATAGGCTATCCCCACTTCAGTCCATCATAAATGCTGCTGCCAGGCTCCTTCACCTTACAAATCGCTTAACGTCTGCTATACCCTTCTGCCAATCCCTCCATTAACTGCCACTCAACCAACAAATTAAATTCAAGATACTAACAATGACTTACAAAACCATCCACAACCTGGCCCCCCAGCTACATCACTAACCTAGTCTCATAATACCCACCTAATCGTTCTCTTCATCTTTCCAAGATTTCCTGCTCTCTTATCCCTTTGTCACCTCATCCCATGCTTGCCAACAGGACTTCTCCAGAGCCTCTCCCATCCTCTAGAATGCTTGACCCCAATCTGTCTGACTTTCTCCTACTTTATCCATTTTCAGACAATCCCTGAAAACTCTTCTCTTAAGAAGACTGTTAATTTATTTTCTCCTTCAGCACATCCCCCACAGTTATTACCTCTTGTATCTCTTGACCTTCCCTCCTAGATTGTAGGCTCTAAGTTGCAGGGCCCTCTGATTCCTACTGTATTAAAGTGTACTGTATTTTTACGGTCTACCCTCAAGTTGTAAAGCGCTGCATAAATCCTGTATAATAATAATAATAATGACAGTTAGCCGGCGGGTGCAGCTATTCGTAGCTGTCTGCACAGCCAGAGATTACTCGTGCTGGCTAATGACAGTTAGCCGGCGGGTGCAGCTATTCGTCACAGCCAGAGATTACTTGTGGTGCTGGTTAATGAACGCACACAAAATGTGTGCAGCAGCCATTACCGCAGGAAATCACTGGCTGTGCAAACAGCCTCGATTGGTTGGCGATCTGTGATTATAGTGAATGGGGCCAGCAGCTGCCCTTAGCTGTTCACAGCATCAGCAGGAAGCAGAAAATTCCTGCCTCTGCGATTCGAATCAGCCTAAATTGCCAGTGTAGCCTAACTTTCTTATAACACATATTCTATACTACCTTTCATTCTCTCTATCTGTCTTTCCTAATTTATCTCCTCTATTTTTTTTTTATTTATTTTTTTTTATTGAATAACACAAACTGCTAAATAATACAAATTATCAAATACAAAGAACAAAACATTCCATACACTGCGTTCGGCCGTACTAATAATTTATTTCAAGGATTAATGAATTACAAGTAGGTTCCTACTCCCTTTCAACCAACAGAGTGATACATGAGGAGAACATTTACCCATAGTTGGAGTTATACCCGATCTAATGAAGCGTGAGTCACTACAAAGAAAAATAGGCTAAACCATATCAGGGGTGAATAGATTCAGTCCATGGACTCCTGATCGTCAGCTGTATAGTCTGAGTCTGCCCACAAGTGCCAGACCTTCTAAAAAATTTTTAGGGCAACCCCGAGACAAATAGGTAGCTTAGTATAGGGGTACAACCCTATTGATTAGAGGCTTCCAGAAGGACAAAGTAGGGGCCTTGGCTGATTTCCACTTGCACACTATCGCCTTCCTGGCATAAAATAATAAGAGACCCAATAAAGTACGTATAGCCCCATTAACGGCCAAAGAATCAACTAACCCCAGGAGACAAATTCAAACCTTTAAAAGGACATGCATAGTAGTCAGAGTATATATGAACTAGGTCACATCCCGCCAATAGCTACTAAACTGAGGACACTCCCAAAAGATATGGGCAAATCTTGCAGGGTCGCTAGACCACCTCCAAGAGCAAGAAGAGGAACTAGGGTAGATACGAAGTAGTCTTTGTGGTGTAAAAAAAATTCTGTGCACTATATTAAATTGGATCAACTTGTCTTCAGTCGATATTAATGCTTGGAATGGACTGTCCCATAGATCCTCCCAGTCTTCATTATTCAATTCCTGCTCCTCCGAGCACCACAGAGTAAGCAGGGCATCTAGACCCTCATGAACGGAGGGCAGTAGTGACTTGTAGATCACTGATAGTGTTTTTTTGAGAGTGTCATTCCGAAGGAGAACCTCCAAATCATTCTGCTCCAATCGAAATGGAGAGGATTCAAATTGGGATGCATATGCGTGTCGTTGCAGGAATCGGAAAAAGAATGCATTAGGCAGTGTAAATGTGTTCCTCAACCTGTCAAATGTAAATAGTGCACTCCCATCACAGATGTCTGCAAGGTATCTAACTCCTTTGGCAGCCCATAGACCGGGGTACGGTAAGGAATGGAATTCCGGTAACAAGGATTAAACCAATGTGGCGTGGATGGGGACCTTTTACCCCGCACTATATTAGGTTTAATAATAATAACATGCCAGGCCTTAAAGTTGTAGTAAACCCAAAATGTTGTCTTTGCATATCATTTAGTAGTTTTTTTATTAAGAATGCATTGCCATGAGTAATTTTTACTGTACCTGCCTCCTGTTCGTGTTATAAATATTTTCTCGAGTCATTACGTGTATCATGTAAAAAGGTGTTCTTACTGGCCCAAAAGTACACCACTCAGCGCCAGGGACAGATGTCGTTCTGAAGCAGGAATATAATGAAGATAAAATACAAATAACACCAATTTGCTGTCACAATAGGTACAAAGAGGTGCAAACTAAAAATAATAGTATAAAAGCAGCCTTTTAAAAATATGGATAAATCATAATAAATAGTGGTATACAATAATCAGCAGACAAGACTATAATATCACACTAAAAACAGCGCTAATGTTGAGCTAAAACAAATATACATGTGGCCAACTTCACAAGCAAAGTCCTTTGAGAGAGGTGGGTAGTTGAAAAAGTGGTTCAGAAAGTGTTCATAGGTGATCATAGTATAGAAACTCCGTGTGCACCTTCCACCGGTCAATCCAATTCCACCATGTGAGAACACACTCCCCTCAGGGAGTTAAACTCACCAGAGCTTAATAGTAATAAGCCTCCAAGGAAAGAAACATCCAAGCCACAAGCCACTGCCAGCACCGCTCCGGAGGAATCTCAGATGATCGAGGCTCAGAAATAATCCTCTTTTCATGCACACGCTCTCACAGTAGACTGCTAACCATCACTCTCAGAGGGGCATAGCCTGTAATGGATTTGCTTGCAGCATTTGTTCAGCAGTGGTACTGGTCATGTTGCCTAAGTTCCTAACACCTACTAGAGGGAGCACTTCCACATCTCTGCTCGCCAGTCGTCTCGTCTCCAAGTTTCCGTATTCCTGGTGACTGTTTGGGGGGGTATATTTATCCAGACCAGAAAAGTCCTTCCTGGGTTTTCTGGGGTGGAAACTGCAGTTGGGTCCAAATTACATTACGTGTATCGCTCATGCGACGTATCCTCCTTCATTCCGGCTAGCCGAGACCCTACCGGAAAGATTCAGTGTCCATGTTGGGGCTGCATCATTTCCTGTTTTAGACGTCAGCCCCGACATCCCGCGATGCTTCATCAGAATTCCTGCACAGCGTGCTCCAGGAGGTATGGTCACTCCTTTCTGAAGCACGCTGTTATTAGTTTCTATTTGTTTCCGTAGTAACTGGAAACGAAGAAGAGGCTTGAATATCTTTACTAGTGTGCATGCGCGGGATTATAGAGATAAGGGCGTTCTGTGGGCGGAAATACAGAGCGATACAGACACGGAAGACCACAGTGAAGATGGCGCCGGCGAATATGCTGAAATAATCTTTGGATGATTAAGAAAATATGCAGTAAGCTAACATTTTTATACATATATGAATTGGTCATTCGATTCATAATTAATTTGCCTTTCAGAATATTATGAATATAGTATTGATGTGGGTGGGTTTACTACTGTTTTAATAACTGCCCTCATAGCAGCAGTAAGTGAGAGACTTTCAGACCCCTGTAAAAGAGATTACAGAGGGTCTCATAGGATCCTGAGTGCACAGCTTCCAGAACTACTGAGGCATTTGTGTCATCAGAGACAAGCCAGTTATGAGCATGGGTGAGCATGGCTGCCAAATAGTAGTTATAAAAGTCTGGGCAAGCCAAGCCCCCTTGTGTCCAAGGTCTGCATAAAATCTTCCTACTAAATCTAGCTGGGGGGGATTGCCATAAGAAGGAGCCTATCAGTGAATCTAGTTGTTTAAAAAAGGATTTCGGTAACCAGACTGGGGAGTGCCTAAGGTTGTATAATAGGACTGGGAGGATTTTAATTTTTATTAGATTAATTCTCCCAATAAGGGAGAAAAGGAGATGTGACCAGGCTTTCAGCCTCTGTTTACACCACTAAAGAGCTGGAGACAAGTTAAGTTGTCTAAAATCCTTAGTGTTGGAAGAAATATTAATCCCAAAATTTTTAATAGTCTTTGCCCATTGCAAAGGGGAACTGGGATCAGCCAGCCTCCTGACTAGGGATTTACCACAATTAGTATGTAAACCCGAGAGTGCCGCAAAGTGGTCTAGGATCCGTAATGCTTCCGAGAGTGAGGGGCCGGGGGGTCTTTTAGAAAGAGTATTAAATAGTCAGCGTAAAGCGCTACCTTGTCTACAATGGAACCTACACAAATTTCAACTACCTTATCGGATGCTCTTAGTACCTTCGCCAATGGTTCAATAGCCAGAGCAAACAAGGCAGTGGAAAGAGGACACCCCTGCCTCGTCCCCTTCTGGATCGAAAAAGGAGATGACAACTTGCCGTTCAGCTTAATACTCGCCCACAGGGACTTTGTATAATAAATCAATCAATTTCCTGAAGGCCGGACCAAAACCGAAGAGCTCTAACACCTGCCTTAAGTAACCCCACTGGACTGTGTCAAAAGCCTTTTCAATATCAAAGGCTACCAAGACTCTTGAGGCAGTCTCCTCGGGCTGAAGCTGGAGATGAGTGAAAACTCTGAAGATATTAACATCGGTGGATTTGCCGGGCATAAAGCCAGTTTGGTCAATATTGATAATTGATGGTAATACTTTCATTATCCTATTGGCCAGAGCTTTGGCAAGGATCTTTAAAGCGGAGGTCCGCCCAAAAAAAAAAAATAAATAAAAACCAGCAGCTACACATACTGCAGCTGCTGGCTTTTAACAATAGAACACTTTCCTGTCCTGGAGCACAGCTGATGTTTCCATCAGCTGTCCGGTGCTGCGGCCATTGCCCCGGATACCCTACTGCTCACGTGCGAGGCCCTGCTCCTCTCTCCTACTGGCTCGGCGACAGGGGGAGGAGGAGGGAGCCCTGCCGTGACGTTATGGACCGCGGAGCAGACTCCCAGAAGTGGGAACAGGATACCTGTCTAAGACAGGTATCCTGTCCCCCCTCCCCCTGAAAGGTGCCAATCGTGGCACCAGAGGGGGAAGAGGAGACAAATGAGAGGAAGTTCCACTTTTGGGTGGAACGCCGCTTTAAGTCATAGTTCAGTAGCGATATAGGTCTACAGGAAGAGCAGTGCATGAAATCTTTACCAGGTTTGGGCAATAGCACAATATGTGCCCAATACATGCTATCTGGCAACTGTCCAACCCCTAAGCAGTGAGCGAAAAGCTTTTGTAACCTAGGGTCCAACAGGGTCATATGTGCCTTATACCATTCTCCTGGCAGACCATCTGGTTCATCTTCTCTCAAACAATTCTTCACATTATCAATCCTTCCATTCTTTCTCCCTCACCCTCTTTGTACCTATCCATCTCTTCCTCTGCCTATTTTTTACATTCTTCATATTATCCCTTCCCTCTCTGTATCCCTATCTCTTCACTTACTAACTTGACACTCTCCATCCTACTGCCCCCCCCCCCCCCCCAGTCTGATCTTCTCTTTTTCAATCCCAGTGTGACAGATTTAAGGATACCCTGTGAAATGAGGAGGAAATGACCAATAGGCACTATAGAAAATTGAAAGCCCCTACGTATGCTGGAAAATAGAATCAATAATTCAAGTGACAAGGATCACAGACACTGAAAATCATAAGTGTGACTTCTGCCAACCAGCTGTCTGTTTATATGTGAATGTTAGATTATAGCACAAGGAAATCTGTTCAGGAGAAAACAAAGTTTGTTGCTCTTGCCAGGCATTTTAGTTTTTTTTATTTTGCCATTACTACCAACTTAGATAACATTTGCCTGTCTTGCTACATATTTATAGCATTTTTGTGAGGTGGTGTTCGGACAGCAATGGACCTTGTGCAACATGGGGGAGTGGCAATGATGACTTTGGCGAACACAGAATAAAGCTAGCCATACAAATTAAGACCTCTCTTGCTCCACCCTGCGCAAGGTTGGGACCACCTAGTCTGGGCTGGGTAGTGCCAACAGGGCCACCCACAGCTCAAATTTTAACCAATTAAACAGGAATTGGGATCTTGAATGGTACACGCCAGGGCTGCCCACTCTCCCCCCTGTTATTTGTCATAGTTATTGAGCACCTGGCATGTGCCATTCGTCAAAACTCCTCTATTCAAGGCATACAAACACTCTCCTCTCATCATAAGTTATCCTTTTATGCTGATGACCTCTTGGTATATGTTCAGCAACCCCACATACCTACCATCATTGATCTCTGAGTTCAAGCGTTTTGGCATCTTTAGTAATTTTAAACTTAACATCTCTAAAACTGAGGCACTTAATGTGTCTTTACCAGTTACCACACTGTCCTCGCTTCACTTAAACTATTCATTTGAATGCAAACTAGGGGCATCTCATATTTGGGAGTTTCTATCCCTGCCAACTTGTCCAACTTGTTCTTCTTGAACTATGTTCCCCTCTTCTCTTGCATACGGAAAGATCTGGAGTCCTGGGGGGTTCCTCTCTACCTTGGTTTGGCCATATTAATACTCTCAAAATAGGATACCCTACCCAAACTATTGTACCTCTTTCAAACGATACCGATCCTGGTACCCAAATCCTTTTTTGTTTCTCTCTGCTCTCTCTTCATTAGATCCATATGGAATTGTGGCCTCTCCAGAGTTAAATATAATCTGATGACTCTCCCGAGGCTCCAGGGAGGCACTGGGTTACCAGATTATGAGACTTACTACAAAGCTGCTCTAATGACTCGTACTCTTGAATGGTTCCCCCGTCCTTTCCCAAAGGCACCAGTAAGGGTTGAACAAGACCCCTGGCCCCTGTAGACTTGCGAGCCCTCCTCTGGGGTTACCATGGAGACCTATCACACTTACCCTCTGCTTCACCACTAACAGTAGCAGCTCTTAAATTATGGTACAAAAGAGGGTTATGCACAGTTCTATCCTCAGACCCTTCCCCTTTAACATCCCTGTTTGACAATCCCGCCTTCTCTCAGGGCGTGGGGGTTCCTACGTTAGACTCATTTCATCACTCTGCTTGGCCTCAGGCCCGCGCATTTATTAGACCCCGATTAGGAACCCCTGCTGTCCCCGCGGGCACACGCGACTGGCTCACCTCCCTCCACTTAACTTCCTTCGCAAATCAACTGTTCCTTTGATCCCAAATACACCGTCCACTTACTGAGTTTGAAAGGCTGTGCTCTGTGCAGGACTTGCCCAGACATTTACTCTCTTCCCTCTATGGTTTGATTCAAGCTCTTACACATAACAACTTACCCACGTACACTAGGATGTGGTCCGCAGATTTGGGAAGAGACATCTCAAGAGCTGACTGGCAGACTTCATTTCACTTTACGCACAAGTCAACCATTTCCTGCTACTCACAAGAAAAGAATTTTAAGATTTTATCCCGATGGTACAGGGACCCAGCCACATTACACAGAAACTTCCCATCCACCACTGCCTCCTGCTGGCATTGTGGTTCAGATTCTGGTACATACCTCCATGTCTGGTGGGAATGTGAGAGGATCTGTCCCTTTTGGAATCAGATATTTCAAGTATATAGTATTGTATATAACAAACCCCTGAGGCCATCTCCAGCGATTGCTCTTCTCTCTATCCTATCCTGCTCTATGGCTTCACAAAAAAGGCAACTCATCCCACTATATTGGAAAACTACCACTACCCCACCTCTATCATTGTGGGTTTCCACAATGAACGATATTATGAGAATGGAGGAAATGCTAGCACTAGATAATGATACCTTTGATAAATATAAGGCTTTATGGTTTAGTTGGCTCCGCTTCTCTTCCTCTGATATCCTTACTAATATGCTCTCAACCCTTAGAGGACCGTCCCCACCTCAGCGTTGACTCAGGCCTTCTAGAGATGATTTTTCACTTTGGGTCCATTGTTACTTCTCCCTCCACATGACTCTCCAGCAGATCCTTCCCTCTTTCTTTTCTTTTTTCATTGCAGCCAGTTGTCTTCAGTGTACAAGAGAATTGTACTTTTACACTGAGGAGAAAAGCCAATTGGCTGCAGGGATCGGAGGCTCCTCCCCTCTCCACTGAACACACGAAGAAAGAGACCTTGCGGCGGCCACCTTCTTTTTGTAGCCCGCTGTGACTTCTTTGCCAAAAACAGTCCCGATTTCTGGGACAAAAGCAAAATTCCGGGATTTTAGCCTGGACAAGCTCCAATCGGGTGAGAGTCCAAAAAATCAGGATTGTCCCAGGGAAATTGGGACTGTTGGCAGGTATGGTAGACAGTCATTTCCTGCTTTGTAGTAACATTCAATGATAACCACACTGTTGGAGGAGCTGAATCCTTTCATCCATCTGATATCCTTACTAATATGCTCTCAACCCTTAGAGGACCGTCCCCACCTCAGCCTTGACTCAGGCCTTCTAGAGATGATTTTTCACTTTGGGTCCATTGTTACTTCTCCCTCCACATGACTCTCCAGCAGATCCTTCCCTCTTTCTTTTCTTTTTTCTCCTCTATTCTTACTAATGTTGTCTTCTACTTTTTCTTTGTTTCCTCCCCCTTTTAATATAATGTTGTTTTGTTTTCCTTTATTTCATTGTTATTTTTATTTCTGTTTTTATTTTCCATATGTAATATGGAACAACTTTTTCCCCTACACTGTTGAATTATGACACCTGCCAAAATGCTTCCTGTCTTACTGTTCATTGACTCGAGGTCAGCTAAGGACGATAGCCAATGGGCTGCCTCGCTGTCTCTTTCTTCACCATTTGATGTTGTGCTTATGTTATTGGAATGTTGTTCTTAAATAAAAACATTTTCAACCCTAAACAGGAATTGGGTATGACAAGAGAATGACGATTGACGTGTACGTTGTGATGCTGCAGTAATTCTGAGCAGTCAAGCTGCACACAGCTCTAAAGAAGGAGCACGCATGATCTGAATGTGCGCTTGGCGGCCCACCGTGCCCCACACCCAGTGACATCACAGCTGACGAGGAGGTGACTACCAGACCGACTCTGAGCCCTGGAAACCACCAGAGTGGGTGAGCCACCAGCGGCACCCCACACTGCCAGCAATCTGTATCGGGACCACACTGAGAGGCCACCTATGTGACCTGCCTATACTAGCTCTACCTTTGTGCATAATGCAGAATCAGTGGGAGCCCTGAGTGTTTCACCTGCCACGTCGCCAGCGGAGTCCCTCCTTACATCAGGCATTCTCAGCAGAGTCCGTCCTTACATCAGGTGCCCCCAGCAGAGTCTGTCCTTACATCAGGTGCCCCCAGTAGAGTCCCTCCTTTTATCAGGTGTCCCCAGCAGAGTCCCTCCTTTCATTAGGTGCCCCTAGTAGAGTCCCTCCTTACATCAGGTGCCCCCAGCGGAGCCCCTCCTTACATCTGGTGCCCCCAGCAGAGTCCCTCCTTATATCAGGTGCCCCCAGCAGAGTCCCTCCTTACATCAGGTGCCCCCAGCGAAGCCCTTCTTTACATCTGTATCTCCAGCAGTGGAGCCCCTCCTTACACCTGGTTCTCTGGCAGCAGAGCCCCTCCTTACATCTGATGTCCCCAGCGGAGCCCCTTCTTACATCTAGTGTCCCCGGCAGCGGTGCCCCTCACATCTGGTGTCCCCGGCATCAATGCCCTTCTTTACATCTGGTGTCCCCGGCAGCGGAGCCCCTCCTTACATCTGGTGTCCCCAGCAGCGGAGACCCTCCTTACATCAGTGTCCCGGCAGCAGATCCCCTCCTTACAGCAGTGTCTCCAGCAGCGGAGCCCCTTCTTATATCAGTGTCCCTTCTCATCGGACACATGGGGCGGAAGGTTGGCGGAAGCTCCATGATTTCCTATCTTTCCCCGTGTGTTCAGTGGAGAGGGTAGGGGCCTCTGACCCCCGTGCAGCCAGTTGTCTTCAGTGTACAAGAGAATTGTACTTTTACACTGAGGAGAAAAGCCAATTGGCTGCACGGATCGGAGGCTCCTCCCCTCTCCACTGAACACACGAAGAAAGAGACCTTGCGGCGGCCACCATCTTTTTGTAGCCCGCTGTGACTTCTTTGCCAAAAACAGTCCCGATTTCTGGGACAAAAGCAAAATTCCAGGATTTTAGCCTGGACAAGCTCCAATCGGGTGAGAGTCCAAAAAATCAGGATTGTCCCAGGGAAATTGGGACTGTTGGCAGGTATGGTAGACAGTCATTTCCTGCTTTGTAGTAACATTCAATGATAACCACACTGTTGGAGGAGCTGAATCCTTTCATCCATTCACTTCTGCATTCACAGATTGCTTCGCATTCTGGGAAAGAACGTCATGACTTCTGTGAATGAGTAAAGGAGGAGGAACTGAAGGGTAAGGGGCACCGATGCTTCATAGCTGCATATCTTAAAGTGATTGTAAAAGCTCATTTTTTTTCCTATAAAAATAATAAACATGTTATACTTACCTGCTATGTTGCAGAGGATTTACACAGAGCAGCCCGGATCCTCCTATTCTCAGGTCCCTCTTCTATGATCCTGGCCCCTCTCTCCTGTTGAGTTCCCCCACAGCAAGCAGCTTGCTATGGGGGCACCCAAGCCGAGTCACAGCTCCCTGTGTCCATTCAGACACTGAGCCCTGACCCGGCCACGCCCCATCTCTCCCCTGAATGGCTAGCTGACTTTGATTGACAGTAGCTGGAGCCAGTGGCACCGCTGCTGTGTCTCAGCCAATCAGGAGGGAGAATCTCGAATGGCTGAGACACTCATGGACATCACTGGACAGAGAGGGACCTCAGGTAAGTGTTAGGGGGGCTGTTGCACACAGATGACTTTTTCTCTTAATGCACTGACTTTACAGCCCCTTTAAACCCTGCAGCACCGAAGGATCACTGCTTTGGAGAGTATCCAGTGTCAGTGGAGGAAAATTTTCTACAGTAAGCAGCAGTCATCAGGATATGGGGCACACTTTAATAAAGGTAAGTTATGTCCCTTGTGCTGTATCAACAACAAAAATGTTAAATAATCTTTAACTTTAGCTTAGAATATGTAAAAGGTTGAATGTCTATAGCCTAGTGATAGGTTCAGTTTAACCATAGAGTGTCACAATTGTTGGAACATAAACTTTGTTACTGTGAATATAGAAGAGACTGTCCTGTCATTATTTTTTAAGTTCTCACACACATTGGCTTTCAGATACAGTGTCCATTGAGTCTGCAATACATGGTGTTCATGCCAGCAGGCTAAGCATTTGTAATCCCACCCGTTAGATGTACCATTATTGTTGCTCCTTGTGTTGACAATCTACAGCAAAATCTATGACTTTGAAAACGCAATATAACATGCACCAACCATATCTATCAATCCAAGGTTATGACCCGCAGAGGGTACTCAACCATAGATGTCCAAAATTAGACAAAAAAAAAGCCACATTAGCACATTATTTTTGGTATTGTCCCTTGGTTAATAATTTTTGGAAGCAGGTCGTTAAATTATGCATCTATGATCTGTGGCCTTTAGCATACCAGAAGACCAAATGCTAGCATTGTTTAGCTATTGGGAGAGGGTGCCAATTGTACAGTTATAAAAATACAATACAGAATGGGTCCACATTTGTTTAATAAAAGCAAGAAGGTGTATACTTAGAGAGTGGCTTCAACCATTACCTCTAACCTTAGAAATGGTACAGAGAGAAATAAAACATGTGCTTTATTTAGAAAATCTATCAATAAAAACTGTGGAAGGAGTGGAGCAAAATTTGGAGTTAACGTCTGTTCTATACATGGAGAAATTTCTAATAGCACAAAAAAAAGCCATCTTAACGTCTAAATGGGCTTATACAAATTGTAAACCTAGAATATGAGTGTCATTCTTTATGAAAAATGTTTATATATTAGGGGAGCGTTGAGAGGGTGAGATGAAATTAATGGTAAATGAAGAAGGAGTTTTATGGATTGCATTTGGGGATGGGTTATAGAGAGATAGAGTTAGGAAAAAATCGGGATAATGGAAACTATCAACATATTATTTTTTTTCTGATATCAGTATAAAATATATTATCCTGTTATTGATATTTTATATTGAAGTTATAATTGTATTATAGATAATTTATTTGTTGGTTAATGTTTATTTTTGTTGAGAAATTTTTTTAATAAAATGTTTGAAAAAAAAAGTCTATTATTCCACTATAATATAGTACTGAAACACTTGGAGCTGAAGGTTTAAAACGGTCATTCATACCCAAATTGAAGAGTTTTCAGTAAAAATCATCTGCTAGGTTGTCAGAGAAAACTTTGATTTTTTGTTCTTATGTACATTTAAAGCTCTGAAACTGTCTAAAGGAAAGCATTTAGCAATTAAATTTATATTGAATTCAAAAGTGTTGATCTGCTTTATAGAGCATTGAATCTAGAGGATCAGGATTAATTAGGAAACTATTTTTAATGGCAATGCAAAGATTTTTGGAAAAGATTTCTGTAAAGAGTAGTTCCACCAAAGCCTAATAAGTATTACATTTTAAATGAATGCAAAAGGGTTTAATCACATGCTACTCCTCCTTGCCTTTACTCCATGTTTCAGCCATATAATACCAAATTTAGCTTTAGGGCAGTGATTTCACCTGACCAGTATTGTATTGTTTTATACATTTCTATAGGAGAGGTTGGCGGTATTAGCATAAAGGCAAGCTATGTCCATTATGGCTGAGTGATGAGTGGGTATCAGAGGATGAACTTCTCCTCTGGGATCTCCAAGGTTTCTGATTAGCCCGCAGTTGATTGAACCTGCATGGACCCAATGGAAGACCTTTAGAGTAGGCATACACTGGGTGTATTTAAATTTCATATTTCAGTAACTTTTTACAAGTTAGCACAGATTAATTCCTGACAGGTTAAAATTTACAGCACTGGCATACTATTTCAAAAAGCTATACAATTTATTAATAAAAAGGTCTTTAACGTATGTATCCAAGAACAAAGGCTGAATCTTTTGCAGCTTTGCAGAAAACCCAAGCACAAAGAGCAAACAAGCATGATCATCGAAGACAAGGACAGAGGATCATTCACCAGCTGGTGTTGATGACAGGTCAGAACTTTGGTAGATTTTGACAGGAGGTAGATGCAGGCTTGCCTGTGGGTACGAGGTGCAGCAATGATATCTTGGATGGCATGGGTAAGCTTCCAGGAGGAGACATGGGCAACTTGGATGACTGTATGAAACACTGTAAAAAAACCTCAGTGCAATGAGCAAATGAGCATGACCAAAAAAGACAAGGACAAATATTTTGCCAGGAGGTAGATATAGACTTGACTCCAAGTACAGGGTACAGTGATGGTCCCTTGCATGGCCCAGGTAAGCTTCCAGGGGATGATATAGGTAACTTAGATGATTGTAGGAGTTACTTTTGGTGAAACGGGAAACCACAGTGCCAAAAGCAAATGAGTGTGACCAGTAAGTACAAAGACAAAGGAATACTCACCAAATAGTGTTGGTGACAAGTCTGAACTTGGGTAGATTCTGGCAGCAGGTGCAGACTAGACTGCAGTACAGGGTGCAGAAATGGTCTTTGGATGGTATGGGTAAACTCCCAAGAGGAGACATAGATAACTTGAATGAATGTATGAGTCACTGTAGCAAAACATCAGAGCAAGAGCAGAGAGATAATGACTCATGATCTCTCTGATCCATGTGCTTAGGGCATCATTGATGACAGGATGTTTTGAGCACTTTTGATGATCAGTCAGCAGCAGCAGTAGGGCAGCAGGTTTACTTCTCTTGTAGAGACTCACTCTGTCAAAATCAACACAGCAGCACAGCTTTTATAGTCTGCTATTTCCCCCCTTCTTCTCCTTCCTCTCCTTTCAGTACCTGCAGAGCTTATTCCCTATACTCTTCGGTACAGCAGTATCCTTCTTCTCTTCTGTTAGGCAAGTTCTCCTGCTGTCAGAAATATTAAATCAACACCAGATAGTCTGTGTCATATTTAGCTCCATACAAATATGCTATGTCCATGTGTGTCACATCCATTTATTTTGTGCTGTATTAAAATAAATTAAAAAATACTGCCTTATCCATGTCATGCTGTGCTGCCAGTAACACTGGTGTGCTCCCCTACCCTCCTTCCTGAAATGCCACCGCCTGTCCAGGTCAGAAGCAACTTTTTTGCATGCCAGAATAAATTTCCAGGCCAGACAGTAACAAGCCACTACCAGAACCATCCTGTGTGTTGCAGCCTCAAGTTACTTACACACCCCCTGGCACAGGGTCTGGCAGCCACCAGCAGAGGCAGTACAGTAGCCTTGCCTGCTGCTGCCACCAGACAAGTCACTTCATTCCCTTTAACACCCACATACAACTGCATTGCAATTGAGTCCGTCTGTCAGAGAACTCATAGAGCAAGCACTCGTTTCCATGCAGCAGCTGGCAATCCCCATTCCTCTAATACCAATGCGCATGCGCGGAGCCATAGACAGATACGAGTGAGGTTCGGAGCAGGCATGCGCAATGGCGCATTCGTACAAGCGAGTGCGTGTTAGCGCGCACGCACACACGCATCAACGAATCCTGGCGCATTAGAAATACATTAGAAAGCTCCATCTCTGATGCGATTGCTGGGAGTTGTAGATTTGTGAAGGAAGCTATACGGAGGCTGCTGTTTATGGTGACGAGGGGTTCCAGGGAGCTGGATCTGCTGGATGCTATTGAGATACATTCATACATGCTTATACCATATTACCTTCTGGTAAGCAGACTACATTATCACGTAGTGACGAGTGCTCTTTTCATATCTACACTGTATCTGGTGATTTGACTACTCCCATTCTTCTGATTTCTTTTGGACTATTTCTAGCGCCGCAATATATATTTTTTATGCTTACAATACTGACCTTGGCTTGGACTTATGACTACAGCCCTGCCTTCTGATTGTGTACTTCGCTGCCAGCCTGCTGCCAACCTCTACCTGTGTCTGACTCTGCAGTTGACTCTGAATCTGTACTTACCTACCTGGCTCCCGCTGAACAAGTCTGGTGATCAGTTTCCACGTCTTCCCGACAGAAGTTCCTGTGTCTCCAAGCTTCAGCCTTCTGCCAGCAGGCACCTGCACCCTTCCTTTGCCTTAGCAGTCCCTGTCTCCACCACCAGGGGTGCTCGAACCGGAACCGTGCAAGAGGCCACCCTTATCATCTCGGGCTCCACTGTAAGGTCTGCGACACCGTCAGAGTATACAGTATTTTTAACATTCGGATACAACTGCAGTGAACTTATAAGAGAAGTATAGGATTTCTTTTTATCCCATAATCATACTTACCTAGGTGGATGCAGCATTGGTCTGATGCTGCATCTGTCCCCTACCCCCTCTTCACTGAGAACCAAGCCACCAAACACTACGATAGCTCGGTTCTCTCACCTCCCCGAGCGGAGAGCTGCTGCCTGTCAGTCAGCTGCAGTCTTGCTCTGCTCCTCCACGCTCATTGGAACGCTGAGCTGTGGAGGGTCAGGGAGTGGCCGTCTCAGCCTCTCAGCGACTCACTGAGAAGCTGAGATGCCTATCAGTCCAGGCACCTGGCACACCCAGACTCCTACAGTCGGGAGAACGCGCTGCCTGGACTGATCTTGGTGACGTCAGCAGAGATTTAAGACCGCTCTCTGCTGAAAACATGTCACAGGGGTGCAAAACGCAATGCACTCCTGTGACTCATAGGAGAAGCCCAGCCAAATGAGCTCAGGTTGGACTTCTCCTTTAAGGCCTGCTCCCCTCCCACCATTCTTGACTCTCCTCCTGTCCGCTATCACTCAGCCACCAAGTCACACGTTTACCACTATGTTTGCACACCTCCTTATTATTCAGTGTCCCTGGATAAGTGGAGTTATAAGCGCCTGCACTGCTCTTTGTCACATCCCTCCCCATTTAGACGTGCCTCAAAACATGGCTTTGGACACGCTTTTCTAAAGCTCTCTGAACACCGGTCAAAGCTTCTGTTACTACATAAAATGGTTAGCTTACAGTCCCATTTACATCTTGTGTTTGCTTTGCTTTAAAGATCATACTCCATGTCGCTTTAGTAGTGCTTCAAAGCGTCTTCAAAGCCTTTATTGAAGTCTTTGACAAAGCTCACTTAAAACATATGAAGCTTTGAGAGGCTTTATTCAGCTTTAGCTTTGCTTTGTTTTGGAGAAATTGCAGGTATGAAATATCCACACACAGGGTATCTGCCAAGCTTCAGTAAAGCACCACCATAAAAGCACCACTGAAGCACCACTGAAGCATCATCAAAGCACCGTCGAAGCATTACAGAAGCATCATTAAAGCATCATCGAAGCATGTTGAAGCGGTAGGCGCTTTAATGTGTGTTGAAGTCGAAGCAAGTGTTAATGAGCCCTAACAGACAGGCATCAGCAGATTGCAGAGTTACTCAAGCTAAAGGTGGCAATTCCGGTGTAAAGCCAGCACATTCCCAGGTATGGAAATATGGAAACCTGTCATAGAAACATTGAAAATGTTGCTGCTGAGCATTTTCGAAACTGTTAATTGTCCATTATACTAATTGATTTGGGAGTATAAACTATAAAGTACTGTATATGCACGTAATTATATATGTTTCCAGAGTCTTCTCGAAATCTGGAGAGAAGAGTGGAAGTTGGGATCATTAATTAGCTGTACGTTTCACCCATTTAGCCCTAATACAGACAAACTAAAACTAGATAATCCAGTCTTTGATATAAAATTTCAAATGACAAGAACAGAACCATATTGCACCCAGTGAACTCTTTATTGTACAAAAAAAAATCAAATCCAAAATTATCTTACCAAAATACAAAGCACAATATCTTCCACTACCATAAAAATGACAGATCTGTCATGTAAAATCCCAGCCAAACCCAGGGTACCCCCACATTCAACCACTACACACAGCTTGAGAAAACAAATATCACTTGTTCATTCATAAATGATTGCCCAAGGACATAACCCCTTGCCTATATAGATATAAAATGTGTGATGGTGCAGCTGTCCCACACAATAATAAACTAGCATTCCTTATTTCTCCCAGCAAAATTCTGAAAAGTAGCTTTTTCTCAAAAGTTCAATGTAGCTACAGGTCTCAGTAAACACAATCCCTGGGATTCATAAGAGTGTCACGGGCATAAACCACATCGCTTGGGGTGTTTGAGCCACTGCATCGCATCAATGCTTTTCACTCATCTCATGGGCTTCATCATGTTTGCCGATCCCTTTCTCTAATAAACACATTCCTTCCCATTACAAAACAATGTCACGCCCTTTGGTATGGCATTGGCCTATGGCAAAAATTCTAGGAGGGCTTATTATTGATGAAGACGGAAGCATTAGATTCACACAAGTTAGGTTTTAGTCACTTTGGGGTTGATTTACTAAAACTGAAGAGTGCAAAATCTGGTACAGTTGTGCATGGTAGCCAATCAGCTTCTAAGTTAAGCTTCTTCAATTTAAAAAAAAAAACTGGAAGCTGATTAGTTTCTATACAGTGCTGCACTCTCCAGTTTTAGTAACGCAACCTCTTTATAAGAATATAGGGGTAATTACAAACACCTTGTTCCCTTGAGTATTGTCATCCTTAATATGTGTACCACTATCTACTGTATAAAATGGTTCTATGAATTACAGTACTCTGAGACAAGTTGAAATAAAAGCAGGAAAATCTTTCATACACAAATATATAAAAGTTTATGTATGCATGCAAATAGGTGACACAATATCACAAAGAGTATTTAATTAAAACTGCTTGGTACTTATTAAACCACCTTCAAAAATCTATTATTTACGTATATGTAATATAAGTATTTATTGGATACTAATATTTATAGGTAAAGTTGATCCAGGTAATATCCGATTGCCTGGGGGATCAGGAAGGTATTTTTTCCCCGCTGAAGCAAACTGAATCATGCTTTATTGAGGGTTTTTTCTGCGTTCCTCTGGATCAACTGTGGGTACTATTGATATGATTGTGTATAGGAAGCTTTTCTATTTTTTGGTTTTGTTTTTTTCTTGTGTTGGTTGAACTGAGTGGACTTGTGTCTTTCTTCAACCAGATTACCTATGTAACTATGTAAAAAAAGGTTGGTTAAAGCCTCTATTGGCAATTTAAGTAACGCAATTTTCCCAGACAATTTGGTCAACACGTTTCACACATTCCCATTCTTCCTCGGGACCTTTCCTATTTCCAAGAGGAAATAGCCAGCATACAGTATTATCTTGTGTCACTTATGCAAAGGTGGTCAACTAATTTAAAAAAAGACCAATGCATATAAATGAAAAAAACAAAATTCTCATTGGGACTGAAACCCTTATGCCGCGTACACACGAGCGGACTTTACGGCAGACTTTGCCCGGCGGACGGGATTTCGTCGGACAATTCGATCGTGTGTGGGCTCCAGCGGACTTTGTTTTCTCAAAAGTTGGACGGACTTACATTTGAAACATGTTTTAAATCAATCCGTCGAAATCGAGTCCGGTCGAAAAGTCCGCTCGTCTGTATGCTAGTTCGACGGACAAAAAGTCACGTTAGGGCAGCTATTGGCTACTGGCTATGAACTTCCTTGTTTTAGTCCGGTCGTACGTCATTACGTACGAATTCGACGGACTTTGGTGGATTGTGTGTAGGCAAGTCCGTTCATTCGGAAAGTCCGTCATAAAGTCCGTCGAAAAGTCCGCCGGGCAAAGTCTGCCGTAAAGTCCGCTCGTGTGTACTCGGCATTAGAGCACACACTCCAAATTTATTTAAGGGAATCCTAGGCAAAAAAATGGCGTGAGTTCAGTCATACAAAGGCTTCGGGGCCCATATGGGTCCTATGATCAGATGTCACAAAAGAAAAAAAAGGGAGGGAGTGGCCCCCTACCAGCAAAATCCCAGAATTGAGTAGTTTTTAGGAGTTTTAGAAAGGACATAAAATGTGGGGCTTGTTGAATGATTAGATTAGACTAGATAGATACTAAGCAGTATTGGTAGAAATTATACAGTGTAATTGTGCTCCATTTATTCAATTATCCATCATCAGTTTAGAGGACAATAATACAAACTGAGCGAATTTAAAGTGATTGTAAACCCTTACATTTACCCTGTGAAGTGAATGGCCTCAGGTGATACACAGAGATGAAACAAATCCTCTTATATAAGTTTTACCTGTCTGTTTGCAGTCTTCTCTTCTCTACATCCTGTCAAAGTTCGAAAATGATAAAGCTTGTCAAAGCTGTCACAAAAAAAGGGGGCGGAGAGCTGAAGTTTTACTTTGCAGAGCTCAGTGAAGAGAGCTCTGAGAGCTGATTGGAGAGAAGGGACACACCTGTCTACACAGCACAGAGGAACAGAGCTGATGCTGTCAATCAGCTGGAGATTCCACCCCAGTCAGCTTTTTTGTCTTGGTGTCAGATAAACTTGTCAGCAGTGATTCATGCTGATAGAGGAGGAATGAAGCAGCAGAGAGAAATGACACATAGGGGGTTATTTACGAAAGGCAAATCTACTTTGCACTACAAGTGCACTTGGAAGTGCAGTCGCTGTAAATATGAGGGGTAGATCTGGAATGAGGGGAAGCTCTGCTGATTTTATCATCCAATCAATGTGCTAGCTAAAATGCTGTTTTTTATTTTCCTTGCATGTCCCCCTCGGATCTACAGCAACTGCACTTCCAAATGCACTTGTAGTGCAAAGTGGATTTTCCTTCCGTAAATAACCCCCATAGTTCTCTTAAATGAGACAAGTACACACTATAAAGGAATATGCTCTGTTCATAATTCATGTCTAAGGTTTACAACTACTTTAAATTGTGTTTTTTGCGAGGTTTGGGGGTTTAAAGTGTAAAAGGGCTGACAAACAGTCTTTAGGAATCTGAGTGTTCATTAGCTTGTGGAATAAAGTAAACACCCTGGTCCAAAAATGACTAAGCATCCAGCAGGTCCACCAAGTGTGTAGGAGGCCTCCGACTGCCTGACAACCCCTGAAGAAATGGCCTGGAGAGTACTAAGTGCCATCTAGTTAGGACCTTGAAGACAGACTCAAGAATATTAATAGACATCAACTGTCTTTTTTAGCTGTCTGTAAGAGCCCCATTTATCACTCTGCCAATCAAGGTATGGGGCATTCTTCCCTTTCACCCTGAATGTAACAAAGCATCTCTCACACTGACCTCCAATGTAAGGCAATTACACTGGCTACTAGTGTAAGTGGGAACTTTTCCACTGATATCCAATGTAAGGGGGCACATCTATATTGACCACCAATATAAGGTGTACTTTTCCAAAGACTACCAATGTAAGGGGGCACGTCTACAATTGTCTCCTATGTAAGGGAATATTTTTCCATGGAGCACTATTGTAAGGGGGCACTATACTGACCACTAGTATAGCGTGATACTTTTCCACAGACCACTAATGTAAAGGCTAATTTTAGGTGTGTGGCTATCATTGCCGCACTTTTGAAAAAGATACACAGTGGATCAATTTCCAAAGTTTTGACAGGCAATTAGATGGTGATATGTCACCTCCTCACTGCCTCTTCTAACGCTGTCAATGTTGCACCACCATGCTGCAACCACATGCATTATGTGCTGTTGCACAAAAGGTCTATTCACTGGAAAGTGGCAGAAGGTGTCGTTGTTGCCACAAAGCAAAGCATTGTGGCCACGGCTTGTGTACATCCCTGTCTAGCTGCTTTTGCCACTTAAGAAGGGAAATCGAGGGGCAGTACAAATGTAGCTCAACTGCCTGTTTTTACCACTACCCTCCCCCAACCACATGTGAAAACATGAGCCCTAGGCACTTCTACACTGCTCACCAACCTAGGAGAATATTTCTTCACTGATCACCCATGTAAAGGGGCAACACAATTTTTCTGGTCAATGTTTTTCTGGTAATTTTTCTGCGTTTCTCTGATCATTGTTATTAATCCTTTAGCTTTATGATTATTACTAAAAATTGTTGTGTCATACAGAACAGGGGGTGGCAAAAAAATGATCTGCTTTGGGTTGCCAGTGGCCAAATTTTCTTTTACTGTATCTATTATTATATCTACAGTGCACTGATCACACTAAAGTACCATGAGCTGTAGATACATAGAATTATTGTTAGCAGGGGTCCTTTGAGACCTGATGATTATTTAAAGGGTTCCACCATGTTTAAATGGATAAGGAAGCCTAAAATTAGCCATACACTAATCTAAATTTGACTGTTTCAGCGGTGACTGGCTGAATTCCAATCTGTGTGTGGGAGTCTCTGCTCCACAGAAGTGTAATTGTTTGATCAACTTCTCTCGAAGAGACATGTTGGAAAAATGTTTTCTATCAGCGGCTGCAACCGCTGATCAGTGTATTGTGATGGCTGCAGGTACATCGCTCAGAATAAAATGTCCAGGCAAGGAAGGGATTTCTACGGCCTGGTTCACACCTATGCATTTTTTTGTGTGTTTTCAGTTTTGCAGGAACACACTAGAGTCCATTTAACATGGTTTCCTATGGGTCACGTTCAGATCTGTGCATTTTATGGAAAGGGCCAAGGACCAGCAGGTTGTGTTTTTGGTTCCATAGACTACAATTGATCAAAAACGTGTATTGAAAAACACAAATTGCACCTGAAATATGCATCAACTGCAACCTGCATAGGTGTGAACCAGGCCTTAATCCGCTTTGCTGTAGCCTCCCTGGCGGTTTTCCCGAGTGTGGCTCGGGGTTAAAATTCAGGACCATTAGCAGTAACCCCGAGCCACACTCGGGATTACATTGCAGGATCCTGGTGTGGCTTTACTTACCTTGTCCCCGGGATCCTGCGATGTCCCCCGCTGTGTCTGCGGGCTCCGTCCTCCTCCGAAGCCTCTCCGTGCCAGGCTCCGTTCCCTGCGAGCGGTGCGACGCACGGGGGCGGAGCCTGGCGGCAAATTCAAAAAAGTGTAAAATCATAACACATACAGTACTGTAATCTTACAGATTACAGTACTGTATGAAATTATTTCACATCCCTTTTGTCCCCAGTGCTTTGTCCTGTGCCCTGCATGCAGTTTTATGTTATATATACTGTTCTTTCTGCCTGGAAACTGGAGATTGTCCATAGCAACCAAAAAGTGTTCCTTTACATCAAAAGTGGCTTTAGACCAGCTAGAAAACAGCGATAGTAAATTAGAACACTTGCAGAATTGAGCGATAGTGAATCGTGGGGAAATTTATTTTATTAAATTTTTTTTTTTTTAATTATTTATTTTTATTTATTATATTATAATTTATGTTTTTGTGTTTCAAACTTTATCATACCCGGGATATCTACTAGACTCTGGTTTGGACAGATTTAAGTGTGTTATTGTTAAGAATTACAGACCTACAATATAAAAACGCCAAATTTCCATGCAAAATAATTGTACCGCTTTCAGCACCTAAAATCCGAAATAATCATACCGCCAGGGAGGTTAAATAGCTGGTCAGTCAGGAGCAGAAAATGAAGGACAGGATGAAAACGCAAGTATTCGGCAGGTATTGTGTCCTGTGAGTCAGTTTGAAATGAATCTGTCACAAGAGGGTTTGTAAAAGACACTGAATATTGGGGGTTATTTACTGAAGGCAAATCCACTTTGCACTACAAGTGCACTTGGAAGTGCAGTCGCTGTAGATCTGAGGGGGACATGCAAGGAAAATAAAAAACAGCATTTTAGCTTGCACATGATTGGATAATAAAATCAGCAGAGCTTCCCCTCATTTCAGCTCTACCCCTCAGATTTACAGCAACTGCACTTCCATGTGCACTTTCAGTGCAATTTGTAGTGCAAAGTGTATTTGCCTTTTGTAAATAATCCCCATTGTGTCTTGAATTATTAAAATTGTTTACTCTTATAAAAGATTTACATTTGCTGCTTTTTTAGATTTACTTAGTGAACTATTGTACATTCATCTTACCTAAGGGCTTCTGTTTTTTGACAGAAGCTATGAGACAATGGGGTTGATTTACTAAAGGCAAATTGACTGTGGACTTTTGAAAATGCAGTTGCTGCAGAGCTTAGTAAATTAGGTAAACCTTCACTTTACACAGTACACCCAATCACATGCAAAGAAAATTTAAAGAACAACATTTTTGCTTGCACACGATTGGATGATGGAAGTCAGCAGAGCTCTCCCTCATTTATTAAGCTCTGGAGCAACTGCACTTGCAAAAGTGCACACTCTCTTTGTATACTTGCCAACTGTCCCGGATTTCCCGGGACATTTCCGGGACTTAGACGCCATTCCCGAATTTGTGGCGTCCCGGTAAATGTCCCGAGAAATCCGGTTCTGCGCGATTTCGCTGCCACCGCAGCCGCTGCCGCCGCTACAGGTCCGCCATTTTAATGAAGTTTAGGAAGACGGCTGGGGGGGGCTAGACCGAGCTCCTGCGTCGCCGCCCACCCTCCGCTCCTTTCCGCCTCGCCCCGCCTACCCCCCCGCCCCGCTCCACCTCGCCCCGCCTACCCCCCCGCCCCACTGCCAGTCTGATATGGAAAGGGGCAAGTGTTCTAGCCATGCGGAGGACACCTCTGAGGGAGGGGGGGGGGCGCACCGCTGTGGGACTCCTGATGTGAGGGGGGGCTCCACTGGGGACACCTGATGCAAGGGGGGCTCCATTGGGGACACCTGATGTGAGGGGGGGGTCCGCCGGGGACACCTGATGTGAGGGGGGCTCCACTGGAGACACCTGATGTGAGGGGGGCTCCACTGGGGACACCTAATGTGCGGGGGGCTCCACAGGGGACACCTGATGTGAGGGGGGCTCCACCGGGGACACCTGATGTGAGGGGGGGCTCCGCCGGGGACACCTGATGTGAGGGGGGGCTCCACCGGGGACACCTGATGTGAGGGGGGCTCCACTGGGGATACCTGATGTGAGGGGGGCTCCACTGGGGACACCTGATGTGAGGGGGGGCTCCACCGGGTACACCTGATGTGAGGGGGGCTCCACCGGGGACACCTGATGTGAGGGGGGGCTCCACCGGGGACACCTGATGTGAGGGGGGAGTCCACTGGGGACACCTGATGTGAGGGGGGGCTCCACTGGGGACACCTGATGTGAGGGGGGCTCCACCTCGCCCCGCCTACCCCCCCGCCCCGCTGCCAGTCTGATATGGAAAGGGGCAGGGGTTCTAGCCATGCGGAGGACACCTCTGAGGTAGGGGGGGGCGCACCGCTGTGGGACTCCTGATGTGAGGGGGGGCTCCACTGGGGACACCTGATGCAAGGGGGGCTCCATTGGGGACACCTGATGTGAGGGGGGGTCCGCCGGGGACACCTGATGTGAGGGGGGCTCCACTGGGGATACCTGATGTGAGGGGGGCTCCACTGGGGACACCTGATGTAGGGGGGCTCCGCTGGTGGCACCTGATGCAAGGACGGACTCTGCTGGGACATCTGACGCAAGGACGGACGGCTGGTGGCAGGCGACGTGGCTAGTGACAGGCTCAGAAATCCCACTGATTCTGCATTATAGTGAGTTGAATGATTTCATTTTATATTAATAATAGAAATAATGCACTTCAATCATCCTATAACCATAAAAACCATGGTGCCGGGATGATTAAAGTGCTAACACCAGGTGTTTGGAGTATCTTTATCTGCTGATTGTTAAACTTTCTAGAATACACACATTTTTATTGTGTAGGATCTGGGGCTGCTGTCCCGTTATTTCCCTTTCCCCCTCTCCCCCTCTCCCCCTTTCCCCCTTTCCCCCTCTCCCCCTTTCCCCCTTCCCCCCTCTCCCCCTTTCCCCCTCTCCCCCTCTCCCCCTTTCCCCCTTTCCCCCTCTCCCCCTTTCCCCCTCTCCCCCTCTCCATCCCTCATTCATCTCAGACTCTAACCACACCCTCTTGAGCCACGGCCATTTAAGCCACGCCCGCCATGTCGCGTAAACCACACTCATTTCCCTGCACTTATGCATTTTTCTTAAGCCACGCCTACAAACGAATGCGCCGCCCCCTAATTATTGTACGACTCCGCCTACAGCCACAAAAGTGCCCCACATTATTTTTTTACAATGTTGGCAACTATGTCTTTACCTTTAGTAAATCAACCCCATAGTGTGGGTTAGCCAGTTCTCAGGGTCTCGACCATAACACTTCCAGGAGACCTCTGACTCTCAAGCTGCAGAATGTGATTCAAAGTAAATAATGCTAAATTAGTAGGCAAATATAAATATTTCATAATTAAACATAATTCTAATAAATTGAAGTCAACCTGGGGGTTTATATCTTGTTTGCAGATTTCTTAAATGGCATCAACTTCACATCCCTTACCACATTTTTCTGTAATGTTCTTGGCTTTATATAGCCTGGCAAATGTAGTCTTGAATAAGTTTTCCCTAACCTCCAGGTGCCCCCAACCACGTATGTGAAGGTTAGCCTTGTTATAAACACAGCTATGGATGACGGTTGCATGGAATACGTCTTCAAATAAAAGACAGATAAGTCACTGGTGAAATAATTGGAAACACCTATCACAAGGTTAAAAGACTAGAAACTTTAAGGGGCTGCTAGGGGAACAATATGTGAAGAGAGCATAGAAGAAAAGGACTCGACCATTATGGTAAAAAGGAAGAAGTGTAAGTGGAAAGCCATAGCCGGAGGCAAGGAGCAAGATTTCAATGAGGACAAGATTTAGGGAGTGAGAGAGGAAGAGGTCATGTACAGAGGGGACTTTGTCAGAAAGCACACATGTGAACAGAACAGAGGATGCTGGGTGACAGGGAACAGATGTCTTGATATGATGGAGATGTGAATGATTGTAGCTGATCTTTATTGTGGTAAGATTGGAGCATTCTTGTATCGCTTTGCTGTATCCCTTTGCTGTGCTCCAAATGCTATGTGGTGTAAAAGACAAATGCATTCTCCTATACTGTAGGTACTTTCATTTTTTTAAATTTGTTTCTCTCAATAATTCTTTTATGTTTCAACTATACTTCTGCTAATCGTTAAAGTGAATCTTTAGGTAAAAATATAAAATTAGCAAGCAGCAAGATCTTTTTTTTTTATTGCAGAAGAGATGTATTATGTCTCTTCTGCAATAAAATCTCTTCTATGATTCTTACCTTCCTTGCAAACTATCTACACTGTACACTGACCTGCACATGCACAACTTGTGTGCAATTTTGACATCTGGCATGATGGGTTTACTCCTGTGTACATACAGTTGTGCTCATAAATTTACATACCCTGGCAGAATTTATGATTTCTTGGCCATTTTTCAGAGAATATGAATGATAACACAAAAACTTTTCAGAAAATGACCCTGATCAAAAGTTTACATACCCAGTTCTTAACCTTCCTGGCGGTATTCCCGAGTCTGGCTCGGGGTGGAATTTCAGAACCAAAAGCGGTAACCCCGAGCCAGACTCGGGATCACATTGCAGGATCCAGGAAGAGCTTACTTACCTTGTCCCCTGAATCCTGCGATGTCTCCCTGCAGTGTGAGCGGGTCATCCTCTGCTTGATTCATCACAGAGCCGAGGTCCGTTCCCTGTGAGCGTTACAACGCACGAGGACGGAGATGTAACAAGTAATGTCAGCGGTGCGGCGGCGGGGAAGAAAGATGACATCTCTCATTGCCCACACCGCTGTTCCGCCCTCCTCCTGATGACAGGCAGCATGGCAAGGGACATCCCCATCTGGTGGCAAGTGACATCCCCATCTGGTGGCAAGTGACATCCTCATCTGGTGGCAAGTGACATCCTCATCTGGTGGCAAGTGACATCCCCATCTTGTGGCAGACATGGTGGCAAGTGACATCCCCATCTTGTGGCAGGCATTTTGGTGGCAAGTGACATCCCCATCTGGTGGCAGGCATGGTGGCAAGTGACATCCCCATCTGGTGGCAGGCAGCGTGGCAAGTGACATCCCCATCTGGTGGCAGGCATGGTGGCAAGTGACATCCCAATCTGGTGGCAGGCAGCGTGGCAAGTGACATCCCCATCTGGTGGCAGGCATGGTGGCAAGTGACATCCCAATCTGGTGGCAGGCATGGTGGCAAGTGACATCCCAATCTGGTGGCAGGCAGCGTGGCAAGGGACATCCCCATCTGGTGGCAGGCAGCGTGGCAAGTGGCATCCCCATCTGGTGGCAGGCAGCGTGGCAAGGGACATCCCCATCTAGTGGCAGGCATGGTGGCAAGTGACATCCCCATCTGGTGGCAGGCAGCGTGGCAAGTGACATCCCCATCTGGTGGCAGGCATGGTGGCAAGTGACATCCCAATCTGGTGGCAGGCAGCGTGGCAAGTGACATCCCCATCTGGTGGCAGGCATGGTGGCAAGTGACATCCCAATCTGGTGGCAGGCATGGTGGCAAGTGACATCCCAATCTGGTGGCAGGCAGCGTGGCAAGGGACATCCCCATCTGGTGGCAGGCAGCGTGGCAAGTGACATCTCCACCTGGTGGCAGGCAGCGTAGCAAGTGACATCTCCATCTGGTGGCAGGCAGCGTGGCAAGTGACATCCCCATCTGGTGGCAGGCAGCGTGGCAAGGGACATCCCCATCTGGTGGCAGGCAGCGTGGCAAGTGACATCCCCATCTGGTGGCAGGCAGTTAGCAAGTGACATCCCCATCTGGTGGCAGGCAGCGTGGCAAGTGACATCCCCATCTGGTGGCAGGCATGGTGGCAAGTGACATCCCAATCTGGTGGCAGGCATGGTGGCAAGTGACATCCCAATCTGGTGGCAGGCAGCGTGGCAAGGGACATCCCCATCTGGTGGCAGGCAGCGTGGCAAGTGACATCTCCACCTGGTGGCAGGCAGCGTAGCAAGTGACATCTCCATCTGGTGGCAGGCAGCGTGGCAAGTGACATCCCCATCTGGTGGCAGGCAGCGTGGCAAGGGACATCCCCATCTGGTGGCAGGCAGCGTGGCAAGTGACATCCCCATCTGGTGGCAGGCAGCGTAGCAAGTGACATCCCCATCTGGTGGCAGGCAGCCTGGCGAGTGACATCCCCATCTGGTGACAGGCAGCGTAGCAAGTGACATCCCCATCTGGTGGCAGGCAGCGTGGCAAGTGACATCCCCATCTGGTGGCAGGCAGCGTAGCAAGTGACATCCCCATCTGGTGGCAGGCAGCGTGGCAAGTGACATCCCCATCTGGTGGCAGGCAGCGTGGCAAGTGACATCCCCATCTGGTGGCAGGCATAGTGGCAAGTGACAAGAGATGGTGGCAAGTGACACGTTCAGGGCTCCCAATGATTCTGCATTATGGTGAGTTGAACTATTTCAGTTTATATTACATTGTAATGATAGAAATAATGTGTTTCAATCATCCTGACACCATAACAACCATGGTGCCGGGGATGATTGAAGCACTAACACCAGCCATTGCCTTGAAAATTTGCCTGCGAAAAATCCTTACCCCTCGCGCGCTTACCCTGAAGTATTTTTAGTCTGTACAATTAAAGTCAGTTATTTTCAGTGTTCTCATGTGTGGAGATATGTTTTTAATTGATCCATTGTAGAAGTCATCGATAAAGGACGTGGTGTGTGTGTGTGTGTGTGTGTGTGTGTGTGTGTGGGGGGGGGGGGGGGGGGCGGCATTGAAGGACCCGGCCTTGGGGCGGCAAAGGGAGTAAATCCGGGCCTGCATACCTACAGTCAAGCACGGAGGTGGAAACATTCTGCTTTGGGGCTGCTTTGGGACGGTTTCTCTTCTAAAGGTACAGGCCGACTTTACCACATTGAGGGGCCAATGGACAGGGCCATGTATTGTAAAATCTTGCACGAGAACCTTCTTCCCTCAGACAGAACACTGAAGATGAATGAGGCCTTAAATTGATTGTAAAGTCTCTGGGTTTTTTTCTAATAGAGTAACAAACATGTTATACTTACCTGCTCTGTGTAGTGGTTTTGCACAGAGCAGACGGATCCTCCTCTGGGTCCCTGGCTGGAGCTTCTGGCCCCTCTCTCCTGTTGAGTGCCCCCACAGCAAGCAGCGGGCTCTTCAGGTGATGTCATCGGATGGCCATTGTCAGACAGCTGGGACATCACAATGGAGGCAGACAGCCTCAGTAAAAGAACGGCCTTTTTTGTTTTTAGCGGGTAACCGCCGGCGAGGAAGAAGATGGGGGTGTGGGAGAAGACAGCACAAGAAGAAGACGGCACCGGGAGAAGACGGCACTGGGAGAAGACAGCACAAGAAAAGGACGGCACCGGGAGAAGACGGCACCAGGAGAAGAGGGCAGCGGGAGAAGACTGCTCGTGGTAAGACGTCTTGGGGGAAGACAGGTTGGAGCTTTTTTTTAATAAAGGACTTGTCAAAAACCAGCTTTTGTTTTTTTTCTATTTCACTGCTTTTTGGGGTAGGGGTATAAATCCATACCAGACCGAAGAGTCTGGTATGGTCTTTGGGGAGGACCCCACACCTTTTTTTTCATGAATTTTTTTATCCGGCAATTTTTTTTGTTAACATTCAGCTGTGGGAGAAGACAGCACAAGAAGAAGACGGCATCGGGAGGAGACGGCTCTGGGAGAAGACGGCACCGGGAGAAGACGGCACCGGGAGAAGATGGCAGCGGGAGAAGAGGGCAGCGGGAGAAGACTGCTCGCGGGAAGACGTCTTGGGGAAGACAGGTTGGAGCTTTTTTTTTAATAAAGGACTTGTCAAAAATCAGCTTTTGTTTTTTTTTCTATTTCACTGCTTTTTGGGGTGAATGGGTAGGGGTATATAATGTACCCCCATTATATAATATAATGTAATACCCATTCACATAGTTAAAGGGGGCTTCTGGATTTTGATAAGCCCCCTGCCCGCAGACCCCGACAACCACCGGCCAGGAGAGGCCCTTGTCCCCATCAACACGGGGGCAAGGTGCTTTGGCGTGGGGGGGGGGGGTGTCCCATCCAAATCCATACCAGACCGAAGGGTCTGGTATGGTCTTTGGGGGGGACCCCACACCTTTTTTGTGTGAACTTTTTTAGCCGGCAATTTTTTTGTTTACATTCAACTGTCAGCAGGGAACCCCGCTGAAGGCTGATGACTCATCAGTTGCTAAGGACGTGGCGGCCAGCTTTCCGACCCGCTCCTTAGCAACCAGCTATACACAGTTAATGTAAAAAAAACAAAAAAAAAGCACTCAGATCGCAAAAGGCAAATCGCAGTAAAATTGCGGTAAAAACGTGGTTACAAAAAACGCAGAAAGCACAGCAAAAAGCACTGCAGAAACGCTCAAAAGCAACACACATAGAAGTGAATCGAGCCTTAATGCATAGAATGCATTAAGATAAAAAAATCTTCTCTCTTTACAATCATTTTAAGGTTTAAAGCAGTGACAGACAGAGGTATTTGAGCCCCACCGGAGGAAGGTAAGTCAAGCGCCCACCTTCAAGAGGTAAAAGTGAGTGTGGCTTACAGTGAGTAGGCAGACGGTGAGCTAAAAGCTTCTTGTGCTCTTTGCCTCTGCTGACTGTTATTAGTTAGAATTTTCCCCAGCTATCTCGGAGGACTACATAACACCTCTCTCTATGTCAAGAAGAACAGGAGAGGGAATGTGTTTTGTAGTCCTGTCTTAGACTGAGAAATGCTACTCCTCCATAAATGCAGTATGGTAAGTGAGCATTGACATCCTAGGACAGGAAGTGTTTTACTGGCAGGATCACCAGGTGAAAAAAAGAAAAAAAAGCCAAAAACAGAAAACTAATGCAGATACCACATTTAAGAAATGGTAATCTGCAGTTTATTACAATACTGTTCTAGGGTTTAAACCTGACCCTAACACCTAACCTACCCATCTCCCAAACTTTAGGGCACATTGCGTTGTGTTGTATTGGAAGTACTAATGCAATGTGCAGCAGTGCATGTTACACGTGTTAGTGCGATGCATTGCCATTCATTATGAAAGGCACCCCAATGCCCCTTGCTGAGGAAAAATGCAGTGTGCTGCCAGAAGTTGCAAATGCACCTTTTTCAGGTGCGTTTGGCAGTCCATTGCAATGAATAGACTACTTTAACTCAATGCACAATCATTTGCAGCATAACTCAGATCAATGCACATGCATTACCACACTGCAGCAGTGGGAATGGACCATTTTTCTTAAAAGAGAAGTATGGGTTTCTGATTTTTTTTGTAATCATACTTACCTTGGTGGATGCAGCATCGGTCTGATGCTGCATCTGTCCCCCGCCGCCTCCACACTGAGAACCGAGTGATCGAACACTGATGATCGCTCGGTTTTTACAGCTCTCCGAGCAAAGAGATGTAGACTGCTCTGCCCCCTCCTCGCTCACTGGAGCACTGAGCTGTCTAGGGAGCAGGGGCGGCCGGCTCAGGCTCTCAGCGGTTTGCTGGGAGCCTGAGCTGGGTGTCTGTCCTGGGATATGGTGGATCCAGACTCCGTGGTCGTGATGACTGGACCAGCAGAGAGCGGACTTCAGCTTTCAGTTTACAGCTTTCAATACTGTTGGCTCATACTCTCTTGGTGCTGCTTCTCTAAACGTCCAGTCTTAGCAGGAAAGAGTTAAAAATGGACAGTACAGTCTCAAGCCAACCTGTTAGTTTGGAGGAGGGGAGAACTTTGGCATCCTAGGCTATGTGGCTGTGTGTTTCTATTGATGCACACGGTGTAGGTAGACACAGTTCTAGTCCCTGCATGAAAGGGTGGCTCCATAGCATGCTGGAGGAGAAAGGAGTCACCCAGAAACAGGAAACCTGGGCAGAAGTCACGGCATTATCTTAAAGGGGTTGTAAAGGTAAAAATGTTCTCACCTTATAGCATTCTATGCATTAAGGTGAAAAAACTTCCGACAATACTGCCGCCCCCAGCCCCCCCCCCCCCCCCCGTTTTACTTACCTGACACCTCGAAAGTCAGCCGCTCGCTCCCGACATCCATTCGCCGCTCAGCCTGGCCGCTGATTGGCTACAGTGGATGGATTGAAAGCAGCGCAGCCATTGGCTCGCGCTGCTGTCAATCACATCCAATGACGCAGTGCGCCAGGGGGCGGGGCCGAGTGATACAGTGAGCGGCTATAGCCGCCGGCTGTATCACGGGAGCGCGCCCGCAAGAACTAACCACCATGCGAGGGAGCTCGCATTAAGGTGGTTAATTATTGCGGGGAGGAGCTGAGACAGCCGCCGAGGGACCCCAGAAGAGCAGGTTCGGGGCCACTCTGTGCAGAACGAGCTGCACAGTGAAGGTAAGTATAACATGTTTGTTATTTAAAAAAAAAAAAAAAAAATTACCTTTACAACCCCTTTAAACTGGATCACAGTCAAGGGTTAAAAGATAAAGAATCTGTATACTCAGTAAATAATTAAATCAGCTGCTGAAAGTGTATAAAAAAATGTTTAATAGCACTTTAAAGTAGGGACACACCGTTTTTTTAAAAATAGTACAAGTACCGATACTCTTCATCAATTACTCGCCGATACCAATTACTGATACCCATTTTGTTTGGTGCTTTGAGCTCATACAAAATGAATGGGCTCAAATCGCACTGCAAAGAATCGTATGTGATTTGAACAGGAATGTGGTGCGACTGCTTTCTCATTCACATGCGGTTTCCCACACCGCTCCTGAACCCAAGCTGAAGTCACTATGACAAGCCTGGGTTCACACAGGAGCGGTGTGGAAAACCTCATGTGACCTGGACAGAAATCGCACCACACAAAAAAGTATTGGTTTTAATATCGTAGCATTTGCATGCGTTCAAGTACTCGTGCAAACGCTTAGTAACACACTACAGTCCATTTACATGTTCACATCTATGTGTTTTTCTTCCGGTGCATTTTGGAAAAGATCAGGGGCTTTTTTTCCCCTAGCAGATTGTGTTTAGCGTGTAATAGACTTCAATGGACCCGCACCAAAAACGCAATGTTGCATTTTTGATGTTTTCTTTTTAACATGATAAACTGCGTATATCTGGTTGTTAAGGAGCAGGCCAGGACGCCGCCCTCCATGTCCTTAACAACCGATGAGTCATCAGCTGTCAGCGGAATCTGGAAGCCCATACTCCATTCTGACAAGAATTGCCGGCAAAAAAAAAAAAAAAAGGTAAAAAATGTCATGCCCCCCCCCAAAGTCCATACCAAACCTTTATCCAGGCATGCAGCCTGGCAGGTCAGGAAAGGAAGGGGAGGGGCTAGCGACCCCCCCCTCTCCTGAACTATACTAGGTAACATGCCCTCAACATAGGGGGAGGTGCTTAGTTGATGGGGGCAAGGGATCTTCTCCACAACCCTGGCTGGTGGTTTTGGAGGTCTGCAGGCAGGGGGATTATTTGGAGTCCCCAGATCCCAGCCCCGCCATGTGAATGAGTATGGGGTACATACCCCTACTCATTCACCAAAAAAAAAGGTGCACTGTAAAAAATGATAGTAGTCAGTTTTTGACAATTCCCTTATTAAAAAAAAAATAAAATAAATGTCCCCCCTGATGTAGATCCATCGTCAAGCACGATGCCCACCACCACCGCCAACCCGAAGAAAAAAAAAAGCTACGCTCACGCCGAAGTCTCCCACGTCTAAAAAGCTAAGGGGTGGGGCCACCAGCGACATCACCTGGAGGCACCGCCCCCTGTGACATCATCGACTGGTGCATGCTTTAGAAATAGAACATGTTTCAAATCTTTCCAACGTACTCGAGTCCGATCATAAAATTTACTCTTCGGGCCCCGGCTACTACTGGGTGGGAAGCAGCGAAGATCACTCCACCAGGGGAGGCAAGGAGATAAGCAGGCAGGCGGCTGGCCGGGACTTGAGCCAAGGCAGAAGAACATGCGAGTGGAGCTGAATGGGCATGCGCCCGAAACTGAAGAAATAGTCCCTCCGCTCCTACCAGCACAAGATCATCAGAAAGGGGCACAGATAATGGAAAAAAGTAAACCCCCGGCAGAGGAAGAGGGGGGGTGCAATTCAGGTTTTTTCTTTTTATTATGCACGGGCTGTCTTTGAAATTGCCCCAGCCCCTGTTCAAATCCAATCCGGGGACAAAACTGGGGACAGACTTGGTTCGGGGACAGTGTCCTCAATCCGGGGACTGTCCCCAGAAACCGGGGATGTCTGGTCACCCTAATGTATCTGACTGTATATATCTGAGTGTGTGTGTGTGTGTGTGTATATATATATGTGTGTGTATACATGTATCTGATTGTATATAGCTGAGTGTGTGTATACATGTATCTGATTGTATATATCTGAGTGTGTGTATGCATGTATCTGATTGTATATATCCAAGTGTGTGTATATGTGTGTATATATCTGAGTGTGTATATACATGTATCTGATTGTATATATGTGTGCATATACATGTATCTGATTGTATATATCTGAGTGTGTGTATATATATATATATATATATATATATATATATATATATATATTTATGTGTGCGCATGTACTGTATGTAATTGAGCATATGTATATATCTCAGTATCTGTATGCATTTGAGTGTGTGTGTGTGCGCATGTGATTAACTAAAAATATTTATATATCTGTGTATGTAATTTATTATCCTCCATTGATGTGAACATCTGATAATTCATACAATTAATTACTAATAATCTCCCTATATACATATACCTAAAAGAAGTGAACACCAACCGTGCAATAACTTAAGTCCATTCATGTGGGAAAAATATTCAAATTGATAAATTCTTCTTCCATACCTCACACCTAAAGAGAGCGGCTCCCCCATAATTTTGACCCCCCAGATCAGAATGTAATACAGCGCGTCAGCATCTATCCATGGGGCAACTGCCACACTAAGCATCACAGACAGTGCAAGCAGATCTCACAGATAAAAATCCATATATGCACTTCAAGGAGAAACAGAAATCACAATAGTGAAATACCATCAAGAATTTTTATTTAAAAAAAAAAAAAAAAGTAGCGGACTGACATAAATGCATGCAGTATGGCTGCCACCTCATCCCTTTAAACCCGAACACATATTAATTACACAGGTTCTGAGGCTGATTAAGGTGGTAATTAAACGTACTTGTTGCCTTATCTGCATTAAATTAGCCTTCAGAACCTGTGTAATTCATATGTGTTCGGGTTTAAAGGGATGAGGTGGCAACTCTAGCATACAGGCCATCTCACCTTTGCCATCCCTCAAAGTCTGTTGGTGTACATCTCTCTACCCCGTCCACTCCCGCTCCAAGGTCTTTTACAATCCGTTTGTCTATAGCAGGGATATGCAATTAGCGGACCTCCAGCTGTTACAAAACTACAAGTCCCATCATGCCTCTGCCTCTGAGTGTCATGCTTGTGGTTGTCAGAGTCTTGCTATGCCTCATGGGACTTGTAGTTCTGCAACAGCTGGAGGTCCGCTAATTGCATATCTCTGGTCTATAGTGTATGCTAAAAAAAATGCCGTGCGCCAGTAAAGTGTTCGGGTTTGGCTTGAAGAAAAGGTGGCAACCCTATTCCCATCTCAAGACGTTCTGACATACAAATAATTTGTTTGCTCCATGCTGTCCCAACCTAATTATTTGAAGTGCCAGCACACCAGCAATGCTCTTTTTAGTGCTGCTACAGCTAAACCTGTGCATAGGAGGGTGGGGCCTAACTAACTTCCTCTCAGGAGCCCTGTCAGCCAATGAGAAACAGAGAAGGGGAAAGGGAAGGACAGTAGCCATATTTGTGGAGAAGCAGGTGAAGTCTGTGGCAGGGTGAGTGTCTCTCATGATGGGGAAGTTCTGGTATTCCTATTATCTGCACTCTTCCTAGTCAGACCTGTGAGAGTGCAGAGCCTGAGCTGAGACTACACAGGATAGAGCAGAAATCAGAGGACTGAGCTCTCTATCTGGGGGTTGTAGTGAAGAAAGACAGTAGTGAAAGTCCATTACCTGGAAGTCTGCCTAGAGGAGAAGGTACTGCATTTCAAATGTGTTTGGCTTTATTTAATTGGCCGCAATTGTAATTGACTCTGTCATTGAAATGAATAAACACGCCTCGCTCTTAGGTGGGTTTAGACATTTTTTTACATTTAGCATAGTTTCCAACATTCTCAAAAAATTTTTTGTCTTTAGGCGGAGTATTATAATTAGGAGGCGGGGCATTCATTAGTAGGCGTGGTGGAAAATGCATCGTGCGTAGTGCGGCATGGCGGAAAAAGGAGCGGGGTCTAACCTAAATATTGGGTGTGGCTTAACCACTTAAGGACCAGCCTCGTTTTGGATTTTAGGTGTTTACATGTATAAAAAAGGTTTTTTTGCTAGAAAATTACTTAGAACCCCCAAACATTATATATTGTTTTTTTTCTAAAACGCTAGAGAATAAAATGGCGGTCATTGCAATACTTTTTTTCACACCGTATTTGCGCAGCGGTCTTACAAGCGTGCTTTTTTTTTGGAAAAAATTCACTTTTTTGAATAAAAAAAATAAGACAATAGTAAAGTTAGCCCAATTTTTTTTTATAATGTGAAAGATAATGTTACGCTGAGTAAATTGATACCCAACATGTCACGCTTCAAAACTGCGCCCACTCGTGGAATGGCGTCCAACGTTTACCCTCAAAAATCTCCATAGGCGACGTTTAAAAAATTTTACAGGTTGCATGTTTTGCGTTACAGAGGAGGTCTAGGGCTAGAATTATTGTTCTCGCTCTAACGATTGTGGCGATACCTCACATGTGCGGTTTGACCACCGTTTTCATATGCGGTCGCTACTCACGTATGAGCTCGTCGGGACGGGGGGTTTTTAAATTTTTTTTTTTTTTTTTTATTATTTATTTTACATGATTTTATTTATTTTTTCACTGTTAAAAAAAAAAAAATTGTGTCACTTTTATTCCTATTACAAGGAATGTAAACATCCCTTGTAATCGAAAAAAGCATGACAGGACCTCTTAAATATGAGATCTGGGGGTCAAAAAGACCTCAGATCTCATATTTACACTAAAATGCAAAAAAAAAAAAAAAAACTTTAAAAAAAAATGACATTAAAAAAATGTGCCTTTAAGATGTATGGGCGGAAGTGACGTTTTGACGTCGCTTTCGCCCAGCAGTGTCATGGAGACGAGTGGGCGCCAACTTAGCCTCAATTGTCTCCAGGCACAGCAGGGAGACTGATGCGATCACCTCCGCCGCTACCGACGGCTCCGGTAAGCAGCGAAGGGCACCGGATCGCGGCGGGAGGGGGGGGAGCCCCTCTCCCACCACCGATAAAAGTAATCTCATGGTGAATCCGCCGCAGAGACCACTTTTATCTGAAAGCCGACTGCCGCACGAAACCGGGGATACCGAGGTTATGGCAGATAGCCACCGCCAAACTTTGGACGTACATCGGCGGTCGGCAAGTGGTTAAAGGGGGTTATGGTTAGAGCCTGAGATGAAAGAGGGATGGGGGGAGAAGGAAAGGCGCACGTTGTCACCACAGATGCAGCTAGTCCATGCTGCTCTGTATCGGTGATTCAGTCTCTATGCCATTTACAAAGGAACAGCTCTCGTGGAGGCCCAGGGTAAGAAAAAAAAGGCGGAGCCTGGGTGGCAATGAAAGCGGCTGCCAATAGAAATGGAGCAGTCACCAGGGCTCCGCCTCTTGTTTCTTCCTCACGAGAGCTGGTCTTCTGCAAAATGGCAGTGGAGACAATTCACTAGTGCCGGACCTCTAGCGACAGCTCTGGCGAAAAATTGGGAAATCGCCAATTTCCTGTGTAATTTCCCAGGACACGGTAAGTTTGGGACAAGGGTCTAACTACTGGGAATGTTGGCAACTATGATTTAGCTGTGTTGGGTTTTTTTTTTTTTTTATGCCCAAAAGCTCCTCCCCTGAACAGGATTCTTTGACTGCCTCTAAATGCTGCCGCTCCTAAATTCCTCTCAGGCCCCGTTCACACCTGAGCGATTTTCTGATTGAAGCTTGTAGCTCTAAAATGCTCAACAAGCCAAATCCCATTAATTTCAAATGCCCCCGTTCACGTCTGAGTGTTCTGTCGCCTGAAGCAAAATGCCTGTCGCTCAGAAAAAGTACCTTTTTGTCCATTCCATTTTTTTTAAACGGAAGAAACTAGGGATTTCTTCTGTTTCAAAAAATGGATGTTAGAGACACTGGGGACGTGTCAGCGCTAAAGCACCCTTCATTTTAGCACCACTTTACCGTCGTTTTATCGGCGCTTTTGGGGTACTAGCGGAAAGAGCTTTTAACCCCCGCTAACGGCCCGAAGAAAGGGTTAAAACCGCCCGTGTTGCGATGCTTCCAAAGCGCTTTTCAGTCACTTCGGAAGCACTGCCCATTTTAACGCATGGGGTGGTTTGGGAGCTCTGTATACAGTGCTCCAAAACCGCCCCAAAGACGGGACTTTTTTTCCCGTCCCGCAATGCGCCCCGCCCTTTTACACTGGGGTGGCATGGGAGGTGGTTTTCACGTGCTATTTTTAGCCGCTAAAATGCCTGCAAAACGCCTTCAGTGTGAAAGTAGCTTAACGGAGGTGGATGTCAGCGGATAATTATCTGCTGACATCCGCTTGCCCATAGAAATACAGAGAAATGGAACGCCCGCGTGAAAGGGGCCTAAAATGTGCGATTTTTTTTTTTTTCTCTCATTTTCACGCTCAGTGATAATAGAAAAACAGGACAAATAGAGAGGATGTATCTCCCTAATGGGGACACAGACAGCAAAACAACCTGACAGGTGTTTTACTTTATTCGAGACTATGATAGCCACTGCCTCTTAGAACCTGTTTTCTGAGGGCGGGGGCTTATCGGAATCTGGGAGCCCCCTTTTAAAAGGGGGGGACCCCCCAGACAACGCCACCCTCGCCCTATGTGAATGAGTATGGGGTACATTGTACCCTTACCCATTCACCTAAAAAAAAAAAAGTGTCAAAAATAAACACAGTACAAAGGTTTTTAAAGTATTTTATCAAGGCAGCTTCAGCGTCTCTTCCGATTTCTTCTCCCTCTGCTGATATCTTCTTTCCCTCTCCAGCTCTTCTCCCTCTTCTGGTGAAGTCTTATCCCTCTGCGGGTTCTCCTCCGCTCTCCGCTGATGTCTTCTAGCCCTCTCCTGTTCCTCTCCTCTGTCCGCTGTCTTCTGCCTCTGCCAGGCCTCCTCTCTCCGCTGTCCTCTCCCTCTGTTCTTCCTCCGATGTTGACTCAACACTCTCTCCCGCTCTAATGCTGGGGCCACCATGTGCCAATACTTATATTGGCATGGGGTGGGGCCACCCGGTGACCTCATACGGAGGCCCGCTCCTTTAGACGTCACTGCCCAGGGCATGATGGGGTGGTGACGTCAAGGGGGCGGGTCCTCTGGATGATGTCAGCGGGGGACCCCCGCCCCATGCCACTATAAGTATTGGCACACAGCGGCCCCAGCATTAGAGCGGGAGAGAGTGTTGAGTCAACATCAGAGGAAGAACAGAGGGAGAGGACAGCGGAGAGAGAAGGCTCGGCAGAAGATAGCGGACAGAGGAGAAGAACTGGAGAGGGCTAGAAAACATCAGGGGAGAGCGGAGGAGAACCGTCAGAGGGAGAAGACATCGCCAGAAGAGGGAGAAAAGCCAGAGAGGAGAAGAACCGGAGAGGGGAAGAAGACATCAATGGAGGAGGGAGAAGAAATCGGAAGAGACGCCGGAGTTGCCTTAATAAAATACCTGTGTACTTTGTTTATTTTTGACGACACTTTTTTTTTTTTTTTTTTAAGTGAATATGTATGGGTACAATCTTCCTCATACTTTTTCACATAGGGTGGGGCCCCCTCTTTAAAGGGGGCTTCCAGATTCCAATAAGCTCCCCACCCGCAGACCCCGACAACCACCGGCCAGGGTTGTCAGAAAGAGACCCTTGTCCTCATCAACAGGGGGGCAAGGTGCTTTGGGATGGAGGCGACCTGCCGTGCTGCGTGCTCGGATAAGAGTCTGGTATGGATTGGGGGGGGCGAAGGGCCTGGTATGCTCTTGGAGGGGGTACCTCATGCCGTTTTTGTTTTTCTTTATTTGGCATGGAGTTTCCCCGTTCATTGAAGTCGGATGGATGTCGGACTTCAAGTCGCAGGGCAAAGTCATACCAGTGTGAACCTGGCCTGAGGCGCCTGTAAACTGCCTCTTCTGCTTTCACACTGGGGCAGTGCGGTTGCAGGACAAGCCCCTGCTCATTGAAATGAATGGGCACCGCTTTCAAAGCGATTTGAAAGCAGCACTAAGCGTGGGCTTTTTACCCCTTTTTGTGTTGTTCGAAAGTGCTTTTAATATTCGATTTTGGAATAAATGTAATTTCCTGAACGAAAACCTGTTAGAAATTTGTTCTTTAGAGAAACCTTTTCTATCCTAATCCTTTCTCATCACTGTGTTTGAAAACGATCCATTTGACTCCACTATTAGAGAATGGAACAAATGTTCCTAAAATTAAAAATTTTGAACAAAATTCTACTAGTGTTTAGCTAGCTTTATGGTTCCTACATCAAGATGTTATAACTCTGAAAAATCAAGAGTTACAACATCTTGGTGTATGAACCGTTCCCTTAATATATCAAGTTTACACCCTTAAATATAGTGTACTAGATTAATAATGCAAAAAAGCCTACAGCAAAATGGCTGCACAGAATACAGCAGGTACATGTCCACAGGCTTCTCCTGCAGTAGACAGAGTCTGTAAGCATGTCTCACCAACAATCATACCTAATGATGGCTAATCCTGTTGTTCTTTAGTGATCGCTGACATAACACCATGGGGGTTATTTACGAAGGGCAAAACCACTTTGCACTACAAGTGCAAAGTGCACTTGAAACTGCACTAAAAGTGCAGTCGCTGTAAATCTGAGGGGTAGATCTGAAATGAGGGGAAGCTTGGCTGATTTTATCATCCAATCACATGCAAGCTAAAATGCTGTTTTTTGTTTTCTTTGCATGTCCCCCTCGGATCTAAAGCGACTCCACTTCCAAGTGCACTTTCAGTGCAATTTCAAATGCACTTTGCACTTGTAGTTTGCACCTGTAGTGCAAAGTGGATTTGCCTTTCGTAAATAAACCCCAAGTCTCGTTCATGTCTCAGCCTGCCATATTCATCCATACATACAGTATCTCACAAAAGTGAGTACACCCCTCACATTTTTGTGAATATTTAATGATATCTTTTCATGTGACAACACTGAAGAAATTACACTTTGCTACAATGTAAAGTAGCGAGTGTACAGCTTGTATAACGAGTGTACAGCTTTACAGTGTAAATTTGCTGTCCCCTCAAAATAACTCAACACACAGCCATTCGTGTCTAAACCGCTGGCAACAAAAGTAAGTACAGCCCTAAGTGAAAATGTCCAAATTGGGCCCAATTAGCCATTTTCCCTCCCCGGTGTCATGAGACTCGTTAGTGTTACAAGGTCTCAGGTGTGAATGGGGAGCAGGTGTGTTAAATTTCATTCTCACTCTCTCATACTGGTCACTGGAAGTTCCACATGGCAACTCATGGCAAAGAACTCTCTGAGGATCTGCAAAAAAAATTGTTGCTCTATATAAAGATGGCCTAGGCTATAAGAAGATTGCCAAGACCCTGAAACTGAGCTGCAGCACGGTGGCCAAGACCATACAGTGGCTTAACAGGACAGGTTCCACTCAGAACTAGCTTTGCCATGGTCGACCAAAGAAATTGAGTGCACGTGCTCAGCGTCATACCCAGAGGTTGTCTTTGGGAAATAGACGTGTGAGTGCTGCCAGCATTGCTGCAGAGGTTGAACGGGTCAGCCTCTCAGTGCTCAGACCATACCTCAGTATGGTCTCCCAGAGCAGAGAGCTGGTGACTGTCAGTGACCTCTGCCTGCTCTGCCCCCCCACCATGCTCACTAAAGGGATGGGCTGTGGAGAGGGTGGGAGCAGCCAGCTTAAAGCGTCTCTCAGCGGCTCGCTGAGAGGCTAAGCTGGGTGCTGGTCTAGGCATGTGGGCAGATCTCGACTTCTTCATTGTCGCGATCGAGCACTCCTGTGACCCACAGGAGAAGTACAGCCAAACAAGCTTTGGCTGTACTTCTCCTTTAACTCCAGGTCCTCAGCCTCAGTTTCTTTAGCTTGCAACACTTACAGCAGTGTGAGATGCCTGTATCACTGCAAGCAAGTAAAGGCGCAAAAAAACGGAAGTCCTTATATTACCATCATGTTAGTGGCACACTAAAATTGTAGCTGATATAGTCCATAAAAGTCTATATAGACAAAGGCAAACTAATATTAGAAGATCCACACAGAGGGCTGCCTTCCAGGAAGAGCTGAAACCAAGCTCCAAAATCTGCAGGAAAAAACACAAGGGTGGGGGAGGCACCTCTAAGTGTAATATGTAAGCTAATTTATTAAAAACACTGTACAAGCAAATCACATTTAGAAGAATAAAATACAGCATGTAGTGTGGTTAAGATCCAAAGAGGGAGTCCATCAGATCGATCACAGGTATCACTGCTGCCTGCTGTGCGTAGGGCTTTGCTGAACACCGCTCAAGCCGGCCGCGGTGATGATGTGCTTCAAAGCGAGGCCTGGAACGCTGGTGGAAGGCAGGCGCGGAGCTGTGACGTCACTGGAATGCGACGCATTTCATGAGCGTACGAGCTACGATGTCACGGTAGCTGCGCTCCTTCATCAAGCTCCACCAGCGTTCCAGGCCTCGCTTTGAAGCACATCATCACCGCGGCCGGCTCGAGCGGTGTTCAGCAAACCCCTACGCACAGCAGGCAGCAGTGATACCTGTGATCGATCTGATGGACTCCCTCTTTGGATCTTAACCACACTACATGCTGTATTTTATTCTTCTAAATGTGAGTTGCTTGTACAGTGTTTTTAATAAATTGGCTTTCATACTGCACTTAGAAGCGCCTCCCCCACCCTTGTGTTTTTTCCTGAGATGCCTGTATCCCCTGCCATGTGCCATAGTTTTATTTTCCTACCTCTTTGTCCTTGCAGAACACAGCAGGGATATAGGGGTGCCTATAACATGTCTCCTTATACATGGCACCCTTTTTAAGGATTTTTTTTCTACCCAGGGTCACTTTAATTAAAGGTAAATTCCAGTAAAATTTTAAAGTGAATAGTTAAGATATTTTAGTTATTAGATACTTAGGTTCTTCATCTGGGCATTGCCAAAGTGAGCCAGTCCACCTCACTCCCTTTGGCCGGTATTCTGGTTCTATCAGAATCTCTGCTTATGATGCAGGAGAGCTTTTCTCCAACACAACCACTGAAGGCTCCTTTCTCTTTCTTTCCCATGTAAAAAGCATTTTGAAATAAGATGTCAGTACTAAGTATCTTACAGCCACCCATCACGAGCTTAAATGTGACGACTGGTGATACTGGCAGCAGAGAGAGAACATATTACAGCACAGCCTTCAGTAAGAACCATCCAAGCGGCCCTGTGAGGTGCTCTTTGGAAATTGGCACAATTTCAGTGTTTTCTGCATCCCGTCTGTAAACTTTTTTTTTTTGGATAGAGCATAGGGAGGGTTATAGATACCTGTCAGATTTTTTTTACCAACATCTGTGTCCCATTGAGGAGATTCCCCTTAACTTCCTGTCCCATAGCCAAACAGGAAGTGAGAGTAAATCCCTGCAAATTAAGGGAACACCTTGGGGACCAGATCCAGTGTCCCCATTGGAAGATTTCTCCTCTATTATTTTTCTGGTGACAGCCCAAAATGTAGGATTTTCTTTCAATGATAATGGCAAACAGGACAAATAGAGAGTGGGCACAGACAGCAATAAAACCTGATGTTCTAATCCCTCTCCACCCTACCCAAAACTTTAAAAAAGTTTTGCTTTTAGTTATACTTTAATGGGATATGACTATTGCCCAAGTGGAGCAAAACAGGTTCACACTAATGAAAACCCCCATAGACACATATACTTCTTGTCCATTCACTCCCCTGCCAATCAGTTTAGCCAATGGAAGAGAAAGGAAATCCCTGTGGAAGCCACTAGTTGCTAGATTTGTAGCTTCCAAATAGACATGGACTCCCGTGTGACAGAGCTGATTGGTGCAACGTTGTCACCTGAAGTGAGTAACATGCCTAATGCCCCCTGTACAGACAGTCGGATTTTCAGACGGAAAATGTTCGATGGGAGCTTGTTGTCGGAAATTCCGACCGTGTGTAGGCTCCATCGGACATTTTCCATCGGAATTTCTGTCACACAAAATTTGAGATCTGGATCTCAAATTTTCCGACAACAAAATCCGCTGTCGTAAATTCCAATCGTGTGTACACATTTCCGACGCACAAAGTTCCACGCATTGTCGGAATCAAGCAGAAGAGCCGCACTGGCTATTGAACTTCATTTTACTCGGCTCGTCGTATGTGTTGTACGTCACCGCGTTCTTGGCGTTCGGAATTTCCGACAAGATTTGTGTGACCGTGTGTATGCAAGACAAGTTTGAGCCAACATCCGTCGGAAAAAATCCATGGATTTTGTTGTCGGAATGTCCGATCGTGTGTACGGGGCATTAGAGTACAGGATCGTTTCTTTGGCTTCCATCACTAAATGGAGTGGTGGAGGAGCAAAGGAAAGTAAGTATATGTTGCTGGAGATGAGAGGAATTAATGTAAAACTTTTACTTTGCCTTGCATGACTAACCTTATAAACATCTGTTAGTTAATTCACGTATTCCTGTAAAAGTAATGAAAAGATTCTGAAATTAGCTATGTGCTTTGTTGCTAAGTTACCACAAGCGAGCTTAAAGAGAACCTGTTCTTTGCCCATGCAAGGCCAAGCACTGGGTTCACAAAACTGCCACCCTAGCCAACTGGTCATATTCCTTCTCCTACTCCTTTGCCACTCCATTCATGTGACTTACCTTCCATCTTCCCAGTTGGTGCTTACTGTTTGACTGCTTAGGTACCCAGCACTCTTATGGGGGTGTGAGAGAGACTTGAGTAAACTTCAGTGCCCCATAGACGGCTCAAATTTCTGCCAATTCAGAAATTGTGGGTGGCCTACAAGAACCACCTGCTTGACAAAAGTTAGTTTAAAAATCAGCTGAGGTTTATCAGCAGTCCTTCCTTTGGTTGCCACTGGGAGGAGCAGCTTGGAAGTGGGATGGGGGATGAGTTTGTTTTGTAGGGGTTTGTTTTCAGCTTTCATATTTGATTCTGTACTATTAACACAGTGATCGGAGCCTTGCAAGGCTGCCTACTGTTCAGAACTCTTATTCAGTGACCCTGCGCAGTCGACCTAGTGACCACGTTTTTTTTTTTTTTCAGTGTTTTTGCTGTATTGGGCCTCACAAAAAATATTTTTTCTATGTGATTGTGTGAATACGCTCCTGGTCAAGTTGTGTTGCTATGCATTATTTAAAAAAAAAATGTTTTCTGTTGTTTTGTTCATTATAATTTTATTTAACTTTGTTTGTCTTTTGTATGTCTCTTGTATTCGTCTAAGCAAGAAAAATAAATGTATAAAAAAAAAAAAAAAAAAATCTGAGCTGGGTGGGAAATGATTGCCCAGGCAGTAACCACTTACTACAGGGGGTCCCCGGGTTACAAACAAGTTAGGGACTGAAGGTTTGTTCTTAAAGCGGAGTTCCACACAAAAATGGAACTTCCGCTTTTCTGAACCCTCCCCCCCTCCGGTGTCACATTTGGCACCTTTCAGGGGGGAGGGGGGTGCAGATACCTGTCTAAGACAGGTATTTGCACCCACTTCCGGCATAGACTCCCATGGGAGTCTACGCCTCGTCCCGTCCCCACCGCGCTGTCTGCTGGGAACACACAGCTCCCAGCAGAGAGCGGGGACCACTAGGGACGCGCAGCGCGACTCGCGCATGCGCAGTAGGGAACCGGGAAGTGAAGCCGCAACGCTTCACTTCCTGATTCCATCACCTAGGATGGCGGCGGCAGCTGGCGAGAACCGAGCGGGTTCTCGGCGTCCCCTGCCGACATCGCTGGACCCCGGGACAGGTAAGTGGCCATGTATTAAAAGTCAGCAGCTGCAGTATTTGTAGCTGCTGGCTTTTAATATATTTTTTTTTTTTTGGCGGTGTGGGTGAACCCCCACTTTAAGTTGAATCTGTTTGTAAGTCGGAACAGGTACATTTTTTAAGTGTAGCTCCAGCCAAAAAAAATATTTTTAAGCCTTTTGGATATCATAGGGAAGGGTTATCACCCTTGTAACATTTGTTTTGCTGTGTGTGCCCCTGTTCAGAAGATTTCACCTCACTTTCTGTCCCAATGACAATTGGATTGTGAAAATTCTGGGTTGTTGTGGAAACAAGCCTTGGTGATAAAGTATCAGTGGAGGTAACTTTTCGCCATAATAGCCCTTACAGGAGTGAATTTCCCTTCCTAGGGGTAGATTTCCTCTCACTTCCTGTTGTCTCCCTCCGTTTGTAAGTCGGATGTTTGTAACTAGGGGACCCCCTGTATCTGCTAAATAGACGTTTAGGAGCAGTTGGACATTTTTTTTTCAACTGCTCCTGAACTCTCCTCTATGTTATCTCTCCAGTAAATGTACACTGGGTCGTCTACAGTAGTTTCTAGGCAGTTGAGTTTAGAGGCTTTTTTTTGAACGCACAAAAATGGGTTCAGAAGCTGAGTTTAGAGGCATTTCAAGAGGCAAATGCTGCTATACGCGGTAACTCGCGTTTAGTTTACAGGCGTTTTTCATTTTTCAAAAATGTTTACTTACTAAATCCTTACCATTCAGCAATGCCATTGTATTCGGGCAGCTGTGGGTGCCATGGCTTCCTGTAATACAATACATGGATGGGGGAATTGATTGATTTTTCTCTTGTTCATTCGACAGGTTGAACAAAAGAAAACTGAGCCATGTATGGCAATCTTTTTTTTTTTTTCACAAGAAAATGTATGGCAATCTTTAGTTTGAAGATGGAAGCCTATATTAGTTTTCTTCTCTTTGCTCCCCACAGCCAAATAAAACAGTGGAGGAGCAAATGAAGGTAAAAATATGCAGCTAGGGAGGGCAGAAGTTAAGTGAACACATTGGTTTAATCATCTGAGTTCTAGCTCATATATGCGCTTTAATGTTGTGTACCCAATTAAATTGTAGAATCAGAGAAGCACTGACAGAGGAGAAAGGTAAAAGACTTCCAACAATTAGCAACAGAGGAGGAAGAGGAGGGGTCTGTAATGCAAACACAGGTAGTGTTTTTCGATTTGTGATCACTGTGATTGCTCACCACAGTTAATCTCAAGGCACAGAGCCACTTTGATTGGCTCTGTGCATTTTTGGCTAAAAACTTATTGTCCTAATATAAGAGCCATGTGTACTGTTACTCACATTTTGGTGTTCCTTATGTATTTCCTGTGTATTTTTTTTTCAGATGAGTACAGTAATCCAGCTTGAAATAACTCCTGCAGTTTGCCTATGTCTAGCAGAGGCATTATGTGGGTCTGTAAAGGCATTTAGTGTGCACAACTACAGATTCTCGTAAGTACTGTCTTTTCACGTATGGTTGAAATGTTTTTATTGTTTTACTGGAGTTGCCCCTTAAAATGTTATTGAAGGCAAAAGAAATATGCTTTCCGTTTTGTTGTGTAACTTAAACACTCCTACCAATTACTATATCATTACACTTTACTTACTTTACTGCAGGCAGAACAATACTTCTTGGTCAGCATAGGTAAGAAGCACCATCCCACTGGTGATGTCATTTCTGTGCTCAATCCTCCAGTCAGCAACCTCCCTTTGTTAGCCTGATTGGCTAACGCTCATACCCCTCCCACTCATAGTGTCAATTCTAAAGTACAGGGAAATACAGAAGGCTTGTACAAGAATAGGTAAAAATACTTTCTTTCATTTACACCTAAATTGATTAATTAAATTCATAAACTCTTTTATATCTGTTCACAATTACACTGTATGCAAAATATTAATGCTGACTTCTCCTGGCCAAGCATTAAATCAGAAGCATAATTACACTATCATGGCCAGTATAATGATGATTCATCATGGTGTATCAATGAGGACTTCCTATCCTCCTCGTTCCCATCTCAAAATGTTGGGAGGTATGAGTTTGTGGGATTTCATGCATGAAACTACCTTAGCAAATAATAGGACTCAAATCAGGGTTTTTACTAGAGCCAGCCATATCAACTAATTTCTTCTTTCTGAGCTATTGCTTGGTGGATTTGCTAGTGTTCTCTCAATCACGAAAATAAATTGTTATAAAGTAAATGCTGTACACTACTTGAATAATAATTAGATATGAACATTGAGCTTTCAAAGATCAGTGATAAGTGGTAAAAAAAAAATGGTAACTTACTCTTGTGCTGTGAGGTAAGTACGGTAAGGTTGAAATGAATATGCCAGCCATGGAATACACAGTTGGAAATAAAGTATGAGGTGATAGAGGTCATCCTAATAAAGTTTTCTCAAATCAGGCCCAATTCCTGCACTTTCACACCACAGATCACCCCACTTCCTGCACCTTCATACCTCAGATTACCCCAGTTCCTGAACTTTCGCACCTCAGATCAGCCTCAATTCCTGCACCTTCACACCTCAGATCAGCCCACATTTCTGTACCTTTACACCTCAAGTCATTCCGATTCCTGTACCTTTATACCTCGGATTAGTCCCAATTCCTATGCCTTCAAACCTCAGATCACCCTCAGTTCTTGCACCTTCGCACCTCAGGTAACTTCAGTTCCTCCATATTCATACTTAAGGTCACCCCAATTCTTGCATCATCACACTTCAGATCACCCAAACTCCTGCACCATCATACTTTAGATCAGCCCAATTCCTGGACCTTCACACTTCAGATGACCACAAATCTTGCACCTTCACACCCGATTCTACTCCCGGCCAATCAGGAAGCAGGTCCTGAAACCTGATTGGCCAGGTTGTCTCAGGGCCCACTTTCTGTTTGGCCGGGAGGAGAAGCCTGTCTGTTTGGCCGGGTGGCGGTGGTGGCGGTGTGAGTGAGGGGGCAGGTTTGTTTGCTCCCCCCCAAAAAATATTGAGCACCAGCCGCCACTGCTCTCCACCATAAGCAAACTTGACAGCAATTGGGAAAGAAAAGGTCAGAGCGTTGTCACCCTATACCAGAAAGTCCCTGAACAAAACGACCATCTTGGCAGGATCACCAATTTATTGAAAGCTGCAGATTTAAAAAAAGGATTAAAATGGTTCTAAAGTCTGATTATAAATGAGTATTTTTTTAACTAACAACAAACATATTACTTAACTGCTCTGTGCAATGTTTCAATGTTTTTGAGCAGAACAGCCTGGATCCTCCTTTTCTCGGTCCCCTGCCGGCGATTCTGGCAGCTGCTTCCCATGGGGGCACTCGTGGGTGCTCGATCCTGAGCTGGGTTGTTTGTGTCTGTGCAGACACACAGCCTGGCTCTCTGCTCACAGGTTTTGATTGACAGCAGCAGGAGCCAATAGCTCCCGCTGCTCTCAGCCAAGCCTGTATAAGCCAAGAGATGGGAGAAGAGCTGCTGCAGACGTACACATCGCTGGACCGAGATCAGGTTCAGGTGAGTATTTAGGGGGGCCACGGGGAAGCCACTATTAATAGTTTTTTTTTTTTTTATCCTAACGCAGAAAATGCATTCAGGTAAAAAAAACTTTTATCTTTAGAACCACTTAACCACTTTCATAATGTATTCACTGCATTAACCACTTGAGCCCCGGACCATTATGCTGCCTAAGGACCAGAGGTCTTTTTCCAATTTGGCACTGCGTCGCTTTAACTGCTAATTGCGCGGTCATGCAATGCTGTACCCAAACGAAATTTGCGTCCTTTTCTTCCCACAAATAGAGCTTTCTTTTGATGGTATTTGATCACCACTGCGGTTTTTATTTTTTGCGCTATAAACGGAAAAAGACCGAAAATTTTGAAAAAAAATGATATTTTCTACTTTTTGTTATAAAAAAAATCCAATAAACTAAATTTTAGTCATACATTTAGGCCAAAATGTATTCGGCCACATGTCTTTGGTAAAAAAAAAGTCAATAAGCGTATATTTATTGGTTTGCGCAAAAGTTATAGCGTCTACAAACTAGGGTACATTTTCTGTAATTTACACAGCTTTTAGTTTATGACTGCCTATGTCATTTCTTGAGGTGCTAAAATGGCAGGGCAGTACAAAACCCCCCCAAATGACCCCATTTTGGAAAGTAGACACCCCAAGGAAATTGCTGAGAGGCATGTTGAACCCATTGAATATTTTTTTTTTTTGTCCCAAGTGATTGAAAAATGACAAAAAAAAAAAAAAAAAAAAATATTTACAAAAAGTTGTCACTAAATGATATATTGCTCACACAGGCCATGGGCCTATGTGGAAGTGCACCCCAAAATACATTCAGCTGCTTCTCCTGAGTATGGGGATACCACATGTGTGGGACTTTTTGGGAGCCTAGCCGCGTACAGGGCCCCGAAAACCAATCACCGCCTTCAGGATTTCTAAGGGTGTAAATTTTTGATTTCACTCTTCACTGCCTATCACAGTTTCGGAGGCCATGGAATGCCCAGGTGGCACAAAACCCCCCAAAATGACCCCATTTTGGAAAGTAGACACCCCAAGCTATTTGCTGAGAGGCATATTGAGTCCATGGAATATTTTATATTTTGACACAAGTTGCGGGAAAGTGACACTTTTTTTTTTTTTTTCATAAAGTTGTCACTAAATGATATATTGCTCACACAGGCCATGGGCAAATGTGGAATTGCACCCACCCCAAAATACATTTAGCTGCTTCTCCTGAGTATGGGGATACCACATGTGTGGGACTTTTTGGGAGCCTAGCCGCGTACAGGACCCCGAAAACCAATCACTGCCTTCAGGATTTCTAAGGGTGAAAATTTTTGATTTCACTCTTTACTGCCTATCACAGTTTCGGAGGCCATGGAATGCCCAGGTGGCACAAAACCCCCCCAAATGACCCCATTTTGGAAAGTAGACACCCCAAGCTATTTGCTGAGAGGCATGGTGAGTATTTTGCAGCTCTCATTTGTTTTTGAAAATGAAGAAAGACAAGAAAAAACATTTTTTTTTTTTCTTTTTTCAATTTTCAAAACTTTGTGACAAAAAGTGAGGTCTGCAAAATACTCACTATACCTCTCAGCAAATAGCTTGGGGTGTCTACTTTCCAAAATGGGGTCATTTGGGGGGGGGTTTGTGCCACCTGGGCATTCCATGGCCTCCGAAACTGTGATAGGCAGTGAAGAGTGAAATCAAAAATTCACGCCCTTAGAAAGCCTGAAGGCGGTGCTTGGTTTTCGGGGTCCCGTACGCGGCTAGGCTCCCAAAAAGTCTCACACATGTGGTATCCCCGTACTCAGGAGAAGCAGCAGAATGTATTTTGGGGTGTAATTTCACATATTTCCATGGCATGCTTGAGCAATATATCATTTAGTGACAACTTTGTGCAAAAAAAAAAAAAAAAAAAAATTTGTCTCTTTCCCGCAACTTGTGTCGCAATATAAAATATTCCATGGACTCGACATGCCTCTCAGCAAATAGCTTGGGGTGTCTACTTTCCAAAATGGGGTCATTTGGGGGGGTTTTGAACTGTCCTGGCATTTTATGCACAACATTTAGAAGCTTATGTCACACATCACCCACTCTTCTAACCACTTGAAGACAAAGCCCTTTCTGACACTTATTGTTTACATGAAAAAGTTTTTTTTTTTTGCAAAAAAATTACTTTGAACCCCTAAACATTATATATTTTTTTAAAGCAAATGCCCTACAGATTAAAATGGTGGGTGTTTCATTTTTTTTTTTCACACAGTAATTGCGCAGCGATTTTTCAAACGCATTTTTTGGGGAAAAAACACACTTTTTAAAATTTTAATGCACACTATATTGCCCAAATGTTTGATGAAATAAAAAAGATGATCTTAGGCCGAGTACATGGATACCAAACATGACATGCTTTAAAATTGCGCACAAACGTGCAGTGGCAACAAAATAAATACATGTTTAAAATCCTTCAAAAGCCTTTACAGGTTACCACTTTAGATTTACAGAGGAGGTCTACTGGAAAAATTACTGCCCTCGATCTGGCCTTCGCGGTGATACCTCACATGCATGGTGCAATTGCTGTTTACGTTTGACGACAGACCGCCGCTTGCGTTCGCCTTAGCGCGAGAGCAGGGGGCGACAGGGGTGCTTTTTTTTTTTTTTTTTTTTTTCTTTATTATTTTTTTGCTTTTTTAATCTTACTTTTAAACTGTTCCTTTCATATTTTTTTTTAAATCATTTTTATTGTTATCTCGGGGAATGTAAATATCCCCTATGATAGCAATAGGTAGTGACAGGTACTCTTTTTTGAAAAAATTGTGGTCTATTAGACCCTAGATCTCTCCTCTGCCCTCAAAGCATCTGACCACACCAAGATCGGTGTGATAAAATGCTTCCCCAATTTCCCAATGGCGCTATTTACATCCGGCGAAATCTAAGTCATAAAATGCTCGTAGCTTCCGGTTTCTTAGGCCATAGAGATGTTTGGAGCCACTCTGGTCTCTGATCAGCTCTATGGTCAGCTGGCTGAATCACCGGCTGCATTCTCAGGTTCCCTGTTGAGTCAGGAGAGCCAGAGAAAAACACGGAAGACGGTGGGGGGGGGGGGGCATTCCCTCCCACGGCTTGTAAAAGCAGTCTAGAGGCTAATTAGCCGCTAGGATTGCTTTTACATGAAAGCCGACCGCTGGCTGAAAAGAATGATACCAAGATGATACCTAAACCTGCAGGCATCATTCTGGTATAACCACTCAAAGTCGTGAATGGCGTACCTGAAGACAAAAAAATGGTTAACAATGGTTAACAATAAAGCACAGTAAACAGTAAAGTATAAATAATTACATACCTGAAAAACAAACATGATAAAAGATAATAACAATAACAATAAAACATTGCAGAATAGAATACAGTAAAAAAGAGCAGAACAATAGAGAGAGAGAATAGAGAGAGAGAGAACAATAAAACGACAACTATTTTTTTTTATTTCATATATTTTTTTTTTTTTACACTTTTTTTGTAACTAACTTTTATAACTGTAACCGGTTCCAGGTTCGGGTCTCTCAAAATGTGATGGCATCTTGGGAGACCCTGTGAAAGTCTGCCTAGTCTGTGCAATGCTGTACCCTACGCTAATACTCAACTAGTGTATGGTAGCGTTCAAAACATTCACCAATGCAAAGACCAGGATTGTCAGGACAGGAGGGACAATAATAGCGGGTGTCACGCCTATATCCGCGCTTGCTGCAGACACGACATCTTTTTTGGGGGGGTTCGTTGGGTAGGGGTACTCGGGAGGACATAAAAATGCCTCTCATGCAGCCGACTGCATTTGGTTGGGGATGTGAATGGGGGAAGTACGGGCGCTGCAGAAGTGGTGGGCTCCCAATTAGGATTGGCGAATGCAGCAGGAAGGGCACTATGGGCACGACGGGCCTGTGTTTGTCTTTTTGGTGGCAGCGGGACACTACTTGTGCTTGCCACCTCACCAGCTTGAACTGCACTTATGGGACTCGCCACGTCACCAAGTGTTACTGCAGTGCTGGTTTGACTATGACCGGGGTGTACTACGCCGCTGGTGCTTGCCAGTTCCCCAAAACGCTACCAAAAAAACTGTTAGCGATCGCAGGGATCAGGCCTGATTCTGCGAATGCTGCAGTTATGCGTTTAGAGTTTTGTAATTGACAGTGATCGATCGATACTGCACTTGGGTGGGCTGGGCTGGGCCAGGCGGAGGGGCAAAACGCAGGTGCTAGCAGGTATCTGGGCTGATCCCGCTAACACTGCGTTTTTGGGAACCCTAAACTGCTGGGGACGCTAGTATAGATCAGATCGGATCAGATATTGATGCGATCAGATACTATACCACTAAGGGAGGTGTATGCTGCGTGCGTGGGTGTTAGCGGTACTGGCGCTAACCTGACGCTGCCTGGGGCTGGTGCTTGCCAGTTCCCCAAAATGCTACCAAAAAAACTGTTAGCGATCGCAGGGATCAGGCCTGACTCTGTGAACGCTGCAGTTATGCGTTTAGTGTTTTGTAAGTGACAGTGATCGATCGATACTGCACTTGGGTGGGCTGGGCTCGCCTGGGCGGAGGGGCAAAACGCAGGTTCTAGCAGGTATCTGGGCTGTTCCCGCTAACACTGCGTTTTTGGGAACCCTAAACTGCTGGGGACACTAGTATAGATCTGATCGGATCAGATATTGATCCGTTCAGATACTATACCACTAAGGGAGGTGTATGCTGCGTGCGTGGGTGTTAGCGGTACTGGCGCTAACCTGACGCTGCCTGGGGCTGGTGCTTGCCAGTTCACCAAAATGCTACCAAAAAAACTGTTAGCGATCGCAGGGATCAGGCCTGACTCTGCAAACGCTGCAGTTATGTGTTTAGTGTTTTGTAAGTGACAGTGATCGATCGATACTGCACTTGGGTGGGCTGGGCGGAGGCGCAAAACGCAGGTGCTAGCGGGTATCTGGGCTGATCCCGCTAACACTGCGTTTTTGGGAACCCTAAACTGCTGGGGACGCTAGTATAGATCTGATCGGATCAGATATTGATGCGATCAGATACTATACCACTAAGGGAGGCGTATGCTGCGTGCGTGGGTGTTAGCGGTACTGGCGCTAATCTGACGCTGCCTGGGGCGACGCATATCACCGCCGGGCGATCGGGGGGCTAAACCTTTATTCGGTAATAAACGGCGGGTGCCCTGACACTATAAAAAATAAACGAACTAACCAGCGTCAACCGTAACGGTTATACGGTGATCAGTGGTGAAAGGGTTAACTAGGGGGCAATCAAGGGGTTAAAACATTTATTAGGTAGTATATGGGGGTCCCTGACGCTATAAAACGCTGACGGCGAACCTAAATATTTACCTCACTAACTAGCGTCACCAGCGACACTAATACAGCGATCAGAAAAATGATCGCTTAGCGACACTGGTGACAGGGGGTGATCAAGGGGTTAAAACTTGGTTAGGGGGGTACCCTAGACCTACAGGGGGGTAACAGTAACTGTCCCAACACTGTAACTGTCACAAACTGACACCTAGCAGTAATCAGAAAAAAAAAAAAAAAAACCTGCTGGTGTCAGTTTGTGACAGGGGGGGGGATCGGGGGGCGATCGGGGGGGGGATCGGGGTGTTTTTGTATGCCTGGCATGTTCTACTGTGTGTGTGTGTGTTGGTGCACTCACATAGATGTCTTCTTTCCTCGGGCCGGAACGGAAAATACCGACCCGAGGGGAGATGACATCACTTCCTTTGCTGCTGTTTAGCATACAGCAGCAAAGGAGTGTTCTCATTGGCCGGCGGCGATCGCGAGGGGGGGGGCCACGAACGGATGGCCTCCCCCTCGTCTCTGATCGCCGGGGGACAGAACGGGACCGCCTCGGGCGGCGGGGGGGGGTCCGATCGGACCCCCCACCCGCGGGAGGCAAATCACGTACCATGTACGTGATTTTGCCTGCCCGTGCCGCCTTGCCGACGTACATCGGCGTGAGGCGGTCCTTAAGTGGTTAAGGTAAAAAAAAATCTCACTAGGCTCCTGCTGGTGTCAATCAAATCCTGTTAGAAAGGGAGTGGGAGGCGTTGCTGAGCTGCACTGTGTATGTCTATGGATGCACACAACCTGGCTCAGGAACACACCTGCATAGGTTCCCCCATAACACATGGCTTGCTATGGGGCACCCGCATAAAGAAGGAGCAGACAGTTCCGGTGGGGGACTCAAGAAAAGGAGGAATGGGCCGAGTTCGACAGAGCTGGTAAGTATAACATCTTTTTAATTTTAATGGAAAAAAAAAAACCTTTACAATCACCTTAAACCTGACGTTTGAAATTACATTAACATGTTTAAAATGATATCATATTTTTGTGATTGTGTTTACATTTACTTTTATTACATGTGGTGCCGTGGCACTCCAATCATATTGCTCCAGAACTCATGTCTCATACATTTCTTCACTTGTTAGCAAAAATGTGGGGTCTGCAGCTGCCTCATACCAGCCTCATGCTACAGAGCGACCATACTGTTCCTTCATTGTTTTGGGCTTGAAGTAAGCTGACTGCTGTGTGCTGTAATGAATTTGGTGACTTTACTTTCAACTGATTTACACTTAAAAGGCTTTGAGGGGTCGTTTTTGTAAATGGTAACCCAGGGCTATACTGCACTGAATACCAACTTGATGCCTATGTATTTTATCCCGCCCTCGCCAGTGATATGCATACTAAGGAAGTAAAAGCATGTAGCACAGAATGTAAAAGAAAAAGGGAAGCATTCATAAACATAGTTTGGTACAATAGTAGGGCCTAAAAGAGAATGGATGAGGCTACCCTCTGGGGACTGAAGCGGCTCCATTGTTCACACTGGCGCAAGTATACGCTTTCAAGGAGGGCAGAGGCAACATGTGCCAAAAGGCTGAGGCAGTGACGGACATATGGCTAGCTGAATATGCCTGTCTGAGGGTTGCCGCTGAAGCAGAGGTTTGCTCTGCCTTTGAGTGAGAAGAATAGCCAGCCACCCTTGTCTTTACAGCTGTATGTGTTCTCTTCAGCAGTTGTCACTGATAGGGAGCAGCCAGGCAGATGAAATGGCGTAGGACTTGGAGTATGGGGCCCACATTAAAGTCAATCTGTCACTGGTTGGGGAGACCTTTTCATACAAACTATTCAAAGCATCCCTCCCAACTAGAAACAGTCCTTCACTTGGTCCCTTACTGTTACAGCTGTGCCTCTTTATTTCAGATGTACAGTGGGGAGAATAAGTATTTGATACACTGCCGATTTTGCAGGTTTTCCTACTTACAAAGTAAGTAGAGGTCTGTCATTTTTATCAAATGTACTCTTCAACTGTGAGAGACGGAATATAAAACAAAAATCGAGAAAATCACATTGTATGAATTTTTAAATAATCAATTTGCATTTTATTGCATGACATAAGTATTTGTCCACCTACCAACCAGTAAGAATTCTGGTTCTCACAGACCTGTTATTTTTTCTTTAAGAAGCCCTCCTGTTCTCCACTCTACCTGTATTAAAGTGGTTGTAAACCCAGATGCAAAAAAAAAGACCTGCAAGACAAAGGCCTAATGAGCTAGTATACATAGCATACTAGCTCATTATGTAACACTCACCTGAGATCGAAGCCCCCGCTGCGGTGCCCATACACGGCACCGGCCGGCAACATTTCTCCCCGGAGTTACTTCTGGGTATTGCGGCTTTGGCGCTGTGACTGGCCGGAGCCACAATGACGTCACTCCCGTGCATGCATGCGGGAGTCGCTGGTAACGGCACACTCACTGAAGCAAACGGCATGTACGCGCCATTGCTTCAGTGTGCATGTGCCGATGACGTCGGCACATGCAGATGCAGGGGATATCTCCTAAACCGCGCAGGTTTAGGAGATATCCGGGGTAGCTACAGGTAAGCCTTATTGTAGACTTACCTGTAGGAAAAAGTGGATTGTAAGGGTTTACAGCCACTTTAACTGCAGCAACTTGTTACCTGTATAAAAGACACCTGTCCACATACTCATTCAAACAGACTCCAACCTCTCCACGATGGCCAAGACCAGAGAGCAGTGTAAGGACATCAGGGATAAAATTGTAGACCTGCACAAGGCTGGGATGAGCTACAGGACAATAGGCAAGCAGCTTGGTGAGAAGACAACAAAACTGTTGGCACAATTATTAGAAAATGGAAGAAGTTCACTTCTCCCTTGGTCTGGGGCTCCATGCAAGATCTCACCTCGTGGGGCATCAATGATCATGAGGAAGGTGAGGGATCAGCCCAGAACTACATGGCAGGACCTGGTCAATGACCTGAAGAGAGCTGGGACCACAGTCTCAAAGAAAACCATTAGTAACACACTACACCGTCATGGATTAAAATCCTGCAGTGCACGCAAGGTCCCCCTGCTCAAGCCAGCACATGTCCAGGCCCGTCTTAAGTCTGCCAATGACCATCTGGATGATCCAGAGGAGGAATGGGAGAAGGTCATGTGGTCTAATGAGACAAAAATAGATCTTTTTGGTCTAAACTCCACTCGCCGTGTTTGGAGGAAGAAGGCGGATGAGTACAACTCCAAGAACACCATCCCAACCGTGAAGCATGGAGGTGGAAACATCATTCTTTGGGGCTGCTTTTCTGCAAAGGGGACAGGACGACTGTACCATATTGGGGGGAGGATGGATGGGGCCATATATCACGAGATCTTGGCCAACAACCTCCTTCCCTCAGTAAGAGCATTGAAGGTGGGTCGTGGCTGGTTCTTCTAGCATGACAACGACCCGAAACACACAGCCAGGGCAACTAAGGAGTGGCTCCGTAAGAAGCATCTCAAGGTCCTGGAGTGGCCCAGCCAGTCTCCAGACCTGAACCCAATAGAAAATATTTGGAGGGAGCTGAAAGTCCGTATTGCCCAGCGACAGTCCCGAAACCTGAAGGTCTGTATGGAGGAGAGGTCCAAAATCCCTGTTTCAGTGTGTGCAAACCTGGTCCAGAACTACAGGAAATGGATGATCTCTGTAATTGCAAACAAAGGTTTCTGTATCAAATATTACGTTCTGTTTTTCTGATGTATCAAATGCTTATGTCATGCAATAAAATGCAAATGAATTATTTAAAAATCATACAATGTGATTTTCTGGATTTTAGATTCTGTCTCTCACAGTTGAAGAGTATCTATGATAAAAATGACAGACCTCTACATGCTTTGTAAGAAGTAAAACCTGCAAAATCAGCAGTGTATCAAATACTTGTTCTCCCCACTGTATAGAGCCAGATAAAAGTGTGCTAATTTAAGTGGTTGTAAACCCTGTTACAACACTTTTACCTACAGGTAAGCCTATAATAAGGCTTACCTGTAGGTACCATGAATATCTCCTAAATCTGCACAGTTTAGGAGATATTCAATATATCCGCATGTGCCTTCCATCCCTCCCACCTATAAACAGAAAAGAAAACACTTCCAAAGCCATTTTTTTTTAACTCACATGAGTTCGCCATTACCTGACCCTACATGGCACCTCTTCTGGGTGTAAAGAACCCACTGCCGCATTCAGGAACTGTCAGCTCGCTCAGTGATATGAACACCCCAAGATGGCATCTCCAAGTCCACAAGATAGAAGATTTGGGACCTAGCGTGTCATATGACTGCTGAGTGGGAGTGGATCCCTGGCCATAGATCAGATAAAATTATTAAGACTGTACAGGAAGTCCTCGAGTTACGAACACAATAGGGACTGTAGGTTTGTTCGTAAGTCGAAGTTGTTCGTAAGTCATAACACTACATTTGTAAGTGTAACTTCCGGTTGGAACACTGCATTCGTAAGTGTAACGTCCGCCTGTGCATGGATGTGGGATGTTCAGGGCGCTTGTTATGTTATCTGGGGCTCTTCTGGTCATGCAGTACATGTAGTACTGCAGTATGGGATGTGTCCAGAGGTATCCAGGACCAGTGTGGAGCACAAGTGGCCAGCATTTGAGGCCATTCGTAAGTAGGAGTTGTTCGTAACTCGGGTTTTCGTAACTTGGGCACTGCCTGTATATCAGTCGATGGCTGCATACATACAGTATATGTTTAAATACCTGTGTAGCACCCTTCTAGGTAGGTGCTAGAAGAGAGTATAGTTTTTGATCTTTCATGCTTACCAGGAAGATGGTCAGGTAAAACTTAGAGTGCTCCCTGTCTACCAGGTAGCAGGATCTATCAGTTAGGTCTGCTCATTGTGCCCAGGTGCAGCTCAGCTTGTCAGACTGTCCCACACTGGTTCGATAGGAAGTTATATTGGACAGTGGGACCTGACAAGTGAGTGCACAGGCTTTTGTTACATTACTGGCTTTTGGCAGAGGAAAAGTGCCGCATTGCATGCTAGGATACTGTATTAAAGGCCCGAGCACATGTGCTCAGAGTTAGTTGAGCCAGGTTGAGTCCAGGAGGAAGGGGGCGGCTGCCTTCTCCTCTGCGGAGGCGGTAATGCGGCACTGGGTGGTTGACCCAGGGGCCTAGAGAGAGAGAAGCTGAACCCAGAGGTCCTGCAGAGCTGACTGGAAGGGAGACACCAGGAAGGATCTGATTCTGCCTACTCTGAGTACAGATCTGTGTCTTTGAGGCCTATTGAGTGAGGGCCACCCAATTCAGCTAGAAGAGTCAGTGGACGGGTGTCAGTAAAGGGAATGCTAGAGAGAGTGTCCTGAAGATAACGTAGTGCATCAAGTCTGCTGCTAGTGAGAGCAAGACTTCATTTCTCCATACGTATGGGAGTATGGTTAAAGCAGTGCGACTGCTTCCACAAGTAATCCGGTGAGGTCAAGTGAGAGTTGTCCATATCCATTTAATAGAATAGTTCCATTTGGAGTATAACACTAATCCCTTCTCCCATCCAAGTTCCAAATTAAAATACAAAAAACCCAAATACACTGAACTGGTCATTGAATAACGAGCAAGCGGGAGTAAGGGTGGGATAAGTGGAAACCCCCCAGCCACCAAGTGGAAACCCCCCAGCCACCAAGTGGAAACCCCCCAGCCACCAAGTGGAAATCCCCTAGCCACCAAATGGAAATCCCCTAGCCAACAAGTGGTAACCCCCTAGCCACCAAGTGGAAACCCCCTAGCCACCAAGTGGAAACCCCCTAGCCACCAAGTGGAAACCCCCTAGCCACCAAGTGGAAACCCCCTAGCCACCAAGTGGAAACCCCCTAGCCACCAAGTGGAATCCCCTAGCCACCAAGTGGAAACCATTAGCAACCAGCTTCAGGTAACCAGAGAGAGACCTAAGAAGTCAACACTCAGCAAGCCCTACAGGGACAGTGATACACCTGTATGAGTACCCCGGAAGTCAAGAAACACAAGGCACTCTATTATGCAAATATTGACTATAGTATAAGCAGTCTAGTCCCTGCCTGGGCCTCCTGCTCTTTACTATTGGTTAGTAAGGCTGCCTAATCTGAGGGATCAATATGAGGTGTGGTAGAAGGTGGGATACAGATGGACTTTCTATGCCTAATTCAAAATTGGCACGCTAGAGAACCCTGAGTTTCCAGACTCCAATGCTGATCTGCTATCTAAAGATGAATAGGTACCTGGTATATGGTACTGATGTTAGTTTAATTAGTTCACAGTGATGGTAGTTGGCTTTCAAGGATTGAACGGAATATATATCATACCACTGTGGGTGTCTGTAGATGCATAAAGGTGTGTTTTGTTTTTGTTATCTGGAATGATAGTAGTATGGTCAGATGTGTAGCAATGCTGTATATTTTGCATTAAAAGGTTGGTGCTGAAATATGTCCCTTATTTGCATCTTGAAAACATGCTATATTTGAAGATATCTCAGAGAAAATGTTCTCCAAGCAATAATTATAACTAAATAAACAGTGTTCCAGGGATCATTCACACCAGTAAATCCAGTCCACTGAAAAAGAACAAACTACAGGCCAATACATAAAAATGCCTTTTGCCCTCAAAATATATATATATTTTTAGACTAAAGTAGAAACCTAAAATTTGTCTTGCTACACATTAAAGCCAAAAATTCACCTTGCAGTATCTACTGTATATTATGGAAGGACATTTAAAGGGGTTGTAAAGTTGTTTTTTTTTTTTTTTAAAAATAACAAACATGTTATACTTACCTTCACTGTGCAGCTCGTTCTGCACAGAGTGGCCCCGAACCTGGTCTTCTGGGGTCCCTCGGCGGCTGTTTCAGCTCCTCCCCGCAAGCATTTACCACCTTCATGCGAGCTCCCTCGCACGGTGGTGAGTGCTTGCGGGCGCGCTCCCGTGATACAGCCGGCGGCTATAGCCGCTCGCTGTATCACTCGGCCCCGCCCCCCGGCGCGCCGCGTCATCGGATGTGATTGACAGCAGCGCGAGCCAATGGCTGCGCTGCTTTCAATCCATCCACTGCAGCCAATCAGCGACCAGGCTGAGCTGCAATGAAGCTGACGAGGACGAGGAGCGAAGATTCGAGGCGTCAGGTAAGTAAAACGGGGGGCCTGGGGGCGGCGGTACTGTCAAAAGTTTTTTCACCTTAATGCATAGAATGCATTAAGGTGAAAAAATGTTTACCTTTACAACCCCTTTAATTACTTGGGTGGTTACTAGTACAGTGATGTTCCCTTAAAGGGTAACTCCACTTTTGTGGGGAAAAATAGCAAATAGAAAAAAATTTATATAGCGTATACAATTATGACACAAGTCATATTGTAATTGAATGTTATTAAAAATTACCTTTCCTTTTCAATCTGCAGCGCTGTAATTTTCTGGAAATGCAATGCAATGTGGCTACCTGGATGAATTCTGTATACAAACATAATTTCCTGCTTTTGTTATTGGCTCACAAATTTTCCCAGAAGTCTACACTAAGATACAAGTCCGATTTCAGGCATCCCTGCAACAATCCCAATAGAAAAGCAAGTGAGGGATGCAGGCCCAGCAGCTTTCCTCATTAGTTCCCTGCAGGTGCAGAGCTGATTGATAATTATGAAACCATCCCATTAGACTCACTCAGCACAGAGGAACAAACAGTGATTTCTTCAGAATAACAAAAGGTAGGAATCTGCAATAAAGTTTGTTAAAATCCTTGCAATGTACAAAGATCACCCAGAGAGGAATGTTTTTTTCTCAACAAAAGTGTAGTTACGCTTTAAGTTCAAAGTGTCTGTGGAGCACTAGTACATAATCTGTAATACTACAGCTCTAGAAAAGCATTTCTCAACCTTGTACTCCAGGGTAAAATAATTTTCAGGTAAAGGGGAACCTCTGCTCAACCCAATTTATTGCGGTCAGTGGGAAAATGACCTTACATCGGTGGTCAGTTGGAAGAATGCAGCCCCTTCAGTGGTTGTCAGAGTGTCACTCTTACAGACAGCTAAAAAAAATGTTAGTTTCATGACACTGGCTCCGCCCAAGGGGCTTTGGTCCTGGAACTTTGCAGGCCACATCAAATTAGGCACAAAGGAACACTCTACAATCTCTGAAATAATCCTAGGGTTCCATGGAACCCTTGTTGGGAATGGCTGCTCCAGAATGTGATGTCACTCTTCTTAGGCTATGAAGATCTATACCACAACAGGCATGGGTGCAATGGAAAAAGAATGTGTTCCCTTATAAATTCGCTGTGTACTGAGATGTATGAATGAAGTTGCCCTTTAATCTGCATTTTATATAATCTTCCAATGATGCCTCGTAGCCAGATTGAGCAGGCTTCTAAAAGTGCCTCTGAATGGAACTGCAGCCATATTCCAGTCATTGGAGTGCTCATTAGTGTAACTGCAAAGTTTCTTTAAAAAGGTCAATAACAAAAAAAAACTTTTGTGCGCGATCCTCCATCTGCCTGGGACATGATGTCTTCACTAAATCAAATGGTAGGACTGGTCTACCTCATAATGAACTTTACTATATAGCAGTTTTAAAATTGGCTGGTTAATAGAATTGGTTCTTTTTTTACCCATACAAAGCTGTGAGTATCCATCGAGCAAGACTCCACACCTATACCACTTACATCTTTCGCTTGGATAAAACCAAAACTATGACCACTCTCTCATTCACCCTTCTTTTCCCACAGATATTACCTCTCATCTCACTTGGGACCATCAACTCCACTCCTTGGAAACTTGGACTTTTACTGCAACAGATAAAAGAGTTCATTGTGCAGCACTCACTATATAGATACAGTGCTTAGCATAAATGAGTACGCCTCAGCAGATTTGGCAGAAAACCTTTACTTTCCTTTCAAAATAACATTTTCTATGGGACACTATACTACAAAATACTCCCACAAATGCAGGACATTGATTGCAACCAAGATTTGTTAATTTGCACACACAAAGTATTTTTCCTAACAAATTCATTCAAAACCATGTTGCTAAATTGAATACACCCCAATGAAAGTCTTAGGAGCAAAGCTAAATTTTAGACAACAAAATCCTAATTAACAAGAATTTCAACAGGTTATTCTAATTAATCATTAAACAGGTGTTAAGCAGACAGTTGATTGTAAAAGAGCGTTAGGTTGCTTTCACACTAAGGCGTTGGGGACGTCGGCGTTACAGCACCGCTATTTTTTGCGCCGCTTTACTGTCATTTTAGCAGCGCTATACGGCTGCTAGTGAGGCGCTTTTAACCCCCGCTAGCAGCCAAAAATGGTTAAAACTGCCCGCAAAGCGCCACTGCAGAGGCGCTTTGCCAGCAGTTCGGCAGCACTGCCCATTGATTTCAATGGGCAGGGGCACTTTAGGAGAGGTGTATACACCGCTCCTACAGGGCTGCAAAGATGCTGCTTGCAAGACTTTTTTCACCGTCCTGCAAGCACACCGCTCCAGTGTGAAAGCACTTGGGCTTTCACACTTGAGTGAGAGGAGAGGCTCTTTACAGGCGCTATTTTAAGCGCTATAGCGCCTGTAAAGCGCCACAGTGTGAAGGCAGCCTTACTTAAAGAAAACCCCCTTCCCATTTCATGCTGTCAGCAATGACACCACATGGAAGAAAAATGTCACAAGGCTTGAGAAAGAGAAAATAATTTCTTTACACAAGAAAGGTGAAGGCTACAAGAAGATCAGCAAAGCTTTACTTATCAGTCAGAATACTGTAGCAAAAATGATCCAAACATTTTATAGAGATGGAACTGCGACCATCTCACAGAGACATCCAGGCTGTCCACAGAAGTTAACACCTCGTTAGGAGAGTCTTCTGATGAGAACAGGGGCGGCCTGTCCATTAAGGGCGCACGGGCGCCACCCCCCCTCTCGCACCATCCCCTTTATGACAAATGGATAGATTCATGCATTGCATGAATCTATCCATGGCCGCTGTAGCCACCCCCTATTCAAGCATTCGGCCCCTTTTCGGACACAGGGCGCCTGAAATCCAGCGGTGGGGGTATTTTTTTTAAGCACCTGATTAGAGCCATAGGCTATAATAGGCTTCAAAAAAGGTGGACTTAGAACGCAGAGCATTGCGCACGCAGTCCACTCAGGGGTGTTACAAAAGCAAATAAAAAATTTTCTTTTCTAACACTGAACTGCCTCTCCGCCAATCAGGAGGCGTGGGTCTAATACCGGTCACCTGATTGGCTGAAGGCACAGGCGATGCCATTTGCCAGCTAGCAGAATCAAAGAAGAGACGCATGGAGGACACAGGAGCCATTGCCTGACCCGCGCTACCCGTCCCACAGCTCGCCGCCTTCACCCGCTGCCTGACCCGCCACCAAGATTGGGTAAGTGCCGGTCAGACAGGAAGCAGGCGGGGGGGGGCACAATGGCTGCATATGATGGGCACAGAGGCTGCAATTGATGGCACAGTGGCTGCATTTGATGTTTTTGTTTCAGTGTTTTTCAGGATTTTTCAGTTTGTTTGCGCCCCCCCAAGAAGAAAGAAGAAAATCGCCATAAAAGTTCACTGCAGTTAGCTAAAGAAGTAGAAAGCCAAACTGAGGTGATTGTTTTCTGTGACACAATATGGCATACATTGCAGAGGAATGGCACGCATGGGTGTCATCCACGAAGGAAGCCTCTCCTAAAGTCCATGCACAAAAAAACTCTCCTAGAATTTGCCAGGGCCCATGTGGAAAAAGAAGACTACTGGGACTCTGTACTCTGGAATGATGAGACCAAGATAAATGTTTTTGGAACTAATGGCTTTAAAACTGTATGCCGTTGCAAAGGTGAGGAGTACAAAGAAAAATGCATGGTGCCTACAGTAAAACAAGGGTGGTGGTAGTGTCCTTCTGTGGGGCTGTATGAGTGCTGCTGGTGTCGGGGAGCTGCATTACATTGATGGTATCATAAATTCACAGATGTTCTGCTCTATATTAAAAGAGAAGATTATACCATCACACTGTGCCCTTGGTTGTCGTGCACTTTTCCAACATGACAATGATCCAAAACACACGTCTAAGGCCACTGTTGCATTTCTGAAGAAGAATAGGGTGGAAGTGATTCAGTGGCCAAGTATGTCTCTTGATCTGAACCCAATCGAACACCTATGGGGGATTCTAAAGAGACAAGTTGAGCATCACTCTCCATCCAGCATCCAGGTTCTAAAAGAGGTTGTTCTTGAAGAATGGAAAAAGATAAAGGTTGCAATATGTCAGCAACTTGTTAATTCTATGCCTAGAAGACTTGGTGCTGTCCCTACAAATCATGGAGTTCATACAAAATACTAGATGTCGTGGATTTTGTTATGGGATGAATTCATTTTTGCATCAACTAATTTGAGACAAACTGAAGATTTTGTAATCTAAGTTTATATTATTAACTTTACTTTCATGTAATGAGCTAAACGAATGTTCTATATAACTCAGTTTTGTCAAAAGTTTGGAAATAGTTTTTGCGTTCATTGAGATATTGATTAAAATCTTACTTTTCAAATGGGGTGTACTTTTGAAAAATAAGGTCCATAAAGACATGGATAGAACACCTTTGGGATGAAGTAGAGCGGAGACTGCGAGCCTTCTCATCCAACATCAGTGCCTGACCTCACAAATGCCCTCCTGGAAGAATGGTCAAACATTCCCATAGAAACACTTCTAAACCTTGTGGACAGCCTTCCCAGAAGAGTTGAAGCTGTTATAGCTGCAAAGGGTGGGCTAACGCAATATTGAGCCCTACAGACTAAAGGCCGTACACACGGTCGGAATTTCCGACAACAAATGTTTGATGTGAGCTTGTTGTCGGAAATTCCGACCGTGTGTAGGCTCCATCGGACATTTGCTGTCGGAATTTCCGACAACTAAAATTTGAGAGCTGGATCTCAAATTTTCCGACAACACAATCCGTTCTCGGAATTGCCGATCGTGTGTACACAGTTCCGACGCACAAAATTCCACGCATGTTCGGAATCAAGCAGAAGAGCCGCACTGGCTATTGAACTTAATTTTTCTCGGCCCGTCATATGTGTTGTACGTCGCCGCGTTCTTGACGTTTGGAGTTTCCGACAACATTTGTGCGACCGTGTGTATGCAAGACAAGTTTGAGCCAACATCCGTCGGAAATAAATCCACGGTTTTGTTGTCGGAATGTCCGATCGTGTGTACGCGGCAATAGACTGGGATGCCATTCAAGCTCATGCAGGTGTCCCAATACTTTTGACAATATAGGAGCCATAGGAGAGCCCCAGGCACAAATCTGTAATCGTTCCAGGTAGCAAACAGGATCTCCATACTCTGTTTAATATTTAGTCCCTATATAAGATGCAAAAGAAAATCTAACAAGCGCACTCTGGGCTTCACTCACTCTTCTTTATTCAAATAGTAGCAAAAAACAGCATGTTTTAACCACTTTCCACCCTCATATGACGTCCTGGACTTTAAGTGGGGATATCTGAATGATGCCTGCAGCTGCAGGCATCATTCAGATATCAACGTTTTCAGCCGGCGATTCCGTGCACCGTAAGAACAATCATAGAAGCAGCTGCTTGATCGTTTTTACGAGCGGCAGGAAGGGATATTCCTCTCCTTCCACCCTCTGGTGCTTCTACCAGCTTGATCGGCGAGCCGAAGAAAGAATCCCCCGGTGGTGGAAGTTCACCATAGAGAATACCAGGGACCAGATGGTCCCCGGCAGTCTCTATGATCTTCGGAGGCCCAAGGGTGACGTTATGTAGTCACGTCTGGTCTGGCAGTTGTAAATACTGCCTTGTACTCCGCTGGAAAGGCCGAGATCGTTTTGTTATTTTTTATTTCAGCCTTTCCAGGTTAGAGGAGAGATGTGGGAGTTTATAGCCCCCACATCTCTCCATAAAGAGGACCTGTCATGCCCTATTCCTATTACAAGGGATGTTTACATCCCTTGTAATAGGAATAAAAGTGATGAGGAAAAAAAAAAGGGAAAATGTAAAAATAAAATAAACCATAAAAAAAAAAAAATGTAAGCACCCCCGTTCCCGTGTGCTCGCATGGAGAAGCGAACGCATACCTACGTCGTGCCCACATATGTAACGGCGTTCAAAGCAGACATGTGAGGTATCACCGCGAATGTTAGAGCAAGAGAAATAATTCTAGCCCAAGAGCTCCTCTAACTCTAAACTGGTAACCTGTAAAAATTTTTCAAGGGTCGCCTATGGGGATTTTTAAGTACCAAAGTTTGGTGCCATTCCATGGTTGTGTGCAATTTTAAAGCATGACATGTTGGGTATCTATTTACTCAGCGTAACCTCATCCTTAACCGTTTGCTGACCAGCCGCTGTCATTGTACTGCAGCAGGTCGGCACGATCCCGCAAGCCGTCATAGCTATACATCGGCTCCTTTAGGCCGGATAGCAGGCCTCCGGCGGCACGCGCGCCCGCTGCACTGCGGGGGGATCCGATGCTCGTGGCCGACGGTCACGATGACTGCTAGTAAAAAAAGAAATAATAATAAAAATGCTATAAATCTATCCTCTGTTTTGTAGACGCTATAAGTTTTGCGCAAACCAATCAATATACGCTTATTGCGTTTTTTTTTACCAAAAATATGTAGAATACATATCGGCCTAAACTGAGAAAAAATTAGCTTTTTTTTTAAAAAATGGGGATATTATAGCAAAAAGTACCAAATATTGTGTTTTTTTTTTCAAAATTTGTCTTTTTTTTTTTGTTTATAGCGCAAAAAATAAAAACTGAAGAGATAATCAAATACCACCAAAAGAAAGCTCTATTTATGGGAAAAAAAGGACGTCAGTTTTGTTTGGGTGCAGCGTCGCACGAACGCGCAATTGTCAGTTAAAGTGACGCAGTGCAGAATCTCAAAAAATGGCCTGGTCATTCAGCAACCAAATCTTCCAGGGGCTGAAGCGGTTAACATTATACAAAAAAATTGGGCAACCTTTAGTGTTTTTTCTTTTTTTATTTATTCATAGAGCATTTTTTTTTTTTTAACGCATTTAAAAAATTGCTGCGCAAACACCATGTGACATAAAAAGGTGCAAAGACCACCATTTGATTCCCTAGGGCAGTGATGGTGAACCTTGGCACCTCAGATGTTTTGGAACTACATATCCAATGATGCTCATGCACTCTGCAGTGTAGTTGAGCATCGTGTAGTTCCAAAACATCTGGGGTGCCCAGGTTCACCATCACTGCCCTAGGGTCTCTGCTAAAAAAACATATATAATGTTTGGGGGTTCTGAGTAATTTTCTAGCAAAAAAATTATGATTTTTACATGTAGGAGGGAGAATAGGCCCGGCACTTCCCCCCTTTCCTGCCCAGGACAGTTTTCAGCTTTCAGCGCTGTCACACTTTGAATGACAATTGCTTGGTCATGTAACACTACACAAACTAAATTTGTAGAATTTTTTTCCCACAAATAGGGCTTTCTTTTTGTGATATTTGATTACCTCTGGGGTTTTTATTTTTTGCTAAACAAACTAAAAAAGACTGACATTTTTGAAAAAAAAAAGTTTCTTTGTTTCTGTTTATAACATTTTGTTTTCTCCTTCACTGATGGGCACTAATGAGGCGGCACTGATGAGTTGGCACTGATAAGGTGTTACTGATGAGCACTGATATGTAGAATTGATGGGCACGGATAGGCGGCACTGATATGCACCACTGGTGATTTTTAAAAATCATGTATTATTTTTTTTTGCTACAAATTAAAGGATGGGGGAAGCCAAGAGTGCCCTTGTGAGAATTAATTTTGTATCTTAAACCTAGAATTGTCCCCTGGCCTGCGTTGCCCTCAATTACTGCATTAGCATCACTTAAAACCCCCTTCCCAATTATGCAAGCTGTAACCACCACTGAAATATAACATGTTTGTTATTTTAATAAAAAAGAGAAGCTTAATGCCCCGTACACACGGTCGGATTTTTCGATGGACAATGTCCGATCGGAGCGTGTTGTCGGAAATTCAGACCGTGTGTGGGCTCCATCGGACATTTTCCATCGGATTTTCCGACACACAAAGTTGGACAGCAGGAGATAAAATTTTCCGACAACAAAATCCGATCGCGTCAATTCCGACCGCGTGTGGCCTGTTCCGACGCACAAAGTGCCACGCATGCTCAGAAGAAATTCCGACACGGGACAGCTCGTTCTGGTAAGCTTAGCGTTCGCAATGGATACAGCACTTTCGTCACGCTGCAATGTTCAAAATGGTTTAATACAGCGCACTCTCTTCTTCTTTATAATGTGACAAGAATTAAGTAGTTTTGATGCTCATATTCACACACACTTCTCACAAACTTCTTTCGTTACTATTTATCGGGATTCCCTCAATATATTTTGATTTCTCACATCTGACAACATATTTTTTTTTTACTTTAATGTAGATTCTTTTTTTGTGTTTCTCTTTTTTAATTTTGTTTTTTGGTGATTTTGATTTGTACTCCCGAAAATGTTTGTGTGTTTTTTGTGACAAGTTCCCACAACACCATTGATATGTTGTTCTATTTTAATCTGTAGGAGATTGTTTGGTGTTGTTGTCCCTTGTTAATTTCACATTGTACTTTAGAAATGTACCTGAATCGTCACCAACAAACTGTCCTTTTTGGATGAAAACACACACAGGAGAGTAGAATTTACCTAAAAAAATTTTATTAAGGGGTCACAACTATAAACAAAGAGGGAGGCAACGCTGGAGAAACTGCAGAAGTGGGTGAAGCCTTGGACCCCCAGGGCAGACATCAATTATTTAAAAGCAAAATTGGTGGCCTGAGGAGTCCATATCTAAGGGAGGGCAGTCTGGTCCAGAAGTCCCAGAGATCCGGAAAGCAGCAGATGACATCTGTGTCCCCAGGCTGTGGTCATACGAGAGACTGCAGCTTCTGTCAGACCAGACTGAACCCAGGGTCATCACTCTTTGGTTTTCCTTTCACGCTTCCTTCCAGCCTTTGGCTGTGGTGGTGGAGTTGTGGCAGCAGGAGGAGGAGGAGGAGGAGGATCATCGATCTCAATGACATCCGTCTTGTGTGTCAGTTCCCCACTCTCCCCCTTACGTAGGACTTTATAAATCAGGTCCTCAGAGATCTTGCGTTGGCCCTCCTGCATGCCCTGCAATTTGGTGGCAGCCATGCAGGCAAAGGCCTCTTCAGGACTGGGGAAGGCTCTGAGGGACGCCGAAGCCTCCTGGATCAGCCTGTATGCTGAATCCTGCACAGGACTGGGAGTCATCTTCCTGGCTCGTTTATGTGGCAGGCGGAGGGGAGGAACCTGAGACTCAGTCAGGCTGCGACTTGTCCCAGGCTTCTCTTGGCTGCCACTTAGCCCCGCTTCCTCCTGGCTGACACTAATCCCCGCCTCCTCCTGACTGCCACATTCCACAACCTCCTCCTGGCTGAGGTCTTCCTGTGTATGAAAAAGGGACATAGTTTTAGTATTTTTTACATCAATCACACACAATTTTCACCTCCTGACTGCTGCAAATTGAATGTTAACAAATATAACAGACTATCATTCTGAGCCCAGCATTTTGCATTCTTGTCCCAATTTTGGGTGCCCACTACTGTCTATTGATATGTAAAACACTTTTTTTAATCAGCAATTAATGATCAATAATAGCATCTAGTAAACATCATTTATTTATTGCCCAGAAATCTGTAGAAGAATGCTATACCTGACTCCAGCTGGGCTCCTCCACTTCTTCCTGGCTGGAAGGCCCAGGTTGGACATCAGAAGCCTCAGCTGGGGTGGAAGGAAGAGTGGAAGGAAGAGTGGAGAGGGATTCCCTGACTTCAGTGTGGTCTGACAGAAATCGCAGTCTCTCATAGTACCACAGCCTGGGGACATAAATGTCATCTGCTGCAGCTCCGGACCTCTGGGAATCCGTGACCTTCTTGCGCTCCCTAAGATAAGTGCTCCTCAGGCCACCAATTTTGGCTTTTAAATAAGGGATGGTTGCTGTGGGGACCACCGGCTTCACCAACTCCAGCAGTTTCTCCAGCGCTGCCTGCCTCTTCTGTTTGTGATTATAGTGGGGGTGTCTCACTTGCCACAGACAGGGCAGCTCCCTGTACTTGTCAATGAACAGGGGCAGGAAATTGTGGTCGTTGAACCCATCCATTTTCTCTGCAAGACACAACACAAGACAAACCCTAATGTCAGGCCAAACTCCCCTAATCTTGTTACAATATAGGCTTCCATTTCGAAGCAGTATAGGCCCAAGTTTAGATCCTACCTTCGTTAGCACGATCGGCGTCTCCGAAGCTACTTCCTCCGCTCACAGATCGTACGTAAGACGTGCGCGTTACGTTTTATACACACTGCGCATGCGTATAACTCCGCCCGCCCCTAACGTTCTTTCTATTCTATTCCCCGCCCCTTTTCGTTCAGCGCAGTGGAGGAAGAGCACATGACGGATAGACAGCAGGATCGTGCTAATTACAGCAACGAGGAGGAGGAGGAAAGGCCGGAGCCTGAAACGCCCCGATCCAGAAGGAGATTAAAGGACTCAAATATGTCCTTTGGGGAGATGTTGGAGATGGTGGACATCCTGAAGAAGGCCGACTATGATGGAAAGTATGGGCCTTACCCCAACCCCAATGTCCGAAAGACCAAGATCATGGCGAAAGTGGTCAGGAGTCTGCACCGGAAATTTGGGGTACGACGATCGAAAGATCAGCTCAGGAAGCGGTGGTCAGACCTCAAATTACGAGAACATGAGCAGTACAGAAAGATCCGGAGAGTGCTGCAAAAAAGTAAGTAGTTGTGCTGTGTTCCTATTTTTTTTGTGTTTATTACGTTCGTGCTGCTCCATGTGCTTTTAGGAACTGTTGTACAGTTTAAAATGTCAACTTTCATGTTCATGGGCACATTATTCGTTCGGATCACACATTTTTATTTCGGAATTGGGTTGTGTAGATGGCTTTGTCACTAGAATGAAATGTAAACTAGATTCTGTGTAAGGAGAGGACACTCAGCAGCTGTTTTCACATCTGGACACTGGAGCACTAGTGTGGGACAAAAGAACACCATTTTTATTAGGGGGGGGCACACAGGTGCTCCAGTGTATACTATAGGGGGGGCTACATCTGTGAAGCTTGTACTAAACAAGTAAAGTATTGCAGCTTGACAAAGGACAAAGCTACATCTTGGAACTCGGCTAAAATAGATCATTGTACCCCACTTCCAAGCAATGTTTCATCTTTATAGTTCTGACATTAAATATCTGTGTGCTAATTATACCATTTTTGTTTTACATAGGGGAGAAAAGACTCGGAGGACACCCCTCATCCGAGGAGACCAGAGCCGCCCCCCCCTCTGGAAGAAGGGGAAATCCCAACAACACAAGATGAGCAGGAGGAAGAAGACGTGGTGGAACTAGTCACCACAACAGGTGAGTGTCTGCGACCACAGGCTCAGATAAGAGATGGATGGCGGCATTTTCTTTAGACCTAATTTATTTTGGGTTTCCTCTCTTTTTAGGTGATTGTGAGGTTGTGGATGAAGATCCTTTCACATCCGAAAGTGCCCAGATCCTGATCGGGGAGATCATGGGGTGTAATTTACAATTGGAAAACATCAAGCAAAACATCAATGATGTTATTCCAAAATATAAAAACATCATTGATGTTTTGGGGCGAGTTTAAAACCCCTCCAAATCACTTTCTTCTTTTGTGTGCTACAATGTGCGAAATGTTTTTGTGATTTTTCCCAAAGCCAAATTTGGAGGATGCACACAGTGTGTCAACATATGCTATCTGCCATCACGGGAGATCAATGGACGCGTTTTGGGGGTGCAACCCCTTCCTCAATAATAAAGTAGCGGTGAGGAAGGGCTTTCTCCCCCAAAACACGTCCCTTGATCCCCCGTGATGGCAGGTAGCACATGTTGACATTGTGAAATTTGTGTGCATCTTCCAAATTTGGCTTTTCTAGGGGTGATTTCCCCCCATCTGAACGCAATCTCAAACACAGTTCCTAAATACTCATGTCTGATATTGCCTTCCAGTTCTACCAAATGTGAACTTTGTAAGATCAAGATTTGTGTCTTTCTTGTGGGTTTTACACAGGCCTGTTTTCTATAAAATGCACATTTTGATTTTGGATAATCACACCACAAAAATTGTTATACAACAAACATGTTGGTTTGTCAGAAAAACCTTGGGTAAATGCACATGTGATTGTGCAGGTATTTAAAAGATTGTTCATCAAGAATGTGTGGATTATTGTCTCAACGCTACTACATTTTTGGGGTGATGTAATTGTTGTTTTATGAGAAAATAGGGGTAATTTCCTAAGGGCAAATCCACTTTGCACTACAAGTGCAGTTTCAGTGCAGTTGCAAGTGCACTTGTAGTGAAAAGTGTCTTTGCATTTAGTAAATAACAGCCAACAGTGCTTTGTATAAGGTTACACAATCACAACATTTTCTGGACTCCACACATTTCTGTCAGGGTCAGCTCAAACAAACACAAGCAGTAAATGTCCACAAAGAAGAGCCTGGGGGGAGATGCCTGTCGAGAACTTGAGGTCCTGCAGGCTTCTCCCTGTGGCCAAATACCGCACGGTAGCGACCAACCTCTGCTCCGGAGTGATGGCTTGCCTCATGCAGGTATCCTGCCTGCTGATATAGGGGATCAGCGAAGCCAACAAACTGTGAAACACGGGGTCCGTCATCCTGAGAAAGTTCCTGAAATCACCAGGATTATTCTCACGGATCTCACAGAGCAAAGGCATATGAGAGAACTGGTCACGCTGGAGCAACCAATTCTTGGTCCATGAACTCCTCCCCACCCTGTTCATGGACTGGACTTGTGTCAAGGTCAGGACCCCAACACCAAGCCCCCGCACAGCACGAACTCTACGAGGAGTACGCATACGAAACATGGCTAGAAAACGGTCGGCTGCTCAGAACGAAGTAACAGAACGCACTGAAGAACAGCAAGGCCTGTGAAGAGCGACCTGAAAACCAGTAACGAACGAACAAGAATACAATGACTACCTAAAGTCACGCGGAACTTGCTTGCACGCACTGAAGAGCAGATACAAACCCACAAGCACAAACTGAACGGCAGAAAACGATCTGAAAGCCACGAGTCTGAAAAAGCGCGAATCGTCTCTCACCAAACTTTTACTAACACGAGATTAGCAAAAGGAGCCCAAAGGGTGCCGCGCTTGGTTCTGAACCGGCCTTTTCTAATCTCGTCGTACGTGGTGTACGTGACCGCGTGGTTGTCGATCTGAAATTCCGACAACTTTGTGCGACCGTGTGTAGGCAAAACAAGTTTGAGCCAACATCCGTCGGAAAAAATCCTAGGATTTTGTTGTCGGAATGTCCGAACAAAGTCCGACCGTGTGTACGCCCTATTACAGTCAATAAAATCCCAACCACAACACTATCTGCATGGAGTTTACATGTTCTCCCTGCGTGGGTTTCCTCTGGGTACTCAGATTTCCTCCCACACTCCAAAGACATGCTGGTAGGTTAATTGGCTCCTGTCTAAACTGGCCCTAGTATGAATGTGAGTTGGGGACCTTGGATTGTAAGCTCATTGCGGGCAGGGACCGATGTGAATGTATATTACATATGTAAAGCGTTGCGTAAATTGTCATCGCTTCATAAGTACCAGAAATAAACAAATGCGCAGAGTTCCTTTTAAACAGCAGAGATATTGACTGTAAAGGAGGAATCTCGCAGACTCCATCTTTTAAACACTTCGGTGCAGATAAAGGACCCTAAGGCTGAGACCATTGTTCTGCTGTAACTTCAGGCTTTTCCCTATGAAGAAGTCCTAAATGAGTAACCAGCTTCTCTGCAAGGATCCTTGTATTAGGACCCTGCAGCAGTGGAGTAGCCTCTGGCAATCCATTTCCAGGCATTACTCTCCTCCATTCTCCTTTGCAATGTTCCTTGTCATCAGGACCACCCCTGGACAGGTAGGCAACTTCAGCCTATTCCCAGACTTTTTCTGGGGGCACATAGCATAGCTGCAATTCAGAACACTTATACATACACCCTTACCAGGCTGAAGCTGAGGGGAAAAAGAGCCTCACAGGTCAGCCCCCAAATAGTTATGCCTTTTACCGAGAGTGCTTCCTGACAACAAAATGCCTAGTGTTTGATCAGAGAAGGACAAAAATTTTCATGCTCCAGCCCTATTGCCTCTCCCCTCTCTATTCCCTGATTGGAGGCAAAAGTAAACAATTAGGCTAGAATTAGGAAAGCCATAGGAAACCGAGCCCTCTATCAATAAGGCACTAGTTGGATAGATTCGGGCAGTACTATGTTTTATAGACACTCCTGCTTTTAGATAGGGTGGCAACACAAGTATAGTCAGACAGGCACTGGTGAGAAACTAGGATATAGAAAAGGTTGTACTGATACTCAACCCCTCATTTTTTTCCTTCCATATCTGACCGCTGCTGGAGGACCTATGCTCCACATTTGGTAGACCTTTTGTCTCAGCTAACTCTCCTCGAATTACGTCTTCCAACTGTTTAACCAAATTATGGCAATGGCCAGTGACCCCTGAAATAGCCCTACCTTCTATAATCCCAGGACCGCTGAAGATGACAAAAAAACAGAAGGGACGCTAATAACTAGATACTGGAGAACAACAAAATATTCCACATATTGGGGTAGTGCCACTCAAAGGGGGATAGAGTAGGCCCTCTGGTACCAGGCCCCGTCAGTTCAATAAGGGGCAGAAAGGCAACTTTTTATTGTCCTTTGGACTCAGACGGAATAATCCTGCCATAAGTTGACTGTGTCTTCCAGAATCCCAGTGTTTAAAATTCCTCAGGGCCATGCCTCATCCATTCAGCAGGGGGTCCCGGAGGCAGGTAGGGGCCTTTTTATTACTTTCGAGTGCAAGTAAAATAATCCTAAGTGGCCTGACTCACAACATTTAAATGGAATTTCCTCTGGCCTGTGCAAGGCTATCCTCAGCAGAGTCCTATATAGGAGGAAAGGGTTAGCAGTCGCAGTTTACAGTTCTCATCATGGGGGGGGGGTGCTTTGGGGCAGGGGGGCTCTGAAGTCTCTACCTTTGCCCTTCTCCAGTTCTTTTTGAAATTTGACATCATTGTACCCTTATAATAATACATGCGCTAGTAGGCCCACCCCAGGTGGACGACAAAGCTTTTCTGTTCTCCGCACTTCCCTGTTTAATCATGACAGTTAGGACAGAATGCCTCCCAACTATATGAAGCACTTTTATCCAGTCTCTTTATACGAGGTAGTATCAAAAGTTTCAAGACTAGTTTTGTAACACGCCAACAGATGGCAGCACAAGACTGCATGCACAGTCACAGAGAGCACTGACCTTCATAAGTCAGTGTGCCAAAAGACTTCATCCTTTGTACATCGGGAGCTGTGCATATGGTGCTATTCTGACCATGTGCGTTACCACTTCTGCTTTTTCATCATGGACAGAAAGTTAGAACAAAGAGCAAACGGGAAAAATGTAACGCTCCACGGCGACAATGTACCCTGTCATTAAGCTCTTCTCACATGTGAGTTTCTCGCTGGAAACAACATGATCTCACTTCACACACCATTGCGGAGATACAGCACAAATCACAGAAGGTGCTTGACCGGCTTTGAAAAGAAGACTTCCAGAAGTGGCAGGAACATTGGGAGCCCTTGTGTGCAAGGGCACTATTTTGAAGGTGATCGTGTGTCAACGTAGATAAATAAATTCTTTTCTTATAAACAGCTAGTTTCGAAACTTTTTGATACCACCTCGTATAGTACCATATAGACTTCCCATTCTTATCTTGTCTACTGTCACTCTGCAACCAACTCAATTGGACGCTGTAATATTTTGTATTTTGCATTGTATCGCAGATGTTCTTGTGTTTTTGGGTGGGGGAGCCTGTTTCCCACTCCCCCATCCAATTGCTATGTGTTGGAAAACCTAATAAAAACATAAAGTTGAGCTGTAGTGTTCAAGAACACAATGGAATCATATTGAAACTATTCTTTTTACATACATGCTGCTTTGGTAAATAATCTGCTTTGGATATAATGTCATTGGTCTCTGTGCCTTCTACAGTATTTAACTTTTAGCAGAAAGCTGTATGAGGGAAGCCCCCAATATAATTGCTTTGTTTCTGGACACCAATGTTCATACTGGGTCTACCATTACATTAAACAGAACATTTGATTATTGACCTGTAAAGCTGACATTGCATTTTTCTAGACTTGCTATTTGAATGGAATCCCAGCTGTATTAAACAGATTTTATTACAATAAGTATGACAATTCCAGAGTAAAAACTACATGAACAGTTAGAATTTTGTTTGTCCAAGAACATTTTTCTATAATGCCCCTTTGAGTTTTCTCGTCACTGTGGTTGCAAACAAACATTGATTTGCACCAGTTAACCATCAGAAAATCAAATGAATGTTCAGGGAAAAAAATGTGAACAAAACTTTACTGGTGTATGGCCATATTTGCTTTATATAAATAGCAAGTTGGTGCATGTGCTGGATATGATTGGTTATTCATTTATACCGGACTGTCATATAGCATTCAGAGCACCCTGAATAGTTCCTTAGGCAAAACAAATGATGCAGCTGACAAGTTGATTGTTATGTGGCTCAGCAGCAAAGGGCCCTACTTTGGATTAAAGTTACAGCAGATATATAACTGTGAATACAAATAAAGTGCATACAATTTAGACTAATTTTTCAGTGAAAACAATTAGTATACTGCAGTGTTAGCTGGTCTGCGGCTGCACCCTTGCGTCTTCAGACGTTTACCTATACAGAACATTGTCTCTGGCAACACCTACTAGGGGAAGTATGAGAAGTGCTTCTCACCTTGCCTCATGACACCTCAGCAGCATCCTGCTAGTACTGACAATGAGGAAACACCACAGGAATGTGCAATCTGCACCTCTTACTAGAGAAGAAATGGCTATGATCCTGTCTATCTGTGCTTATTATTGGGAGGAAGCAGCAGTACCTGAACAGGCTTTGCATAATGAAGGAGCACCTCAAAAGGCATCCATACCTCCCAACATTTTGAGATGTAGGCATAGGACACACCCCGTGCCACGCCTCCTAAAGGAGAAATATGCAAAAAAAAAAATATTAGTTAAACCTACAAGTACTTTTTTTTACCACTACTATACTGCCTTCTGAAACCCACAAATGCAACAATTTAGAAATTGGATGAAAGATAAAAAGTCAATTTTATATACAACTACAGTGAGCGGAAAAAAGTATTTGATTCCCCGTTGGTTTTGTATGTTTGTCCACTGACAAATGATCAGTCTATAAATTTAATGGTAGGTTTATTTTAACAGTGAGAGACAGAATAAGAACAAAAATATCCAGAAAAACGCTTTTCAAAAAAGTTTTATAAATTGATTTGCATTTTTTTTCCTTATAAAGTCTGTTTATTGAAAAAAAATAAAGGAAGTTACATACAGTAGAAAGTCTTGACATGTGTCATATTCAATATACAGTATTTGGTGTAAAACATATAACTATATCCCTCATTTTAATATATTTTCATGTAAGACATTCACATTGGTACCATGTACAGTCTACTTCTTCTGAGTATCATGTGGTTTATATTTAATCTGACTCCATCTGCCCAATATAAGCACATTTTGTAAGGTGAGAAAGGAGCCCCAAACGAGGATAGGAAGACTGCTAGTACAAGATCTGTAAGCCAGGGCGAATTTGACACTATTGATGCAGGTTTCAGGGGATTTGAGCCACCTCTCCCATATTTTTTCATATTTGGTGGGGCATCCTCTATGGGAGTATATGAGTTTCTTATACGGCAAAACATTATTTATCTTTATCACCCATTGTGAAAACTCTGGTGGATTGGGTCTCATCCATACTCTACCCATTACCTTGCGAGCCGAAAAGAGAGATTCATGTAAGAATATTTTGGTAAATTTATTGAGTTCCGTGTCAGGAAAAATTCCTAACAGACACGGTTTTGGTTGTAGCGTGATGGGCGAGCCCATGGTATCGTGCAAGAATTTTACCACCTGAGTCCAAAACTGTTGGATTTTGGGGCAGTGCCAGATTAGATGAAAAAAGGTGCCTATTGCTTGGTTACACATTGGGCAATTGGCAGATTGGCTATTTTTGTATCTTGAGACCCTAAGTGGTGTGAGGTAGGCTTTATGTGTAATGAAAATCTGGGTGAATCGGTCTGATATTTTAGGGGATACTAATTTGCATGTATCTAGAGCATCACTCCACTCACCATCCTCAAGGGGACCCATTTCTCCCTCCCATCTAGATTTCAAAGCGTATGCTATAACAGTCGCCCGTGGAATTGTTAACATGGCATAAAATTGGGAGATCAGTTTTTTAGGGTCTGTGACTTTTATGGCAGCCATTAAGGGGTTGTCTTTTAAGGTATGATCATCTGCGGGGTATTGTGCATGAAAAGCATGCCTTAGTTGTATATACCTAAAAAACATTTGATTAGGTATTGCAAATTCAGACTTTAGGGTTTCAAATGTTTTCAATTTCCCATTGTTTGTTATGTGAAGCAAGTATATTATTCCTCTAGAGCTCCATACTCCACTATCCTGCATGCGTCCAAACTCAGGGAGGGACTCATTATGCCATAAGGGAGTATAAACATTTGGTGGTTCAATGTGCAGCTTATTTGAGGCAATATACCAGATTTTCTTATATTGGTACAGTAAAGACCTGCGGTCCGTCCCAGATCCTTCTCTTCCTCTCCCTCCCATCACTGCCAACAACGGGTCAAGGGTCTGCTGTATCCACTTTGGGCATAAAAAGAATAAAAATCTTTTCCTGTCCGTTTTATCAATGTGGAAGATTTGAGAGAGTTGAGATGCAAGGTAATACATATTGAAGTCAGGGAGTGCCAGTCCAGCGAGGTCAGTGGGGTTTTTTAACTTATGGCAAAGGAGTTTGTGCCTAGTATTGCCCCAGACAAATGGTTTGAGTAAGGTTTCCATTATTTTAAAGTGTCTAAGTATCAAGTATACAGGTGAGTGCCAAATCATATATAAAATTTTTGGTAGTAGGACCATTTTTATTAAGTTTATGCGGCCCGTCACTCCGAGTGGAAGGCGCGCCCATATCTGAGTTTTCTGCTTAATCATTTCAATTAACGGTGTTATATTAAGTGTGATGTAGTCTGATGAATCCCGGGTAGTTTGCACTCCTAGGTATTTTATTTTGTCTACTCTCTGCAAAGCAAGGAGGGCCCTGTCTCTGTTTGGTGGGAAGCTATCTAATGGGAGTATCTGGGATTTGTCCCAATTAATCCTTAGGCCAGAGAATATACCAAAACGTTTTATCAAGGCTAAGGCTATTGGTAAGGATCCCTCTGAGTCGTCCAGATATAGCAAAGTGTCGTCCGCATATGTGCTAATTTTCTCCACCACCTCACCCCTACGGAGTCCCACTACACCCGGGTGTGCGCGGAGAGCGATCGCGAGTGGCTCTGCCGCCAGTGCATAAAGCAGCGGCGACAAAGGACACCCCTGTCTCATACCCCTAGATAAGGGAAATTGTTCAGATGGCCACCCGTTTGCCACTACTCTTGCCACTGGGTTTTTAGAGGAGTTGGACCCATTTTATAAACCTGGGACCGAGTCCAAATCTGTCTAAGCAGGTCCAGAGGTATCTCCATTCGACTGAGTCAAATGCCTTGGCTGTATCCAAAGCCACAACAACCCTGGACCCTGCATTGTCATGTGTTGCTTGTAAGTTGATAAACAATCTACGGAGATTAAAAGATGTGTTCCGCCCTGGCATAAATCCAGCCTGGTCTTCATGTATTAGGGACAAGATGACTGTATTTAGTCTTAAAGCGAGGATTTTTGCTATTATTTTTACATCTACCTGAAGTAAAGAGATGGGGCGAAAGGACTCCGGGAGGTGCGGGTCTTTACGGGGTTTGGGAATTAGCACTATTGTAGCTTCTCTCATGGAAGCTGGGAGCTCAGATTCGGTAAAAATGAAATTGTACAGTTTTAGTAGTCTGGGAATTAATATTTCCGAATAGGTGGAATAGAATTCCACTGGTAATCCATCTGACCCGGGGGCCTTAGCTTTGGGGAATTCCGCAATGGCTTTGATAATTTCAACTGTCGTTAATGGGGCTTCTAGGATCTCAGTTTGAGCTTCCGTTAGACGAGGAATAGAGATATAGTCTAGAAATGCTTCCATTAAAGTATTATAGGTCGGGGCTTTGGAGGCATATAGTGCTGTAAAAAAGTCTCGAAATAATGTTGTGACTTGGGCAGGCTCTGTCACCAAGAAACCTTCAGGGGAGTGAAGTGAAATCACAACTGGGGGTCTATCTTCACAATGCACAAGATAAGCTAACAGTTTCCCAGCTCTTTCCCCTGCTCAAATGACCTTTGTCTTTGAAAGAAGAGTTTTCTCTTAGATTTTTCATATAGGAGTTGATCTGTAGCCCTAGAGCACAGTTTGAGATTGTTTGCCTTCTCTGGAGTGGGGTCTTCTGTAAATGCCTTTTCGGCTGAAACCAGGCTCTCATTAGCAGCAGTAATAGCTGCTTCAGAGGTGCGCTTCAGTTTGTTAATATGTGTTGTGAGTGTCATACGGGCATGCTTCTTGAACGTTTCCCAGACTATCTGAGGAGATGCAGAGCCCTCATTAGTCTCAAAGAATTGTGTCCAGTTTGAGGAGAGGTCATCCTCTTCCGGAAAAAGAGTCAGCCAGAAAGGATTTAGTCTCCATGAGGTTGGCGGTCTGTTGTGGCATAGGGAGAGTTTAACCCAATATGGACAGTGATAGGAGAGTGATCTAGGGGAGAATCCTGCATCGATTAGTCTGGGGAGGAGTGGTTTGGAAACTAGTATAAGGTCTATGCGGGACATAGATTGATGAGACGTGGAGAAGCAAGAATATGCCCGGATTGAGGGGTTTCTGTATCTCCACGTGTCAACTGAATTAAAGTCCGATAGTAGTCTCGCAAATCTCGTTTGATGATGGGGAGTGTTAGGTGAAGAAGAGTTAGTCAGTCTATCAAGTGTTGAGTCTAATACATTATTAAAATCACCTAACCACATTGCTGGCACATTAGGGTGTAAAGCCATAAAATTGAACCCTTCTAATAGACTAGAGGACTGAAATGGCGGAGGCACATAAAATGCCATTAATAGAATCACTTCACCATACAGTTTTGCTTTTAAAAAGACATAACGACCCTGTGGATCTGATACGCAGTCATGGAGTTCAAATTGAGTATGTTTGGCGATGAATATTGAGACTCCTCTAGAGTGTGTGATGTACACAGAATGATATGCCCACCCCATCCAGGGGCGTTTAAGTGCTCTTTGAACCGAGCCCTCTGCGTGTGTTTCTACCAGAACCGCTACGTCTGCTCTTTGCTGTTTGAGTAGGGCAAATACCGCCGACCTTTTAACTGGGTCCCTCACTCCACGCACATTCCACGTAAGAAATGTTAATGTGGCCATGGGGTAAAGTATTTGGAATGTGAAACTCCATGACTGTTACCATCCACTGAATACATCATGGGAATCAACATGTTCAGGTATACAATTGACTGTGACGTTGCATCACTATCATCATGGTACCAAGTAAAAAATAACAAATTTGAGCAAATTTAGAGATTTCGTCTTACAATATAATACATATTATATCCCCCCTCCCTGCCCTGCACTACCCCCAACTGGTGCGGGCTTTTCCCTAGAACTGCTAACATGGCATGAACATTGTCCAACCTGCAAGAGAAATATGAAGAACATTTAAAAATAAAAAAAAGGGTTACTAGCATTGCCACCCCAGAGAGAGCAAACTTCATCTCGGCGGTGGCAATAACTGCATGCTGTATATCAGCAGGTAATGTAGTCCATCTTGGGTTGGATGCTTTGTGTGGTGGGGCGAAACTTCGCTGCATAACAAAGCATAGTGTAGAACTGAGCCCACTTTCTGCAGTGAGCCCATTAGCCAGGCACCTTCCCCTGCCGGAAGAGGATAGCTGAGTTATATGAAAAGAGCAAATTTTCCATCTGGACAAACTCTATGCGGGCTATAGTAACAGATATATGTTCCCCTCCCAAGTACATCGCCATAAAGAGAAGACAAGTAGGTAGGCTTAACTGACTCAGGCCTCACAGTCATTCATCCAAATGCCTCACGGATATAGATGACCTTATCAGCATTATACGCTCATAAGTTGGGTACACAGAATTTTGCAGCTCGGGGGCAAACATATCAGAGAGCAATATCAATATGCAGTCCATTGCCCCGTCATACTGCAAAAGGTTAGTCAGAGTCATCAGCAGGATCAGGAGGAACAAAAAGTATAACAGAAAAATAAAAGAAAAAAGGAAATTGAGCTTGGTATTAGAAATTGGATCACCTATCTCTGCGCATCTCTCCGCTCAAGCCACGCAATGGCTGCCTCAGGATCTTCAAAGAAGTGTGCTCTGTCTTCTCCTTCCACACGAAGGCGGGCTGGGAAAAGCATTGCATATTTGATGTTTTTAATGCGTAGACGTCGCTTCGCTTCCGTGAAGGTTTTATGTTTTCTTTGTACCTCTGCAGAAAAGTCCGGGAAAACAGCTACCATTTTATTGCCAAAGGGGATATTGCCTTTTTCTCGGCTGAGGCGTAGTATGGCATCTCTATCCCTGTAATTGAGGAATTTGGCGATAAAGGTGCGAGGGGGTGCACCCACTGGTGGGGGTCTACCCGACATGCGGTGCGCGCGCTCCACAGTAAATGTAGGGGAGAATGCCTCTCTGCCATACGTGTCACACAGTAATGTTTCCAGGAATGCAGGGGGGTCCCTTCCTTCTGCTTCCTCAGGGAGGCCTATGAATCTGAGGTTGCACCTCCGGATTCTATTTTCCAGGTCATCCTGCTTTTGTAGGAGCTCGTTCACCTGTGTCTGTATGGCCTCATTAGAATGTTGAAGAGGGGGGAGGGAGTCTTCCACCATGCTGATACTAGTTTCAGTGACCCTCTCCCTCAATTTTTGGAAGTCCTGCCTCACTAGTGAGATATCCACTTTAACCTCTTCTATGGTGGCTGTGAGGGTGGATTGACACGCAGCGATAGCTTCCTGGCAAGAAGTGATCGCTTCTAGTACCTTAGCGGTGTCCGCATTTGCGACCATCTCCTCTCTCCTCGTGGCGCCGCCATCTTTGTCCAGGGAGTCTCGCGCCTGACGGCGATACTGATCCAGCTTGGAGGTCGTATAGGCCAGTTTTTTCGGTGGCGACATGGTGTCGGTGATTGCCCGATGTAGCGTGGCTCTTTTGAGGTGTCTAGAGGCAAGAACAATGGCAGGATATGTATAAAAGAATGTGTCCGGCGGAGCTCAGCTTCTCAGCGTCCTATTCCATGCCGCTCCAGGCCACGCCCCAAATTGATTTGCATTTTAATGAGTGAGATAAGTATTTGACCCCCTCGCAAAACATGACTTAGTACTTGGTGGCAAAACCCTTGATGTCAATCATAGAGGTCAGACGTTTCTTGCAGTTGGCCACCAGATTTGCACATATCTCGGAAGGGATTTTGTCCCACTGCACCTACAGTGGTGATGTTACCACCAGAGGCCAGAGTGCTTACTCCTGAAAAGTTCTCCGGTGACCGCAGCAAATTCAGGGCTTTCTGCACGGCCTGTGAACTATGCTTTGCTCTGCAGCCCCACACCTTCTCCTTGGAAACCACCAAGGTTGGATTTGTCATCTCTTTGCTACAGGGTGAGCCACAGTCATGGGCTCACCACCTACTGGAACAGAAGGCCACTTCCTTAGATATCCTGACCACCTTCTTCAATGACATGGCTCAGATTTATGATGACCCTCAGCGAACCGCCACTGCAGAAGCAGTACTCCAGCAGGGCTGCAGAGCGACTGAGGATTACGTTTCCGATTTCAGGCACTGGAGCACTGACACCACTTGGAACGATGCGGCTTTTTCACTTACCAGTTCTGCATGGGTCTTTCAGAAGCCTTGAAAGATGAGCTAGCCCGAGTTGGGGGTCCCACATTCTCTGGACGATCTCATAAAACTATCCGTCCAGATTGACCGGAGATTGAGAGAGCGCAGATCTGAACGATCCGTCTGACCTTTTCGCCCTGTATGGATGTTACCACAGGTGGCAAGTTCACACGCCCAGCTCCTTTTGAACGCACAGCACCTGCTCCTGACACTTCTGAACTCATGCAGCTTGGTCTACTTCGCCCTTCACTTACCAAGGAGGAACGTCAACACCGTTGCCAAAACAATCTGTGCTTGTACTGCGGAGAACCAGGCCACTATGTGAGAACCTGCCCAGCCAAACTCTGTAAGTACCTGTCTATTTCTTCTTCCAAGTCTCCAGCTTTGCCAAGCAACTCTTCTCACCTGGTTATCTCTATTCTGTTACATCTTCCAGAAAGAACTATTCAAGCACCAGCTATAATTGATCCCGGGGCCTGCAGTCGCTGAACACCAAATACCTCTGCTACCCAAGGCCCAGAGACTCTCTGTTCATCTTGCAGATGGGTCCACCATCAATTCTGCATTAGTCTCTCAAGAGACCACCCCATTACCTGCCACCATTGCTACCGGCCAGTCACCAAGAACTATTATGCCTAGAAGAAAAGAGGTCCTGGACTACCGCACTCCATGCAAAAAAACATCTTTATTTGAAAATGGTTAAAATCCAAAAAGACAAACAAAACAAAAGGTGGACAAACCAGGCGTAAATTAGCTAATGCGTTTCACATTTAGAGATGCTTACTCATAGCTAGCTAGTGCGGCAGTCCAGGACCTCCTTTTCTTATCGCATTTTGAAGCACAGCCAGCACCCAGCTTTGTGAAGTAGGACGGGATTCACATAAGGGACTACAGAGGCTTTTGTAGCGGTTTTTCTTCCAACTATTATGCCTAGATACCATTGCCTCACACCTGTTCCCCATTATACTAGGCATGCCTTGGCTGCAGGCACACAACCCGCACACCAAGTGGGTTACACAGGAGATCCAGTTTCATTCACCCTACTGCCATCAACATTGCCTACCGGAATCACCATGTTCCACACAATGCTTGCTATGTATGACCCTGAAGCAGGCACATCTGTTCCCACTACATATCGGGATTTTCTGCACTTTTTAGTAAGAAAGGGGCAGAGACATTTCCTCCTCCACAGATCTTATGATTGCCCAAATGAGTTACCCTTATCTGAACTAGAACTTACAGTTCTGAAAGACTACATTGATGAGAGTTTGAAGAAGGGGTTCATTCGTTCATCTACCTCTCCAGCTGGGGCAGAAATTGTCTTTGTGGAGAAAAAGGACCATTCTCTTTGACCCTGTGTCAACTACCATGAGCTTAATAAGGTCACAGTCAAGAACCCCCTACCTCTGGTACCTGAGCTGTTCCAAAAGCTTAGGTCAGAAACGGTCTTCACAAAGCTAGATCTCCGAGGGGCATACAATCTGGTCTGCACACGGGCCGGGGATGAATGGAAGACAGCATTCCGTACTAGATTCGGGCATTTTGAATACTTAGTAATGCTCTTGGGCCTGTGCAACGCCCCTGCTGCATTTTGTCAATGACATTTTTATGAGATTTTTTTGGACCTTTTTGTTATCGTCCACTTGGACAATATTCAGATTTTTTTCCCCTTCACTAGAGATTCATCATGGACATGTGAAAAAGGTGCTGACCCGACTTAGACAACATGGCTTATATGCCAAACCAACAAAAATGTGAGTTTGAGCGTCAGAGCATCTAGTTCCTGGGATTAATAATCTCTACAGAGGGCATAAAGATGGATTCCCAAAAAATCACTGCCATTTTGGATTGACCAGCTCCCACAGATGAAAAAGAAATACAGCGTTTTGTAGGATTCGCAAACCTCTATCGGAAGTTCATCAAGGGATTCTCAGCCATCATTTCTCCCATCAGCCAACTGACCAAGCACAGCAACCGGTTTTCCTGGTCTCCTGAAGCCCAGTCTGCTTTTGAAACCTTAAAAGAGTTATTCACTTCTGCATCTATTCTAAGGCACCCTGACCCAGCTCTACCATACGTGTTGGAGGTTGACGCATCAGAATCAGCAGTAGGGGCAGTGCTCTCGCAACGCCAGGGAGCCAAGGCCCTTCTACACCCAGTTGCATTCTTCTCTCGTAAATTTTTTTAGCGGTAGAGAGGAATTACGATGTGGGAGATTGTGAACTTCTTGCAATAAAGGCTGCACGAGAAGAGCGGAGATATGTCCTGGAAGGGGAAGCTCACCCAATACTAATTTTCACTGACCATAAGAACCTTGAATACTTGAGGACAGCAAAATGTTTGAGGCCACGTCAAGCCAGGTGGGCATTGTTCTTTTCAAGGTTTTCTTTCTACATAACATACAGGCCCGGCCCAAAAAATACTAAACATGTTGCTCTTCCCCGCATGTTTGGTGAGCCTGAGGAATCTGGGGTCCCTGACACCATTCTGTCCTCTGAAAACTTTCTCCTGTTGCGAGAAGATTTAATCTCTCAAATCAAACAAGCAAATCAAACAAACCTCCCGAGACATCCTTACAAATGAAGGATGTACTATTATGGCACCAAGATAACGTTTTTGTACCAGAAGAAATGCACGTTTTTGTTCTGAGCTTGTGCCACAATTAGCAGGACACTTTGGAGCTAGTAAAACAACTGAGTTAGTTCTACGTACATTTTGGTGGCCCCATCTGAAGAAAGACTGCAGGAAATATGTGGAGGCATGTACCACATGTATCCGAAATAAAAGTAACAGGACCAAAGCATGGGGTCTGCTTAAACCATTGCCAATCCCAGACGGGCCATGAAAGATGATTTTAATGGATTTCATTGTGAAACTTCCCCCATCAGGGGGGGGGGGGGTGCAATTCACCTCAAGATTTTGGAAATCTCTCTGAGACCCTAAAAATTGAATTATCCTTCTCTTCAGCCTACCACCCCCAAACTAACGGTCAAACGGAAAGGACCAACCAGACCCTGGAGCAATACTTGCATCGTTTTTTTTCTTTTTCTCAGAATGACTGGGTATCATTACTTCCATTAGCTAAATTTGCATACAACAATTCCAAACACTCTGCCACCAGGCACTCTCCATTTTTTTCCAACTATGGCTTTCATCCATCATTCCTACCAAATACAATTTCTGAATGCTCCATTCCAGCTGTGGTAGAAACGGTAAACTTCTTGAAATCTAACAACAAAATGGTGCAGGAGGCAATGATGTGGCTTATGAATTGGAATTACCAGCCTCCTTTAAAATCTCCCCGGTTTTTCATGTGACCCTACGAAAACCTGCCATTCCTGATCCTTTTCCCGAGTGGGATACATGCAAAACCGAGCCAATATTGGTGGATGGGGAAAAGTAGTATGAGGTTGAGGCGATTCTGGATTGCAGAAAAAGGAGGAATCAAATCCTGTACCTAATGAAGTGAAAAGGGTACGATCTTGAAGAAAATTCTTGGGAACATGAAAACAACATCCACGCCAGAAGACTTATCCAAGCGTTCAACCAGGCCCACCCAGAGAAGATGGCCCAGTTGTGCATCCAGAGGCTGCCCATTGGGAGGGGGCAATGTCAGGAAGGCTCTGTCCGAAGACAGAACAATAGCCACAGAATTATCCCTGTTCCCCGAATGCCTGTAAGAAGAGGAGCGTTAGCGCATGCTAGTGTGTAAACGCATATGCGCGGGCGTGGAAATGTGAACATGCGCACGCGCGAATGTGCAAGGGACATTCAGTGACAGATAAAGGCGGCAAATGGGCTAAGCTGGATCAGCACTCAGGATCAGTGCTGTCTCGTCTACAGTGTTCTGTGAGTATCCTGTTTCCTGTTACCTGTATCTGCTCTTAAAGTATTGAACCGGCTTTTTTCTGGCTATTCCTGCTTTCCACCTGCATCGACCCTGGCTTGTCCTTTGACCATTCTCCTGCATCCGCTTCTGTACTTGATCTGATTGTTTTGTGTATGACCCGGCTTGTCTGACTCTGCTTAAGTTCCAGCCCCTCCAGAGCTACCAAGTTGCTAGCACCTGTCCAGCTACCTTTGGGACCTGCTCTTCGGCTAAGTACCAGCCTCTTCCTACCCACGGAGACCCGCTGCCATCTGGCGAACTACTGCATCAGCAGCCCAACAGCAAGCACGTTTAACCGGCACTCGTGCTACCTGTACACTCTACCAGGGGCCCCGAGTCAGAGGTGCAAGAGATGCCTTACTCTGCATAACCAGGCTCTACCCACCAGGTATGTGACACCTGTGGCTGCCACTCACTGATGCAGAGGAGACAGAGATGCGGGATCTCATAACCGGACTGGAATGGACTAAGACCAGGTTCACACTGCTCCGACGCAGAAGTCAGACGACTTCAGGTCCGACTTTGCCCTACGACTTCATGTCTGACTTCTATGCAACTTCAGTGAATGGGATCTGACTTTGATCCGACTATACTAGGCCCTTTGAGTCGTTATGGATCTTCAGGGGGAACCTCACGCCAATTTAAAAAAAGAAAAAGGCATGTCATTGCCCCCCCCCCCCAAGACCATACCAGCAGGGTCTGGTATTGATTTTTAAAGGAAACCCCACACCAAAAAAATATGGAAAAAAAGGCATGGGGTCCCCTCCAAATTCTCTACCAGACCCTTATCCGAGTATGCAGCCCGGCAGGTCAGAAAAGAGCGAGTGTCCCCTCCTGGACCATACCAGGCCACATGCCCTCAATAAGGGGCCCCCAGATCCCGACCCTCCCCCTATGTGAGTGAGTATGGGATACGTTGTACCTCTACCCACTCACGCCAAAAAAAAAGCTCCAACGTGTCTTCTCCCACCGCTGCTGTCTTCTCCCTCCGGTGATGTGTTCTTCCTTTGGACTTCTCCCTCCTCTGCTGTCTTCTCTCTCCGGTGATGTGTTTTTCCTCCAGTATTCTTCCTCCTCTGCTGTCTTCTCCGCCACTGCTGTCTTCTTTGCCACTGCTGTCTTCTTTGCCACTGCTGTCTTCTCTGCCACTGCTTCTCCCTCTGTTGCTGTCTTCTCCCTCTGCTGCTGTCTCCTCCCTCTGCTGCTGTCTCTCCACTGCCAACCCGGTCCTCCTCCAGCGCATCAACATGGGGAACCCTCCCATTTTGAGGGCATGTGGCCTCGTATGGTCAAAGAGGGGGGGGGCTTGTTCGCCCCCCCCCTTTCCTGACCTGTCAGGCTGCATGGCGTGGGGTTTCCCCTCAAAATCCATACCAGACCCGGGGTGGGGGGGACCCCACACCTTCTTTTTTTATTTTTTTTTTATTTTGGCGTTGAGTTCCCCTTGAGGATCCTCAGAGCACAATTCGCATGCCAAAAGAATAGTTGGTGTTTGGCAGGAATACCACATTAATTTAAAGTCGCATTGTCTTTTGACAATTTTCTACTGTACTTTCTTGAGGGATGTCAACACTAAGGATGACCATATAAGAAAAATGTTAGATTTTTCCAATCTAAGTGCAAAAAGTTCATTGGTGTAGCACAAGAACATTGTTGCTTGTACACCTGAATAACACTTTTACATCCCAAACCTAGGTAACATATAATCCGCTTTTAAGCACAAACATTTTTTGATTTCACCAAACAAATAACATTTTATTAGAAATGTTTTTTTTTTTTTTTAAGTAACTATTTGATAGGTTAATTTTAACTTAATCCTTACTCTATTTCTGTTTTGTGCATGGCCTCTTGTGTGTTGCATTAATGTGTGTTGCCTTAAGGTAGCTCATTTATTTGGATGAGTGGACAAAAGAAACTTTAAAGCGGAGTTCCACACAAAAATGGAACTTCCGCTTTTCGGAACCCTCCCCCCCTCCGGTGTCACATTTGGCACCTTTTAGGGGGGAGGGGGGTGCAGATAGCTGTCTAAGACAGGTATTTTCACCCACTTCCGGCATAGACTCCCATGGGAGTCTATGCCTCTTCCTGTCCCTCCGCGCTGTCACCTGGGAAACACACAGCTCCCAGGAGATAGCGGGGACCAGTTACCATGCGCAGCGCGACTCGCGCATGCGCAGTAGGGAACCGGGAAGTGAAGCCGCAACACTTCACTTCCTGATTCCCTCACCCAGGATGGCGGCGGCAGCTGCCGAGAACCGGGCGGGTTCTCGGCGTCGCCTGCCGACATCGCTGGACCCTGGGACAGGTAAGTGGCCATTTATTAAAAGTCAGCAGCTGCAGTATTTGTAGCTGCTGGATTTTAATATTTTTTTTTTTTGGCGGTTTAGGTGGACCCCCGCTTTAATGCATTTTGGTTGACAACGTAGTGCGTTATAATGTATTGAATTTCACTGCAGCGCATGTAGGTGGGGTTCAGTGTGGCCCAGTAGCAATAATTCACACAGTCAGGTCCAATAGAAAAAACTTGTATTAAAATAGCACAGCAACAGTTCACAACAAGCCCAGTGGGAAGGCTGCTCAACCGGGTGCACTCATGGTTTCCAATAATGTGAAGAGAGCAGGGTATTAGCTGAACTGACAGTGTCTGTTAAGAGGGTATAAATGCGTCCTGGCCTTCTTGTGTCCAAGCTGTCGTGAACTTTCACAGTCACAGAACACTGAATGACGCAGCCGGGCGGGCAGGCGGTTTTTCTGTTTTTAATTGTGAAACCTAGCAGGGGGGACAATGAGATCCCCTGTCACTGTCAAAACAGGGGATTGGGGGGTGCGGGGGACAGTGCTACAGTTACATATTACACCCTGAATATGGGTGTAGCATAGGGTTGCCACCTCATCCCTTTAAACCCGAACACATATGAATTACCCAGGTTCTGAGACTAATTTAGTGCAGATAAGGCACCAAGTGAGTTTAATTACCACCTTAATCAGCCACAGAACCTGTGTAATCAATGTGTGTTCGGGTTTAAAGGGATGAGGTGGCAACTCTAGTGTAGCATGTTATGAAAGGTGAATGTATCCTTTAAATAGGCTCTGCCTGACCCTAGATGGCTGCCAGAGTCACATATGGTGGCAGCATCCATCTGGATTGCTTCCCCAGTGACCAAGGAAACCATAGAGGAACTATGTTCCTCTTGAATTCCTCTCCAACACCAGTGCCACTGCGGAAGAGCGCCACCTGCAGTGAAGAAAGTAGACTGCACCTACCTACATGCAGGTGCATTGGGATTGATGCCATTCAAAATAGCTTTAGATATGCTTCAAAATGATTAGCACTGCAGTGTATTATACCTTGCGTTCCTGCAAGGCAAGGGTGTGAAGCCAACTTTAAAATGTTTGCAAACCCTAATAATGGAACTTCTCTTTTGCTTGCAGAAGTCTGTTATATACCTATACCTATAAATGATACCTTTTTCTACTGCCTCTGCCCTTCACAGAACTCATAATACTATTCTTCCACAATGCATTGCATTCTAATGCCCCGTACACATGGTAGGACTTTGTTCAGGAATTCCGACAACAAAATCCTAGGATTTTTTCCGACGGATGATGGCTCAAACTTGTCTTGCATACACACGGTCACACAAAGTTGTCGGAAAATCCGATCATTCTGAACGCGGTGACGTAAAACACGTACGTCGGGACTATAAACGGGGCAGTGGCCAATAGCTTTCATCTCTTTATTTATTCTGAGCATGCGTGGCACTTTGTCCGTCGGATTTGTGTACACACGATCGGAATTTCCGTCAACGGATTTTGTTGTCGGAAAAATTTATAGCCTGCCCTCAAACTTTGTGTGTCGTAAAATCCAATGGAAAATGTGTGATGGAGCCTACACACGGTCGGAATTTCCGACAACAAGGTCCTATCACACATTTTCCGTCGGAAAATCCGACCGTGTGTACGGGGCATAAGAGGTGGTGAAGATTCTGTTATTCATCTGCTCCTTCTCCATTCACAGGTATTGTCAATATTCCCATCACACACGTTCCTGCAATGGGTTTAGAGGTAGCGGGTGCTACAGCAACAGCCAGCTGGAGACTGGAGACATCACAGATCAATTAACATATTTGCCAGCGCACCAGGGATCATCTAGTGTCGGAAGTTTTATTGAAGAATGATGACATCACAAAAAAAGTGCAATGTTTTGTAGGACCCCTTCACACGCACGCCGTTGTACTTTGTCCTTTTTGATTTGACCATTCTTCAATAAAATGACACTAGATGATTCTTGGTGTGCTGGCAAATATGGATATTATTCTCGATTCACATAACACGTTGCATTGTGGGACAATAAAAGTATGATTTCTGTGAATGGAGAACGAATGGAAGGGAGGACAGAAGAGGCTGGCAATCGCTGCAACTTTTCTCAGTAGCAGTGGCTGCTGTTAACCTTCACAGCTCTGAAAGACAGCTGCTCAGCACAATATCCAGCAGCCATAAAGGAGACACTAAGCAGGAAGCAGCTTCTTGCAGGTGTAGCGCACCCCCTAAGGAGCCGCAGTTAAACTGGGATCCCCCACCCTGCACAGCCAGGCACACTGAATTTTCACAGGTACTCCAGAGTCAGAAAACAGTCCGTGACTTTGTTTTTTGTGATTTGAGGGTGAACCCCTTCATACCTAAGCCTTTTTCTGACAATTATTGCTTACAAGTTAAAATCTGTATTTTTTGCTAGAAAATTACTTAGAACCCCCAAACATCATATATATTTTTTTAGCAGAGACCCTAGAGAATAAAATGGAGATCATTGCAATTTTTTATGTCGCACAGTATTTGCGCGGCAGTCTTTTTTAAATGCATTTTTTTGGAAGAAATACACTTTCATGAATAAAAAAAAACAGTAAAGTGAGCCCAATTTTTTTGTATAATGTGAAAGATGATGTAGGTAAGTAGATACCTAACGTGTTTAAAATTGCGCACCTTCATGAAACGGCGTCAAACTACGGTACCTAAAAATCTCCATAGGCGTCGCTTTAAAAATTTCTACAGGTTACTAGTTTAGAGGTACAGATTGTGTGCTACATTTTATTGCTCTCTCTCTAATGATCGCGGCAATGCCTCACATGTGTGGTTTAAACACTGTTTACATTTGTAGGCTTGACTTACGTATACGTTTGATTCTGTGCGCGAGCATGGAGGGATGGGGCGCGAAAATTTTTTGTCCCTTTAAAAAAAAAATTCTGATCATTTTTATTGCTGTCACAAGAAATGTAAACATCCCTTGTGACAGTAATAGGCAGTGACCCCAAATTCCTCCTTTGCACTTAAAAGCATTCAAAACGGCAAGCTTGGCTGTATTGAATGCTGTCATTTCTTTAAAAAATTGGCACCTTTAAGTCTTCTGTAAACCGGAAGTGATGTCATGACATCACTTCCGGGTTACTAGATCCGAGACCCGATTGAAGCAGACTTCGGCTTCGTTCGGGTCTCCGGCTAGCCGGCAGACGTTCCGGCTGGTCCCTCGGGCCTCCCAGTGGGACGGGAGAGCCCAGGAGAGCCGCGGAAGGTGGCGGGAGGGGGTGGATCCTTGGGACAACAGCCAAGCGGCTTCTTAGCCGCATCGTTTGTTATCACAAGAAAGCCGACCGTCCTCTCTAAAAAACGATACTGGGGTGATGTGTGCAGCTGCATGCTACACCCCGGTACAACCCATTCTGGCCGAGAACGCATATTTGCGTACGGTCGGTGTGAAGGGGTTGATAACTTAAATAGGGATGGAAAATTATGGGGTGCCCACTTGACTTCAGCAACAACATTTTAGGGACATTTTCTCACATTCTATATACAGCCTGCAGTGATCAGCTTGCAATCTCCCTCCTGTGGCTACTGATCCCAGTACCACCTCTTCAGTCACTACCAACCCACCTGGCTGCGGCTGCCCCTTTTCACTGGCCCTCCAGGCTAACCTCACACAGCAGTCCTCCAGACTGACTCTCTCTCTCTCGCCAGCCCACCCGCTGACTCTGCAGGAGATCTTCCAGGGATGGGATGAAGACTTGGCACAACATGTTCTTCAGGGAGAACTGGCTACATGTGGCAGTCTCCCCCTTGTAAGTCCCCAGTAGTGCTGCTGTACTCACACTGTCCTCACTCTTGCTCCTGTGCCTCCAGGAAGGGCTTCCTCCATATGTGATGGCAGGAAACTTCCAGCCCCTGAGCCCTGTCCCAAGGTCACCCCACCCCTTGACTAGGGGCCACCCTCGAGGGCCACCAACAGTCTCCAAAGTACTCTGTCTTCATCTTCCACCCGACTGCCCCTGCTGGCATGGCTCATGCCTAGGGTTGCCTCCGTGCTGAAAACTGGATACATGACTCCAAAACCCAGACTGTCCGGGTGAATCCCGTACAGGTGGCAACCCTACCCATGCCTATTTATGAGGTAGCCTGCCCCCTGTCAGCCCTTTACTGGGAATTGGCGTCCCTCATAAATATTGCAAACAACTCCTCCTAACCCCCACCCACTAGCTCTAGAAGTTTCTACAACCTTCTAGACCAGGAGGAGGCACCAGAGGAGTGGTCAGGATGAGTCATCCAGCCCTATCTCACTGAACCCTGACCCAGATTTGCAGCTCAGGCTTAAGCTGGATGCACACTTTACAACTTTTGTTGTTCAATTTCCTTTAGATTTACCTTCAACTATGTAGTGCAAGGGCCTGCCTGATTGCATAGAAATTGAAAGCGTTTAGGTCTGACCTCATATTATATGGTTTTTAAAAGTCTAAAGGAAAAAATCTAAAGAAAGTTGTATAGTGTGTATCCGGCTTTAGCCCTGAGCCAAACAAAATTTTCCTTCACTAAAAATTCTACCTTACACCTAGCACACACTAGAGGATGCTACACAAGTATTGGGATACATACCGATATACATAATTATAGTTTATGGTGCTGTATCCCAAATTAAAAATACTTAACTTCAGCTTTAGTGCACTTTATATTAGACTGTCCCCACTTTGTCCCTCCTTTTGACCCTTTGAAATTGTAGTAACTTGAAGTTTGCCCAAAGGCCTGTTTCAAAGAAACACAATTTTCAGAGGGTGGTATAGCGGCTGACAGGAATTCAGGAGGAGCTATTGCCGCCTCCTGAATGCTTTTTTCTTGTCTTGTAAGCCGAAGAGCAATTTGTGGGGCCGCGGTTGCGAAGTGGCCTCTTTGAAATCAATGGGCAAGTTTGACAGGCAGTGCCAAACACTGCACCAAATTAAAAATGCCACAAACGCGGCATTTGTACAGCCCTGTCCAGTTGTATTGCTACAATTTAGGTGGGCCGGCCAGGGGCTCCCGTATAAAAGAGATCTATCTCTCACTGGCTTTTGAAAAAAATTACTTTATTTCCAGCTTAATTGTTCTACTGTTACATCCTGTCAGATACTTAAGAGACTATAAGCTGCTGTGCAGACATTCACACTGTAGGGTGTTCAATCGTTGTCTATAAGGCCTTATTCACACAGACACATACATGTGTTTATAGGACATTTCTAAAGACATAAATATAATGTAATGATTTTAAATGGTAAAATTCCCGCTGTGTGATAACCTGTGTTTAATTGAATTCATTTTAGCTGTGTTTAGAAAAATGTTAAGTATGTGCGAGCAGATTAGATCTTTTGAAAGTGCCTTGCCTGCTCGCTGTCTTCTTCGGCATTGTAAACTGAGCTGCACATGCCAGTCTTTGAGTGCTGCGATGACTGGCTCCTGCGCATGCACAGGAGTGATGTCCCCCCACGCCAGCCAATAACGAGGCCCAAAAACTGGCCTGAAGAAGATGCTTACTCTAGCGAGGGACTGTTGGGCAGGTGAGTATGTATACCTTTAGTTCCATTTTAATTTTCACTGCCATGCCCACCAATCTAGGAGGGGGAGGGCGGGGAACTTATACTGCCATGACCACCAATACGTGGAGGGGGGAGCCTTAACTTTCATGACCACCAATGCAGGAGAGAGATAGGGGGTTAACCCTCATTGCCATGACCACCAATGCAGGTGGGAAGTGTGGGGGGGGGTTAACTTTCACTGCCATGACCACCAATGCAGGAGAGAGGGGGAATAGGGGTTAACGTTTAGGAGGGAGGTGAGGTTAAATTTAACTGCCATTAAAATCAATGCATGGGGAGGGGGTTACCTTTGACTACCATGACTACCAATGCATGAGTGAATGAGAGGGGTTAAATTTACATAGTTACATAGGTAGTTAGGTTGAAAAAAGACACAAGTCCATCTAGTTCAACCAATATAAAAAAAATAAAAAATACAATCCCGTATACACAATCCTTCACCCACAGTTGATCCAGAGGAAGGCGAAAAACCCCAGCAAAGCATGATCCAATTTGCTACAGCAGGGGAAAAAATTCCTTCCTGATCCCCCGAGAGGCAATCGGATTTTCCCTGGATCAACTTTATCTATAAATGTTAGTACCCAATTATAATTATTATATTATGTACTACTCTCTCAATTTGTTTTTCTAGCCAGTTTTCTATTCATTTACAAATTGATCTTCCCAAGCCTGTAGACTTTACCTTACACATGAGCCGTGTGTGGGGGAACTGTGTCAAACGCTTTTGCAAAATCCAAGCATACCACGTCCACAGCCACCCCTCTGTCCAAAGTTTTCTTACCTCCTCATAAAAAGAAATCAGGTTTGTTTGACAACTTCTGTCTTTCATGAATCTTTGCTGTCTATTGCTTAAAATTGTTTTTTCCAGCAAGAACTTGTATTATGTGGTCTAAATTTAACTGCCATGAAAATCAATGCAGGGGGGAGGGGGTTAACTTTGACTACCATGACCACCAATCTGGAGGAGAGGGTCATAGGGGTCAAAGTTCACTGCCATGACCACTAATGCAGGAGGGAGGCGGGGGTTTAAATTTCACTGCTATGATCACCAATGCAGGACAGAGGGGCATAGGGGTTAACTTTTACTGCCATGAACACCAGTGCAGGAGGGGTTAACTTTTAATGCCAAGATCGCAAATGCAGGAGGTGGGGGATAGCTTTCATTGCCATGACCTCCACTGCAGGAGGGGTATAGGTCGGTGTGTTAACTTACAATACCATTACCACCAATGCAAGAGGTTTGTGGGGGTAGTTAGTTTCACTGGCACTAACGCCCTCCTTTCAGTGGCAGTGAAAGTTAACCCCTTTTCACCCCTCTACCGGGCATTTTTTGGTCATAGCAGTGAAAGTTTAACTACCGGTATGGTCATGTGGAGGTTCAATTTTAATGACACCAGTGTGTGCGTATGTATGTGTGTGTGTGTGTGTATGGGGGGGGTTATTATTGTGTCCACTGACACCAATGTTGGGGGTTATTCTTGCGTCCACTGACTCCAATACTGGGAGTTGTTACTGCATCAACTGACACCAATGCTGGGGGTTATTATTGCATCCACTGACACCAATCTTGAGATTTATATCCGAGTCCACTGCCACCAATGTTGAGGGTTATTCTTGCATCCACTGACTCCAATACTGGGGGTTGGTATTGCATCCACGGACACCAATGTCGAGGGCTCTTAATGTGTCCACTGACACAAATGCAGGGGGTTTTTGTACTCCAACTTCTCCAGTTTGCATTGTGATACTCTGGAAACAATGCAGCAGGGCCAACATTTTTGCTGTTGGGGTGCACTATGGCTCATTCATTTTGCACTGCGCTGCTATTGTGTGGCCCTCTGGAAGTGTTGGGTGCAGTAGATAAGGCCTTCCGCAATGTTCAAATTGACTAAGTCCCTGTTCACATCGGCGCAATTTGACATGTCAAATCATATGCCAAATCGCAGCCTATTGCCGGCAACGGCACCGTCCCAATCAGTGCGACGCCGACTTTGCGGCACTGCAACGATTTCCAAAAGTAGTTCCTGCACTACTTTTGGCGACTTCAGGGACAATTTCAATAGACATCTGTGCATGAACCCGCACAGATGTCTTTCAAATCGCCAACGAACTCGCATTTGAAATCGTGCGAGTTCAGCTGAACTCGCATGATTTAAAACCCGCATTCAGTGTAAACGAGGGCTCCGACTGATTTAGCCTAAGGAAGCCCACCCAGAGCAATGACATACAGCTGCTACTTGAATGTATGTAGGCAGGAAGTGGCTGTAGGAGGAAGGAGGAGAGCAGCACAAATAAAAAGGTTAGGGCTTGATTGCAGGAATGCATGTGTTAATGTTTGTATTACTGCAACGCATTGACATAGTGGCAAAAATCTGGTAATATGTGTGATTTTTTTTTTTGGGACATTTTAATATGTTGGAAGCCTTAATGCAACACGCATTACCATAATGCACATTCATACAAGTGCATAAGGGCACTGCACAAATGTAAATGGACTCTCAGCACCCATTCACACCTTTGTGGTTTGGTACGTGATTCCCAAAAGTCAAAATGAAGAATCGCATATTCTTAATAGGCACCTTCACACCTGAGCCTTGTGTCGCTTGTCGTGTGAAGCTTGAAAAGGTACATGAACTTCATCAGGGCAGAAATGCAATTTTTTTTGCCCCATGGGTTTTAATAAGTATGCCTGAAAAACACGGTAAAAATGCAAGTGTATGCACATTTTTATGGCGCTCCAATTTATGTCTATGGGGCAAAAACCATGCGTATAAACATTTAAAAAAAGGTTCTAAATCGCAGCGCTACGCTCATGCTAAGTGTAAATGGGGTACCAAGGAAGGTGAATACATTTATTTTCTAAAATGGGGTCTCCAAACTACAGCCCACGGGTCACATTCATCCCACAGCTGGGGTCAGTGGCGTATCCTCAATCTACACTGATTGTGGACTAAGGACAGCAGAGTTCTCCGCTTCTCATGTAAGGGGGCACTGACGGGGATCCTGGTGAAAGGGAGAGGCCCTGATGTAAGGGGGGCTCTGGTGGAGACTCTGATGTAAAGGGGGTACTCTGATGGGGACTCTGATGTAAGGGGGACTCTGATGGGGACCCTGATATCATCGGGGACTCTGATGGGTACCCTGATATCAGTGGGGACTTTGATGGGGACCCTAATGTAAGTGGGAACTCTGACGGGGACCCTGATGTAAGGGGAGATTCTGATGGGGATGCTGATGTAAAGGGGTCTCAGATGGGGACCCTGATGTAAGGGGGGATTTCTATAGGAACCCTGATTTAAGGGGAGGGGGCTCTAATGGGGACTCTTATGTAAAGGAGAGGGGCTATGATAGGGACCCTGGTGTAAGGGAGGCCTCTGAGGGAAATCCTGATGTAAAGGATGGACTCTGATTGGGACCCTGATATAAGTGGGGACTTTGATAGGGACCCTAATATAAGTGGGGACCCTAATGTAAGGGGGCCTCTGATAGAGATCCTGATGTAAAGGGGGGATTCTGATGGGACACCGATGTAAGGGGGGCTCAGATGGGGCCCCATATGTAATACTGGTCCTCTGCATGTCCCCTCTACTCACCTACACTCGATGGGGGACAGAGCCTTCTCCTGCTATGCTAAAAAAAACTCTGGAACTTACTTCCAAGAACTTCAGAGAGTCATCGTCTCTAAACTCATTCAAATCAAATCTAGAAACTTTTTTTTTTCTTTATACCAGGTTTCACATAATCGTCCCTTTTTTCCTTTGTTATCGTTTGTATTTCTTGTATTTTCCTTGAAAAATGCTTTGATAAGCCACCTTTTAAAGGTGCTATATAAATTATTATTATTATTATTATTATGATGATGATGATGTAAGGGCTCCTATAAGGATCCTAATGTAAGGGAGGGGGGCTCTGATAGGGACCCTGTTGTAAGGGGGATCTCTGATGGAGACTCAGATGTAAAGGGGGAACTCTGATGAGGATCTTAATGTAAGAGGGGACTCTGATGGGGACCCTGATATAAGTGGGGACTCTGATGGGGACCCTGATATAAGTGGGTACTCTGATGAGGACCGTGAGGACTGATGAAGACCCTGATATAAGGGATGGGGACTTTAAAAAAGTAATAGGGGACTCTCATGGGGACCCTGATATAAGTGAGGACTCTGATGGGAACTCTGATGTAAAGGGGGGATTCTGATGGGACCCCGATGTAAGGGGGGCTCAGATGGGGCCCCATATGTAATACTGGTCCTCTGCATGTCCCCTCTACTCACCTACACTCGATGGGGGACAGAGCCTTCTTCTGCTATGCTAAAAAAAACTCTGGAACTCCCTTCCAAAGAACTTCAGAGAGTCATCGTCTCTAAACTCATTCAAATCAAATCTAGCAACTTCTTTTTTCTTTATACCAGGTTTCACATAATTGTCCCTTTTTCCTTTGTTATCGTTTGTATTTCTTGTATTTTCCTTGAAAAATGCTTTGATAAGCCACCTTTTAAAGGTGCTATATAAATTATTATTATTATTATTATTAGTATTATTATTATTATGATGATGATGATAATGTAAGGGCTCCTAATAAGGATCCTAATGTAAGGGAGGGGGGCTCTGATAGGGACCCTGTTGTAAGGGGGATCTCTGATGGAGACTCAGATGTAAAGGGGGGACTTTGATGAGGATCTTAATGTAAGAGGGAACTCTGATGGGGACCCTGATATAAGTGGGGACTCTGATGGGGACCGTGAGGACTGATGAAGACCCTGATATAAGGGATGGGGACTTTAAAGTAATAGGGGACTCTCATGGGGACCCTGATATAAGTGGGGACTCTGATGGGGACTCTGATGTAGGGGGGGCTTCTGATGACGACCCTGATGTAAAAGGGTGACTTTGATGGGAACCCTAATGTAAGGGGGGCTCTGATGGGGACCCGCGTGTAAGGGGGGACTCTGAAGGGGACCTCAATGTAAAAGGGAACTCTGATGAGGACGACCCTGATATAAGTGGGTACTTTGATAAGGACCTTAATGTAAAGGGGGGCTTTGATGGAGACCCTGATATAGGGGGGGACTCTGAAGGAGACTCTGATGTAAAGGGGGACTCTAATGGAGACCTTAATGTAGGAGGGGACTCTAATGGGGACCCTGATATAAGTGGGTACTCTGATAGGGACCCTAATGTAAAGAGGGACTCTGGGGACCCTGATGTAAGGGGGGCTCTTATGGGGACCCTAATGTAAGGGGAACTCTTATGGAGACCCTGATGTATACTAGAGACTCTGATGGGGGCCTCAATGTAAGGGGGCTCTGATGGAGATCCTGATGTAAGGGGGGCTCTGATAAGGACCCTGATGTAAGGGGGTGTCTCTTATGGGGATCCTGATGTATGCAAGGGAATCTGATGGTGGCCTCAATGTAAGGAGGGCTCTGATGAGGACCATGATGTAAGGGGGGGCTCTGATGGGGGCCCTAATGTAAGGGGGCTCTGGTGGGGATCCTGATGTAAGGGGGGCTCTGATGGGGACCTTGATATAAAGGGGGAATCTGATGGGGACCCTGTTATAAAGGGGGTCTTTGATGGGGATATTGATGTAAGGGGGGCTCTGATAGGGATCCCAATACACAGGGGGAATCTGATGGGGACCCTGATATAAAGGGGGCTCTGATGGTGACCCTGATATAAAGGGGGAATCTGATGGGGACCCCGATATAAATGGGGAATCTAATAGGGACCCTGATAAAGGTCGAGTCTGATGGGGACCCCGATATAAAGGGGAAATCTGATGGGGACCCTGATGTAAGGGGGGCTCTGATGGGGATCTTTATGTAAAGGGGGCTCTAATGGAAATCTTAATGTAAGGGGGGACTCTTATAGGGATCCTGATGTATGCAAGGGAATACGATGGGGGCCTCCATGTATCCATGTACGGGTGCTCTGATGGGGACCCTAATGTAAGGGGGGCTCTGAGGGAGGCCCTAACGTAAGAGGGACTCTGATGGGGATCCTGATGTAGGGGGCTCTGATGGGGACCCTGATATAAAGGGGGAATCTGATGAGGACCCTGATATAAAGAGGGGGCTATGATGTGGTCGCTGATGTAAAGGGGGAGTCTGAGGGAGACCCTGATATAAAGGGGGAATCTGATGAGGACCCATAAAGGGGGAATCTGATGGGGACCCTGATAAAGGGGGAGTCTGATGGAGACCCCGATATGAAGGGGAATCGGATGGGGACCCTGATATAAAGGGGGGCTCTGATGGGGATCTTGATGTAAGGGGGGCTCAGATGGGACCCTGATGTAAAGGTGGAATCTGATGGGGACCCTGATAAAGGAGCAATCTGCTGGGGACCCTGATAAAAGGGGGAGTCTGATAGAGACCCTGATATAAAGTTGAATCGGATGGGGACCCTGATATAAAGGGGGGCTCTGATGGGGATCTTGATGTAAGGGAGGCTCAGATGGGACCCTGATGTAAAGGTGGAATCTGATGGGGACCCTGATAAAGGAGCAATCTGCTGGGGACCCTGATAAAAGGGGGAGTCTGATAGAGACCCTGATATAAAGTTGAATCGGATGGGGACCCTGATATAAAGGGAGGCTCTGATGGGGATCTTGATGTAATGGGGCTCAGATGGGTCCCTGATATAAAGGGGGAATCTGGCGACCCTGATGTAAAGGGAGGCTCCGATGGGAACCCTGATATAAAGGGGGAATCTGATAGAACCCTGAAATAAAGGGGGTCTCTAAAGGGGACCCTGATATAAAGGGGGGAATCTGATGGGGACCCTGATGTATACAAGGGACTCTGATGAGTGCCTCAATGTAAGGGGGCTCTGATGGGGACCCTGATAAAGTGGGAGTCTGATGGAGAACCTGATATAAAGTAGATCTGCACAATTAATCGTTAAAAAAATCTTGATCTCAATTCAACCCCCCTGACAATCTCTATTGCATAGTTTGCTGATTCTTTCATATAACAAGTGGAGAGACTTATCTGCTCACTCAGCTGTCAAAAGAAAACATCTGGGCAGTCTACCAAGTTTTTAACTTGAAACAATGTAACTAACTCTTCCCTCTTAGATCAAAGGGATAAAACTTATCTGAAAGAAAAACTCAGGCAGTCTGCCAAGTTTTTAAACAACGTGTGTACAGGAAGTTTAACCACTAAGGGCCAGTTCACACCATAGAAACGCAGTCCGCATGCGTTCCAGGTGCTTTTCTGCATGTGCATTTTTGAGGTGTACCAGTGCATTTTTGGTGCGTTTTTGATGCAGTCCAGTGCTTTCCCCCCCCTTTTTTTTCTTAACCTTTAACGCACCTAAATGCACCAGCACACCAAAAACACACTGCAACACACTTGTCCTTATTTAAGGTTAAGAAAAAAAGAGGGAGGGAAAAAAAGCACTGGACTGCATCAAAAATGCACTGGAACGCATCAAAAACGTGCATGCAGAAAAGCACCTGGAATGCATCCGGACTGCGTTTCTATGGTGTGAACTGGCCCTAAATCTTTTTCTGACACTTGTTTCTTAAGTTGAAATCAATATTTTTTTGCTAGAAAATTACTTGGAACCCCCAAACATTATATATATTTTAACAGAGACCCTAGGGAATAAAATGTCAATTGCTGCAATATTTTATGTCACACTGTATTTGCCCAGCGGTCTTTCAAACTCAATTTTTTGGGAAATAATACACTTCAATAAATGAAAAAATAAAAACGAAACAGTAAAGTTAGCCCAATTTTTTTTTAGTTTTAATGTGAAAGATGATGTTACGTCCCGAGAATTGTGAGAAAATCTTCTAAGCAAAAAAATTGTGATTCTCATTTTAGCCAGAATCGTGCAGCTCTAATGTAAAGGGGTATCGGATGGGGACCCTGATACAAAGGGGGGCTCTGATGGGCATCTTGATGTAAGGGGGCTCAGATTCCCCCTTTATATCAGATGGGACCCCAATATAAAGGGGGAATCTGATGGGGACCGATATAAAGGGGGGCTCTGATGGGGACCCTGATATAAAGGGGAATCTGATGGGGAACCTGATATAAAGGGGGCTCTGATGGGGAACCTGATATAAAGGGGGAATCTGATAGTACCCTGATATAAAGGGGGCTCTGATGGGGAACCTGATATAAAGGGGGAATCTGATAGTACCCTGATATAAAGGGGGGCTCTGATGGGGACCCTGATATAAAGGGGGAATCTGATGGGGACCCTGATATAAAGGGGAATCTGATGGGGAACCTGATATAAAGGGGGAATCTGATAGTACCCTGATATAAAGGGGGGCTCAGATGGGACCCTGATATAAAGGGGGAATCTGATGGGGACCCTGATATAAAGGGGGCTCTGATGGGGAACCTGATATAAAGGGGGAATCTGATAGTACCCTGATATAAAGGGGGGCTCTGATGGGGACCCTGATATAAAGGGGGAATCTGATGGGGACCCTGATATAAAGGGGAATCTGATGGGGAACCTGATATAAAGGGGGAATCTGATAGTACCCTGATATAAAGGGGGGCTCAGATGGGACCCTGATATAAAGGGGGAATCTGATGGGGACCCTGATATAAAGGGGAATCTGATGGGGAACCTGATATAAAGGGGGAATCTGATAGTACCCTGATATAAAGGGGGGCTCTGATGGGGACCCTGATATAAAGGGGGCTCTGATGGGGAACCTGATATAAAGGGGGAATCTGATAGTACCCTGATATAAAGGGGGGCTCTGATGGGGACCCTGATATAAAGGGGGGAATCTGATGGGGACCCTGATGTATGCAAGGAACTCTGATGGGGGGCCCCAATCTAAGGGGGGCTCTGATGAGGACCCTGGTATAAAGGGGGATATTTTTAATTAGTTCCACAAATATTTATTAAACATATTTATTAAACATCGGATTCTGTCCTCGTACTCTAAAGTTTGGAGACCCCTGTTCTTAAAGACAGTAATAAATAATATTGCAGTTGTTTATGATAAACAGGGATTTAGTAAATGACATGCCTCTATTTAGGGTTTGGCTCCTCTTGAAGTGTTAGTAGTTAAGGTTTAGGCTCCCAGCATCTTTAGGACCCTTGTCTGCTGAGGGGAAGGACCTGCGCCAAGTTTGTCCTGATCTTGTAGAACACATTTTATAGTCCTGACAGTGGCTAGAAAACCAAGGGCTGTCATTGAACAGGATTCCTCCAGGGGGCGCTCCATAGTAGCCTTACTGTATTAAAAGGATATGATACACAGATAGAGAGGGAGGAGCTGAGTATAACTAGGTTTTTTTTTCCCCTTTCCTCTCTGTCTGTATTCCTGACACACGGAGGGAAGAGAAGAAAGAGAGAGGGACACACAGAAATAAACCCCCACCCCTTTTAAAAAGAAACTAAAGCATAAGAGATCTGGATCCCTAAAAGTATCAGCTGGCTTGCACTCCAGATCTGGGGCTTGGTCTGGGGGAGATTCAGAGGGAATAACAAACCTGCACCCTTCTTTTATTTTTTCCTTGTTTCTTTTTATCTTTTTTACTTGTGTTTTTTTTTTTTTTGCCCTGGGTTGGCCACCCCAATAACTTGATGAGCACTGCATAGCCCAGGGCCTGGAGATCAGAGCGGAGGGGGATTTAAAGGTCCAGAGTTGTTCTGCAGAGAGGTGAGTTGCCATGCACATGGGGTCGGTGGTGGGATGTGGCTTTGTGCTGTAGTTGACTGTTAGCAGGCTGAATACAGTAATGAGGTTGTGTCTTCGCACAGTCCTACCTGCTTAACCCCTGATCTGCCACACAGGAAGGGGCGTGAGACGCCACTTCTTGGACTGTGTACAGAAAAAAGAAAACGTGGGGCTCCCCAGCCTATTTTTAGCTACCCCCCATCTTCCTAACCCTTTTCATAAACAGTCCCCACCCCCCTTTTAAATAACTCTTGCAGGTAAGGGATGAATTGCTATAAAATTTTGCAGGGTCCCTTTTTCATTAGACTGACCCCCTCCCTTCTCCCCACCTTTTTATTTCTCTTTAAATCTAATTCATGCAAAGCTTGCAAGGGTGATCATATTTAAAGGGGGTGTCCTGCCGGATGCTATTTACATAGAACATTTCCTTTAGAGTGTCAACCAGGCAAGGCTGGCTTGTTCAAAGCTTGCCTGCTGGCTGCCGCCTATACATACACAAGGCCTCTGTCTGTATGTTGACTATGTTATAGCTGTGCAAGGTTGTTCAAGGCTGCCTCCAGCCGAGACGGAGAAGTGGTTAACTCCCTCATAATGCTGACAGCGCATAGGCCGTGTCCTCCTCTCCCCCTTGACTTGCAATAAGGCACTCCAGACTCGGGGCAAATCGCTACGAAGGAAAGCGATGGGTTATCGCTGCAGATTTAACCTCTTCCCAGCCGCCCGCATTCTAGAGAATAATCTAAAAGCGGCTACGGTTTCCCTAATACTTTTCAACTGCATAGGCTGCTGCTGTTTTTAGCATTATCGAACTTCTCCTGAAGTCGTTAGTATACGTGGATAGGATCGTAAAGGCTGGCAAAAAAAAAAAAAGGGGGGGGCGTTTTCCGAATCCGATCGTTCGGCAACAACAACACGAACGCGTTTATGTTATGATGAACACTTTCCGTCATCGTTGGCTGCTGTCCTAACAGACCTGTCACGTCAAAGTGCTTCAAGGTCTAGGGTGCAAGGTACTGCGCCTCCTCGCGGATCCCCTGCGTTTTTTTTTTTTTTTCACCAGGAGCACCATATGGTGCCTTTAGTTACTCTCCTGTAAGCTTCTGGGCCTTCGTGCCAGAGGTTGGCCTTTGAGCCGCGTGTGGCGGACTCTTTAACATCAGTGACACCCCTTGACACTATTCACAGCACTGTTTTCAAATCAGATTTAACCGTGTCGTACCCTCCCATATCATTTCAGTTCTGAAACATTGCCTATCTAGATGACCATGCAATAAAATAAAAAAAACTTTGATTTTTGAAATACACTTGCTGATGTTCTGGGTCATATCTTATCCCTGTATGTCATAAAGGCTCAACATACATGCTACAATTCAACTATACAATCTCAGTACAATCAATCTTTAGATCTACCAAAACTATGGTGGGGGGGGGGGGGGTTACTAAAACTGGTGCACACAGAATCTGGTGCAGCTGTGCATAGTAACCAACTTCCAAAATCAGCTTGTTCAACTAAGCTTTGACAATAATACTGTACCTGGAAGCTGATTGGATGCAGAGCTGCACCAGATGCTGTGTGCACCAGTTTTAGTAAACCCCCCCCCCCCCCATTTAATATAAGGATCTACCTGTTTATTTTCCATCCAATCAGGCAGGCTCACTACATACTTGTTAGTAGATCTAAAGGAGGTTGTGCAATCAGATTGTAATGTGTGTGGTGAAATATTTCTCCTTTTTTATGTTACGTTACTTATTATATATTTTTTGTAATCTGTATGCTGAAAGCCTTCTCTTTTTTTCTGTTATGTTACTTATTATTATATATAATATTGTAACGTATGTGGTGAAAGCTTTCTCTTTTTATGTTATGTTGTTTCTTTTAAGATATTATTTTATATAATATTGTGTGTGTTGAAAGCTTTCTTTGTTTTGTTTTTATGTTACTTATTATTATATATGAAACACATTATTACTATAAAATTATATAAGTTATGGATTCATATATTATTATACATCATGTTATACATTATTATATAGACTACCTATTACTACTATACAGTATAATTATATTATTTATAAAAGTTACATAATATTATTATTATATTACTATTATTATTTTGATCCAGCGTATATCTTTTTGCATTTGTAAATATCCGCTCAGATTCAGCTACAGAAATTGTGCATTCTTTTAGTTCCCGCGCACACCTGTGCGATTTGTCACGCTTCCTCCATCATGTGACCGTGCATGTCAGGAAGAATCTGATTATTGTCTGTGGGGTCCGTTCACACCTATAACATGCTTCCATGTGACTGGTATAAAGGTGCAGGCACTTCTTTAGGTGCACTTTTGGCTCAGTAGACTTTAAGAGGAGTGCATGAAAAACATATGGAAAAATGCAATAAAAATGCTGACGCTCAGATGCATGTCTAACCTTAGATTATATTTGTAATCTATGTTCAGGAAAAGTCAGATCTAAGTTCCTAGATGTATGTTATAAAGGACGGGTCAGTTTGAAGTGACTACGTAGTTACTTTTACACATATGACATGGCATTTTGTGTCGGCAGTTTGCTCACCAAGCTAATATTGAGTCGATTTTGTTGCTGCTGAATACGCATGCTGCAGCCTTTGCATTGCTATATGTGCCTGCATGTACGCACAGGCTTATGTATGTCGGTTTTCTTTGTTTGTCTTCCTGCATGTCGGTAATGTTTTTATAGCGTGGCCATCTTTATTTTCTTATTTTTTTATTTATTTTTTAGCCCCCGCGTGTTGGTGTGTCCCACAGGTGGCCTTTGAAGTGGTGTTGGCACTCTGTCACGCAGACATCTGTCATGATTTGTGTGTTGTGTTCAGAGAAAGGGGGTGTGGAGGTTTTTGGCTTGGAGAGAAAGTGCGGCGAGGTCTCAGGGCGTCCCAAAAACTGAAGCGGAAACAACAGCTCGCTGTGTTTGATATTCGTAGTCTGAGGAAATTGTGTGTGCATGTGACAGTGGCTGACTCACCGTCCCGTTGAATTTTTTTTTCATACTTTATTTATTATTTTGTTTTTTTTTCCTTTCTTTTTGCTGCAAAAAAATGTGGCAAAAAGTGCGCAGTTGCAGAAACCCGACGCAGCCTGCGAAATTCTAGTTGTGTGACATGGTGATAGGTCAACCAAGTGGGTGACAGGCTCACCAAGACCTTTGTGTGTCTAATGCTGACAGGAGGATGGCCGTCTGTTTGTGTAACACTGAGGGATCATGTTTGTTTATTAGAGGCAGGGAGAACCCTGGATGTCTGAGGCAGAGAGGCCTTCATAGGCCTAAGCGTGCTGGATAGGCGGTGGAGAATTTTAGCCATGTATAACAGAGTTCGGGTTAACACTCTGAGCACATATGTGTTACTGCTTTTTGTGCTGGCCGCATCGGCTGCCTGGAAAAGTCTCAATTCTTCTAACGCGGCGAGGTGGAGGGAGCCTCGTGCGGGATGAAGCTCGCTGCTTTTAAAGAACAGATCTTAGCGTGCGTGTGACAGACAAGCCCCTCACCTGTCACTGCTGAACAAAAAATATAAACGTGAGACTACACTTCCTTGTTTCAGATGTTTGTACATTTACTAGGAATCTACCGTCGTTATCTATACATTTCTATACAGTTCAAAAAAGTTTTTAGCAGTTATAAAAGTGCAGGTGTTTTTTATATTTATTTATTACAGGTTTTTTTACATTTTTTTTTATTTATTACAGTTTTTTTATTTATCACCGGTATTTTTTATTTATTTATCCCAGGTATTTATTTATTTATTACAGCTATTTTTTAAATTTATTACAGTTTTTTTTTTATTTTCACCGGTATTTTTTATTTATTTATCACAGGTATTTATTTATTTATTACAGCTATTTTTTAAATTTATTACAGTTTTTTTTTTATTTATCACAGGTATTTTTTATTTATTTATCACAGGTATTTATTTATTACAGGTATTTTATATAGCGCCAAAGATGTACGCAGCACTGCATACTCATACATTCACATCAGTCCCTGCCCTCGAGGAGATAACGATCTAAGCTCTATATGTAACACAGACCGGACGCCGAGCCTGTGCGTACGGGTCTTTGCACTCGTCCCTGCGTACCTGTTAAACTTAGCTATGCAGGTGAGTCCGTCATAGGTGTGCGCAGCCCTTTGCTTTAGGGTGTGCACCCCTAAGCTCAAACACACATGCCTTTCTCTGCAGCCTCAGCTGCACGGGGCAGTGAATGGATGGAAAGTGCTCTGTGCTAAGTGGCTTCCTGTTCATTCAAAAACTGAAGCATAGTAAACAGTTTACTATGCTTTGGTTATGAATGGACAGAGTGAGCAAGTGTGTTTACTGTGTTCAGTTAGAAAAGGAAGGTACTGGTAATTGACATATTTACTAGCCCCTTCCCCCACTTGCCCCTGCAGCAGCCGAGGGATAAAGGAGAGAAGGGAAGCCAGCAGCACTGCGGAGGGAGGAGGCCAACAATATGGGGGCAGGCTGTAGGGGCAATCGGCAACGCTCATAATGATTAGGGTATACCCAGGCACACCTGGCACACCACCTGCGCACGCCTATGGAGTCCGTATAGCTGATGCGTACCCATTCGGTTTCTCTTTGCTACCTGTCTGCTCAGCGGCAGTTTAAAAAAAAAAAGTAAACAAGCTGCGCTGCAAGTTGCACAGGGCAGAACATCCATTTAAATGAGCCCTTAACATGGTATTAATCCTGAGAGCAATCATTTATTATATTGCAGCTTACTAATTCTTAGATGTGATGGCTGTATAAGTTTTCTTTTTTAGGCTTTCTTTCTTCTCTTTTCATCTGGTGATCCAGCCAGCAAGTCTGTTGTTATTCAATAGCTTGAGCTCTTCAGCAGAATGTATCTGTTTACATGAATGAGACAAACCATTTAACACCTGGCATTGGTGAACATGCTCCTGGCATATTCACCAATGGCAGGAGCCTGGTGGACAAGATGGGTGAACTAGAGATACTGTTGTACGAGGAGGATTTGGATTTTATGGGAATTTCATAGACCTGGTTCAACAGCTCTCATGATTGGCTTGCAACCATTCAAGGGTATATCCCCTAACAGGGATAGAGAGGGTAAAAAAGAGGGAGGGGTATGCCTATATATCAAGAATAATGTACAAGTGAATGTGAGAGATGACATCACTAAGGGAGCTAGGGAGGAGGTGGAATCCTTATGGGTAGAGATCCAAAGGGATGAAGCTAAAGGGAGAATAATACTGGAAGTATGCTATAGGCCCCCTAACCTGAGGGAGGAGGGGGAAACTGATCTCCTATCACAAGTTGGACAAGCAGCAAGAATGGGAAGTGTTATCATAATGGGGGATTTTAATTATCCAGACATAGACTGGGCGGAGGGAACCGCGCATTCATCTAAGACTCGCCAGTTCCTAAATGTCTTACAGGACAATGTCATGGTTCAAATGGTAGACGCACCAACTAGAAATAAAGCGTTGCTGGATCTCCTGATTACCAACAATACAGACCGGATCACGGATGTGGGAATGCGGGGAAATTTAAGAAACAGCGATCACAGGTCAATTAACTGCAGTATAAATCACACAAATATAAAAAAATAAGGGGAATACAAAGACACTGAATTTCAAAAGAGCCAACTTCCCTAAACTACGTACCTTGCTAGAAGATATAAAATGGGGTAAAATCTTAGGAACAAAGAACACGGAGAAGAGATGGGTTTGCTTTAAGAGCATATTAAATAAGGGCATTAGCCAATGCATCCCATTGGGTAATACATTTCAAAGCGCAAACAAAAGTCCTGGATGGCTTAACTTCAATGTAAAAATGCATATAAAAGCAAAGGAGAAGGCCTTCAAAAAATACAAGGTTGAGGCATCATCATCAGCATTCAGACTTTATAAAAAATGCAACAAGAAATGTAAGGATGCAATTAGGCCGACTAAGATAGAACACGAAAGACACATAGCGGAGGAGAGCAAAAAAAATCCCAAGGAATTCTTTAAGTATGTAAACAGTAAAAAAGGGAGGACAGACCATATTGGCCCCATAAAGAATGAGGAAGGACATCTGGTTACAAAGCATGGGGAGATGGCAAAGGTATTGAATTTATTCTTTCCTCAGTCTTCATGAGGGAATCGGGGGGCTTCAGTAACCAAAATTGCAGTGTTTACCCTCATGACACATTACAAGAAGCACTTCTATGGTTATCAGAGGACAGAATTCAAATTAGACTTGGGAAACTTAGCTTTAATAAATCACCGGGACCAGATGGCTTGCACCCGAGGGTACTTGGGGAACTCAGTCAATAATTGCCAGACCATTGTTGCTTAATTTTTACTGACAGTCTACTGACTGGAATGGTACCAGCTGATTGGAGAAAAGCCAATGTAGCACCACTATTTAAAAAGGGCCCAAAATACATCCCTGGGAATTACAGACCAGTTAGCCTTACATCAATAGTATGCAAGGGACTATATATACAAGATTTTAGTAATGATAACAGTATCATTAGCAGTAATCAGCATGGATTCATGAAGAATGGTTCTTGCCAAACCAATCTATTACCCTTCTATGAGGAGGTGAGTTGCCATCTAGATAAAGGAAGGCCCATAGACGTGGTGTATCTGGATTTTGCAAAAGCATTTGACACCGTAAATGTTTACTGTACAAAATAAGGTCTGTTGGCATAGACCATAGGGTGAGTTACATGGATTGAAAACTGGCTACAAGGAGGATTTCAGAGGGTAGTGATAAATGGGGAGTACTTGGAATAGTCAGGGGTGGGTAGTGGGGTCCCCCAGGGTTCTGTGCTGGGATCAATCCTGTTTAATTTGTTCATAAACGACCTGGAGGATGGGGTAAACAGTTCAATCTCTGTATTTGTGGACAATACTAAGCTAAGCAGGGCAATATCGTCCGCAGGATGATCTGAACAAATTAATGGGGTGGGCAGCTACATGACAAATAAGATTTAATGTAGAAAAATGTAAAATAATGCATTTGGGTGGCAAAAAAATGTATGCAATCTATACACTGGGGGGAGAACCTCTGGCCGAATCTAGGATGGAAAAGGACCTGGGGGTCCTAGTAGATGACAATGGCATGCAATGCCAAGCTGCTGCTAACAAAGCAAACAGAATAATGCCCCGTACACACGGTCGGACATTAATCGGACATTCCGACAACAAAATCCTAGGATTTTTTCCGACGGATGTTGGCTCAAACTTGTCTTGCATACACACGGTCACACAAAGTTGTCGTAAAATCCGATCATTCTGAACGCGGTGACGTAAAACACGTACGTCGGGACTATAAACGGGGCAGTAGCTAATAGCTTTCATCTCTTTATTTATTCTGAGCATGCGTGGCACTTTGTGCGTCGGATTTGTGTACACATGACCGAAAATTCTGACAACGGATTTTGTTGTCAGAAAATTTTATAGCCTGCTCTCAAACTTTGTGTGTCGGAAAATCCGATGGAAAATGTGTGATGGAGCCTATACACGGTTAGAATTTCCGACAACAAGGTCCTATCACACATTTTCTGTCAGAAAATCCGACCGTGTGTACGGGGCATTATGGCATGCATTAAAAAGGTGATCAACTCCAGAGTTAAAACGATAATTCTCCCGCTCTACAAGACTCTGGTCCGGCTGCACCTGGAGTATGCTGTCCAGTTCTGGGCACCAGTCCTCAGGAAGGATGTACTGGAAATGGAGAGAGTACAAAGAAGGGCAACAAAGCTAATAAAGGGTCTGGAGGATATTAGGTATGAGGAAAGGTTGCAAACACTGAACTTTTTCTCTCTGGAGAAGAGACGCTTGAGAGTGGATATGATCTCAATTTACAAATACTGTACTGGTGACCCCACAATAGAATAAAACTTTTTTGCGGAAGGGAGTTTAACAAGACATGTGGCCACTCATTAAAATTAGAAGAAAAGAGGTTTAAACTTAAACTATGTAGAGGGAGCTTTACTGTAGGAGCGGCAAGGATGTGGAATTCCCTTCCACAGGCGGTGGTCTCAGCGGGGAGCATCAATAGTTTCAAGAAACGATTAGATAAGCACCTGAATGACCACAACATACAGGGATATACAATGTAATACTGACACATAATCACACACATAGGTTGGACTTGATGAACTTGTGTCTTTTTTCAACCTCACCTACTATGTAACAATGTAACACTGGCAAGGGTTCTTAAAATGGTCACCTTATTCATTAATCCCAAAAGGAAGAAAAACTGTTTGCTATAACTGATTATAAAGTGGTGTTTGGCTTCAGTTTGTTAGCGTATTTAAATCTGCTAAAACCTTTAAAGTACAACTAAAGGCAACACTTTTTTTTCAGTTTTGGATACAGTGGAAGGATTAGAATGCTTTTCAGGTTTTTATTGCTGCCTGTGCCCCCGTTAGGGAGATTCACTCTCTCTGTTTGTCCTGTTCACCAGTATCATTGAAAGTAAAAGAAAATGCCAAATTTTGGGTTGTCCCCAGAAAAGTACTAGTGGGTTAATCTGCCAATGGGGACACTAGTTCCGGTGATCTGGGGGTCCCCAAGGTATTCCCTTAATTTACAGGGATTTCCTCTCGCTTCCTGTTTTGGCTATGGGTCAGGAAGAGAAGGGTAATCTCTGCAATGGGAATGGGACACAGATGGTGAAATAAAAGCTGATAGGGGTTATTAACCCTCCCTTACTCCAAAATGAAAAAAAAAAGCAGCTTACTTTATAGTTCTAATTTAAGACTTCCCTCCCCCTAGACTTACAATGCTGCTGTCTGCTGTGCCTCCTGTGCTCAATTCTCCGGAGTTGTGTCTCACTAATACCAGAGGAGTGTTATTGACCAGATCACCAGGTGGAAACAGAGGGAAAAAGACAAAGTAAAGAAAACTAATGCGGCCACCACATCTAATGATTGGTAAGCTGCAATATTACATTTTCGGTATTGGGTTTATTCCAGCTTTAAATTCACCATACATGGCTCAGTTATTTTTGATCAGACGGCTGAGCCGATTTTCCCATCCACACATTTGAAGTGGATAGGGGAATCCCTCCCCACTGTGTCATTGCACTGATTGAGCAGAATTTTTCCAACAAGCCCATTCACGAAAAGTCAGTCAATAGATTCAGAATACTTTATTAATCTCAACAGGAAAATCAGTTTCTCATGAACAGGAATGACCATGCATGGATCGAAATACCTGCCAAATTTCGATCCATAGATGGCCAGCTTTAGACAGCAGCCAATTAACCTACCAACTTGTCTTGGTGGTGGTGGAGTATGGGAGGAACCGAGTACCTGGATCAAACCCACCTAATCACATGCAAACTCCATGCAGCTAGTGTCCTGGTTGAGATTCGAACCGGGGACCTTACTGCTGCATTTCATTTTAAATGTTTAGCTGGATAGCTGTTTCTAATTTAGCTTGTATTTTTTTCCATTTTTTTTGTACTGAATTATATTAAAAAAAATACAAAGAAGGAAATTTAATTATTTCGTTTGTTTACATTTCCTTTAAAAAGTGTCATCTGAAATATGGCTGCTCTGAGCAACACCTAATGTAAATCTTTCCATTTTCTCTATGGAGCTCTGTCAGTGTCATATTGCACGTGTGTTGTGTGGCAGGGGTTTAGCAAGGTCCGATGGCGTTCAGACGTGGCAGGAGGGAGGATTTGATCACATCAGGGCCACTGGAGCCTGACAGGTCATCCCATGAATCGGTGTAATGCACAAATACAGCTTCACGGCTGACCGTTTCTGCATGTTAACAAAAATGAGATGAACTCCGCTTTAATCTTTTTAAATCTGCAACTTCAATTAAAAGACCGGTGATCCTGACATGAAGGTCATTTGTTCAGGCACTTTCTGTTATAGGGTGACAACAATTTGTCTCTGTCTCAAAGTTGTGCTTTTACACTCTTACTAGGGTTACTATCCAGCCAGTAAAAATTGAGTTGGTTGCCAATGTCAGCTATTGGGCTGGTGATTTTTCCTAGAAAAGGTGACAGACTTAGGCAGGCCATAGGCGGTGCAAATTTCTGTGGTTGCAGGAAAGAAATCCGCACCATCAATACAGACAGTGCTGAAAGTGGAATGCCTCCTGCTGAGCAATTGTCTGCTCTCGAATGGGGGAAAGTGGGGGCGAATGGGGGAAGCCGTCCCTGCCAGGAGAAGACAGTGAAGTGAATCCAGCAGGCTGGTTGTACCCAAGCTGATTGATCGTTCAACTTGGTTATATTCATCCTGCCCACACACGGTTTGAATCTCAGCCAGTTCCCGTCTATGGCCGGCCTTACATGTCATACATGACTTGATGGAGGTTACAAGTGGCTAAGCACAGTGTGACCCTCAGGAAGCTCTAGAGCAGGGGTCTCAAACTGGCCGCCCTCCAGCTGTAGCAAAACTACAAGTCCCATGAGGCATTGCAAGGCTGACAGTTACAAGCATGACTCCCACAGGCATAGGCATGATGGGACTTGTAGTTTTGCAACAGCTGGAGGGCCACCAGTTTGAGACCCCTGCTCTAGAGCAAAGGTCTCAAAACTTTCTAATCAAAGGGCCAGTTTACTGTCCTTCAGACTTTGGGTGGGCTTCAGTGGGAGTAAACAATGCCATATCATTGTTATTAGTGGGAAGAATAGTGCCCTGTCGTTGGTATCAGTGGCAGGAATAGTGTCCTATTGTTTATGTCAGTGGGAGGAATAGTGCCCAAAAGGCTGGATAAAGGCAAGCAAAAGACTGCATCTGGCCCCCGGGCCACGTGTTGGAGACCACTGCTCTAGAGCAGTGGTCTCCAAACTGCGGCCCTTTGCTTGCCTTTATCCGGCCCTCAGAACACTATTCCTTCCACTGACACCAACAATGGGGCATTTTTACTTCCTATTCCTCTCAATGACTCCAATGATAGGACACTATTCCTCCCACTGACACCAGCAATGGGGCGTCATTCCTCCCACTGATATAATCAATTAGGCACTATTCCTCCCTCTAATACTAATGACGGGGCACTATTCCTCCTCCTTCTGACACTGGGGCATTCTTTACTTTTACTAGCCAATCTGCCCCCCCCCCCATAGTCTGAAGGTCAGTCCTTTGTTTAGAAAGTTTGAAGACCCCTGATCTAGAGCAAAGAAACAGTTTTCCAGTTAGGGTTTCCATTTAGTTTACTCTAAATATACTCTGAAATAACTTTTTTCCTTTTTTTATTGTATATTTTTTTTATTTTGCAGCTTAGAAAAAGCTACAGTATGACTAGAGTTTCATGTTCAGAAATTTTTGTTAAATTCAATATATTATTTATTTGACAGCGTAGCTTTTTATTTGCTATATATATATATATATATATATATATATATAGCACGTTCATATCTCTTATATTTTCACATTGCTTTAACATAAAGCTGGACCTAAATGGACATTATTCCCACTTTATGGGCGGTAAAACAAAAGTGTCCAGTTTGTCCTATACTGAATGCTCCCACAGTGCCTTTCCGCAGTAATGTATGCTTTTAGTGGGAGTCAGTATGGCAGCTGGTGGGTGGTAGATGGATGACATATTGGGGTTATGCCTTGCCAGCAATGAAAAGGAAACATTGCAAGAGACAGAATAGGTCAGATTTATAGAAGATGTATACAGAGGTGCCCATTTATGGGTTGTGCAGGCAGACTGGCGGTGACATTTGTCTGCACACTTCTGAGTACATAAGCATTTAGTGCTCGTTCACCCCATGTCATTCGGCTGCATAGATCAGCACAGCCCTAAGGCAGAGCACATGGAAAACAATTGTTTTCTGTGCACCATGTTCATATCATAACGCTGTGCTGAGCATGTTTGCATTTGTACGCAGCGCACAGCACCACATGTCACCACACCTCTGCAGTCCATAGACTTGAATGAAGTGACATTTAGTGGCTCTTAAGGTTTTAGAAAAAGAAAAAGTAACCCATGCAAAGCAACACAACACATAGCAGTGCAAACACAATTTAGCAAGTCAGCCCTGAAAAGCAGTGGTGATGTGCAGAATAACATGACAACCAGTCAGATCTCAGTTGCTGCTGTAGTAGGAGTTGACCAGTGTGTAGGTTACCACCGTTAGCGCGTTGTCCTGGCCGTTTGCGCTGCTTTAATGAGTAGCCCCTATAGTTTGACGATTACAGTAGTTACCGTATTTTGTGTTGATCACAAAAAGTATTTTCGGGCATTGCACTTTAAATGAAAACTAGAGCAAATGTGTACTTGTGGTTTACAGCAGCCAATCAGACTTCCTGTTTTGCTTAGAAGGTGAATGCTGTCTATATGCCAAGGAAAACTGCTCCATTTTACTCCAGTTTTTATAAATCAACCTTATTGTCTTTTGTGGCCAGTTGGATGCCAAAATAGACCAGCACTAAGGTACAACTTCGCTTAAAGGGATAGACCTATAGTGGCTACCATTTCTGACTTGTTTATGATGGTGCAAACTCCATCGCACCATTGTTGGTCTGGGCACGCATGTTAACTCCAATTGTACAATCTTTTATAGACTAAGTATGTAGTAGCTAAAACAAACCGTTCAGTTTATAGCATAGGGGCCTTTCCTGTGCATCTAACATTGCAGAGTATATCAGCCTGTGCCTTGTGTGACCAGCTCCAGGCATTGCTTGTGTGAGTGATCACTGTTATATGATAAATGGTTTTCTAAATTTTTACAAATAAATATGTGGAAAGTGTGGTGTACATTTGTATTCAGCCCCCCTGAGTCAATACTTTGTAGAACCACCTTTCACTGCAATTACAGCTGCAAGTCTTTTTGGGGATGTCTCTACCAGCTTTGCACATCGAGAGTGACATTTTTGCCCATTCTTCTTTGTAAAGTAGCTCAAGCTCTGTCAGATTGGATGGAGAGCGTCTGTGAACAGCAATATTCGACACTTGCCACAGATTCTCAATTGGATTTAGGTCTGGACTTTGACTGGGACATTCTATGAATATGCTTTGATCTAAACCATTCCATTGTAGCTCTGGCTTTATGTTAAGGGTTGTTGTCCTGCTGGAAGGTGAACCTCCACCCCAGTCTCAAGTCTTTTGCAGAATCTAAAGCTGGATACAAACTATACAATTTTCTTTAGATTTTTTTCCTTTATACTTACCAAAACCAAATAATATGAGGTCAAACCTAAACATTTTCAATTTGTATGCAATCAGGCAGGTCCTTGCACTACGTAGTTGAAGGTAAATCTAAAGGAAAATTACCGACAAAGGTTGTATAGTATATCCAGCTTAACAGGTTTTCTTCTAAGATTGCCCTGTATTTGGCTCCATCCATCTTCCCGCCAACTCTGTCCAGCTTCCCTGTCCCTGCTGAAGAAAAGCATCCCCACAACATCATGCTGCCACCACCATGTTTCACATTGAGGATGGTGTGTGTTCAGGGTGATGTACAGTGTTAGTTTTCCGCCACACATGGGGTTTTGCCTTTATGACCAAACAGTTCAATTTTGGTCTCATCTGACCAGAGCACCTTCATCCACATGTTCTCTGTGTCCCCCACATGGCTTTCCGCAAACTGCAAATGGGACTTCTTATGGCTTTCTTTCAACAATGGCTTTCTTTTTGCCACTCTTCCATAAAGGTCAGATTTGTGGCGTAAATGACTAATAGTTGTCCTGTGGACAGATTCTCCCACCTGAGCTGTGGATCTCTGCAGCTCCTCCAGAGTTACCATGGGCCTCTTGGCTGCTTCTCTGATAAATGCTCTCCTTGCCTGGCCTGTCAGTTTAGGTGGATGGCCATGTTTTTGTAGGTTTGCAGCTGTGCCATACTCTTTCCATTTTTGGAAGATGGGTTACAGTGCTCCATGAGACGTTCAAAGCTTGGGATATTTTTTTATAACCTAACCCTGCTTTAAACTTCTCCACAACTTTATGCCTGACCTGTCTGGTGTGTTCTTTGGCCTTTCTTATGTTGTTTGTTCACAAAGGTTCTTTAACAAACCTCTGAGGGCTTCATAGAACAGCTGCATTGATACTGAGATTAAATTACACCCAGGTGGACTCTATTTACTAATTAGGTGACTTCTGAAGGCAGTTGGTTCCACTAGATTTTATTTAGGGGTATCAGAGTAAGGCTGGGTTCACACTGGTGCGACACGACAGCCGTCCTACTTTGGATCCGACTTTGCCCTGCGACATGAAGCCGGCATGTGTCCGACTTTCAATGAACGGGGATCCGACTTGGATCCCCGCCAATGCTCGGCATTGTGTTTGGTATGAATCTTTAGGGGGAACTCCGCGCCAAATTTTAAATGAAAAACCGGCATGGGTTCCCCCTCCAAGAGCATACCAGGCCCTTGGGTCTGGTATGGACCTTAAGGGGAACCCCCTACGCCGAAAAAACGGCGTGGGGGGTCGCCCCCAATCCATACCAGACCCTTATCCGAGCACGCAGCCCGGCCGGACAGGAATGGGGTGGGGACGAGCGAGCGCCCCCCCCCTCCTGAACCGTACCAGGCCGCATGCCCTCAACATGGGGGGGCTGGTGCCTTGGGGGAGGGGGCGCGCTGCGGCCCCCCCACCCCAAAGCACCTTGTCCCCATGTTGATGAGGACAAGGGCCTCTTCCCGACAACCCTGGCCGTTGGTTGTCGGGGTCTGCGGGCGGGGACTTATCGGAATCCGGGAGCCCCCTTTAATAAGGGGGCCCCCAGATCCCGGCCCCCCACCCTATGTGAATGAGTATGGGGTACAGCGTACCCCTACCCATTCACCTAGGAAAAAAGTGTCAATTTAAAAAAAAACACTACACAGATTTTTAAAGCATTTTATTAGACAGCTCCGGGGGTCTTCTTCCGACTTCGGGGGTCTCTCCGGTTCTTCTCCACGCTCTCCGGATCTTCTGCCGGCTCCTCCGCTCTCTTCTGCTCTTTTGCCGCTCTTTTGCTAAAGCGGAGGAGCCTGGTCTTCAATCTTCTGCCTTCTGCCTTCTGCCCTCTTCTCCTGATGTTGACACGACGCTCTCTGGGGCTAGAATGCTCTCTGTGCGCTCTGCTCTGATTTATATAGGCGGTGACCCCGCCCCCTTAGGCCGTCACAGTCCCTGGGCATGCTGGGACTGTGACGTTTTAGGGGGCGTGGTCATCACCCGATGACCACGCCCCCTTATGCCGTCATAGTCCCAGCATGCCCAGGGACTGTGACGGCTTAAGGGGGCGGGGTCACCGCCTATATAAATCAGAGCAGAGCGCACATTCTAGCCCCAGAGAGCGTCGTGTCAACATCAGGAGAAGAAGGCAGAAGGCAGAAGGCTGAAGACCAGGCTCCTCCGCTTTAGCAAAAGAGCGGCAAAAGAGCAGAAGAGAGCGGAGGAGCCCGGCAGAAGATCCGGAGAGCGTGGAGAAGAACCGGAGAGACCCCCGAAGTCGGAAGAAGACCCCCGGAGCTGTCTAATAAAATGCTTTAAAAATCTGTGTAGTGTTTTTTTTTAAATTGACACTTTTTTCCTAGGTGAATGGGTAGGGGTACGCTGTACCCCATACTCATTCACATAGGGTGGGGGGCCGGGATCTGGGGGCCCCCTTATTAAAGGGGGCTCCCGGATTCCGATAAGTCCCCGCCCGCAGACCCCGACAACCAACGGCCAGGGTTGTCGGGAAGAGGCCCTTGTCCTCATCAACATGGGGACAAGGTGCTTTGGGGTGGGGGGGCCGCAGCGCGCCCCCTCCCCCAAGGCACCAGCCCCCCCATGTTGAGGGCATGCGGCCTGGTACGGTTCAGGAGGGGGGGGGGGCGCTCGCTCGTCCCCACCCCATTCCTGTCCGGCCGGGCTGCGTGCTCGGATAAGGGTCTGGTATGGATTGGGGGCGACCCCCCACGCCGTTTTTTCGGCGTAGGGGGTTCCCCTTAAGGTCCATACCAGACCCAAGGGCCTGGTATGCTCTTGGAGGGGGAACCCATGCCGGTTTTTTATTTAAAATTTGGCGCGGAGTTCCCCCTCAAGATCATCTGAGCACAAGTCGCGTGCCGAAGTCGGATCATGCAAGACGGCAATCCGACTTTGATCCGACTTCAATGATAGTCAATAGGCTGAAGTAGGATCAAAGTCGGACCAAAGTAGTACAGGGAGCATTTCTAAAGTCGGAACGACTTGTGTCGGACCAGTTAGGACGGCTCCCATAGGGAAACATTAAATTTCACACGTCATGCGACATGAGCTCCCAATGTCGGAGCGTTTGTCGGACCAGTGTGAACCCAGCCTAAAGGCTGAATACAAATGCACGCCACACTTTTCAGATATTTATTTGTAAAAAATGTTGAAAACCATTTATCATTTTCCTTCCACTTCACAATTATGTGCCACTTTGTGTTGGTCTATCACACAAAATCCCAATAAGACCTCTTTCACACTGAGGGGCTTTTCAGGTGCTTTTACGCTAAAAATAGTGCCTGAAAAGCTCCTGAATTCATTTCAATGGAAGCTTTCACACTGGGGTGGTGAAAAAAGTCCTGCAAGCAACATGTTTGGAGCGCTGTTAGCATGTCCATAAAGACATGGATGAGCCAGTTTGAGGTGGAGGAACTTGACTGGCCTGCACAGAGTCCTGACTTTAACCCAATAGAACAGAGCGGTGACTTGCGAGCCAGGCCTTCTCGTCCAACATCAGTGCCTGACCTCACAAATGCGCTTCTGGAAGAATGGTGAAACGTTCCCATAGACACACTCCTAAACCTTGTGGACAGACTTCCCAGAAGAGTTGAAGCTGTTCTAGCGGGTGGGACAACTCAATATTGAACCCTACCGACTAAGACTGGGATGCCATTAAAGTTCATGTGCGTGTAAAGGCAGGTGTCCCAATACTTTTGGAATTCTAGTGTATACTCTGTACAAATCAATGGCCAGCGCTGCCGCTGGTCGCATGTGCTCGCTCATCTGAGTGGCTACATGCAAATAGAGCCTCCAGCCGACGCAAACAGGGTCAGTGCTTCTGCGTAGTTCTGGCTGCTCACCAGTTGGCTGCAGATAGTTGGCCAGTTTTCATGCCTCCATAGCACAGAGCCTGGGTTCAAACTTATGTGGTGTGGGACACTGCATGTAATTCGCACAGGAATCGCAGCACATTCCCGTGCGAATTACATGCGGTGTCTCTGGGGTGCGATTTAAGCCATGGATTTTTACATGGCTCAAATTGCACCGCATTCGAACCAAACTCTTGCGGGACCCTTTTTTTTTGTCCGCACCAGAATCGGATCCCATGGGTTATCACATCCACAGGATCCGATTCTGCAAATTGCACTGCGTTTTGCAAACTGATTTCCAGGTGTTGTTAACTTAACATACACTCAGCAATCGGTTCGCATGAAAGGGTTGCGATTTTGATGTGGTGCGGAATCCGCTGTGAATTTGTAGCACATCTAGTGTGCACCGAGGCTGAATGCTGCTGCGTCCAGAGGGCAGCATTTATCCTCCTCTGAACGCAGCAAACTGTCTGCACTCTGCACCTGGGCGGCTGTGTGAATGTCGCCTAATGGTTAGCGGGTTAAACCAGCATTTGTTTTTAATGGTATTAACAAGAAAATGTGAAGGAGCTGGATAAATATATATATATTTTTTTCTCCGATGAAATTCTAATTATAAATGTGGTTTTTATGAAGAATTGCACATATTGTAGTGATTCCTGGGATTCCATTCAAGTAGCAGATCTGGAGAAAATTTTAGGGGGTATCGAACAAATTTAGTTGACTCGATGGCAAGAGGGAATGCTCTGACGGAGGACTTTTCTGAATTTCCGTAAAAACGTCCAAACCAGATTCTCCTGGTGTATGGTCAGCTTAAGTGCGAAAGTTTTATGTGCTATTTGTTATAATCCATTTTGACACATCACGTATTGCAACGGGCGATCTGTATTATGTCGATCTGTATTGTGTCGATCTGTATTGTGTCGCGGCAGGGCTTTGATGAGTGGAGGATGTGCGGGCCTCTCAGTGCACATTATGTGACAGCCGCTGACACGCTGACATCAAAGACAGCAAGCGGAAGGTTTTCCTCCCTCCTGTTTGTTTATGTGTTGTCTGCCACAATGAGCCACCCCTTTGTGTAAGAATGAAAGTGTCGATCAACTGCTGCTGCTGTTTTTGTTGTTTTTGTTTTTTGGGAGGCACGCGCACACTTTTCTCTTTGACATGGGGTGTTGACAGAGGTGTTTGCACTTTTGTGTGTTAAAGTAGAAGGAAAGGCAATACAGCCACCCAGCTGGCTCCCTGCTGATCTTCTCTTTCCTGCATACAGTTTGAAATAAATCTCAAAGTAAAGACTTTTTCTAAGCAGTCACATGACCACAAAGGTCCGGCGTGTGTCTGTGGAGGACTGACCAGCGCAAAATCGTCACGTTTGGGGAGAAACGCTGTACATGCATGTAAGGGTAAACGCTGATGTAGACCTGAGTATGACTGCGCACAGCCATTCATGTATATTGGCGGCTGTACGCGCCATGTACGCAGGACAGTGGCAGAAGTTTTACGCTTCAGCACAAAGGTGCGGCCATATGTCCGTGCGCAGGAGGCCTTATTGTGATTGGTGGCTGTAGGGGGCATGAAGGATTAAGAAAACAATACAATAAGGCCCTATGTCATGCTTTTCTCTTCCTCTGTCACATCATGCTAATTGATGGCACAGCTTATACAGAACAAAGCAGGTAAAGTTCCTATTGCATCATAACTGGATTTGCTTTTCCTGGTTGGTTTGCTCTGCCATGTCCTGAGCCATACACAATAAGGCCTCATGCACACTGGACGTTTTTACAGCTGCTGTTTTTGGCTGTAGACATTTTTTTTCTACAGTCATTAAACTCCCCATCATGTAATCCTGTGTGTCCATGCACACATAGGCTGTTATCAGCAGTTTTGGGCAGTGGCGTTTTTGAGCAGTAAAAAAACAAAAACAAAACTAGTGGGTTCTGAGAGACGTTTTTCAGCTGTAAAAACGCTCTATTGCTGATAGACGTCGATAAACGCTCAAAAACGTCGCTCACCAGTGTTTTTTTAACGTTTTTGATCCATTGAAAAAAAAAAATGTTTAAAAAAACAAAACAAAAAAAAACGCTAAAACGCTAATGCGGAAAACCGCTAATAAACGCTATTGCAAAAACATTAAAAAAAGTTGTAAACAGTTGAAAAACTCACTGCAAAGCTACGGACGTTTTTATAACGTTATTTTAACGTCCAGTGTGCATGAGGCCTAAAGCTAAATTGTTTTTTGGATTGAGTAGGGAATAAGTAAAACCCCGTTTTTTTTCTTTTGCCATATGTGTCCTATTGTGTAGCATTAGCTTAAAGTATAACTATAAAGGCAATTATTTTTAGTTTTGGATAGAGTGGAAATGGATTAGAACCTCTGTCAGGTTTTATTGCTGTCTGTAACCCCCCCCGTTAAGTAGATTAATCCTCTCTATTTGTCCTGTTTACCATCATCATTGACAGTGAAAGTAATAGAAAATCCCAAATTTTGGGTTGTTTCCAGAAAAGTTATAGAAGGAAAGTCTTCCAATGGGGACAATAGTTCTGGTGACCTAGGGGTCCACAAGGAGTCCCCTTAATTTGCATGGGTTTTCTCTCTCTTCCTGTTTGGCTATAGGACAGGAAGTGAAGAGAAAGCTATTTTTAGCTCAGTTTTGGCGGCATTATTCGGCCACTAGCACGGTGGCTTTAACCCCCCCGCTAGCGGCCGAAAAGGGGTTAAATCCGCCCGCAATACGCCGCACTTTGCCGGCGGTATAGCAGCGCTGCCCCATTGTTTTCAATGGGGAGGAGCCGTGGAGGAGCGGTGTATTCACTGCTCCTCCACCGCTGCAAAGAAGCTGCTGGCAGAACTTTTTGTGATGCCCTGCCAGCGCAGCGCACCAGTGTGAACGCACTCGTGCGTTCACACTGGGTTTTCAGCTGAGGCTTTTTTCAGGCGCTATTTTAGAGCTGTAGCGCCTGAAAAATGCCTCAGTGTGAAAGGGGTCTTAAGGTAGTTTTAAAACAGGCAGTTCATGCATGAAATCCCACAAACTCATACCTCCCAACTTTTTGAGGTGGGAACAAGGGACACCTATTAGCTAAAGTATATAGGCATAGGACACGCCCCCTGCCACACTCCCTTAAAGGAGGATTCTACAAAAATATGATTAGTTTACCCACAAGGGCTTTTTTTTTTACTACTACTATTCCTTTATACTGACTTTTGACGTTTGCAAATGCAGCTATTTAGAAATTGGAGGAAAGGTTTAGCATTGTGAAAGATTAAAAGTACATTTTATATACAACTATATGGATCAGACCAAAATGAGGGACAAATGAGGAGGAAAGAAGGACAGAAGGACTTTGTTCCCAATCGGGGACAGTCCCTCGAAATCAGGGACAGTTGGTAGCTATGCTTTGATGAAACCGAAAGTCTCTCTAAAATAAGGGAAATCCTCATTTAGGGCCACCATACAATCTGATTTTACAATCTTGGCATAATCAACTTTAAACTTACCAAAACTACGGGGACCTACATAATCTAGTCAATCAATCTGTATCCAATCCGCATCCAATCAAGCAGGCCCTTGCACTACATACATGTTAGTAGATATCTAAAGGAGATTGTACAATCAGATTGTAACGCATGTGGTAAGCTTTAGACAATTGTCAATAGAACAAGTGGTCCATTGGAAGCTTTCCCCTCTATTCCTGTTCCTGTATTAACCCAAAATGTTGGAATTTCACTAGCATTCAGTCCAGTTCCTTCAGATGCATCTGACTTTTTGAATCATAGAGCCCATAAATATATATATTTTTCCCTTTAACGGGGAGAGTTATCTGTACTCCTCTAAAACATTTACACAAACCAATACGCAAAAGGTTTTTTTTAAAAATGTTTGATTTAGGCTAGGTTCACCCATATGCGGCTCTGTGAGCCTTGTTTTGTGCGGGCACGGCAGCCCATTCATGTGACTGGGCTGCTGTGCCTCCTGAAATGCCGGGAAAAGGTCCCTGCAGCATTTTAGAAATTGCAGCCCGTACGAGAACTGCAAGCGCACCCGCAGGCATCCAACGCATTTTTCTGTGTGGGTGGTTGTGGCCACATGAACTTAGCCTTAAATCATTTTTTCTAACCAGTATTTACATAGAACAATCAGTCCCTTTAAAGCCTAACTTTAGTAAATTTTTGTGGGGGAAAACGGAACTATACTGCATCTGATCACCACAGACCAAAAACGCTATTGAAAGCGGACTTCCACTCGTTTGTAGGTTTATTCAAAGTCAGCAGCTTCAAAAAGTGTAGCTGCTGACTTTTAATAAACAGACACTCACCTGTCCCACGGTGTAACGATGTGGCCGCACGAAGCCTCCCTCCTCTCTGCGGTGCCGTCATTGCAAGTGGCATGCGGCGTGCCGTCATTGCAAGTGTGGGCGCCCAGCTGTGACAGCATGCGGCTTCACAGTGCGCTCTCCTAGTGGCCAGGAAATCTTCTGGGATCTGCGACATGTCCCAGAAGATAGCAGAGAGGAAGGGGTCGCCTAGGGGGAGAGGAGGAGTCACCTAGGCAGCGAGACGACGGAAGCAGGAAGTGGGACAGGAAGCACCTGTCAACTTCTGGGTAGAACTCCGCTTTTATTAATTTTTAATGTTCACAGCAAACTACCCCATCCATCCTTGTCTTCATGCTTTATTTTGTTGAGAAACCACTGAAAAACACCCCCTGGCATTTCTGGCCATGGCCATCTGGAGGCAGATGATTCATATAGCATTTACTTCCTGGAATCCATCTGCCCTTAGCTCAGACAGGAGGGTGGGCTTAGCTAATAAAACCCCTCCCCCCTCCCGAAGACTCCTGGGATGTATGACATTATTTTGGCCTAGGCCTGCAAACCAGGAAGTAAATGAAGAAATGCTAAAATAAAAACTTTAAACAAGTAAATAGAATAAACCTTTCTATCTATTTACTAATGGTAGCAGCAAAAGGATTAAAAACAGTCAATGTTGATTGAGAGAGTCGAGTTCTGCTTTAAAGCATAACCAAAGGCAGGGATAATTACCTATGTGCCAATGGTCCGATGTCCGCAAGGTCCCTCGCCGTCATCCCACGCGTCTAGATTCGTGCCAGCGATAATCATTGTCTTCTCAGGGAAGACAGTTGCTCGGCAGGAGGGACTCCCCTGTCAGCACTGTCTGTGTTGATGGGGGAATCATGCAGATTTCTTTCCTGCAGGAAGGAAATTTGCACTGTGTATGGCCTGCTTTAGAGGCTGCCTGTTTGTCCCTATGGAATTGCTTCCTCTTGTCACTCCCATTGCTAGCGATTGAGATTCAGCAGCATTTGGGCCAGGGACATCTGGCTGCATCTGGCTGCAAAGAGAGCGATTCCATAGGGACACACAGGCCGCCCCTGTAGAGATCCTGACAATTTGTCTCTAGCAGGATCACCATCTGACATCAGCCTAAGTTATTGGGTTCTGTACTGCTACATGTGGCACTGACGAGCTGAAGGAGCCCCTTTCCTAAGTGTAGGGGAGAGCCTCCTATCCTCTCCATGACCCTCCTCCTTACCTTGATGTCTCATTTCAGGCTGAAATCTGGTACCGATTAATCTTTGTTTCTTGTGGAAAATGTACATTTATTCCGGTCTTAAAATCTATAAAAATATACAAAGTGGGCCTGTCAAATCTCACGGAATGAACTGTCTCATTCCCTGGCACACTGCTGCATTCTTTGCAGATCACTCTCTCGTGTGCAGACACTCGTGGCTTTTTGCTGTCTCGGTCCCCCTTGTGGGCAGGGATTTTTTCAATTTTTTTTTTTAACAAGACCTTTAATTTCATGGGTATCTCAAGAGCCCCATGTAATAAGAAGAGTATGTATTGGCCTAAAAGCAGCCTTCTCTGTAAACAAGCTCAAGCAAAGGATGTTGTAAATGTTGGAAAAAATTGGTACTGTTTTATTGTAAAAGGGCTGTTATGTACTTTTGTTGTTGTTGTAATTTGTTTTGTGCTTGATAGGTTGTGAGTGTTGAACCCCCATCAGGTTTTTATTTGCTGTAAGATATGTAGATGGCAGGCACTGGATGGAAATGAAGGTCAAGGATTTAGCTAATTGAAGAGTACCATGGCTCTGGTTCATAGACATGAGATTTCTCTAGGGGGTGTGTCAGGTAAAATTGAAGCGGTACATGAACCACTTGCCCTCTGGAAGATTTATCCCCTTCATGACCAGGCCATTTTTTGCGATACGTCACTGCGTTATTGACAATTGGGCAGTCGGTGTGACACTGTACCCAAACAAAAGTGATGTCCTTTTTTCCCCACCAATAGAGTTTTCTTCTAGTAGTATTTGATCACCTCTGCATTTTTTTAATGTTTTTTTAAATGACCGCTATAAAACATATCCAGTAAAAAAAAATTAAAAAATCAAATTACTTTATCGGTTTCATGTATTCAGCTACATTTTTTGGTAAAAAAAAATCCCAATAAGCGTATATAGGTTGGTTTGCGCAAAAGTTATAGCATCTACAAACTATGGGATATTTTTATTTTTTTACTGGTAATGGCGGCGATCAGCGTCTTATAGCTGGACTGCGATATTGCAGCGGACAGTCGGGACACTAACTGACACTTTTGACACTTTTTGGGGGCCAGTGACACCAATAGAGTGATTAGTGCTAAAAATATGCACTGTCACTGTACAAATGACACTGGCTGGGAAGAGGTTAAACATCAAGGGTGATCAAAGGGTTAACTGTGTGCCTAACCAGTGTTTTTACACGGTTTTGGAGGTGCTTCTACTGACAGAACGGCAATCTGTCTAAATAACAGCCGACTCCACCTCTCAGTGTGTGACTGAGAGCTAAAGCCAGCCACTCCCGCCCCTCTCCAGCGCAGGCCCCCCCATTGAAGATGCAGAGCAGAGTCCCTGCTCTCTGCTCTGAGCAGGCACGTGACTACTGATCGCTCAGTTCTCGGTCTAAGAGTCAACAGGGGACAGCTGCAGTATCAAACTGAATGCTTGAAAGTATGAAGGTTTTCTTTTTTAAGACCTTTAAATTGGTTGTAAACCCTTACATATACCCAGTGAAGTGAGCAGCCACAGAGATGAAACAAATCCTCCTACATAAGTTTTACTTGTGTATCTGCTATCTTCCCCTCTCTACACCCCTTCTGAAGTGCAGATCATGTTAAAAATCTTTCTTCATCTGTCAGCAACACATAGGGAAGAGCGGAGAGACTGTGGGGGTTATTTATGAAAGGCAAATCCACTACAAGTGCACTTGGAAGTGCAGTCGCTGTAGATCTGAGGGGGGCATGCAAGGAAACTAAAAAACATATCTTTAGCTTGCACATGATTGGATGATAAAATCAGCAGTGCTTCCCCTCATTTCAGATCTTCCCCTCAGATCTACAGCGAGTGCACTTGTAGTGCAAAGTGGATTTGCCTTTCGTAAATAACCCCCCATGTATTGTTAGAGGGCTTGCCGTATTCCAACTAAGAGGGCCTGATTTTATTTTTGCCCTGGGCCCTAATTGATCTAAAACTGACCCATAGACTAGTGTAGTGTTTATAACACTGAGGGTTCATATTCTCAATCCCCTTTATTTCCTTCCCAGCATTCTGCCCTGTGACGATGAATCAGCTTCCAGTAAGTACAGTGCCCTCTCCAGCATAGTCCCGCAGGCCGTAGAGGTAATAACATCCCACCTTTTTATTGCTCTAGTGCCCGTCACTGGTAATCAGCACATTAGTGGACGTATTCTGCAAGGCTCTCCTTCTCATACGTCCTGACTGTGTACCACTTAGTGTAGCCTCATGCTGTTCATTAAACACTTTGAAAAATACTGCCTTAGCATCTGTCAGAGAATGTAATTCAGGCTTTCCCTTAACATCAGCTCCACTCTTTTGTTGCCCACTAATGAGCCAGTGTCCATGGCTGTGACATCACACAGGAGATTGTCTCATCCATGGGCAGACAGATTCTTTGTCCAGATGTATATTTTTATTTCCAAGGCTGTCTGATGCATGGGCTTGCACTTTCTTGCAAAGACACTGCCGTTCTTTTTTTAAATCTATGGGCCGCGTGTGTCAAAAACGCCTGATGGGAAAGGGTCCGGGTGGGCTATGGTAATCAGTCTGACTCTCCTTGTCATTTGCCATAATAGCAATAATCTGATTGCTAGAGGCTATACAGACACTGTACAGGAGGACTGGTGTATGCCATGACGGACTTGTATACTGTGGGCTGTAAAAAATAAGCATTTTTTTTTTATACTTTCATAAAGTAGACATGGGAGGTTTGGGGGTCCATGAAAGGGGGGTTGATTGCAGTTATGTTCATGAAGGCTTCCTAGACCTGTGCTTTCACCTCCACTAAGGCCCCTTTCACACTGGGGCGGTAGGGGGCGTCGGCGGTAAAACAGCGCTATTTTTAGCGCTGTTTTACCGCGGTATTCGGCCGCTAGCGGTGCGGTTTTAACCCCCCGCTGGTGGCCGAAAAAGGGTTAAAATCACTCGTACATCGCAGCTATAGCCACGGTATTGCCGCGGTATAGCCGCGCTGTCCCATTGATTTCAATGGGCAGGAGCGGTTTAGGAGCGGTGAATACACCGCTCCTTCACCGCTCCAAAGATGCGGCTAGCAGGAGATTTTTTCTTCTCCTGCCAGCGCACCGCTTCAGTGTGAAAGCCCTCGGGCTTTCACACTGAACAAACAGCGGAGGCTGTTTAGGGGCGGTTTGCAGGCGGTATTTTTAGCGCAATAACGCCTGCAAACCGCCCCACTGTGAAAGGGGCCTAAGAGTATTATTATTATACAGAATTAATATAGCGCCAACAGTTTGTGCAGCACTTTACAGCATCAGGGCACACAGTACAGTTACAATACAATTCCATACAGGAAAAATTAGAGGGCCCTGCTCGTTGGAGCTGAGGAGTCTGAGGTTTATGGCTAAAGAACAGTTCCAGGTAACAAGTAGAAGGTTCTCAAATCAGATTACAGACAAAAGAGACTGGGTTGGACTGGAATCTCACAGCAGGATGGAAAACTAAAGTTGGCCATTCATTGCTGGATTGAAATTGGGGCAGTTGCAGCAAAGACCGACCGAATTTCTGTCCATGAGTAGGCCATTAGGTCGACTTCTGTTGAATGGTAACGTTGAAAAACTTTTGTCAATCCGTCAATTGGCTGCAACCACTGATCAGTGAATTCTGACAGTGAATGAATGAATAAATAATTTGTAAAGCGCTGCAAATGCGAACTGAATCGCCTCAAGGCGCTGATGCGTTGTGTTGTCAAGCTGCACTAGAAGAGTTTTTTCCTGAAAGCCATGTGAGTCGGAAGAGAGTTCCATAGCCGAGGTCCTGGACTGCAAATCTTCGTTCTCCCCTTGCTTTGTAGCGGTATTTGGGAACGAGGAGGAGGTTTTGGCAAGATGACGGGTCCCACAGTCAGAATAAAATATAGCAGCGAGGTTGGATTCCTCCATCCAATTGGTCTGCGTAGATGGAGGAATCTGTTCAAAAAACGAGCCACCTATGGCCAGCTTAAAGCTCTGGGCAGATAAGCACACTGTATACATTGCATGGCTCAATTCCAGTTTTGAATAGAGATCGCCTTTAAGCTGGCCATACACTGGTTGATTTTCAAACTAAAATTTGTACAAAAATTTGAATAATACGAAAAATTCTTTGTACGCTCAAACAAACTACAGATGTCGTCAACAGTATTACAAAATTTAGTTTACTTTTAACATTTGATTTTAGAATGACTGTAATTTGCGAAATAAAACCCACATACACTGTTAGAAATTTGTTTTCGCTTCATTTAATTTTCTTGTCACTGTGCTTGAAAACAAGTAAAAATTTGACCCTAATAATAATCAGAAAATTAAACAAATGTTCTTAAAATAAAGATTTCTAAACAAATTCTATTAGTTTATAGCCAGCTTTACCTGGATGTAGCAGGGAGCAGTAGGCAGCCCTGCTCATGGGGTTTTCATGCAGTTGACATCTACTTGAGTGACTGTACTCTAAGCCTGTGGTTAGCCTCAGGGCTTGTTCAGGTGATTGTTGAGCTTCATTCCTCCTGCAGACACAGTTTGTACTTCCTATGCAGCTAGACAAACTGTCCTGTATGAATGACAGGCTCCCTTTATCTCGTGGAAGAATGTAATTGTGAACTACACATAAATGGGTCCCTGTGCACACCATTGTTCTTTCTTGCGATCATGCACACTGTTTGAATGACAAGTCTGATTATCCGTACAGACGAAAGGAGCCCACCTAGCTGCTGAGTAAGTGAAGAGCAAAGATATATAACATACAGTTCAAAAAGTTTTAACACAAGTAAAAATCTTTTTTTTTAGCCACATGACTGTCATTTTCAAATCTCAACTGTCACTTAAAACAATAAAAAAAAAACAAGATCATTTTCCTGCAGTGATAACTTTTTAAATGTCCTGCACAATATCTAATGAAAAGGTTTGCAAATGCCCTAAGTCGAATTGCCCCATCCAACAATAAAACAGCATAACTAATTAAATGCGTATATGGAAACCAGCAAAAATTGTTTATGTGTACATGCCTCTTTAGCCTTCAGACCAACCGCCTGGTCTATTTACCCCATACTCTATAACCCGTACCGCCGTTTTAAAATAAGTAGTCATTGTTGTCCGGCTTTTTGTACCTCGTGCTATGGCCGATTCACTAATGACATCCATGGCAGATCTTATGCATGCTCTTTTCATGCATTTTCCCGAGATCCTGTGAAATTTTGCGGTTTAGCTGCAAGTGCTCTCTGGAAGGCGTGCATGCAGAGTTGCATGCACCTGGAAGTTTTAGTGTAGAGAGGGAAGGTCTGCCTTAAAGTGGTTGTAAACCTCTGACATGAAATATAAACAAAGCATATCCTTCTATAGTGTGTACTTGTCTCAATCCAGAGCACCGAGTGTCATTTCTGCTGCCCATTCCTCTGCTATCTGCATGAGTCACTTCTGACACCAAGAGAAAAAAGGTGACAGGAAGGGATCTCCAGCACACAGCCTCAGCTGGTTCCTGTGTGAAGGGAGGTGTTTTCCTTTCCTTCCAATCAGCTCCCAGAGCTCCCCTCCCTGAGTTCTGCAGAGTGTATTTTCAGCTCTCTGCCCCCTGTTTTCTCACAGCTCAGAGAAGGTTTATAAATTCTGGACTTTGAATGTAGAGAAGAGAAGACTGGTACAACTTATGTAGGAGGATTTATTTATTTTCTATGTATCACCCGAGGCCAGTCCCTTCACTGGGTATATTTAAGGGTTTACTTTGGAACCACCATGACTGTACTGATTCTGTGTAGCCAAAGTTGGGTTTACCAAAACTGTAATTTGAGCACCCATTCGAAAGCTACAACAAGCCTTATGAGCCTTAATTTGAACCCTTTTATGACAACACTGTATTGCTTTGGGTTCAAATGTAAATTTCAGTTCAGTAGTTTTCTATGTATCATTAACAGTAACAAAAACCTTTTTGGAAGATGCTGGGAAAAAAAGAATTTTCCTTTCAAAACAAGTGGTTTTGTGTGTGTTTTAATATTTAGGAGAAGAACGTTCAGAAGGAAATATGAATATTCTTGGTATTGAGTTTTCCAAGAGCGCAGACTGGGCGTTCCGCTGTCTTGTGTTTTTCGGTAAACTCCTGCCTGAATGAGACACTACCCTGACTTTCATGTGTCAGCTTTTGTGTGAAGTCCTAACATCAATGGCATCATTTGCGCATGGATTCTATTGTGCCGTGGTTCCATTAGGAGTTGTTCACAGCAGAATGCTTTGTAAATAGAGGTAAAGCATAATACATGTACAGGTGTGTTGATGAGGTGCAGCGGAGCACCGAGGATGTCCATTGCAGTAATCCCACAACAATCCCGAATTTCTGTTGTCTGATTAGATAGAAAAATGATGACTCCAATTGGTTGGAATTGGTAATTCCACATTGCATAGTCATTGCTGTGTCTTATATAAAATAAGGCAAAGTGCATATTAGCTCATAGCAAGCAGCCATTAATCATCTTTTATTGCTTTGTTCCAGTGTGATATAAAGTAAAATCTGATTGTTTGCTAAGATAAAACTAAACCATACTGGCTATTGGTCAATGATTTTATAGGTTTGTCCCAAAATTCCAGTTTCAGAACTCTCTATAGGTACAAAAATACGTACAATAATCCTTGAGTAGCTGCATAAAATACAGGTTTGCTTTAACGCGAGCCCTTACTCACAAGTGAAAGTGGTGCTATTCCTCTTCCTTCCCCACCAACACTTTAGAGTTCATTTATTTAGCTCAGACTTCCTCATTTCTCACCTAGGCAAGAATGAATCTCCCCAACGGGGACACAGACAGCAGTTCAGCCTGTACAACTGGATGACAGACTGACAGGAGCCAGGGCTCTCTCTTGCTTTAAGCGTGTATTTGCACATATCTGCACGTATCTGCACATCCAGTAGTTGCCTACATTTAGAGACAGATATCCGCCTTGGATGCAATTTGTATGTTCAGGGCTGAACAAATCTCCTTAAGACCCCTTTCACACCAAGGCGCTTCAAAAACGCCCTTAGCGTTATTACCGCGTTTTTAGGGGCACTAGCGGTAAAATTAACGCAACGCTGCAGGCGTTTTAACAGTGTTTTTCAAGCGTTATTGAAGCATGTGTTATTGATGCTATCTTTCTGCTTGCATGTTTATCCTTTATGAGATCATGTAAAACAAGCAGTGTCTTGTAAAGTAACAAGCAGTGTCTTGTTTTACTTCAAATCTTCATTTTTCTGGGATTAATTCTTTTTTTGGCATTTTAATTAAATTTTTTTGGCACTTTGATGGTCTGTTTAATCATTCTGACCTTCCCACAAGTTCAGTCCTGTTGTTGTAGATGCTCTCTTTTCTGCTTGCATGTTTACCTTTTTGTGAGATCATGTGAATTTTCTACAGTTCAGGGCGGATTATAGGCGCTATTCAGGCGTTTTTACAGCGTTTTCAATTCATTTCAATTAATTTCAATGGAGAGGGGCGTTTTTGAAGCGCTTTTTTCAACGCCCAAAAGCTGCTCCAAAGATTCTGCTTGGAGGACTTTTCTCAACGCCCCGCCAGCACAACGCCTCAGTGTGAAAGGGTCCATTGAGATGCATGGGGAGCGTTTTAAGGGCGTTTTAATAGCGTTATTTTTAGCTGCAAAAATGCCTTTGTGTGAAAGGGGTCTAACTGCAGGTAACTGCTGGATGTGCAGATACATACATATTGATACCTACAACGACGGACAGCCATGGCTCCTCTGCTCCTCATTCTGTTGTACCGGATTAGCAGCCCCCGCTGATCATAATACCTGGGTTCCCAAATGAAAATATCAGCAATATACTTGCTGCAGGATTCTACAGAAGGGCACTTTTTGCCTGTGTGAATGGGACCTAAAGTGGCCCTTTTCGTACTATGTAAGGTCCATATATACTGTCCTGGCCCCCTTTCTCTTTAAAATATCACCTGATGTTAGTAGTCCTGAGATTAAATTGTAAAGAAAAAGTTAGAATAATACTTAGTTTTCCCCCAGTCTTTTGTATCGCTAGGTGTGATGTCACCATCCTTGAAAGATTCCCAAGGAATGCAGAGTAGGTGAAATCTCGTAAGAAGATGCTCCAGTCCATTGCAAGACCTTCTTCTGCTCTGTATTTCCCAGGATCTAGTCTGAAGGAGTGTGATGTCATCCACGCAAAAGGTCTTTTCAAAGTGGGAGAGTATAAATATCTCTGCATTTTACTGCAAGGTTCACTTTAACATCCTGTCATGGCCAAGATGAGCTTTATTTTGAAAAAAAAAAAAAAACGTTCCTACGGATGATTGGGTGTTTGTGTTCTCTTCACCTCGCTTCACACCATAAATCATGCCCTTCGAGTCCATCCTTGGCCAGACCTTCTAATATGGTCCTTTCCAAGAGGAAAATGCTTTACCCCTGAACTTCTTTATATCTTTCTGATAAAAATCACCTGACATGTAAGCAAATCCTTTAACGTTCATAGGAAAAGCCCATGTGACTACAATGAGAAAAGTCAAGAGAAGTTCAAAAGTAGAGTTCTTGGATCTTATGAAATGGCTCTTGTTGGAAGGTCTCTTGTCCTTGGCCATGCTGATTGCTTGGCTCCAGCTGAGAGTTTAGAAAGCCTCTCAGCATGCTGTGACTGGGGAATTATGAGCTCCTTCGATATATCAGGTAGGCTTCTCCTCTGCTGTGCTGTCACATTACTCAAGATTTTATAACAGCTCGGCAAGGATGCTGGTGGCCCTTGGGACCAACAATACAGCGTTGGTGCTGCTTTCAATATTCATCTCAAAAGTAATGAATTAAGGAACAATTTATCCTAAAAAATGTGTTGCTCATATACTCCTTCTTTTTTTTTTTTTTTTTTTTTAGCTGAAATGTGTTTTATAACTAATGTAATTGTTTTAGATTTAGCTTTGATATTGCTCAGGGTGGCATGCAAATTTTTCCTTAACAGTTGTCACATTATCGAGTGCTCTAATTATTGTGTTAGTATAGAACAGTTTACCAGTCTTCTGTGAGTCATGGTCAAACTGTGCAGAGTATAAATATACAAACGTATCCAGTGCGTAGACCAACACTTTTGCTGGCAAGAAAGCATGTAAATAAGAATCCACCCGCATCCCACAAAACAGTGTTCGGTGCCTGTGCAGCCTATTGACAGATCTGGGGATTTTCATGGGAAGAGGCATGTTTATGCTTTGATTTTTCAGAAATTAGTTTTTTTGCATATTTACTTTGAGGGCCCTTCGCACACTGGACGTCCAGCCCCTATACGTACAATCGTGGCATTTTAGTCCATAACACATTCATCCCTAATCGCATAGGACCCTAAACGTGAGTACAGCACTCTGCCCTATCCAGCAGCAGCCTAATTCAGCCTGCAATAGACTTTGAGAGGCTGTAGGCAATGGGGCTGGACACTGCACAGCGTCAGAGACCCAGTGCGCAAGGGGGCAAAAGAGGGGCTACATGGGTGTTCTTTGGGCATGGACTGTAAAACTGTAGTCCTGCCCTTATTATAGCTTTTGTCCATTTTCACGAAAATTGTTGTTTTATAGCAGTAGTCTCCAAACTGCAGCCGGGGGGCTGGAGGTGGCATTTTCCTTGCGTTTATCTGGCCCTTATGGCACTACTACTTCCACTGGCAACTACATAGGAAACTATTCCTCTCAGTGACAATAACGATGGGGCACTATTCTTTCCACTGACACCAACGATGGGACATTATTCCTCTCAATGACACCAACAACGGGGCACTATTCCTCGCACTAATACCAAATATGAGGAATTGTTTACTCCCACTGACACCTGGACATCATCTACTCTCACTGACTACAGCATGGCCCCTCTTTCCTTGCATTTATCTGGCCCATAAGTGTGCACAGCCTATTGCATTAGGGTGTGCACCCCAAAGTTCAAACACATATTCGTGTGAGTGTATGTGTATATACTGATGGTGTCAGTAGAGCAGTGGACGGAGGCAGTAGGGCAGAGATTGGTGTCAGTAGGGCAGTGGATGGTTTCAGTAGTTTTTTTTATTATTTTATGGTTTATTTTTTTTACAATTAACTTTTTTGAATGATTTTTTTTTACAATTTTTTAAGAAGCCCAGTTAAGGGCCTTTGGGTAAATATCAGGGGTCTAAACGGGGGGGGGGATCAGCACCACATGGGGTGATTAGGGTGTGCCCAGGCACACCTGGCACACCCTGTGCTCACGCCTATGATCTGGTCCTTGGGGCACTATTGCGTAAACTGGCAAAACAATGGCGCCAGCGATGAGGCACTATTCCTCCCACTGATGCCAACAATGGGACCCTATTCGTCCCACTGACAAAATTATGGGACACTATTCCTCTCACTGTCATCAATGATGGGACACTATTCCTCCCACTAATACCAACGATGGGTCACTATTCCTCTCACTGTCATCAATGATGGGACACTATTCCTCCCACTAATACCAAGGATGGGTCACTATTCCTCCCACTGACATCAATGATGGGACACTATTCCTCCCACTAATACCAACAATGGGACACTATTCCTCCCACTTACACCAACGACGGGACACTATTCCTCCCACTGACACCAATGATGGGACGCTTTTCCTCCCACTGACACCAACAATGGGACACTATTCCTCCCACTGACACCAACGATGGGTCACTATTCCTCTCACTGTCATCAATGATGGGACACTATTCCTCCCACTAATACCAACGATGGGTCACTATTCCTCCCACTGACATCAATGATGGGACACTATTCCTCCCACTAATACCAACAATGGGACACTATTCCTCCCACTTACACCAACGACGGGACACTATTCCTCCCACTGACACCAATGATGGGACGCTATTCCTCCCACTGACACCAACAATGGGACACTATTCCTCCCACTGACACCAACGATGGGACACTATTCCTCCCACTGACACCAACGATGGGACGCTATTCCTCCCACTAATACCAAAGATGGGTCACTATTCATCCCACTGACACCAGTGATTGGTCACTATTCCTCCCACTGATACCAACGATTGTACCCTATTCCTCCAGATGACACAACAATTTGACCCTATTCCTCCAGTTGACACCAATGATGGGACACTATTCCTCTCAATGACAATACCGATGAGATACTATTTGTCCCACTGAGACCAATGATAGGACACTATTCCTCACACTAATACCAAAAATGGGGCATTGTTTTCTCCCACTGACACCTGCACATCTTGTACTCCCACTGGCCGCAGTGTGGTCCCTGTAAAGTCTGAACAGTAAACTAGCCCTTTGTTCAGAATGTTTGGAGACCCCCCAGTTCATAGCATTGTGTATCAGCACAGGTTCAATTTAAGCTAATTCCTTAGCGTGCAGGCAGTTGTAAAGGTGAACAATGAGATGCACATTTTTTTATTTTTAACTTTACTTGACATGTGTCACTTTGTTTTGTGGCATGAACGAAGCACATAGAAAACAATTGTTTTCTTAGTGCCCTAGCGGTGACCTGCATTTATTCAGTGCGGGAAAAACACAGATCAGTGAACATAGTGTAAAAGAGCCCAAAGACATTTTTGACATAAAGAAGTTCAGGGAAATGTGGGGCTTTCAGGTGAAATAAATTGCATGTGGGCAGCAGGTGTTTGATATAAAACATTTTTAAGGGACGATTATGCCCTGACACAGGAGTAGTTATAGAGCTGTAACACAAAGCCTGGAGCTCAGTTACAGAAAAAGAGGGTGGTGGGATGGAATAATGGCGTTGGGGATAGCAGCAGGTGTTAGGATAAAAGCAGAAATTAAAGAGAGAGGTAAAAGGAGGGGTTGTACGTAGCTAAGAAGTCCTTTCAAAAATAATGTCCAGAAATTCTTGGCTGCAAGGCAGGTAGGTGTATGTAGCATGTTAGATGTGCTGCTTTTTTAGGTATATCACCTAAATGATATAAAGTTATATAATCTGTTTGTGCTTTATGGAAAGTGCTACCTCGGATTTAGTTTTACCTTTCTCTTAGTATGTTCTCAGTGCAATTTTCCTAGAAAAGCCTAAAATATACGCCAACTTTGGCATAGTGTGTTACAACCCAGGTTGCTTCTGCCTAGATATTTAAAAAAAAAATTACCATAAATGTAGTTCATGTTTTGTTCCAGTCTCTGTCAGATGTGCGTTTGCTTACTGACAGTTACAGACCGGCTGTGTAGTACCAGAAAAGAGCTATGAGAGTTGTGGTAACATGGTCTACAAATCGCATTGAAAATGAATATTAAAAAGGCATGCCTGTGATGAATTAAAAATCAAAGACAGGTTCCTAGCTGACAGTGAGACATTTCTGCAGAGAGAAGAGGGAAAAGTGGGGGATCTACCCGAGATAAAAAAATAAAAGGTAATAGAAGGAATATCAGTTGATGATATTCTCATTGTGTTTGTGATGTACAATTTTTGAAGCTTCAAAGATTGAGCAGCAAGGGTCCATGGGCCTTTTTATGCATCTGAGTTGCTTTATTCCTCATATAAGTCAATGTGAATGCAAAAACAGCTCAATGCAGCTTAGAAGCAGCTTGAATCAATGCTTAGATCAACTGAAAGGCAAATCAAAGCAACTCAAACAAAAGTCAAAGGATCTCAAAAGAACCTGCTGCCTTTGACTTGATTCTATGTATGAAGCCCATGTAAGCAAGCCCTAAGCATGCATGTTCATAGTGAGTTAATATGGGCAGCTACTTGAACAAAATAGCTTATAACTTGTGGTTGTGGTCCGCGAGCTCAAACCAAAGTGCATGACAATGCTCTGGGATGGCTGGTCGGCAAGCCCAGATCACAATCAATGGGTTGCCGATCTGCCATCCCAGAGCATCAGAGTGCATGGAGCCAGTGCAGCAGTGGAAGAAGCAGGCGGAGGGAGCAGGAGCCACATAAGATGCTTCCTCTGTAGGGCCAGCTCTTATAGGGGGCTTAGTACAGATGCTTCCTCTGTAGGGCCGGCTCTTATAGGGGGCACAGTACAGTAAGGGCTTATTTACGTTTGTGGTTAGGGGGGCAGTAAAACTCCATAGTTCATTGGGGACCATGACTGTTTGCCATCACTTCAGTGGCCCTCGCTCTTCAAAAGGTGGAGCACCCCTGTTATGAAGAATGCACCAGTCCTATGAATTAAGCAAACCCTACGCTGCTGGATTGCAATATATTGAATAGATTTGCATGGATGGAGAAATCTGCACTGCTGGCTATTGTATTCAGATGGGCGCAGCCCCAACGGCTGCTTGAATATCTGAACGTCGTCTACATCTGATTGGAAGCAGTCCTTGTTTAGCTGATCATTTTTAAACCGACTTTTGTATAGCCAGGTGGTGTATGCATGTATGGTCAGGTTTGAGAGGCAGCAGGGGTCAGGCAGTTGAAAGGCACCAGCTGTGAGATTCTGTGTGGCCTCTGACACCCAAGTTAAGGATCTTTATTGTCATCGTCCCCCCCATAAAAAAAATGAAAAGTCAGCTCTGTCCTCACCTGGACGGTTCTTTGCTGGTCTTCGGTTCCCTGGCACTGCCATGTCTAGTGTGGAAAGCTGGCTGTGACTCCTTGTGGCTTCACAGCCATCTTTCCACTGCGAATGCGCTGCACTTCCTGAATGGTCCCGCAGCATTCTGGAACCTGTGAAGTGTCCCAGATGGCTGTAGGCAAAGGGGAGGGCCGTACTCAATCCAAGCAGAAGTGGATACCTTTATCGGCTGAGGAAGGAGGCGTCACTAACCTCTGAAGCGCCTTCCGATTGGTTACTTCACTCGGAGGTTTGACAGGAGTCCAACAGCTCATGACAGCTCGTGCTCTCAGCGTCCTCCTACACTTTCCCATCAGAGTCACCGCTGCAGCAAAGACTGTTTCTCAGATCCTGTGCAGGATCATTTCCAGAGTCCGTCAGGGCACTACTTTGTCACTCTGTGAGTGGAACTTTTTATTGATTTTATATATCTACCTATTAAACGGTGCTACACCATTGGTCGCCTGGCGCCTCTCTCTCCCTTCTTTTGTTACAGTGCAGGTTCCCAGACCCAAGTCCAGGCAGCCTCGCTCCCATAGGAGATCACAGTCATTTTCATCCCCAATAAATTGAACTTTTATCCAGACTGAGCACCTAAGAGACACTTTTGTGTGTGTATATATACATACACATACATGCCACTTTCTCTTGGACACTCCATACCTGACAATCCAGGGCAGCGCTGAGAATTTTTATTTGTGGTTACCTATCAAAACTAGGTACTTGCCCCCCCCCCCCCCCAAAAAAAAGGTGCCAAAAAGCCAAAGAAAAGGGGGGAAGGTAGCGGAAAGGAGAACTTCCCTGAATTTCCGCTTTAAGAGTCCAAAATTAGGTTTTATTCCAAACTTATAATAGGTGCTACAGCCAACATGTTTCGGGGAGCACACATTGTCCCCTTGATCAGGGCTTAAAATATATGATATCCAATGGTATGGACTCAAAATAGTTATTTCAACTGTATTTTAAGCATTTGGCCATGCTCAGCAGCTGGTGAAAGCCCCAAGATAAAGTGTCAGGCTCAGAAAAAGTAGATCAAGCGAAATACGGGGCAAGTATAAATGCGCAAAAGGTTGAACATTCAGATTTCTGCATATCCCGACCATCTCTTATTAAATCCTTCAGCTGTCCCTGAAAAATTTGGGGCATTTGAGAGTTCTGAACACATAGCAGGGCACTCTGTGTCTGTCTTTTTAATGCCCGTGTCCTTGGCAGTATTTAGATAGTGGAACTATTCATATCACCATATGTCTGAACAACAGGTACTTGATAAACGACTTTCATAAAAGTAGGGAACAGAGCCGTGATACATTGCGCCCTTCTGTGAGCTGTACTTGACGGCAGCACAAGAAGGAAACATTAAAAATAACTGCTCAGTTGCCGAGGCTCCAGTCTGAAAAATAGGGCTGAGAGGAGGAAGGCTTGGCCTGGGAGACATGTGGGATTTTGGCTGACCGCAGGGAAGGCGAGGGGCCAGAACGGACTGGGCTGGGTTCCCACGCTCTCACGCGTGGCTTACAAGGTCTGATGTAAGATTTCATAATATCCCAGGCAGACAGCAGGGGGAGGAGAGTGGGCCTTGTGTTGTGTGTGCTGGCCTATGAAGTGGGAGGGACATGACGCAGACCTCTGGCCTGCTTGATCTTTTGCTTCAGAGTGGCAAACTTTGTTCAGTTAGTTAGTTGTGTGGCGTGCACTTGCATCCAAAGAAAGGCCGCAGCATGGAATTAGACGTTGCTATGCAGTGGAAGGGGGGGGCCTGTACAGTAGGGGATACCCCACAGCAACCGCCCAAATTTTCTTGTTTGAACAAGAATTGCATTTTCAGCTTGAAAGAGCGGGGAGGAGAGGGCGAGAGGGAGGAGAAGCACTCTATTTCAGAGGGGGGCTAAAAAAAAAAAATGTGTATCAGACAACTTCAGACTCTGCTAAAACAAAGAGAGAGATAGACTGTTATTAAAATGTCAGGCAACAGCCACTGCGGAATGAATTGAGGGAGTCTGTATTATTAGAAATGTTAGGCAACATGCAACCCTGGAATAAAACAAAGATCTGCGTTTGATTAGGAAAACTGGGGTAGGAGCGGAGCTGTGGCCTGGAGCAACCTGGTTTAAAGTAAACCTTTGATGGACAAGTGAGGGCCCTTCATAAGTAAGGTTCGAGCCTCTGACCTGGAACAAGCATGCATAGGGAGGACACCTTGTGTGCATACTTGTTTCCAGGTGAGGGACATAAAGTACTGAAGTAAAAGGGTGAACATGACAGCCAGGAAAGTAGTAGTTGCAAAATGTAAAGATGAAATGGCAGCCTGTGTCTCTCTCAGAAAAGTTTTCCTTTAAGCCCACTTTGCACTGTGGGTTGTGTTATTGCACCTGCAGTAAAGGGTTATTTCACCTTTTACATCATTATTATACATCACAATTTCCAAGGCATACCTGTAGGCAGGGCTGCTGCTAGACTATTTTGCGCCCTAGGCAAGACCAGCTACTTGCACCCCCCCCATGATGAGGGGGGTGAGGGGTAGGTGAGGCAGTATGGAGGGGGTGTAGGAGAGGCAGTATGAGGGGTGGGTGAGGCGGTATGGGGGGGGGGGGGGGTAGGTGGGGTGAGGTGGGAGGACATTTTTACAGGTACCAGCAGCAGGATATTCAGCTCGCATGAGTCCCTTTTACCTTTTTAGCGGCGCTATCCGAAAAAGGGTTAAAACTGCTCGCAAAACACCGCTGCAGCTGCGCTTTGCCAGCGGTACAGTGATGCTGCCCATTGATTTCAGTGGGCAGGGGCATTTTAGGAGCAGTGGATTTACCGCTTCTACAGCGCTGCAAAGGAGCTGCTTGCAGGACTTTTTGTGACGTCCTGCCAACGCAGCGCCCCAGTGTGAAAGCACTCGGGCTTTCACACTGGGTTTGCAGCTGAGGCTTTTTACAGGCGCTGTTTTTAGCGCTTAAGCACCTGAAAAACGCTTCCAGTGTGAAAGGGGTCTTAGTGCCGCTGGTCAGCCTCTAACATCTGTGCAGAGCCTGCCCTGTGTCCCAGTTTCCTGCCTGCATTGATGTCTCTCCCTGGCTGGGTAGGTCTGATGGAGGAAGTTCGGTCCTTGCCCTCCTTCTTTGAATGCTAGGACTGCCAAAGTCGTAGCAACCAATCACGTGCTTGCCCTGCCTCCGACTTTCAGAGAAGGAGGAGGGCAAGAATGGAGGAAGGGGAAGTCTGGGGACCACGCCGCCACTGCCGCTCAGCCTATATTTTCTGACAGATCTGATTGCTGAGGATGTGGCGTGGCTCCATGCAACAGCAGGGACTACTAACTGACTATTTCCGCAGGGTGCTCTGGGGGGGTTAGGATCCTCCCTTTCTACGTCCCTGTGGCGGAGAGTATGGACACCAGCGGCCGTAGCTGCACCCTAGGCAGCAGTGCCTAGTTCGCCTAGCGGTAGCGTGGGCCCTGCCTGTAGGCCATGCATGGTCTCTCCCTAGCTTGTCCACAAAACCTTTACCTACCTACTTCCTACCAGCTGGCTATTGTCCGCTTGGCACCATTAGTGCAGGGGTGAGCGTTCTGGCTCATTTAAACCCTGCGCACGAACAGTGTACACTCTCTTTCTGTTGCATGACACTGAGCTCAGCATGCCCAAGTTTTGAACAAATCTTAGTGCCTGTTTCTGTGCTGATGGGGTTGGGTGTCCTACAGCTGGCATTACTGCCATTTATGTAGGACAGGAGGGGGAAAGGACAGGCTGGAGAGAACATGGCCTACAGACATACTTTACATATTAAAGCAGTATTAAACCCTAAACCAAAAAATGGAATATATAGATGTGGTGGCTGCATTAGTTTTATTTTTTTTAGGCTTTTTTTCTGTTATGTTTTTACCTAGTGATCTGGCTAGTGCCCCCCACTCTTGATAAAGGAGCACAGGGGGCATATCGCAAATATATGAGCATTTTATGCGCGGTTTTAGGTGCGATCCAATTGACTTCTGTTACACGTGCGTTTTCTGAAAGCGCATCAAAGATGCAGCATGCACGACTTTGATGCACTTTCAGGAATAGCATGGATTTGGTAGAAGTCCATGGGATTGCACCCAAAACTGCGTGTTAAATGCACATGCAATTGCGCTGTTTCCACAAGTGTGAACTCGCCCTATATACTGACCCTTTAAACGATTTTAACCCACAAAATACATATATGCCACGTCCAGGAGGTGAATTTTAAACCTGGGTGCTGCATATTTGTGTTTTTGTGTTTGTGCTGGGAGTGAGCTCGATCGCACGTGGTGACAGCTCCGAGGCTTCTACTAACTACCAGGACCTGGGGGAATGGGATCCCAATCACATGGTCGCTGTCATAGCCTCTGATATAAAATATCAGGAGATATCCATTACCATTTCTCACCAAATGAAAGGCCAATCTCTCCTGAAAAGTGCAAGGTATAATCCACCTGGAAGCACTGAGTTGTTGCAATGATATGTACAGGTAAATCAATACATGTCAAAGTTGCAAAATGGGGCTTGGGTGTTCAGGTTTGTTTTGACCCTGGTCATGAAGGGGTTAAAGATGGGCTGTTTTAAGGCAGCCTAATTTTTTTTTAATGCACTAGTAGTGCCCCTTGACACAGGAAAAATTGTATCCCTTTTCTTAATGCAACACATGGCATGTGCATTGCGATGTGCTGCAGTGTGGGTGTCTTGCTTGCTGCTGTAACAGTGCTTTGGGTTGCCATTTAAAGTGAATGGTGATGCCTGTTACTGTATGCATAAGTGTGAATGGGCCCTTAACCTGTTGCTTCAGTGTTCTGTGGCATTATTATTGTTGCACTTCACTCAAAACGGGAAATTCCACTTTAAAGTGTTACTAAACCCAGGACCCTGCATTCACTATATCTGGTCTCCCACAGTACTCAGAACATGGAAATGCAATTATTTTAGTAAATATAAGCTGCTAAATACCTTTTCTCATCAGCAGTGTATAGCAGTCTTATGATTTCTATCAGTGTCTGGTTAAAGCTTGTAGGAGTTTTCATTCTACTCTGACTGTCCTATGAGTCTGCATGGCCCCTGACCCTCTGTGCGGACATCACCTGTGCTGATCGCATGCACCCTCCCAAGAAAGAAAAAAAAATCTAGCAATACACACCAAACTGAGCATATGCAGAGTGCTCCCATCTCCAATCGGAGATGGATTGGGAACTGTGGAAGAAGGGGAGGATCAGAGAAGACAGGATCAAACAGCCTTTTTACACAATGTGCAGGTTTAACCTCTTAGGTTCCACAGCGAGTATAACAAGAATCCTTTACTGCATATACAGACTGATTTTACTGTTGTGAGTTTAGACACAATTTAATGCCTGCTACCCCTTTACATTTGCTTTTGTTTTTTTTGACAAGGGGGGGGACAGGTTTGACAGGTACCCGCTTCCGCTCGGGTCGCCTAGGCGATCCAAGCAGAAGTTCTTCCTCCCCATGGGTCTTCTGGGACACGTCACAAGTCCCAGAAGACTGTGCGACCACCATTCACAATGCGCAGCGTGGCTCCCGCATACACAGTGGCACCCAGCGGTTAAGATGCCTGAGACCGAAGACGGTCCTCGGGTGAGCACATCGCTTGATCGTTGGACAGGTGAGTGTGTGTTTATTAAAAGTCAGCAGCTACTTTTTCTAGCTGCTGACTTTTAATTTTTAGAAAAACAGCTGGAGCTCCTCTTTAATATTTTTAGCCATGTGCAACTCATGATAAAAAGATAATTGGGATCTGTGCCATTAAACATGTCAGGCACCAAGCAATTGTGATATAATGCAAAGATAAAACAAGCTTGATTAAAGGAGAAAAAAACCCAGTGATTGTAGCAGATTCAGGAAGAAGAAGAGCCATCCTGCCTGCATTGCCTGGCCTGGAGCTCTGGTATTGCCTGTTCTGTTTTTTACTAATTTGGCTGTGAATCCCAGCTCAATGTGACCTACAGAGGGATATGGACTGCGAGGGGACTGAATGCTACAGGCTCACGTCCAGGAAACCAATAATAAATACAGCTTTCTCAATTTAACTCTGTCATTAAAAGCCTCTCACTGTGCCAGTAGCAAACACAGAAACTATTTTTGAATGCTTTTTTGAAGGAATGTTTGAATTTAAATGCGGTGAGGAGCATTAAAATGTTTTCACTTTGGTTTACCGCTCACCTACGGGAGTTGAAAATAAGACATTGCCTGCCTCCTTTGCACATCATATTTACAGGATTAAAACTTACCTGTCTTGTCACCCACCGGAGGAAGCCATTTTGTGTGCTTAAAGAGTAACTCCACTTTTGTTGAGAAAAAAACATTCCCCTCTGGGTGATCTATGTACATTGCAAGGATTTTAACAAACTTTGTTGAAGATTCCTACCTTTTGTTATTCTGAAGAAACCCCTGTTTGTTCCTCTGTGCCCATGTGCTGAGTGAGTCTAATGGGAGTGGTTTCATAATTATCAACTATCTGCTGCACCTGCAGAGCTTTAATGAGTAAAACTGCTGGGCCTGCATCCCTTTAGATGTGATTTCCTATTGGGAGTATCTCACCAAAAATGACATTTTTGTTGAAGGGGGTGCCAAAAATCTGACTTGTATCAGACAGTGTAGACTTTTGGTAAAATCAGTGAGCCAATCACACAAGCAGGAAATGATGTCTCTGGGGTGCGTTCAGTAGACACTCTGTGTACAGAACACCTCCAGTTAGCCATATGTCCTTGCATTTTACAGAAAGTTACAGAGCTGCAGATTGAAAAGGAAAGTCAATTTTTAATAACATTAGGCAAATGGAAACAAGCTAAGGGTGAGTGTGTAGCCGCATCAGGGGAGGGTGTCAGGTGGGGTTGAACGGGAGCCGATTCCCCTCCCAGCCTCCACCCCCTGTCATTCTCTTAGCAGGGTCTGGCTTACAGCGGAAGTCAGCAAAGAACTATATGAGGTGAGGGCGGGGAGGGGGGTTGGCTGCCAAAGTTGACTTTTCCTATTAACAAGCTGGAGATTGGTTCCTTAGACCAGTGTTTTTCAACTCCAGTCCTCAAGGCGCCCCAACAGGTCATGTTTTCAGGATTTCCCTCAGATGAAACGGCTGTGGTAATTACTAAGGCAGTGAAACTGATTAAATCACCTGTGCAAAATAATGGGAAGCCTGAAAACATGGCCTGTTGAGGCACCTTGAGGACTGGAGTTGAGAAGCACTGCCTTAGACCACTTAGCAACCAATCACCAGCTTGTTAATAGGAAAAGTTAACTTTGACAGCTCCCGCACCCATGTCCAGTGCTGTGCTCCGTTGTAAGTCTGCATCCTAAATCAGTGAAATTGTCATTCATTGGTTTTAATTTTTTTATGCTATATTGAATATAGAGGATAGAGACAAATGTCTCTATCCTTTATAGGAGACCTGTTGTGTTTTTTTAATATATTGCTTGGTGGATCAATCACTTTTGTATGATTTTTTTAGCATGTTTTATTAATTCATTTAGTTTTAGCGCTGCACTTATTTTGTATTTTTTGGTGTTTGGAGTTTAGTATTGGACTTTTTAGTGCTGGCAGCTTCTACACTTCACATATCATTTTACACTGTTCTAGCGCAGCGTTAACCCTCTCCTTGGGTTTTTTTTGACCTTATATTGAATATAGAATTATAATATTTACTTAACAAGGCAGTAATGATGTGTACAGTGCCTATAGTAGCCAATCATATTTTATTTATCACAGTTAGATCAATAAAATATTCTTTATGTTAATAGTGTTAACATTTTTGTTGTTAATATTTATTTTTGTAACTTAATTCTGCATAAAACATTTGACAGTGTCATTTCATGAGATAAATTACGAGGGCGTGTTTAGGATCGGAATTAGGGGCGGGGCAGGGTAGGGGTTGGGCGGGGGGAACTGGTGGGGAGTAACTCTTAAGGCCTGGCTAGTAGCTCGGGACTTGAAATTTTGAGCCTTGGTATATGCAAGAGCTGCACGATTAATCATTAAAGAATCAGATCGCCATTCTTTCCTCCTTGCGATCTTCACAAAGCATTTTCACGATTCTATGCAGAGTTCGTTGCTTCACAGCTGTCTAAAAAATTAAAAAATAAGTTTATGACAACATCACCTAGATAAACAGAAACTTCGTAATGCTTATGCTGCATACACACGGTCGGAATTTCCGTCAAAAAAAGTGTGATGAGAGCTTTTGGTCGGATATTCCAATCGTGTGTATGCTCCATCCAACTTTTTCTGTCTGAATTTCTGCCAGCAAAAGATTGAGAGCTGGTTCTCTATTTTTCCGACGGAAAAAGTTCTTGGCGGAAATTTAGTTAGTCTATGCAATTCCGACACGCAAAAGACAACGCATGCTCGGAAACAATTTGACGCATGCTCGGAATTGTATTTTGTAGTGTTGTACGTCACCACGTTCTTGACGGTCGAAAGTTCAGAGAACTTTTGTGTGACCGTGTGTATGCAAGCCAAGCTTGAGCGGAATTCCGTCGGAAAAACCATCCAAGATTTTTCCGATCGAAATTCCGCTCGTGTGTACGGGGCAATAGTCCTTTTTAGATCAAAGAAATTAACTTTGGTCTGTAAATGAGGGAAGTTTAGCCACTTAAAAACTAAACCTTTTTCTGACATTTGTTGCTTACAAGTTAAAATCAGGATTTTTTGCTAGAAAATTACTTAGAACCACCAAACATTATGTATATATATTTTTAGAAGAGACCCTAGAGAATAAAATGGCTGTTGTTGCAATATTTTATGTCACACTGTATTTGCACAGCAGTCTTTCAAATGCAATTTTTTTGGAAAAAACACACATTAATGAATTAATAAAAAACTAAATAGTAAAGTCAGCCCAATTTTTTCGTATAATATGAAAGATGATTTTACGCCATGAGAATCGTGATCTTTATTCTAAGCAAAAAATTGTGATTCTCATTTTGGCCAGAATCGTGCAGCTCTAGTATATGCTATTTTTTTAAATTTGCTATTGTTTTCCCCATTAAAGTGGAGTTACCCTTTAAACCATAATCTGTAAACAAAAAGCAGGCACTCTGGCCTTTGTTTTGTAACTAAATGCAAAAAGCGATGAGGGTTCAGCAACTCATTTCAACCATCATTTCCGTCATTTTGTTGGGGGCTGATCACGCTCATCAGTGGCTATTCGTAAAGCAGTATCTGGGAAAGCCAATAAATCAGGGTTTCTCCACCAGGGTTCGATGGAACGCTAGGGTTCCTCCAGGGGTTTCTAGGGGTTTCTTGACCAAGGAGCAATTTCTGCCTCTCAGATTAGTTCCCACTGACACCATTGATCTTGTTTGCTATCTGTAAGCAAACAATGATTCTTCCCAATGACCACAAAGGTAAAGGGCATTCTTCCCACTGACCATTATACTAATGTATCATGAGGTATAGATACAGTAATTTTTACCCGGAGTTCCTTGAGAGCAGAAAGTTATTTCAAGGGTTCCTCTGTGTTAGAAAGGTTTAGAAAGGCTGCATTCCCCTGTGACTCCAGTAGGTGTGGGGAGGTCAGATCTGCTGTCAGGCTTTTATTGCTGTCTACGCCCCCCGCTGGGAGCTTCACTCTCACTTTTTGTCCTGATGACTGCTGTCTCTATGACAAAGTGATGGGAAATCTAAATGTCACAGTTGTTGTCAATGGAACAACAGGTGAAGGTCCCAGCGGGGATAATGGTGACAACTGTCAAAAGCGGATATTCCTCTCACTTTCAGAAAATCTCTTGTTACTTGTCATATCTCTAGAATAGGAAGTAATGGGAAGTCCTCTGAATAGGAATATAAACACCAATAGAATCTTAACAGATCTTCTAACCCAGTCATTCTCAACCAGAGTTCTGGCTGAGATCCTTGAACTGTGGCTGATTGACTTACCATGGGATGATGCCTGCTTAGTTTCAGGGCCAACACCACTTGCTGATGCCAGAAGCATGATACCAAATATCTTTTTAAAGCCCAACTCCTGGCAAAAACAATTTTTCCCATGCAGTGGGATTGTACGTGCACTGCATGGGTTAAGGCTGCATTTTACACCTGAGCGTAGCCATTTACTGGCATTTTTATTTGAGAGTTTTTGTGCGTTTTCAGAAGTGTATTACAAAAGTTTGGGGATGAGAGGGGGAGGAAATTAGGGGTGGTGAGCTGCTGTTTGAGCAGAAAACGTGCGAAAAAACACCTTTAAGATGCTCAAGTCAGGCGTTTCTATTAAAGTCTATGTGGCCAAAAACGCTTGTAATCTGCCAAAAAGAAGCTCATTTTTTGACCGACAAAAACGCTCATATGTGAACAGGGGCCATTAAAATAAATGGGATTTGTCTTGTTGAGCGTTTTAGAGCTACAAGCTTCAAGCAGAATATCGCTCAGGTGTGAACGGGGCCTAACTGCTCGTTTTGTCCAGGGAAAAGAAGAAAGCTGTATACTCACCCGATACTCCACTCCACCGGCAAACGTCGCTCCCCCACGATCCAGGGGTGGACTGTTCCTGACGTTCTCCCATCCAGAGCAGGTCTTTTGGCGTAATGATGTCAGGAATAGTCCACTACGCTAGACCTCAGGGGTGGGGGGGCAAGGAGCCACAGGGACCTTGTACGTGCAGGATCGGAGGATTAGGTAAGTATATCTTTTTTCTCCAGTCCCCTAGACAAATACGAGCAGTAAGGCCCCTTTCACACAGGCTTTTTGATCAGGTCCGCCTGTCAGTTTTTCAGGTGGACCTGATCGGACACCCCATTCACTCCTATGGACCGGCGGATGTCAGCGCTGACACCTGCTGCTATCCGATCCTGTCTGTGAAATCCAGATCATATCAGATCGGAGGCAGTCCGTTTTCCATCCGATCTCCCCACAGAGGAGAGCGGGGCTCTGATAGGTCCATCTCTGGACAGTGAGCGGAGATGGACCTGTCATCCGCCTGCTTAGTGGGGATCAGCGGATTGATCCCCCACTGAGCAAAATGGAGTCCGTCGAGCGGACCACCCGTGGGAGAGAGCCCTTAACCTGTGCAGTTCCGGCACAGCCTCACTGCATGGAAAAACTTTTTTTTTGCCCTGAGTTGCGCTTTAATCACGTCCGGACCGGCTCACGCCGATATACGTTGGCACTTTGAAGAGGGATATCCTTGTTATGGCAGCAGCTAGCTACCATAACCCCTCTTCTTCAGTGAGCGGTCTGGTTTCCGATAAAAGTGGTCTCTGTGGCGGATTCGCTGCCAGATTACTTTTATTGGTGGTGGGACAGGCCCCCCCCTCCCGCCACTCTCCAGTGCCCTCCGCCGCTTATCGGAGCTGCCAGCAGCGGCGGAGGCGATGGGATCCTTCTCGGTGTTAGGTATGGAGTTGAGTGAGGGGAAGATGGCCCCCACCCATCACCATACCTTTGCAGGGCGGAAGCAACGTCAAAACGTCACTTTCGCCTATAGCTCTTAAAGGGACATTTTTTTTTTTAATTATTGCATTTTTGTGTAAATATGAGTCCTGGGGTCTTTTTGACCCCAAATCTCATATTTAAGAGGTCCTGTCATGCTTTTTTTGTATTACAAGGGATGTTTACATTCCTTGTAATAGGAATAAAAGTGACACACTTTTTTTTAAAAAAAGAACAGTGTAAAAATAAAAAGTAAAATAAATAAGAAAAAAAAAAAATTTATCACTCCCCATCCGCCAAGCTCGCGTTCAGAAGCGAACGCATACATGAGCAGCGCATATGAAAACAGTGTTTAAACCACACATGTGAGGCATCGCCGCAATCATTAGAGCGAGAGCAATAATTCTAGCTCTAGAACTCCTCTGTAACTCAAAACATGCAACCTGTAGAATTTTTTTTAAACGTCACCTATGGAGATTTTTAAGGGTAAAAGTTTGTCGCCATTACACGAGCGGGTGCAATTTTTAAGAGTGACATGTTAGGTATCAATTTACTCGGCGTAACATTATCTTTCACAATATGAAAAAAAATTGGGCTAACTTTTTCTGTTGTCTTATTTTTTTTATGCAAAAAAGTGTATTTTTTCCAAAAAAAAGTGTGCTTGTAATACCGCTGAGCAAATACGCTGTGACACAAAGTATTGCAACGACCGCCATTTTATTCTTTAGGGTGTCAGAAAAAGAAAATATAGAATGTTTTCAGGTTCTATGTAATTTTCTAGCAAAAAAAAACAACCTGTTTTTAACTTGTAAATCCCAAATCTCAGGAAGAGGCCCGGTCCTTAAGTGTTTTTTAACTGTCTGTAGGGTGATATTCTTCCCACTTACCACCATTGTAAGAGGCATTGTCCCGTTGATTCCAGATAAGTTGCTTTTCGTAAGAGTTTCATGAGACCTGAAAATTGTATTTAGGGGTTCCTCTGGGGTAGAAAATATTGATAAAGGGTGTTCTAACCTTTCACCTACTTTATTCAATAACGAGAAAAACGGTTTTGGCTGGAGTCACAGTGTATGTAAACCCTAACAATTAAACTCTCGCGTTTTCTTCTCTGGTCATATGCCATTGAAAGCATTTTGTTATATTTGTTCAGTAAGTGAAAAATAAACTGTCGATCACCACAATGCTGTGTTGAGATGGATTTTGATTCTGTGCATATGCAGACATGCTCATGTCAGCATATCTCACCGCACTGCAGCGCTGTTATGGTGCATAGAAGCAAATTAAATGTTATTTTTTGACCTTTCAATAAAGTTAAAGAAAAGAGACAAAAAAGTGCCTTGCATTGTAAAAAAGCAAGGCACCACACTTGCACAATAGACACCACCAGCCCATGTGCTAAAATTAGTGTGCGGGCTGGTGTGAATGAGCCCTGAATTAATAGCCCTGCCTTTGGCCTGGCAGCTCTGTGGAGCTTACTTACCGTATTTTTCGCTCCATAAGACGCACCTGACCATAAGACGCACCTGACCATAAGACGCACCTGACCATAAGACGCACCTGACCATAAGACGCACCTAGGTTTTAGAGGAGGAAAAAATGAAAAAAAATATTCTGAACCAAATGGTGTCCTAAAATATTTACAAGTGCCCATGAAATGCAGCCTGACCATTGCACATAAATACAGACTGACCATTGCACATAAATGCAGCCTGACCATTGCACATAAATACAGACTGACCATTGCACATAAATGCAGCCTGACCATTGCACATAAATACAGACTGACCATTGCACATAAATGCAGCCTGACCATTGCACATAAATACAGACTGACCATTGCACATAAATGCAGCCTGACCATTGCACATAAATGCAGCCTGACCATTGCACATAAATGCAGCCTGACCATTGCACATAAATGCAGCCTGACCATTGCACATAAATGCAGCCTGACCATTGCACATAAATGCAACCTGACCATTGCACATAAATGCAACCTGACCATTGCACATAAATGCAGCCTGACCTCATGTCATTCCATCCTCCTGACAGAAGACAGAGCAGCCTGAGCGGCCGAATGCTCTGTCTTCTTTCTCAGCAACAATGTCAGGCCCAGCTGGGAGATGGCCCGGCGCTCACGGGGGCTTCAGATCTCTGTCCTCGCTCTCCTGCTTCTCTTCCTGCGGTGGCGGCGGGGGGTGTTGCCGGCGGCGGCAGGGGGGGCGTAGCCTAGTATACATTCGCTCCATAAGACGCAGACATATTTTCCCCCATATTTCTGGGGGAAAAAAGTGCATCTTATAGTGCATAAAATATGCCTGTTATGAGCCATGAGAAACATATAGTGTCCCTGACTAAGCCTGGGTTCACACTATTGTGAACATAGAAATCGCATGTGGTTCACACCCGCTCTGCTGTGCCGATCACATGTGATGTCTGTGCAATGCGAGTTCAGCCATACAGTTGTTGTCTTTTCCCAAAGTGGAATCGGATCGGATGGGTGTTCACACCCATGCAATCTGATTACTGTCCGAATCCAGTTTGCACTCCGATCTGTGAACCGATCTAGGGGTGTCATTAACATTGTATTGACACCCGCAGAGGTTCACAGAGGGCAGTGTGAACTGCCTGTGGGAGAGATGCGATGCGCTCTGGAATCGCGCTGGTTCCCGCATTGCTATAGTGTGAACCCAGGCTAGAAAGTGTTGTAAAGGCAGAAGGTTTTTTTTATCTTAATGCATTCTATACGTTGTCACTGTACTAATGACACTGGCTGGGAAGGCCTTAAACATCTAGGGCGATCAAAGGGTTAACTGTGTGCCTAACCTGTGCCTCTGCTCGACGATCGGTGGGTTCCCCATGACTAAGTTCAGGGGGGTGGAGTGAAATGCGTTGTGGGCTTGGCCTGGTCAGAGTCCATGCTGAGGTTGCCACTCCATTCATTGCAGTAGGACACCATAGATGTGCGACTTCCAGTGGTTACCCTTCCTTTCTTGAACCGACGATCGGTAGGTGTCAGCGGACATCCATTGCCCTGCACCTGCAGATTGGCTTCTGCTGTGAGTAATCATAGCAGAAGTGGCCTGCCGGCAGTGCATGTACGTGCCCCCTAGACGGAAGTACACATTCATGTATATATGCACATGATCCTGTGCAGAACGGCCGTCCTGTAGCACTATATCTGCTAAGGGGCGGGCGGGAAGTGGTTAAAGACAATTGTCGCATGTTCTTATAATGTTTGTACTGTGTATGACATGAAACGTAACACATGGCATCAAGGAGCCAAAGCATAGATAGAGGATAACCTAACTCAAAAAAAAAAAAATCTAAGGCTGGGTTCACATGGGGCAGATCCGTTGGACGCACGCCACTAGCTCAGTGGAGGATTGCTCTGTTGATCCCCGGTAAGCAGGCGGGTGAAAGGTCCGTCTACGCTCACTGTGGAGGGAAGGACCGGTCAGAGCCCTGCTGTTTGTTCTCTTTGGGGAGATCGGATCAAAATGGACAGCATGTTGGTTTTCATCCGATCCACTGGACGGATGGTGAAAGTATCGCCATTTGTCTGTTTTGAGCGGATTTTGTCGGATCGGATGGCAGCGGACACACATCTGCTGACATCCGCCTTCCCATAGAAGTCAATGGGTGGCCAGCTCGGATCCGCCTGAAAAATGGACAGGCAGATCCGAGCGGGCCGATCATGTGAAAGGGGCCTAATATATTCAATCTTAACAGTCCTTCGATGTAGTGGCTGCATTCGTTTTCTTTTATCAAGCTAAGAACATTTTCAATAGCCGCAAAACCTACCTGTTGATCCTGACAGAATTACAGTGTCCTCATTTCACTTGAGCTGAACCAAAAGGAAAATGTTCTCTTTCTTCAGTAAACCACTAATCTGCCCTTCTTCATGTTATGCTGATGAACAAAGGCACACACGTTTGTAGTCTAGCCTATGTGGCAACCATGACTCCCTCCATTGATACAGTGGAAGAATTAGTGTATCCACCCAGGGACAGGAGGTGTTATTTGCAGGATCACCAGGTGAACATTAAAGAAAAAGCCTAAAAAGAGAAGGAACAAAGCCATCACATCTAAAAGAATTAGTAAAGTGCTATTTTTTTTGTTTGTTTTTGGGTTTGGATATGCTTTATCGTGGAAGTATTTTTCTTTTCCAGATGATCCTCCGTACCTAATATAGAGTGTATAGTAGATACACAGGAATTCCTGGGGCAAGAGACACTATAGACTGTGCATAGGTTTCTTGCGTCGTTGCATAGCGAATGATATACATCTGATACCAGGGGAACGTTAACAGGAAGTAACAGCTCTTTAGTGCTAATCGTTATCTAAAATGATAATAATCTGCTGATTTTGTTGAAGATGGAGAGTACATTTGTTAAAGTTCTTGAAGAGAATTTTTGCTGTTAAACAGCATGGAAAGAACAGTGCTCTTATTTTGTAATATTTTATATTGTCACAAAAGCTGAATTATAGCATAAATTTCACATCAGTGACTTGTATTATTGTTATCTGCAGACTTGAAGTCCGCTTCCTTTTTCCAACAGCATGAGAAAGGTGAGAAGGATATAGAACTAATCAATGGCAGCATATTAGCTTCTGGTGTATAAGAGATAACTTTATGATTAGTGAGCGGCCTGTTTCCTCTGCTTAGGTTGCTTAAGCTGTGTGCCCACCAATATGCCGGAAAAATATTCATGGTGGTATTGAGGGTTTCATAAGCAATAACTGTATGCGGAGGAGGGGTGGCTGCAGACAGGTCCAGATTTGGTGAGTTCTTCATTAGGTGCCTAATAGGGTCGATTCACATGTGTGCGATGTGTTTTTCGTGCTTTTTTGCATGTTTTTAACTGCGTTAACTTTAAACTATATTAGAACATGCGTTTTGCCAAAAGCGCATCAATGATGCAGCATGCAGGACTTTAATGTAGCATGCCTAAAAACGTGGCATGCAAAAAATGCACCGCACACATGTTAACCAGCCTTTATAGCAGAGTTCGACAAACCCCAGGCGCCAGATCACCTGAAAACATTGATTGCGATACCCATGTTAACTCATTTACACTTGCTTCGGATTCAACACACAATAAAGCGCCTACCACTTCAACATGCTTTTTTGATGTGTTTTTGGTGCTTCAATGGTGCTTTGATAATGCTTCAGTGGTGCTTCAAGCGAGTTTTGTCATAGACTTCTATGGAGGCTTTGAAGACGCTTTCAAGCACTGCTAAAGCGGCATAGGGTATAAATTTTGAAGCTCACCCGAAGCAAAGGCAAAGTGTAAGGACTGTAAGCTAACCATTTTATTTAGTGACAGGAACTTTGACTGACTTTCAGAGAGCTTTAACAAAGCGTGTCCAAAGCCTTGTTTTGAAGCGAGTGTAAACTAGCTTATACATATCGCCGTGCATGCCGGAATGAGAGAAATGATTCTAGCACCAGACCTCCTTTGTAATGCTACACTGATGACTTCTAGGGCCTTTTAAAGTGTTAGCCTACGGAAAATATAGGGTACTGACATGTTTAAGGTTTGACATGTTGGGTATCTCTTCACTCGGCGCAACCTCAGCTTTTATATTTTGCCCAAAAATTGGGTAACTTATTGCATTTTTGTGCGCCCTTAAATTAATTTTGTGTTTCCTAGACCTTTGCGGTAATATCCCGTGACATAAAAAAATTGGAACTACCACTATTTTGTTCTCAAGGGTGTCTGCTTTCAGAAAATATATATTGTTTTGGGGTTTTATGTAATCTTCAGGCCTAAAATGATTTTTTCACCTTCAGGAACATGTTACATGTTCCACGTGTAAGATTTGTTAGCAAAAAAAAACAAAAACTGGCGCCTAACTATTTTAGCTGGCTCCTAGATTTAAAGCAAGTTTGTCAAGCTCTGCCTTAGAGGTTTGCTGAACACATAATGAATGTTCTTTCACTAAAAAGCATTATTGGTTCCAGTTTTACACTCTGGTTATTCTAATTGGTGAGTTTAGATGGCGGTAGTACTTGGCGGAGTTCTTCTTTAAGTATTACAATGTGACCACTTCTTGACTTATACAGCAACCACTTACAGATCAACTTTCAGAAGGCAGATTAATGAGTGCTGATTTCTGATTGAAAACTTCACGCCACTGTTCAGCATGCTATCGGTAGTGTCTGACCTCCTCCTTATATTGTAATAAGGAGGAATAACAGATATTACTTGTAGGACGGCATTACTTTGGCTCCAGTCACATCTGTACGCTATGGGAACATGGCATATTATTCAAGTTTCACAATGTCTGATGCAAGATTTCAGCGTGTGTCCTTCCTATGTGTCTGAATTTGTCCTCGTGTTTTTTTTATCAGAGTGTTGCTGTTGTCACCATTTGTCAGGACCCTAATTATTGGTTTGTGAGTGGATGCTCCAGCTGTGCACATGCCGGAGGGTAGTCATTTTCAAACTATTAAAAAATGAAAGAAGACTTTTTAATAAGAAGATAATAGAAAATGTATGAAGGAATGACTGTATTGGATGTGAAAGTTGTGCTGGAAATATACATAATGTTAATTTTTTGTAATACAATCCGTTTTTTTTTTTAATCTAAAGAATCTCTAAATGAATATTTATAGTTTTGGGTATGACTAAGTTAGTTTGTACAACCACAAAATGTAACTTGTGTCATTCCTCTTTCTATTCCATATACCAGTACTTAGAGTTTGTAAAAACGTCCTCTCTCATGACAAAGCTCTCTAGCAATCCCTAGATAGCAGCTGTGAAAACTCAGACTGGAAATTATACTTTTAAATGTAAATTTGGTCCTTACACAGACTCTTGGGATACAGTAACATCATCCCTCCTATCTCGATTGGCTGGAACAATTTATTTTGCTGTTGACCGAGTTCAACCAATAGAAAAGAAACAAATAATTTAGTCCAATGGGGAAAGGAGGGGTAATGAAAGTGAAAGTAAGTAACATTCATTTTTACACTGTGGTTTTTACAGCTGCTATTTAGGGTTTGTTGGAGAGCTATGACAAGAGAGAGGTGGCAGGGAGTAGCCTACAACAGCCTCTATGCACAGATTCTGTTTGATGAAAGAGTAAGAGAAATGGGATGGTGTACTTTTCCCCTTTTGCTGCTGCCAACAAAAGGATTACACTTGCAGTAGCACTGACATGTAAACCCCTGCTGTTATAACACCCAGGAATCTGTTTTCCTTTTTACAGTAAGCTGTCAGTCTTCTGGTAAAGTGATTTGAGGGCTTTAAAGCCGCTCAATCACATCTACCCTTGTTATGTTGTATGATTGCGTAGTATGGTTATGGAGAGCTACAAGGCAGTAGTCTTTGTTAAAGCCCAACTCAAACCAAAACATTTTGTTAGTATTGGAACCTCATCTTTCTTCCCTGGTGACAAGGTTTAACAAAGACAGCAAGTGATGGGATATTTTTTTGATCCAGAGACAAAAAACAAAACAGTTGCATTTAGTAGAGGAGGTGGTTAGCACATCTATAAGTTTGGCAGCCTAGTCTTATACTTTCAGAGAGTCAGTATTTACATACGAAGTTTGGCGTGACCCTGTTAAAGTAGAACAAATAATGAACAATGTACTTAAAGAGTAATTCCACTTTTGTTGAGAAAAAAACATTCTCCTCTGGGTGATCAATGTACATTGCAAGGATTTCAACAAACTTTGTTGCAGATTCCTACCTATTTTTATTCTGAAGAAATAGCTGTTTGCTTCTCTATATCCATGGACATAGAGATTTTATAATTATCAATCGGCTGCTGCACTTGCAGAGTTCTAATGAGGAAAGTAGCAGGGTCTGCATCCCTTTAGACCTGATTTCCCTTTAGGACTATCTCACCAAAAATGTTTTCTGCAGGGAGTGCCCCAAATATGACTTGTATCTTAGTGCAGACTTCTGGGTAAATCAGTAATCAGCAAGCCAATCACACAAACAGGAAAATACATGTCTGGGGGGGTGTGTGTTCTGTACACCATCTGTGCACAGAACGCCCCAGGTAGCCATATTGCATTGAATTTTACAGAAAATTACAGTGCTGCATTCCACATAGGCAGAGGAACGAAGGAACATACAGAGCTGCAGTCTGATTAGACAAGCTCTCTGCTTATCTCCCTCTAAAATCCCTCAACGACACAAATTTTCAGCTACTGTTATCTCGGAGAACTTGTCAGAAGTAACTCTGATGATAACAGAGGAATGGAGCACCTGAGAGAAACAGCACTTAGAGCTTTGGCGAGAGACAAGTAAACAACACTACACATAGATGATGTGCTTAGGTCAAATTTCATGGGGTTTTTAAGCACTTTACATTAAGACCAAGCGCTAACTTTGGGCTAGAAGGCATACATAGGGTTGGTGCATAGGTCAGATCTGTTTATTTTTACTTTCAATGATAACATCAAACTGGACCGATAGCGGGGTTAAATCTCCCTAATGGTGACACAGACAGCAATAAAAAGAAACTAACAGGCATTTTAATCTCCACTTCACTATTGTAAGTTGGGCTTACTATGTATGTGATGTCTAATTACTAGCATATAGTCTAATGTCATTAAAAGAGAAGTTTGGGAATGAAGGGAAAAAAAACTCATACTCCCCTAGATGGCTGCTGCACCGATCCCAGCTGCAGCTGTTGCCCACCAGTTTTACACCGAAACACCGCTGATCGCTCAGTTCTCCCTTCTTCTCTGAACAGAGAGCCGTGACTGTCAGTCACCAGCTCTCTGCTCTGCCCCTTCATTGCTCAATGGAGCGATGGGCTGTGGAGGGGATGGGAGAGGCTGGCTCAGTCTCCAATCGGCATAGCTAAGAGGCTGAGCCAGCTCCTGGTTCACGCATCTGGGTGGATCCCGACTGTAAAGTCTGGTATCTTTCCTGGGCCTGGACCAGCTGAGGGACCTCAGTCGACAGTGGGATGGCTGGAAACGAGTCACAGGATTGCAGAACAAACTGTGATCCATAGGAGAAGTGCAGCCAAAAAGCTTTTGCTATACTTATTTAAAGTTCATCAGCAAATGCTTATGCATGTTAGGTGGTATAAAGAGCATTGAGAATATACAAAGTATAGTAACATATCAGCCAATCAGATGTTAGCTTCCGCAGTTTAGAGAAGTAGGAACAATGGAAGCTGATTGGCTGTCTTGGGTTTCTGCAGTGCACACAGTCCTGGATATACTTTAAATATGTTGAGGGGACATGTATACATGTGGCTGATGAATTAAAAGTCTAAATAGCGATAGAGAAGTGTACTATAAACCGCAGTGCAGTTTGCTCTTTGGCTCTCTGCAGGCTGTATAGACAAGTACAGCAGGAAAAGTGAAATATTGCAGTGTTGCCAAGCAGAAGATTGCATTGTGCCTGGCTGGGCCAATACTGTCATATCACTGGAGGGAGCAAGCTTTTTTATTTGCTCACATAGCAATGAGGATCCGTGCCTCGATGGAATATAATAGAGAGCTCAAGTTGGAATATGCTGGCTTTACTATAGCTATAGTTATTATCAAAGCATTATTATACAGGTATTGAATCTAATACGTGAGCGGATTAGACAAGCGATTCTGAATGAAGGTGTTTTTTTTTTTTTTCTTTTTTGTAAAATACAGCATAAAACTGTGCCACGGCAATAATGAAATGCCGTATCCAATAACAACCCATCGGATTTCACCAGTCGGCGGCGTAGAGCGGCTACAACAAAGCAAGATGAAGGCTCTCTTCTGCGTGTGATTGCTTTCTGCATTGCGTGTTGACATAATTAAATAAGATTGAATGTGTGAGATCTAATTACCGTTCCGTAACTGCCCACTGCGCCCACCATTCCCTGTGTCATGAAATCGGTTTTGCTCCCCACTACAAAGAGAAAACATTTTGCTGAACTGTCAGTCTTCTTCATTAAGGAAAAGCTCACAGCGTAGCATTCTGTAACCTATAGCAGCCAATCGGAAGCAGCCTCCGGTCTCCAGTGGCGTGACACGTTTCACTTTGATCTTGTTGATATTCAGACTGGATCAGGGAAAAATACTGAGCCATTTGTTGGCAGTTTTCTTATTGAAAGGGAAGCAGTTTAAATGGATTGGAAGTGTTATAGTACCGGGCTTGTAGCGTGTGTGCTATAATCGTACAATTATTTTATTGTTTAATCAATTAGAACAACCTTTGCCCTGGGTTCACACCTATGTGGAAACCCGCATCCAATTTGCATAGCAAGAGGATATGACCGGCTCTCTATGAAGCCGGTTCACATGTCTCTGGGGCGGCTGCGGAGCGCACTGCACGGAAACGCTGTGCGTCTTTGCCTCCGTTTCAGGCCCAAATTCAGGCAACGATTCTGTCCTGATTCGTCCCTGAAACGGAGAACAGGGATGGACAGCGTTGCTGTGCGATCCACAGCCGGTTTAGGTGTGAACCGAGCCTTATGCCCCGTACACACGATCAGAAATTCTGCCAACAAAAGTCAGATGTAAGCTTTTGGGCACAAATTCGTGTACGCTCCATCGGACTTTTGCTGGCAGAATTCCAGCCAGCAAAAGATTGAGAGCAGGTTCTCTATTTTTCGGTTGGAAAAAGTTCCTATCCGAAAATGTGTTCGTCTGTATGCAATTCGGACGCGCAAAAAAAATTACGCATGCTCGGAAGCATTGAACTTCACTTTCACGGGTCGTTGTAGTGTTGTAAGTCACCGCGTTCTTGATGGTTGAAAGCTCAGATAACTTTTGTGTGACCGTGTTTATGCAAGGCAAGCTTGAGCGGAATTCCGTCGGAAAAACTATCCAAGTTTTTTCTGACTGAATTTGTGATCGTGTGTATGGGGCATTAGAGTGTAAGCTCCTTGAGGGCAGGGACTGATGTAAATGTGTAATAATATATGTAAAGTGCTGCATAAATTGACCGCGCTATATAAGCACCTGTAATAAATAAAGAACAAAGCCTTACCTTCAATCTGGTATGGTTGTACAGATTTCTGCTTACAATGCTTTTATTGCACACTTTGGAGTTCTGTCCTCTTCTCTGCTGCCAACTGGTGAGACGGGGGGGTGGCAGAGACCGGACTCTCTGTGGCTGCATGGAGAAGTGTAGGCTCTGGTGAAAGAGTTCTGCCGACTGCTGAGACAAGGTGGAGGCGGAGATGGTGGAGGTGCCGCAGCTGCAGGATAGCTGCGAGGGCCACATGACATGGCCTTGCGGGCCTGATTTGGCCAGCGGGCCTTGTGTTTGACACTTGTGATGGGGTTTTATCGCCCTCTAAACCGCAAATGTAAATGAGCCCTTGCTGTCCTGAGCCCCCTGTAAGGCTGCTTTCACACTGATGTGCTTCAGTTTACCTGTACCATGGGTGCAGCGCAGTGCTCCTGCAGCTTTCCTGTGGGTTAGCTGTGCTTTGCCATAGACTTCTATTACATCTTGTGGGTGTGGTGCACTTTCAAAAAGCACATTAAAACCAGCAGGATATAATAGAAGTTTATGGCTAAGTGCAGCTAACCCGCAGGAAACCCGCAGGTGCACTGCGTTGCACCCACGATCAGTGTTAAAGCAGCCTAATAATTGTTAACCCTTTTATAGATACTATTATGCCCAGAGTATGTGTTGTTTAATTCACTGGCCTTCTTTGCCTCTTGCAACTGCTGCTGGCTCTCCAGGCTGCTAGAACAGATAACAGGTGGAGTGCAGTTGATATTACCACCTGGGACAGGCGCTGGCGCTACAGAGGAAGCATCGGCCTATGCGTCTCTTGCTCTCTCTGCTGCCGGCACTGGCTCACTGCACTCCAATGCTCTGGGATGGCGGGTCATCGTGCCCAGATGGCAATCAACGGATTGCTGACCCTGGCAAGTGCTTTCCTGGTTTGAGTTTGCGGCCCACAGGTTGAGCACCCCTGATTTAGCACTTTCCTTCCCAGTCCGACTGTCTCTTGTCCACCCCTTTCATTTATTGGAAGTCAGCTCTTGAAATCTTGGAGGATCAGCATCTCAGGTGGGGATTACCTAGGTAGGTCTACATGCAAATGAAGCCTGCCTAATAATGCCCTCTACTCTAGGCTGACACCCATCCATGAATTACAGTAATTTTGATATTTGCATTACTACTCCCAAGAGCCAGCCAACTGCTTGAATCAGGGATGAGGGCTGTTGAGAAAAGTACTAAGGCAAGGTGCTGTGATGTTTTTTTTAGTACAGCACCCTGCAGTCCCCTCCCACCAGCCATGATCTGCTTGCATTGAATGGAGAAGCTCAGAGAGCTGGTGATGACATCACTGGATCTAAAATAAGGTATGTGATGAGAATAGAAATTAGCATGTTAATGAGAGGGAAGGGGGGAACCAGGGAAGGCAAAATATTAACTTAAACTTAACTTAAATTTAAAATTAAACTTTTAAAAGAAATCTATGGTCACAGCATGTGCTTTCATTTCTTAACATCCGCATTTTTATAACACTACAAACAATAGTTATTTTTGAAGATTCAATAGAGGCTTAAGGACTACATATCCCATAGCACCTTGCTGCCTACAAGCAGTGATTCCTGTACTGACTCTTCCGGAAGCTCCTCCTTTTCTTAGCGCCTCTGTAGATCAGAAGGCAGGCTCTGTGAAATGTGTGACGCAGCAGTGCCTACTCCCAGGATGCGTGTCACAGATTCCAAGGAAGTAGATGTATGGGGACCTTTACAAAGTACATTTACAAACTGTAAAAGTGATTCTAAAGGTTGTCTTTTTTTATTTTTTTTTTAAATAACGAACATGTTATACTTGCCTGTTTTGCACAGAGCAGTCCCGCTCCTCTTCTTTTTTGGTCCCCTGCCGGCAGTCCTGGCTCCTCCCTCCTGCAGAGTGCTCCAATAGCAAGCCTTTTGCCCTGCCCCTCGCTCTTTCCTCATTAGCTGCAGGACAGAGCAGCTGGAGCCAATAGCTCCTGCCACTGTGTGAGCCAATGAGAAGAGAGGTTTTAACCCCCGCTAGCTGCCGAAAAAGGGTTTGCAGCGCTGCCCCATTGTTTTCAATGGGAAGGGGTGCTTTAGGAGCGGTAAATACACCGCTCCTACAGCGATCCAAAGATCCGGCTGGCAGGACTTTTTTGACCGCCCTGCAAGCGCACCGCTCCAGTGTGAAAGCCCTCGGGGCTTTCACATTGGAGTGCATTGAGTGGCTCTTTCAGGGAGCTTTGCAGGCGATATTTTTTAGCACTTTAGCAAAGTGCCTCAGTGTGAATGCAGCCTAAATGTGACTGTTGATTGGTTATTCTGTGGGACTAGCACCAAGATTCAGGTATCCATTGCACCTAAAAATGTTCGCTGATGCCTAATTTTCAAACCTCTCCTGTTTGTCTATGTCACCTTAGAAGTGCCTACACTGGATTGAGTGTTGCTATAGGTTATGGCTCTTTATACACCAGAGGCTGGATGTTTCCAAGCCGACATAAATAATGCTTCACTGTGATGTCCCATAGCACGCTCCTTCCTTCCAGCTAGGCAATTTGTAAAGAGGATGTTGAGCAGTAAGATAAGGGCACCTTGGATATGTCCTATGGATGTGTAGACAACCCCCCCCCTCCACTGTCAGCCTTGTCCCCCCGGGGAAGACATTCACAAAAGGATGCGCTTGTGTGCCAGTATACATTATATGTAGAGCCATTGCGCCAACACAGCTCTTGCCAGCCTTTCATGACACGTATAATCTAAATCCGTTATGTCTTTATACTCTCCGCTGCTGTTTCTATTTGTTAGTTTTTAGCTTATTGTGGGTCAGGCTGGTTAATAAATGGTATAGATATGAAGGCTTTTAGGGCTCATTGACATGGGCTCAAAGGGCACACCGATAGAGTTTCTGCACCTAGTGTTTGCATACAGCTATGGCCAGCAACCTGTACAAACCAATGACAGGCTGATAGACATCATGGATGGACGCACATCCAAGTGGTTACATGTGTACAGGGATAGACGAGCGGCCTTGGACTCAATCTGTCTACATCCAGGACTGCTCATTGGTCCCTGTATCCATGTAATCGTTCAGATGTGTTTGTAGGAGCATTGTCTGTCTGCCTGTTATTGGTATGTACAGGTTCCTGGCTGTGGCTGTATGTAAACACTGGGTGCAGAAATATGCTATTTTCTGTTTTGTATGGCCCTCTATGCCCATATGAATGAGGCCTTCTTTTTTATTTGTCACGAATCTACAATAAATGTTGCTTTTTTTGCAGGAAGGGTCAAGGTTTCCAAGAATATTTGTGCTTTTACTGACATGGTTGCTTTCAGACTGCATGAATGGCAGGCATTTAATATCAGCTCTAAGGCTTGGTTCACACTAGGGGCGGCACGACTTGCAGGTTGCCTCACCGAGGCGACCTGCACACGACATCCACGGCGACTTGCAAAACGACTTCTGTATAGAAGTCTATGCAAGTCGCCCCAAAAGAAGTACAGGAACCTTTTTCTAAGTCGGAGCGACTTGCATCGCTCCTATTAGAACGGTTCCATTGTACAGAACGGGAGGCGACTTGTCAGGCGACTAGGTCACCTGACAAGTCGCCCCTGTGTGAACCGGCACTCTCAGAAATGAATGTTTCAGTTTGGGTGGGCTGAATCAGAATTCAACCCCCCCTCCCACTCCACCAGATCTAATGAAGGGGACACAGATGGGGGCATCCACTTCACCTTGCCCCAGCTATGGCAGGTGCCTATTGTGTGAAAAGTGGTAGTGGATTACAGGATTTTGAAAAAGTAGAACACCTTTTGAAGAAGATCGGTACAAGGGCAATGTATGTGTATAGGATGTCTTAGGGATGATTCTGCTTTCTTTATGAAATGTTCCTTTAAGTTGGGATCTATTGCCAGAGAAGATAAAGCGAGAGGATCTGTGATTTTAGTGCTTTTGTTATTAACTGTAAAGATTAATTTCTCCACAAAGCTAATGACTACAGAGGTACGTCAAGGTTTTTTAAAGGGTAAATTCACCTATAAAAAATAAATAAATGCACATCTTTTTGCACTTTTTTTTACTAAGAGCCTGCAATGCAGGACTCCTGCAGACTGTTTGTGTGAGCTGTCTTCTCGTACATCATATGGGCGGGCACTTACACCCTGACAGGAAGCCTCAATGACCTACCTAGAGTGATCTACAGCGCCCTGGTAATTCATTGAGAACCACAAACGGACAGTTTCAAAGTTCGTTGGTATTTGTAGTTCTCCCAATCTTAGAACTCTGTGAATAAATCATGTGGTTGTGTGGGTGGAGCCCCACGCAGCTGCACTTTTTTTTAAATTGTGACAGCGGATGCAGGGAGAAGAACCCTGGCTTGCTGTCACTAAAGAGAGCAGATTGGGGATTTTTTTTTTTTTTTTCGTTTTCAATACATCTGTCAGTATTTTCTTCTTGGTGTCCTGATTGGAAGATCAACTCTCACTTGTACTGGTGATACCATGACGAGAATGAAAGGGTTTGGCTGTCACTGAGACAGGAAGACAGTGAGCAATAAAAAGTTAGAGATATACACAGCTTGAATTTTGGCAGATCTTGAGCTGTGGGTGGCCCTGTTGGCACTGCTTGGCAAAGTTTGCTTGAAGGAGGCGGGCTGAAAATTGTTGACTGAACAGTGACACTGCATTCTATCAGATGCGGTCCCTGTTTGGGTAGTCAGACGTCCGTGGGTGTTGCACCTGCTTGAATAAAATGGATGGCAGAGGAGACTTCTTCATCTTTGTTGTTTATTGTGGATAGGGGAATCAAGCGATTTTCGCTCGTTCAACCAGTGAGGCAGAGCAAAAGAAATCTAAACATGTATTGCTAGCCTTACCCCTTTCCACCTTATTAAATAAATGTGCCTTTGCTGCTCTCTCTGTTCCCATCCAAGATCTCTCCCATCATTTATTGTCTTTGTGACAGCCTTTCGCTGGTGAATGTAAATCTTCAGTGGGGACACTGCAATAAAAATCTCTATTTATTGTGTCACAGACTTTGAACAAGCATGCAGATAAAGAACTTTGACATTGCTCTGACTTTCCAGATCTGCATGCTGCAAGCCAGTGCTGAAAAAGTACTGAAGACAGTGAGTCAGCATGGTAGCCAGGTAACCAGCCTTTTCTAAAGCCCCTATGTTTATCTTGTAAAAGGTTCATGGAGCTGTGTATATGGCGTGAGGAAGAATCGCATCAGATATAGCTGTTCAGCTGTCGTAGATGAGAAGTGTGGTGTCAACCTTGGAGACCACTTCCTGTACTCCACACCTCAGCATCACTTATGTCAGTCAGTTACTTCTCCGGGTGACCTCACTATGTCTCTACCTGCTCTGGCAAAGCTAGCTAGCTGAACGTTTTGCGGAATTTCCGTAGTGTTTGTGTACTGGCTAGGATTTTCTCCCCGCAGGTAGAGGAAGTTGGCCCTCCAAGCAAACAGGTTTTGACAGCTGTAGCTTGGTGTCTCAGTGGGGAACCTTGAGCCGCTGCCAAAGGGTGGGAAGGGGGGGAACCTTAGCAAGATTATTTTTCAAATGTTCATTGCCTTGGGGCATCATCTTCATAAAAGGATAGTTGGAGTATGTCAGCCATTATATTTTTGTCTTTGGTGTAATCATTTGGAGCTAACCTTTGAGATGGATAGACCTAAAAAGGCAACACATTTTCTATGAAAAAGGAAAAGCATCAACTGCATAAGTTACACGAAATGGCTTGTTTTAAAACATATTTTAATAGTCTTCTTGAATACAAATTTTAAAATTTGAGAGGCTCACCACACAAGTATAGGGGGGGGGGGTATTTTCATACAGCTGATTTTCTTATCAATGATTCTCTATACAAAATACTGCTAAATACTATTTTGTTGCATTTTTTTGCCCTACAATGACAGCCCAGGCTCTGACCCAGTAAAAAGAAGCATATTTAAAACCAAAACTTTTTTTTTTTCACATTTTGGGTAGATTAGGTTGGTAAAACATCTTTTTTTCTAAGGCCCTTGGGGAGATTTACATTTATTTCTTGTCCTGTAGACAAACAGGAAGAGATAGGAAATCTCCCCTACCATGCATGGCTCCAATTTCAGTCATTTCATGCCGAATCGGCCAAAATTCAAGCCATAGGTGCACAACCTGGCTTAACAGAACTTTATTTAAAAATCAACTTTTTGCACCAGACTCTGTTAACAAATTCCAGGCCCAAACAAAGCCTAAATCTAATAAGATGAAGACTCTGGGTATTCTGGAACTGGCTGCCTAAGTAACAATAGCCCCCAGGGGCAATTCGTCCATCTGCACTGTTTTAGCTTGGATGGAGGAGTCTATTCGATTTTTGTTGTTTAGTCTGCAGGCCAAAGGTTAGAGTGCTAATCCCTACTAAAAATGTACAACGCATTGTAGACAATGCTACCCTGTCTCCCTAGTGTATGCTAGGGGCAGGGAAGAGTGAGAGACTTGGTCTTCTATCTGCTTTCTAAGGGCTGAATATACCACAGGCTGACTTGTTCTAATATGGTATTTTTGGAGTTCCAGGTGCTACCTTATCTTTACAGTTGTTCAGTATTTAGTTAGCCTTTTTTTACTGTCTCACAAATACTGAAAAGTACAGTTATCCTTTAAGAACGTCTATTACTCTGATCATTCAGGATGATTTAAGAAAAAACCCCAACCTCTTCTCCTCGCTTTTCTACATGTAGCCCTCGCCACTCTGTCCAAGCTTTTGTAAATACTTGGTCCTTGTGGGGATTGAGGAGAATGCAACTTCCTCCCACTAATCGGTTATCAAGCCAAATGCCAGGCCCAGACACTGTCACCTGACCATAAGGAAGCAACAGTTAGGCTTGTGTAAGCTCCATCACCATCAAACATGGAGCTTACAAGGGGCTAGAAAACAGTCTATAGGCGGAAGGGAAATATCGGGTGATTTTAAAAAAATGTTTACAGGTGAATCTGTCACTTTTCCCGGAGTACATTCTGGGCATACCTCGGTGCTAGGATGAATAAATTCCTGTGCACATGAGCAGGAGTTATATCATCCCAGCCCGGCCAATCAAGATGGCCAAAGACTGAAACCGGCAGAAGGTGAGAAGATGGGGAGAAGATGTCGGCACTGGTGAGGGAGCTTTTGGACATCATGTTGCTGGAGGGGAGAGGAGTTTTGGAGGGTTTAGTTTCACATTATGCAGGGAGGCTGAGAAATGATTTCAAAATACAGGGCACCCTCTAGTGGTTAATCCACAGATCTTTGTATTCTATACCAGGGTCTCCAAATTTACAATATCAGTAAGAGGGCCACATTGTATATTTTACAAATAATTGTGGGCTGAAAAAAATAATTTACCCCTTTGTCAGGGTCCCCATCAGAGTTTCCCCTTACATCAGAGTTCCCATCAGATTACCCCTTACATCAGAGTTCCCATCAGATTACCCCTTACATCAGAGTTCCCATCAGATTACCCCTTACATCAGAGTTCCCATCAGATTGCCCCTTACATCAGGGTCCCCATCATATCCCCCCCCCCCCTTACATCAGGGTCCTCTTGTACATCAGGGTCCCCATCAGAGTACCCCCCCCCCCATACATTGTTCTTTATGATAAAATAAATATAAAACATTGAGTGCTTAAGAATATGAAAGTTACATAAAGAATGTAATAACCCTGTAATAAAACAAGATGTACTATTCTCACTGAATATATACTAAATACAATAAAGTGAAGTTCTTCAATAAAGCAGCAGTAAGGGGTGTTTTTAATACCCAGTGGATAAGGGAAACCAAAGTACTTTTGTGCATTATAATACATGACTGCCTTGCAGTTGTGTTGTTTTGATTATAGATGATTTGATATTTTTGGTCCTGTGCCGCCTACTTGTAATAAGTGAAATGCTCAGACTTGTTCGTTGCCTCATAAATCCCCGCTTTATGATAGATGGTTTTTAGTTAGGAAAATGGAATGCTGAATGGTATTATGCAGTTTTGCAGTGAACCTGTTTGTACAAGCACCCCTGCTGTAGTGAACAGTATTATACCATGCCATTTGTATCGCCTTATGAATGATCCAGTGAGGCCAGTTTATGAAGCCTGGAGGAAAAGGAACGTTATCTTTTAGCAGCCAGTCAAAACAGTGCTATGATTAAGCACTGTTTGATAGTGTGAAACGCGTCAGATCTTCTGTCCTGTGTTCTGCTGCGGCATGTATTTTTGATATCATCATTTTTTATGAATAAAGGCTAATTTTTGAAGTGCGGCTGTCCGGATTTTTCTCTCATCCTTATTGCTACATGCATTGCCAGCACCTGTTGCTTCAATTCTGAGGAGAGGTTCATTTCCTTTGATCTACTTGGAGCGGTGATTTCCCTTTCACTCCTGCTGTAGTGAATAGTTTTATACCATGCCATTTGTATCACCTTATGAATGATCCAGTGAGGCCGGTTTATGAAGCCTGGAGGAAAAGGAACGTTATCTTTTAGCAGCCAATCAGCATACGGTCAAAGTTTTTCTAGGAAGGACAAGAAAATAAAATCTTGATGAGCTATACATTATGAGATTTGTACAAGCAATGCTAAGTGTGTGCTTTCCTCATTATGCTGGAGTGTGGGTTTGAAAGTACAGAGTTTGTCATTCCAAATAACGGGAATAGTCAGACATTGCTGGAGCTGTCAAGAAAACATGCAAAACACGGCGGAGAGGAGGGAGAAATGTTGTATCAATTACCGCCTCCGACTACCACCTCGTCCAATCAGGGAACAACATGTATTTACTGAAAAAAATACAAGAGGTTTGCTGAATGATGGAGGTAAAGTAGCAAGTGAAACGCAGTGTTCAATGTACAGATGGCAAGTTGTTCCAGAACACCCAGAACAGCACTGACTCTATGTAGCGCACATACTACTCAGTGAATTTCAGCTTCCTCAGCTGCAGATTTGACATATCGTTAATTAAATGTAACCAAGTTGGCCCAATGTAGGTTTAAAAAAGAGATAATTGCTGGAGTTCAGCTTTAATCAGTTGAAACGGGAGCTGTCCAATCAGATATAACAAAAGAAGTTGTTTGCGGTCAGCACTATAAAACTGATATTTCAGAAAACACCATTGGGTTGAGTTATCTGACCAATCGATCAAATATTTTTTTTCTAGCTTTGAATAGAGTGAAGAAATATAAGCCTAGGTTCACACTTGTGCGGGTCGGTCGGGAAGTGGACTTGGTCTGCAAAACATATCATTGTTATGGAAAGCTGCCTCAACATTCACTACATCAGAGTAATATATATTGGGACACTTAGGCCTCATGTACAGTGCTGCTGGTAAACGGACGTTTAGGAGCAGTTGGGCATTTTTTTCAACTGCTCCTGAACCCTCCTCTATGTTATCTTCTCAGTACATGTACACTGGTTCGTTTATAGTAGTTTCTAGGCAGTTGTGTTTAGAGGCTTTTTTTGGAACCCAAAAAAATGCGTTCAGAAGCTGTGTTTAGAGGCATTTCAATTGCCAAACGTTGCTAAACGCGGTAAATCGTTTACAGGTGCTTTTCATTTTTGCCCATTTTGAACGTTCCTAGATGCAAACGCGGCTAAACGCGAATAAATGCGACTAAATGTAGCATGTAAACGCGGCTAAATGGCCGTTTTTAGATGCTGATTTCTAGCTGCCAAGTTAAATATTTCAAGAGAGGTTGAACAACGTCCCATATTATTATGTGGCTGTTATTTGTAATGTATATGTAATTTATTGAAAGACATGAGGCTTATCATCTGGGACGGAAATAGTTTACATGTATGAATATGTTGTGTGATATTTTAGCGCAATCTGGATCCAATATGTTTGAAAAATTGTTAGTAACCACTTAAGGACTGGGCCTATTTTTCAAATTTGTTATTTACAAGTTAAATAGTTTCTTGACTAGAAAATTACTTAGAGCCCCCAAACATTGTAAATATTTTTCTAACACCCTAGAGAATAAAATGCCAGTTGTCGCAATACTTTCTGTCACACCGTATTTGCGCAGCTATCCTATAAGCGCACTTTTTTTTGAAAAAAATAAAATTTTTTGATTTAAAAAATAAGACAACAATAAAGTTAGCCCAGATTTTTTATATTGTGAAAGATAATGTTATGCCGAGTAAATTGATACCCAACATGTCACGCTTCAAAATTGCGCCCGGTTGTGGAATGGCGACAAACCTTTATCCTTAAAAATCTTCATAGGCGACTTTAAAAAATTCTACAGGTTGCATGTTTTGATTTACAGAGGAGGTCTAGGGCTAGACTTATTGCTCTCGCTCTAATACTGATACCTCACATGTGGGGTTTGAACACCGTTTTCAAATGAGGGCGCTACTCACGTATGCGGTCGCTTCTGCATGCGAGCTCGTTGTGACGGGGCACATTAAAAAAAACATTTTTCTTATTTATTTTACTTTTTATTTTTTATTTTTACACTGTTCTTTGAAAAAAAAAATGCGTCACTTTTATTTATATTGCAAGGAATGTAAACATCCCTTGTAATAGAAAAAAGCATGACAGGACCTCTTAAATACGAGATCTGGGGTCAAAAAGACCTCAGGATGCATATTTACTCAAAAATGCAAAAAAAAAAAATGTCCCTTTAAGAGCTATAGGCGAAAGTGACGTTTTTGACGTCGCTTCCTCCCTGCAAAGGTATGGAGATGGGTGGGGGTCAGATATAGTAAATGTAGGGACCTGGGTTTAGTAACACATTAACTACTTGCCGCCCATGCTATAGCCGAAATACGGCTACAGCGCGGTCATTAATTGCCAGGAGGGCGAGAGGGCGTTCATGGACGTCCTCTTGAGCCAGTGCTGTTTGCGCAACCCGCTCTGTGATCACCGAGTCTTTGAGAGTCTATCACCCTTACCACATGATCAGCTGTCAGCCAATGGCAGCTGATCACGTGATGTAAACAGAAGCTCGGTAATTTGTATTTTTTTTTTCTTCACGCTGTCAGCGTGAGGGGGAAAAAAAGCAGAGGGACATCAGTCCCTCACTCAGAAAGCCGGGGCTTCATTTTCTGTGCCCACCAGTGTCAGCTGCCAGTGCCCACTGTGCCACCTACCAGTGCCACCTATCAGTGCCACCTATCAGTACCCACCAGTGCCACTTACCAGTGCCACCTACCAGTGCTCACAGTGCCACCCATCAATGCCCACCAGTGCTGCCAAATAGGGGCTCATAATCAGTGCCACAGATCAGTGCCGCCTCATCAGTGCCCATTAGTGCCGCCTTATCAGTGCCTATCAGTACCCATGAGTGCCGCCTATCAGTGCCCAACTGCGCAGCCTATCAGTGCCCATCAGAGCAGCCTCATCAGCGCACATCAGTAAAGGAGAAAAATTACCTGTTTTCAAAATTTTATAACAAACTATGAAACAGTTTTGTTTTTTTTTTTCAAAATTTTCGGTCCTTTTTTTGTTTTATTTAGCAAAAAAAAAAAACCCAGCAGCAATTAATACCACCAAAAGAAAGCTCTATCTGTGTGAAAAAAATGATAAAAATTTCATTTGGGTAAACTGCAGCATGACCGCGCAATTGTCATTCAAAGTGTGAGAGCGCTGAAAGCTGAAAATTGGTCTGGGCAGGAAGGGGGTTTAAATGTCTAGTAAGCAAGTGGTTAATATTAGGACACTTACCTGTCCAGGGATCCAGCTCTGTCCTCACCCGAGCCGATTCTTTAATCGGCTTCAGGTGCAGACGCCGGCATCTTAACTAAGGGAAAGCCCTAGAGAAGCTTTGCGGCTTCACAGCCGGCTTCCCACTGCACATACGCAAGCCACGCTGCGCTTTGTGGCTGGTCCTGCAGTCTTCTGGGACCTTTCCTGTCCCAGGAGGGTTGTGGCCGCACTTTTTTGGGGGGGGGGTACCTGCTCCCCCCCCCCCCCCCCAAAAAAAACCTGCCAATTGTTAGAGGAGAGAGGAGGATGCAAACAGGCGGAACTTCCGATTTGGGTGAGATTCTGGGTGACAATGCTCACTAGTAGGGGATAGACAGCAGTAATCCTCTAACCCTTCCCTACTCAAAAATTAGAAATAAAAGTTTTAGATATACTTTAAACTTCACGACTTTGTGAAAAGGAAATAGCCCTCATCTTAGGTGTCAAGTGTCTTCATCAGTTAGCCATCATCTACAAATGTATTTTCTTTCTTCTAGACCTACTTAAACAACACAAAGCTAACCTTTTAGGCACACATAAAAAATAGTTTGGGTAATAAAATTTTTGTGGTTTTAATAACATTTGCCACTACCTATATGCAGTAGCTGGGCAGAGCACTGTTCAATCCATCATCTGAAAATGGAAAGAGTATGGCACAACTGCAAACCTACCAAGACATGGCCGTCCACCTAAACTGACAGGCCGGGCAAGGAAAGCATTAATCGGAGAAACAGAAAAGAAGCCCATGGTAACTCTGGAGGAGCTGCAGAGATCCACAGCTTAGGTAGGAGAATCTGTCCACAGGACTACTATTAGTCGTGCTCTCCACAAATCTGGTCTTTATGGAAGAGTGGCAAGAAGAAAGGCATTATTGAAAGAAAGCCATAAGAAGTCCTGTTTGCAGTTTGTGAGAAGCCATGTGGGGGACACAGCAAACATGTGGAAGAAGGTGTTCTGGTCAGATGAGACCAAAATTAAACTTTTTGGCCTAAAAGCAAAACATGTGTGGTGGAAAACTAACACTGCACATCACCCTGAACACACCATCCCCATCGTGAAATATGGTGGTGGCAGCATTATACTGTGGGGGCAATCTTAGAAGAAAACCTGTTTGAGTCTGCAAAAGACTTGAGACTGGGGGAAAAGTTTGCTTTCCAGCAGGACAACGATCTTAAACATACAGCCAGAGCTACAATGGAATGGTTTAGATCAAAGCATATTCATGTGAATAGAATGTCCCAGTCAAAGTCCAGACCTAAATCCAATTGAGAATCTTTGGCAAGACTTGGAAAATTGCTGTTCACAGACGCTCCCCATACAATCTGACAGAGCTTGAGCTATTTTGCAAAGAAGAATGGGTAAAAATGCCACTCTCTAGGTGTGAAAAGCTGGTAGAGACATCCCCAAAAAGACTTGCAGCTGTAATTGCAGCGAAAGGTGGTTCTACAAAGTATTGACTCAGGAGGGCTGAATACAAATGCATGTCACACTTTTCACATATTATTTGTAAAAAAAATCCAAAACCATTTATTATTTTCCTTCCCCTTCACAATTATGTGCCACTTTGTGTTGGTCTATCACATAAATTCCCAATAAAATACATTTATGTTTTTTGGTTGTAACATGACAAAATGTGGAAAATGTCAAGGGGTATGAATACTTTTTCAAGGGACTGTAAATCAGCTAAATTAATTTAAAATCATGACTGCACCCATGCATATATTCTTTCTGTTGTCTGACAGGGGGGGTTATGTTGGATGATCCTGTCTACCGACATTGAAATGACATATCACTATATCAGTTTTCACTCAATATATCCATACTATATTTATACTAGAATATATAATAGATGTGAAATATAATGTACACTATATTGTCAAAAGTATTGGTTCACCTGCCTTCACATGAACTTTAATGGCATCCCAGTCTTAGTCTGTAGGGTTCAATATTCAGTTGGCCCACCTTTTGCAGCTATAACAGCTTCGACTCTTCTGGGAAGGCTCTCCACAAGGTTTAGGAGTGTGTCTATGGGAATGTTTAACCATTCTTCCAGAAGGGCATTTGTGAGGTCAGGCACTGATGTGGACGAGAAGGCCTGGCTCACAGTCTCCGCTCTACTTCATCCCAAAGGTGTTCTATCAGGTTGAGGTCAGGAATCTGTGCAGGCCAGTCAAGTTCCTCCACCCCAAACTCACTCATCCATGTTTTATGGACCTTGCTGTGTGCACTGGTCCAAATAATTTGCTGGAGGGGGGATTATGGTGTGGGGTTGTTTTTCAGGGGTTGGGCTTGGCCCTTAGATCCAGTTGAGGGAACTCTTAAGGCCTCAGCATACCAAGACATTTCGGACAATTTTATGCTCCCAATTTTGTAGGAACAGTTTGGGGATGGCCCCTTCCTGATCCAACATGCCTGCGCACCAATGCACAAAGCAAGTTTGGGGTGGAGCATCTTGGCTGGCCTAAACAGAGTCCTGACCTCAGCCCAATAGAATACCTTTGGGATGAATTAGGGCAGAGACTGCGAGCCAGGCCTTCTCGTCCAACATCAGTGCCTGACCTCACAAATGCGCTTCTGGAAGAATGGTCAAACATTCCCATAGACACACTCCTGAATCTTGTGGACAGCCTTTCTAGAAGAGTTGAAGCTGTTATAGCTGCAAAGGGTGGACCAACTCAGTATTGAACCCTACGGACTAAGACTGGGATGTCATTAAAGTTCATGTTGCGTAAAGGCAGGGGTCTCAATACTTTTGACAATATAGTGTATATTGCATTTATTTTATGATATTCTTTGTGTGTATGCTTACAGTATATGGTAGATATTGGTAAGGTACATCTGGTGGAGGCCACAAATGCATAGGGGGAAACAAACAGCCTCCATACATATAGTGTTTATGGTGAGAAATGAGCCCAGGACTCCAGTGCTTCAAGTCTAGAGTTCTGATCACCAGCTTGCCATACCCTGTACACATTTGTTGTCATTTTTTTGAACTGTCCAATCAAAGTCTTGCTGTTTATGGCTGGCTATACGGAAGTCTCTGTATATTGTAGTGAGCAGCTGTTTTGGTGATGGAGTGCAGATACTTTTTGTGCCATGCAGGTTGAGAATGGTCCTGATACAGACAAGTCTGTTAGTATGGAGTGATTTGATGCACGGTGTCATACAATACAGTGTATTCGTTATCAGTAGATATATAATGTGAGTCTCCGAGTGTTCTTTCTCCTCTGCAGATAGTAGATGTTGTTCTGATGTGCTGTTATTGTGACTCCAGGCTCACTAATCATCCAAAGTGTTGCAGTGATTCCCTGCAACCTTATATTGTGCTACATGGGTTAATGAGAGGGGTATTCCGTTCCGTGATGTCACAGAGGTGGAGCACACGTCGGTGCCAGGTCATGTGACCAGGGCGCTGATCTTCTGCCAGCTGATCTGACAGCCGGCCACGTGCATTTCCAGCGTGGGCCAGCTCTGAGCAGAAGCCGCCGTGCCAAGGTTCAAACCCTCAGTAAGGGAGGGGTGCTGACTTTACACTTCTAGTGCAAAAAGTGCAAGCTATTTACCCACTACTTTTTATTTAGTAGATTTACCCTAAACTTTTACCATTTTCATTGAGTTTTCACATTTAGTTCTTGATTTTTCCACTTTAGTAGACAGTACAACAACAATTATGTTCATTGAAAAAAAAAATTCCTTTTATCGTTACCTTTACCTAGAACAATGAAAGTTATATTGCAACTGGTTAATGTGTGTTGCAGCACATTGTCAGTATATAAAGTACAATAAGTCTTTATGTAATAATAATTCATTTAAACTAAGTGGTAGTAAACTTTGAAAACAGAAAACAAACTTTCTTTTTGCAAGGTAAGGGCTTAATGTGCTAGTATGCATCGCACACTAGCACATTATGAAAGACTTACCTTGAAACGAACCCCTCCAGCAGCATGCTGTAAACACTGCAGAGGCTTCCATCTTCACCCGGTTTTCCTTCTGAGTTCACGGGCTGCAACCGCTTGAATGGCCGAGCCGCAGTGACATCACTCCCACACGTGCGCGCAGTAGTCTCGGCCATGGTGCAGAGCTCTGAAGGAATGGCACCGGGTATGCCGTTCCTTCAGAGCTGTATATAAGTAAGTTGTGCTCATATATAACGTGAGTGATCACAAAAACTGAAATAAAGTGCAAGTGAAGTACATATATAAGTCTATATATAAAGACTCTTCATAAAGAAAAATGAAAAATTTAGTCCACACAAAAAGACTCCACAGTGTGAAAGGGGGTGATTCCAATGGAGTGATATATTCCAGGTCACTTCCACCATCACCAAGGATGGGATAAGGATATCTTGAATAGAAAGAACCCACTCAATATGTGGGGACTCTTACCGGAACTGGTGGACCCCCTAAAGTGCAAGGTCGTATATGCCAGCAGAATTAGCCCTCTGCAAGGTCTAAAGGTCTTTCTTGTCCTGAAGAGAACTCTCCGGTAGTGGCTGGAAGTCCTCCACAGTATCCAACTTGAAGCTAAGAAATCCCGTCTGAAGGGGGCAATGTGACAAAAGTCACCAGTGCGAGAAGATAAAAAAGACTCCAATGGTGTAGTAACATTTTAACAGGGGTAGCCTTTATGCTAAGATCGAACAGGTTCAACCGCAATGAACATAAAAACAGCCGGCAAAAATTATAAAAAACACCTGTACTTCCGAGGTCACATGGGACGTGATGACGTCAGCGTGTAGCTTCGCCTGACATGTTTCGTCATACGTAACGTCTTCCTTCAGGGCACATGTGTTGGTGATGTCACTGGCTGCCAAGCAAGCGAACCTTATTATGAGCTTACCTGTAGGTAAAAATCTAAATGCTGAGTTTATTACCACTTTAAGTATCAAAAGCCTAAGCTGGTTCTTTTTTAGTTGTGAATATATGAGGAATAGGTTTAAAACCCCTGTCAGGTTTTTTTTTTTGCGGTCCTTGTTCCTGTTATGGTGACCATTATCACTACGGCTGAAAATGAGGCAGAATCCAAAATTTTGAGTTTTCTCCAGAACAGGAAGGGGAAGAGTTCCAGTGGGGACACTTGTTGTGGTGACAACTGTCTAAGATTAGATATCCCTCACTTTGGAGAGATTTCCTCTAACTTCCTGTTGTGACTATGGGACAGGAGGTAAAGGAAAATCTAATGGGTCAAAAGCAACACAAAAAAACCCTGACAGGCATTTCAACCATTGACTATTTTATCCAATTACAATACACTATACAACTATACTTGCATCATAATTGAGCTTTTTAGGAATCTGAATATTGAGGCTTAACTATGCAAATTGTGTCAGATTACTTATAGAAATCATGTTTCCCCAACATTTGACTTGGCTTGGCCCTAGCCGGCATGTCAGGGGTCACCTGACATCTGACAATTGTTGGCTGTCAGATGCTTGGGCTCACAACAAAGATCTCACAACTTCTGGCGGTGCATCAAAGCTTCAAATAATAGAGAGAACCATGTGGGGCAAAGCAACAGGTTTCCAGCAGCACATACTGATCTTTCCTTTCATTACCTGAAGCTCTGTTCAGCTGCTGGAAGCAAAGAGAAGAATCCCTGAGTAAGCTCCATGTGGACCTTACACAAAGCTGAGGATGCTCTCTCTGTTCCCATGTGGCTACGCTAGGTGTCAGAGCAGCCATATACGTAGCACCAGCCCTGCCACATGGAAGGAAGGGGATGAATTGCATGCTCAACCAAACCTGTGTATTTTCTTCTGCAGCTGAATAGAGCAATAGGGAAACAAAGGGATGTAAATGTTCTGCTGGTGAGGGCTGTCATTAAAGTGATTCTCTTTCAAGAGACACTATACTTTGCCTCGGCAGGGTAAAGTAATGGGGGCACCCCTGACCCCTTACACTTGGCTTCCCGTGCTCCCTTTACAGCTCCTTGCTCTTCAACAGTTGCCGTAAATCCAAACACTTCCAGCATGAGGGAGAATGTGACCTGCTCCCTTGTGATGATGCCAAGGTCTGTAGAGTACAGTGGCAATGGGGAACTGACATTCTATTTATAAAGATTGGCCAGCAGATTGCATTTGGTTTCACCACACATTCTCCTGAGTTTTTCTACAAATTATAAATTGTTGATGGCCCATTCACACTTTGTGTATTGTTGAAACAATGCATGGCAGTGCACCTGCTCTATGTGCAGTGCATTGTAGTGCCATTCATCATGAATGACATCCCAAAACTTTGCACAATGCACCACAGCGCATATGCTGTATGTTGTGGTGTGCTGCATTATCAAAAAGTGGTCAGACAGGTTTTTCAGTTTCAGGGCTACAGTGGGAGGAGCTGAGCGGCCAGCACGGCGGTCACGTGACCTCCAGGCTGATGTCAGAGGGAGCCCTAAAACAGGGGTATTAGCCTGGGTTCACACTATTGCGATGCATTAACCAGAGCAATTCCAGTGCCAATTCCCGCATCACATCTCCCTCGCAGGCGGTTCACAATGCCCAAGAACCACTGCAGATGTCAATACAAAGTTAATGACACCTCCGGATCGGTTCTCAGATCACAGTGCGAACTGTGAATTAGGACAGCAATTGTGATGCATGGCTGTGAACACCCATTTGATCAGATTCTGATTCCATTAAGGCTGGGTTCACACCTATGCGAATCGGATGCGGTTTTTCCCTGCATCCAAATTGCAAAGCAAGAGATTGTGATTGTATTTCTATGGAACCGGTTTACACATCTCCACAGCAGCTCCTGTGTGATTTGCAAAAATTCGGGCTGAAATCAGTCCTAAAACAGTGAATGGAGATGCACCAGACTCCTGCTGTGAGCCGCTGCGTGTTCTAGTGTGAACCCAGCCTGATAGCTTTTGCATCGGGTTTTATTCATGTTGTGGTGTTGTGTACATCATACGTGCATGTATGGGTAAGCACCAATGTAGAAGCTATCGGCGCTTACAAGGTAGCGGGCGCAATACAATATAGCAAGAATGAGTAGAGAAATACCCACAAACTTTTTTTTCTTAAAGAGGCAAAACAGCTAGAAGCATTAAAGTATTTTCTGAAAGGAGTTGTAAAGGCAGAAGTTTTTTTTATCTTAATGCATTCTATGCATTTTTTTTCAGTTCTTTTTTTTCATTTTTTTTCCTGTCCTGCAAGCGCCCCCTATAAAAGCACTCAGGCTTTCACACTGGGGTGGTTTGAGAGACGCTATTTTTAGTGCTGAAACACTGAAAAAGTGCACCAGTGTGAAAGGGGTCTTACAAGCATTTGGCGTTTCAAATGCCCCTGAACTTCTGTCCTGAATGCAAATTTTTCCTTTCAAAAAAATGCCTCCAACCTCAATTGCTTCTAAACTACAATAAACGCCTGAGTGTACATGTACCCATAACATAACATTGAGGAGAGTTCAGGAGCTGCTGAAAAAAACGCCCAAATGCTCCTAAATGTCCGTTTACCAGCTGCAGTGTACATGAGGCCTTATAACCCCTGTCAGATTTGTCAGATTTTTTTTCCTCCATGTGTTCCCTTCATTTCCTGTCCCATGGCCAAACAGGAAGTGAGAGAAAATCCCTGCAGATTTAGGGAATTCCTTGGGGACCCCCAGGTCACCAGAAATAATGTTCACATTTTAAGACTTCCCGCCAATTACTTTTCAACCCAAAATTTGGGATTTTCTTTTACTTTCACTTTCAATGATAATCAGGACAAATAGAAAGAGTGAATCTCTTAAAGGGGTTGTAAAGGTATACATTTTTTCACCTTAATGCATTCTATGCATTAAGGTGAAAAAACTTTTGATAATACCTCCGCCCCCAGCCCCCCCCGTTTTACTTACCTGACACCTCAAAACTCGGCCGCTCGTTCCCGACCTCCATTCAGCCGATCAGCTTGGTCGCTGATTGGCTATAGTGGATGGATTGAAAGCAGCGCAGCCATTGGCTCGCGCTGCTGTCAATCACATCCAATGACGCGGCGCGCCAGGGGCGGGGCCGAGTGATACAGCGAGCGGCTATAGCCGCCGGCTGTATCACGGGAGCGCGCCCGCAATAACTAACCACCATGCGAGGGAGCTCGCATTAAGGTGGTTAGTTATTGCGGGGAGGAGCTGAGACAGCCGCCGAGGGACCCCAGAAGAGCAGGTTCGGGGCCACTCTGTGCAGAACGAGCTGCACAGTGAAGGTAAGTATAACATGTTTGTTATTTTTAAAGAAAAAAAAAATTTACCTTTACAACCCCTTTAACTGTGACATAGACCGCAATAAAAAATTCAAGCGGAGTTCCAACCATTTAAAAGTCAGAAGCTACTTGTCTACCTGTCCCACGGTCCAGCAATGCGGCCTCGCTCCTCTCCCCCTCCTCTCCACGGCGCTGGCATTGTAAGTGTGGGTGCCCGGCTGTGACAGCTTGCGGCTTCACAGCCGGGCGCGTACTGCGCATGCTCGAGTCTCAGGGAGGGAGGGGGATGAGATGAACTTCCGCTCGGCGCCAGGAGAGGAAGTCGGAGCTGGGTACCTGTCAAAACCACGTACCCGCTCCCCCCCCCCCCCAAAAAAAATGACATGCCAAATGTGGCATTTCAGGGGGTCATGAGTGCATAAAGCGGAAGTTCCATTTTTGGGTGGAACTCCGCTTTAACAATCATTCTAATCCATCTCCACTCTGTCCAAAACTTAAAAAAAAAAATTTTGCCTTTTAGTTATACTTTAACCTCCCTGGCGGTTTTCCCGAGTGTGGCTCGGGGTTAAATTTCAGTACCATTAGCGGTAACCCCGAACCACACTCGGGATTGCATTGCAGGATCCTGGTGCGGTGTACTTACCTTGTCCCCAGGATCCTGTGATGTCCCCTCGCTGTGTCCGCGGGCTCTGTCCTCCGCCCGAAGCCTCTGTGTGCCGGGCTTCGTTCCCTGCGAGCGTCGCAACGCACGGGGGTGGAGCCGGCGGCTAATTCAAAGAATTTAAAAATCATAACACATACAGTACACTGTAATCTTACAGATTACATTACTGTATGAAATTATTTCACATCCCTTTTGTCCCCAGTGCTTTGTCCAGTGTCCTGCATGCAGTTTTATATTATAAATACTGTTCTTTCTGCCTGGAAACTGGAAATTGTCCATAGCAACCAAAAAGTGTCCCTTTACATCAAAAGTGGTTTTAGACCAGCTAGAAAACAGCGATAGTAAATTAGAACACTTGCAGAATTGAGCGATAGTGAATCGTGAGGAAATTAATATTATTATTATTTTTTATAATTATTTATATTTATTTATTATATTATAATTTATGATTTTGTGTGTCAAACTTTATCATACCTGGGATATCTAACTATACTCTTGTTTGGACAAATTTAAGTGCGTTATTGCTAAGAATTACATTCCTACAATATAAAAACGCCAAATTTCTATGCAAAATAATTGTACCACAAAAATCTGACATAATCATACCACCAGGGAGGTTAAATAGCTACAGAAAAATCAAACTTTTAGCTTTTCTATATCGCAATTTTTATTTTTACTTATAATTTTGTATTCACATGGTGTGCTTTGTTGTGTTCATTGTATTTTTGTGGCATATTTATTAAATGGTGTTGGCTCCTTCACCATGGTTGTGTATATATATATATATATATATATATATATATATATATACAGTATATCCATTCAGCTGTATCGCACTCATGGCGATTCTGTGGGCACCATGTCTGATAGCCTTTTTCATAGAATTTTCTTGAGGTAGATCGCCAGGTGTTTTCTCAATCCTTGCAATTGCTCATGCTTGGGACCAGCATGCAGAATCTAATGACACATGTGCTTAGCCAGCTGGTACACACACACATACTAGGGCCAATTTATACAGGAGACAATTACCCTACCAGCATGTCTTCGGTGTGTGGGAGGAAGCCAATGCAAGCAAAGGGAAAATGTGTAAACTCCATGCAGATAGCATCCTAGATGGGATTCAAACCAAGGACCCCAGTGTTGCAAGGCAGAAGTGCTAACCACTAAGCCACCGTGCTACCCATGCCATAGATACAAAGCTCATTTGACACCAGCAGGTCCTGCTTGCCACATTTATAGATTTTGCATTTTACGAGTGGCTTTGGTGGCATTTTCCATACTTTTATTATGACGAACGCTACAAACTCTCCAATCTGTTTTGTGCATTTGATGTTTTAGTGGAGATTCATCATTGGGTCATATGAAGGACTAGTCGCAGATGCTCGCTGCCATTTATATTCCCTGCATATTCAAAGTCCTGGATTTTAGGCGTGTATACTAATTATGGGCACAATGTGATTGTTTTTAATTATTATGCAATCCTTGCCAGAGATAATTTAGTTTTATAGATTGAAATATGTATTTTTTTTGAAGGGGACATTCTCATCCTTCTAATGGATTAAATAGAGGACCAATTGTTTCTCAGTTATTGTTTTTAGCTTACAAAAGCACATATTTAGGTTACTGCGGCTTTATTATCATCACTATTGCTGTAGTCATCTCATATGATCTGTTTATCATTTATTTTGCAGTGCCGTATAAATGTGGAATGATGGGGGTTACTTCACTTTGCACTATTCCTATAAAATAAATCTCGGTACTGCTGTTATTTAGAATGCTGTGCATGTGTAATATAATTGGCCGTACTCTTGGGTGTCTCTGTGTGGGCTGACTAAGTATGGACAATGAACGCCTGTGTGTGACACGGAAATGTACCCCTTGTCGACATATTGGAGCCTGATGGAGGCGGGAGGCATTGGGTAAGCAGAGATGCACCAGGGGAGAGGGAGCTGCCGGGATCTACAGGAAGAGTGTGCTGTGCGACTCAACAATTCCGACAGAACTCCAGCTCCGTGAATATCTGATAATTGGATAGTTGTACCGTTTTTTTGTTTTTTTCAAACTCATTTACGTGAACATGAGAGCTGGATAAGGACAGTGGGAGTATGCAAATATATACAGTTCAGTAGCCGGTTATTATAGTCCAGGGACCAGTAGTTATTTTTTTAAAAAACAAAACCGTTCCTATGAAGGAAATTTGAAAGAAACCTCACTCCAAATTCTTGATTGTATTTTTTCAGTCCCCTCTGCTGAGTTGTCCTAAAAAAAAAAAAAAAAAAAAAAAAAATAATAATCATACTTGCACTTCTGAGAACCCCGTCTTGTCTTTTGTAATCCGAGTCTGCACGTGCCAACATCTTTCTTTGTTACCCACAGTCTCTTCTGGGTTTTGGAATGATGCCTTGACTGTACCACACACTGTGGGGTAGATGGGCCCCGAAGCCCCCTGGGATGCATTACATGAGTATCCCAGGAGGCTGCAGGCAGTACGGCTATGTCATTCGCGCCTAGTGCAAGGTCAGCTTAATAAAAAAAAATGCTTAAACATATTTGGTATTACCACACCTGTGTGCGAATCTGTGATTTTGATAGGGGGTAGGAGAGGGCAGTAATATTATGGAAAGTGAAAGAAGGGAATGAAAATCTTTATATAGTATATCCAAAAGATAATTTTTTTAAGAAAAATTATTTTGGTATGAGTGGGAAATGGTTAGGTCCCCTGTTGTGTTTTATTTTTTTCCCAATGCACAAGTTTCTGGATAAAGCTATTGAGTAAGTGGGTGCTCCAGCAGCTGGAAACTGAAAACACTCAGAATGAAGGCTATGTCATGAGCTCACCAAGGATCTCCAAAAAAAAAAAAAAGAAAGGGTCCTGAGCTTTATTGGACAATACCATCACAGCTAAAGCAGCAAAGTTTCGGGGCCACGTGGGACCCCTTCATCAGGCATGTGACATCAGATGCCTGATGAAGGAGTCTTGTGTAGCCCCAAAACTTAACAGGCTACTCACAAAAGTGTGCAGTAAAAGCCCATGTCAAAACACAATGTAAACCGATCACCTCTAGGACTGCTGAAAAGCTCCATAGGAGCAAGCAGACCAGATTGTGTCCGTGATGGCTAGGCTGATATATTTTGGGGGAAAACCCTCTTTCTTAGAGCCTCTTTTACTATACACATTTGTGAGTATTCTGTATATCGCTTTTTATCCTTGAATAAATGGTTTTAATGATATTGCACTAGGTCGGTACGCCCTTCTTTTGTTTTTTAGTACCTTTGGTTACCCATGGCCCTGAGAGGGCAGCAAGGCTCTAGGCATTGGAAATAACAATTAGGATACTACTTCTTTCCTTGGAGCAAAACACCTGAGTGCAGGAGAATTACTTTTTTTTAGCCCCAAAACTTTGCTGTTTTAGCTGTGATGTGATCATCAAATAAAGCTTTAGGCTGGGTACACATTATTGCGAATTGGATGCGGGTGAGTAAATGACCTGAAGCTCTGCTGACTTCCATCATCCAATCACGTGCAAACAAAAATGCTGTTTTTTTTTTATTTTCCTTGCATGTGATTGGGTATTTTTTGCAAAGTAAAACTTTACCTCATTTTCTAAGCTCTGGTGAAACTGCACTTGCAGAATGCAACTGCACTTTGCAAAGTTCACAGTCTATTTGCCTTTAGTAAATCAACCAGTATGTGTCCATGTACACATAGGGGTTGATTTACTAAAGGAAAATCCACTTTGCACTACAAAGTGCACTGAAAGTGCACTTGGAAGTGCAGTCACTGTAGATCTAAGGGGAAGATCTAAAATGAGGAGAAGCTCTGCTGATTTTATCATCCAATCATGTGCAAGCTAAAATGCTGTTTTTTATTTTGATTACATGTCCCCTTCAGATCTACAGCGACTGCACTTCCAAGTGCAATTTCAGAACACTTGTAGTGCAAAGTGGATTTGCCTTTAGTAAATCAACCCCATACACTTTTAGCAGAGTTTAGGAGCCACCGCATTTAGGTAAGGTTAAATCTCCCGCCCCTGAACGCGGAAGAATCGCATTTAGGATAGGATCGTTTTTGACACGTTTTCCTGCTGTTCAGGGTAGGCTGGTGTACATGTAGCCTAAGGCAGTTTACATAGTTTACATATTTTATATTTCAGCAAGAAATGTAGTTGTTTGGCTAAATTTGTCATTGCATTTAGCATCAGAAAGGGTTGGAACTTATTTTCATTTTAGGCAGAAGTCCTTTTTCTATATGTAGCCTGAGCCAAGGATAAGGGGCTTTCGCACTTCAGCAGGGTTAACATAGGCCAGGTCAGCTTTACACAGAAGCAAAGTCACCAAATGCACTTTCAATTAAATTCTGGCTCATCTTGCAAGCTTTAAGGTGTGCACCCTGCAGCCCTCAAAAAATATTTTAAAAAGCCTCCATTTTACAGTTTGTGCAGGGGTAAATAGGGCAGCACATGCACACATTCACATTAACATTAACAAACTTGCTGCAGACCCTTGGCTGTTTCTCACCTCCACGCAGCCTAAAAAAATGGAGGTACTAAGATGTTTCTCATGGACAGTTGTCAGCTCCAAACCACCTTGGAAGTTTGAACTTTGAAGGGTATAGGGAATGCAGAGAGAGGTAGTTATCCAATGTAGGCTTCAGGAAATACACTCCCAGTCACCTTGTAAGGTGCTCTCTGAACTCTGGTTGCAATTGATTACATACAACTCAGATTAGGAACACAGAACGTGAGTAAACATTGTGATATGAGCACAGTTGCAGTGTTTGCTGGATGTCATTTATTGGTTGCCACAGATGTAAAAATAGTTCTCGTAAGTACATCAACATCAAGGTTCCGCATTTGCAAGCCACATACCCTCCAATATATTGGTCAGAAAAGACCAAGCTGTGTAACCAGGTCAGTAAGTAAGGGGGCACGTATACAGTATATTACTACCTCTAAACTGCCACATGTCCAGGGTTCAGACTCTAATGCCGCGTACACATGAGCGGACTTTTCGACGGACTAGGTCCAACAGTCTTTCCAACAGACTTTGCAGCGTACGTCCGCCAGACTTTCCAACGAACGGACTTGGACACATACGATCACACAAAAGTCCGACAAATTCGTATGTGATGATGTACGACCGGACTAAAATAAGGAAGTTGATAGCCAGTACCCAATAGCTGCCCTAGCGCCGGTTTTAGTCCGTCGGACTAGCATACAGACGAGCAGATTTTTCGACCGGACTCGAGTCTGTTGGAAAGATTTGAAACATGTTTTATTTCTAGGTCCGTCGGACTTTTGGGGAAAAAAAGTCCGCTGGAGCCCACACACGATCGAATTGTCAAGTCTGCCGGAAAGTCCGCTCGTGTCTACGCGGCATTAGAGGACCTATAAAAATTCTTCCTGGTCCGACCAGATATATTGGCCTGTAATGCTGTCACTCACCATAATGAGAGCACTTGGATAAGATCGTGTGCCTGATAAAGATCAGAACGTCTGTGACTTGAATTATAATGCGGTAAATGTTTACAAAACCACTCCTATGACATAAGCTGCAAACTATGCCATACTTCATATGTTTGATCGACTTTTTTTGTATGTGCCACGTACAGTAGTTTGTACTGCAAGAATCTGTTGGCTACATCTAAATCACATTGTGGGTACACATATACATGTACTGCTGGGAGGATTTAAAGGAGCACTCCGGCCAGGATTAAATGTGGAACATTAGGTTATGTTGACATTGAATTCATTTTATTTGTGAATTGCAATAGTGCATGCAGTGAAGGCTGCAAATCATTTATCCTTACTTGAATGCACTTTGTGGATGCAAATGGGGTTCGTTTTGTACCTGCATTGCATAGTTCAGAACCCATATAAGCAGGGAAGAGATGAGCTGCATTTTATTTCAACTCATCAGAGCTGCTCTCGAAATTCCTAACTTTTTTATTTAAGCACTCACATATAAGAAAAATCTGATCTTTAAATGTGAAAGGGGTTGACATTGTATCTTGTCTCAAATCCAAGGCTGTGTGGCACTGTTGGACGTTGTAGGATCTTAATTCAAGTGTTCGGCATTCACGTTCTTTGGAGTTAGGAAAGTGTGTTTTCCACACAAACAGCCAATTTCTCAAGAGATGTGATTACTTCAAACACCGCTTGCAATAATTAGGAAATGTCAGGACACTTTTGCAAGAGATAATGAGCCCTGAAAATGCTTGGTATAGTATGCAAAGCGTGCAGCCACAAGATTGGAATCCTGGCATGATGGGAAGGCAGGGCAGCTGTGAGCATTGTGACAGCTCGCGGGAGCCTGGGATCTATCAGTGAAGATACTCGGCTGGGTTTACATATATGCGAATTGTATGCATTTTTAACCGCATCCAATTCGCATAACTTGTGAATGTGACCAGCTTTCAATAAAGCTGGTTCACACATGTGCCGAGGCGGCCGTGATGCGGTTTTGAAAAGGGTCCTGTGTGTTTTTGGGTCTAGTTCAGGTAAAAAATTTCCACCTAAATCGCACCTGAACTGGTGAACGGAAATGCTCCGGACTGCAAACCGCAGCCGTATATGTGTGACCCCAGCAGTAGTACATCAACCCTGCTTCTCATATCCACTATGAGGAACCTGCTTTAAGGGTTAGGGTCACATTACAATCTGACTGTACAATCATCTTTTGATTTACCAAACCTTTGAAATACAAGGACCAATCCAATCTATACAATCAATTTGTATCCAATAGGGCAGGGCCTTGCACTACATAGTTGTTGCTTTTAAAAAGGAATGTTAACCCCCTTCTTGCCAGCTGTACGTATTTAGTGGCATCACCGAGGTGGGTCTTATTCCATTTTATCACATATATATGTGTTGCCGTTTTGTCTCTGGAGCGCACTCAGTTTCACGACCCTCTGCTCCTGGTCACAAACTGAAAATCGGGAGTCAGTAGGATGGCTCCCAATCATGTGATCATTGTGACAGCCAATCACGGTGATTACATGATCAGATACAAACAACAAATAATGCACACATATGTAGGTATCCCCATACATGTCTGGAGTAGGAATATTTTTTTCAGGGTTGTTTTGTGGAGGGTCATAGTAATGGCAGGCCAGGTTTCTTTGACAATGAAACACAATCAGGAGATATCCTATAAAATTTGCCACCAAATGAAAGCCAAATTCATCCTAAAAACCACAGTATAATTGTAACTTGGATACACTAGGTCAGAGGTCTCCAAACTTTTTCAATAAAGGGCCAGTTTACTGTCCTTCAGGCTTTAGGGGGGCCAGACTATGGTCAGTGCGAGTAAAAAATGTCACGGCATCAGTGGGAATAAACACTGCCCCATCATTGGTTTTAGCAGGAGGAATAGTTCCCAATTGTTTTTTTAGCAGGAGGATTAGTGCCCTATGGTTGGTATCAATGGGAGGAATTGTGCCCCAATCGACGGTAGTGCCATATTACTGGTGTCAGTGGGAGAAATGATGCCTCATCATTGGTGTCAGTTGGAGGAATAGTGTCCCAAGGGCCAGATAGAGGCAAGCAAAGGGCAGCTGCACTAGGTAGTTGCAACAATATGTTGTTTTAGCAACACCTGCCAACATTTCCTTCCCTCTCTTAGGCCCCTTTCACACTGGGGCGGTAGCGGGTGTCGGCGGTAAAACAGCGCTATATTTAGCGCTGTTTTACCGCGGTATTCGGCCGCTAGCGGTGCGGTTTTAACCCCCCGCTGGCGGCCGAAAAAGGGTTAAAACCCCTCCTATAGCGCGGCTATAGCCGCGGTATTACCGCGGTATAGCCGCGCTGTCCCAATGATTTCAATGGGCAGGAACGGTTTAGGAGCGGTGAATACACCGCTCTTTCACCGCTCCAAAGAAGCAGCTGACAGGAGATTTTTTTCTTCTCCTGCCAGCGCACCGCTTCAGTGTGAAAGCCCTCGGGCTTTCACACTGAACAAACAGCGGAGGCTGTTTAGGGGCGGTTTGCAGGCGCTATTTTTAGCGCAATACCGCCTGCAAACCGCCCCAGTGTGAAAGGGGCCTAACTGGGGAAAAATAGAACTTAAGTCTAAGCTTACAGGGGGGGCTCTGGACTCTTCCCATATGCAAACTCTGGTGCTTGGTGATTGTCCCCGTGCTGTCACATAGTCACATGCTCCTCCATACCCTGCACAGAATAGCGTAGGAGCGATAGAAGGATATGTGCTGCTGGGTAGGGCAGCATTAAAACAGACCTGTTGCTTTGCCTTGCATGGCAAAGCAAGCCCAGCAAATATTGGCTTTAAAGGTTCAAACACTAGGGCTGTCATCTTGTGTCTTGTGTAAGAAAATGAGGGTCACCATCAAAAGGCTCAATAAAAATAAAACAATGTTCAGGATGGGAGTTTAGGCTTCACTGCCTGCATACTTGTGTTCTGGTTAGGGACTCTCGAACAAGTAAAGCCCAAATCAGAAGGTCAGCTATATAGACTGCACTTTTATAAACAGGTTAGCACTTGCAGCTTCCATTCCATATTTCCGCCTTCTGAGTTTCACAGGGTAGAAAAGTCCTTTAACGTAAACCTGTCATTAAAAAAAAATATGGGGCTGCCAATGCTAGTTGCTTTGGCCTAATCCTGATCCTGTGGCTTTAATACTTTATGAGCCACTGACCTGAACCATGTATTCAGATCTGGAAAGTAACAGCAAAGTCAAAACTCCTTATTTTGCTCTGAGATTTTAACTCTAACTCAACTTTTAACTTAACTTTTAATTTTAAGTATTGAAGCAAGATGGTCAGCATGGCAGCCTGGCAACTAGATTAGGTAAAAGGAGAAGCCAGCAAATTGCAGCCTACATTCTTCTTTCATAACAGGTTCCCTTTGAGGAAAATACATGTCCAGCAACATCACTAGGAAGGTATGTGTCAGGTTTCATTTTTTCAGGTACTCTGACTGCCTGGCTCCTTGGTTCTGTCCTGGCCTTCCTTGCACACACTCCAGTTGCAGTTTTCTGATGGTTTCACCCTGGAGATGCGCACACATCCAAAATCCGCTCAACCACAGATTCTGCTCTGCCATGTCTCAATGTACACTAACAAGACCGTGCGTAAACCTCATTCAAGCAGATAGCTTGTGTTAGACTAGAACTGTCATTGATAAGACACTTTCAGATGTACCAAGAATGTGAAACTAATTATTTAATAGAAGTATTCAGACAGCCAGCTAGATAAAGAGAACTATTCGTCTTTTCAGATAGCAGAAGCATTTTCCATGCAAAAGCTAATATCATATACTTTGTTTTGTAAGAATGATATATTGTGATAATAGCCATTCCGTCTGTGGTAGCTGCGGTCTTGCAGTATATAATATTTCAGTGACTGTGCACTGATAAAGAGTATCCTGTGTTATAACATCCATCATCAAAATTAAATTTAAAAGCTAAAGCTATCCAAAATGGACATTCTAGTAATGGGTGGGTACTCTTGCGATAGATCACATGCCAGTTTCTTAAAGTTCCTCAAGACTCCAGTGCTGAGATTTCCTAGGCATGATTATTGTCTCTTCCTCATTCATATGACCATAACGAGGGTGTCACATATTTGCTTATTTCACTCTCTTAAAGCTGAACTCCCAGCACAAAATCTTCCTTTAAGATATATTCCTTAATGGACACAAGAGATATCAATCCACTGTGTGTGCTCCAAATCCCTTTGCAGATTAAGGTCTTACCTTGTAACGATAGCAGTGACATCATCACTGTGCTGTTTATAGCTTGTGCACAGAGCAGAGCTGTGGGAGGGACCCAGCAGGCTGTAGAAAGGGCTGATACAAGACCACTCACCCTACACAAGAAGAGAGAGCAGCAAAGAGCGGTCTTTATTACAGGAACCTCACATAGGATTACTGCACAGATCTGGAAGAAATACACAAAGCACACGAAGATTCAAGAAAGTATACGCAACTCTTGTATTTGGACAATATTTACGCCATTTTGGCGTTTAGCGTTAAAATAATTTTCAGGTCCAGGGGAACCCCTGCTAAAACCAATACTTTGGGGGTCAGTGGTAAAAATATTGCTTACAATGGTTACCAGTGTGAAGAATTTATCCCTTAGTGGTGATCAGAATACCACCCTTACAGACCGCTGAAAAGATAATTGGTGCCATGAAAGTGGCTATACAAAGTGTTGTTGACCTAGGAACTTTGTAGGCACCATTAAATGGGAAGTTAATTGGCCACAGCTCAAGGAACCCCTGACAACATTTGGTAGAACCCTAAACTTCCGCATAACCCTGGTTGGAAATGGCTGGCTTATATTATAACGAACCAATTTTGGTAATGTGACATCAAAGTTTGGCTTTATAATGAGTGCAATAGACTGAATGAAACCATTGGTGATATCTTACCAACAAAGTGCTCAAGAGAGGTACAAGTAGCCAGCCTAAAAAAATCAACAGCTTATGATGGTTGAGCTGACAGTGATCATTGCCCTGCCTAATGAAAGCAAATTGATAGGAAGGATTGATAGGAATGAACTTTCGCTATGGTCACACTACAGTTCCTCCCCGCCAATCAGGAGGCAGGTCTGTGAGACCTGTTTCCCGATTGGCCAAAGCGCCAGGCAACCCCTATTGGACCCCTAGCTCTTTGGCGGAAGAGGAGACACACAATCCGCCACTGCTTGAAACATTTTTTAAATCTCTGGGAATCCCTTCACATTTTTTTCATCTAGAGCTTGAAGTATGTTTGTGTAATTGGTAACTCATAGCTATAGCAATAAATATGTAAATATAACAAACACATGAAACAGAAATGCATAATAAATATCAGAAAGACAGAGTCCCGAAACAATGAATTTGCATTCGTGTTCAGTGCCAACTTTTCATAGGTGTTCATTGTAAAATTCCAACTTTGCAAACCTTTAACTTGGTATTGGTGCCCAGTGAAAAAAAGCAAAAAACTTGGCATTGGTGCTCCAGAAGAAGATTGCATTGGTGGGCAGGGAGAAGATTGCATTTTTGTACAGGGAGAAGATTGCATTGGTGCTGAGGGAGAAGATTACATTGGTGTACAGAGAGAAGATTGCATTGGTGTGCAGGTAGACCATTGTCTTGGTGTACAGGGAGAAGATTGCATTGGTGGTAAGCAGTGAGTGAGTCCAGGGGAGTACAGAGTGCTGTGCCTCTTAACCATCCTCTGGACCCGGTTGAGAAACCCTGTGCTGCATTGAATTAAGTTTCAAAGATTTCTTGATTTGAGATCTTGTGCAAATGAATGCAGTTGTGTATTCATTTAAATAATTAAATGCATTTCTAAATGCAATTATTGTGAAGAGTAATTATAGTCTGAAAAAAACCCCACCACGAGCGCATTCAGGAGAGCTTTTGAGCAGAAAAAAACAAGGACCGCACATAAATGCTAGACTAGTTTAGGTGCATTGGTGCTTTTGCACATTGATGCATTCTATTGGCCAGAATAAATGAATATTCTGGCCAATGGAATAAATGAATGCACATATGTGTAGAAAGACGTGCAATACGCAGCTTTTTGCGTGATTTTTTCCTGCCAGTAGAAAAGGTGATCGAAAACACTAAGCAGGCGCCCTTTGTGGATGAGGCCTATGATCACCCGAGACATTTTCCTCTTACAGAACATATAAATTGAGGTGAATATGGATTATACACATATGTACATAACTTGTACTAATTGGGATGTGATACATAATAATACATAAGCGGTTGATTTACTAAAACTAGAAAGTGCAAAATATGGTGGAGCTGTGCATGGTAGCCAATCAGTTTCTAACTTCTGCTTGTTCAATTAAGCTTTGACAATAAGACCACGTTCACACTGGGCCGATTTGGCATGCGATTTGACATGTCAAAATGCATGCCAATAGCACCATTTGAATTGGTGCAACGTCGCACCGATTCCCAAAAGTAGTTCCTGTAGTACTTTTGGCTACGTCGGGGGCAATTTGAATAGACATCTGTGCCTGAAACCGCACAGATGTCTGTCAGATCGGCCCCGAAGTTGGAGTGCATTGCCAGTTTGAAATCGTGTGAGTTCAGCTGAACTCGCATGATTTCTAACCCGCATCAGTGTGAACCTGGGCTAAGGCCTGATTCACACCTATGCATTTTTAGTGCTTTTTGCATTTTGCAGATTTGCACTACAGCCCATTTAACATGGTTTCCTATGGAACACGTTCTGTAGAGCAAATCTGCAAAATGCAAAAAGCACAAAAAATGCATAGGTGTGAATCCAGCCTAAAACCTGGAAGCTGATTGGTTTCTATGCAGAGCTGCACCAGATTTTGCTTTCTCCATTTTTAGTAAATTACCCCAAAGTGTCTTGAAGATAAAAAAAATGAAAGAAAAAAACATTCTGCTCTGTGTAACTTGTCACATTACACTAGTATTGATCTTGCTGCGCTGTGTTGTAATAAATGTCCATATATCTACACCGATAATGACTGTTTTGCTCTGTATAATCACAAGTTCACAGTAACAATTTCCTGTGATGATGAGCGCTGGCGGCTGTGTCTCAGCAGGGAATATCGCGGCGAAGGGGTTAATTTGGGTTTGGAAGCACACATCAGAGAAAAGGTGGGGTGTTGCTATGCTGTGCGGTAGGGAGGGGTCTGCTGTGCTTTCTATATGTGCATGTGGGGACCTGCCGCTGGTGGGGGGGATTAATCCCACAAGGGGTCATGAACTAGCAGGCAAAGCTCTGACTGTGTTCTGTGTGTGAGCTTGTAGTCAGCTCTGCATTCAAGTTAAGGGGTTACTATCACAGTTTGTGGGCTTTGTATGTGTCGGGGAATGGCTGTGATTTGGCAGTAGTGAACATCCTTCGTCTTTCATACTTTGGGATTTTACAAAGAGTGCGCTATTGTATACCGGAGCTTTTTGTTTCCTTGCACCGAAAAAAGTTGTCCGTTTTTAGTTCACACGACTTCTACGTGTTTGCCAGCGAAGGAGTTAAAACGCTCACCCTCCACCCATCAAGCATGGCCTCTAAAATTCTTTATACAGCTGTCCTAGGGCAATGTACATTTAAGAGACGGTGGATGCACCCATGCTTTCATTGCACAAATATGAGCTGGATAAGTTCGACTGGCTTTTGTGTGCCTGAACATATACTCTGGTACCCCCAGTTCTTATGAGACACTGACACGCATGGGATGGTGTATATGAACATAAAAGAGAAGTCACCTTTTGTAGCAGTAATTTAATTAGGGTTTTAAGTTTCTACAAGTAGAGGAACCCTCAACATGCCTCCATATGCATAACGCTGATCATTTTTTTCTTGATTACTAAACCCAGGAGCCTGCATTCACTTTATCTGGTCTCCCACAGTACACAGAATATGGACATGCAATTATTTTAGTAAATATAAACCGCTAAATATCTTTTTCTTATCAACAGTATATAGCAGTCTTTTAACTTCTATCAGTGTCCGGCCGAGCACTCACTGGTTAAAGCTTGTAGGAGGAGTTTTCATTCACCTTTGATTGTCCTACGAGGTTGCATGACCCCTGACCCTCTGTCTTGACAGTGCTGATTGGCCCTGCGCTGGTCACATACACCCTCCCAAAAAGAAAAAAAAAAATATCCAGCCATACACACCAAACTGAGCATGTGCAGAGTGCCCCCAAGGCTCTGTGCTATCAGCTGATGGATTGGGGACAGTAAAAGAAGGGGACGATCATAGAAGACAGGCTCAAATAGACTTTTTACACAATGTTTAGGATTAACCCCTTAGGTTCCACAGTGAGTATAACGAGCATGCTTTAATGCGTATACAGACTGATTTTACTGTTGTGGGTGTAGTAACACTTTAATGTTGAAACTAAAATTCTTAGGGCTGTTTGAGGTTTAGAGCTCTCTTTGGATGGGTTCTGAGCAAGCCCCTTTAAAGGGTCAGTCCACCTATAAGTGGTATTCCAGATAAAGGTGACATCGAGGGCCTGTTGGGTATATATTGGGTTTTCTGTTTCTGTGACAGACAGTCAGGCTGATCTTTCACAGACAAGAACTGTATAGGCACCCTGCGGAAGGAAGGAAGTAAACCCTGCCTCTATTTTTTTTGTTGACCTGTAAAGTAAATGCATAATGTGCTAGTATGCATTGTATACTAGCACATTATCTGACACTTACCTGCAAAGAAGGCCCTCGTCGTCCCCACTGGAGGCCGCATCTATCTTCGCCCGTATTCCTTCCGGGTTCGCAGACTCTGGCTGTGTGACTGACCAGAGCTGCATGACATCACTCAAACGCATGCCTGTCACGGCACAGGGCTCTATAGAAATGGCACCGGTGGCCGTTCCTTCAGAGCGCATACGCTGATGACATCATCAGCGGCGTATACAGTAAATATCTTCTAAACAGTGCAAGTTTAGGAAATATTTACAGTACCTATAGGTAAGCCTTATTATAGGCATATAAAATCAAGGGAAGTTTACTTCCTCTTTAAAGGGTAACTTCACTTTTGTGCAGAAAAAAATTGCAAATAAAAAACCCAAAACATAGCATATACAATTGCTACACAAGTCATATTGTAATTGAATGTTATTAAAAAGTACCTTTCGTTTCCAATTTGCAGCTCTGTAACCTTCTGTAAATTGCAAAGTAAGATGGCAACCTGGAGGTGTTCTGTACACAGATGGTATACAGAACGCCCCCCAGATATGTCATTTCCTGCTTGTGTGATTGGCTCTGGATTTTCCAGAATTCTGAGAGAGCAGAGGAGTGGGGAGGGTGGGAAAGTGGAGATCTGCTTTAACAATAAAAAAATATCTGACACTAGGCTACCGGCCTGCAAGATTTTCATACATGAAATATTCCTGCGTTCTTTTGACCATTTTTGCTTTAGCCTAGTTTTGGAAGGCATATAGAAATGAAGAGGTTAAGCTTGTACTTGTTTTGCCATTATATGGCATTGATGACAATATAAGAATGTATTTATTATGCAGGTATTTGGCACAGAGTATGTTAACCTTATACTCGTCCTCTGATTTTATGCATTTGGCGATCTTGTTCTGCGGTTAAGATTCCTCTTTTTCAATGTCTGGGTCTCAAGCTCTTGTTCTTTCTTTTATTGTGTAGGTGTCTGGATTTTGCGAGTGTGTTTTCACTTGATCTGTAGGTCTCCCACTCCCTGGGTGTCACAGACTTCCTGTAGACTTCAGTGTTATTAATACTTCTTGTGGACTTCTTTGAGGTGCACAGTGAGGGGCTTCAGGCTGGCAGTTGTCTCACACTAGTCCTACTCAAGACACTCAAGTAAAATCCCCTAGAGTTGCTTCTGCCACTCTCTGGGTATTTAGAGGTTACAACTGCACTGATTATGCCAGTAAACCCTGCTCTCGTACTTTAGGTATGTGGTTCTGGAGATGGTAAGCCAAACAGTTTGCCACAAAATTACAACTTCTGTTGGGTTTTAAATGCTATCAGCATCCTTTATCTTCATGCCAGATACTGATCACTTGAACAAAGGAAATCACCCCTTACATTGACACAGAGAGCAATACAGATACAACTCTGTCACTTCAGCTAAAAGATCTCAATAACTGCTCCCTGCAGGAGAAGACGCTCAATATTTCTGGATGGAACCAAGTCAAAGCTCCACTGTGGTCTTCAGAGTTCAAGACTTATGGCAGTGTCAAATGCCTGCCTCCCCTGCGGAAGCTCTCTTGCTGGCCCCTCACTAATATGTCCTCTGATGTAGGGGCTAACTACCTACTTGAAGACCGGGCCTATTCTGACACTTTTTGTTTACATGTAAAAATCTGTAATTTTTTCTAGAAAGTTACCTAGAATACCCAAACATTAAACACAAACTCCCCCCAAAAAAAAATATATATATATATTATATAAATATATTTAGCAGAGGCCCTAGAGAATAAAATAGTGGTCATTGCAATTTTTAAAGTTAAATGGTATTTGCGATGCAATTTTTTTTTCTTTTAAATACACTTTAATACACTTTAATTAATTTTAATGCAAAAAAAAACACAATATATATAACCCAATTTTTAGTAAGCTAAAAGATGATGTTACGCCAAATAAATAGATGTCTAACATGTCACGCTTTAAAATTGCACCCATTTCATTTTTTTTCTTACAGGTTACCAGTTTAGAATTACAAAGGAGGTCTAACTCTGGAATTAATGCGCTTGTTATAACGCTTGCGGCGATACCTCACGTGTGTGAGGTGAATAACGTTTACAAATGTGTGTGCAACCTACATATGCGTTCGCCTCTGCGCACGAGCACGTGGGGACAGGGGCGCTTTAATAATATTTTTTATTATTACTTTATTCGATTTTTTTACTTTTTACACTGTCCCTTTAATTTTTTTTATTACTTTTATTCCTATCACAAAAAATGTAAACCTTCCATGTGATCAAAATAAAGTATGACCAGTTCTTTTTATGGAGACATCTGCCCTAACCAGAAGTGCCGAAAATGCTCGCCATAGAAGTGATTGGAGACAACCCTGTCTCCTGTAATCTCTATTGTAAGCCGTTGCAACCGCTGGATTGGATGCCGGGCTCCCCACCCAGAGGAGTGAGGTGGCAGGGGAGGGGGACCCCCTTCTGCATCATGTAAAAGCAATACAGCCGCTTTCACTGTTAGAGAATCGCCGGCTGAAATGGCTTACAGCTGCAGCCAACACCCTGGTATAACCACTTGCAGTCAATCATGTACATGTACAGTATCTCACAAAAGTGAGTACACCCCTCACAATATTTTATTATATCTTTTCATGTGACAACACTGAAGAAATGACACTTTGCTACAATGTAAAGTAGTGAGTGTACAGCTTGTATAACAGTGTAAATTTGCTGTCCCCTCAAAATAACTCAGCACACAGCCATTAATGTCTAAACCGCTGGCAACAAAAGTGAGCACACCCCTAGGTGAAAATGTCCAAATTGGACCCAATTAGCCATTTTCTCTTCCCAGTGTCATGTGACTCGTTAGTGTTACAAGGTCTCAGGTGTGAATGAGGAGCAGGTGTGTTAAATTTGGTGTTAACGCTCTCACTCCCTCATACTGGTCACTGGACGTTCAACATGGCACCTCGTGGCAAAGAACTCTCTGAGGATCTGAAGAAAAAATTGCTGCTCTACATAAAGATGGCCTAGGCTATAAGAAGATTGCAAAGACCCTGAAACTGAGCTGCAGCACGGTGGCCAAGACCATAGAGCGGTTTAACAGGACAGGTTCCACTCAGAACAGGTCTTGCCATGGTTGACCAAAGAAGTTGAGTGCACAAGCTCAGTGTCATATCCAGAGGTTGACTTTGGGAAATAGATGTATGAGTGCTGCCAACATTGCTGCAGAGGTTGAAGGGGTGGGGGGTCAGCCTGTCAGTGCTCAGACCATGAAACACACTGCATCAAATTGGTCTGCATGGCTGTTGTCCCAGAAGGAAGCCTCTTCTAAAGATGTTGCACAAGAAAGCCTGCAAACAGTTTATCGAAGACAAGCAGACTAAGTACATTGATTACTGGAACCTTGTCCTGTGGTCTGATGAGACCAAGATAAACTTATTTGGTTCAGATGGTGCAAAGCATGTGTGGCGGCAACCAGGTGAGGAGTACAAAGACAAGTGTGTCTTGCATACAATCAAGCATGGTGATGGGAATGTAATGGGGTGCTGCATGAGTGCTGCCGGCATTGGGGAGCTACAGTTCATTAAGGGAACCATGAATACCAACATATATTGTGACATACTGAAGCAGAGCATGATCCCCTTCCTTCAGAGACTGGGCTGCAGGGCAGTATTCCAACATGATAACGACCCCAAACACACCTCCAAGACGACCACTGCCTTGCTAAAGAAGCTGAGGGTAAAGGTTATGGACTGGCCAAGCATGTCTCCAGTCCTAAACCCTATTGAGCATGGAGGAGTGCAAGGTCTCTAACATCCACCAGCTCTGTGATGTCATCATGTAGGAGTGGAAGAGAACTCCAGTGGCAACCTGTGAAGCTCTGGTGAACTCCATGCCCAAGAGGGTTAAAGTGGATGTAAACCTAAATTTTTATATATCATACTGTAGAGTATAAGATTTCCTATCATTTGAGCCCAGTCTTGCCACACAGAGTTAATCCATCTCTGAGCAATCCTTTTATTATTCAGTGAGATAAATATTGACAAACAGAGAAAAACTTTGTCAAATCCTCCCCCTTGCTGTGAGTGACAGGTGATTTACATATCTCGTGCACTAGCCTAAGTCATGCATTATTTTTTAATTCCCTCCCCCACTCCTTCCTTCAGCAGCTCTGCAAGGATTGGCTGTTCCACACCTCACCATGATTTGGCATGCTGAAGTCATGTGGTTACTTTCCTGTCTTTTCACTGGATGTTAGAGATCATAGCAGAAGTTCAGTGTAAGAAATACACAGGAGAAAATGCATATTGACAAGGGGAGTGTAGAGGTGGGCGGGGAGACTACTGACATCAGGACTCCACCCACCGAGCTCCAGACAACAGACCCACCCACAGAATCTGCAGTTTTTCGGGTCTAATAACAGACAGAGGGGAGACATTTGACAGGTAAAGATACATGCAGGAGGCATGTATATCCTTATAGATAACCCCTATGGCAGTAGTTTAGAAAGGATGACATTGGGTTTACATCCACTTTAAGGCAGTGCTGGAAAATAATGGTGGCCCCACAAAATATTGACACTTTGGGCCCAATTTGAACATTTTCACTTAGGGGTGTACTCACTTTTGTTGCCAGCGATTTAGACATTAATGGCTGTGTGTTGAGTTATTTTGAGGGGACAGCAAATTTACACTGTTATACAAGCTGTACACTTACTACTTTACATTATAGCAAAGAGTCATTTCTTTAGTGTTATCACATGAAAAGACATAGTAAAATATTTACAAAAGTGTAAGGGGTGTACTCACTTTTGTGAGATACTGTATGTGATTTGGCGGCAAGTGGCTACTGAAGGTATCTAATGTTAGAGACTTTACAGGAGCAGAATTCAGACTTGCCACCTCTGGAAGAGATAAGTGTTGTAGAGAGTAGATCTTCTTGGTGAAAGGAGAGGGTTACTAGGAAAACAGTTTTATTGTGTCCCACTTGAGAGTACATTATATCCTCTCACCTTTCTTTTCTGTCTGAAACCTGTCAAATACGTAGGAAATTAGGAGATTTGCCTCTAGACAGGTAGTGGAGAGGAAATCTGCCAAATCGGGCAACAGCGATAAAAAGTTGACAATGATTACTATTTTCACCCTAAGGTGGTATTGTTTGTACGCTGAACCTTGCATCATCATGTATACAGCTCTGACATGGCTATACATTGTTGAAACTTACTGTGTTGGCTCTGAGCAGCAGCAGTAAGCAGTAGGGATCTTATACGCATGCAACTGTTTACTATTATTACAGCATCAAATATGGTCCATAGGCTGTGAACGCAGATTTTTAGTCTTTGCAGCTAAACATTGTGGACTAAAAGAGAGCAGTGTGCACCAGCCTATAGAATGAAATACTGTTGCGTACCCATCTATATAAATTATAGATTTGTGCTTAAGTCATTAACTTAACTTTTTCAACCTAATTATGTAACTTATTAATTTAAAATTGTCTGCAGACTAAGGTTTTTATGTGAAAATCACATTGTACCTTGTAAAACAGACCGGCACAGTTGTCACAGTGACTGAATAGGTCTGCCTCAAAACCTTTGGAATAGTGTACTGGCGTCCTATTGTATGTGTGTTTTTATTCAGTACCCTTCTCTATAAAAGGTGCATTTTCCTGAATGGTGTTGCTAATTTTTTCTAAATACGGATGAGCATTGAAATTTAATATGGGCTCTTCTATTAACATCTTTGCATTTTGACATACGTTTTGAAAAAAACGTCACCAACATTGTTGGCAAATTTTTACCATAATGTAATAGTAATAGTTTTCACTTAAAATGATTCTAAAGACGACATTAACAAAATAAATAAACAAAAAAGATGCTATACCTACCTGCCCTGTGCAACGATATTGCACAGAGCCAGTCCCTTACTTCTTCTTTGGGGGTTCCCTGCTGGTGCTGTCCGCTCCTTCTTCCAACGGGTGCATCTATAGCGAGCTGTATGCTATAGGGCACCCGTGCGGGCATGCTCTCAAGAGGGGCTGTGTGCGCCCATAGGCACACACACAGCACGGCTCTGCCACGCTCCCCACTCCCTCCTCATAGGATTTGCCTGACAGCAGCAGGAACTGATGGCTCTCATCGCTGCCTTTGTCTCCTCTGATACCAGGAAGTGGACGAGCGTTGGAGCAGATGGGAACATCGCTGGATCCTAAGAGGAGGCAGGTAAGTGTTTATGGGAAGGGGGTTGGTTGTAAAAGAGCTAGTGGAACATTTTTAACCTTAATGTAGGAAATGCATTTAAGGCACAAACATTTTGCCTTTAGAACCACTTTAAGCAAAACTTCTGTGAAATGCACTGGAATGAGGAATTTCGCAGAATGTTGACATTCACCCCTATTCTGAACCAGCTGTAATTCATCAGGTGTCTAGGTCTGTAAAGGTTAAAGTGGTCTAAAGCTAGTAGTTTTCTTCGGTTTTAGAGTATGGAAGTGTTAGAACCCCTGTCAGCTTTGCTGTTTATTGATATTGGGGCAAAAAATAAGAAGAAAGAAATATTTTGCAGTAGTAGCCAAAACAGGAAAGATGGGGAATCTTCCAGTGAGGACAGTTGTTTCGGGGGCACCTAATAGTGGTTTACCCAAGTAGAGGCTGCTAGGGGTTCCTTGAGCACTTAGCAATTTCTGCCTCTCAGGTAGGTAACCTCTGATTCAAACTATGTTTTCATATATAATGGGAAAATTCTTCTCTCTGACCAACAATGTAAACTATTGGTAAGGGTTCCCTAAAGCCAGCCATAGGTGGATTGAAATTCGGCCGGTTCAGTAGGGACCGGCGAATTTTGTTACATCTATGGGAAATTTTTGCTTGATCAGTGCTGCCAGCACTGATCAGGGTATTCCCAGGGGAGGGAAGCTTCCCTTCTGTCAGAAAAATACAATAGCTCTGGATTCTCCCGAACACATTGAATGTGTGGATGGGGGAATTGATTATTTTTCTTTCATGCAACCCGCTGGTTGAAAGAAAGAAAGTGAATCCTTTATAGGCCGCCTAAGTTATCTCAAAGGTTCCTTCATGTTTAAAATTTGTATGTGATTTCAGATCACTTAAGAACCATTTCCCAAAGGGACAATTTATATTTGAACCAAAGAAGCTTTGGTCGTCTATATACCTGTACTTCAGGTTTAGGCCTGGTTCACACCTAGGCATTTTTCAGATTTGCACTACAGTCCATTTAACATGGTTTCCTTAGGAACACGTTCTGTAGTGCAAAATGCAAAAAAGCACTAAAAATCCATAGGTGTAAATCAGAAAATATAAACTGATTGCCTGGATCAACCATTATTATTAATTATCAAACATTCGTCTAAATGGATAACCAGAAGTTGCAGTCCTAGCGACCCTAAATCGCATATAACAAGAAAGAGAGAATAAAGTTCTCCCAAGAGGGCCAAGTCTAGGACACTGTGATTGATTCAATAATTTTAAGTGTCCTAGACTTGGCCCTCTTGGGAGAACTTTATTCTCTCTTTCTTGTTACAGTTGTAAATCAGGACTTACTGGGATTCTTTGGGGTTGATTTACTAAAGGCAAACAGGTCAGTCACTTTGCAAAGAAAGTTGCACTTTGCAAAGCTTAGGCTGCATTCACACCTGAGCGTTTCAAAGTCGCGCAATTTTGCAGCATTTTTACTGCGTTTTTGCTGCGATTTTGTTCAGGTCACAAATGTAAAAGGCAGGAAAACGCCTGTAATCTGCCCCAAAGAAGCTCATGTTCTTTTTTGAGCTTAGGTCGTTTTTCAGGCGTTTTGCTTCAGGTGACAAAACGCTCAGATGTGAACAGGTACCATTGAAATTAATTGGATTTTGCTTGTTGGGCGGTTTTCAGGCGTTTTACGAGCATTTTATAAGCTGAAAAATCTCAGGTGTAAAAGCAGCCGCAATGAATGGGGTGAAGCTCTGCTGACTTGCGTCATCCAATAATGTGCAAGCAAAAAATGCTGTTTTTTCGCCTTGCACTTGATTAGGTATTCTTTGTCAAATGAAACTTCATCTCAATTCCCTTAACTCTGGAATAAATTCCCTTGCAAAGTGAGCAGCCAATTTGTCAGCCAGTAAATCAACCCCTTTGTGTCTTCTTCTAATGAGAATTAGCTCTGGTTCTTCTGTGATTTGGTTCCAGAGCGGCCTGCTCTCATTTTCTATTATATTATTGCTTTTTTTTTTTTTTTTATAGTAACACTCAGGTGTCTTTACTTGCTTTTATTCAGTTGGTTGTTAGGCTTAATGTACACGGAACGTTTTTACAACCTTTCCTGAACGATTTAACTTGAGAGATAGTAACGTCCGTTTTGCCGCGTTTACATGCCGCATTTAGCGGCGTTTGCGTTTTCGAAGTGTTTTTTTTAAAATAGCCATGAATGAAAACCGCCTGTAAACGAAACGCGTCTAAACATGCGTTACTGCGTTTACCGGCTGTTACAGGCATTTGGGGTTTCAAATGCCTCTGAACTCCCATCCTGAGTGAAGTTTTTTATGTTCCAAAAAATGCTTCTAAACTCAACTGCCTATAAACGTCCCTGTGTACATGTACTGATAAGATAACATAGAGGAGAGTTCAGGGGCAGCTGGTAAAAACGCCCAACTGCTTGTAAACGTCTGTTTACCAGCAGCAGTGTACATGAGGCCTTAGACCAGCCATTGTCAACCAAGTTTCCTTCAAAGTTTGCTAGGGGTGTCCTGAGCTGTGGCTGATTGACTTGGCATCTGATGGTTCCTGCATAGTATGTGGACCAAAGACACTTGGCAGAACCAGCGGTATTATTTTAGTTATTTTTATCTACGTGTCTATAGGAGATTCTGACCACCACTCTAGGGGGACATTATTTCCACTGACCCCTGATCAGTGGATTTTAGTAGGGGTTCCCTGAGATGTTACAATTAATTCAAGAGTTTCTTTCGGGGGTAAAAAGGTTGAGAGAGGCTGTGCTAGACCTTCTCTGAATTCTCTGCTATTTGGCTGTGAAGAGGTTAAGCCTCCTCTGACTCTTTCAGTATCTGTTTCTAGAGAGATTATGTTTCGAGTCCTTAGGTGTCTGGATCTGAAGAGGTTAAGCCTGCTCTGATCCTACAGGTGTCTGGTTCTGGAGAGATAAGCTTGCTTTGATTGTACAGGTGTCTGGTTCTGCAGAGGTTAAGCCAGGTTGGTGTCTTCAGGTATCTGGTTCTAGATGGATTATTCTTGCCCTTATTTCTGCAGGTGTCTTGAGATCATGAGGTTATGCTTGCACTCTCATTTCCTGCATCCTTAGATGCTCCTGGTTAACTATTTTTAGAACCTCTATTTTCAGTTTGTGTAACATTAACCTTTTGTCTGCAGGATAACCCAGGGCAGCGTGGTTTACTCTTAGATGCATCGTCAGAAGACAGGGGTCACGCGAAAGGTTCAATTAAATAGCCTGGCTTACCTAGAGAAAAGAAACTTAGAGGAACTGCAGTCTGCTCACATAATTTGTAATAAAAAAAATATCTTTGCCATTCTGAAGCTTTCCTCCAACCACTTTGCATAATTTTTATATACTGTGATTCTGTACTTGCCAAATATGCTGCAGAAATCTCCCTCCACTAAGTCTGGCTGCAGCCATTTTAACTGTGGGTTCAATCCTGTTCAATTCCTGGATTTACACAGACACATAGAGGCACACCTCCAACTCTGCAGCTCTCATTGGCCCTCTTATGACTCACACCCCCCCCCCTCTCTTGCAAACTCTCACGAGAGAGAGAGAGAGCTGTGCATGATGTCATAAGCCTAGGCTAATGACCAGACAAGAAAGAGGAAAAGGGCTGCATAAGATATTTACTGGCAGAAAAAAAAATGTTTTACTATCCAAAGATAAAAGAATAAGGGCAGAAGATTTAGTAGATGGAAAGTTGAAAAATTGACTGAAGGTCCGCTTTAAGGCCCGGTTCACACTGATGCGAGTTCATGACGAATGTGATGCATCAAAAACACTTTAAATTCGCATGTCATCCCTAAAGTCATTGTTTTCAATGACGGTCGTTCACATACATGCGTTGCGATTCCTCTACGAATGCGATTAAAAAAAGGGTCTTGTGCGAGTTTACTGCGTTGCGAATTTAGTCTCCATAGACATCAATGTAAATCGTTCTTGAATCGCATTGATGGTTCACATATGTGCGAATTCCACCACACTACTCCCCACAAAATCCAGGAAGTACACAGGAAGTTAACACTTTTTTTTTGTGTTTACACTATGGCTCCATTGGCTAGAATATCAATTGCAGCTATGTCCAACTCCTGAAATTCGCTGTAAATTCGCGGTAAATTCGCACCTCACAAAGGACAAAAAACGGAACAAAATCACAGCGCATTAGTGTGAACCGGGCCTTAGTCTCAAAATCTTTGATGTGAGTGGTACATGCATTTTGGAAGCATTATGGATGCAGATCATACTAACAGACACTGTTGCCTTCAGTAAAAGCTTCATGCTTTGTCATTTCGGAAGATACCTCTTCAGCAGACCTTTCATGTTACTGACTTTTTTTTTTAATCAGCTTGGGTTTTGTGAATTGTATTACTCTAGGAAATGTGTTTGAAAATAATTAGCATATCATGCGTTACAAAGTGCCTACAGGTTATTTCCTGTACTTGTACACGTAGGCATATCAGTCACTGTCCTTCAAAGAATTTAGGTTCCCATTCATACACCATTGAAGGCCAATTTAATAGGAAGCAAATTAGAGCTGAGCAGCAGGCAAACAGAATTCACATAAGGCAAAGGATTTGTAACTTTTGTGGCTTGTAAATCAGGTCATTGACACCACATTTTCTGCAAGAATTGTGTAAACCCTAAAATGACTTTCTCTTAATTGCTTTATTTTGATATGTTTAATATACCGCTGGAAGAATTTTGTTATATCTTTTTTATAAATAAAAAAAAAAAAAACTTGTGCTATCTCAAAGAGCCCTCCTAGCTCCTATTTTGAACTACAGAATGATCAAACTTTATTGTGGATATCTGAGAGTAGGAGAGGTTGAGAAGTTAAGCAAAAGACAACTGGGCAGGGCTGACACTATTTGAATAAACAACAATGCTGTGTGTTGTAAGTTCACAAATGATCAACAAGTATTTTCCTGTATCAAGTCAAAAATATTAATGGGCACTGGGCCAAATGATAAATGTGTACTTATACAACCTGATGCTGCTCCTATATTAGTAAATAACTAATAAACAATAAACAAACAATATAGGGCGCATCAACAATGCATATTACTCAGTTATTTCTGTGTTAACTCCGTCATACATAGAAGTGTAACAATAATGTGAATGCAGTGCAAAAAAATCACTGTCGTATATTGAAATATATAGTACATGTGCAATATAATGCCAAAAAGTGAATGCAGTGCAAAATAAATATCTCTAATGTATGTAGAGCAAAAAACACACAATCTTCATAGTATATCCAATCACCACTTAATAATAAAGTGCATATGCTATCCTATTCGTGCTTCACCCGAAGTGGTATATCAAAGCGCTCACCAGACAGTATTGGCCACAGAGTGACCCTCAGGCATGGAAAAGATCAGATGTTATAATTCATCAAAGGTGACTTCCGAGTATCCTGGCAGAAAGACTCCAATCACCGGACTGCAGGAGTGTGTATTATATACCTTCTTATACCTATATCTCGGGATACCAGTTCACCAACCAAATCTGCAAAACGTGGCTCCCATAAAAGCCACAAAAACTTGGATAGTGTAAAAACGTCTTTTAATCCAGATTAAAACTGCACAGCCAAAAAAAACATTGTGCAAGGTACAGGAACAAGAGAACAAACTGGGCACAGTATTGTAAGGTACCGCTTGGTCTCTGCTTCTCCTCCTAAGCTGCAGCCCAGTTTGTTCTCTTGTCCCTGTACCTTGCACATTGTTTTTTTTTGGCTGTGCAGTTTTAATCTGGATTAAAAGACATTTTTACACTATCCAAGTTTTTGTGACTTTTATGGGAGCCACATTTTGCAGATTTGGTTGGTGAACTGGTATACCGAGATATAGGTATAAGAAGGTATATAATACACACTCCTGCAGTCCGGTGATTGGAGTCTTTCTGCCAGGATACTCGGAAGTCACCTTTGATGAATTATAACATCTGATCTTTTCCATGCCTGAGGGTCACTCTGTGGCCAATACTGTCTGGTGAGCGCTTTGATATACCACTTCGGGTGAAGCACGAATAGGATAGCATATGCACTTTATTATTAAGTGGTGATTGGATATACTATGAAGATTGTGTGTTTTTTGCTCTACATACATTAGAGACATTTATTTTGTACTGCATTCACTTTTTGGCATTATATTGCACATGTACTATATATTTCAATATACGACAGAGATTTTTTTGCACTGCATTCACTTTGGCAATATATTGCACATTATTGTTACACTTCTATGTATGACGGAGTTAACACAGAAATAATTTAGTAATATGCATTATAGATGTGCCCTATATTGTTTGTTTATTGTTTATAAGTATTTTCCTGTACTTGCAGAGTCTTTAAAGTGGTTCTAAAGGCACAAGTTTTTTTTTTATTTTTAAAGCGGAGTTCCAGTTGTAGCTGCTAACTTTTAATATATGGACATTTACCTGTCCAGGGTTCCCGCAATGTCGGCACCCCAAGCCGATTCTCCCATCGGCTTTGAGTGCAGGTGCTGACATTGCAACTAAGGGAAACTGGCAGTGAAGCTTTCAGGCTTCACAGCTGGTTTCTTACTGCGCATGCACAAGTCGTGCTGCGCTTGCTGAGTGGTCCCCTCGTCTTCTGGGGGACACACAGGTCCCAGAAGGCAGCGGGGGGAGGAGGGCCGAAATCACTCGGGGAAATTACGTACCTCACCAGGGTAGGGTACATAGGAAACGAAGAAGAATAACAATGGAAAAGAAGTTAAAACAAACTGGATCTGGATCCAGCGATGCTTGCAGGAGAGGCTCGGCTGTCCAGGGACTCTCCCTCCTGATTGGCTGAGACACAGCAGCTGTGTCATTTTCTCCCGCTGCTGTCAACCAAAGTCAGTAAGCCAATGAAGAGAGAGGGGGGTGAGGGGGTGCCAAGCCACGGCTCCTTGTCTGACTGGACACAGAGCATCGGCTCCGGTGCCCCATAGCAAGCTGCTTGCTGTGGGGGCACTCAACAGGAGGGAGGGGCCAGGAGCACCGGCGAAGGGACCCGAGAAGAGGAGGCTCTGGGCTGCTCTGCGCAATACCATTGCACAGAGCAGGTAAGTATTACATGTTTTTATTTTTAAACAAAAAAAAACTAACCTTTAGTACCACTTTAAAGGGAAAAATCATAGGGAAACGTGCATATATTGTAGAGATGTATTGCATTTTTTTTAAATTTCGCTTTGCAGACAGAGATGATGTACATGGGCATTGCCACATGTATATCTTCCTCATTTATGGCCCTGAGCATTTATTGTGCAGGTAGCATGCATTGTATACAATGACGTACCCCCAAGGGGGAAACTTTAGGTGGGCTGGTCTCCTACTACAAACTTGGTACACCAAATCTGAATGGATATAGAGAGGTGATTCTGGAGTTTGGCTTGAAAGCAGTATACAATTGCATTAAATGGTGCTTTTATATCTTCGTGAAGTTTTTCTTTAACCTCAGCATATGTTTTTGGATTATGGCAGGAAACCCACACAGACACAGGAAAATATAAACCCAATGTAGATATTGTTCCATGTAGATCAGAACCCCAGATCCAGAGGTACATGGCCAGGCCACTTAGCCACCATTCTCTAATATGTGATTTAAAGGCATTCATCATTTGTGTGTGTGTGTGAGGGGAAGGGGGGACGACTTGTAAGAATTGCTGTGCTAAGAGGATATAGCAATAGCCATGCCCAGGTTCTTACCCTAATTTTTGTTCTTTTTTTTAGAGAGACATTATTTGGTTTAGTGAGGCAAACAAAAAAATGGAAGCAAGAGTGACAACTGGACCGTAGAATCTTGTGCACCGATCCTACATACACTCCTCCTCTTACATTGCTTCTTCCTGTCCACTGGTATTTATCTTTTTTTATTTTTTTCAACCTAACCTGTGATTTTGATCTAATTTATCTTTATAAACTCCATGAAATAGAACCTGTCAGGATGAAAATTAGGTAGCTGCTACATGTTTGCTTTATTGCTTGGTGATTCTCTAACCCCAAACAAGCAATTGCAACTTGTGTGTACTTATGTCAGGTCACTCGATAAGTTGTGAAACACGCAACAGGATGACTGCTTTCGGAAGTTTGCATCTACAATATGCCGCATTTGTGCATACAGCTCCAGAATCCAATGTATTTCCATATTCGGGAGTCCACAGGTGTTGCATACAGCTGAAGCCAGCAGATTGTACAAATCGATGTCATAGCTGCACATCTATAATTATACATCCGAATGATCTGTACAGGCTGCATGGCTCTATGCAACACCTGATTCCCAGGCACAGAAACGTGCTGGTGTTGTATGCTCAAATGTGTCAGTGTGCATAACTGGGTAGTAGCAACTACCATACTACTACTACTACTTTTTTTTTTTAATGGCCATCTTTCTTTAAAGCTGCAACTTTTTTCTAAATTGTACCTAAAGGTAAGCCTATAGCGTATCTGTAGGTACAGTGAATATCTCATAAACTTTCAGTGTTTAGGAGATATTCACACTGGATACAGCCGATGATGTCACCAGCGCATGCGTTCTTAAGGTCTGCCATACCGTGCCAGATCTTCAGAGTTTTGTGCCGGAAACCGAGTGACGTCATTGCAGTGCCGGCCACTCACACAGCCGGAGCACGCGAACCCAGAAGAATGACCAGGGGAAGATGGAAGAGCCCTGTCAGCGGTGACAGTGTGCCGCTGGGGGGCTTCGTTCCAAGGTAAGTATTAGGGGTCGACCGATTATTGGGGGCCGATATTCACATTTTTCAAATAATCTGTATCGATTTTACCGATATTGGTCAGATCTCCTCCCCCTGTTCCCACATGTCGTAGCTGCAGTCTCTGCCAATCTCTCTTAGCGGTGTGGCAGGCAGCAGAGGGATGACATCATCTCTTACTGCCCGCTTTGCGTCACTGCTGTTCCACCCCTACAGCAGGGGTGCAAAGGTTGCTCTTGACAGAGCTGCAGCCGTGGGCGAGCAGAGAGTTAGGTCATCTCTCACCACCCGCCCGCATGAGGAAGCTGGGGAGAGGCTGCCAGAAGTAGTGACAAGCTGCATATGGGTGGCAGAAGACAGTGGCAAGTGACATGCTGCATCTGGGTGGCAAGAGACAGTGGCAAGTGACATGCTGCATCTGGGTGGCAGGTGACGGTGATGTACAGAATATAGGCACTTGATATCGGCCTGAAAGGCGGACGAAAAAATTTAGTATCACCCCTGGAAAAAACGATATTGGTCGACCCCCAAAAAGTATTTCATAATGTGCTAGTATGTGATGCATACTAGCACATTATGCCTTTGCCTTGAAGAGGATTTTTTTTTTTGCTTGGCTCGGTTTACTACCACTTTAAATTGATCTGCGTTATAACGTCCTAATACACAGAGAAAATACAGATAAGGGATCTGCATTTTTGTCCATCCAGTCCTGAAATTTACACAGCCACATAACACAACACAGCCAAGTGGATGACACTGAAGTCTGAAAGGACCACAAACTGGCCCTTTGTTTGGGAAGTTTGGAAACCTTGGTGTAGAGCAGTCAGAACAATTCTATTTGATTGCCGTACTGTGCGATTACTTTCTCCTTCCTAATCGAACTACAAATTCTCTTTTACTCCCTTCTGCTCTATTTTAGCCATGTTTTACCCCCTTGGCTCCTATAACTAAATAGTCTCGGCATACCACAACACCACACTTCGCTGATGCCCCCACCTCTATCTGGACTGAGTAAATAAGCAGATTAAAGATGTGGATTAGCATGTGATTGAAGTGGGATGCTGTAGTTCAATGATTCCCATGCTGAACCATGCAGGCACTACCACCATCCGCCTACTCCGACATGCCACCACTGCCCCGACACCAGCATTACTAATGCCACCACACCCCACTATTACCGAGAGGAACTTGCCCCAGAATAATAAGGCTGAGAGGACCCCTTGTAAGCTGGCACGCTTTCTAATATAAGCTGCATTGTTGTGTAGCTCAGATCTTAATCTATTATGTGGATAATATTTTGTTGACTTCCTTGGCAGCCTTCTGTTTTTTTCGATGACATTATCTGTTGTGTTTACTTGGAATAGATGCAGAGTTCCTAGAGCTCCTCTGATATAATCATGTACTCTCCTCATTCATAATAACTGAGATTGTGCAGTTTGGAAGTCATTTGCTTATATGAGCCAGCAGGAGTTGAAAAATTAAGATTGAATTGAAGCAGTGCAGACTAAAGCTACCCATTGAAGCGGAACATATATGAATACATTTATACGATCAGCTAGGTCTTTGCATAATGGTGTAGAAATCGACTTATGTGGTGTCAAATAGGATTTAGTCTTAAAGAAAATTACATATAAAAATGATTTGTAGATATGATTTCAGCTACAATCTTTTGTAATCAGAGCTCCAGAGTGGCAGCAGAGAGATCCTCAGAAAGGGTAGAAAATTGGCACAAATCTTCGATCAGTGGATAATAGTCATTATTTGAGCCTTATGCCTTAAGTTCAGCAGCTCTCCACAAAATGAGGGGTGGCCTAGAGCTAGTGGTCACCTAGACTGGGAAATCCATGTGCACCAATAATGCCCCGTACACACGGTCGGACATTGATCGGACATTCCGACAACAAAATCCTAGGATTTTTTCTGACGGATGTTGGCTCAAACTTGTCTTGCATACACACAGCCACACAAAGTTGTCGGAAAATCCGATCGTTCTGAACGCGGTAACGTAAAACACGTACGTCGGGACTATAAACAGGGCAGTAGCCAATAGCTTTCCTCTCTTAATTTATTCTGAGCATGCGTGGCACTTTGTGCGTTGGATTTGTGTACACATGATCAGAATTTCCGACAACGGATTTTGTTGTCGGAAAATTTTATAGTCTGCTCTCAAACTTTGTGTGTCGGAAATTCCTATGGAAAATGTGTGATGGAGCCTACAGACGGTCGGAATTTCCGACAACAGGGTCCTATCACACATTCTCCATTGGAAAATCCTATCATATGTACAGGGCAATAGGGTGGCAGAACAACGTCTTATGCCGCGTACACACGGTCGGACTTTTCGTCTACAAAAGTCCGACGGACCAAAGCTGGCTGACAATCCGATCGTGTGTGGGCTTCCCCGGACTTTCAGCGCACTTTTTCACCCTCAAATCTGACGGACTTTAGATTTGAAACATGCTTCAAATCTTTACGTCGTAACTACGCCGGACCCAGAAATCCGCTCGTCTGTATGCTAGTCCGACGGACAAAAACCCACGCTAGGGCAGCTATTGGCTACTGGCCATCAACTTCCTTATTTTAGTCCGGTGTACGTCATCACGTACGAATCCGTCGGACTTTTGTGTGATCGTATGTAGGCAAGTCCGTTTGTTAGAAAGTCCGCCGCAAGTCCGCCAAAAGTCCGTCGAAAGTCTGTCGGACGGGCTGTCGGACTTTTGTAGCCAAAAAGTCCAACCGTGTGTACACGGCATTAGGAGTCCAAGGTCTTTTATTAATTGTACAAGAAAGCACCAGGCAGCCAGCTTGTTTTGGGGCACAATCAGTGCTAAAACTTTGCAGACGATACTGGCACAAACACTTCCTGCAAACCTCCTGCCACAGATTTGTTTGCTGAGGAGCTTTGTTAACATTTCGACAGCCTTGATGAAGAGGCAAATTATGGCTCTCAAAACATGTTGGCAGCCTGTTGCTTTCTTGTGGAATTTGTAAAAGACTTTTGGACTAAGGCGTTGTTTTGGTGCCCTTAGTGGTTTTATTACAAACCAAGAGATTCTGTCTATCAAAGCCAATTAACAGCCGTTTGGGTTAATGAAATTTTTAAAAATGATCATTAGTAGAGGAAATACACTATATTGTCAAAAGTATTGTGACACCTGCCTTTACACGCACATGAACTTTAATGGCTTCCCAGTCTTAGTCCATAGGGTTCAATATTGACTTGAAGGGATATAGGGGTGGAGGCGCGAAGGCAGTTGCTGCCACTTTCCTGTGCGCGCATGCACACCTAAAGGTTGGAGATTGGGACTATCTCGGCACTTGTTAGTAACTCACAGTTGAGAGGAAATATATAAAAAGTATAAATTTTAATAACTACAATAGAAATTTACAGAGTAATATATACATACAATGCTAAAACAAATTGTATACACCGCACTGAACACAATAACTGACGGGTAAACCCGTAGAGTTTCTTGTAGAGGGGGGTATATAGGATTTTTTCCTCAACCGGTTTCGCGGTTAGAACCGCTTCTTCAGGAGGGATAGGTCTATAAAACAATTAATAGACTTTCATTTTAAGCAAAAATACAGAAAATACAGCAAAAATGAAATAATCAGCATAATACAAAAATAGTAACAAAATTGAAGACTGTCTCACCCACTCAGACGGATTAAATGGGATAGCGGGACCCAACACAAATATTGAGTTGACCCAACCTTTGCAGCTATACCAGCTTCAACTCTTCTGGGAAGGCTGTCCACAAGGTTTAGGAGGGTGTCTATGGGAATGTTTGACCATTCTTCCAGAACCGCATTTGTGAGGTCAGGCACTGATGATGGAGGAGAAGGCCTGGCTCGCAATCTCCGCTCTAAATCAACCCAAAGGCCAGTCAAGTTCCTCCACCCCAAACTCACTCATACATGTCTTTATGGACCTTGCTTTTTGCATTGGTCCAAGTCATTTGGTGGAGGGGGGTTATGGTGTGGGGTTTTTCAGGGGTTGGGCTTGGCCCCTTAGTTCCAGTGAAAGGCACTCTTAAGGCGTCAGCATACCAAGACATTTTTGGACAATTTCATGCTCCCAACTTTATGGGAACAGTTTGGGGATGGCCCCTTCCTTTTCCAACATGACTGCGCACCGGTGCACAAACAAGGTTCATAGAGACATGGATGAGCGAGTTTGGGGTGGAGGAACTTGACTGGGCTGCACTGAGTCCTGACCTCAACCCAATAGAACACCTTTGGGATGAATTAGGGTGGAGACTGCAAGCCAAGCCTTCTCATCCAACATCAGTGCCTGACCTCACAAATGTGCTTCTGGAAGAATGGTCAAACATTCCCATAGATACACTCCTAAACCTTGAGGACAGCCTTCCCAGAAGAGCTAAAGCTGTTATAGCTGCAAAGGGTGGGCCAACTTAAAGTTCATGTGCGTGTAAAGGCAGGCATCACAATACTTTTGACAATATAATTTAACCATCCTCCCCTCCTTGAGAAAACTTCTAATTGGCTAGTATAAATATTATTATAATATAATATTGGTATTAAGTTAGTATAGTGTTGGTTAGTATTAGGGCCTTGTTAATGCCAATTTGCAAGGACGTAGTGAACAGCAGAGATTGAAGTGTCCAGTCCTCTAAGTTGAAGACTGTTGAATCTGCTACTCCTGGGTCTTGCATGACAGCGGTCTCCTGGGGCATGGTACATCACCACAGCTGCTGCAAGCACAAGAACTTGGCAGCCTAGAGTAGTAAAATGAAGAGCAGGACAAAAGAATCAATAATTCTGACCAGTATTATCTGTTTTATCAGTTGGGGATGGTCATTTTGGTTTCTTCAATGGTTTAAGCATTACTTCCCATTTGTTAAATTGCTGTAGAACCAGACAATAAACCAACCCTAAAACCTCGTACACACGATCGGATTGTTGGCCAACTGAGCGTCAGACGTTTGTCTGACTTTTGCCAGGAACTTGTCTTGCATACTAATTGCACACAATTGTCGGCCAACAAACATGAACGTAGTGACTTACTACGTGGAATTTCAGCTCTTGAGCGCCACCCTTTGGGCACCTTCTGCTAATGTTGTGTTTGGTGGGCATTGATTCCGAGCATGCGTGTTTGCACTTTGGACTTTTGTGTGATGGACTTGTGTACACACAATACGAAAATCTGACAACAGAGCGTTGTCCTATGAAAATCTACTAGCCTGTCATCCAACGTTTGTTGAACAACAATTGTCTGAAGGAGCGTACTGACGGTCGGATTTTAGGCAAAAAGTCTGTCATCACACAATTCCCTGACGAAAATCCGATCGTGTATACAAGGCTTGAGAGTGGCCATATAGAGTCAGATCTCTCATTTATAACAATGTCTTCCTTGAAATCCCTGCACTTTCTAGGGGTTTCTATTGTTGGCTTGTTCAAAGTTAATACCATGTATATGAAAGGATTGTTCCCCTCCAATAAGAGAAAGTAGTTGGCATCGCTCAGGACACCCCTTCACTGCCCATTTATTGCAAGTAATGCTCATTAAAAGGAGACCTGGCAGCACAAGCATTTTTCCTGGTACGGAGGGGTTAATGTATACCTCTGGAGGTGGCCCAGACGGATCTGCTCTTGTGCCTGGTCTTAAAAGGAGGGTCTGTGTCTGAGTGGGCAGCACCTGGGACGTGAGCCAGAATCCATTCACATGCCATGCACTTTTTGCAAAGCCGTATGCCAGGCTGCACAGAACTACAAAAGCTGTGTTATCTGCCTCTGACAGTGTAGCAAAGAGATCAGAGAGAAACTAAACTATTCTCTGTTTCTGAAAAACCTAGGATAAGCTTTTTGTGCAGTATAGAGGGAGACAAATGTCTTCTAAGCCTCATCCACACTGATGCAGCTAGCCTTTGGTAGGCCACATTTGTGTGATTGCTATTATTAGTCTTCCTAATGATCGTATGAGTATTCATTATACTATTGTAAGCTGTTTGTTATATCTCAACTAGTGAAAAATGTAGGTTGATCCTGCCAGAACTCTAGAAAGCTTATGACATTCTGTGTTCTGCCTCTGCTGGCTGTTGCCAGTTAGCATTCCAGTTTTCTCTATGGACTACAGAACACCTCCCCCTATATAATAGAGATGTGGAGGTATTCTGTAGTTCAAACACACTTCCTGCCTCAGGGTGACAACACTGCTACTCTATAGATACAGCACTATAGATGAAATAAAGGAAAAAAAGCCAAAAAGAAAGGAATTCTGCCACCACATCTAAATGTTGGTAAGCTTCAACATGTTACATTTGTGTCCTTTTGGTTTAGATACGCTTTAGGTAGGATGTTATGGTAGACTTTGTGACTTAAGCTAATCCTCCCTTTCTGGGGGGATTAGCAGTTCACCGGTTGAATGTACTACTTGCCAGAGGTTGCCGCTTAAATCTTTTGCACCTATCACCAATTCAGACCTCTTTCAGGATAGCGTCTGAAATACAAAATGCTGCATTGCCCCTAATAAGCCACTGAAATTGAAAACTAGATTGGGCAGTTGGAAAATTAAAGTTGTATGATTGAAATCTAGGGCACAGGGCTGACTGCTATTTCATACCCTGATAAATGATGGCTATTGAAATCCCATTAGTAGTGCCAAGCTGTGGACAGATCAATTTTTTAGGTTGATGAAGCAAAGTTTCTCTTTTGGGCCATTTAGGTTATGAAGCTACACATGGGATGCCCATTGCTACTTATATAAAAATCCTATCTGTCCACCTTCACCATTGTACAGCCAACTAAGGTAGTCTCTCCATGCCGAGTGTGCTCCTTATGGCATTTTTGTACAACCAACCTAGGTAGTTTCTCCATGCCGAGTGTTCTCCTTTATATCACCATTGTACAACCAACCGAGGTAGTCTCTCAGTGCCGAGTAAGCTCCTTATATCACTATTGTACAACCAACCGAGGTAGTCTCTCAGTGCCGAGTAAGCTCCTTATATCACTATTGTACAACCAACTGAGGTAGTCTCTGCATGACGAGTGTGCTCTTCATGTCACCATTGTACAACCAGCCAAAGTAGTCTCTCCTTGCCAAGTGTGCTCCTCATGTCACTATTGTACAACCAACAGTGGTAGTCTCTCCATGCCGAGTGTGCTCCTTATATCATTATTGTACAACCAACCAAGGTAGTCTTTGCTTGACGAGTGTGCTCCTCATGTCACCATTGTACAACCAGCCAAAGTAGTCTCTCCTTGCCAAGTGTGCTCCTCATGTTAGCATTGTACAACCAACCGAGGTGGTCTCGCCATGCCGAGTATGCTCCTCATGTCACCATTGTACAACCAGCCAAAGTAGTCTCTCCTTGCCAAGTATGCCCCTCAAGTAAAATTAGCAGCAAGAGACCAGTCACATGTAATGTCTGTGACAGACAGCTTAAGAACTGGTTACACCACCTTCCCAGATTCAGTATGAATCCTAACCTTACATGTTTGCACAGGACATGGCAGGATTTAAGCCTTGCTCTCAAATACGAAGCTCCCTAGGTGATATACTGCTGCTTTCGGATATATATAGGTACATATGTTCTCCTTAAGATAATGTTATTAATGTGCACACATAGTAAAGTAAGTCTGAAGAATGAAAATATGTAGCATTGGGTTAAAGCTGGACACACCCTCTAATTACATTGTAATTGTATAAGCTCTAAACCGTGAAGATTGCCGTGTATAGTATCCCTTATAATGGTACAGTCCAGTGCTGAGGCCCCCCTCCAGATTAACATAGTTAGTATTCATCGTATTGCTGAGCTGAGTTCTAGAAGAGTACACTGGCAGCGATGTTTAACCTACATTTCTCCTGAATAGCGTGCAGTCCTGGAAGGTAGCCATTTTAAGCCTGTGTTTTCCACACAAGAAATTCCTAGTTTTTCCTGTAATCGTAATAAATTGTGTTACTGCTCAGATGTGCCCGTAACCGCATGCCTTCAGTCAGTGTGTAATGGACTGCAAAGTTTACCCTTCATCTGCCATGTTTGACAGCCCAAAACTTTAGCATTGGTGCACATTGGTTTCAGACTGTGTTGTCGGAAATGAGACTTATTGCTCATACCTCCCCACTATTTATGGCTGTAAAGAAGGGGCACCGATCAGCTCAAAGTATGTAAGCAAAAGACACACCCCTCCCACATCAAACTGATGTGCTGCGGTTTACCCACACCATACTGTAGGTGCAGTGCAATGTAACTGCAGCTTATCTGTGGGTTTGCTGTGCTTAGCCATAGACTTCTATTATATCCTTCGGGTGAAAGTGCATCACACCTGCAGGATATATTAGAAGTGTATGGCAAGGAAGCATGCAGTTGCAGGGCATTTGCAGAGTGGCCCCATTTACTTGAATGGGTCGCGATTGGCAAGCGGTGGAACCCACCAAAAGCAACAGAGGGCTTTATTCCCTCTGTAGCATGTGGACATCTTTGGCTGCTGTCTCAACTCAAGCGCAGGGTTTTACCACCCCCCAAACTTTACATGTGAATGAGCCCTAAGGGTGAAGCTGCCAAATGCAACTAGGGCTCATTCACAAGTGCAGCAGGCATTGCTGTTCCTCTGAAAAGCGATCTGAGTGTGTTTGCCATGTAGTGAGGAGGCGATAGGTTGCCTCCTCACCACCTGATTTAAACCGATTGCGGTAGTACGGCAATTAGAGGTTTAAATCAGGTGTGAGGAGGCGACACTGTGCCCGGTGATCTTTGACTTCTCCCATGTTTTTCAAGTAGATCTCCACCTCTTTAAGGTTGCCTACCCCTGTCTTAAACCATTCTCCTGCTCTGCAAAAGCTACTTAATGGTTTGTGCTCAGTTGCTTCAAAGGGGCCTATTTCTTTCACTTTGTGCTGGTAACGTGTTTCCAAAGCCATAACTTAGTTTTAGGGTAGAGTAAACTCACTCTTTTTTGTTTGTCTTCCTCTGCTTCCTAATCAGAAGAAACAACAGGATAATGGGCTGGTGACCCCATTAAAACATTTTTTAGGTGACAATAGCCACCAGGGCAAAAAGTGAGAATTCCCCAGTGGGGACAACAATAAAATACTGGCAGAGGTTTTAGGATGCCCATACTCTATCCAAAAGGTATTTTGGCTTTCAATGCACTTTGATGCAGTACCACCTACTTACCATCTACGTATGCCATATTGTGTTGGTACTTCTCATGATTTTCTTCTACCATTTGGCTCCTTTTATCTTTTGTTTAGGATCAAGGAAAATTTGACTAGTGTCCAAAGCAATCAGGTGTAGCCTTTGATTTTTAGAACCTGCACTAGAAAATGAATGGTGGAATCTGGTTGCATGCTTTGGGTAGCACAGATACTTTGCTCAGATTTTCAAGACATTGGACCAAACAAATTATTTGCTTAGCATTTTGGGTGGGTGTTAGTGGACTGAATCATTAGCCAGCATTGTTTATTTCTCAGGGGCAGCAAGAGCAGCAGTTCTTATGTCTCCCCCCTTGCTATGTCCCTTCATGGAGGTTTCACGCTCCATGTTGAATGTTTGATTAATATTAGAAAACAGTAGTGATGACTTCTTCAGCTTCAACAGAAATGATGCCCTGTGGTTTTGGTAGGCACAGCAAAGAAATAAATGCCCCCTAATTGGGACTTTAAATGAACCACCAACTCAAAAATTTATAAAAAGTAAATCTTTAATACAATAAGTTAAAATACAAATACACAAGACCACATATATGAAAGGATGCACAACATGTGCTGCATATGACAAACCAATGTATAGAAGCGCATGCAAGGTAAATGCCCAAATGTCCGATGCGTTTCCGGTATCAGATGGTCCTATACCTTCTTCAGGGTCCAAGGGTTCAGAAAATTTAGTGTTCAAAATACATTCTGGTGTAAAGATTTAATATTAGAAATACGTGTGAGGAGCCAGTGAGTTCATATTGGCACTACGCACTTTGTCATTGGTGGGAATTATGAGTGATTAGTGTGTTCTCTGGGTGAGTGGCACCCGCAAAGTCTCCTAAGGAGTGTTAAAGTTATGAGCTTCAGTAAGCTGATAACTAGACCGTTCACAAAGTCACTGTGAGAAGGCTGAATAGCCCAGGGAGCAATGTCCCAGCAGTCCACCTTAAGTGAAAACCTGTCCCTCCTGCGTGCAGTGTCAGATCTCTGGGTGCATGAGCAAGGACCGTTGGCAAAGGGAGTTCATGGAATTCTAGAAGCCACTGGGTAAATCGGCCCACTAGCATTCACCTATCAGTTTAATATCCGTTATGGGTATATATGACTTAAAGAACTTGGGCCATTTCTCTCCCATACCTTGATCTCATAACATTTATGAAATGCAAAATGTGCATGTGTGTGTGTGTGTGTGTGTGTGTGTGTGTGTGTATATATGGATATATAATACACTTATACATACGCACACACTGTATGTGTGTGTGTGATATATATATAATATGCCTGCACAGAAATATGAGTTGCAGACTGGTATCATTTTAATGCAGCAAACACAAAGCAGCTGTTGATTCCAAGAAGTCTCCATAATGAACCACGTGTAAGTCAGAGCTGGAAGGTAAGGCTGCACAGTTAACTCCTACCAATCTGCAGAACGCTGGCGCGCCACGCCGACTGATACACTGTCAAGTTCCTTGGCAATGCCAGGGTTAACCCCTGCTCTGCCAGCTCTGCAGCTGCTCGGCATCCTGCACATACTAATGTATTTATCAATAGTGCAGAAAGCAAGGGAGGGGGGTGCGCCCTGCGGCTCTGTTACTGTGGGGGAGCAGGGAGGAGAGGAAGGGGAACATTGCCATATATCTTCTCCTTTCTGGCTCGCTTTCACACTCCATCAATATGGATGTCTCTCTTTCTCCCATTATCTCTAGCACCATCACTCTTGCTTGCTAATCCAATCCTGTCTCCTGTTTTTTTTTTTTTCCTCTACATTTTTCTTTGTCCTTTTACTGCTCCCTTCATTCCTTTCCCAGCATCTCCATCTCTCCACTGTAATTGTTTGCACTCAACTCTTGGATTAGACATTACTTAGATTGTCTTCGCTCTCTCCTGGTATTTTTGCTCTTCTTTTTTTCTATCTGTCTTTGTTTCCCTACTTCGTTTCATCCACAACCCTTCCTGTTTCTCCCACCCACCGTTTTGTTTTTTTCCTTTCCTCTGGTTTACGTTTTTTTCATCTGCACTGCCATCTCTGCCTGCTCCCTGTGGCTCTGATCCCTATTCCTCATCTTGGCACTCTGTAGCCACTCTGGCTTCTTTGTGGCTTTCTATCTTCAAAGTGCTTCTGTTTCATCCCTCACTGTGGCACTCTGTCTCCTCACTGTGCTTCTCCGTGTGGTCTTCTCGTCTTCGATGTGGCTTTTTCTGCAATTCTTTGCTATTTGCTGTTTTTCTTTATTTTGGCTGTTTCTCTGCTTACTATGTCTTTCTCTTATCACCATTACTGTAGTTTTCTACCCCCATGGTCACTGTAGCTCTGTCCCTGCTTATGTAGCCTCTCCACCAAATTATTGCACAGTAACTCTCTCGTGCTCATTTTAACTTTCTCATCCCTCTCTCCCGCTTTCTCCTTGCCGTGGCTTTCGGTCTCCTCCTCATGGTGGCCTCCTGTCTCCCCATGATCCTCATGGTGGCTTCCTCTCTCTCCATGCTCTTTATGGTGGTTCCCTCTCTTCCTGTGCTCCTCATGGTGGCTCCCACTGCGCCCATGCTCCTTAAGATGACTACCTCTCTCCCTGTTCTCCTCACGGTGGCTCTCTCTCCCCCTGTTTTCCTCCTGGTGGCTACCTCTCCCCCTGTTCTCCTCTTGGTGGCTCCCTTTCTCCCCTTGCTGCTCATGGTACTTCCCTCCCTCCCACCTCCTATGCTTCTCATGGTAACACTCCTTCTCCCCTTGCTCCCCATAGTAGCTTTCTGTCTTCTTAATGGACATCTTTCCTTTCCTCCTACAGATTGGTTCTATCTCTAACTTCTCTCTTCTGTTTCCCTCTGGATTGTGCCTGCATCTCACTTTCCTCACTTTTATTTCCCTCTCCCTTCTTCTGACTGAAATCTGTTTACATACCCCTAACTGCCCATTTAATGTTACACTTCATTTCATCCCTTTTCATTTTCTCAGTTTACCCCCCTCATCTGCCTTCATTAGGTTCCTTCACCTCCTGGGTTATATTATGGACAGACATTTCTGTCAATAGAGTCTGCACTTGCAGCATCCTTGGATGTCTAGCTGTGTCATTCTGCTGCAACCGTCTCTCTCGTTTCCTCAGTTTTAGGAGCCCCCTCCTAGTTTTTCCACTTTACTTATTCTTAATTGGCATTTTTCATTAGCTTCAATGGCCTTTTGTTCCTATATGTCACTTTTATATCACATTCTGCCATCTTGTGATCACTGTTTAGTTTTGCCTTCTCTTCTTTTTCTCCTTACCACTTCCCATGCCCTCTCATTTTCTTCTCTTCTTCTCTCCATCCTGTTTCTGTCTTTTCCCTTCTCCCATTTCTTTTCCACCGTATGGTATATTAACAGAAGTTACACAGTCCGTGGTAATGTCTGTGTAAACATGCAGCGTGCAGCTGCCAGCCCGAAGCCTCAGTATGCTCCAGAGTGTCACATTCTCGGTATTACAGCCGTGCCAGGCCTCTCACACATTGATGCACCATAACACATATTCATAGCGCAGACAGAGGAATTGCCAGCATCCCTCCTTCACACATTCACCATTACACCATTATATTGTTCGCAGCCAGGCCTTAGGCTTCACCATGCTTGCTCTGTGCCCAGACAGAATGTTACTCAGCTTATTTATTAACACAGTGCAATGGACGGTAAAGTGATGTAACCACCAACAGCCAATCAACTTCAAGCTGTTATACAGGAACTTAGACTAAGCGCAGTTTGTATATAAAATGGCCACATAGTATAGCCTCAAAGTAATCCCAAAGTGTATCCAAAGCCAAAACGTTTTCTTTATTAGTTTTGGATAGTGTAGAAACTGATTAAAACCTCCATTTCTTTTTTCTTTCATTTTGTATCTTTGACCCATTTGGGAGATTTCTTTCACTTCCTGTCCTGGAGACAGAACAGGAAGTTTGAGTAGATCCCTGCCAGAAAAATGGTGCCATCTTACAGAGAGGGTTGATTTCCCCAGGGAGGTCACAGACAACAATAATAATAATAATTAAAAAAAAAAAAAAGGTTCTAACCAATCTAGTGGTACTATGGGCAAAACTAAAAATGCCGTATATAATGCAGTGTGTCAATAGCAATAAAGTGCTATTAAACCCTCCACTGTTTTATAAGTTAGGTATCTATGCATATTAAAAAAAAAAAAATTCTCAGTCACTTATTAGCTAAACATTTCAAAACCACTGGCACAGCTTCCTTGAAATTCTGGTGGGAGGGGGAACCTGCGCACTGTGAATGTCATAACATCACATGACTCCGACTACATAGTTACATAGTAGGTGAGGTTGAAAAAAGACACAAGTCCATCAAGTCCAACCTATGTGTGTGATTATATGTCAGTATTACATTGTATATCCCTGTATGTTGTGGTCATTCAGGTGCTTATCTAATAGTTTCTTGAAACTATCGATGCTCCCCGCTAAGACCACCGCCTGTGGAAAGGAATTCCACATCCTTGCCGCTCCTACAGTAAAGAACCCTCTACATAATTTAAAGTTAAACCTCTTTTCTTCTAATTTTAATGACTGGCCACGAGTCTTGTTAAACTGCCTTCCGCAAAAATGTTTTATCCCTATGGTGGCGTCACCAGTACGGTATTTATAAATTGAAATCATATCCCCTCTCAAGCGTCTCTTCTCCAGAGAGAATAAGTTCAGTGCTCACAACCTTTCCTCATAACTAATATCCTCCAGACCCTTTATTAGCTTTGTTGCCCTTCTTTGTACTTCTTTGTACGTTGTACCCACTCCTTTTTCAGTACATCCTTCCTGAGGACTGGTGCCCAGAACTAGACAGAATACTCTAGGTGCGGCCAGACCAGAGTCTTGTAGAGCGGGGGAATTATTGTTTTATTATTGCTTTATCTCTTTTTAATGCATGGCATCATTCTGTTTGCTTTGTTAGCAGCAGCTTGGCATTGCATGCTATGGCTGAGCCTATCATCTACTAGGACCCCCAGGTCCTTTTCCATCCTAGATTCCCCCAGAGGTTCTCCCACCAGTGTATAGATTGCATTCATATCTTGACACCCAAATGCATTATTTTACATTTTTTTTTACATTGAACCTCATTTACCATGTAGTTGCCCACCCCATTCATTTGATCTTTTTTGCAAGGTTTCCACATCCTGCAGAGAAGTTATTGCCCTGCTTAGCTTAGTATTGTCCGCAAATACAGAGATTGAACTACATGTCTCATTCTTGGAGCCTTAGATGCAAAGGATAGTTGTATGGAGATCTGCTGGTGTGCATTCACAAGGGTGGCTCCAGGAGCCACCCTAAAACTTAAACGTAGGATAAGGATATTTGTATTTGTATGTGGTATTTCAAAGATATGACAGGTAGAAAGCAGAATTAAAACATCCAACCAAATATATGCAGACCCATTATTGCTGTATGTCATTTTTTTATACACAGAGTTTAGTATCACTTTTAACACAACATTTTTTTCCTGTTTTTCCTGACAGCGTTGCAGATTATTGAAGAGTGTAAATGCAGACAATATCTAGGGTATTAGATACTGTACCAGATCGAAGCCACTTCCCCAAATTCGTAATTGATTTTATTTACTGGCTTCATTAGATCCTATAGCTACAATACCATGCTGCTTGTCTGTTAATCCAAAGAAGGGTATTCAGACTAATGAAGGCTGACATCTGATTGTTTTTTTAAAGGATAAGTGCACTTACCTTAAGAAGCCCCTCCACCCCCAGTTGCCCTCTCCTGACCTTACAGACCGTAATCCTCATAACTTTGTAAAGTTCTGCTTCGGCTGAGCGAGCGTTCTGCCCACATGCAGTCCCTTTTTGTTGAAATTCTGAATACAAAGCCCAGCATATACTGATATTTTTCTGTAAGGCCGGTACCATCCTCACCCTGGCACATGAGCAGACCTGTCTATTCACAATTGATCAGTCTGTGGCAAATGTGGGCAGGACAGGAAGCCTTAAGCTGGTCATACGCATAACAATATCATCTGTAGATTCCCCCATCCTCTTTAAACAACATGGATGGACGAATTTTAATGTTTTTCCCGCCAGCACAGCCGCTGCAGCTGATTGGATGTAATTGCTGTTTAGCTGGTGGTTTTCCGCCTGGCTCCTTCAATTTCTCATTCAAAGTTTGTTGAGCCAGATGGTGTCAGCAGGGGTACCCATAAAATGAACTTCAAACCAATCTGCTGAGATTCAAGCCCTGTTTGGCCAGCTTGGAAGCCCAACTTCAGTCAAAACTTTTGTTTAGTTTTGTATATTATGGAGAAGGTTAAAGCTGGCCATGGATAGATCAAAATTAGGGCTGTTCAGCAGGGACTGGCTGAATTGTGATCCATCTGTGGCCGTTCCCACTTGACAGAAGTTTATCTAATGATTGAATTTTGTCAAATGGGAATGTTGGAATTCAATCAGCGGCTGCTGTGCTGATCGGAGTCCCGCTGTCAGAATACAACAGGACAGAGGGGAAGAATCCTCTATCCACCTCACTTGTGTGGATGGAGGCATCCATAAGGCTTCATGTACATTACAGCTTCTAAACTTGATTTTAGGAGCTTTTGGCGTTTTTTTGGCAAAGCTCCTAAACTCAACTCCATAAAAGCCTATGAGTCCATGTCTGCATGGGCTTTTAGGATTGTTCAAAATTTGCAGCAAAGTAGTGCAGGAACCTTTTATTTAGTCACATAGATTGGAATGGGTGAAATAAATTGAAATAAATGAGTTTCAACTTGTCATGCAACTTTACATGTCGCATGGCAAGTTAAACTAGTGAGAGCGGAGTCTTCTTGGTTTTGCCATTCCTCTCGGGACCTATAGTTCACAAAAGCTGGTGTGCCAAAGGTTGCCAGCCCTTCCTTAGAATTCTGTAGAAGTCTGTGTTCCTGATGGGGAAATTTCCCCCTCACTTCATGTTCAGTGTCACAAGAACAGGAAGCGTTGTAATATCTGATGGGGACAGAGATGGCAAGAAAAGCTCATTAATTTACCCTAGGTTTACACCATTCATTTTTTTAGTGCAGTTTGCAGAAACCCACTACAGTCCATTTAACACGGTTTCTTATGGTACTAATTCACATCCATGCGTTTTGCATCCGGTGTGTTTTTGGAAAGGGTCAGGGACTTTTTTCCCTGTGTTTTGCCTGTAATAGACTTCAATGGAATTGCACCAAAAACGCAAGTGTGTGTTTGTGATGTGATTTTTGATGTGTTTTGCGGTTTTTATTTTTTCGGTTAAACACTGTATGTAGCTGGTTGCTAAGGAGCTGGCCGGGAAGCCAGCCGCCACATCCTTAACAACCAATGAGTCATCAGCTGTCAGCTGAATGTAAAAAAAAAATGGCGTGCCCCCCCCCTCAAGGTCCATACCAGGCCCTTTGGGTCTAGTATGGATTTGGAGTGGGGTCCCCCAAAAAATCCATACCAGACACTTATCCGAGCATGCAGCTTGGCAGGTTAAGAAAGGGAGGGGACGAGCGGGCGCCCCCCCCTCCTCTACTGAACCATACCAGGCCGCATGCCCTCTACATTGGGGGGGGGGGTGGGTTAGTGCGTTCGGGTGGGGCATATTGATGGGGATAAGGGCCTCTTTTTGCCCCATGCCATTTAAAAAAACATGTTGGCATGGGGTGTCCCCTCCAAATCCATACTAGACCCGAATGGCCTGGGGGGGCACTACGTTTTTTTTTTCTCACAATTTTTTTTTATTTTTGCCGGCAATTGTTTTTTTTTTTTTTTTTTTTTTTTAATTCAGCTGTCAGCGGAGAACCTCGCTGACAGCTGATGACTCATCGGTTGTTAAGGACATAACGGTCAGCTTCCCAGTGCGCTCATTAGCAACCAGCAATGTACAGTGTGTTTTAAAGAGAGAGAGAAAAAAAACGTAAAACGCAAAATGCATGCAAAAACGCATAAAAGGCAAGGGTTTAAAAATGCAAAACGCACTGCAAAACGTGCCTGAAAAACGCATCAAGCGCAGCTGCATACATGTGAACCTAGACTTAGTATGAGGTGAAGCATTAAAATATCAGTGAGGTTTTTTTATTGCTCTCTTTAATTTCCTGCCCTGTTGTCACCAGACAGAAAGTGAGGAGAAATCTTTCTAGGAGTACACAAACCGCAATAAAAGCATGTCTGAAGTTTTAAACCTCACACACTTTATGAAAGAGAAAAAAAAAAAGTGTTGACTGGAGCAGAGTTTTCCAAAAGTCAAATGGGCAGACATCTTACTCCCGCATTTGACGGCGGGCTCACGGACACCTGCGAGTGTGGCATGATCTCCTGGCTTAGCCTGCACTGCCACTCAGCCTGGAGTATTTACAAATAGCGGGTGTCTCCCGCTGTGTCATACAGCTGCAGTCTTAACTGTTCGGCGGCCATCCACCGTAACAAAGCCCCGCCTCCTTATGCATGATAGACGGAACACTGATTCAATTTCCCAGCATTGTATCAGTGTTCAGTTGACCGTCTATCATGGATGAGGAGGCGGGGCTTTGTTACAATGGACGGCCTGCCGAACAGTTAAGACTGCAGCTGCATGACACAGCGGGAGACACCTGCTGTGTGTAATCAAGGTACTGGCGAGGCTGCAGATGGGCACTGATGAGGATACAGATGGGCACAGTAAGGCTGCATTGTTGGCACAGCGAGGCTGCAGATGGGCACAGTGTGGCTGCAGATGGGCACTGATAAGGATACAGATGGGCACAGTGAGGCTGCAAATGGGCACTGATGAGGATGCAGATGGGCATAGTGAGGCTGCAGATGGGCACAGTGAGGCTGCAGATGGGCACTGATGAGGATACAAATGGGCACAGTGAGGCTGCATTGTTGGCACAGTGAGGCTGCATTGTTGACACTGAGGCTGCAGATGGGCACAGTGAGGCTGTATTGATGGCTCAGTGAGGCTGCATTGATGGGCACTGATGAGGATACAGATGGGCATAGTGAGGCTGCAGATGGGCACAGTGAAGCTGTAGATGGGCACTGATGAGGATACAAATGGGCACAGTGAGGCTGCATTGTTGGCACAGTGAGGCTGCATTGTTGACACTGAGGCTGCAGATGGGCACAGTGAGGCTGTATTGATGGCTCAGTGGGGCTGCATTGATGGGCACTGACGAGGCTACATTGTTGGCACAGTGAGGCTGCAGATTGACACAGTGAGGCTGCAATGTTGGCACTGATGAGGCTGCATGGATGGCTCAGTGAGGCTACATTGATAGGCACAGTGAGGCTGCATTGATGGGCACTGACGAGGCTGCAGATGGGCACAGTGAGGCTGCATTGTTGGCACTGATGAGGCTGCATTTATGGGCGCTGACGAGGGTGCATTGTTGGTGAGTGTGACACATTATCTTTAAAAGTATTATTTTATCATGGCATTATTTTATTAATTATCTTTAAAGTATTATTTTATTATAGTATTTTATTATGAATGGGGGGGGGGGGAGGGGTTGTCGGCACGGAGCGTGACCTTCCTGAAATGAGCTTGCCATCTCCCTGAAATGAGTTTTTGCAGGTTGGGATGTGTGTATGGGGGTAATATGGTGATTGTTGTTCTCCTGGCTGTGGATGTGTATTAGGGGCGTGGGGGGTAAGTGCACCTCTTATTAGATAAATCCTTTATGTATTCAAAGGAAGCAATTGTCTTCATCATAAAGCCCTCATGCGTGAAGGTGCTGGTGCGGCGGGTTCACGTGACACTTCATCCATTATGATATGCACCAGCTGCCTTTGCACATTTATACCTCACAGCCAATCTGATATGTTCAGCGTCATGCCATAAATGTGGCAGTTATGCCATTCAACATGTCCTATTGCTCTGTTTGAAGCCCATAACATTTTCATATTGCAGCGTCAGAGCAAGCGCAAAAGATTGTACCATGTATGTGTGTACAGACTGACAGTGCTTCCAATTGAAGGACAGGACATATAAAGGTAGAGCCACTTTCTTGACACACCATTGTTCACTATCAGAGCAACCAAGTTATTTTCAGCCTTGGCCAGTGCTGTCCTGACCAGTAATAATGATAGAACATGACGACTTATTTGGTAACATAGAGCGAAGAGCAGAACTGCATAGTTACATGGCAGTTAGATTATTGAAAGCTAGTTTTCTGATTGTTTCTATAATACACATCACTGCTCTGCTATGCTTCCCAGCCAGTTGTCTCATGTGATTTCCAGATATACTTGACATTGCTTGTTGCTGCTTTTTAGCACGCTTGAAAATCTGTTCTATTATATTCTTTCTGGATTTATAAAGCTAAGTCAGTGGTAGTAGATAAATTCATTAAAACATTCACCGACATTTGACTGGGATTTTTTTTTTTTTTTTGGTACGTCATGTGACCTAGCAAGTTAGCTAGTACATGTTTAGGACTTCTGTTGCCGGACGTGTACTTAATAGGCACATTATCACAAAAAGCTCCATGGGGGTTTGTTTTTGTAAGTTAGATTGGTGATGTCCAGAGACCCAAAGTAACCAGATTTCGCAAGGTTTGGTTGCTATAGATTACTATACAAAGTGATAAGAATAGCTAATCCACACACAAAAAAACTTTGCAATCTGAAATGGTGAATGCTACAAATTATAATGTGTGTGTGTGTGTGTGTGTGTGTGTGTGTGTGTGTGTATATGTGTTTAAACCAATTGTTCAACATTTATATGTGTACATATATGTGTGTTAAACCAATTCAATATGCAATATCCATAAAGTGCTAGTGCATAATATAAACTCTGTGCAACATACTATAAAGTTGCTGAGATAAGGTGCAGAAAAAAAATCAAAAAATGTGCAATGACGAATACTATTAAAAAAATAAACAAGTACAAATTGTGCCAAATGAGTGAACAGTCTTTCCTTATGTGATTATCACAAAAAACGTAGAAAAGCAAACTTCACCAATATGTGAATCATTTACCGCTGAGCTGGTTAAGTTTGCTTTTCTGCGTTTTTGTGATTTTCATCGTTGCACATTTTTTGATCTTTTCTGCACCTTATCTCAGCAACTTTATAGTATGTTGCACAGAGATTATATTATGCACTAGCACTTTATAGATATTGCATATTGAATTGGTTTAGCACACATATACTATATTTATACATGTAAATGTTGAACATTTGGTTTAGCCCCGGACGATTTTACCCCCTTCCTGACCAGAGCACTTTTTGCGATTCGGCACTGCGTCGCTTTAACTGACAATTGCGTGGTCGTGTGACGTTGCACCCAAACAAAATTGACGTCCTTTTTTTCCCACAAATAGAATTTTCTTTTGGTAGTATTTGATCACCTCTGTGGTTTTTATTTTTTGCGCTATAAACAAAAAGAGTGACAATTTTGAAAAAAAAATGCAATATTTTTTACTTTTTGCTATAATAAATATCCCCCAAAAATATATATATATAAAAACTATTTTTTTCCTCAGTTTAGGCTGATATGTATTCCTCTACATATTTTTGGTAAAAAAATCGCAATAAGCGTATATTGATTGGTTTGCGCAAAAGTTATAGCGTCTACAAAGTTATAGTCCAACCACCTATGTTTATCAAGTAAATAGCGTCTACAAAATAGGGGATAGTTTTATGGCATTTTTATTATTCATTTTTTTTAACTAGTAATAGCGGCGATCTGCGATTTTTATCAGGACTGCAACATTATGGCGGACACGTCGGACAATTTTGACACATGTTTGGGACTATTGGCATTTTTACAGCGATCAGTGCTATAAAAATGCATTGATTACTGTAAAAATGTCACTGGCGGGGAAGGGGTTAACACTAGGGGGCGATCAAGGGGTTAATTGTGTTTCCTAGTGTGTGTTTTAACTGAAGGGGGGAGTGGACTGTGTAGGGGAAGAGATAGATTGCTGTTCATACTGTGTATGAACAATCTGTCACTTCTCCCCTCAGAAAACCGGAAACTGTGTGTTTACACACACAGATCCTGGTTCTCTGTGTGCCCCAAGCGACCGCAGGAGCCCGGTGGTGATCACGATCGCTGGGCACTCACATCGGCTCCGTGGGCTAGCAGTAGGCACACGCGCCCCTAGTGGCCACAGGGCGAAGCGACGTTGCATAACGTTGTTTTGCCCAGCCGTGCCATTCTGCCGCAGTACAACAGCGGCGGCTGGTCGGCAAGTGGTTAAACACATATACACACATGTTAGAATTTGTAGTATTCACCATTTCAGTTTGTAAAGTTTTATTGTGTGTGTATTAGCGCTATTCTTATCACTTTATACAGTTCACTAATTTGTTTTTTCACAATTATTGGAGTACAGCTGTTCATTTGAGCACACATCTGTGGCGCTGTTACTACTTATTACATAGATTACTATACACCCGGGGTGACCATTGCAGAATTCAGAAAACATTCAGTTAAATTGACCAAACAATTGTGTCAAGAGTCCAAATTCCTTCAATATCTTGAGGAACAGAAATACAAAAGACAGCCAACGTGTTTCGGGTGCCAAAAATGCTCCTTCATCAGGGTTTAAACACTGTAGCAAGAGTAACTAATTGGACAGTTATAGGTGATTTTACCTATATTTCACAAAAGATGAAAAGATGAACTAACATTGCACAATATCCCCACTCCCTGGGTCCCTGCTTCCCATATAGTCAGGATAGCAGTCCATGGATTTGAAACCCCCTCTCTTCTTCCCCTTATTTCTGTAGGGCTTCCAGGTCGGATCAGAGTGATTCCAACTGGTCAGAATTGCTCTGATCCTCTCCGGAAGCCCTACAGATAGAAAGGGACGAGGAGAGGGGCTTTCAAATCCCTGGACCGTTTCACAGGTTCATGGGCGGTGACAGCTGACCACCCATGACATTAAATGCAGCTGGGAGGGTGTACGTTGTCAGTTCACCTTTTTTTTTTTTTAAAGATGAACTTGGCCTTTTTTTTTCGGGGACATTTTTTAACCCCCAAAATGCATTGGATGCCTTTTTATATTACGTAACTTGTGATATTGTTAAAGGACTTTTGAAACAATTGTTTGGCATGCTTTTATGCTCTTTTACACTTGGATTTCTCGAGTTGGGTGGTCCCCATTTTTCAAGAGTTCCTCTGTTTTATGGAGAGCTGTGATACCAGAGTCATTAGGCATAACCAATGACTTGTTTTATAGGATAAAGATCTGTTTGCAGCTCCCCCACTCTTTCCATGCCTAATCTAGTCAGCGGACAAATTTAGAAAGCCAATGAACATGAACTTCTGTAGGCAAGAGCAACTTTCTTTGCTCATTGGCCACTAGACTTCTTGGCTTTGTCCATTGCTGCTTCACATTGTTGTTCTTTGCCCTCTGTTATTCAGTAAAGCCTTATGTATTCAGAGAACAGGGGATTGGCGGCACACTTATCTGTCTACAGTGATGTAACATTACATGGTATCCACAGAGCAGAAAGCCGTGGTTCCAGGCCATACACCCTGAAATACCTATTTCTGTTATTCACAGCAGGCAGCGGCAGTGCCAGACTCCCCCTGGCATTTTGATACATAGCAGCTCAGGTACAGGCAGGCTTAATTTCTTGTACCGCTGCACATGTTTTCACACCTCCATCAAACCTCCGCCAGCCAGTGTGACGTATATGCTTATACAGAATTATACCTTCCCAGCCCAAACAGAAGCACTGCCAGCCTTCACTTCACACACTTATCCGCAGTTCCTTGTATTCATAGTGCAGACAGAGCCAGCCTCCCCCGACTGATACTTTGTTGTACGTGTTAATAATAGCACAGTGGCAGGCTTCTCCTCATGGGAACAAATAGGCCTGGTGTATCAACATGTTCTTACTAGGAACCCAAGTTAAAGTAGACTTGTCACAAAAGAAATACATGGGCTACCGGTGCTGACTTCTGAAAATGCACACTGCCTGGCTGGTAACACGCTTATTGATGCACATGCAGTCCAGTCCCCCCCCCCCCCCTTTTCTTTATCTTTTTTCTCTCTTTTTCTTCTTTTTCTCTTTTTCCCTTCTCTTTCTTTTTCCTTTTTCTCCCCCCCCCCTTTTTTTCTCCTTTTTTCTTGTTCACCTCTAATCTTTTTTTTCTCTCTTCACATACTTCTTCTTTTCACATTCACTTGTCCACCTGCACTTTGGTATTGGGCTCTAGCTACCTTTCTGCCTTTTGTTTTCCTTGGAGAAGATGTTTTGTGCACCCAGTCCCTCTCCTCACGGCTCCTTCCACAGCTCCCAGTACAGTCAATTGGGACAGCCTCTGATTCCACGTGCCCCATTTTCCAGACTTACCATGATGTAAGTACTCAGAGGGATGAGTAACTCTCTCCCTTTTCTCTTGTACACATCCTCCCTGTTGAGGGGTGTAACGTTTGATCACTCTGGTCTACTCATGTTTTGTTGTCTCTTATAGGGCGTACACACGGTCGGACTTTGTTCGGACATTCCGACAACAAAATCCTAGGATTTTTTCAGACGGATGTTGGCTCAAACTTGTCTTGCATACACACGTCACACAAAGTTGTCGGAAAATCCGATTGTTCTGAACGCGGTGACGTAAAACACGTACGTCGGGACTATAAACGGGGCAGTGGCCAATAGCTTTCATCTCTTTATTTATTCTGAGCATGCGTGGCACTTTGTGCGTCGGATTTGTGTACACACGATCGGAATTTCCGACAACGGATTTTGTTGTCGGAAAATTTTATATCCTGCTCTCAAACTTTGTGTGTCGGAAATTCCGATGGAAAATGTGTGATGGAGCCCACACACGGTCGGAATTTCCGACAACAAGGTCCTATCACACATTTTCCGTCGGAAAATCCGACCGTGTGTACGGGGCATTAGAGTTGCATGCATCTGCCCCTGAAGAGTGGTATTATCCACAAAACGCATCAGGATTTTAGGATGCATTCTCATGCCTACTGATAGGAACCTACTTAGACTCATTATCTACAACCAAATGATTATACTGTGTTTCTTACCATTGATTACACTGCATAGTGCCATTTAGATGACGTGTACATATATGAATCTTCAATAATATTAATTTTATCCATATTAAATCTCTTGTCAATTTTATATACCGTCCCTTTGATATGTATATGTAATGTAATGTATTTATGAGGTCAACACCATGTATATGTGTGTGTATACATATTAAGCCTTTTCTACTATGTGCATCATTGTTATGTATTGTCAGACTCAATATGCCAATTAAATATATTTTCTAATTTTTTCTAATTATCTCACCCCCACAAATAGCCTCATTCTAAGTCTTACCTTCCTTTTTCTCATGCAGTCCAATGCTAGCACCTAACAAATGTGCAAGAGTCCAGTGTTTTCAATGATAAAATTGGTTCATAGTAGGTTAACAGGTTAAGGCCGGCCATACACGAAGCAAACTTCTCTCTTGCAACTACGGGTTGCAGGAAAGAAATTCGCTGGATTCCCCTATCAACACAGACAGTGCTGACAGGGGAATTCCTCCTGCTGGGCCATTGTCTTCTCCTGGTGGGGGTGGGTGGGGAAAGCCGTCCCCGCCGGGAGAAGAAAGTGATTATCGCTAGCAGCTATAGCAGCCCTTACCGATAATTGCAAGAGAATCCGGCAGGCTGGTTGTACCCAAGTTGATCGCTCAATCAACTTGGTACATTCAGCCTGCCCATTAACGGTTCAAATCTCGGCCGGTTTCTGCTGAACCAGCCGAGATTCGAACAGTGTATGGCTGGCCTTAGGCAGAGTAAAGTGTAGATTGAAAAGCTGTACCCAGTGCCCTGTCTTTACTTTGTTTACTCTTTAGTCAGTGACTCGAAACAAGAGTGCAGATCAGGACTGTTCGTGATAAGTCAGAGGTCCTTATCAGCATATTTGTTCAAGGTCAGTGACTCAGAGTATTTAATGTGTTACTTAAGTGCCACTGCATTCACTATTTCTGGTCTCCCACAGTACACATAACATGGAAATCCAATTTTTTAAATAAATATAAACTGCTAAATACCTTTTCTCATCAGCAGTATATAGCAGTCTTGTGATTTCTATCAGTTCCTGATGAGGCTTGTAGGAGGGATTTTCATACTGCACTGAGCTGTCCTATGAGGTTGCAGGGCTCCTGACCCTCTGTCTGGACATGTCTGGACAGTGCTGATTGGCCCTGTGCTGATCACATGCACCTTCCCAAGAAAAGAAAAACCTCTCTAGCAATACACACCAAACTGAGCATGTGCAGCCTGACTCCAAAGGCTCTATTATCCAGATTAGTCCAGGGGGACAGTGCAGGGAGAGGATTATCTGTGCATACAGGATCAAGCAGCCTTTTTACACAATGCAGAGGATTAACCCCTTAGGTTCCACAATGAGTATAACAACCATGCTTTACTGCATATAAAGACTGATTTAACTGTTGTGGCTTAGTAACACTTTAAACAGGGGTTGTAATGACAGCCGGGCCAATGGCAGCATCCATTTTTCTCTTATCACAGGTTTCATTTAAATTCTGTGTAATATCCAATCAGATTTAAAGCTGTTCTGCAAGTTTGGTGACTGTGGAAAATCATGTCAGTTCTTTGTAAAAACACGACACATCAGGCCAGTTGGAAGCTATGTGGTCCATCGCAACAGGCAGATTTTTTTTTTTACCTGCCCTAAAATCTTGAAGTAGATGTAAACCTTAATTGGATGATAGTTACCATAGTTTGTGAAAGCTTTCACCTTTTTTTTCTTCTTTTCTTACAACTCGGTGCTGCTGATTGCCTGGAGACTGTTTGCAGCCACTTTATGTCTACATGCCTGCTCACTAGCAATGACTGCATGGCATTTCATAGGACATGTTTCATGATGGTGATAACAGTGGGCCATGCCTTCATAATGTGTTGTTGAAATAGCGAGTTATCTTTGAGGTTCATTCACACCAGCCCATACCCTGCCCATAGTGCCATGTGTAGGGTCAGAGCAATGCGTTGTTACTATGCATGATGTTTGACAAAGAGAGAGACCTTTCAAAAGTGTTGCCTTGTTCCCTGGACCCCGGTCCAGACACAGCTTCCACCCCTTCCCCTTATTGGTTCACCCTGAAGATCACAGACACTGCGTGTTGCAGGTCCTGTTAAGTAAATGTGATGGCCATTTCAACATCCTTTGCAGCCCCTTCACATTCCCTCGTCATCTGAGGGCTGCTGCTAGACTGTGCACTGTCCTAAGTGGGAAAAACTGTGAATTATCACTTTGTTTAATGTAATAAATGTTTAAATTATAGCTAAAGGCAAAACTTTTTTTTTTTAATACAGTGGAGAGGGTTTAGAACACTTGTCAGGTTCTATTGCTGTCTGTGCCCCCCATTAACCACTTCAGCCCCGGACCATTTGGCTGCCAAATGACTAGGCCACTTTTTGCGATTCGGCACTACGTCGCTTTAACTGACAATTGCGTGGTCGTGTGACCTGGCTCCCAAACAAAATTGACGTCCTTTTTCTCCCACAAATAGAGCTTTCTTTTGGTGGTATTTGATCACCTCTGCGGTTTTTATTTTTTGCGCTACAAACAAAAATAGAGCGACAATTTAAAAAAAAGCAATATTTTGTACTTTTTTAGGCCGATACGTATTCTTTTACATATTTTTGGTAAAAAAAATTGCAATAAGCGTATATTGATTGGTTTGCACAAAATTTATAGCGTCTACAAAATAGGGGGTAGTTTTATGGCATTTTTATATTAACTTTTTTACTAGTTATGGCGGAGATCTGCAATTTTTATCGTGACTGCGACATTATGGCGAACACATCGAACATTTTTGACCATTGTCATTTATACAGCAATCAATGCTATAAAAATGCATTGATTACTGTGTAAATGACACTGGCAGTGAAGGGGATAAGTGTGTCCTAGGGAGTGATTCTAACTGTTAGGGGGCGTGGCTTACTGTGACACGTCACTGATCGCTGCTCCCGATGAGATCGGAGCAGACGATCAGTGTTGTGTCACTAGGCAGAACAGGGAGATGCCTTGTTTACAAAGGCATTCCCCCGTTCTGCCATTCTGAGACCCGATCGCGGGACACCGCCGCACATCGAGAGACCAGGGTCACGGAGACCGCGGCGGGCGCGTGCGCGCTGCGCTGGCGGGCCACTAGGGGGCAGGTTCAAAGCAAGGTATAAATACCTTGCTTTGCCTGCCTGTGCCATTCTGCTGACGTAAATGTGCGTGAGGCAGTCGGCAAAAGGTTAAGGATATTCACCCTCTCTGTTTGTCCTGTTAACCATTATCATTGAAAGTAAAAGAAAATCCCAAAATGTGGGCTGTCCCCAGAACAGTAATAGAGGGGAAACCTTTCAATGGGGACACTAGTTCTGGTGACTGGGGGGTCCCCAAGGAATTCCCTTAATTCGCAGGGATTTCCGCTCACTTCTAGTTTGGCTATGGGACAGAAAGTTAAAGGAAATCTCCCCAATGGGACACAGATGGCGAAAAAAAAATCTCCCTGGCTCTTTTCAAAATAAAAAAAAAAGATTTTGCCTATAGTTCAACTTTCTTTTTTTTAATCACACAAGATTTGTGGGCTATTTTTCTTGTTAATATAAGGCATTGTACTGTTTACATTTTTTATTGTTTGACTTTATTAAGTGTCACAAAATAACATTTCATTCAACTCTATACACGCTAAAAAGGCATACACTTTGCATTTTTACACAGAGCAAAGCACTGCACAAGTATGTTGTGAACATAATTGTTTTCTATGCACCCTTACATTGAGCATGTGTTGATCAATGCAGATTGATGCAGCTCAATGGACATGCTGTGAACATGTCTTTAGGCCGGCCATAGACAAAGCAAATTTCTTTCCTGCAACCACATGTTGCAGGAAAGAAATTTGCTTCATTCTTCCATCAGCACAGACAGTGTTGACAGGGCAATCCCTCCGGCGGAGCCATAGTGTTCTCTCAGTGGGGGGTGTCTCCACTGGGAGAAGACAGTGATTATTGCCAGCAGCTATAACAGCCACTAGCAATAATCTCATGTAAAATCTGGCAGGCTGGTTGTACCTAAGTTGTTTGATCAATCAGCCTGCCAATACATGATTCTAATCTCGGCAGGTTCACCTGAAACCGTCATTTGAACCATGTATGGCCGGCTTTAGTTTCCATGGGAAGTCCATGTGACAAGATGATAATTCAAGAACACAAATGAAAGGCACAGAGTGTTGTCACCCTAAAACAGAAGGTCCCAAATTGGAACCTTCATGACAGGCTATCCAGGAAAGCTGCATATTTAAAAATACAACATTTCAAATTATATTGACATGTTAACGCTAATGTGAGATTTTAGTGATTTGGGCTTACATATACTTTATATTTACAGAATTGGTCTGGTTGTTATGTGTAGCACATACAGTTCTCTTACAGGCACTTTGCAGTCACTTTTATTTCTGAGGTCGTGTTGCATGCATAATCACATACTTAGACTTCTTGTCACACACATATAGAGTTCCATGATTGCACAACCCAGGAAGGGTATTTATACCAGCCTGACCTTTATGTGCACTGATTTCCATTATGTTAAGTTGCAAGACAGAAGTAAGGACAACTTTCCCTATTACATAATGCACAAGAAAGGTGTCCTGTCACACGGATGCACTATTTTACAGATTTCCTACCATTATAGTTGGACCACTTTCACACCGGGGCCGCGTTAGTGGGTTAAAAACTCCTGTTTTGTGGCGCTCTCAAATCGCTTTTAAGGCACTTGGAAAATGGTGCTCAATCATTCCAATGGGCATGGGCCCATTTTGGGACCGCTGCATACAGCGCTCCCAACCTGCCCCAAAGATGCTGCTTGCAGGACTTTTTTTCCCGTTCCGCAAGTGCACCACCCAAGTGTGAAACGTCACACTGGAATGAATGAGAGGTGGTTTTCAGGCGCTTAACAGAGGCTGTTTCTAGCGCTAAAGCGCCAGAAAACCGCCCCAGTGTGAAGGGGGTCTTAAAGTTGTTGTAAACCTTAGACATGAAATATTGAAATATGAACACAGCATATCCCTCTATACCAGGGGTCTCAAACTGACGGCCCTCCGGCTGTTGTGAAACTACAAGCCCCATCATGCCTATGCCTGTGGGAGTCATGCTTGTATCTGTCAGCCTTGCAATGCCTCATGGGATTTGTAGTTTTGCAACAGCTGGAGGGCCACCAGTTTAAGACCCCTGCTCTATAGTGTGTACTCATTTCTCTTGGCTGCTTCCTTCCTCTGCTATTAGCATGAGCCACTTCTGACAAGTTTTCCTGACACCAAGAGAAAAAAGTTGACGGGGGAGGGTGCTCCAGCTGATTGCTATGTTCCTGTGTGCTTTGTGGGGCGGTCTCTTCCATCCTATCAGCTCTCAGAGCTCACCTCACTGAGCTCTGCAGCATGTAACTTCCACCCCCCCTTCCCCTTTTTTTTCTGAACCCTCAGACAAGCTTATAAATTCAGCACTTTGAACAACTGTAGAGAAGAGAAGACTTCACGTAAACAGGTACAACTTATGTAGGAGGATTTGTTTCATCTCTGTGTATCACCTGAGGATAGTCCCTTCGTTAGGTATATGTAAGGGTTTACAACCACTTTAACCGGCAATGCCATGACATTTTGTGTGTTGCCTTCCCTAGTGTCAATGCACCTCAGAAAACATTGTTCTGGTACTCCACATTGTCTACTAATCCCATGTCCCTGCAAACTGAGAGCCTTCTTAGGTCCCAGTGCAAAGCCTATCCACATCCGCTAGACCAGGGGTCTTCAAACTATGGCCCTCCAGTTGTTCAGGAACTACAGTTCCCATCATGCCTAGTCATGTCTGTGAATGTCAGATTTTTACAATGCCTCATTGGACGGGAAGACCCGCAACAGCTGGAACGTTGTTGTTTCAAGGTCCCTGCGCAAGACCTTATGCAGTATAATTTGCTGCCTGGATAATGTTGGGCTTTGCATGGCCATTTAAAGCCAAGTCCTGGTCCATTTTCATGGAGGATCAAATTCAGCACGGGTTTTACGGGGATTACCTATAGGCATTGTTTTCTATATACAATACAAATTATAATTCCTTTACTTAATTAGCACATTTGTTGGCGGTGTGGAGCTTTTGTAAAAGACAAAGGCTAATAATCAGCCTAATGCTCAGATTGTTTGCATTGCAAGCAAAAACTGGGTCATCTGCGTCCAGCCTAAACAGTATAAGTGCACTGGATAACCGCACAAGAGATCTACCCATACAATCTGTATATGTTCAAAGAATTATAAACCTCCAATGATATACCACTCTAATGCACCATCACATGTATAGACTGACAAGGCCTACCTTTAACTCACCTTTCTGTTCTTTGCGTCACAAGCAGGGCCAGACTGTATTTCCTAACAACATATACTGCCATGTATATCCAGATCCTAGTCAGCTCTACTTCCCTACACCTACTGACACACAAACATATGCACAGCCCACACAAAGCCGCTGCCAGTGCTACCACATTACATGTATTAGATGTGCAAAAATGAGCATGACTTGAATTTTCCCTTCATGCTGATACACCATTCCATAGCACAGTGACTTGCTGATTCCACATTGTATGTATTTACAGCACAAAGACAGAGAAAGGCTAGCTTACACACAATGACACACCATTACATGCATTCACAGCGCAGACAGAGGGAATGTCGGCCTCGTTCTCAGTCAGTAACATAGGATTATGTGTATGCCAGCAACACACCATTATGTATATCCCGAGTGGACGGCAGACATGCTGCAGGCTTCCTCCCCATTAACGATACAGCATTAAGTATAGTCAAGGCATAGACTGACTTAAATAGGTACTCCAGATACAAGGAACTATATTTGTTAAGCAGTTATAATGGGCAGTATGTACTAGTAAAATATTGTTTCCCACCTGCAGTCAGCCCTTAATTCTACCAGGAACAAAAGTTATATATCATGGTGGTTGTAACTGAGGGTTGACAATGCTGGGATTTCTCTAGGGCAGCCTTCATCAACCAGGGTTCTGTAGAACCCAAGGATCCTCCAGAGGTTGCTAGGGGTTCCTTGAGAAATGAACAACTTCTGCTTAGATTAGTAGCCACTGAATCCAATTCTCTTTTTAGCTGTCTGTAAGAGGGGGATTCTACCTACTGACCACACATGTACGTAACATTCTTCTAAGTGACCATTAGACTAAGGGCTCCTCCATGTTAAAAAAAGTTTAGAAAGGTTGCTCTAGGGCACATGTGTTAAATACAAAGCCCGCTGACTGAATTGAGCCTGCAAGGCCATTTTATGTGGCCCTCACATCTCTCCTGCAGCTGTGGTATCCCCTCATCTCCAACCCAAACCTTTTCTAATCAATCAGCAGCAGGAAGGAGGACAGAACACCTACAGTTCCTGTGCCTCTTTGTAGCTGCAATACCCCCTTATCTCCACATTCAGCAGACTCCTACAGCTGACTCCAGCCCTCCTTTGTTCCTCCTCCAGACCCTGCACTTTCTGCTTCTCAGCTCCGTCCCCAGTTTTTTCCCGGCAGCAGTACAATGTAAGGGAGTGCGCTGTGATGTAAGGGAGAGTGGGGGACTCTTGACTTCTGATGGTGGGGGGATCTCTAGTCTTACAGATACAACCAGCCCTTTAAGGGCAACCATAATCCTGATGTGGCCCACAATGAAATTGAGTTTAAACTCCTGCTCTAGGAAGTCTCAACTCTGCCATCTGACATATATCTGAACTCTTTCTGACCTTTCAAGTACTTTCCAGGCACCCACCTACCTTATCCAACACCCCAGAGGATTGTTTTAGCCTTAAGTCTAACTTTAATTACAGACTGAGACTTCCATTATGTTATTCTACTGTTATTTTTCCAGAAGTTTCAACTGTGTCTCTTGGTACATGACCCTGCAATTAGGATATTTCAGGCAGCTGCTGGAAGAGAAAGAAGTCATGAAGGTCATGTGCAGAGTGAAGGCTGCATTTGAGGCATTCATGGAAACCAATAAGGAAATATATGGTGGGATCAAGCTGGAGACAACCTTGCAGATAATTACATTTTTTAACTCTATTCTCTGCGTAATTGATAGTGTAGGGACTTGCCAGATAGTAGTACATGAAAAGAGATGGGTAGAAAATTTCAGGATGGCATGAAATCTACCAGTGTGTTCATTGGTAAAAGTGTAAATGAAAGTTTTCACGTTTGTCAGGGACTCTTCTTTAACTCCCGTTTCTCCCATGTGAACAGCTTGCCAGTCTTCAATCTTCTCCCCCTCCCGCCTTGCCTGATCCTGTGCATATTCCATTGTCCCGTATCTTGGAGAGTTAGTGCAGGTAATGACTCCCCCACGGTCCCATAGTGAGATACATGCAGCGGTAATCTAGTGATTAATGTCATGCCTGTGGGATTAGCATGTTTTTCCTTCTCGGTAGAAACTTGGCTATACATTTCCTGAATTGCATGTTCTTATTCATGTATGAACGTTGATGAAAAGCCTGCCAAAATGGTTCTCGGTATGGCTATGGTGCGCTTCCCATGATAATGAGGAATTAGAGGAGGAAAGTGGATAGTGGGAGCAGGTGCAGGCCTAAATCCAACTGACCCCATCTTGGCCTGCAGGGCATTACTGTAGGTCTTTGTTGTTCATCACACTGTAGCTCTGTTGCATTATCCTTTTTGAAAATTGCTAACGTTTAACACCATCGATCAGCCAGGCACTGTCTACTCATCTTCCTCTTTTCCAGCGGTTCTCTGCCTTGATATAATATTTACCCTTTAGGCTCCGTAGGCACATTAGTGCAATTTCTCCTGCGCCTGCCATTGCAATGCCATGCATGACAATGGAAATTGCATTATTCTATATGGTGGCTGTTTACATCAATGCAACTGTGCTCACACCACTTTAACATTTTTTAGAGTCATTGAGAGCAATGCTGTGTCAATCGTTTTATATGCTTTTACAGCTTTTATATGATAAAGATTATACATATTGGTACGTATATTAAAGTGGATGTAAACCCAAATTTTTTTTTGTTTTTTTCTTGTTGATAATATACTGTAGAGTATAAGATTTCCTATCATTTGAGCCCAGTCTTGCCACACAGAGTTAATCCATCTCTGAGCAATCCTCTTTTATTGTTCAGTGAGAAAAATCTTGACAAACTGAGAAAAACTTTGTCAAATACTCCCCCTTGCTGTGAGTGACAGCCTAAGACACAGGCATTATTTTTTAATTCCCTCCCCCACTCCTTCCTTCAGCAGCTCTGCAAGGATTGGCTGTTCCACACCTCAGCATGATTTGGCATGCTGAAGTCATGTGGTTACTTTCCTGTCTTTTAACTGGATGTTAGAGATCATAGCAGAAGTTCAGCAGAAGTTCAGTGTTAGAAATACACAGGAGAAAATGCATATTGACAAAAGGAGTGTAGAGGTGGGCGGGGAGTCTACTGACATCACGACTCCACCCACCGAGCTCCAGACAACAGACCCACCCACAGAATATGCAGTTTTCTGGGTCTCATAACAGACAGAGGGGAGACATTTGACAGGTAAAGATACATACAGGAGGCATGTATATCCTTATAGATAACCCCTATGGCAGTAGTTTAGAAAGGATGACATTGGGTTTACATCCACTTTAAGTCTTTTTTTTGACTTTTGTATTTTTTTTGTAATACTCTCAGATGTGAAAGACTGTAATGCCCCGTACACACGGTCGGACATTGGTCGGACATTCCGACAACAAAATAAATGGATTTTTTCCGACGGATGTTGGCTCAAACTTGTCTTGCATACACACGGTCACACAAAGTTGTTGAAAAATCCGATCGTTCCGAACGCAGTGACGTAAAGCATGTACGTCCGGACTATAAACGGGGCAGTAGCCAATAGTTTTCGTCTCTTAATTTATTCTGAGCATGCGTGGCACTTTGTGCGTCGGATTTGTGTACACACGATCGGAATTTCCGACAACGGATTTTGTTGTCGGAAAATTTTATAGCAAGCTCTCAAACTTTGTCGGAAATTCATATGGAAAATGTGTGATGGAGCCTACACACGGTCGGAATTTCTGACAACAAGGTCCTATCACACATTTTCCATTGGAAAATCCTATCGTGTGTACGGGGCATAAGAGTCATGGTGACCTAGAAACTTTTTTTTTTTTCATTGAAGGGCTTGTTGCTTTTCTGAAATGATGGGCTTGGTGTATTAAATATAGAAACGTTTAAAATGTCTTGTTGCCAATAGATACTTATCACCTTCTTTTATTCTCAAACCTCCTGTGTAAAATTGTCCAAAGCAGAAGACTAGCTGTTGCATTAAATGGTACTTAGCGGGCTTCTTTCTATTTTAAAAGAAAATGTTCACTTAATTCCCCAAGCTGGGTGACTGTTTATACCATGTACCCACCAAAGTCTGTGTATTTGTTGAAAAAGATTCCTCAGCAATGATTGGCTAAGTATATATTTGTTTTAGCCCAGTCATGCTTTGCATTATGCCAGCTCAAGCACGTACAACTTTTAGGCTGCACCTGACCATTCGTTTTAATTGCTTCCCTCAGTGCCCACACTGCACACCTTCCTCCAGGAGAACACCTGCAGTGTGGGCAAAACTCATGATAAAAAAATCAAAGGCACTGGGATGCCCTTCTACATTCAGCTTTAGTGTGAAGCCTAAAAGCATGCAAACCACAAGTTTGCTCTGCATAGCAATTCTTCAGACCTATTTAAACAAAGTACAGGAACCATATCGGCAATATCTAATTGGTTCTACAGGAAACACATACATTTTGCTTCCCTTTTGGCTTTTGAAGACCCCAAGATAAATTGGCTAACAATCCCAGATTTGGAAAGATGGCAACAGGACCCCCCCCCCCCCCTGCCTTGTTTTACTCGTGCAGGGCAAAATAACAGGTTCACTTTAACTCTATCCCCACAAGCTGCATATACCTGCCTCCCTTTTGCTTCCTTTCTTTTAGTGGTGATCGGGAGCAAAGGGAGGAGACCCAAGTTGTGATTGAGCTTGCACAGGGCTGTGTACCTTCTCCCGGTCTCAATGTGGCAATACTGGGTGCCTAAGTGGCCAATCTTCAAGCACTGATTCTTTCACATTGCATGGATAGTGCGTTACATGCTTTATTCATATCTGGAAGTACCAGATATTTGAGTGAGTAATGAGAAGGTTTGTGCTGGGTTACTTTTAGCCAATGGGTCACCAGTAAAAAAAACGTGAATATACTTAGTGCAAAATACCTGCTCCTCCACCAGCTGCTGTGGTTCCCCACACTGGCTTGTACATCACTGCAGGACATGTGACATGTGAACTGGTGGAGGGGGGATCACATATTCAACTGCTTGCAGTGGCTGGGAAGTGGAGATGTAGTGGCTTTTCCATGCATGTGCCACCGTATAGGTGAGTATGCTTTCTTCTCTTGCAGGTGAACTATTGGATAAAAGTTACCCTGAAGTGACAGGGTCACTTTAAAGGAAACTTGTTGAGTTACTCTTAATGGGCAAAACAAGGTTTGGTTTATGGTGCTGGAAAGTGCCCAAAATACATACGACTTACCCAAAAAAACTCTGTAAAAAGAGTGGGACCAGAGGATCTGAAAGTTTAGATTTGATGAACTTAAAAGAGTTGGGAAATGTAGTATCCCATTTCTTTTCTTTGTTTTTATTTTCAATTTAAAGGCTTGGTTCTTTTAATAAAGAAACTGTGTGTATGTCATGGCCTACTTTAGTCCTGTGTGTCTCTTTGTTGATTGGCTGTCACTGTTAGAAGATAAGGCCATAGATCCATTTTTCTACATTCACTGAAAACACACTTCTGACAGGGGCCTGTTAAATAAACAGTGGAAACGAATAGAATAGTGTGGCCCAAGTGTCAAATGCAATGTTTATTTTGGCATAGTACAGCACAGTGCCCAATAAATGTGGAAACATGTATTGACCCATTTGGCTTAGTGCATCCTGTTGGGGGTGCTTGGCAGGTATTGAAAGTTGTTCCCATATGAGGCTCCCCACATCATTGGCTGATGCATAGGAGGGTAGTGATCAGACCACACCCACTTTCCCCTAATTAGCCAGCACTTGCCTCCGGGTTTTAGCTCCATCTTTCCCCTGGCATGAACTTGTAAAGTCATCAGAGACAACCAAACAAGTTTACAGAGAGTCCTTCCATGGATCTGCAGAGAACTTGTCCTAAGGGAGATTGGAGTGTTTATGTTGACTACCCTGTCAAGCCTATGTATAGCTTTAGGAACCAAAGTGTTTAAAATGAATAATGACCATACGAGTTGACCTCTAGTTGAAAATGACCTTGATTGCATTTGTCAACAAGTGGTTATATGTCAGACACTTAAGCTATTAAAGTTAGTAAACCTTTGTGACAAGCCATCATTCAGTGTCTCAGAAAATGACTATACTTGACATTGAACTTTGCTTTAGCCTTGCTTCCTTTGAGCTGTCATATCAGAAATGTGGAGCTAATAGTACAGAAGGAGATCCATAGTTACCGTGTACAGCAGGGATTGACCTCATCCTGCCAAAATACACTAAACCATTATTGGTAAAGGAAAAGGGTAGTGCCAAAAAGGACTGTTGATAACAATGGTGCAACAACCCCAATATTGACCATGCGACACCACTGTATTTCCTACTGTATTTCCTTCATGGTGTTATTTTGGGAACTTCTTGATATCGTAACACCATGTGGCCCAAAATCAGTTTCTACTTCGTTTCTTCATTAACAAGCATTATCTTTGCACCATGATTATTCTTTGTTCCCCTTGTGCTGTTTCATTGCTGAGTTCAGTTAGAGGGGCCTCCTCCCCTATTATCTGCCGATTTTCTTCCTCCCTTCCTCGTGGGACTCTCATTGATCCCTTAATGTCCTGCAGTTAAGACTGAACCATGAGTTATAGTCTCTAATGCACTTCAGCTCTTCCATCTGAGCAGGGAGTTTATATGGACTTAACTCTTCTCCTGTCCTGAGTCTTTTCTCCAATCCTGATGCCATACAGTAAAGGCAATGTAATGTTGGTCACTTATGTGCATTTCAGAATAGCTCTACGAAGATTTTTCAAAACTTGAACTCTACTGCTACAATATCCTATTTCATCCAGTAAAAGTAAAAGCAACAGAGTTGCCCAACTTTCTCTGTACAGTGCAAAGTTCCCAAGGTCGAGAGAGACTGATATGCCCTACTTATTACATATTGAAAGAATGATTGTAGTTTGACTTTTTGGAATGGTTTGGGTAACCCAATGGGAAAGTCATATTTGAATAAATGCTGAGTTAATTTTGGCAAAGTGATATATGATTATCAAGTATGTAAATTGAGAATTTACTACAGGGCTAGGTTTGATTTGTTAATAACAGTCCTGATCCCATCGAAAAAACTGTAATATATCGCACACACTAAGGCCTTGGAAACACCAGCGACTTGGCATATACAGATATCTTTTGCTCACTTGCAAAAGATGCAAGGAAATTGCACATGTACCTAAACAAAGCGGTAATGTTCATGATGGTATCCTCAACACTTCTGATAACTGCATACAAATATATCAGATTTTACTTTTCTGTTTGTGTTTGCTGGGTGCCATTAACCCACTCCTTGCCTGACACAGATTTCATGGGTTCTTTCCTTGGTTTTTAATAGAGAAGGTTGTGCACATGTCACTTAAGATTGCCACACTTGTCACAAGCCTGTCAAATTCGAGCTGAGTATATCATGAAGAAATGCAAAAACGGAGGCTGTCTTCATTGGATATCCCATATCAAAATGGTCAATAGATCCATAGGCAGGTGAAATAATATGCAAAACTTGACTTGGCCATGACATTTTGAAGAGAGACTGAGCCTGTGTCTTGCTTTTCACATAGGACAGGGGTCTTAAAACTTTCTGAACCAAGGGCCAGTGTACTGTCCTTCAGAAGGACAGGAGGGGCTGGACTGTGGTCAGTGGGAGAAGAAAATGCCCTGGCATCAATGGGAGTAAAGCATGCCCCATCATTGGTATTAGTGGGAGGTATATTGACCCACTGTTGGTATTAGGGGATGAAATAGCGCCCCATCATTGGTGTCTTTGGGAGGAATAGTGCCCCATTGTTGGTATCGGGAAAGAATAGTGCCTCCGTCATTGGTGTCAGTGGAAAGAATAGGGCCCTGCAGTTGGTTTCAGTGGGAGGAATAGTGCACCATTGTTTAGGTCAGTGGTAGCAATAGTACCCTATTGTTGGGGTCAGTGACAGGAATAATGATAATCAGTGGGAGGAACAGTGTCTCAAGGGCCTGATAAAGGCAAGCAAAAGGCCACATCCACTCCCCATGCCACAGTTTGGAGACCACTGACATAGGATGACCCTGCAACTGTATTCTACTTCACTCATACTTGGCTACTGTCTAAATGTCCTATTGAATCGGTGACCTTTTCACACTGAAATGTCACTTTTCATCATCTCACTCCACCTTTGTTGGAGGTTTGTGAAGTCAGGGTGAGAGAATCTTCAGGCTTTTGCCAGTCATATTGTTACTGACAATACTGTGTCCAAAGAAAGATATATTCAGATGTTGCTTGTTGAAGGAGTTTTTAAGTAGGGTTCCCTCTGGTATGCATGCATAGGCATAGGATGAGAGGTCTCCTTTTTTGGGCACCATGGACATGAACCTCTTTTGGTATAAGAGAAGTTTAGTGCAATATGATCCACCAGAAGATGATTTTGGTTGGTTGCTATGGGTTAATGTATCGTAATTGGTCTTTGCTGTGCCTTTTTTTCTGGTTAGTCATAATTTACCATTGAAATGGTTAACATCACAGTATGGAATATATAAGGTAGATTTTTAGTCTCTATAAAATGCTTCAGTGACAGGTGTTAAGGCTGCTGCTTGTATCCGTGAGCATTATTTCTTTTTTTTCCTACATAGTTACTAAATCGCCTGGGACTTGGAAGTAGAATGATTTCAGAAATGACTTTGGCTTAATAATGTAATTTTTCCTACCACAGCTGTCTTCATGTGTGCAGCATATGCAGGCCGTCATTCTCGCTGCATCCGGCATTAACTTTTCTTTACTCTGGGTTACTTGGAAAATGTATCAATCAAATGCACAAATATATTTGTCTCAACATATCTACTCAAATCTAGAAGCCTACTCCAAAAAGTAAGAAGCCAAAAAACATGCAGTTTTTTGATATGCCTTGTGTATTACTTCCGCCATATATACAGCCCATCCCCACAACTCCCACCCGCCACAGCAGCCATTATTGTCGTTCTTTTATATATCGTATACTGTACTATTAGCATATGTTCCTAAAAAGGAACGAGGGCTCACATTTAATTGTTTAATCTGTACAGCTTTTGAGATGCTTGTCTAAAAAATAAAACCAGTTAAAATTTTCCCTTCATCATTTTTAAGGTCTAAATCACAATTACAATGTTTGCTGCAAATCAGTTGTCACATAGCATCATTACTAAGTCAGCGTGAGATTAATGAACGTTCCTCAGTGTAATTTGAATCTTGAACACAGCCGTCTTCTTTGGGACATGTAAGAGCACCATTTTGTTTACTGCTCAATTTAGAGTGTATAGGAAGAAAAGGTTGTCAGTTATCTGTAGTGACTGTCTCCCACTCAGAGATGAGGAGGCCATAGTGGTCCACACTGGATGAACTAGTGGGGATATGTGCTAACACATTGTTTTATTAATGCAGGTAAACCACAGTCAAAAAAAAAATCCAACGTGTTTCGGCCATCAGGCTTTACTCAGCCATGATGTTTTAGCCAATTTCCATGGGATTAGCTTTTCTTTGTTTTTTGCACATTTTGCACATGAAGGCTTGCAGAGACTTCCCAGGCTGGGTGCCATGTTTTTGAGGCTGACCAGGTATTACACAGGAGGTAGTAGCACAGATGCACCTGTTCCAGTAGGTATACGGGACCCTCTGTCACAATCGTCATCTTTTTTAAAATTTTGGAATGATCCTTAAAGTGGGCCTGTGATTTGCCTCTGCAAAGCAACAGGTTTTTGTTGACTTGATTACCCTAGCAGAATATACTTGCCATCTTTTTCATTTCCTGTTTCTTCATCCACTCCTGAATTGGCAAAGCACAGGTTTGCATTAAGGTGGTTGTAGGTGGGCAGATATCCTACTAAGAGCATCAGCAAAAAAGATGTTTGTCTACTCCAGAAAATTGCATTAGCGCCTGGACCTGCCTTAAGCTAGCTATAGAAAGTTCGAATAGAACTAGCCGAGATTTGAACCATGTATGTACCCAGTCCAAACCAAAGAAAAAAAACTTGTCGAGAGATAAGAAGGAGCCTGGTACGTGTCCTATGCTTAGCCAGAGTTTGTTTGGGGCTAATTAGAGTCTCAGATGAAGAAAATACTCTCATTTGGATGTTCGCATGCCAAATGCTTTGCAGACAATATCTTACCTGCCTTTGTTTTATTGTTATACAAAGTGTATCTATTCCCTTATCTACATGGCTCTGTTTCTCTCTGGTTCCATGCAGTTTGGTTCTTCTTTCCTGTGGTGCTTGTAGTGTGTTGATGCTTCCCTCTTGATTTCTTCTGACACCTTCTCACTTTGCTCCTCTCTCACCTGTCTGCACATATGTCATAGTCTCTCAATCCTCTGCAGTGTTCATTCATCTGTTCTGCCTCTTATCACCTGTATTCTTTCTCACACTTCATAGGAAAACAAAGGAGTCACCATAGATACAGTCTGGACGGCACTGCGGGGGAGTGTGGAATGATATAGTCAGGATTCGGGTATACTTTATTCAGCTGCACCCTGCCTGAACATACCTGTTCTTCTGCCTTGCTGGCATTAATGGGATTCTGTGCTCACATTCTTTCACACAGTACATACATCTTATTTTTTTACAAAAGTAAATAAAGGTAGTGCCGGGTGCTTATTAAAGTGTAACTCCAGGCAAAACATTTTTTTCTGCTTTAAGATAGAACCTCTATCGGTGGGATGTGTTGGAAGGACAATTGTGAAAAAATGGTGTTCTAATTTTAAAGCTAATGTCCAGGCAGATACGAAAACACCAAATAATTTCTTATAAATGAATGAACATACATTTAAACACATTGAATTTGATCTCAACCTCCAGTCATCCCCAGAACAGCTACATATAAACTGGGAAAGGTAGGGACAGCAAGACAGGCCATTAAGGCTTTTGCTGCTCCTTTATTAAACAATACCAGGCTGAGAGCAGAGAAAAGTCAGCTCTCCAACCTGGTAATGATGTCTGCCAGGGCTGTGTAAATCTCAGGATTCACTGAACAGAAATGCAAAATCCTTTACAAAGTGAAGCAGCACCCACATCTTTGTATTTAACTTTTCTTCCTGTAGTTTAGCTGTAAGGGCCAGTTCACACCAGATGCAGTTCCTTTCACTTCCGTGTGCTTTTTTTTCTGCACTAAGGCTGGATTCACACCTATGCATTTTTAGTGCTTTTTGCATTTTGCAGATTTGCACAACAGAACGTGTTCCATAGGAAACCATGGTAAATGGACTGTAGTGCAAATCTGCAAAATGCAAAAAGCACTAAAACTGCATAGGTGTGAATCCAGCCTAAGGCTCCATTCACACTAGCGCGTTTTTTGATGCATTTTGCATTTTGCAGAAATGCACGGGAATTTTTTAACATGGGTTCCTATGGAACATGTTCACATCAATGCCTTTTTGTTTCTCTGCATTTTTTGAAAGGGTCAGGGACTTTTTTTCATGCAAAATGCAGCGTTTTGCATGCAATAGAATTCAATGGACAAGCATCAAAAACGCAAGTGCACCGTTTTTGCAGCGTTTTTGATGCGTTTTTGGTGCGTTTTTGATGCGTTTTTGCCGTTTTTTTTTTTTTATTTTTTTTAAGACTGTAAAAAAAAAATGTAAAAAAAAAAACGCAAAACGCAAATCGCGGCAAAAACGCGGCAAAAACGCGGCTCAAAAACGTGGCAAGCATGAAAAAAAAACCTCCAAAAACGCTCAAAAGCAACATGCATAGGTGTGAATCGAGCCTAAAAGTGCATGCACAGTGTTTTCCATGTATTCTAATGGCTCTAATTCACACCATGCAGTCAGTTTCCGGTGCAGAAACTGACCGGAAACTGACTGCATGGTGTGAACTAGAGCCATTGGAATACATGGAAAACACTGTGCATGCATTTTGTGCAGAATAAAAGCGCACAGGACTGAACAGAACTGCGTCTGGTGTGAACTAGCACCTAATGTTTTGGTTTGATTGCTGTAACCAGGAACATTTCTTCCTTAGAATTTAGACACTGTTTTAAATAACTATCTGTATTACACATAAGGCTCCATTCACACTTGTGCGACTTGTCGTGCGACTTTGGACATGTGTGTGACTTAAAGTTAAAGTGGACCTTCAGTAATTTTTTTTATCTTTCCATCTATTAAATCTTCTGCCCTTGTTGTTTTAACTTTGGATAGTAAATTTGTTTTTTTTCTGCCAGTAAATACCTTATACAGCCCACTTCCTCTATCTTGTCTGGTTATTAGCCTAGGCTTATGACATCATGCACAGCTCTCACTTTCGTGAGAGTTTGCCAAGTCCAATGAGAGCTGCAGAGCTGGAGGTGGGCCTCTGTGTGTCTGTGTAAATCCAGAAGTGAACAGGCAGCAGCTTCAGCTGCCCACAGTTAAAATGGTTGCAGCCAGACTTAGTGGAGGGCGATTTCTGCAGCATATTTGGCAAGTACAGAATCACAGTATATATAAAATATCATGCAAAGTGGTTGGAGGGAAGCTTCAGAATGGCAAAGATGTTTTTGCTACAAATTATGTGAGCAGACTGCAGTTCCTCTTTAACCACTTGCCAACTGGCTCACGCCAAGTGGCACGGGTGCGCAAAGCGACGTACCCCGTACGTCACTCTGTCAGGATCCCATGTACTCGATATCCACCGGTGGCGCGTAAACAAGGCATTTCCCTGTTCTGCCTAGCAACATGACAGGGATCTACTGCTCCCAGTGATCGGGACCAGTGATCTCTGTCATGTTCTAGTGAGTCCATCCCCCCTACAGTTAGAACACGCCCAGGGAACACACTTAACCCCTTGATGGCACACTAGTGTTTAACCCCTTCCCTGCCAGTGACATTTACACAGTAATCAGTGCATTTTTATAGCACTGATCGCTGTATAAATAGTGTCAAAAGTGTCCGATCTGTCCGCTGCAGTCACGATAAAAATTACTAATAAAAAAAATAATAATAATAAAAATGCCATAAATCTATCCCCTATTTTGTAGATGCAATAACTTTTGCACAAACCAATTAATATACGCTTATTGCGATTTTCTTTTTTTTTTTAAATCAAAAATATGTAGAAGAATACATATTGGCCTAAACTGAGAAAGAAATTAGTTTTTTTATATATTTTTGGGGGATATTTATTATAGCAAAAAGTTAAAAATATTGCTTTTTTTTCAAAATTGTCGCTCTTTTTTGTTTATAGTGCAAAAAATAAAAACAGCAGAGGTGATCAAATACCACCAAAAGAAAGCTCTATTTGTGGGAAAAAAGGACGTCAATTTTGTTTGGGTACAGCGACGCAGTGCCGTATCGCAAAAAAGGGCTTAGTCAGGAAGGGGGTAAATCCTTTCGGGGCTGAAGTGGTTAAGTATAGGAGTGGGGGGTGGGGTGGGGGGGTTATCAATGAACTAAACTAATTTTTTAATCTATTCTAGAGTGGATTCCACTGGCAGGCACATATACCCCTATTAAAAACTGGTTGATGATGGTCCACTTCCTCAGTATTGATCTTACAGATGAAGAGAAAACAGACTACCATCATTGGCTTAGTTTGCATAACCTTGTCATCCATATTGTGTTTGGCCTTCATCCAGTGTTTTATTCACCGTCTCTACATTTCTTTCTCGCCTTCTGTGTATATTAAAAAAAAAATATCTTATTGTTTTAGTTCAAGGTGAAGGACTGTCTCAATTACTAGTATATCTCTGATTTGATGTCACACATAAAGTATGAAGTACATTTTCCATAAGGCCTCCTCAAGGAGGAAAGTAAACTTCATTACTCAAAGCCTTCTTTGCTGCTCTTCATTGTAACATAAAGAACAGACTTCATATCGGTACTCATTGTCCTTGTGTTCCACACATTATTACCTAGTTTTTTTTTTGTTTTTTTTGTGACGTTCATGATCTTTTTACAACAGTTTCACAAGCTTTGTAGTCCAAAGATAGAAACCTAGTTGTTTGGATCACAATGAAGGACCACATCCTAAATCCTGAATTTTTTGCAGTGTATCATCACTTTTTATATTAAGGGGAGGACTCCACAAGTCTCAAATCTACAACTGTTTGGCCATTTTTTTCTGTAAGAGGACAGTTTCCATAATACTTAAAAAATGTTTTGCTTATGTTGGGGTGTAGGCTCCATAGCCAGTGTCAGCTTATTTGCCAATTTCGTTTTTACTGGGACGTTAAGATTCCACAATATGTAATTTTCCCCATTTCTCAGGTCCGTATGAATTATAAATACGGTAAATAAAAATAACCGCGCACTTGTGCACCTCAAAATACTCCTTAGAGCTGCAAACACTTAAAGAAGGTATCCTTCCCAGTGAATATAATAAAATTTTGCGCTAAAAAATGTAAAAATAAAAGGACAATAATAAATAACACAATAAGTGTATATAGTGTACATAAATTCAAAGTGAAAGATGACTATAAAGTAATGAACGAGTAAATCATTTGGTGCACTTAATTCATAATTGGTGAAATAAAGTCCATAAAAGTTCCAAAAAAAAGATCCAGTTCAGTCGTGATATAGTGTTCCTCAGTGAATTTCACTCCAAAGGTGTCACCAACCTTCACCCAAAGTGTAGGAGGAGTGTCTGCTTACCAAATTGCCATGACCCTCTTGTTGCAAGAGAAGTCATATAAAGCATGTGTAATCACTCAAAGCCACTGATGCGATTCCCAGACCGCTCTCTCAAACTCTAGGATATTACCAATGGGCAAGCATACCAGGATTCCAGCAGTAGCTATTCGTGTGAAAAAAGCAGAGACCTGCCTCTCTACAATCACATAAAATAAATGCGCATGAATAAAAAAATCACCAAGCCGGCATGGCCCAATAGTCCCGGGGGTGTGATGATGTCGGCATGAGGCTCCTTCCGACGCATTTAGTCATCAAGACGTCTTTCGGGGCAGTATGAATTATATTCTTTTACCTTATGTAATGGTTTTCTTCCTTGCTTACCACATCTAGTGACGGGCAGGTTTCATAATCAGTGGGTATTCTCAAAGTGAAGGATAGGCCTAGTGGTCCATAGATACTTTCTCATTGTCTCACATCACAATAAAGAATGATTGCTGGGATCTAAAGCTGGTGTTCACCACATAAAAAAGGACATGCCCTCTTCTCAGGAGAAGAGGTAGGATAGACAATAATTTAGCTTACTTAAGCCCCTTTGAAACTAGTGGCACAATCGGGTTTTACCTGTCAGGCGGACCCGATCGGACCCTCCATTCTCCTTTATGAATCGGTGGGTGGAAACAGGCATGTGTACGTTTACACCTGCCTACATCCAATCCGATCCGCTAAAAATAGACTGATCGGGATCCTTCCGAGGGGAAAGGATAGGCAGTCCATTTACATCCGATTGCCCATAGACAATGTCCGCTCTGCATGAGTGGAGCAGACACAGACCAGCTATCTGCCTGCTCAGCGGGGATCAAAGGAGTCTTCCCCCTGAGAAAGGAGCCTTACATAAAGTGTAACATTTTTAGTTGTCATAGGTATCGAATGGAAAATTTTTGATAGGGAAACTTGTTGCAATGTCAGCTGTCTAAGAGAGGATTTCCCTTACTTTGGAGAAATTTCCTCTCCCTTTCTGTTGCCCCTATGTAGTTTATGCCTCAGTGGTCTTTGTACAGTGTATAGGCCTTTTTACATGCATAGGTATGAATGTTGTTTGTAGCTCTTTAAGTCCAGTTCTAGCTAAAACCTTTTTTTGTTTTTTTTTTTTCATTTTGGATAGAATGTGCAAAGGTTAGAGTCTTTGTCAATTTTTTTTTCTGTGTGTGCCAGTTGGGAGATTTCCCCTTGCTACTTGTCGAATTAAAAAGAACTGGGAAATCTCTGTATCAGAGGCACAGAATAAAGCACAGTTTTAGTAGAGGAAAGAAGGATAAGATCTTCTGATAAATGTTTTTATTGCTGAGTTTTCTTGATCTGGTGACCACACCCCCATTTCTTGTGAGTGTGTCACAAGAAAGGGAAGTGAGGGAATATCTCCCCATTGTACCTGACAGAATTTTTTACTCTCCCCCCGTCTATCCAAAACTAAAAACTATCAAAAAAAAATTGTCTGGAGTTATGCTTTAAACATAGCATATGTAATTAAATTACTTTGGTTATAAGGTTTAACTTTATAGTTGAACTAGAAGGAATATTTTTTTCTTATTTTTAGATGTTATCAGCATCAGCAGCCAAGTTCTGAGAAGCATGCAATCTGTGCTTTTGGTTTTGTCAAAACATCAAAAGGCAGGCAATGTGCTTAAAGCTTTCCTTGTGTTTGTCCCATCTGGGTACCAGTTGGACGTCTTAAGCTGCTAAAAGATTTTGATACACCATTGATTGCTATAGCGGGTTCTTTAAGATATTAAAGCAAACTTGCTTTGCTATGTCTCTTCTGCAAAAAGGCTTTTTACCTTCCTCCTCCCAAAATGCTTTAGAATGTACACTGAAGCCTAGTACACACAGGCCGAATGTCGGACGACATCGGCCGGTTCAATAGAAACTGGTCGACATTTTGCCCGTGTGTATGGCAGCCGTCCGGCTTCTGTGGAAGGGTCATGACCGAAAATGGTCTGACCAGCTCCCAATCAGCGTTCTCAGCCAATGGCTGAAAGCATTGACCGGAGTGTTCTGGCGGGGGGAGCATTCCTCCTGTCAGAACACAATAGCACAGCAGGGAAAGTCGCTGTACTAACATTGGATTGTTAGTACAGTTGCTCCGACTTGAGCTGTGGGTTAAGCAATAAAAAATGAGTGTGTACTAAAGCTGCGTATTCTCAGCATACCTTGGTGCCTAGATGAATGGAACTTCCATGAACATGTGTGACAGTTATGTCACTCAGGCCATCAAGGGAGCTTATCGACGTTGCATTGTTTGAAAAAAGGTGAGAATTAGAGGGTTTTGTTTCTTGCCTCCCCAGCAGCACAACCATGATTTTGCTCCACTTATGCAGGAGAGAAGAAAAACACTCCTGGGTATAGGTATAGTGCTGGTTCTCACATGGTGGCAGGGTGAGTGTCTGCAACCTTGTGCAAGCTTCAATCAGAGCTAACACAGGACTATGTGTCCTCTCTCTAAGCATCTGAATGCAAGAGAAAGCCTTCTGGCATGGGCAAAACACAGGTTTACCTTTTCACAAAAAAATGAAAAGGTAAACTAACACCCTACATGCTTCCTGCTGTCCCCACTGCATTTAGCTCCATGGATGATTAGTAGGGATGAGCCGAACACCCTCCCCCTCCATTTTTAAAAATGGCCCTTTTTTCGAAAGCAGTCATTTTAAAAAATGCTTAAAGTGAAACAAAAAAAATGAATGAATGAAATATTCCTTTAAATACCGTGCCTGGGGGGTCTCCTTAGTCTGCCTGTAAAGTAGCGCATCGTTCTCATGTTTATAACAGTACCAAATTGACATTTCTAAAGGAAAAAATGTAATTTAAAACTGATAGCGGCTGTAATGTATTGAAAAAAACGGCGTTGGTTCCCCCCCCCCAGTCCATTACCAGGCCCTTTGGGTCTGGTAAGAATATTAAGGGGAACCTCACACCAAAAAATAAAAAAAAAGATGGTGTGGATGTTCCCCCCAAAAATCCATATCATGCCCTTCAGGTCTGGTATGGAAATTAAGGGGAACCCTGCACCAAAATTAAAAAATAAATGACATGGGCGTCCGACAGAATCATTGCATCGGATATTCCGATCATGATTGGGCTTCAGCTGACTTTTTTTTTTCAAAAATTCTGACGGGCCTAGAAATAGAACAGGTTTTAAATCTTTCCGATGGAATCAATTCCTATCGGGAAAACTGTTTGTCTGTATGCTATTCCGACGGACCAAAAATGATGCAAGGGCAGCTATTGGCTACTGGCTATTGAACTTCCTTTTCTAGTCCTGTCGTACGTCATCACGTTCTAAACAAACGGACTTTGTTGTGATCATATGTAGGCAAGCCCGTTTCAGCGGAACTCCGTCAGAAAGACCGTCAGAGTTTATTCTGACGGAAAGTCCAGTCGTGTGAACGCGTATTACTCTTCTTCGTTTTCTTTCCTTAGGGCTTCCTGGACAGATCAGAGTGGTTCTGATTGGTCCAAGTTGTCACATGGAATCAGAATCTATCTGATCCATCCCAGAAGCCCTAAGCACTTTAACACTTGAAGTCTGGTCTCTGGCTTGTTCAACTCTGTTGTAATGTGAAAGTAAGTAGTGAAACAATAAAAGTAGGTACAACTTTTAGACAGCCTTTTAAAATTAGCCCCTGCCCTTAATTTTATATGTGGAGTTCTCACTGAATGTTGAATTTATGCCTCAGTTGTGTATTGAGGATCCCTGTACAGTTCTATGATTTCAATAACATTGATATAAAGTGATAAAGAGTTTAAAAATATCTATAAAGAATATGAAGCAAAGCAAACTTGAAGTAGTCTTTTATCATGAAAAAATCCTTATCAACTTTGTGACTTAAGTCTCAATAGGCCTCAGGACTCATAGTCGCACATTACCGCAGGAAAATGGTCTGTTTTGTCAATGCAGGCTGCAAAGGGGGGATTATTTTCTCAAACTAAGACTTTATGGGATGCAGCAGAAAAGACCTTTTCATTAACTGACTAATTGTCCTTCATTAAGAACTCGCTGGCAAGCCAGATGGGCATCTTTGGCACAAATGAAAGTAAATCTGGCACCAAAATAAAAATTAATTTGCCTTCATTTGGAGTGTTGTTGTTGATACTTTTGGACACCAGATCAATGAGGGGAGTAAAAAAGACGTTCCAGAATAGAATGCGGACATTTTGTATTGTCTGTTGCAGTCCCTTAATGGTGGATCTTTTGAAGGCTCAGCTTAATTTATCTTTTGGGAAACCAACATCAGAGAGAAGATGAGGTTTTCTATAACAAATTCTTTTTCATCTTCTCAGTCTGTTCCTATGTGATCTGAAAATAGCTTAAAAAGATGATGTATTTAGATTTGGCAGCATGCATTTTACCCACACATTTTATAAGCTACCCATTGGATAGTGAGAGCAATACAGCCATATCTTTAAAGGAAAACTATATTGTATTTGCGGTGAGTTGACTCCTTATAGTGTTTACCTCTAAATAATTTTTTATGTGATTTTTACAAGCTCTTGCATTTTGTTGTTTTACACGCTCTTGTTTGTAGATATTTGTAGATTAGCCACTAAAGCATGGGTAGGCAACCTTTAAGAGACAGAGATCTACCTGAACAATATGAAAGAGATCTAAGGTCACTGGGGTTCGTGCCCCCCCCCCCCCCTTTTTATAGAATTTAACTAGCAAGGCCCAACTAAATACTAAAGAAAATTTAGAAAAATATAATAAAACAAATGTCTCCTGTACCTTTTGTATTGTACTGTAATTGTGTTGTCCCCCTATACATTGTAAAGTGCTGCGTAAACTGTTGGCGCTATATAAATCTCGTATAATAATAATAATAATAATGTCATTAAAAATAAAACAACAATTTTTTTTTCGGTTTTAAAGTGTGTCCTCACAGGGTGACACTGTGGATACACAGATAATAATGTGCCAACGTCTTATTGTTTAGAAGAAAGATTGAAAATTGGAAAATGGACTTTACAGGCACACGCATAGAATTAGTAAAAATAATTTGAAGTTTTTATTGGATAAAGTTAAAATCATGGTTTACAAACATATAGTAAAAAAGAAAACATTATAATGTTATATGACCCCAAGGACTCGAATAACACCTCCAAGATATATACATATATATTAATCCAGATATGTGCAATATTAAAGTGGATGTAAACCCAATGTCATCCTTTCTAAACTACTGCCATAGGAGTTATCTATAAGGATATACATGCCTCCTGCATGAATCTTTACCTGTAAAATGTCTCCCCTCTGTCTGTTATGAGACCCGAAAAACTGCAGATTCTGTGGGTGGGTCTGTTGTCTGGAGCTCGGTGGGTGGAGTCGTGATGTCCGTAGACTCCCCGCCCACCTCTACACTCCCCTGTGTATTTCTAACACTGAACTTCTGCTATGATCTCTAACATCCAGTGAAAAGACAGGAAAGTAACCACATGACTTCAGCATGCCAAATCATGCTGAGGTGTGGAACAGCCAATCCTTTCAGAGCTGCTGAAGAAAGGAGTGGGGGAGGGAATTAAAAAATACTGCCTGTGTCTTAGGCTGTCACTCACAGCAAGGGGGAGGATTTGACAAAGTTTTTCTCAGTTTGTCAAGATTTGTCTCACTGAACAATAAAAGAGGATTTCTCAGAGATGGATTAACTCTGTGTGGCAAGACTGGGCTCAAATGATTTATTTATTTCAGGTACTTATATAGCGCCGTCAATTTACGCAGCGCTTTACATATACATTGTACATTCACATCTGATAGGAAATCTTATACTCTACAGTATGATATCAAAAAAATTTTTTTTTTTTTCGGGTTTACATCCACTTTAAGGATTACCAGTAGCAGCATCCAATGGAGATAAAGTGCGTGGAGTAGTTGAGTCACAGTATGAGGTCACACAGAGAATTCGCTCTACATGTTACGCGCATAGTTGCGCTTCTTCAGGAGCTTGCAAATTTAAAGATTTGTAGAAAAACATCAAATAAGTATATCATAATATCCACAAAATAAAACACAAATAGTATAAACAATGAGATAATCATTTTGATAATGTCCAGCGGGATATAAGCCCAAATCCAGTGACCACTAGTGATCCATATATGTGATCCATATATGTAGGAAAACCTAGTATAGAAATAAGCTCAGGAATGTTTGTGTGTGTGTATATATATATATATATATATATATATATATATATATATATATGGCAAATCGGATATTACATACTGTGCTGCTAAAATGTAGATACTTGCATAGTAAGAAAAGTTTCTAAATAGCACAGCATAGAAACTGTATAGATGCAGGTCAAACAAGTTGTCCCAGATATTCAAATAATGGGGTCTATAAACAATAAAGAAAAATCTAGTAGCAAGAAATGTGTATATATATGCCAAACGAGGCCATAATATCATAATATCAATATGCATAGACAGAACACGGTCAGGCATAACGTATAGCCAGCCATGCGCTATAAACGCACATTCAACAGCTAGGTATATGTAGGAGATATAACAGCAGGGGCTTACCAAATGGCTAATACAGGCCTTTATCCAACACTGTAAACAGCTGGTAAGCGAGGTATCCGGGGGAACATAGTAGAGGGCACACACTTTTGATAGAAGATACTCTATCGCAGCAATATAAGCCAACAGGTGTCACTGTTTATAAAACCAGTGAACAACACTCACTGTCCAATAGTCAAAACGGAGGATCTATGGCTCAAATGGCCAAATCCATGATAATTAGAAAAAAAGAGAGGGAAGAAAAGCAGGAAGGCAATATAATATTGCTAAAAATATGAATGTAAGCAAAGCTAAATGGATGCAAAATAAGCAGCCATAGAAAACCTGCTAGTCTTACCTTTTGTGGACAGTGCAAGTAGAAAATAATGGAAAGGCAAAGCCGTGTGTGCTCTCCTGGATAGAGAGTGTAGCCTGTCTGATCGGCCCAAGGGCAGCCCCATATGCATGCGTCCCGACCGGAAATGCGTCACCTCAGCCGGAAGTGACGATAACTGGCCTGGCCATAGGCTGCCGCGCATGTGCCGAGAGGCACAAAAATATAAACTTAACCTACCTTGTCAGTAGGACAGTGGATGGTAAGTGGACAGTGTCAGTTGGGCAGTGGACACTGCCAGTCAATAGAGCAGTGGACAGTGGCAGTAGTTTTTTATCTTTATTATTTTATATTTCCTTTTACAATTTTTTATTTTTATTATTTTTTACAATTTTATTTTAGCAGCTCTGTTGGGGGGCTTTGGTCTAAACATCTCTCACTTTGGAGACAGAGAAAGGAGATTGAGAACCCTGTGATGGGGGGCTGTAATTGCTAGGGGCACTGTATTATAAAGGGAACTGCACTGTAAAGAAACACTGCAATTATTACATTGCCCCTTTATAGTGCAGTCCCCTTTATATCACAGTGATCCTTTACATTACAGTATTAATCTACAATGCCCAGGATTTTTTTTGTAATATATTTAAACATATTGCATTTATTTTATAAAAAATGTGATTTTATTGTCACTTTAATCTAAAAGCCTTGGGTGACTTAGGTGTAGTTTTGGTCAGGTAAAAATGTGTAATTGTGAGCTGTCCATCACTCCTCAATGTGGATAGCGCACCACCAAGTGTGTCTCCACAGCCTCCGTATAATGTGAATGGCTTCATTACTGGTATTGTGAGAAAATAGATAAATTATAGTTCTTTATGAATATGATGATGTTGTGATGATACAAAAATCAACTGCACCATTGTGTGGGTAATTTCTTCATTGAAACAGTTTTGTTAGTTTTGACATAGTTATAAAATTTTGGTCGGTAAGAGCAGCTAATAGCTTAGTTAGGACAGAAAGAAGTTGCTATCAAATGTATTTGCTTTCCCTGCTCACACTGTCCCATACAAAGTTCTGGCTTCAAGTCTTTGCAGACAGAAATCTCTATGTGGGGTTCTATGTCCTTCACTCCTCTCCTCTATAATTCTGCAAATCCCCTATCCCGCATGAGGGATTCCTGCCCCCCTCCAAGTGACTCCACAAAGAGCCTAGATTGTTCAGTAGCCATGTGGGTCTGGCACAGGCAAGCCACTTGGCTCCTTCTCTGTCTGAACCTCCTACTGCCCGTCTTTTTAATTTCACACGACTTCTTTCTGAATGTTATCTGCCAAGTCAGTATAGAGTTCAGAACGACATGGCAAAAAAGGGTTGTAGGTGCCTTTTGCCCAGCTTGTAGGCATGGCCATATACTTCTCAACTCCCCCCAACCCCTAATGCTGGGCAGCACTCGTGTTTTCTTCACACCCCCATTGCTCAGTTCATCCTCTAAGATAAAAGAAGGAACCAAGTACTTCCATGAATCAATGAGCATGTGACTCACTCCATGTAACAATGCTGGCCCAATCTCCAGGCACCAGAATGGTCACATGGGGAGAAACCATAGATTTCTGTAAGCAAACGCTTGTGGGGACTCAGGGCGGCAGCAGAACGGAGCAACAGGAAAGGCTAAAAAATGGAATATGTGCTGCTTGGTAGAAGGGGATTAAGGTAAATCTGCTTTTTGCACAAGTAAAGCACAAGTTAAATTTAAGGCCCGAAGGAGCTTTGGAACTCGTTTGCCCACCAATAACCCCTCTGACATGTTTAGAAGGAGCCGTGGCCACATACTTTCTTTTAATACTTATGCATGTTTTTGACTGTTAAAGGCATGCGGGGGGCATGTCATTTTATTTTCCGCCCACAAAAAGTGTTGATGTTTTTTTGAAATTTCATAGGGTTATATCGTATTACCAGTTTAGCTATAAAAGGTACTTAGCGGCGTTTCTAAGGTGGCCTCACATGAAACGTTTTGTCTCTAAAATTTGCTTTTGCACCTGATATGCAAAGAGTTTAGGCAGAGAATGTCATGTAAGATCCACACGCTTTAATATATGGCGCCGGCTAATCTCTGCAACATCTGCAGAGACTAAAAAGGATGGCTTTTGAAATGTTATATCTTGCTCCATCAAAGTCCTAAGCATCAGCACGATCTCATGTAAAATTGTTCTCATTCCATAAACTGTCAAATTGTCTCGTCCCTTGATTGTATCAGACACTTTTCAGTCATGCAGTCGTCTGTCTATTGCATTTCTTCCAAAAAACTGCACTTGCAACCTTCTGAAAAATAATGCTAATAAAAAGGTTATGTATGGTGTCTGCCACTGGGCAGAATGTTTACGTTTAGAAGTCAAAGTTTAATGCCCACCTCAGTGCTCCCCCCACTCTATTTTTGTTTTTTATTACATTTTTATGTCGTCACATGTCTCCCAGTGGTGGATGGTCCAGGATGATTCACAGAGCAATGTTGACTTGATGACATTAGCACTGCCCCAATATAATGTGGGTAATTTATCAAAACTGGAGCATCTGTGAATGGCAAACAATCTGCTTCTATCAGCCTGTTCAGCTAGGCCCGGTTCACACTGGTGCAACAAGCGCTCCGACTTTGAGAGCACAAGTCGCATGACAAGTCGCACCCCATTAAGTGCAATGGAATCATTCTAATAGGAGCAACTTGAGTTGTTCCGGCTTAGAAAAAGGTTCCTGCACTACTTTTGGTACAACTTCGGCACGACTTGCATTGACTTCTGTTAACGAAATCGTATGCAGGTGGTGCTGCAGTCGCACTGGGTTTTAAAGTCGTGGCAGTGTGAACTGGGTCTTAAGCTTTAAAGTGGTTGTAAACCCTAAAAAAAAAAAATTGCTCCCGGGGGATACCTTAGGGTATCCCGGCTCCGGCGCTGTGATTGGCCAGAGCTGGGATGACGTCACGCATGCTCGCAGGAGCCGCCGGTAGTGGCACAGTCTATCCGAAGCAACGGCATGTATGTGCCATTGCTTCAGTTTGCTTAAGTGCGCATGTGCCGATGACGTCGGCACATGCAAATACAGGGACATCTCCTAAACCGTGTAGGTTTAGGAGATATCCAGTGTAGCTACAGGTAAGCCTAATTATATGCTTGCTTGTAGTAAAAAGTGGTTGTAAAGGCTTTACAACCACTTTAATGGTTGCCATGCACAACTGCTGCAGATTCCAGCTGCTCCAGTTTTAAACATTTTTTGAGTGCAGGCCACCATGTTTGGAGTGGGCGGGGAAATGATACTCTGCACTCTGTCTTTTCTAAAGCTGGCCATGTATACAATTTTTTCTTGTACAATTTTCATTTAGATTTACCAAAACCATATAATGTGAGGTCAAACCTAAACACTTTCAATTTTTTATGCAATCAGGCAGGCCTTTATACTATATAGTTGAAGGTAAATCTAAAGGAAATTGAACAAGAAAATTGTATAATGTATGGTCCGCTTTAATCTTCCAGGTTCGAGGGATGCTGGGCGACAGTCATCCTGAAAGACTAAGGACATCTTGTGACTAAAAAGAGGTACTGCAGGGACAACTTTGGATTAAAGGTTAACATTGCGGCCTAAGCTCTGTTTTTTTTTTTTTAAACACTTTGGAAACATTTAAATTAGCCAGAGTTGGACTTTAAAGTGATACTAGTCTTGTTTTTTTTTTCCTTTAAAAATAACAAACATGTTATACTTACTTGCTCTGTGCAGGGGTTTTGAACAGAGAAACCCAGATCCTCCTGATCCCTGGCCGGCGCTCCTGGCCCCTCCCCCCTGTCGAGTGCCCCCAACAGCAAGCAGCTTGCTATGGGGGCACCCGAGCCGAGCCGCAGCTCCCTTTGTGTATTCAGACACGGAGCCGTGGTTCGGCCCCACCCCCTCTCTCTCCTCATTGGCTAACTGACTTTGACAGCAGCGGGAGCCAATGGTACCACTGCTGTGTCTCAGCCAATCAGGAGGGAGAGTCCCGGACAGCTGAGGCACTTGCTGCATCGAGATGGGGCTCAGGTAAGTATTAGGGGGGACTGAGGGGGGCTGCTGCACACTGAAGGTTTTTTTTTTATCTTCATGCATAGAATGTATTCGGATAAAAATCCTTCTGCCTCCAGAATCACTTTAAGGCCTAGAAAGGTTTAGAAACTGAACTGTGCTGATCTGTGTTTCCCAAAAATGTGAGATCACTATCTTTCCCTGATTTAAGTGTATATATTATATATAAAGGCACATGCCTTGTGTGTTTCTTTTTTTTTTTTTTTGTTCACTTTGTTTAGTAAGTAGCTTTAGTGCAAAAAACACGATTTCACCCCCCACTTCTTTTTTGGGTTCAGATCACATATTTTTGTAGCGTTGGATCCCGTGTTACAGCTGCTTTTAGAATGAAAAATGCAGCACGGCACAGTTTTTTTTTCCCCCTTGTATTATTTGTCTGTGAAAATTGAGTCGTTCACATCGCATCATTGTGATGATTTTGGCACATCAATATGTTTCTTTTCTCACCAGCAGTATTTGAGTTAACATCTCTCATTATGCTTGCGGTTGGCAAAGGGCATAGAGGGCAAAGTGCCAAAGGGATAGAAGGGTTCACAGAGACAGATCCCTCTGGTGGCATCCAGGCTGCCTGGTTGCCAGGCAACAGTACTAGGCCCTAGCAGCTGTGTGACATGGGCAGAGGACCAGAGTTCATGATTGAGGAGGTGAAGGCAGTGAAGAGTGATCTGACAAAGCCTCATTTCTGTATAGGAATGTAAATCTTAGCACTATATCCCTCCGCTCCCTCCCTTCTCCTCTTTCAGCTCCTTTTTCTATTATGTGTAGAAATAGATCCAAGATGTGGTGAAAGGATTTCATCTGACCGGTTGTGTCATTCTTTTTTTTTTTCTGCAATTGTGGGAGCCAATTTAATTAATACTTTTAAAAAAAAATTTTTTCTTGCTTTCGACCTTGTGGTTTGTTAGGTTATTGAACCATGTCCACTACTAAATTTTATTATCTGTTCAAAGTATGTTTTGATTCTGATTGTACGTTTTGCAAAAACACTATGCAGACTGGGAAAGTATTTTATCTGCAAGTTGTAGGCTAAAGGGGGTTTAAGAAATGCTGCCTGCATTGTTGTTGGAATCACTGAGTGCCTAATGGATTGGGCAACAGGAGTCCTGCCAGGTGCAGCCAGCCCGTGAGATACAGGAGAATGGGTAGGTTAAAAAACTTGTCCTTGTTCCCTTTGCGAAAAGTGGTGCTGGCAGCATTTTTCCCATTTTCAATTGACATAAATTTGCAAGGTAAGCAGACCCCACCTTGGGAGCTTATTGAATGTGTTTTTGGCTCTAAGGGTGGTCTGATCTACTACAGTTGCTTCACACAGCACGCCACAAATCTGGCCATACACTGTAGTTGTTACAGTCTGACCGTATAATAAGTTTTAGATTTACCAAATTTATGTAAGATGAGGACCTGCCTGATCTGGTCAATCCAGCAGGCTCTTGCACTACATAGTTCTAAAGGAGATCTATATAGATCTAAAGGAGATTGTACAATCAGATTGTGTGCAGTGATCGTAAAGGGTAAGACTTAAAAAAAAAAAAAAAAAAAAAAAATTGCACATTATTTTGCAGTTCCAAAAACAAAAAAAAGGTAATTTACTATTTTTTGTTTTAGGAGCCTGGAAAGCATTGAACCAGTGATTAGCAGATCGCTAGTGCCATGCAGGACTCCTGCAGATTGTCAGTGTAAGCTGTACAGGTAGGCAGTTTCACACTGACTCAAAGAATCATTGAACTAACAAAGCGCTCAACAACGCCGTGGTCGTTCATTGAGAACTACAAGCCGACAGCTGCAAAGTATGTTGGTACATGTAGTTAATTCATTCACAGAACCTTGTGAATGAATGACGCGGCCATGTGGGCAGAGCCCTGCATGGTCGCTCTCTTTTAGAAAATGTGACAGCTGGAATGGGAAACTTCTCCCCGTACTGCTGTCTCGCAGAGGGCTCGGCTCCCTGTGCAGCTGCATGAGCGGGAACATGTTATATATGTTCCACCCTATAAACGGATGGAACATATAACATGTTCCTGAAGGTGAACTTATCCTTTTAAGACTTCTTGTGTTCAGCCCAGCAAGTTGAATGAGAGAGTTCTATCAATTCCCCCATCCACGCTAAACCACGTGTACAGATGGCTCTTTTCTGCTGGCTATTGTATTCTGACAGCTGGCACAGTATATGGCACATATGGTTGGAAGCAGCCACTGTTTGGTCAACAATTTCCTTTAATTTCAGACTGTTGAGGGGGAAAGTGTCAACAGAGATACCCATGGCCTGGATTCCAGCTGCTTCATTAGGATATATTCGCTTAGTGGATAGGCAGCTTTAGCTTGGCTAAGCATATAATTTTTTGTCAGTAGTGGTGGGGTTCAGGAGGTGACAAGAAGTCACTGCTAACGTTGACTTTTTAGGGAGAAACCATAGCAATCAGGACCCCCTTGTAATCTACAGTATCCAGGCAGCAATGCCCAGTGCTGGCCAATTGTCCCGGCCAAAACCTACTGTTTTGGGCAGTTGTTATCTCATGTTTTCTAGTACCTTTACATTAATTTCGGGAACTCTTCAGATAATCCATCTATCTATACCTATGATGACAATTACAGGCCTCTCATCTTTTTAAGTGGGAGAACTTGCACAATTAGTGGCTGACTAAATACTTTTTTGCCCCACTGTATCTTTACGGGTTGGGGATCTTTAATTGCAACATGTTTGCATACAATCTGGCAACATAACATGGTCCTGGTAAAATTCTTGAGAAACACTAAAAACCTTTTCTGTGGAAAAAGAAAACCATGTATTGTTTAAAAAGTGCTCAAACTGATAGAAGTCAGGTATGCGGAAAAGAATTAAAAAAAAAAAAAATTAGATGTGTGTAGCTATACCTCTTTCCTTTCATGTCATAGCTAACCAATTCTGAATTTGGAAAAAGCCCTGCCCCCACAAATCAATAGGATATTGCTTGCTAATAGAATTACTGTAAGACGGTCTGTAGATACAAGTGATTTGTGCATTTTAGGACATTTTTACATAACTTTCATAGATGAACATCACCAGAACAATTGATCTGCACCGCTAGGATTTCTTTATCTGTTTCCTATTAAATGAACAAGCTGTTTGTGTCCACTATTCCATCCTGAGTCGACTGAAGGCTCAACACATTACGCATGCTTGTTTCATCTGGAAGCATTATTTTAATATTATCTGACATCATTGCATACACAGTATATTTTGTGAATTAATATTAAGGCTGATAGATAAGATACTTACTGGTTATGGAAAGTTTTTTTCTAATAGAACCTTTCACAGGTCCAGTTTTTCTGTCCACACATGGCTGAAGCTGTGCTGCGACTCGGCCAGATAAAGTGGAGAGGTGATCACTAACACAGCATTTCTCCCAATGTCTGCTGCTCTCTAGGAAAAGAGAGAAAAGCGACAATTGGCTGTACTTCTCTATCCCATTATTAGCTTGCTTTCCTTTTTAGTATTCTTCAGAAAAGGTCCTTTATAAAGGAGGAGCTGTGACATTTTAAGTGCTTGTTCACACCACCAGCACTGGGCTGCATGGCTGGAAGGAAGGTCAGGCAAAATACTATTCTTTTTCATTGGTACCAGTTCATACCAATGCTTTGGTTGGTAAACCCCTAAAATATGTCAGCTGCCATAAGCTCACAGTTTGGAGTATACAAGATGACTATCACTTCCATGGGACTTGATCTTTTTGGATAGAAAGTTTAAAAAATGTCCATTAAAAAACAAATATGGCTGACACAACAGCTGTTGCACAATGTATCAGCCAGATTTGTGTTTTAGTTCTCGTTCACACTTGCTTCCAAACATGGCTTCGGACACGCTTTTTTAACCACTTCAGCTCTGGTAGGTTTACCCCTCTCCATGACAGGCCAGTTTTTTGTGATACAGCACTGTGCTATGTTAACTGACAATTAGCACAATTGTCAGTTAACATAGCACAGTGCTGTATCACAACGCTGTACCCAAATAAAATTGATGTCCTTTTTTACCCCACAAATAGAGCTTTCTTTTGGTGGTATATAATCACCTTTGCGGTTTTTATTTTTTGCGCTATAAACAAAAAAATGATTAATTATTAATATGTTTTACTTTCTGCTATAAAACACACCCAATATAAAAATGTAAAAAAATGTAATTTCTTCATCACTTTAAGCCAATATGTATTCTGCTACATATTTTTGGTAAAAGAAATAATCCCAATAAGCGTATATTGATTGGTTTGAGCAAAAGGCATAGCGTCTACAAACTATGGAATAGATTTATGGAAAAAATTAATTTTTTTAATAGTAATGACGGCGATCCGCGATTCTTAGCGGGACTGTGACATTGCGGCTGACAAAATCTGACACTAAGGCCTCATGTACACTGCTGCTGGTAAAGGGACGTTCAGAGGCAGTTGGATGCTTTTTTCAGCTGCCCCTGAACTCATCCAGTGTTATCTTATGTGTACATGTATGTTTCTAGGTTGCGTTTATAGGCTTTTCTTTGAAGGCAAAAAAATGAGTTCAGACGCCAAAGTTTCAGACGCCAAACGTGGCTAAATGCAGTAACTCGCGTTTAGCCACATTTCGTTTACAGGCGTTTTTCATTTTTGGCTATTTTGAAAACGAAAAAAACGATTCTAAACGCGGCATGTAAACATGGAAAAACGGACGTTCTAAACTTGTGTTACTATCTGTCAAGTTAAATCGTTCAGGAGAGGTTGTAAAAACGTCCCGTGTACATTAAGCCTTGATGACACTTTTTGGGGACCAGTGACACTAATACAGTCACTGTACTAATGACACTGGTAGGGAAGAGGTTAACATCATGGGCAATCAAAGGGTTAAATGTGCTCCTAGAAAGTGCATTCTAACTGTGTGGGAGGTGCTATGGCTGCGAGAAGACAGAAATCCGTGTTCCTGATTAGCAGGAACACAGGATCTCTGTCTCCCCTACAAGCAGAATGGTGATCTGCATTGTTTACATAGGCAGACCGCTGTTCTGCCTCTCTCGTGAACAATCGGCAGGTCCCGGTGGACATCCTAATACGCCAGACCCGCTGATTGAACTGGTCGCCAGCAATGCATGTGGTCGCTGCCAGCGGCGGATGTGCGTGCTGCAAACCCAGAAGAGGTGATTACATACAGGTACGTGATTTCGCCCGTAGGAGCCGCCGCCCCGCAGTTCATATACATGGTGCTGTCGGCAACCATTTAAAAGCTCTGAACGCCAGTCAAAGCCCCTGTCACTAAAAAAAATGGTTACCTTACAGTACTGTTTACAGATTGCATTTGCTTTGCTTCGCTTCAAAAATTATACCCCATGTTGCTTCAAAAGCATCTTCAAAGCCTCCATAGAAGTCTATGAAAAAGCTTGCTTTAAGCACCTTTAATTCAGCCTTAGCTTTGCTTTGGAGGTACTGCAAGTATGAGATATCCATACACACACACACACACACACACACACACACACACACACACACACACACACACACACACACACACACACACACACACACACACACACGGCATCTGCCAAGCTTCATTAGGGCTGGGTTCACACTAGTGCGAATTGGATGTGGCTTTCTCTGCATCCAATACGCAGCTGGAGATTGTGACCGGCTCTTTATGGAGCCGGTCCACATATAACTGGAGCGGCTCTGCTGCGATCTACACAGGAGCCTTGTGCGTCTTTTGGTCCATTTCATGTCCGAATTCAGCCAAAAGTTCCGGCTGAAATCAGATCCTGAAATAGTGATTGAAGACGCACCGCACTCTTGCTGTGAGCCGCTGAGTGCTCTTATGTGAACCCAGCCTCAAGCTTCAAAAAACTACCACCGAAGCATCACAGAAGCATTAAAAACACATCAAAAAAGCATGTTGCTTTGGGGGAAAAAAAAAAGCACGTTGAAGCGGTAGGCGCTTTAATGTGTGTTGAAGCGAGTGTAAATGAGCCCTAATGGACATTTTGGTTTGCCTCCTCTGTTTTCCCCAGCATGGAGAAACCATGATCTTTCCCCAGAAAGGTTGTTCGACTGCCAAATTTGTCATGATCTTTCAGCCATATTGTTAAAGACTTCACTTATCCTATGGTAAGCCCATCATGATACAAATACAGGGCTGCCATGGCTGGCTTTCTACTGAAAATGGAGCTGCTGTTATGCTGACCCATTGGCTTCGTGAGTTACTGGCCTGAAATAATTTTGCAGATGAGGAAAATCAGAGAAATGTCAGATGTCCTTATCTGCAAACTTGCTCTGGGTCAGTGACTGAAGCAAAAGGATGAGAATGACAGCTAGGCAGCTAACTTTTTGAAGTGTAGGAGTGGTCAAGAATGTCAGCCATGTTTCTCTTATAACAGAATTTTGATTATTTTAGTTTATTTGATCCTTTAATGGAGATGATACAGTGTGGACAGGCTATTTCCATCACAATGGGTTGTCTGACGAGATATCCAACAGAATGGCCATCTTTAGGCAACTACAGAGACTAACCTAGATCTATAGGCCACAGATTGTTTCTTGCATGTTTCTGACTATAATTTGTAGATCTACTACCCACGGCAGTTTGCCATTATAAGTTTGCTGGTCCTTTAAGACAGGGACATTACATAAAGGGAGGCCTTGCTCTGACATATATTGTGACCATTCCTTACTTGCCGCCTGCATCGGGGAGGGCAGCGCATATTTGTCTGGTTACAGCAGAGACTCTATGTTGAAAGCAGACGCTGCGGTTAGTCCCAGACACAGACCCCTAAGTACTCCTGAGGAGGGGGGATTGGGGGATACGCCCATCAGACCCTGCTGGAATGGTGGAAAGGTCCTGTCGCAGAAACATCTAAAAGACATTACGGGGAGATTTACATCCTACTGGAAAAGAAGCATCATTAAAGTCAATGGTGAACCTATGATGGCAGACAAGTTCACTCAAAGTACAAAAACCATTACAGGACCGGCTGTAAAAAAAAAAAAAAAAATTGTTTTTAAAAAAAGTAAAATGTATCTTTTTTTAATAGATAAAAATTCCACTATGTACCTTACCGTTTTTACTGTATAATTTTCACAACATATATAACAATCATTAATGGATACAATATTTCAGAAACTTTTCTAAAAGAGAATAAGTGGGAAGAAATATTTTTCAAAAATGATTTCCTATAAAAATAAAAAAAATCTATACAAGAACAATTGTCAGACTCCTGTAGCCTAAAATTAGAACGCACATAAAAAATAGGCTGCTCGGCATTTCGTTTTCTTATCAGCAATACAGTAGGGGCTTTTACACACACATCGATGTGCTAATAGATCTTTCAAGAAGTAAACTTTTATTTTCTTTTTATTTAGCAAATTAAGATTATTAGTTTAAATGTTTATGATTAATGATTTTTTTTTCTCAGTATTAAAGTATTTTTTTTTAATCTTTAGTTTTTATTATTAATGTAAGCAGAAAAGATTAGCAAACAAGGCGTCAAGGGTGCCAGAGTTGGTACTTACAGAGCCTGTACAGTAGTAAAACATTTCAACAATATTAAAGTATTTTGCGTCCTAAGGACATATTATTTTCTATGCATATTTTCTTTCTTATAATCTTCCGTGAGCTGCTGTATTTGTTATTCATACTCTGTTTCATTCTGTTTAATTAGAAAAATCCCCATCACCTGCCACATCTGTTTTAATAAGTGATAATTGCTCTTGGTAGAAAGAATGAAAGTGCGATATTGGCATTCCGAGCATGAGGAAAATACGTGAGGGTTTTATCAATTCATTCATTCCAACCCAGAGATACATTGGCCCTGATGTAAGGAAAATGTTCTAGAGTTTCTGCCCTTTCCCCGTTTTGTCGTTTTCTTGGTGCAGGGTAGAAAAAAGAATTTCTTTTGAAATACCTTTTGTACATGGGGCTCTTTGATAGTCAGTGATGTTGAACTCTCAGTTTGTGGGATGCATGCAGATTTTTTTTACTACAACCAACATTTTTAGATGGGAAATATAGATGTATTTTAGGATCTAAACACTCAGGTATTTGTCAGTCTCTGCTAGTTAATGTTAATCTGAAGGCCAACAACTCCCGAAAAAGCCATAGTGTGCATGGACACATGGAGGGGAGTTACCAGGCAGAAAAGAATTAGAGCTCAAAAAAGCTCAAATGACTGTAGAGCAGTTTTTTTTGAGCTGCAGTGTTCATGAGCCCTAGAGTTTGTTACCCCAACACTTCATATTCCTGATATGTGCCTGCTGTACCGTGTACTTGTATGAGAAAGTATCCTGTTCACTACCCTGTTTCCCCAAAAATAAGACCTAGCGTGATTGTCGGTGATGGCTGCAATATAAGCCCTACCCCCAAAATAAGCCCTAGTTAAAGTCCTTGTAGATCTTATTTTCAGGGTAGGGCTTATTTTGGGGGAAACAGGGTAGGGCTTATTTGGGGGGTAGGGCTTATATTGCAGCCATCAGTGACAATCACGCTAGGTCTTATTTTGGGGGAAACAGGGTATGTATTGCTTCCTTTATGTGAAATCCCTGGTGTTGCTGCAAGTCCTCTTGCTTTCCTATTAAAAACTTACTACACTAAGCAGGAGAGCACACTGTGGTCAGTTGTCTGGCTATGCTGGGAACTCAGCCTGCTCTCCAAGGATCAGATGTGTCTTGACACGCCCCCGCTGCACAGCCATTCACTGGGAAGCTCAGTGTGCTGCTGCTTCTCCTCCCTCCAGCTCTTACGCAGCTGAAAACAGAGGAAATGTGATCACTTATAAAAAAAGGGAAAAAACGGGATTTATATATATTTTTTTATATCTATATACAAATGTTTTGTCTTTCATTTCTAGTTTAACCACTTCCATACAGAGCATTTTTACCCCCTTCCTGCCCAAGCCAATTTTCAGCTTTCAGTGCTGTCGCACTTTGAATAACAATTGCGCGGTCATACAACACTGTACCCAAATGAAATTTTTATCATTTTTTCCCCACTAATAGAGCTTTCTTTTAGTGCTATTTGATCACCCCTGCGGTTTTTATTTCTTGTGCTATAAACAAAACAAGAGTGACAAGTTTGAAAAAAAAAACAAAATATTTTTTACTTTTTGCTAGAATAAGTATGCACATTTTTTTTTTTTAAATAAATTTTTTCCTCAGTTTAGGCCGATACGTATTCTTCTACATATTTTTGGTAAAAAATATCGCAATAACCATATATTTATTGGTTTGCGCAAAAGTTATAGCGTCTACAAAATAAGGGGATAGATTTATAGCATTTTTAATATTATTATTTTTTTTTTATACTAGTGATGGCGGCGATCTGCGATTTTTATCATGACTGCGATATTGCGGCAGACACATCGGACAATTTTGACACATTTTTGGGACCATTCACATTTATACAGCGATCCGTGCTATAAAAATGCATTGATTACTGTATAAATGTGACTGGCAATGAAGGGGTTAACCAGGAGGGGGCGCTGTAGGGGTTAATGTGTTGCTAGGGAGTGATTCTAACTGTGGGGGGAGGGGATTCACAAGGGGAGGAGACCGATCGGTGTTCCTCTGTACAAGGAACACACCATCGGTCTCCTCCCATCTGACAGGACGTGGATCTGTGTGTTTACACACACAGATCCACGGTCCTGCTCAGTTACTGGGCAATCGCAGGTGCCCGGCGGACATCGCGGCCGCCGGGCACGCGCACTGGGACCCGAGCGATGCAGCGGGCGCGCACGCGCCCCCTGGGTTGCCTGGAAGGCTGCGCCGTCATATAACAACAGCTGCACCGTCCCGCCGTCATATGACGGCGGGCGGGCAGCAAGTGGTTAAACTGAATTGGTTGTTTTACAAGGTGATTGTTTACAATCACTTTAACATTTATATGATGTTTAACATTTAACATTTATATGATATTGAATATATCGCACTGTCAAGCTAGAGCTTATGACATCATGTACAGCGCTCTCTCTCACTCTTGTGAGAGTTTGCCAGGAAGGGAGGGGGGATGAGTCATAAGAGGGCCAATGAAAGCTGCAGAGCTGGAGGTGTGCCTCTGTGTAAATCCAGGAAGTGAACAGGCAGCAGCTTCAGCTGCCCACAGGTAAAATGGCTGCAGCCAGACTTAGGGGAGAAAGATATCTGCAGCATATTTAGCAAGTACAGAATCACATTATATTTAAAATAATATGCAAAGTGGTTGGAGGGAAGCTTCAGAATGGCAAAGATGTTTATATTACAAATTATGTGAGCAGACTGCAGTTGCTCTTTAAATACTTACTGAAACTTTTGCTCCTCAGACCAACTCCCCCATCCATCCCTCCAGTAGCAGTTTCCTACTTGGCATTTACCCTGATAGTGGGAAACTAAGCTCCAGAAGGATCTTGTGTAACCTGTCACCCTCTTACTAGTGAATGCTAGTGATTGTAAAGCTGGATTCTAACCATCATGATGTGTTATGTACCCTTTAGCAAGGCAGCTCATTTATTTTGAACAGTTTGCCAACTCACAGCATTGCCTGAAATTTTTTTTTTTTACTGCAGCGCACCACAACGCTGCAGAGTGGGTGCATTTCCCACTACAGTTATTATGCATTGGAGTGTTGCGCTTTACCGCAATGCACAATTCTAAATGGCCCTAAAGAGGAATGTATACACAAACTACAGCAGCAAGCAAACTGCACCTTCATGAGTGCAGCTTATGGGGAAAATGGATCTCCTTTGTCATGTGCCGCACATACATTTACAATGTGTTTGTATTTGATGACTTCAAAAGTGTGAGAGAAGCCCCTCAAACATATGTCAGGCACATTGTATCTGCATGCCTTGTAATTACAACACTTCTATAACAAGATGAAAAAAAAATCTGAATGACATTGTGTAACAGTACGGGGTACATGAAAAAAAGCTGTGAACATTCACCAAACATTGGTTAATCATTTCCTGTTATTTAAAACACATGCACCAGAAAAATTCACCTGCAGTGATTATTTGGTGAATGTCACATTCACTGCTTTATAAATATGTGTGAACACCACTGTGTACTCTACACCACTATGCAAGACTGGCCATAGATGGTGTGATGGTTGCAGGAAAGAAAATCGCTCCAATACCCCATCAACACAGTCGTCATTAATGAGGGGAGTCCCTCTCGCAGAGCCATTGTATTCTCCCGGCAGGGATGGCTCAACGTGCCCGCCGGGAAAACACCAGTGATTATTGCTAGCGGCTATGGCCGCTGGCAATAATTGTATGTAAAAATCCAGCATGCTGGTTGTACCCAAGTTGATCCATCGATCGACTTGGGTACAATCGTCCTGCCCATACATGGTGAATCTCGGCCAGTCTCTGCTGAACTGGCTGAGATTTGAACCATCTATGGCTGGCAAGACAGATATCAGTCACTGAGCTTGAGATTCCTCCACTGCTTTACAGTGAATTGGGAATTTTACTCATTTTGTTTATATACGATCGCTGATTTGACTCTTGTGTGATCCTGATAAATGCTGCTTGGCAAATGTCAGTCACGAATGTGCATACATCGGATACCTGCCGAAAAAAGCCCATGGCTATATCGCTGCCTATAGATATTTATAGAGAGATACGTTTTAGCTTTTATTCTTTTGCCAAGGAATTATAATCAGATCTATGTTTCGTTATTAAATTATGACATTGCTTAGTGAAAATGTGTGAGCTGGAGCATATCCTGAGCACCAACTGACAGAGTGATCAGCAGTTAGCTGTATTGTTAAAGCTAGACGACTTTATTGCTGCATACAGCTATGTCTTCTATACACTGTACTGATAATTAGGATTTAGAAATCCTAAAACAGGTGTTTTCTAGTTACAATAACTGTCTCTGTAATTGTAGACTGTATACTCTTTGCCTGTCTTAAAAAGTAGAGAGTGATATTATTTAAAAAAAACGACTTTTCCTAGAGAAAATGCTGCTCTAGGCTCGTTTGAGTTTTGGTCACATGATCTCTGCTAAAGAGGAGTATCAGCCAATCTGCACTCTGACCCTCCCCTTTAACAGAGATCACATGACTAACTGCCTAGGCCAGTGATGGCTAACCTTGGCACCCCAGATGTTTTGGAACTACATTTCCCATGATGCTCATCTACACTGCAGACTGCATGAGCATCATGGGAAATGTAGTTCCAAAACATCTGGGGTGCCAAGGTTCGCCATCACTGGCCTAGGCCTTCAGGCTTCCTGACATTTTTGGAAGGGGGCCCGAGGGAGCATTTTTTCCAAGTGTTTTCAGCTCTTCTATTACTCTCCATCAGTCTTCAGCTAGTCTGTGGCATAAAGCTTGCCATAGATTTTAGTGTGAACGTTCATGCAAAAAATCTCATCAGTACATAAAAAGGAAATGGCGCAGGAAATGGTAAAACCACCTTTAAAAAAGTCCATAGTATAAAATCAATTACAGTCCATATAGTGCTGTATCTTACTGGCGGCAGCTCCCCATAGAGTGAAGCAATGCTCTGCAAAAGACAAAAGGGAAAAGACACGCCTAGTTATAGTACTTAAAAACGGGTTTATTTTATAAAAACTACTCACAAAAGTAGAATAATAGTAGGCATATATCGAATATGTTCAGTATATGCCTACTATTATAGTTTTGTGAGTAGTTATATATAGCTCAGCTCTGAGGAAGGGGGTGCGCCCCTGAAATGCGTCAACTTGGCTATATAGTGGGATACAATTGGAGCATACATATCTTAACCCTTGTGTTTTTACCACTTGCACTTTTGTAAGTATCCAATTTTTATCCATTTTATTTGCGGTAATCCACTAGGTGCTTGCGCCTTCCTGTCTCCTTGTTTATAAATAGGTGCTTGCGCCTTCCTGTCTCCTTGTTTATAAATAGGTGCTTGCGCCTTCCTGTCTCCTTGTTTATAAACACGACACTTTAGCTTGCGCCCCCCGTCTGTTCCCTTTCATCAGTACATTTGACAATGCCATCAGAAACTTGATGAATGTCATTCAAGTCCTTCAAAAAAATGTTCTGCTTTTAACATTTAATTATGATCATTGGAATTTCCTGACTGAAAACCACATTCCTTGTTAGTATTTTGTTAGTTCGATAAAAAAAATGATATTGATTTATTACAGGTACTTATATAGCGCTGACAATATACGCAGTGCTTTACATATATATTCATGTCAGTCCCTGCCCTCTATACTGCTCCAATGAGTTTCCCCATCACTAAGATCTGAAAACTGTATAAATGTTCCTAAAACACATTTAAAAAAACAACTAAATTCTACCCATACGCTGCCAGCTTAACTTTATGCTGCTGGTACTGATAGAAATGGCATATTCCAGAGTGCCTACTACACATAGAAGTCGATTTACTAAGACTGGAGAGTGCAAACTCTGGTGCAGCTCTGCATAGAAACCAAATCTTAATTGAATAAGCTGAAGTTAGAAGCTGATTGGCTACCATGCACAACTGCACCGGATTTTGCACTCTCCAGTTTTAGTAAATCAACCCCTATAGTCTTGTGTGTGTGTGTGTGTATGATCTTTGTCTTTGCTAGCGCTACCCTTGGTGTTCTTCTGAAATCCCGATACTAGGTAATCCTGTCTGTACCTGATTATTACACATTTTTGTTGTTTTTGCAATTTTCTGGCTTACTAGTTTCTACAAAACTGCTTCCATACCTGAAATTGATTTGCAGCAGACTTAGAAAGGCATTTCTGAAGGTGGAGTAAAAAATTCCTTTACAAGAGATTTCCATCCACATTTATCCCTTTCTAAAATGAATCAGTTTCTTTGTACCAAAAATATCTCTCTAAAGACTGTAGCGTTGCACCCCATACAGAGCTTAATTAGACAGAGTCTTCTATTTTGCCTTGCCATTAAACAGCTTTAACAAGGAGGTGATTAGGAGGCAGCGGTCCTGTATACTCTCATAATAAGGCTTATTAGGGGATCAATTAAATAACACTAGTGTTGCCCTTAACGACCAGTTAGGTGTGGACTTGCATTTTCCGACATGCACTGGAATGTCAGCTGGATTTTGGTTACTATAGGCATTATAAAGTCTCCATGTCCCACTAAAGTTTATTTAACCACCTCAATACACCGCACTTTCACCCCCTTCCTGCCCAGGCCATTTTTCAGCTTTCAGCGCTGTCACACTTTGAATGAAAATTGCGCGGTCATGCAACACTGTACCCAAATGAATTTTTTAATCATTTTCTTCACACAAATAGAGCTTTCTTTTGGTGTATTTAATCACTGCTGGGTTTTTGATTTTTTACAAAAAAACAAAAGAAAAAAGACTGACAATAAAAAAAAGAAAAAAGTTGTTTCTGGCAGTAAATTTTGTAAATTTTAGTAATCTTTCTCCTTCACTGATGTGCGCTGATGACGCAGCACTGATAGGCTACACTGATGGGCACTGATGAGGTGGCACTTATGGGCACTGATGAGGCGGCACTGAAGGGCACTGATGAAGCACTATCATGCCGCACTGATGGTCACTAATAGACGGCACTGATGAGAAGGCACTTATTGGCACTAAAAGTTAGCACTGACTGGTACCCATATTGGTCATTGATTTGTGTCAGTGATGGGCACTGATTTCTGTCACTGATGGCCACTTATGGGCACTGATTGGTGGCACTCATTGGCACTGATTGGTGGCGCTGCTGCAGCTTTCCTGTAATCAGGGCACTGATGATCACTGCCCCGATTACCTTCCTTGTTCTCCCCTGTGAGGGGATGCCGCTGATTGGATCTCCTCGCCACACACTCTGTCCGTGTGAGGCGAGGAGAGACGATTTACGGCACTTCCGAGTTTACATGTGACTGGCTGTGATTGGACACAGCTGATTACATAGTTAAAGAGCGGCATCAGGCCGCGATCACCGCACGAGAGCAGCAGCAGGTGCACCATCATAAGACGTTCACCCAGAACAAGAGCTGCACCATCTCTCCGTCATTTAACGATGGGTGGACAGCAAGTGGTTAACTTTACATTCTACACCAATAAAATGACTGGTGCCAGCCAAGGGATCTTGATAAAGGGTTAGTTCACCTTTACCAAAAACTGCTTATGCAGATAAGGGGTGTCTGTAGATAAAAACAAACAGTGCAGTTCCAAATAAAGTTGTATAATGCACTTGTTATAGGTGTAGGCCATTTATGTACCTTCTGAAGCCTGATCAAAGAACTCCCAGAGATGGCATTATCCTTGTCCTGTCTTGTTGCTATGAAGTTGCTCAGACACTCCCAGCCATTACAGCTCACCCCCACCATCATAGGCGCAAGCTCCCAACCACCCCCCCCCCCCCCGCATATGTGTGGTCCACTATCTTCTCTGAGCTCACAGCTACAGGGATATGGAGAGAGATTGCATGTGAGGGGGTTTGATTTAGCTGGAAGTGTCTTATCAACGTCCTAGTAGCCAGGCAGAAAGGAATGATGCCATCTCTGGGAATTTTTTGGCCAGGCTTCAGGAGCTAAGTAAATGACCCACACCTGTAATAAGGGCATTATTCAACTTTGGTCACAGCTGCACAGTTTTTATCTACAGGCGCCCTTTACCTGCATAGGCAATTTTTTGGTAGAGGTGATCTAACCCTTTAAGTCACAGGTAAAGACAGCAAGGACTGGTGTTTGAAAACTAGAGGGAGAAGAATGTGGAGATTTTGCCCATGACCAGCATTCAAGTTAAAGGGGTTATCCACTTTTCACAGTTCCATAATTACTCAGGGTGAAAAATTACAAATCATCAAGTTCAACCAAATCTAAACCGGAAAGAAAACCAGTTGACATGACGACAACTAGTAATGACTGGCGGGTTCTTGTCACTCAGAGCTGTTCATGCAGGTGTCTGCGAGCAATGCCAGAAGATGAACTTGAAAAGAAAATCATACACTGAGTTCAACCAAATGGCTCAAACAAATGTACTTTGCAGAGTGAAAAATCTTTGGTGAAAACTTCCTTTGCAAAGTGAAACATCTTATTTGCCTTTAATAAATCAACCCCTGTGTGTCTGGGCTCTCCTCACAATGTCTGTGAGGAGAAAATAAAGTGCAACCTGCTATTTGTATGCTGGGAGTGTGGTCTAGCACAGTGGGGAGCCTCTGGAGGGGAATGGAGATGTGTGTGCGGAGGGAAGGAAATAGTAAAAAGCCTGATGTATATGTGCTAAAGGTGGGCTCTTTCTCTGGAGAAACTATTGTGCATGCTGGGTGTGGTATCTCACTAGAGAAAGAGCTATCCGTGTGCTTGAGGTGGGACCTCACTTCGGAAAGACCTATATGTGTGTTGGAGGTTGGAAGTCACTGGGGAAAGATCAACCTGTATGCTGGAGGATGGATTTCATGGGGGAAAGACCAACCTGTGTGCTGGAGGATGGATTTCATGGGGGAAAGACCAACCTGTGTGCTGGAGGATGGATTTCACTGGGGAAAGACCTATATGTGTGCTGGCGGTGGGATCTCACTGTGAAAAGACCTATCTGAGTGCTGGAGGTGGGATCTCACTGGTAGAGCACACTCTCTTCAGTTAAATTCAAGACTGGAAGCAGAATCCTCCAGTTACCATAAGAAATTGAAGCTTACACCTTCTATTATATGATATAGCATAGGATCAATGACCAGAAACACATCCAGCTCTATTTTGTGCACTCTACTCTGTTTTGGGAATTTCTCTTAGATAAAATAGCTGTCCAAAATATCAAGCCATTGACTCTGATTTAAAGCACATGTGATAGATAAAGGAAAACCTGAAAACATGGCCTGTTGGGGGTACTTGAGGACTGAGGTTGAGAACCACTGCTGTAGAAGACCACATTTTCACTGCTCTTGTTTTCTTTGTTTTTTTTTTATGTTTGTCCGAATAAGTTTTATTGAGTTTTGTAAGCAAGGTGCAGCGAACTACCATGCAAAGCACTGATGTACAAAGATTACAACAAAAGAGGGCATGGAGGCTCGGTTAACATATGAGCCACATCCGTCGCACAGCAGGGGTCCGGTGCGTGCTGGTTCACCATTTCAGGTCCGATTTCAGCCCGAATTTTGGGCTGAATTTGGACCTGAATTGGACCAAAAAAGGCACACGTTTTTCCTGCAAAACGCATCGGACCATGTGTGAGCCGGCTCCATAGAGTGCCGGTCACAATCTCCTGCTATGCGAACTGGTTGCGGGGAAACCAGCATCTAATTTCCCATAGGTGTGAACCCAGCCGAAATAAAGTTCCCATTAACCATATAACAATGCAAGGTTTCTTGTTTGGAGGATTTATGAAGGTACATACAGTATATAAAGCTTGAGTGTAGGGTGTTCAGTCCCAGAGTTCCTATTCCACAAGACCCATAAATGTCACCTTGTGAATGGTATGAGGGCATTTGTGAACGGGTAGTTTGTTGGTGTGATAATGACGTGGGGATAAAGGAGAGCAATATTAAGAGTAAAAGACAAAGAGAGAAAGGAGAAGACAGTAGAGAATAATTCAGGGTAATACTGAGGGTAGAGGGGTAAGTATGGAAGATCCCATCAGACCCATCTGGCAATGGTGTCCATCTTGCTCTGAGCGATCAATCACAGTGGGAGGAGGGGCCGATGTAGGTGTAAGTGCTCATTGTAGACCAGCCATGGGTCTCAAACCTTCAACTATTTGGCATGAGTATCAGTGGGTATGAAGGTTAACTTTTCATGTTTCATGTTCTCCATAAGCCTTTGTTTGACATCTACAAACTGTATTGATGGGACGTCTTTAGGCTTTCACCAGTGTCTGACAGAAACTCAAACCCCACCAGCTTTCTCTGATGTTATTTAGGTGTGGCATAGGCTTATATAATAAGGCTTCCCATGACTTAAGTCTCACATGATGAGATTATCTGACGAATGATCGTCCTTTTTCTTTATTTATATATTTTTTTTTGGATGCTAGTCTCCATATCGAAAACGAATAGGTTACTAAAGTACGAAAATTCTTGAATAAAAATTTAGTAAGTAATGTATTTGTATTGTATTTTCGGACAAACACTGTACCGATTAAACAAAAATCGTACAATCTGGTATCATACCAGAAACATTTTCGTGTTTGTCCCTTCAGAAAATTTCGGACGACAGCTGTGTACTAACAATCAGATTATCGTACGATCGCATCGAAAGCAGTATTTTTTGTACGATATTCTGATCATGTGTACAGTGCTTTACTCTTTTTTTTTAAAAATGTATTATTATTATATAGAATAAGGGAGGGTTGGAACCTCTGTCAATTTTTTTTTTTTTAACCATCTCTGGCAAATTGCAAAAATCCCTCCAAAGTGAGGGGATTCCTGGTTGTCACCTTGGTCACCAGAACGAATGCCTTCATTAGAAGATTTCCCCTCTGCTCCTGTTCTGGTGACAACCCACAATTTAGCATTTTCTTTCACTCTTGGTGGTGATGATAAATAGGTCAAACAGAGAGGATGAATCTCCCTAACAGTTGCACAGACAGCAGTGAAAACTGGACAGGTGTTCTAATCCCTCTTCACTCTATCCAAAACTAAAGAAAAAAGTTTAGCCTTTAGTTATACTTCTACGTAAAACAAGTTTACTTAGTGAACCATTTTATGCATTTTATTCAAGGTTATCATATTTCCCCTTAATTGCTTCTTCTCAGTGGAGATTAAAGTAGAAGGAATTTATGAAGTCCCGTCATTTTTACATGACAGGCCTGTAAGTGAATTCCCGTCCCCGCATGTTCAAAGCAATAGCCAAACCTTTACTGCACCAGTACACCTACTGGTGAACAGTATCTGATTACCAGGAAAGGCTGGTTGTCTGGTCAATATGTTAAGCCCATAGGAGTGAATTGAGATGAGTAGGAAGAATTTAGCCAGGCCTCATTCATTTTACAAGCCTGACATGTAAAAATGGCAGTACCCAATATCCTTTTGTAGAGAGTAATTTGTATTCGGGAAGCATTCCCTGAAATCTCCTCACTTGTAATCGGGATCAGTAGTGACTGAAGGCAGCACTTCTCTTCTTCTATAAGTCGTTGTGTTACTTTGGAATTGATTTTAGAGCTTTTTTTTATATTCCATCTGCATCATGATCGGCTCAGACACCACTTTCAGGTCAGAAACATAGGACTTACTTTCTGACATTCGTAGACCTCTGATGTGAGACCTTCATTGGGGTCACCTGGACAAAGTTTTTACAAAACCAGCACATTTTATAAGGTCCAGCACCCAAATTTGCTGAGCCTTCCACTAATCCAACATAGAAAATTAAGTGATTATAAACATAATCTATACATTATAAATTGCTTTTGTTCTGTATATGTTCATAGTTATCTTTCATATCTCAGGTTGATGCATGGAAATAGTCATTGTCTAATTTTTTTTTTCTTTTTTCTTTCAAGGGACCCCTTAGGAAACGAGGCCATATCTCTATGCCCCCCTCTGACTGAAGAGGGAATGGTCTCTCTGGGGACAGTGTAGAACCTGCCTCCATGTGAACGCGGCCGTGTCCCATGAACATCGGGCAGCTGGGGGCGGAGCCCGCCTTGGTCTCTTCTGATTGGTTCTGGATGGAATTACGTTGAATGGACCAGAATCTTAGCGGGCTGGACTGCTTGTCAGAGCCAGATGAAAAAAGGTAAAATGCTCCATACAATGTTAGTCACCTGAGTTTGCTTCTCTAGGGCTGTTAATGGAATGCATGTGTCTAGTCTGGAATGTAGGCGGTCACACTAGATCAGTTACTTCATGTTTTCTATATGCAAGCTGGAGTGTCTGTGCACCCAAGACAATTTCCCATCATCAAGGAGTGTTCCGAGCCCTAGAGATATTTCATCTGCATTTCATAAATGTACATTTGAGAAGATGGCTTGCTGTACTGTAGAGTGAAACAGCCAAAGGCAACGTTTAAATACAACACACGCCACCTAGTGGATGTCTGATGCAGACCCTTATTTAAAGCGACCTGTATCAAGCGAGCATGTACCTGTAAAGAAGAGAGATACTTAATTACGTTTCCTTTGCTCCCACCGAGAGATATGGTCTCCCACAGTTCACTAGCAAACCAACAGCTTCAGGGGTGTCCATCTCCTGAGTCTCCCACAGTTCTGGCTGGTTCTTTGCATTGACCTTCACATCAATATTTGAGACAGTAGTGACATGGAGGTCATCGAGAGAAGCCAGTGGGAGCTGCGAGGGGCCTTGGAGATCAATACCCCTGGAAGTACTGAAGCCAGTGAGTAGCATAATAGCCAGGCGATTAGTATTTTCTCAAGGAGACTAGCAATAAAAGTCTCAATATGTATTTCACAATGGATTGACATTAAAAAAATTCTGCAAAGATAACAGTTGAACTGCCATTGTTTACCTCTCCTTCTGAAAAGACTAGTTGTCTGGCCGTTGTGCTAAACCATTCTTCTGATACACTGACAAGTATGCAGGTCGGGATTTCAGCCATCTCCCCGACTTTACCGGCTCTGCGTTCATTACTATTCACTGAGTCGGAAAGTATTAAATACAGAGGCAGCCAAGCAGTTTGCATTTTTAGAAAAAGATCGGCAATGGCAGTCTCCATATTTCTATCAGTACAGGTTTTTTTTTTTTTTAAGGGGTATAGAGCAGTGGTCATCAACCCTGTCCTCAGGGCCCACTAACAGGCCAGGTTTTATGTATTACTTTGGGGAGATGCAGACTAGAATATTGCAATCACTGAGCAGCAAATGATATCATCTGTGATGTATTTCAGTTATCTTGCAAACCTGACCTGTTAGTGGGCCCTGAGGACAGGGTTGATGGCCACTGGTATAGAGGACATCAAGTTCAAGACAACATATATAAAAGATTTAATGACATTCTTGGATTATGGACTATGCAAATATTTCAGGATTTGATTTGATTTGATATGGGATTTGTATTGTGCCGAATGCGCTCCGTTAGGATCTTATCAGAATATTTTAAAAATGGAATATAAGTGAGCAATATTCTTCAGCACACAGCTCATTGCTTATGCAGTAGTCCAAGCAAGGAATCCTGCTGATAATTCTAAACCTGCTGCTCCTTAAAGTATCCAGAGAAGAGCATGGAGGCTGCCATTATTGATCTCTTTATAAATATGCCAGTTGCCTGGCTGTTATGCTGACCCTTTGGTTTCAGTACTTTTTGTGTCACTGACCCAGAATGAGTAATTAGATAAGGAAAGTCAAAAGTCCTATTCTAAATACTTGTTCTTGTTTTGTAACTCAGAGGGCCAGTCCAACATGATAGCCAGGCAGCCAGCATTTTATTTGAAGGTCGGTTGTTCTCGCTTCATATACATAGAGAAACTTCAAAAAATGAACAATGCATCCTCCCAAAAAAAAAACACACACGCTATAATGCTTATTTAGTCTAGGAGGTTGTAATCAAGATAAATACTTGCCTTACACCTCATCCTGTAGCAGCTGACGGATCGGCCTTTTCCTCCCCTGGTTCAGAATGTGGATGGACGCTCAATGTCATCATTTACAGTACAGGACCCCCAGGCCTGCATTGTATGCGATGTTAGTGGGGTGTCAGTCGAACAACTAGTTAAAGAAAGTGACTTCAGGGAACTGGTCATCCAACAGAGAGGAAACCTGTGGGGACTTTGTGTAAGGTAAGAAATGCAAAATGATCCATATATCTGGTATGAATGAAAGTGGGAGGCCCTATCCTTATGTATTTTTACTGACTGCCCATGGGAAGGGGAGGCAGAGCTTACCCAAGACTGTGCTGTCATGTTTGTGCTAGGAAATCTACTTTTCTTTTGCAGGTTAAGAGATATAGACATACACTCTATTGTCAAAAGTATTGTGACACCTGCCTTTACACACACTTGAACTTTAATGGCATCCCAGTCTTAGTCCGTAGGGTTCAATATTGAGTTGGCCCACCCTTTGCAGCTATAACAGCTTCAACTCATCTGGGAAGGCTTAGGAGTGTGTCTGTGGGAATGTTTGATTTGTGAGGTTAGGCACTGATGTTGGACGAGAAGGCCTGGCTCGCAGTCTCCGCTCTACTTAATCCCAAAGGTGTTCTACTGGGTTGAGTTCAGGACTCTGTGCAGGCCAGTCAAGTTTCTCAATCCCAAACTCGCTCATCCATGTCTTTTTGGACCTTGCTTTGTGCGCAGCCATGTTGGAAAATGAAGGGGCCATCTCCAAACTGTTCCCACAAAGTTGGGAGCATGAAATTGTCCAAAATGTCTTTATATGCTGACACCTTAAGAGTTCCCTTCACTGGCTTTAAGGGGCCAAGCCCAACCCCTGAAAAACAAACTCACACCATAACCCCCCCCCCCCCCAAATAAAATGATTTGGACCAGTGCACAAAGCAAGATCCATAAAGACATGGATGAGTGAGTTTGGGGTGGAGGAACTTGACTGGCCTGCACAGAGTCCTGATCTCAACCCGATAGAACACCTTTGGGATGAATTATGCCCCGTACACATAATCATACATTCCAACAACAAAATCCATGGATTTTTTCCGATGGATTTTGGCTCAAACTTGTCTTGCATACACACGGTCACACAAATCTTGTCGGAAAATCTGAACGTCAAGAACGCGGTGACGTACAACACGTACGACGAGCCAAGAAAAATGAAGTTCAATAGCCAGTGCGGCTCTTCTGCTTGATTCCGAGCATGCGTGGAACTTTGTGTGTCGGAATTTTGTACACATGATCGGAAATTAATGACAACTGATTTTGTTGTCGGAAAATTTGAGATCCAGATCTCAAATTTTGCGTGACGGAAATTCCGATGGAAAATGTCGATGGAGCCTACACACGGTCGGAATTTCCGACAACAAGATCCCATCGAACATATGAGTGGAAACTGCAAGCCTCACAAATGCACTTCTGGAAGAATGGTCAAACCTTCCCATAGACACACTCCTAAACCTTGTGGATAGCGGTCCCAGAAGAGTTGAAGCTTTTATAACTACAAAGGGTTGGCCAACTCAACATTGAACCCTACGGACTAAGACTGGGATGCCATTAAAGTTCATGTGTGTGTAAAGGCAGGCGTCCCAATACTTTTCACAATATAGTGTATGTACCTGTAACTATTGTTAGTATTTTAAATTAAGGTGACTTTTTAAATGTAGACAGTATTAAAAGCAAAAAAAGGTGTGCAAAGTGTAAGCAACTCATAGCAGCCAATGTAGTTTTCTCCTGTCATGTCACCTTTCAGAATAGACTTATTTGGTCAATGAAATGAATTGTTGATTGGCTGGTGTGAGTAACTATGCTTACTGTAGGCATCGGTCTACGAACAGTGGTAGCTTGGAAAAAAATTAACTTTTTTAAGTTGCAGCTCAGAGTAATGTTTTGGTCTGTGGCGCTCTGCTTGAAAATGATTGGAGTCATACTGTGTGTGTGTGCCAACTCCGACCATTCCATTGTTATGACATGCACATAGTAATGAAAGCTACTCTTGGATCATAGGAGCAGAGCTGTTTTTGTTTGTGATTGAGATCTGCTTTTATATCATATGTGGATGATGAAAAATCTGAATGCAAGGGTTTGAACTTTTTAACATTCTCCCACATGTCTATAATTGTTCTAGCTGGAGGAGCCTTTAAATGTGGGGTTTTTGCTAAAAAGGGTTGTTTTCTTCTGGGATGGAGTTATGTTATAGGGTTAGTTTAGATACAAATGGAACTTGGGACGCTGGAGTTATATAAATGTTTGGCGGTCTGGATGTCCCGCTATAAAAACATTTACAGTACATTACTAGCGTTAGTTTTATATGTGGAGGTTAAAGTCTACCAGCCACTTTATCTTCTGAAAACTGAACTAGGGTTAGGCAACATATGGATTGTCTGAATGACTGTCTTTTACTAACAGGAAGGAACTGTTGTAATTACACGTTGGCTTATTTCTGCAAATCACAGTGATAGGAGGCATCGTTCTGAGCTGTCAGCCGTCTTGAAGGCACTCTATTTCTAGTTTACCGGTTTGGGATTACTGCATGCATAGCAATAGCTAACACTTGCAGGTTTATAGGCTTTACATACAGAATACAATAGTATTCCTTTACAGTACCATGGCTTTACATGCTTGCCAGTAAAACCCTCTGCTGCTGAAAACAAAGGTCGAATCACATTGCAACTCTTCTTGTGTTATTGTAGTGTGCTTATCTTCACTTTAGGCCCCTAAGGCAACCTGCCGCTTACTGTACGACAGTTCAATACAAGCTTTGAAAATGTAGGTGGCTTGAGAATCATTAATTTCATGCCAGGGCACGGCGTCATGTTCGCATCTCAGCATGCTCTTCAGTCCAACAGGCTAGAAGCATGGAACAATCTGTTACCAGTAAATTTACAGTTCTTATTTGTATAGAACTAACATATTACACAGTGCTTTCCAGAGAACCCTGAAGTCACTTATCTACACTGTAGATGTAGCGCAACCTTTTTCAACCAGGGTGCCTTGGCAAAATGCCTAAAAATTGCCCAAAAATTGTATACAAGCCAGTAGGGGGATTAAGCCTGCCTTTTTAGTTATACAAAGCCACGGTTTTCATTGTTGCACCATTACAACCTTCTAGCCACCGGTGTCCTATCAACCAATGATGTCATAGTTTGATAAGGAAGACGTCAGGTACCTGCACAGTGAGGGTCGATTAATTATCAGAGTGGCTGATTATTGGGGGCCGATATTCACATTTTTAAAATAATCTGTCAGAAACTTACCGATATTACCGATATTGGGCAGACCTCCTCTACCTGTCCCCGCGCGGCGCTCACTGCAGTCTCTGCCAATCTTTGTCAGCAGTGCGGCGGGCAGCAGAGGGATGAAATCATCTCTCACTGCCCGCCTCGCATCCCTGCTGTTTCCTCCCCTACAGCAGGGATGCAAAGACTGCACTTGACAGGGTTGCGAAGACTGCTCTTGACAGAGCTGCAGCCACAGGAAAGCAGAACGGCAGTTACGTCATCTCTCACCACCCGCATGTGGAAGTTTACCTGCTCAGACACAGAGGAGAGGCTACCAGAAGTAGTGTAAGTAGTGACAAGCTGCATATGGGTGACAGGTGACAGTGGCAAGTGACGGCACCTGCTATCAGCCTGAGAGGTGGCCGAAAATTGGTATCGGTCCTGAAAAAACTATATTAGTTGACCCCCTACTGCACAGCATCCTTGTTTGCCCCTCTCTGCTAGTACTGGGGTCACATTAGCTTAGTGAGGGCAACAAACTGAGTGAGAAGAGAAATGTTGGAATAATGGTCAGTATCAGTGTGCAAAGGTGTATTTGCTTTATTATTATTATTATTATTAAACAGGATTTATATGGTGCCAACAGTTTATGCAGTGCTTTACAATATAAAAGGGAGACAATACAATTATAATACAATAAAATACAAGAGGATTAAGAGGGCCCTGCTCAGAAGAGCTTAAAATCTAATAGGTGGGGCAGGTGGTACAAAAGGTTGTAGCTGTGGGGAATGAGCTGATGGAAGTGGTAATAGATTAGTTGGAGACGTGATAAGCTTCCCTGAAGAGATGAGTTTTCAGGGATCGCCTGAAGGTAGCAGGAGTAGGGGATAGCCGGACAGGTTGAAGTAGCGAGTTCCAGAGGATGGGAGAGGCTCTGGAGAAATCTTTGAGATGAGCATGGGAGGAGGAGATGAGAGAGCGCTTGAGAGTAGGAGGTCTTGAGAAGAGTGGAGAAGACAGTTTGGGTGATATTTAGAGACAAGGTTGGTGATGTAGCTTGGGGCCGAGTTGTGAATGGCTTTGTATGTTGTGGTTAGTATTTTGAATTTAATTTGCTGGGTGATTGGGAGCCAGTGTAGGGATTGGAGGAGAGGGTTGGCAGACACTGAGAAGTTGGTAAGGTGGATAAGTCTGGCAGCATAATAGAGGCAGGCCAATGAGAAGGGAGTTGCAATAGTCGGGGCAAGAGATAACAAGGGAGTGAATGAGGAGCTTGGTGGTTTCATTTGTTAAAAAGGGCTGAATTTTAAAGATGAATTCTACAAACTTTTGACAACGATTGGACTTGAGGCTGAAATGACAAGTCAGAGTCTAGGATTAGACTAGTACCCTGGCGTGAGTGAAGGGACTGATGGTTGCATTGTTGATTTTGATGGAAAAGTCAGGGAGGGGGGCACGAGCGGGGAATATTATTAGCTCAGTTTTAGAGAGATTTAATTTAAGGAAGTGGTGCGACATCCATGCTAATATGTCAGTTAGCAAGTTAGTAATGCGAGAGGAGACTGAAGGAGTGAGGTGAGGAGTAGACAGATAGATTTGGGTGTCATCGGCGTATAAGTGGTATTGGAAGCCGTGGGTAGTTATCAAGTGACCAAGGGAGGAAATATAGATAGAGAAGAGAAGTGGTCCAAGAATAGAGCCTTGGGGGACCCCCACAGAAAGGGGCAATGGAGAGGAGAGACAGAGTTGTAGGTAATACTGAAGGAGCGCTATGATAGATAGGCAGATAACCAGGATAGAGCATAATCTTGGAGGCCAAGGGAATGGAGTTTTTTGAGAAGGAGTGGGTGGTCCACAGTATCAAAGCCTGCAAAGAGGTCAAGTAGTAGGAGTATGGAGTACTGACTGTTGGTTTTAGCAGTTAGTAAATCCTTAGTGACTTTTAGTAAGGCAGTTTCCGTGAAGTGCTGCGAGCCAAAGCCAGACTGTAGGGGATCAAGAAGGTTATTTTCACTGAGGCAAGAGCTAAGACAGTTGTAGACGAAGCGTTCTAGAAGTTTAGAGGTGAATGGGAGCAATGAGATGGGTCTTAAGTTGTTCAGGTTGGTGGGGTCCAGTGAGGGCTTTTTAAGTATGGGAGTGATCTGCTCATGTTTTAGAGGGGAGGGGAAGTTGCCACTAGAGAGGGAGAGATTGAAGATGTGAGTGAAGTATCATAGGATAAAAGAAGAGGGTGACCGTAGTAGTTGTGAGGGAACAGGATCCAAGGGAAAATTGGTTAGGTGGGCATGTGAGAAAAGTTTTGTAGCCAATTCAAAAGAGGAGAGTGTTGAATGTGCTGTTAGGCAAGGTATGTTGGGTGGGGAAGATGTACGCACAGTGGAGGTGACCTCACGAATTGCATCAATCTTGACTGTGAAGTGATTGGCAATCTCTTGGGCAGTGAGTGAGTTAGTGGGTAGAGAGGGTGGGGGACGAAGCATAGGTTAAAGGTTGACAAGAGCCGACGGGGACTGGATGACAAGGTAGTAAAAAGAGAGACAAAGTAGGCTTGTTTGGCAGCATGGATGCAGGAATTGTATTTTAAAAGGGCAGATTTATATAGGGTGAAGTCTTGCAGGCATTTGGTTTTACGCCACAGTCGTTCAAGAGCACGGTAATGTCTCTTGAGATTTCTAGTGTTGTCAGTTTGCCAGAGTTGTAACGGTCGGGGCCTGATTCTGCATGTGGTTAGAGGAGCAAGTGCATCTAGTGATGATGAGTGTGAACTGTTGTAGACAGAGGTGGCCAGGTCAGGACAGGGGAGAGATTATGTCATATAGGTGGTCAGTAGCAGAATAGAGAAGAGAAGGGTTAAAGTGGCGAAGGTTCCTACAAGTAATTGTTTGCTGTTTGGAGGGATGGGTGGTTGGAGGCAAGGATACAGTGAAACTGATGAGGTTGTAATCAGAGAGAGGAAAGGAGGTGTTGGTGAGGTTTCCAGGATTTCACAGATGGGAGAATACAAGGTCAAGGGTATTACCATTGGAGTGAGTGGAAGTATATGTCCAATTGGGTTAGGTCAAAAGATGAGGTCAAGTTCAGCTGTAGTTGGGCTGTTAACATTGACAGGAATGTTGAAGTCACCAAGAATGATAGTGGGCATTTCAGAGGAGAGAAACTAGGGTAGCCAGGCAGCAAAGTCATTAAGAAATTGCGATACTGGTCCAGGAGGCCGATAAATTGCTGCAATCCTCAGAGAAATAGGAAAAAATAGATGAATACAGTGCATCTCAAAAGAAGAGAGGGATAGAGAGGGAGGGATAGGAAGGAAGGACTTGGAAGGAGCTTTGTGGGGATATAAGGAATCCAACTCCACCTCCTTTCTGTCTGTTGGGTCTGGGGGAGCGAGTCCAGTGGAGACCACCATGGGAGAGGGCAGCAGGAGAAGCTAGTCAAAATTTTGAAGCCAGGTTTTGGTTATGGCGAGTATGTTAAAGCCATGAGAGATGAAGAGATCATGTACAGATGTTAGCTTGCTACAGATGGAGCAGGCGTTCCAAAGGGCGCATGTGATTGGTGTGCTGTTTGAGGAAGCAGGGCGATAGAAATTAAAGGGGTTGTAAAGGTAATTTTATTTTTTTTTAAAAATAACTAACATGTCATACTTACCTTCACTGTGCAGCTCGTTCGAACCTGCTCTTCTGGGGTCCCTCGGCGGCTGTTTCAGCTCCTCCCCACAAGAACTAACCACCTTAATGCGAGCTCCCTCGCATAGTGGTTAGTTATTGCGGGCGCGCTCCCGTGATACAGCCGGCGGCTATAGCCGCTCACTGTATCACTCGGCCCCGCCCCCCGGCGCGCCGCGTCATCAGATGTGATTGACAGCAGCGCGAGCCAATGCCTGCGCTGCTTTCAATCCATCCACTGCAGCCAATCAGCGACCAGGCTGAGCTGCAATAGAGATGACGGGAACGAGCAGCGGAGATTCGAGGTGTCAGGTAATTAAAACGGGGGGGCTGGGGGCGGCGGTATTGTCAAAACTTTTTTCACCTTAATGCATATAATGCATTAAGGTGAAAAATTTTTTACCTTTACAACCCCTTTAAACTGAGTGTATTGCGGTGGTTGCCAGAGGAGGAGGGGTATTAGATATGTGGCTTGCAGTTGGAAAATGGCAGACCAGGATTAGGAGAAATGTCACCTGAGACTAGGAGGAGGAGGAGGGTGAGGAAGGCACAATAGGAGTGGGATGTGCATGAGCGCACATGTCTAATGGCCCTGGAGTTTATGTCAGAATGTGGGTACAGCAAATGCAGGAGGTGATGGGTGCCATAGTAGGGAGAGGGTAGGAGTGAGCGTGATATGTCCATGCTGCAGGGTAGAGAAGAGGGGTAGAGTAAGGATACTTTGAGAGAAGACACTGATGTGAGAAGGAAGAGAAGAAGGAGCATGTTATTGGATAGAGAGTGGGAATCTGATTTCATATAAAAATAAATGTCAAATGCTGGTTTGCTTGTCGTCTTTCAGAGTGGAGCAGTGTTCTTGTTGTATCTTCATCCAGCTTTAGTTATCCTGCTTTCTTAAAACTGCGCATCACTCGTGACAGAGCCACTCAGGAAAGAGCCATGGTGTCTGCGCAGAGCCTTGCCCCTGTCTGTGCCACCCCATAGGCTTCTTTAAATTTATGGGGAGACTGAGCAGGCATGCAATTCTCAATTGGTCATTATTGGGTCTGATTTGAGGCACCCGAATATGGGAGAGGAGACGGCCAGTACCAGACCAGCTACAGACACAGGCTAGGGTCGTTAAGCTAATTACCTCTCTTGATCACTCAAGCCAAATGGGGTCGAGAATCAATCACCAGTAAGGTTGCTATTGCAGTGTGTGTTTTATAGAGCTAGCATTAAATATAGAAGTTTAAAATATGGCAGCAGAAGACATTTACCAAACATAATACAACAATGTCAGATAGTTCAGCAGAGTAGAGTGTACAGATAGAAGAAGACATTAACCAAAAATGATACACCTTTAGAAGAATAAATCACTAACGTTGGGTGTCCTACGAGTGTGGATGTTGCCGGGTTATGTTTAGTCCATAGTTTTAGTTTTTCCATCATTTAGAATGGGGTGCCTCGAGATGTGCAAAATTTTAAAGAGTGCCTTGATTGAAAAAAGGTTAAGAAACATTGGTATCACTCTAACTAAAGCTAAAGAGTAAGCTCTAAATTTGGCATCTTGCACTCTTGCACCAGTGGCACTCTAAAGAATCGCCCTCACTGGTCCATTGCTTAAAACTAATTTTAAAGTGGACCTAGCAATAGAAACAATTTTCATAATAATGCTACCCGAAGTTTACTTTCAATCTGTTGTAATTCCCTGCAAAGTAAAAGTCAAACTAGGCGTAGGAGGATCCGCATTAAGAGCCAACAAAGTGTGGAATCGCAGACTGTTACTGGAAACTATCATAACACACATAGAGCAATTGCTGATTCCTGTATATGGATGATTATATTTCCATACACATTTCCTACACTTGCTGCAAGTATGAGGTATGAAGGTTTTTGATTTGCCTTGTTTTATGCCATACAAAGCATGTAAATGCTATGGAAGTGGTGCTGCCTCTTTATATTATGTGTGGAATGTGATATGTTTTATATGGCATCCTCCAAAAAATAGATAAGTGGTAAATGTAGAGCTCAGGCTTTCCCCAGTCATGGCTCTGTAGCATGCAGAGGCTGATCAAACAGTGCTATCAGGAAAGAGTTAATAATTTCTCCCTGGACTCTGCACAGGAGCAGTACACCCGAAAGTGAACTTTAACCGTTCAAAGGGAGGTGAACAAGAGGAGGCTTAGGGGTATGGAGGCTGCTGCCATCCTGCTTTAATGTTATCATATGGCCAGTAAACATAAATGGCAGGTTAGTGTTGAAATAAAAAAGAATTTAAATTGGACCTAGCATGCAGTATATATATTTTTTATTTTATACATATAAGGAAGTGGTACCCGACAAAAAAATATATACAGCATAATAATTTTATGGGAATATACCAAGGTCACACTATATACCAAAATGAATAACTTTTTGAGGGCATCATGTAATCAACAGGTATATTTAGGTTTGGTGACTAACTCACAACAAAGTAATGTAAAAAAACAAAACAAAAAAACATACAGTATATATAATATATATATATAATTATATTACACCAGTATTATCATGGGGATTCCCCTGTGGATGGAGGAATCCTCCCAATTGCACTATTGTATTCTGACAGCAGGGGAGGGGGGGGGAACGACTCCTCCACTGTCAGAATACACAGCTCAGCGCCATTGGTTGCAGCTGCTAGTCAAGCAGCTTTTTTTTTAGGACAGGGCAGATGAACAAAAGCCTATCGGTAGCTTGACAACTACAGTGGCCACTAGGGTTGCACCGATACTAGTATCCATATCGGTGCCGATATTGAGTATTTGCACGAGTATCTGTACTCGTGCAAATCGAGCGATACCTGAAACCGATACTTTCAGGCTCGGCTCTTTGAGCTGTCAGTGGGTCTCCCCAGTGTTAAAGAAGTCCGGTAATTGGAGCTGTCAAAAAAAAAAGAAAGCAGCCGGTGTCCTTGCCGAGAAAGTTCCCCCGGCGGATAAGGACCCCCCTGTAGTGCGTAGGCGCAGCGCTTGCGCAGTAGGAACAACAAGGGAGCCGCCGAAAAGAGCCGAAGAAGAACAGCTGATTGTTAGCTCTACATTCTAACCTAAGTCCACGTTAAAGCCCCACCATCCAAGTGGACATAGAGTTAGAATATTAAAATGCCGAGCGCAGCGAAGCCATGCCCGAAGTGTGGTGAGCCCGCGAGGGGCCTGTTACAAAGTGATTTTTATTACTATAGTCTTGGCAAGCAGGCGCCATGTACAGCTGACTCAGGTGTTTAGCTTCGGCTCTTTTCGGCGGCTCCCTTGTTGTTCCTACTGCGCAAGCGCTGCGCCTGCGCACTACAGGGGGGACATTATCCGCCGAGGGGAACTTTCTTGGCAGAACACCGGCAATGTTTATTACCAACATTGCTCAGCTCTGAAACATGAAAATAAAAAGAAACATTGTTTCTTTTTTTTTATATTTCTGTTTCTTCATTTGCAGATCAAAGGGATGAACAAATGTTCCTCTGTTTAACCCCCTTAATAACCCTCAATTTACTCTAATCAGCCTTAATTAATTCCCTATTCTCCTCCATTTAATTATTATTTTCCTGCTTTTTTTTCTTTTGTTCACGTCTATTTTATAAACGATAAACAATTAAAACTTTTTTTTGTTTGCTTTGTTAGTGAATATTTTTACACAAATATATTTACATATATTTACACATTTCACATTGAAAAAGCACTAAATTAAAAAAAATCAATTTATTTCATTTGTAAATAACATTTCAATGCTTTGTACCATTGCTGACAGCTGAAGTTAAAACAAAACAGTTGCGGTAGGTATCAGTAATTGATATCGGCGAGTACTAAAATAAAAGTATCTATACTTGTACTCATTGTTAAAAAAATGGTATCGGTGCATCCCTAGTGGCCACACATGGATTGAAATTCGGCCAGTCTCTGTTGAACCCTCCAAATTTCAATCCATCTATGGCCAGTATATCACATCATCTTGAAAATAAGACTGTTAATATGCACACATCAATGCACATACTGATGATAGGGGACATTTGTCCAATTGTTTTCTTTAACCAGTTGACATCTGCGCTATAGCCTAATGACGGCTACAGCGCGGATCTGAATTCCCGGGAGGCCGTCATATGACGGCCTCCCCGGTGCACGAGCCCTACAGGGCGCGCGTGGAGCGCGCTGTGTTTACAGAGTCACTGAGACTCGGGTGATCACCGATCCGAGTAAGGGGCCGGTCCCGGCCCCTTACCATGTAAACAGCTGTCAGCCAATGACAGCTGATCACATGATCAAAACAAAAGCTCTGTGATCGTTTAAAAAAGCCGATCACTGGCTCATCAGCAAGGGACATCGGTCCCGAAGAGGAAAAGGCAATAATGCCTCATATGTGCCAGTATGCCCCCAAGTGCCATCTATCAATGCCCACCAGTGGTGCCAATCAGTGCCACCTAGCAGTGCTGCCTATCCGTGTAACAGATCAGTGCCCATCACTGCCACCCATCAGTGCCCATCACTGCCACCCATCAGTGCCCATCACTGCCACCTATTGGTGCCCATCAGTGCTGCCTCATCAGCGTACATCAATGAAGGAGAAAAATTACCTTTTTTTTTAAATTTAATAACAAAATATAAAAAATTTTTTTTTTTTTTAAATTCGGTCTTTTTACATTTTTTTAAAAAATAAAAACCGAAAAGGTGATCAAATACCACCAAAATAAAAGCTCTAGTTGTGGGAAAAAAATTATAAAAATTTCATTTGGGTACAGTGTTGTATGACCGCGCAATTGTCATTCAAAGTGCGTCAGCGCTGAAAGCTGAAAATTTGGTCTGGATAGGAGGGGGGTTTAAGTGCCCAGTAAGCAAGTGGTTAAAGCCACATAGCTGAAATGGTTGTGCACATCTAATTATTCATCCAGCATGTTTCCGGAAACAGTGTCCACTTTACCAAGGATATATGTGAAGAGAAACTTCAGTCCCCTTGATTGTGACTCTGCCCTCCTCCACCAGTGCTGGCGTTTTTGATAGACCTGTGAATGCTTAAAGGGCTCTGCCTGGAACTCCTTCACTTCTCTGTGCTTGCGCATGAAAATGTGCAGATCTCTGCCGAGTGCCGAAGCCGAAAGACATTCTCATCTACTCAAGAGAGGAGGATGTCCTGCCCTGCAGAACCAAGAAAATAGGGAAGCACTTAAAAAAAATATTCAAATGTGGCAGAGGGAGGGGCGGGAGCATTGGGTTTCGGGGTAGAGATCTGCTTTAAAGCATTTCCTTAGGAGGGAATATATAGTATATAAATATAGTTATCACATGATCCGTTCCTTGACATGCAAAAATATTCTGGTAGGCAAATTAGCTTTGACTGGTATGGTCATTAGACTGCAAACTCCTCTGGGGACAGATGTAAACAGTTGAGGATTCTCTATAAGGCTTTGCTGAATATTTTTGCACTGTATAGGAGTTAAATAAATAAATCAAAGTTGCATAAATGTCAAATATACAACCTTCTTGCATTATGTTTATAGCTAGTTCACTACAACCAGCCAGCGTATACTTAATGGGTGGCAACCAGTCAGAAAAAGTTTCAGTTAGTGTAACAGAATTAGAGCTGTGACACAATACTGCACAGAGCTTCCGGCATTGAGAGTTACACTATGCCGTTAGGCTAGATATACACATTAAGATAGAGAAATTAATAGATTCTGCAGTCCATGCTAAACAGGTTATTGTACTGCCCAATCAGTAATTGCATCTGATTGGTTGCAGCCACTCCTAAGCTGAAAAATTTCCTTACAGCTCATTCAAATTTTAGATCGAAGTTTGTCGAACTAGGTGGTGTGACAGGGCCACCCGTGTCCCTAATTGCAGACATTTCAGCAGGAATTGGCCGAAATTTGGCCCGCATTAGGCACCCTTATGCCCCATACACACGGTCGGACTTTGTTCGGACATTCCGACAACAAAATCCTAGGATTTTTTCCGACGGATGTTGGCTCAAACTTGTCTTGCATACACACGGTCACACAAAGTTGTCGGAAAATCCGATCGTTCTAAACGCGGTGACGTAAAACACGTATGTCGGGACTATAAACGGGGCAGTGGCCAATAGCTTTCATCTCTTTATTTATTCTGAGCATGCGTGGCACTTTGTCCGTCGGATTTGTGTACACACGATCGAAATTTCCGACAACGGATTTTGTTGTCGGAAAATTTTATATCCAGCTCTCAAACTTTGTGTGTCGGAAAATCCGATGGAAAATGTGTGATGGAGCCTACATACAGTCGGAATTTCCCACAACAAGGTCCTATCACACATTTTCCGTCGGAAAATCCGACCGTGTGTACGGGGCATTACACTATTCAAGCAACGTATGGCCAGCATTAGGCCCCCTTACACCAATATTCAAGCTACGTATGGTCAGCATTAGGCCCCCTTACACTTTTAAAGCCACGTATGGCCAGCATTTGGCCCCCTCTACACAATTCAAGCCACGTATGGCCAGCATTAGGCCCCCTTACACTATTCAAGCTACGTATGACCAGCATTAGGCCTCCTTACACTTTTCAAGCCACGTATGGCCAGCAGTAAGCTCCCTTACACTTTTTAAGCCACGTATGGCCAGCATTTGGCCCCCTTACACTATTCAAGCCATGTACAGTGGGTATAGAAAGGAATCACTCCCCATTAAAATAATCACATTTAGTTGCTTTACAGCCTGAAATGAACGCAGACACAGTTTTTGTTTTATCCTGCTGTATTTATAACATTCAAGTGAAAGATATAATACCAACATGTCACAAAAACATTTAAAAAAAATAAAAAACAGAATCACTGAGTTGGAAAAATGATCACCCCCTTGTGTCAGTATTTTGTTGGACCACCTTTTGCTTTCATTCCAGCTTTTAGTCTTTTGGAATATGTTTGTACTAACTTTGCACATCTAGACTTTGCAATATTTGCCGACTCATCTTTGCAGAACTGCTCGAGTTCAATTAAGTTTGATGGTGATCATTTGTGGACTGCAGTCTTCAAGTCATTCCACAGATTTTCAGTGAGGTTTAGGTCCAGGCTCTGACTAGGCCATGCAAGGACATTCACCTTTTTCTCCTTTAACCACTGTGTAGTCATTTTTTGCTGTGTGCTTTGGGTCATTGTCATGTTGGCAGGTAAACCTTCTTCCCATTGACAACCTTCTGGCAAAGGGCAGCAGATTTTCTTCAAGAATTTGATGGTATTTTGCCCCATCCATTTTTCCTTCTATCCTGACAAGTGCTCCAGTCCCTGCTGCAGAGAAACACCCACATAACAGGATATTACCACCTTCATGCTTTACTGTAGGAATCGTGTTATTTGGATGGTGAGCTGTATTGGATTTCTGCCAGACATATCGTTTGGCGTTGAGGCCAAATAATTAAATTCTCATCTGACCATAACACATTTTTCCATGTGGCCTTAGAATCTTTTAAGTGTGTTTTGGCAACGCTCAGTTGTGATTGCATGTGGCCTTTAATTTTTTGAAACCCTACTATACAAGCCACATTTGTGAAGAATTTGTGATATTGTTGTCACATACACACAGTGACAACTCTTTGTCTTAAATTCATGCAACTGCTTCAGAGTTGCTGTAGGCCTCTTGGTATCCTCTGTGACCAGTTTCCTCCTGCCTCTTGCATCCGGTTTGGAGCGATGTCCTGATCCAGTGAGGGTCTTTGCTGTACCAAATACCTTCCACTTCTTAACAATAGACTTCACTGTGCTTCTATGCATTGATCAAGTCCTTGAAATTTTTTTGTACCTCTCCTGAATTGTGCCTGTCCACAACTTTATCCCGGAGATCTTTTGACAGTGCCTTGCCACCCATAGTTAATTGTTTGCTTCAGTTGCACTACCTGGGACTGAAATGTTCCAAGAACGCTCTTTTCCTGCTGAGCTAATCAAAATCACCAGAGCTGATCACAGTTGAAAGTCAAATGGCTTTGTGTGCCATTGAGAAGGTGATTAGCTACAGCTGATTGAGTTTACAAGTCATTTTTAGGAGGGGGTGATCCTTTTTCCAACTCAGTGATTCGGTTTTTGAATATATATTTTTTTCAGACATGTTGGTGTTATATCTTTCACTTGGATGGTATAAGTTGCACTGAGTAAATGAAGCTGGATAAAACAAAAACTGTGTCTGTTTTCATTTCAGGCTGCAAAGAAACAAAATGTTATTATTTTAAAGGGGGGGGTGATTTTTTTTCTACACCCATTGTATCTCCAGCATTAGGCCCCCTTACACTATTCAAGTGTATGGCCAGCATTAGGCTTTCTTACGCTAATCCTAAACGAATGTTAACGCCCAATGGCAACATTTTTTTTTGGCTTTGGGTTGAGTAGGGACAAGATAAGTTTTAATTTCTGTCATTTCATTGAGAAGTTTTATGCTTTTATTCTGTCCCTATGACATCAGGACAGGAAGTCATATAGACAGCAATAACAAAACGCCAATTCCACCTTTCCTTCACACCCCTCCCCCCCCAAACATCCTAGAGACATGTTTTTTTTTCTTTATATACTAAACCTTTTTTCAGACTGGGCACATGACACTATTTCTTTTTCACCTTCTTCAGCGATGGGCAGTCCCCAAAGATTCAGAGAGCGTCAGCGACCTCTGTGCTTTATACTATGAGTGCAGGGCGCCATGATGAAGCCCCCCAAGGAGTGGGTCCATGATGCCCGCCACATACAGGGATTTTTTTTTCTGTTTAGATTTCAGGTAGATTTGGGCTTTAACCTCTTTCTTGTGCTTGGATCCTCTTCTCCTCTTCTTGAAGACCATCCCTTTTCACCAGATAATGCAAGGATCAGGATGCTGTTATTTTGTGAAATGCTGCGGGTTGCAACCTACCGTAGTTCTTTGTAGCTCATGATTAAATAAAGCCTGCAGTCTTTTTTTAAACTGGCTTTGAGGAGCCTGAAATGCATACTTCTGTTGTGTCATCACCACAGACACAGTTATGTAACTTGTGGGATTGTGCCAGACAAATGAAAGCAGTCATATTTTCTCGGTCTGTGTCACTCTGCCATTTATAGGACAAGCTCTATTTCCCGCAGCTGTCACCTATGTGTGTGAAGTATACTTACTCAGCAAACAGCCTTTCCTAGAATTCCCTATTGTGTAGGAAGACAGATAACCCATTTATTTGTTTATATCTGTCATTTAATCAGGGAGTCATACAAAATAATAACATAATAAAAGGAAAATAGCTGCATGCATTCAGATCTGGGAAAGTGGGTGGATTAATCTGACACTGTATCAAGAGGTATCCACATTCATTTTAGAATGATGGGGGAGGGAAAGCAACTTTGAAAATGTCATTTTTAATACCATGTGCTCCCCAGGTTTGAGGTTTTCGGGGTCTCCAAGAGCCCTGCCAGCGCCTGAAAAACCCTGGTAAAGCGCCGCTTAAATTAGCGGCACTTTACCAGCGTTTTTCAAGCGCTAGCGGGGAGCTTTTAACCCCTGCTAGTGGCCGAATAAAGGGTTAAAAGCGCCCACAAAGCGCAGCTGCCAAAAGCGCTTTGCAGGCGTTTTGCATTGATTTCAATGGGAAGGGGTTCTTTAGGAGCGTGTATTCACCGCTCCTAAAGCACTGCAAAGAAGCTGCTTGCAGGACTTTTTTTGACTCCGTGCCAGCGCAGTGCCTCAGTGTAAAAGCACTCGGGCTTTCACATTGGGATTGCAGATGAGGCTTCTTTCAGGCGCTTTATAGGCGCTTTTTTTAAACGCTAAAGCGCCTGAAAAACGCCCCAGTGTGAAAGGGGTCTTAGAGAAAATGACAATATATCACATAGGACTCTAGCTAAAGATTCTTGGGGACTGCTCTGTCTGGAATTGAGTGCCAGTTCACACATCTGCTGTGCTGTGGATGTCTATGCAATGTCTGTGCGATGCAAATTTGAATTTGCATCGCATGTGGACCAAAATCGTGCAGGCCCCCTTTTTTTTTTTGTCCACACCAGAATTGTGTCTGAATTGACAGTTCGCACTGCGATATGCGAACCAATCTGAGGGTGTCATTATCTTTCTATTGACACCCGCAGCGGTTCACATAAGGCAGTGTGAACTGCCTGCGAGTTCTGTGCGATGCGGGAACCGGCACTGAAATTGCGCTGGTTCACGCATCACGCTGGTGTGGACCGGCACTGATGGTTGTGAGAAATGTGCAATAGAGAAGATATTGCAGGCAATACAACCGTCTTTTTTTCTTAAGCCCGGTACACACTAGTACTTTTCGTTCAACCTAGCAGGGCTGAACTAAAAAAAATCTGACGGCTCAGGAGGAGCTGCTGTACTAATTAATTATCTGATGTTAGTATAGCAATCTCCAAACAGAGTGCTGTTTGGGGGGTGGTCGGCAGACCTTTTTCGGTCATGCCCCCTTCGTCAGAAGCTGGCTGAACCACCAGCTTCTGTCGGACCGACTTCAGTACACACGGGTCGAATTGTTGCCCAACATTCGACACATGTGTACTAGGCTTTAGGCTGATGTCAGATGGAAGAGTCTGCTATTAGTGGTCCTGCTGACAGCCAGCAGAATCACTAAGAAGTTGCCTGCTTGTCCATGTTGAATTGCTCCTGAGGCAGCAAGATGTCACCCCCCACCCCACCCTACCCTGGCCTTTGGAGTAGGGAAACTTTAGAACTTCTTCTGTCCTTTTCATATCTGTCTGTGTCACCTTTTAGACCCCTTTCACACCGAGCCGCCTATAGCATCAGCGGTAAAACGCCGCTATTTTTAGACCCCTTTCACACCAAGGGTGTTTTGCAGGCACTATAGCGTTAAAAATAGCGCCTGCAATCCGCCCTCAAACAGCTGCTCCATTCTTTCCAGTGTGAAAGCCTGAAGGCTTTCACACTGGAGCGGTGCGCTGGCAGGACGTCAGGAAAAGTTCTGCCAGCAGCTTCTTTGGAGCGGTGAAGGAGCGGCGTGTTTACCGCTCCTCCACCGCTGCTCCCCATTGAAATCAATGGGGCAGTGCTGGGATACCGCTGGCAAAACGCAGCTATTGCGGTGCATTGCGGGTGGTTTTAACCCTTTCTCGGCTGCTGGCGGGGGGTAAAAGCGCCCTGCTAGTGGCCGAAATGCGCCGCAAATCCGACTGTAAAACGACGCTAAAAATAGCTGCGTTTTACCGCCGACGCTATAGGCGGCTTGGTGTGAAAGGGGTCTTAGCGGCGTTTTACAGTCGGATTTGCAGCGCATTTTGGCCACTAGCGGGGCGCTTTTACTCCCCGCTACCGGCCGAGAAAGGGTTAAAACCGCTCGCAATGCGCCGCAATGGCAGCGTTTTGCCGGCGGTATCCCAGTGCTGCCCCATCCTTCACCGCTCCAAAGAAGCTGCTGGCAGGACTTTTCCTGACGTCCTGCCAGTGCATCGCTCCGGTGTGAATGCCCTCGGGCTTTCACACTGTAAACAATGGAGCAGCTGTTTGAGGGCGGATTGCAGGCGCTATTTTTAACGCTATAGCGCCTGCAAAACGCCCTCGGTGTGAAAGGGGTCGTGAGGGTAAGCAGGACCACAGACAGCAGAATGAGCCTGACTTAAGGTTCCGATGGTACCCCACTCTCTCAAGAACTGGGGGAAAAAATGTGACTGGAGTTGAGGTTTAACACATATGAACAGCACAGCTTCAGTCCTTGATCAGCCACGAATGTGAAATGTTGTTTTTCTAGAATTGTACGTAAGGTCACTGCCTATAGTGTGTGCTCGGCTTAGCAACATTTTTGCATGTGGAAATAAAGCCTTGCCCTGATGTGACCTGCCATATTGTGCTTATCACAAGCAAACAAACGTGTGCTTTTTAGAGCATAATAGCAACAGCATAAAAGAGTGAAACTAGATACAGGGCACCTTTTCTCTCCTTAAAGTCATATTTTCACTTTAGTTTTCTTTATAGTTGATGAGTCAGAGGTGTTAAGGAGAGAATGAGGACACTGCCCTTTAGTGCAGAACTTTCATCTCTGCCTTGGCGGTAACGATTGTTTACAAAATGCGGGCACCCCTGGTCATTAACATTTTTTTTTTTCAAAGAATAGGAGTTCTTTTTTTAAAAAGAAAACAGTGACAGTAAAGAAGGCAGTCTCAATTAAAAATCATCAAGATGTTACAAAAAACACAATAAGAATCAACTATATACAGTGCTATTATCTGGTTGAACACTCCCAATGAATTATATAACACTTTATAATCATATAAAGTGTTAACCGCCAACCACCTTACTGCTGGGAACAGTGGTAAGGGAGCCCAAGCAGGAATGCAGACAGAGGGGGCAAGAGGTAAGGGGGCAGTGGGGGGGGGGGGGTGTATGTGCATGGTGCAGTAGGCCACAATCTGCATCATAGTCCTCGCTGACACTTTGGCCCATATATTAGTATAGTCGGTAAGCTGGAGGGCCAGGCAGAGAGGTATGTGGCCTTTGATTATTGAGTGTTTGGAATGCCTGTGTGTCCATAAAGAGAATGGCGGGGATCCATAGAGCATTGTATTGGTCCTGGTAAATATGGAGATGGGCCATGCTCATCAGATGGCTCATTTTTGTAACCCAATCCTTGATGTGAGGCACAGTTGATCTTACAGCAGTTATATATATATATATATAAAAAAAAAAAACTTATGCAGTTTTGTATTCCTCTGTAAATATTTAAATTTATTTTTATGCACAACTAGCATTAGTACTGTAATTCTTGTTGATATTCTCCTCCTGTAATTCCTTGCAGTGAGACCGGAAATGGAAGAAGCGGCACGCCTAGCCAGTCAGGATTTGATGTACGTGCTGACAGAAGTAGAGAGCAGAGTGAGCAAAGGGGATGACTTATGCTGGCCATACACTATACGAAAAATCGGCCGAAAAATCGTTCGTATAGACACTTCGTTCGTTTTTCAGCAAGTTAATGGGCACAAATCGATAATCGTTTGTGACGTTTTTGTGGGGAAAAAACGAACGGGAAGTTTGGAAAATTTCTGCCGAACGTACGATAAATTGCAAGGTTAATGTGTTTCCCGTCCGAACTGTCTGCACTAGGTATATGTAAAAAAACGAACAAAAAATTATTTATTCATGTCCACTGAACAATTTATCGGTCATTACATGACGGCACGATCGTTTGCGGTCACGGTCGAACGTTCGTTTTTCGAAAATGGGTTCGGCCGATTTTCTGTATAGTGTATGGCCAGCATTAGGCTAGCATAACGTAGGCAATTTTTAGGTGATGTAATCGCACCACTAAAATCACTAGCAATTAATTGTTAGTAGTAGTGGATTGCTACACATTGATAAAAAAATAGCTTCTTATGGAGTGAAGCACATACGTAGCATGTAGCAGAAATTGATCTCTAATGACTGCACAATGCACCAAAAATGTGTTGGTTATTGCTACTACAAGCTACTTGCACGCTAATTTTTTATGCTTTAATCCATAGGGAGACATCTGCTCTAAATATGTAGTGATTGATCACTGTTACTACAGATTATTCTCTAACAATTTAGGTTGTGCTCCTAGCCTTAGCTGTACATTGCTGCTCTTTTTCTTTACTGTCTAGACCAGTGATGGGGAACCTGGGCACCCCAGATGTTTTGGAACTACAATTCCCATGATGCTCAACTACACTGCAGAGTGCATGAGCATCGTGGGAAATGTAGTTCCAAAACATCTGGGGTGCCAAGGTTCGCTATCACTGGTCTAGACAGTAGGCAGGGAGGTGGCAGCACTGTATTCCTTGAAGTATATGTAAACCCAATCACTAAAATCACTTTACAAACTTCCAATACACATTATACAGGTGACACAGAAATGTCATGCAACCATTGCAGAGTACATCCTTGTAGACAGGAAGTCGCTGTAAAGATGCTGCAGCACTAAGAACAAAAGATAAAAAAGTGAAAAGTATTTTAGTGAAAACAAAAATGACTTTTTTATTACACAGTGTTTTACTAAACTAAATGGTGTATGAATCACTAACAGTTTTTTTTTTTTTTTTTACATTCTTTGGAATGTAGGACAGTTTACATTTATGTATTTCAAACATGTATTCAGCTATTTTCCTACTAGAGTTAGGCTTTAATTACCAGTTGCTGAATATCTATAAAAAGGTGACAGACATTGGATAAAAAAGAATATCAAAATAGATTTTTTGAATTAGTTGTCCCTTTTCAGAAAGGGGGGGGGGAGAATGGAGTTTCTAAGGCATTTGGAGGATGTTTGCCAGAGGGGTGTTGCTGTGTACTGAATGACAGGGTGCCCATTGCACAATGCCACAATTTGTGTTAAAGACCTGAACTCAAAAAAGAAAGACTTGCAATGTCATAGGGAAAATCTAGACATGTTAATTGTGCCTTAGCAGAATCCCAAAAATGTATCTTTTGTTTTGAATGCCTCCTGGAATATAGCAGAGCACTTCCTGGCTTGTGAATGTGCCCTGGGACTCCCATAACTGCAATTCCATAGCTGTATATCTGCATTGTGAGAACTAAGGCACTGCTGCCCCTGAGGAGGTTTGGACTGAGATTCAGTGTGGCGCTTGTTGTTCTTCTTGCTGGAGGCTCTGATATGAGGAAGCAAATCCCTGCCTCTACCAAGATGGGAAAAGGTACACTGTACAACATAAGTCATGATAATCAGTAATGTGGAAAAGATCAGCTGCCGAGAGACCATAGGCATGGCTGCTGACTAGTCTATTGCCCTCTGCCCACCCTTTTTTTGGGCACATTTTCCAGCATTCAGTTGCCCTTTCATTGTAATTGTGAATTTGTAGTAAACTAGAAGAACCAAATACTGTTTAAAGCAAACCTGTAGTGTGGTATATTGGGTTAAAGTGTAACAGAGCATTCATGGTCTTGCCCTTCTCCTATTCTGCGTATTGGCCATCAAATGTCAGGCGTGCCCTGACTGGGAAGACCATGGGAAAGGGCAGAGCTACATTGCAGCCATTGTGGCTCAGCATACAGACTATCTGTAATCACTCTCCCAGGACCCGTAGCTTTTGCGCACAGCAGCCCAAAAAGATAAATTAACCATTTGAGCCCCCTAAGAATTTACCCCCTTCCTGACCAGAGCGTTTTTTGCGATTCGGTACTGCGTCGCTTTAACGGACAATTGCGCGGTCGTGCGATGTTGCACCCAAACAAAATTGACGTCCCTTTTTCCCCACAAATAGAGCTTTCTTTTGGTGGTATTTGATCGCCTCTGCGTTTTTTTTTTTTATAAACAAAAAAAGAGCGACAATTTTGAAAAAAGCACAACATTTTGTACTTTTTGCTATAATAAAAAAAAGGCGATTTTTTTCTCAGTTTAGGCCGATATGTATTCTTCTACATATTTTTGGTAAAAAAATTGCAATAAGTGTATATTGATTGGTTTGCACAAAAGTTCTAGCGTCTACAAAATAGGGGATAGATTTATAGCATTTTTATTATTAATTTTTTTTTTACTAGTAATGGCGGCGATCTGGGTTTTTCATCATGACTGCGACATTATGGCAGACACATCGGACAATTTTGACACATTTTTGGAACCATTGGCATTAATACAGCAATCAGTGCAATTAAAAATGCATTGATTACTGTAAAAATGTCACTGGCAGTGAAGGGGTTAACACTAGAGGGTGGTAAGGGGTTAACTGTGTTCCCTGGGAGATGATTCTAACTGAAGGGGGAGGGACTAACTAGAGGAAGTGACGGATCGTGGTTCCAAGCTAATAGGATCACATGATCTCTCACTCCTGTCAGAACAGGGAAGTGTGTGTTTACACACACTCGTCCCTGTTCTGTGTCCCCTGCTCACGATCGCTCATGGCTGGTGGTCATCGCAACCGTCGGCCACGAGCATTGGCACCCCTGCTGTGTGGCGGTGCGCGAGCCGACGTATAGCTACGTGGTTTCGCACAGGGGAGCCAACCTGCTGCAGTACAACTGCGGCGGCTGGTCCGGAAGCGGTTAAGGATATGCAGCTGTATGTGAATTTGTGTGGGGTTTGCATAAGGCATGCGCATAATCGTATGTACACTGTCTGTATTCATAGCATATGTCTGTGCAGGTGCCTTATGGCCCGTACACATGATCCGAATATCATACGACTGATCGTTTGACCGTTTCCGCTTAATAGTCGCAAGTAGAAATTGAATAGCTAAATAAAGTCAGAAAAAAAAATCGGAAGTGATGCCATGTGTTGTAATGTATATGTATTGAATTTTCAGGCGACAACTATACTGACTAACCGAAAATCGTACGAGGAAAATTTGCATGCATGCCCGATCAAATAAGATCGGATGAACAGTCGTGATCGGCTGTCGAAAGTAGTGTACACACGATCCGAAAATCGTAGATCCTTCCTCGGACGACCGTTTTCGTACGATATTTGGATCATGTGTGCGGTAGAGCTGCACGATTCTGGGCAAAATGAGAATCACGATTTTTTTTGCTTAGAATAAAAAGATCACGATTCTCTAACGATTCTCGCAACGTAAAATCTTTCACATTATACAAAAAAAAAAAAAAAATGGGCTAACTTTACTGGTTAGATTGTTTTTTTTTTTCATTAAATTTAATTCATTTAATTTAATTCATTAAAGTAATTTTTTCCCTAAAAATTGTATTTGAAAGACCGCTGCACAAATACAGTGTGACATAAAATATTGCAACAACCACCATTTTATTCTCTAGGATGTCTACTAAAAAAATATATATATTTGGGGGTTCTAAGTAATTTTCTAGCAAAAAATATGATTTTAACTTGAAACCAACAAATGTCAGAAAAAGGTTTCGTGTTTAAGTGGTAAAACTTTTTTAACTTACACAAGAAGTCTATTCCATTGACAAATCGTTACAATGTTTATACATTGATACATTGATAAAAAATGTTTATACATTGATACATTGATAAAGAATGTTATACATTATACATTGATAAAGAATGTTTTGTTTCTTGGCAAACTGCCTGGTTTTCCTCTTCCTTTCTTTTGAGGGCTGTGGCTTCAGAAGAGCAGAGAATTCTTAGCATAGAAAGAATTGTAAAACAGTTTAGTCAAAATCGTGATAACGATTCTTGACGATTAATCACAATAACGATTCTTGACGATTAATTGTGCAGCTCTAGTGTGCGGGCCATTATGCAACCTCCAATGCATAACCATGTACAGCTGAATTTTCCAATTCATCTCAATGGGCAGTTGTACGTGCCAGCTGCGGGTCCTGGCAGAGTGACTACGCACGCTCTGCATGTTGTACAGCTGTTTGTATGAAATCTTAAAGTGATTGTAAAGTCTTGCTTTTTTTTCTATAAAAATAACAAACATGTTACGCTTAACCAGCTTTGTGTAGTGGTATTGCACAGGGTAGCCCTGATCTTCCTCTTCGGTGCTCCTGGCCCCTCCTGACGAATGCCCCCACAGCAAGCAGCTTGCTATGGGGCACCCGAGCCAAGCACAGTTCTGTGTGTCCATTCAGACACGGAGCCCCGGTTTGACCCCACCCCCTCTCTCTCCTGATTGGCTAAATGACTTTGACAGCAGCAGGAGCCAATGACGCCGCTGCTGTGTCTCAGCCAATCAGGATGGAGAGCCACATATGGCGGAGACACTCGTGGACATCGCTGGATAGAGCTGAGTCTCAGGTAAGTATTAGGGGGCTGAGGGAGGCTGCTGCACACAGAAGGCTTTTTATCTTAATGCATAGAATGTACTAACTATTCAATGTTAGTACAGTGATCTCCCCGCTGTGCTTTAGTGTTCGGATGCCAATCGGCTGCTGGTTTTCCAGCATGTTCGTTCAGCAGAAGCTGGTCATGAGATCGGCTTCTGTCAAACAATGACCTGCACACAGGCCGGTATCTACGGTACCAGCTGATTTCAGCCGATATTTGGCCCGTGTGTATGGGGCTTTCGATGTCCTATTCCCTTGCATTGGGAGGAATAGCTACACCAGTTAGTGGTAAGGTGTGCTTTTCTAACCTTACCTCTTCTGTATGCATTCATAATGAAGATGTAAATAAACTAACATGCTCATTATCTGCTATGGACCTGTTCACACAGCAGTAGCACATATGTTAGCAGTGTGTTTGCATGCTGCCTATTTTGTTTTATTTCCTATAGGTGCAAAGCAAGAAATTTGACAAGGGTGATAAAAACGCACTGAAATTGCGCTCCCAAACCTTACAATTTTCAAAAGCAAAAGTATGAATATTGTTACACTGAGAATCTGAAGGTCTTTTATATTTTGTAACAGTTCTTTTGCAGCCGCTGGAATGCCTTTGTTCACTCTATAAGCTTTGCATTGCCTCTCATGTGGTCCTCAGATGTGCTCTTTTGTACACACATGTAACAAAATCCCAAGAATAGACACATCACAGATGCCCTTTTGTATAAATGCAGAAGTGCAAGCCCATGCATTTGTCTGCGCAAAGCTGCTAGAACAAATTGTAGCGTCCTCAATCAATCGATACAAATAGTAAAGACCGCTTGCAAAATGAAGTAACACAATAACAACGGGTATCAACCATTCATCATTTTACAGAAGTCAGACACTGAAAGAAGAATACATGTTGGATGCTGTAATTCACATTGCTGTGTACAATAATGTCTTCCTGGTTAAAGTGTTCGTCATCCCAAAGGTGGTTTTGAGGTTACAGTTACTGGTCTTTGTCCTTGTTTGTCTGTGTTAACATCAGCCTCAAGGTTCGCGGTTCAGATAGAGAGAATTCCTGACTGGACATCCCTTCCCAGGACCCCAACCAAACGCCGACTTATGCCGTGTACACATGAGCGGACTTCTTGTTCGCCTGAACCCCGAAGGACTTTTTGACGGAGTTCCAACAAAACGGACTTGCCTACACACGATCACACCAAAGTCCAATCGTTTCGAATGTGATGACGTACGACCGGACTAAAATAAGGAAGTTCATAGCCAGTAACCAATAGCTGCCCTTGCGTCCTTTTTTGTCCGTCGAACTAGCATACAGACGAACGGATTTTTCGATCGGACTCGAGTCCGTCGGATTTGAAACATGTTCTATTTCTAGGTCCGTCGGAATTTTCGACAGAAAAGGTCCGATGAAGCCCAAACACGGTCGAAATGTCTGACGGAATCGTTCCGTCGGACCTTTTCTGCCGGACAGTCCGCTCGTGTGTATGCGGCAAAAGGGTCCAGAATATGACCTAAAAAAAAAAAGAACAGAAAATGAACTTTATTTTTTTTAAAAAGGGGGGTCCAGAATAGATAGGGAGAAGAATACAAGGCTTCCTGAGACATAATAGGGCCAATTTAGACAGGATCCAATGAACCTATCAATATGTCTTTGGAGTGTGGGAGGAAACCGGAGTACCCGGAGGGAACCCACACAGGCACAGGGAGAACATGCAAACTCCAGGCAGGTAGTGCTGTGGTTGCCCCTCTCAATGCCGGAATTCCTGGCAAGAGATAAGCTGCTTAAAGAAACATAGTAAAAGCCAGTTATTACACATGCTTTTGGGCACATTTAAGCACATTTAGGTGTGTCAACTGCGTTAATGCATTCCAGTGGCCAGAATAATAATTTATTCTGGCCACTGGAATGCATTAATGCTCACGTGGTAGTCCGTAGTGGTAATGTGCTTCAGCTACTCTTCTGAATGCACCTTTGGGGGGGGGGTTCTGCCTGTGTGCATGGGCGCATAGGGGGAGATTTACTAAAACCAGTGTACACAGAATCTGGTGCATAGTAACCAATCAGCGTCTGCCTTCAGCTTGTTCAATCAAGCTTTGACAATCAGCCCAGGTTCACATTGAGGTGGGTAAATCCTGCGAGTTCAGCTGAACTTGCACAATTTCAAACCAGCAATGCAGTCCGACTTTGGGGGCGATTTGACAGAAATCTGAGCGGGTTCATGCACAGATGTCTATTGAAATCGCCCCCGAAGTTGCCAAAAGTAATACAGGAACTCATTTTGGGAATTGATGTGGCGCCGCAAAAGTCAGCATCGCACCGATTCGGATGGTGCCATTGCCAGCAATAGCCGACGATTTGCCAAATCGGCCCAATGTGAACATGGGCTAAAACCCAGAAACTGATTGGTTACTATGTCCAGCTGCACTGTTTTAGTAAATCTCCCCTATAGGCTTACTTTAAAAAAATGTTGAATGCCTTAACAGTGGCCTTGATGGTCTTTTACTTTACAGGTCCCATTGCAAGTGCACATCTAGTAATGTGGCCCGTGGTTCTTCTATTTAGATCTCAGAGAACACATTTTCAATGTAATGTTTGTTGTGCAGAGAAATGCTCTGGACTCTGAAGGCCCTATTTTTATTACCACTCCTTGTTTTAGGGTACAGAGTGCTTTCGGGATGAAATTTAATTTCCTCTCTTCTTCCTCTGTAAGACACATTTATTGTATACCCCACTGTTTTGGCAGTGTAGTAGAAGGATACAGTTCTCCCCTCTTCCTCATGGTGGAAGATATATATTACTCCCAGTGTGACAACGCACAGTTATTCCTCACTTCTGTTGATTTATATTACCCCTTATCTGGTACAAAGAATCCTCAGTTAATTCTTCCTATTTATTCAGATAAAAAGTTACTTCTTCACTAATTAGGGGGCACATGGCTATATCCTGCTGATACAGTCCTATTTTGTCTGCTACCTCAATGCACAGTGCTGTCTCCCACACACTCACTCCTTGTATTCCAGAAGATTGATTTTACAGATCCCTATGAACCCCTGCCTCTTCATGACTCCCCATTCCTGGCTCACACACATAGCAATGATGTTCTGCTCCAGAAATAGGGAAAACTGCTTCCAGTTAGAGTCCCTCTGGAAGGCCGTATGCATTACACATTAACCATTTTGCCACTCCATGGAGGTGGTTTAATATTGTTTATTGATTTGGCCACTCCTGAGCTAGATTTATGTGGATATTATAAACACCTGCTTGTCTGGAGACAACATAAAATAAAGATCCCCTTTCCTAACCTGTGGGGGCCAACTGCTTCCATGAGGTAAAGATGGCTATAGATGGGTACAATTTCAAAGAAAAATTCTTGGGAAAAGAAGGTCTACAGACAATCGGACATTCCGACAACAAAATCCTGGATTTATTTCCGACGGATGTCGGCTCAAACTTGTCTTGCATACACACGGTCGCACAAATGTTGTCGGAAATTCCGATCTCCAAGAACACGGTGACGTACAACCTATACGACGAGCCGAGAAAAATGAAGTTCAATAGCCAGTACGGCTCTTCTGCTTGATTCCGAGCCTGTGTGGAATTTTGTGCGTCGGAATTGTGTACACACGATCGGAATTTACGACAATGGATTTTGTTGTCGGAGAACTTGAGATCCAGCTCTCAAATTTTTGTTGAAAATTCCGACAACAAATGTCCGATGGAGCCTCCACACGGTCGGAATTTCTGACAACAAGCTCACATCGAACATTTGTTGTCGGAAATTCCGACCATGTGTACGCGGCATTAGAGTTTGCTGTTGTAATCATTAGTGGGGTCAAGTAGGCATTCGTTTTCAACCACAGTGATGAGAAAGTTTGAAGGAGCAGGTTGGAAAAAATTTTCTCAAACGAACAAATTTCTAATAGTGTATGTGCTGTTCGTTTAGTAAAGTCCATTTATGCCAAAATCAAATGTTAAAAGCAAGTTAAATCTTTTGAACAACAAATGAATATTTGGAAAATTTTCATACAGATTTTTCTAAGCCTTTTCCTAAGAAATTTCATTTGAAATTTTACCCATCTATGGTCAGCTTAATACCTTGGGACATCCAAGAGGAGCCTAGAACCCTTCTTGAGTAATGCCCTGGAGCTGAGCTTCTCAATATTGTTCTTGACTACATAGTGCGATACCTATAGCAAACAATCGGCTTGCATTTGACTTAAGTCCTATCATTGAATGGTTAGTAACTATGGCAGGCCATACATGATCGAACCATGTATCGGCAAGCTGAATGTACCAAGTTGCTGCTATAGCCACTAGCAATAATCACTGTCTTCTCCCGATGAGCAGCAAATTGGCTCTGTGTATGACCAGCCTATGCATGTTCCATACCGTGTGGAGCCCTGAGGAAGCTGGAAATCATGGTAGTAGGCACCACTACCAAGGTAATCGCTGCAAGCTTTTGGCTGCCCTTATGCTTAGTGAGCACAAGTGGTCACTTGCTCAGCATGGGTGCCATTCAGAGAACACTTTGCATTTTTTCAGTGGTTGCAAAGCATTTTTCTGACTGGAGGGGGTGAAAAGGCAGAGTGGTGATGTCATAGTCTGCACCTCATCTAACCGTATAAAACTTTGCATTCATGGAAAAAATGCAGTGTTCTGTGAGTGGTGTCCATTCAGAATCGAGAGACCTCCTGTGTTCAAAAAGCAGCTGAGCAGCCGATTGCCATGGGATCTGGAACGCAGTAGAGATCACTGTAGTAGCAGTGCCTATTACAGTGATTTCCAACTTCCATGGGGATCCCACATATACGGCAGATTGCATACTTACATCTGGATAAAAAAAAAAAACATGCTTTTTGTTATATTTTACTGGGGTTTACAGCGAAACTCCACCCCCAGTATTTTTTTTAAAGTTAAAAATACGGTTTTAAATGGAGGAAAATGTACTGTTTGCTTGCTAGCTCAAAACTGATGCTACAGCCTAGAATTGCTGGATAACTCTAACTATCACGGTGTCTCAGGTGATCTTCAGGTCTTTGTCAGGTTGGTTTTGTTCATTTTTGGCCCACAATGGTTATGGACCTCAGAGTATATGTTTACCTTGTGTTGATCATTGGCTTTGTTCAGCTACGTCACACTTTTTTATTTGGGATTGTCATTGAATCATACAGAGGTTCAGCTTTTTCATCTCTGTCCCATGGTAGGTTAACAAGCCATTGTTTGTCAATCAGGTCACCCAGCTGTAAGAGGGAAATAATTGCTTTCAGACGAATTGTATTGTTAACCAGATGAGGCAATTATGAAATTAAAAAAAACACTTTCTTCAGCTGAAATGCGCAAATAAATATTTTTCTCAGATACAGATTGATAAAGTTTGGGTAATCACATTAACAGAACATGACCCATCAAACATAGTATATCTTATGTCTGTGCTATGTACTGTATATAGTGTTAAGTATTATTTACAGAGTACGAGTAGTAAGTAATGAACTTAAAAGTCAAGGGGCCCAGGTGGCAAAAAAACCGTATACTGCTACCAAAATTTGCCTCGGATGTGATTATTGATAAACGAAGCGAGTAACACAGCACAGGCTTCAGAGGTAGATGCTCAGTGACACTGTGAGGTCACCTCGGAGATATCCCTGTAGTAGATTACAGAGGAAAATAAATTGTGTGAACTTTCTACATTTAGCACAGCTGCAGTGTTTGCTGGGTTCCATTAGCTGTTCATTGTTTGGAGGAGTTAGCTACAGACACATGAATAGTATAATAATTAAGATTGATTACTTTGATTATTGAATGAGCCAAACCATAACAACGACGTCCGAGCGGGTAAACTTCCACATGCGGGCGGGCGATGAGAGAAGACGTAACTATCTCGCTGCTCGCCCGCGGCTGCAGATCTGTGGTCCCCGCGGTCCTGCTGTAGGGGCAGAACAGCGGTGAACGGAGATGGGTAGTGAGAGATGATGTCATCTCTATGCTGCCCGCCACAGCGCTGACAGAGATTGGCAGAGACTGCAGCGCGCGCCACGCGGGGACGTGGGTAGGGAGGTCTGACCAGTATTGGTACGTTGCCAACGGATACCGATTATTTGAAAAATGTGAATATCGGCAACCCAGTAATCGGCCACTCCGATAATCGGTCAATCCATAATAACTTGTTCTCTTTATATATCCAAATGTGTAGCAGGGAGCTGAAAACGTTTGGGAGTTCCAGACCTAAACATCCTGGGAAATTATTCAAGATGGCTGCGTGCAAAATCATTTTGTAATCCCAGCACTGACATCTAAAATTACATTTCCAATTGAATCTTTCACTTGTAAACCTGTTTAGTGTTGAACCAACCATAATTGTACTATTAAGATTTCTTGTTTTAAAATGTATGAATGTTCTGTGCTGTACCGGCTGGGTCACGCCTAGCCAAGACTTCTATGGCCATTCCCTGTCCTCTTAGCTGGTTTAGTCCAGAGCAATCTGTGTGCCAAGGTGGCAGATGGGGCAAAAGGGAATGTAATTTGCATTGCCTGTCTTGGATCATCACAGAGAGAAGCTGATGAACATCTGACTTGGTGTCGCCACCTAGAGGCAGCCCGTTGAACACATTGAGAATGATTATAGTGCATGTAGACTGTGAGGCACAATTTTATGACTATACAGAAATCCCTCTTTGTATAAGGGCTGATACAATAAATGCCAGCACAAAGTAAACCATCAGTATACTTTATAGGTATAAAGAGACATTTTATCCTAAATAAGTATTTCAGTTTAAGATAGGGGGGGCATTTCTATTAATTATTTACTAGATTCTAACATCGTTCATGAACTCCAGTGCCAAAATCTCTGTAGTAGTAGTTTTTAGTTTTGAGAGGGCTTTCCCTTTAAACAGGCCTGCATTTGTAATGAAAAGAAGACTTTTATATAAAGGAAATCAGTCAGTGCTTCTTGGAAAAAAAAGAATCTTTAAACTTTATGGATTTGATCATTAATAAACATACATGACCCAACACGAATGCATGCAGTGGTTGATAGAAAACGAAAGAATAGGCGGTTGAGGAGATTATGCAAAATCCTGGGATCCTGCCAATTGTTACACCATATTTGTCAATGTCCTGTGTTCACAAACCATTCCAGACTTTCTGCTGGATTGTAAGTCCAACCACTGCTCACACCATCTTTCCTTGAAGCTATCGGAATGACTGCTGTGTTTTATCCACCGTGGCATTCTAGAGCTGCAGAGTAATGTCTTGGATGGAGCTGAGTGAACTGACATTTTATTATGAACGTCCACTCATTTTTCACCTGATGCATTTAGCAGCACCCACCTCAATACATACATGTACAATATATGTGACCATTAGTGTTCCTACATACAAAAAGTAGGAAGGTATACACTGCACTGTCCGTACATAACAGGCCCACCGATGTGTGCAAAAATGTCACTCAGTCATTAGATCTGCATAAAATCAAATCAGTATTTTTGAAAAGTTTTCTTTCGAAGCTTTTAATAATGTCAGTGGTTGATTTTAAAGGAGACCTGGTATGTGCACAAGTTTTAGACCTGACCTTTCCTTCTGAAAATGCTAGCTGTTGTGCTGTCAGGTTTGAGTGAGTTCTGATCTGCTGACTTGGAACAAGTATATTAGAAATCCAGATTTTTTTTCCCTTGAATTGAATTTGTTGCATGCTTGTCTCAGGTCTTTGCCTTGAAAGCCGGGCCTCACAGCCCTGCTCGGGAGTATTGACACAATACACAGCCAGGCAGTTAGCCAAGCGGGTTGTCGATCCTCAGGTTTTTATGTACTCCGGCTAAAGGAGGTCCCACACCTTTGGTTTGTGATTACCTACACAGTGATCATTGGATAAGGAGCCAGCATCTCAATGATTTTACACAATAAAAAGCCCAAAGTCCTTAATAACTGATAACCTACCTCCCAGCTTACTGAGATGGGAATGAGGGACACCTATTAACAAAAGTATGTGCCTTTTTTACCAGCACTATTCCTTTATACAGGCTTTCGGAATTTACAAAAGCAGCAATTTAGAAATTGGTTGAAAGGTTTAGCACTGGGAAACACTTTCTGATAGATGAGTAGTGCATTTTATATACAACTACAGGCAGTCCCCGAATTACAAACATGCGACTTGCATACAAGTCCTACTTACAGACGGAGGGAGACAACAGGAAGTGAGAGGAAATCTACCCCTAGGAAGGGAAATTTACTCCCATAAGAGTTATTATGGGAAAAAGGTGTCTCCACTGAAGCTTTATCACCAATTCTTGTTTCCACCACAACCCAAAATTTTCAAAATCCAATTGTCAAAGGGACAAAAAGTGAGGTGAAATCTTCTGAACAGGGGCACAGACAGGAAAAAAAAAGTCACAGGGGTGTTAATCCTTCCTTATACTATCCAAAAAAACCTTAAAAATATTTTTTTTTGGCTGGAGTTACAGTACCTGTTCCAACTTACATACAAATTCAACGTAAGAGCAAACTTACAGGACCTATCTTGTTTGTAATCGGGGGACCGCCTGTATATAGATCAGACCAAAATGAGGGACAAATGTTCCGAATGAATGCACATATTCACCAGCACACCACACCACCTTGCCTGAGGAAGGGGTCCTGGGCAGCCCTGAAATGTTGCACTATGTCTTCTGTGATTATTCTTCAGTAAAGATTTGGACGTAATTGATAATCCATGGTGTGCTGGCAGATATGTGCATTTGTTCTGTGATGTTTCCAGTTCCAGCTGGTTGTTGCTGCAGCACCCACTACTCCTAAAGCCTTATCCAGGAAAATGTACAGTACTACAGTACTTTGTTCTGAAAGAAGGACAGTCCCTTGAAATCAGGGACAGTTGGAAGCTACATGATAACCAGCAAAAAAAAAAGTTGTTTTTTCAAATCAGTTAATAATCAATGACTGTTTTATGATTTCTATAGCTTAAGAAAATCTCCTGTTCCTATACAGAAGCAGTCATGTGAGGAAGGTCTGGACAGGGACTGTTCAAAGGCTGCAGATAATAACGCAAATTGCTCTGAAATATATACATTCATATGTCACAGTGCTGTAATTGAAACACTTTTATAGCATTAGAAAAGAACATGCTGCAGGCTGGAATCTCTCTTTAAAGGGTAACTACACTTTCATGGGAAAAAAAATATAGCAAAAAAATATATAGCATATACAATTGCTATACAAGCCATGTTGCAATTTTAATGTTATTAAAAATGACCTTTACTTTTCAAGCTGCAGCACTGTAATTTTCTGTAAAATTCAATGGAGTTATGGATCCTGGAGACGTTCTGTACACAATTGGTGTACAAAACACCCCTAGAAATGTGAAGAACTCCGCACCAAGATACAAGTCAGGTAAACGGGAAGGAATATGCAACAAAGTTGGTTAAAAATCTCTGCAATATACATCGATCACCCAGAGGGCAATGTTTTTTTTCCTCAACAAAGTGGAATTACTCTTTAAAGTTATGTAGTGTCTTCAGACAATGCAAATGAATGCTTAAAGTGATTCAGACAATGCATAATAATGCTTAAAGTGATCACCTTGTAAAACAACCCATTCAGGTTAAGCAATACAAAGAGAACAGGATACTTTCTCATACAAGTACATGGTACAGCAGGCACATATCAGGAATGTGAAGTGTTGTGGTAACAAATGCTTTAAATTAAATATCAGGCACTATAGGGAAACATGTCATCACAGTGCTAACCCACACCCTCAGTGAACTGCTGGATCTCCCTGAAGAAAATTTACTTTGATGGGAGGTAATTGCACAAAAGTGAGCACTCCCCCATGTGGCAGCACTCGGGAAAGACAGTCGGCTGCTCAGGATAAAAGCATTGCATTGTTGGGAGGAGTTGTGGGCTTTTCTGGGTTCTCCATCAGCGTTCTAGGTAGGCAGTAAAGCACAGTGATATGGCATAGCATCTTTAAACAAACCTTTGATTTGCCCATGCAGGACAAATAGTTGCTTTAAATCCCCCACCTTTCCAGCAACACAAATTCATCTTTTCTATGCTCCCCCCGCCCCCCTCCGCTCCATTTAGCTACTGCGAGCACAGAAACTACCTGATACTACTTTGTATGGAGGCATAGGTGTGCGCAGCCTATTGCATTAGGGTGTGCACCCCAAAGCTCAAACGCACACGCATGTGTATGTATGTATATATACTATATATATATACTTAAAATGTGGATGGTGTCAGTGGAACAGTTGATGTGTCAGAAGGGTAGAGGTTGGTGTCAGTAGACCAGTGGATTGGGGCAAAAGTTTCTTTTTTATTATTATTATTTTCTACAGTTTTTTTTAACAGCCGTGTGTGTGTATGGGGGGGGGGCTTTCGTGATATATCAGGGATGGAGATTCCCCAGTTCCTTTCTCAGCTGCACTGGACAGTGAATGAATGGGAATTGCTCTGTGCTGAGCGGCGCACTATTCATTCACAATCTGAAGCATAGGAAACACAGTTGAACTTCCATTAGAAATAGATACAGGAGAGATCGGTACCGATCGCCGGGGGGGGGGGCCTGGGCAGCAGGGGAATCTGCTTCGTGTGGGGTGATTAGGGTGTGCACCCTGTGCGAACACCTATGTATGGAGGTGAATGGAAACAAATGCTGTCAGCCCTTACATAGGGTGGGTGGCTTCTCATTCTCAAGGCAGCTTAATGACGCACCCAGATTACAAAGCAAAGGCGTGTGTGTGTGCTGGAGAGGGTAGAATAAAGTGAGCCTATTTCTAGCCGGCTCATAGAGGGCACAGCATTGGTTAAGGTGTTTGCCATTCAACTTCGAAAGAACCTGTCAAGATAAAAAAAATGGAAGCTGCCCTTGCTGACTTGTTTTTAAAGTTATAACTATCCTTCCCCTTCTAATACTTGTTGAGTCACTGACCTGGAACAAGCATGTGTATAGTATGTGTATCTTGTTACGGATCACTGACCTCCTAAAAGCTTACACTTTCAAAACCAAGCCTACAATGGACAAATGTATGCCCTAACAGGTTCCCTTTAAGTGTTACTTCACATTATCTGAAGGCTTTAGAGCATTACTTTTACAGTAATAATGAGCTAACTGAGCATTTTGTCCTTACTGCCTCTTGTGATCATTTAGCACAACGTCAGATGAGCTTTGTACAGCAGTTTTTCTTTTTAACTGAAAAGGGTTGTGCAAAGTCCATGCTGAGCTAACAAATGCTGTAATATCTCAGCATGGGGGTCCATGGCTTGTCACATACATGCTATAGCAAGCAATCCTGTGTCACCTTCACGTTAGAGTATCTATAGTAATTAATATGTTTTCTCAGTTTCTTTATACTTTACTTTGTCCAATGCTGTTTGTCCTAATATACAAGTCTGAAATAATATTGAGTTTCTCATCTGTGATAAGGGTAACCATGCTCAAAGTTTCCCGTACTCCATTACAAAATGGGGTTAAAAGAGTTGCTTTTCCATCTTCCCCCACCTGTCCCGGCGGGCCGCAGACACACACAGCTCAGTACACTGAGATACTCGTGGATCCTTCAAATCGCAGCCACACCCCCAACATATGAGCAGCAAATGGTTTCTGTTACACAATTAACTATTTCTTTCTGCAGAGGATTAATCCTTTTATAGCCGGAGATATGGAACTCAGCAGGAAGTGATAAAGAGGCATTCATCTATTCTTACACTTTTGTATAGGTTTTTTCCTCTGCCCTTATTGTCCACTTAGGTAATTAGGGGAGTGAAAGGACTGGAAGACCCTTTAATGAGAGCTACAGACAAATGTGTGAATTTCAAGAGCTTTGGATAAAGGTGGAAGCTTCCATTTAGATACTTCTTGTGCTATTGGGATTAACCGGGCAGTTTTGGTGTTCTTCGTAATGGTTGATTTTTTGGGGTCAGGTTGTGAGCTGGGTGCCTGTGGAGAAAGGAGCATCTAAACACTTTCTGTGCTGCTTATATTACAGCCCTGGTGCCCAGTCTGCCCTATGGAACTTATTGTTTGGGCCTTAGGGGGCCTCTGCACACATTCGTTTGTGTTTTCTTTACCTAGGCCAGTAAAGGAAATTTCCTTAAACTGGCCTTTTGTAGTTAATGCGTCTAGATTGTTTCTTCCTTTCGCGCTATTTTACCTTTTTTATGTGCTGTCCATTAGGGAGCACAAATGTGTAAATGTTGATTTGTAAAGGGGCTGCAACATCATTGATCTGTATAAGTCTAATATAATGTGTTTGCATTGGGGTTGATTTACTAAAACTGGAGAGTGCAAAATCAAGTGCAGCTATGCATGGTAGCCAATCAGGTTCTAACTTCAGCTTCTTCAATTAAGCTTTGACAAAAAATCCTGGAAGCTGATCATTGTCTGCCTCCTGGACCATGTCCCTGGTTCGAAGTCTCTATCTTTTGTAGCATGCCTGTAGTCTATGACCATTTCTGATTGCATGTTTGCAGGTTCTTTAGCTTTAAATTCACTAAATATTATGTGTGGCCCTCTGCTGAAGTCAGAGGTTTTACATAGGGCCTCCTAAAGTACAACTAGTAAGTTGATCACCATTGTCTTAGGGGATCAGTAGCTATTGCACAAAGTTTTCCAACCTGGCTGACCAGTTGTTCTCCATTAGAATTGTTGCTTCGCAGACACCCTCTGATAATATATTGATGAGATCATCTCTGGACCGGGCCAAAAACAGTGGGATCACCTCACATCTATGTCCATAGCTACCAACTATCCGCTGTCTGTCACTTGGTGGAACTGTTTCCACTTCATCTTCAAATATCCCCGGTTTAGGTTAAACAGACCCGTGCTACTGAACTAACAGTTCACCCCAACCTTCAGCAAATTTGTTATTGTAAGGGCTAGGTTAAATAAAACTTGGTGATAAAAGTAAAACTAAAGGCAAAATTTTATTCTTTTCTATATTTGGTATAGAATAAGGGAGGCTTATAATGTTTGGCCATTTATTTTTTTGACATCTGTGTCCATTTGGGAGGTTTTCCCTTCAAATCCTGTCCCATAGGCAAAACCAGATGTGAGAGAAAATCCCTTAAAAGAGAGGGAATCCCTAGATATCTCCAGAACTAACGTTGCCCTTGGAAGATTTCCCCTTTAATCCTGACCTGGTAATGACCCTAAATGTGGGATTTTCTTTCACTTTTGGTGATAACAGTGAACAGGACAAACAGAGAGGGTGACTCTCCCTGACAGGAGTACAGGCATCAATAAAAATGCGTCAGGTGTTCTAATCCCTCTCAACTCCATACAAAATAAAAAAAAATAAAAAAATTCATTGCTTTTAGCTATACTTTAAATCAAGCAGCTTTGGGATGAACAGATTATTTTTTGGTATTTTTGATGGTTTGCATGATTGGAGAAGATGTCTCCTTTAACAAAATAATTTGCTAAAAAGGTGTCCCCTTTTTCACATCTCAAAAAGTTGGTAGTTGTGTGTGTTCATTTCAGAATTTCTCTATTTAACATTTTTGTTGCTATAATTAAGTTGAATTCAGTCTGTGTCAACGTGATTAAAGCTAGATCGCTAAGCAATTGGTTTGCAGCATTTGAACCTTACTACAAGATGGCCAACTTTAATATTTTTTCCTGTAAGGCCTACATCACATGTGTTAAAGACCAGGCCCCTGGGCCAAATCCGGCCCGCTCGGTCAGTTCATGTGACCCTCACATCTCTTCTGCAGCTGCGGCACCCCCATCGTCTCCACCCCTACCTTGTTTCAGCAGTCAGCAGCAGAGAGGACAGATATCCTGTGCTAGATCCCACTCTCCTCTGTGCAGCTGCGGAGAAGCTCGTCTTAGCCTCTGCCTCCCCCCCCCTCCTGTCTCAGCAGTTGGCAGCAGAGAGGAGGACAGAACTCCTCCTACAGATCCTGTGCAGCCACAGCAACCCCTCATCACCGCCTCCCCTGGTCTCAGCATTCAGCAGTTCATTCAGTTCTCCTCCAGACCCTGTACGTTCTGCTTCCCAGCTCCACCACAAGCTTTTTCCTGGCAGCTGCCCTAGGTAAGCAGCGTGCACTGTGACGTAAGTGAGAGTGGGGAACTTTTGACTTCTGATGGTGGGGGACTTTTGACATCTGATGTAAGTGGGGTTTGCTCTGGATATCTAGCTTTACAGATACAACCAGCCCTGTGATGGCAACCAAAATGCTGATGCAGTTGAGTTTAACACCCCGGCCCACACTGTAACAATTGTCACTGTAGACCTTGCGACTGTTATGGGGCTTAAAAACACAGGAAGCCCAGTACTGATTTGTAATATTTAGATAAATACTGTATATTGAATGTGTATACATTATATTCTCTAGGAATATTTTATTGTAATTGCTATTTAAACAGTTTGTATTCAGTGTGAAAATAATTCCTTTTGAGATGGAGGTTAGAGAGGATTCCCAATCACGCATAGTTACAGCCCTGTAGACATTCTTCAGTACAGCTGCTAACAGCAGATTACTGGTCTGTAGATACTTAGATATCCATCTATAAATTGGCAGAGGTAACAATCAGATTGTAGATTGTAGCTGGTGCAATTTTCTGCAGCAAAGATGTGAAATATCTTATAACCACTTGCTGACCACAACATGTATATATACGTTGTGACTTTCAAGTGGTCTACTGGGGTAATAGCTGAGGCTCTCAGCCATAACCCCGGTATTTTTTTTTTTTTTCAACCGGTGATTCTGTTTCTCATAAAAGCGATCAGAGCAGCTAATTAGCTGCTTGATCACTTTTAGAAGTGGAGGTCATCCCCCCCTCCTGCCACTTGCCGGTTGTTTCTTGAGTTTACCGTTCATACTAGCGAGCCCGGTAAACAATCCAACAGTCCGTGTGGCTGGCCATAAAGGCAAACAGAGATTTGATCATCTCTAATTACCTCTATGATCTAAGAAGAGGACCGGAATGACGTCATAAGGTCACTTTCAGTCTAGGGCAGAAGTAAACCATTTTCTTTTCTTTAACCAGTTGACATCCGCGGTATAGCCGAATGACGACTACAGCGCGAACCTGAATTCCCGGGAGGCTGTCATATGACGGCCTCCCCTGTGCAAGCGACCTGTGATCACCGAGTCACTGAGACTCGGGTGATCACCGATCCGAGTAAGGGGCCGGTCCCGGCCCCTTACCATGTGATCAGATGTCAGCCAATGACAGCTGATCACATGATCAAAACAAAAGCTCTGTGATCATTTTTTTCTCTCCTCACGCTGACAGTTCGAGGAGAAAAAAAGCTGATCGCCAGCTTATCAGCAAGGGACATCGGTCCCGAAGAGGAAGAGGCAATTCTGCCTCAATTGTGCCACCAGTACCCCCTGTCAGTGCCACCTGCCATTGTCACCTGACAGTTCCCACAGTGCCACCTATCAATGCCCATGAGTGCCACCTATCAATGCCTACAAGTGCCACCTATCAATGCCCACAAGTGCCACCTATCAATGCCAATCAGTGCCACCTAGCAGTGCTGCCTATCAGTGTAACCGATCAATGCCCATTATTGCCACCCATCAGTGCCCATCACTGCCACCCATCAGTGCCATCACTGCCACCTATCGGTGCTGCCTCATCAGCGTACATCAATGAAGGAGAAAAATTACCTTTTTTAAAATTTTATAACAAAATATAAAAAAAAAATATTTTTTTAAAAATGTGGTCTTTTACATTTTTTTTAACAAAAAATAAAAACCGCAAAGGTGATCAAATACCACCAAAAGAAAGATCTATTTGTGGGAAAAAAATGATAAAAATTTAATTTGGGTACAGTGTTGTATGACCGCGCAATTGTCATTCAAAGTGCGTCAGCACTGAAAGCTGAAAATTGGTCTGGATAGGAGGGAGGTTTAAGTGCCCAGTAAGCAAGTGGTTAAAGAAAAAGATCAACTTTTTTTTGATCTTTTGCTTTCAAAGACCCCATAGACCCCAGATCTCTCCATAAAGAGAACTTGTCATCCCTTATTTCTATTACAAGTAATGTTTACATACCTTGTAAAAGGAATAAAATAAAAAATAAATAAGGCAATAAAAATTGAAAGCACACCCATCCCTCCATGCTTGCGTGCTGAAGCGAACACATAAGTAAGTCACGCACGTATATGTAAATGGTGTTCACATGTGAGGTATCGCCACGAATGATAGAGTGAGAGCAATAATTCTAGCGCTAAACCTCCTCTGTAACTCTAAAACGGTAACCTATAAAAAAATGTAAAGCCCTGCCTTTGGAGATTTTTAAAGGAGTTGTAAAGGCAGAAGGTTTTTTATCTTAATGCATAAAAAACCTTCTGTGTGTAGCAGCCTCCCCAGCACCCTCTAGTTACTTACCTGAGCCCCATCTCTCTCCAGCGATGTCCACAAGTGTATTAGCCGTCCAGGACTCTACTCCTGATTGGCTGAGACACAGCAGCGGTGCCATTGGCTCCCATGGCTGTCAATCAAATTCATTTAGCCAATCAGAAGAGAGAGGGGGCCGGGTTGGGGCTCCGTGTCTGAATGGACACACGGAGCTGTGACTTGGCTCAGGTGCCCCCATAGCAAGTTGCTTGCTGTGGGGGCACTCGACAGGAGGGAGGGACCTGAGAATAGGAGGATCCAAGCTGCTCTGTGCAAAACCAACTGCATAGGGCAGGTAAGTATAACATGTTTCTTATTTTAAAAAAAACAAAAAACAAGACTTTACCATCACTTTAAGCATCATAGTTTCTCGCCACTCCACGAGCGTGTGCAATTTTAAAGCATGACATGTTAGGTATCTATTTACTTGGCGTAACATCATCTTTTATAAATTACAAAAAATTGGGTTATATATTGTGTTTTTTTGCATTAAAATCAATTATAAGCGTATATTTTCCAAAAAATTGCTGCGCAAATACCGCGTGACAAAAAATTGCAACGATTGCCATTTTATTCTCTAGGGTCTCTGCTAAAAAAAATTTTGGGGGATCTGAGAAAATTTCTAGCAAAAAAATATGTATTTTTACTTGGGAGCTCCCAGTTGGGGGCGTGCACGTTGGCGGGGGATGCCTGATTCCGGGTAACACCATAGCATTGAGTCCAGGACATTACTACACCATCTGAGTTTTTTCATCTTTTTTACGGCCCTTGGGACGAGCAAGTGCCTCCCTTTAGGCTGACATACTGGAAACGTTTCCTGCTGAATGCGATATAGGATTGGCTGCTCCGGACCTGATTTCCTCCTGTCCCCGCAGAGGGCCATATCTGCATGCCTGTATGACCTTGCTAATTAGGAGGTCCAACTTATCCGGTAAGGGTACATCTATATTATCCCTTGGATTCACCGGTGGCTGAAAGTTTCTTCACGTTCCTTTCATCTTTCCCCACGCATATGGGCTGCATTGAATGAACTGTGGATATGCTTTTTTTCCTGTGCGATTTTGACTCTTCTTTATGCAATTTTCAATTACTTTTTCACTTTTTCATGTGGATTGGACTTTATCACTAATTTTTGCACATATTAGTGTAGTTCTTTTAGCAATTTATGAATTTGAATGCTTTTTTAATTAATTATTCACTTTATATTTTTAAAGCACGCCTTCATATTGTGTGGTTTAGTGACATAATTTTAAATTTACTTTATTTATGTTTTCTACTTATGATTATAGATATATGTCATTTATTGCAAGCGCACAATTTTTTACATATATGGATTATTACTTGTAAACAAAAGTTCCAGAAAAGGCTTGGTCCTTAAATAAAGAATGAAAAAGAGGAGACTTGAAAATGCAAGGTCTGCTTATCTTGTAGGGCTTGTTCACACCACGCACGTTGGTTTGTGGTGTGATAGCATTCCCAACCAATGGACAAGACAAAATGCCTTGTTTACTGTAGTATTATGACCATTCACATCAATGCAAAAAAAAAAAAAATGCACCACAGCGCACATCACCATCGCATACCAACATGCATGTGCTGACATGTGCACTGTACACAATAAATATTAAAAATTGTAAACGTTAAGAGTAAAATGAAAGATTACTTGCCTTACACCCCTGGTTCCCATGATGCTAAGCTAAGGGTAATATCACTGGGCATTCTGGAGAGATCCTGGAAAAGCCAAGGATACTGGATCTTGAGACAAGAGGCTCCAGTACTGTGTAGGGATGTAAATAAGGTACTTTTTTTTTTCTCCTATTTAATTTTTTTTACAAATAACACTGCATTTAAGAGTCTTGGGGCCCATCCACACCATTGCAGTGTATTAGCACCTAAGATATAACGCACATTGAGGAAAGGCAGCCAATTTTAATAACAAAAAAGTTGCATTTTTGGTAGTCCACCACAACTCACAATAACTAAGCGGACCTCTTTTTTTAAATCAGAACTCCGCCAACTTTTTTCCTATTTTTGTGGAAATGACTCCTGCCTTGTGTCCTAGTGACCACTCTCATCAGGAGAGAAAGACTTTAAAGTTGTCACCAGAACAGGAGCAGAGAGGACTACCTGTTCTTTGAGCAACTGTCAAAAGCTTTGGTGGCAACTTCTTGCTTGCTGTTAAATCTCCAGAGGTGGGTATTGAGTACAAAAGCTCATATCACTCTGAGGTCTTTTTGAAATCTTTATTGGTTAAGAACATCAAATATTTCCAATGCATTGCAGGGGAAAGGCCCCCCCTTTCCTCAAATCTTGAGCAGCGGCTGTTATTCAAATAACACTGAGATGCAATAGAAGACCTATGTAAGGACTTGATAAAGACTGTCAAATCTTGATGGCACTATGAACTGCTGGTAGGGTCTGGTAAATCTTCAGGGCAGGGAGTCTGATAAAATATCCCCTACGGAAACTCACTCGGCAATAAAATTGTGACTAATCCTTCCTCTCGCCAAAACTAGAAATGAAAAGCTTTGGATGGAGTTCCACTTAAAATTCAGAACCACAGTGAAGGCACAGGAGAATCAAGGAATTTGTATCAGATACACGGGGCCCCCAGGTTCAATTTGGCTCCGGGACCCTGTGGTTTTAGTTACGTCTGTGGTTGGGTATTTTTTACATATACAGGACAATGGTGGATGTCCCTTCCTGTAAAGAAACGCTTATAGTTTAACTTTACCATTGCTTTTAAAGAAGGGGATCTATACCAGCACAGCGTGCAATGGCATTATTTTATAGAGAAATAAATTGAAGATTGATTTCAGCTCTTTATTGAATTTAAACAGGCTGCAGGAAATGAACTGCAGAGTCAGCAGGAACGGAAGGGGCTAATTAAATATGCAGCAGTTTTTGCGGAACTTTAATATCTAATTAAGCCGGGTCGCTGCCTGTTCTGTACCTGTGCTGTGCCTGCTGGTCATGTGACAGGCAGAGCAGCCACAACCTCTGTTCATGCTTTGTATGTCGACGTAATAAAGGAGCGTTGAGTGTGTGTGAGAGAAGGTTGGCACAGGCAGTGCCCTGTAATCTTTAAAAACGTCGGGCTTGGCACTGCTTTGTGTCTGTGCGAAGGGGAAATCCCTCGCTCACGTATAAATAGGGATCCTCTGCCAGCATGGATCCTCAGCCTGTTTAGCCGGCACTGGCAGAAACGTCAGAAAGCGAGGCGGGGGTAGCGTGCCGCAATCACACACAGCCTAAGCAGTCACCTCCCACAACGTCAAAGGCAATAGTCTGTGTGAATCAGACAGTCTGAAAATGCTGGGTTGCTTTGTTTGTCAGCGATGTCTAGAGAAAGACTAGGAGTAGTAAACACAGGGTTTACTACTACATGTGCCAGCTAAAACCACACTTGCTGTGGTAAAGTGCGCCTAAAAAATAAGGTGCCAAAAAAGTTATTGTCACCATTCAACCAATCAGAGGTAGGGGTTACCTGAGCTCCGCCAGACAGTGATCCGCGCCTGCAGCACAAATGTTTGTTACTACCTGGTCATCACAAATGATGCTTATATTTTCCATTTCGGGATTTTAGATGGCCCTTGACTGACTGTCCCTATTTATATTCAGCTTTTTAAAGTTTAACTGAAGTCATATGTTTAGTTTTAGATGGAGGGGGATTAGAACACCTGTCAGGTTTTTTGTTGCAGTCGGTGTCACCATTAGGGGGATTCACTCATTCAATTTGTCCTGGTAACTGTTATCACCAAAAGTGGTCACCAGAACATAGATATAATAGAGGGAAATCTTCTAATGAGGCACTAGTTCTGGTGACTACCAGGGATTTCCCTCACTTTGAAAGGATTTAATCTCATTTCTTGTTGTGGTTAAAAGACAAGAAATAAAGGGAAATCTCCCCAGCGGGATACATGGCAAAAAAAAAAGAAAAAAGAACTGAGGGGGTTAAAACTCTCCCAAAATGAAAAAAGTTTTGAATTTGGTTCAACTTTACTGTCAGACTGCCCACCCACAATGTACTGTGGTCACTGCCTGCTTCCAGGTTTAGGGCACGTGCATGCGCCCCCCCAGCCCCCACCCGCTGTGATTTTACATAGCAGGAGTCTGTCAGTAAGTCCCAGCCAATGATTCATAGTCGGGACCTGCTAATCGGCTGTGTCCAATCACAGCCCACAGCCCTTTGTTGTCAGTCAACACAGGGCTCTGTACAGTAGGAAGAATCTATCCGTTTCTTATCCCTGCAAAGCAAGGAAAGGAAACAAAGATATGGTTAGTAAGCCTAGGTTCACACCTAGACACCTGTGTGGGTTTCTGCACAGATGTCAATGGAAATCGCACCCCCAAATCACTGAAAGTAGTACAGAAACTACCTTTGCGTAGCACCGATTCGGGCGCTGCCATTGCTGCCGATTTGGCATGCGATTTGGCATGTCAAATCGCATCAGTGTGAACCAGGGCTAAAAGCAGCACACATTTAACCCCTTGATCGCCCCAGATGATAACAACTTCCAAGCTAGTGTCATTAGTACAGTGACAGTGTATATTATTAGCACTGATCACTGTATTAGTGTCACTGTTAATGTCAATGGCAGTTAGTCAGTCCCCCCCCAGTGTCAGATTGTCCACCGCACTACTGTAGCCCCATTATAAGTCCCTAAAAGTTCCAATATATATACACCATAGTTTGTAGATCCTAAAACTTTCCCGCAAACCAATCAATATACACTTTTTAGATTTTTTTTGATCAAAGACATGTAGCAGAATACATTTTGGCCAAAATCTTTGAAGAATTTTTTTATTGGATATGTTTTTTTAGCAGAAAGTAAAAAAAAATATTTTTTCTAAATTTTTGGTTTATATTGCAAAAAATAAAAAACCCAGAGGTGATCAAATACCACCAAAAGTAAACTCTATTTGTGTGGAAAAAAAAAGATATACATTTTGTTTGGGTATATCATTACATGACCACGCAATTACCAGTTAAAGTAGCACAGTGCTGAATAGCATAAAAAGGCCTGGTCATGAAGGGGGTAAACCCTTCCGCAGTTACGGTGAACCTGTGCCTTCTGAGCATCGCTCAGAAAGGGATGAAGTCATTTGATTAGCATGGCAGACTTCATATTTGTCTGTACCAATATCATTCAATTTATTATCCCACATTCACTTTTTTTTGCTTCCTTCTTTTAAATATTCTTTTTATTTGTGAATGTTTTGTAAAATGCCTGTCAGAATCCTTATCACACCCCACTGATTTTTCCTTTATCTTATTCAGTACAACACCATATACCATGAATATGCTTATCATTGTCTTGTTTTGCGTAAGTGGAGGGGATATGGGTGCGTTATCTCATCAGAACACACTTGTCAGTTTTGGAGAGGGGAACTAGGGCTCGTATGGTGAGGGATAAAAGGGTGGAGATCAGATCTTGTCTTTGTGTTATGTGTTCTGGGCATTGTTGCCCTTAAAATCCCCAAGAAAATGTTGTTTACAGACCAGAGAGAAGATCTGTTCTGATCAGCAGACTTGTTAGCATGTGGCAGACTCGACTAATATGTAATAAGAGACAGTCATAAACTAAATGACCTTTTCATGGTCTGTGCTATGCAATATGCACTGTGCTGAACGATCTTTCTAGGAAAAGATCTTTCTACATGTGAAAGTTCACATTAGGCAATATCCTAATTGTGCAGAGGACGGAGGAGTAATGTTGGTGCCAGTTGTCTTTGAGGAATAGTAGATGTGTATTGTAGGAACACTGAACTCCCAAGATTTAGTGATCCAAAATCGAATTGTTCCTGAAAGCAGCTCCCGCTCCCTCCATCTGTCACATTTGCACCTGAGCAATATGCTCCCTGATGGAAGAGTTTTGAGCCCCTGAAACGCATTGGATTTCTATCTTTTTATATAAAATCCTCTACTGCACTTATTCAACTGTTGTGGCGCTCTCATCTTTCCCAATCCTGTACAGTTGTCTTGGAGGACACTGTAGTCCACATCCCAGCAATCAACTTGTCCAGCTGGAGTTGTGGAGGAGCCTAAAACATTCCAACATTTCCCAATCTGTTCCGTAATTTCTGAAGGCCAGATGCCTCTTAGACCCCTTTCACACTAAGCCACCCCTATTTTTAGCGCTGTTTTAGCGGCGCTATTCGGCTGCTAGCGGGGCAGTTTTAAATCCCCGCTAGCGGCCGAAAAGGGGTTAAATCCGCCCGTAAAACGCTGATGCAGCGGCGCTTTGCTGGCGGTATCAAGACGCTGCCCCATTGTTTTCAAAAAATGTTCGTCTGTATGCTAGTCCGACGGACCGAAAACGACGCAAGGGCAGCTATTGGCTACTAGCTATTGAACTTCCTTTTCTAGTCCGGTCGTACATCATCACGTTCAAAACGATCGGACTTTGGTGGGATCGTGTGTTGGCAAGTCCGTTTCGTCGGAACTTAGTTGAAAAGTCCTTCAGAGTTAAGTCCGACGAGAAGTCCGCTTGTGTGTACGCGGCATAAGGTCCCTACCTCACAAGCATACTCCACTAGGGCCAATTTAGTCAGGGGCCATTTAACCTTCCAGAATGTCTTTGAAATGTGGGAGGAAAGTGGAGTACGCAGAGAAAACCCATGCAAGCACAAGGAAGTACATGCAGATGGGGACCCCAGTTCTGTAAGGTAGAAGTGGTAACAGTTTCACTTATGCAGAAACAAGGCCTCACTGTTAGTAGTATGCACAAGGGGAGTATGTTTGCCATTTTGTGGCCTGTTTCACTTCGTGATATTCTCTTGGGCTAGGTTCCCAATATATAGGTTTCCCTTAGCTGCAGGCAGGCCTTCTGATCTTGTGATTTCCGTGATTGGCTATAACAGCAATTACACGACCAAGAGCTCCATCCTGGCTCCCCATTGTAAACAGTGACTGGGTGCTATTAATGACAGGTTGTCACGGTGCAGGAAGCGTTGAGTGGGCAAACTATATGCTTACAGTCCGGTATTAAAACCCACCTCCATGACCTTGTTTGTAAATGAGTACACCAAGGCTCAGCAGGGAGCATGACTGGCTATACTTACTACAGGAGATACTGGTATCTTCAAGAAGAAAGCCTGGCTACACAAACTGACCGTGCAAGCACCAATCTGCTTCATGCTTGATGTGTTAAGATTGCAGAAGGACAGAAGGGGGATTGTTAGGATCACATTCATTTTGGGGTAACATACACTTTAAATTTTGTCCAGAGATCTTTAGCAGAACCATAACTCAGTTTACATTTTCTGATGATATTTAGAAAAAAAAAAAAAAAGAATATCTGATTAGTTCCCGCCGGGACCAACGCTGTTACTGTCACTTCCACCCTTTTCAAACTAAGGCTCACGGTCACTTTTATTTAGCAGGTGGATGTAGATAGAGAAGTCCTATATTGTATAGATAGGATTTCCACGTGATCTAGATATACACACCAAGCCTTTCCTTATCATTGAATAAACATACATAAATTGTACCAGGCTGTACGGGGACAATAATCACCTTATAGCTTGTACCTGGGTTTGGAGGAAGTGTGACTGATGTGTGTTGCTGATTGCTGTGTATAGGGTGCAGCAGGGTTATGTATTGTTCACTGCTATGTTTATGAATGTTGGACATTTCATATGAATGAACTTAAAATGACACTAAAGCCGCGTACACATGAGCGGAATGTCCGACAGAAAAAGTCCAACAGAAGCTATTCATCGTCTATTCCAATCGTGTGTATGCCTCATCGGACAGTTTTTTCTTTAGAAAATTCTGAACATGTTCTAAATATTTCCGACGGAACCAATTCCTATCGGGAAAACCGCTCGTCTGTATGCTGTTCCGACGGACCAAAAACGACGCATAGCTACTGGCTATTGAACTTCCTTTTGCTAGTCCTGTTGTACGTCACCTCGTTCTGGATGGTCGGAATTTGGTTCGACCGTGTGTAGACAAGAACGCTTGAATGGAATTCCGTCGGAGAAACCTTCGGAGTTCATTCTGACGGCAAAACTGGTCGTGTGTACGTGGCATTACTCTGGTTTAAAAAAATATATTCTATTCAATTATGTATTTTTATCTAAAAAAAAAATGACCTTCTATTGCTTTCAGCTTCCTCCAAATTTCCAAATTCCTTTTTCTGCTGCTGTGACCTCACTTCCCGTTGATGGTGGCTACATTCGTTATTCATGATCCCACCATATGTAGAGGCATAGACACCTTCTGTTGTCTCCACCCACAACTGTCTCCATCAAAATTGTTGTCGATTTGTCCGTGGCGGGGGGGGGGGGGGGTCCAGTAGGGACACCTGTTCTGGTAACAACATCCTCATCCTTAACAGCTTTATGTCCCTGCTGTGTCTCTGGGAGAGCAAGCAAAGTGGAATCACCCTGATAGGACACAATCAGGAAGAGAAAAAAATAAACTCTTGAGGCTTTTAACCATTGCCATCAGTGAGAGGAGTCATTGAAATACCCAATGCTGGGAGCTGTGCACAGGCAGTCGTTTCCTCTGTTTCATAGTTGTATCGTCTTCCTGGCAGATAGTACCTCTAACTCACTCAGGGCAGCAGGAACATCCCAGTTGTCGCAAGGGACTGTCAAAATTGGGAACATTACTTGTGATGATCGAACCTTCTGTGGCCAGCTTAAATCTGGTTACTATGACTTACGGCACAATGCTTTTTTTTAATATATGAGGTTGTATATTGGTGCACATGAGCAGATTTCAAACTCTTCCTCTTTATTGTGTGTGGATGCATACAGTAAGCTTTGTCACAAAGCCGCTGAAATTCATTGTACATACAGTAGGCTGACTGCCAAGGAAACCTTGCATTTTTTAGTAGAAATATACTAAAGATCATAAATGTTAAAACAAACATGGAAACATGTTCAAACACCAACTCAGGATGAAGCAGACTTCTGTCTATATCTCTCAGGAAAGGCCCGTACCGCATTGCCGATACGCACACTGCAATTTATTGCAATGCATATAGTGTGAATAAGCCCTAATTAAAGTCCTTTATGTCTGGTCTAAGCATAAGTGACCATGGCAGATATAGGGTTTCTACACTCTGGTATATGGCCTGCTTGGGCTTGTTTCAGTAAAATGTAAGGGCCAGTGAAGATTGTTACCTGGGGTAAATGCAATAGATTTCACTTTATTGGGTTCCTGTCACTGGCTGCTCCAGGATTCTTGTTTCCACCACCAAGGCTTATTAGCAATGTGGTTGTCTGCTGGAAGAGTGATGAAGCCTTCCACCCTTACCTTCATAAGTGCTTTGCTACTGTCCACCATTGTCTAGTCATTGCCGGTGTGTGCAAAAACACCTTTCCCTGAAAGTCAGTTCTCTGGCCAGGCTTGGGTATTAAGCAATACTATGCTTGCAGGCAGGGATGCAAGTGTGCTCAAGAATTCTAACCAGAGGAGCAGAAGCTTTTGAAGCAATAAGCTCCTGGAGGTACGTAGGGTTACCTACTAAGTGTGCATCAAGTGTGAGCAGTAAACACCACAAAATATCCATTTGTTATTTTTTCATTAAATATGAATGCCAGCTGTCTGTTTACACGTGTAAAACGCACATCAAACAGAGGTCAGCAAATTCACATTTCATTTAGTGGACTAGTATGAATGACAGTTCTAATATGTAGTATATGATCCCTTTTGTGTTTCTTTGGGTGCAGCAGGTCCTACTGAGAATCAATTAAGTTACAGGCCTTTTGCCTGAAATGCATGTGTTTGACAACAACCCTGTCTACCTAAGCTTTTACTATAATTTTGTATGCGTCAAGCAAACCACACATTTTAAGGCCATTCCTACAACAAGCTGCATCCTTTATGGTCAAGGCAACCCTTATGATACACATAGACCCCTATCAGTGTTTTTTTCTCCATTAGATAATGAATTAGAATATTATTGGATGCTGTAGTTACGCCTTCACGTTTCCTCCTTACCCTTTTTATGCAGTACTAAAAGTGTGTGCCTGCAGTGACAAGGTAGATAAGGGAGGTCCTACAACTTGGAAAGTTTGGAGCAGCAGCTTCCAGTTTTAGCTCTGCAGGTCATGTAAGTTGCAGGATGATGGATAACACTACACAGACACTATGTGACCCTTATAGTCCCATCCAGGATATCCATGCAGAAGGATTCCCATGTATCGGCTGTATTATCAGCTCACTGTTCTGGAAGTACATAGAGAATGTAAGGGGAGGGGGTGAGAGCATAGCAGCACAGCCTACAGATTATTTGTATAGCTGAAACTCACTAGAATGCAAAGACTTTAGTCTCAAGAGCACATCAACGTCATGTTCCCTCTAAGCTTGTTTATGTTCCTCTTTCTTTCCACTTTTCGTTCAAGACCTTGTCCTTGCTTTGAGCCCTGGGGCCAAAGAGCTGACAATCTAAAAACAGAAAAACTTGGCTGAGACAAGGGAGAGTTAAGGTAACTGTTTGGCCCTTGAGGTCAAGCAGGAGACGGATGTTTATCCCCAGGCTCCCTGTCCCGTGACTGCCTCTCCTCTCTCGTGTTCGTCCCCTCCCTGTCACCAGGGGGATATTTCAGGTGTCGGGATGCAGGCCTTGGCTCAGAGCCATGAACTGGGAAGACCTCAGGAGCTGGCAAATTGCCCAGGCCCCTGTCTGGTACAGCATGTACTTTACCAGTGGGGGGGGGGGGGGGATAGGAGAGGGAGAGGCGGACTAAGGGGGAATTCTGCAGATATTTATCTTCACTGAGGTGTCCACTGTAAACGTAACCCCTGCAGCGCAGGAGTAATTCCTACATATTTTCTTACACTGACTTACAAGAAACCATGCTTGTAGGTGAATGGCTGCTGTGATCACATGCATCAGACAGCAGTTGAGAGGTTTAAAGTAGTGGGCTTCAATGTTCAAACCTGTTTGAAAGGAAAGTGGAGGGTGTTATCCAACCAATCAGAAACTTGCTTTCACTTTCTAAGGTACATTCGGAAACGACAGCAGTAAATTTATTGGCTCTCCTTAGCAACACAGATCTTTTCCTCTACCATTAAATAAGACTAGCAAAAGTGTACCCATTCCATCAAGGTTTAGGATATGACCAGCAATGATCAGGAACCAATATGTGGATGAGATGATTGTGGAGGGTAGGATGATGGTCCATATGTGCAGTAGTGGAATGTCGAGGAAATGAGAGCAGAATGTCTAGGGGAGGAGGGTGGAAGGTAGGACGATGGCCAGGATGTGCAAGAGAAGAGTGTGGAGGGCATGACTATGGGCAGTAGAGGCATTTGAAGGGCATGATGGTGGGCAGTATATGCAGGAGAGAAGTGCAAAGGGTATGACAGCAAGCAGTATGCGTAGGAGAGGCATGTGGAAGGTTTGGCAATGGCCAATATGTGGAGAGTATGACAATGGGCCATATGTGCAGGAGAGGAGTGCAAGGGTATGACGATGGCCAATATGTGTCTGAGAGGTGTGTAGAGAGTTTGAGGTTGGGCAGTATGTACAGGAGAGGAGTGTCTGGATGGTATGACGGTTGGCAGTATGGGTAGGAGAGGAGTGTGGAGAGAGCTTTTCCCATTACGGGGACTGATCACTCATTCGGTGAGTTACTCCAATCATACTTGACATCTTTAAAAATTAACCTGGAGGCGCACTTGCAAAACCCCACAGTCACATCACTAATTACAGGCCAATCTTTTTAATTAACAGAGACCGAAAGCTGTTAACAAAACATTAAGCTACTAGACTGAATGACTATAGCACAATACATTCATGAAGATCATGTAGGCTTTCTCCCACATAGGTGGCTGATCAAGTGCAAGGGTCAATTCACTTCATTTCACTTTTACATTTCTCTGGGATGGCGGAAGGACCTCGGAAGGGAATGTTGTTGTTATTGGACATGCGCAAAGCGTTTGATACTACATCTTGGTCCTACCTCTTCCGAATTCTGACAAGATGGAACTTTGGTCCAAAATTCCTTTCTTCTCTGCGCTCCTTAGATACATCTCCAACTGTCCCAATATTATTGAGATGTCCACTCTCCCCCCTCCTATTTGTTATTGCCTTTGAGACCTTGGATATTGCTGTTCGTGGTGACCCTAATATTCTAGGCATAGAAAGTGGGAATAGAGTTCATAAATGTGCATTATTTGCTGACGATCTATTGGTATTTATTATCTCCTCACACACCACTCCCCAAATCTGCTCTCTCACCAGAAACAATTTGGGCAGATCTCTGGGCTATTCGTCATTTGGGACAAGTTGGAGGCAGTGAATATCAATTTAGAGCACATTGTCCTGCAGAACCTTAAATCCCAATATTCTTTTTCATGGCAACCAACTTTGTCACCCTACTTTGGCAGTGTAATGGAGGAGGTGGAGACATAGTCAACTGCTCCCTTGCCTTGTTGGATAGGATAGCATCAAAATTATGGTTCTAAGTAAACTTTTATGCTACTTTAGAATCTTACCCATACCAGTACCTGTGAATGTACTCGATACATTTCAAATCAGGATTTTTACATTTATTTGGGGTTCCAGAGGTTGTAGAATGGCCCGCAGCACACTATATACCCCCAAAGAATCAGGTAGCTTGGGAGTCTTTAGACTTCAGGAAAAATAACATTGTGACTCAACTACGTTACTTTACCCACTACAGACCAGATTGGGTTTCCCTTGATTTCCACGAAATTTCGCGGTCCTAAGCCCCATGTTATCTCATTTTCCAAATCTGGTGGATTATTCCTGTAGAGGATCATCTCTCCGACCCCGTCACACACACCGGTGTCCGCACTATTTAATGCCACCACATTCCCACTAGGCCCACAACTCTTTCTCCAACGCTCCTGTGGATGTGGCCAGGTAGGCGTGGACCTGCCTTAAGGTCAGGTAATTCAGGATGCAAGTTAAATTCAGTAATCATGGTAAATATCATCAAGAACGCTTGGGTTGCTCTTTTAAACAAACCAGTTGAAAATATCCCCAAGGGGCACAAACGTTAATCCATTTTATATTCTTAGCAGCTAAGATACCAATTGCCACGGCCTGGAAGAGAGCTGTGGTTGATCTGTCTTTATTGAAGCGCAAATTAACATAGATTATGCTGAATGAAAAAATTGTTAGAGTATTACAAAACAAACAATTGATGTTTGAAAGGGGTATGGAACCCCTGTGTTTCAGGATCTACAACTACCATCTGGATAAAGGCAGACGTATGGAATAGATGGAAGCGGACATCTAGAAGGTACTCCCTCCCCTCTTGCTCTTCTCTTTTGTACTCTATCCCCCCCACTATTCTTAATAGCTCTTTTCCTTGCCTATTCAGTCCCTCTTAATTACCCAATACTGTGCTTCTATAAACACTTAAGTCCACTCTGCCCTCCTCTAAAGGGGACATATTTACGGGTAAGATAATGTAGTAGGTAACATCATAACCGATCAACAACTACAACTCCCCCTCCTCTCCCTGTTTGATGGGTATTTTGAGATACCTAGCATACACTATATTTTATAGAACCAACTAAAGTTCTTTGATTGCTGTATCTTTCCCTGTTCTATGTTGCCGTGTTAAAGAGCACACTCTCGGGTTTTTTGTACTGTTATGTACAACTGCTGTATCCATTTCCTTTTGTGAAAAATCAATAAAAAAAACTATTGAAATAGAAAAATGAACCTGCATCTGTTGTGGCTTATTCTTCGCTGGTCTGAAAGTCAGCTGATGGTTTTTGTGCCTATAGCAATTTAGAATCAGGAATATAATGGACTACATTCTGCTGCATGTCACCACATAGAGGTTTAGGTTTACCTAAAGCCAAAAGTTTTTCTTTGGACTTGGATAGGGTGGTTGGGGGTGAGAACGGTTGTCAAGGTTTGTGCTGCTATCCGTGTCTCTGTTATCATTGTCACTAGAAATGAAAATGAAATTTACTTTAAAATGTATTGATTTGTTACCAGAAGAGGAATTGAGGGGAAATCTTCCAGTTCCTATGACAAGTGTCTAATAGGCAATTTCCCTCGCCTTACATTGAAAATATATCCTCTCACTTCCAGATGAGTCCTCTGGACCGAAGTGAAGGCGTTGGTTTTATCCCTAATCTAAAATGAAAAATGTCCGGCTTCAGATATAGGTTAATAAGGTAGTACAAGGTGTAGTGACTTTGGGCACAATGAACTAAGCCTTGTGACAACCACTCATTATTTATCCTTTTAACATTTTAAGGCTCGTAGTTCTTTTAGCCAAGGTACTAAATTTTTATTACTACAAATACCAGTATTATTTAATACTAAAAGTTGACAGGTAAATAGCAAGGCGATTTGTGTAATTCGGCATTCTCCACCCTATTAATAAAATGACGCACTAGAATGTTATCAAGTATGGGATAATGTCACTCCCGAGTAAAGGTGACAGACATGAGCAATACAAGTGCTGGATTTTCCACTGCTGGGGTGACGCAGCCTCTGCAAACCGCCATGAACTCTCCTCCTGCCACAAGTTTACAGACAAGGGTGTTCAAGACTTGTCCTTGCTCTGGCTGGGTGACACATGAGTTAACTTCCATAAAACCTGCCCTAGTGACACAGACAGGAGGTACATATGATCCTACAGACTTTATCTTTATGAGAATAATAAAAGAGTTTGTTTTACCCCATACAACCTTTGATATTCCGTATGTGAACGTGCTAATGTATATACTGTTTATCCTTACACAGAGGCCATTCCAGCAGAGCCACTCCCTGCCATATAGTATGCTAGATGCACTTACTTCCTCATAGCTGCAAGGCTGTGCACCCTACCTGTACCTATGTTTCTCCCTATACACCACACTGTGCACAGCTGCAAGTCTCAATGTAAATCACAAAGACATACAGAGCCAGTGTTTACACGAGCAACGGCCTATGTACTGCACCTGTGTGGGTGTGCGTCTGGCTGCCTGTTGATAGATGGAGCTGGATATAGTCTAAAAGTTCATGTGTGGGTATAATACTGCAATGGATTTGAAAATACACCAAGCAAGCTTATAAGAATCACAACAGCAGATCAATCTGTAATTATGTGTGGTGTGCCTTTCTTAGTATCCCTGACCTTATGTAATAATGGCAGCAAGAGCATTGGCACGCTAACCTTTTTTGCCAGCAATGAATGAGAAGGAATATATAATTGATCTGCTTGTATAAGATACTTTATGCAAATGAATGCTCTCTGAATAAATGTATTATAATATATATATATATATTACTACATCAAGTGCTTATATAATAAATCCATGTGTGCAAATAACAACATATATAATATTGTCAACTTCTTTGCTCACATTAAATCACAGCAATCCCAATATCAGTGTTCATAAATGAAGTGTCAAGTCATTTTTGGCCACACAACTCCCACTCACTGTATATTTTTTTTTTTGGACCATTCTCTGTAAACCCTAGAGATGGTTGTGTGTGAAAATCCCAGTAGATCAGCAGTTTTTTAAATACTCAGATCAGCCCGCCTGGCACCAACAACCATGCCACATTCAAAGTCACTTACATCCCCTTTCTTCCCCATTCTGATGGTTTGAACTTGAGCAAGTCGTCTTCACCACGTCTAGGTGCCTAAATGCATTGAGTTGCTGCCATGTGATTGGCTAATTAGCAATTTGTGTTGCCAATCAGTTGAACAGGTGTACCTGATAAAGTGGCCGGTGAGTGAGTGTGTGTGTGTATATATATATATATATATATATATATATATATATATATATATATATATATATATATAATGTACACAGTATCTCACAAAAGGGAGTACACCCCTCACATTTTTGTAAATATTATATCCTTTCATGTGACAACACTGAAGAAATTACACTTTGCTACAATTTAAAGTAGTGAGTGTACAGCTTGTAAAACAGTGTAAATTTGCTGTCCCCTCAAAATAACTCAACAAACAGCCATTAATGTCTAAACCGCTGGCAACAAAAGTGAGTACACCCCTAAGTGAAAATGTCCAAATTGGGCCCAAAAGTGTCAATATTTTGTGTGGCCACCATTATTTTTCATCACTGCCTTAACCCTCTTGGGCATGGAGTTCACCAGAGCTTCACAGGTTGCCACTGGAGTCCTCTTCCATTCCTCCATGATGACATCACGGAGCTGGTGGATGTTAGAGACCTTACACTCCTCCACCTTCCATTTGAGGATGTGCCACAGATATTTAATAGGGTTTAGGTCTGGAGACATGCTTGGCCAGGTCACCAAATCACCTTTACCCTCGGCTTCTTTGGCAAGAGAGTGGTTGTCTTGGAGGTCGTTATCATGTTGGAATACTACCCTGCGGCCCAGTCTCAGAAGGGAAGGGATCACGCTCTGCTTCAGTATGTCACAGTACATGTTGGCATTCATGGTTCCCTCAATGAACTGTAGCTCCCCAGTGCCGGCAGCACTCATGCAGCCCCAGACCATGACACTCCCACCACCATGCTTGACTGTAGGCAAGACACGCTTGTCTCTGTACTCCTCACCTGGTTGCCGCCACACACGCTTGACACCATCTGAACCAAATAAGTTTATCTTGGTCTCATCAGACCACAGGACATGGTTCCAATAATCCATGTGCTTAGTCTGCCTGTCTTCAGCAAACTGTTTGAAGGCATTCTTGTGCATCATCTTTAGAAGAGGCTTCCTTCTGGGACGACAGCCATGCAGACCTATTTGATGCAGTGTGCGGCGTATGGTCTGAGCACTGACAGGCTGACCCTCACCCCTTCAACCTCTGCAACAATGCTGGCAGCACTCATACGTCTGTTTCCCAAAGACAACCTCTGGATATGATGCTGAGCATGTCCACTCAACTTCCTTGGTCGACCATGGCGAGGCCTGTTCTGAGTGAAACCTGTCCTGTTAAGCCACTGTAAGGTCTTGGCCACCATGCTGCAGCTCAGTTTCAGGGTCTTGGCAATCTTCTTATAGCCTAGGCCATCTTTATGTAGAGCAACAATTCTTTTTTTCAGATCCTGAGAGAGTTCTTTGCCATGAGGTGGCATGTTGAACTTTCAGTGACCAGTATGAGAGAGTGAGAGCGACAACACCAAATTTAACACACCTGCTCCCCATTCACACCTGAGACCTTGTAACACTAACGAGTCACAAGACACCAGGAAGGGAAAATGGCTAATTGGGCCCAATTTGGACATTTTCACTTAGGGGTGTACTCACTTTTGTTGCCAGCAGTTTAGACATTAATGGCTGTGTGTTGAGTTATTTTGAGGGGACAGCAAATTTACACTGTTATACAAGCTGTACACTCACTACTTTACATTGTAGCAAAGTGTCATTTCTTCAGTGTTGTCAAATAAAAAAGATATAATAAAATATTTACAAAAATGTGAGGGGTGTATTCACTTTTGTGAGATACTGTATATATATAATCTCCTTAACAGAGGTTACAAATTAATGTCACATACAGTATTTATATACCCCTGCTATATGAAATAGGATAAGCACAGTAGCGGAAAGCAATTTTTTGAACTTAGAGAATCTAAGGGTATCCTTCTATATAATAATTTTATATTATTTTCTTTTTCTGAGTCTTATTTAACGTTCATTGATAACTATTATATGCAATTTAGAATACAACAGTTGAACTCCTTTTTCTCCAGTAAATGGCATATTTTATGACTGATCTGCAGGTATTAAATTAGTAAACACAGTAACTCTATGCTATGTTCTTGTAGAGAGATGAGATGAAGCTGTCTGCAGCATCAGACATGATGAGTAATGGTTGCTGCATCATTCTGGGCATTGCTAGGCTACTGTTGCCGACGGTAACAGATGCTGCTTACGGCAGCAAGTACCACGTGTGGAGGAGCTTCTGGCTCTGGCAGCGTCACAGGCAGCATTCGGCTTTCCAGCAGATCAGAGGTGACATGACATTGGCATGTGCCCCAGTCACACCTTCTCTGGCACAGAGCGGAGCACGTGGTGTAGCGGAGGTGCTGGGGCCAGGGTTGGAGTTGGTTCAGCTCTACAGACTGGGAAGGAATGCTGTTTGCTGTGTGGCTGTATTATTACCTTTCTAATCAGCCGTGTCTTTGCTCCCTTTCACTAGTCTGTAGCTGTATAGTATACCTTTATCTGGGCTTCTTATCTCTGTTTTCCTGTATGTCAGGTCTCTTTACCTCTCATGCTCTTTTCCTCTCCTAGAACACACAGGAGGTTTACTGTACTCCCTTCCTCGCCCTTCACCTATTCACTTTCTCACAAACAGCCACATTCTAATTGTCCTTTTTTTATGAAACCGAGTTGAGCATTTCTGCTGTCATCTGGTGGTGGAGCTGTGAAATAATGTGTGTATGAAAGATAGGAAACATTTCGCTGTGTACTATGAGGGGTGGGGGACACTTGAATTTTTGTATTTTCAAGGGCCTCTGAGATCTCCCTGACTCAGAATTGTTTGCATGTTATAAGTATGTTAGGTAATGCACTGTAATGCACTGTATGAGTGTTGTCATGCGTTGTCAGTTGGGCCCCCTGCATTGTAGCCCATCACAATGCACAAATAGCAATAGCTATTTATTCTTTTAAAGCATTGCAATGTGATGACAGGAAATTTATAAAGAATGGGCTACCTAACACAACATGCCCTAAAACACAAAATGCAGCACACTGCATTGTGGTGTCAAGCAGCCCTCAGCCAGAAAAAAGATGCAGTTTTGCAGGCAGTGAGAAGTCCGTTCCCCTTCTCCGCATAAGAGGGAATAGTTAGTGGCCAGTTACAGAGTTTGTTTAACATGCTAGAAATTTTTTGTATGTGAAAAGGAGCTGTTGTAACATTTGGAATTATTTGCTATCACTTTATTGGTAATCCTATGTGGCCTATATGTTGCATCACAGGCTTTTTTGATCATTCAAATAGCATCACGCTATAATGTCTGCTAAGATGCCTTGTACCTGAGATAAACATCAATAATGGAGTTATAATGTAAATGCGAAAGTTAAAGGGTAACTCCACTTTCTTGGGGGAAAAAAATAGCAAATAAAGAAAAAATAATCTAGCGTGTACAATTGCGATACAAGTCATATTGTAATTGAATGTTATTAAAAATTACCTTTCCTTTTCAATCTGCGCCACTGTAATTTTCTATAAGTGCAAAGCAATATGGCTACAGTTGTTCTGTACACAGAATGTGTTCTGGCCACTCCCCAAAAACATCATTTCCTGCTTGTGTGATTGGCTCACCAATTTTCCCAGAACCCCCAAACATTTTATATATTTTTTTAAGCAGAAGCCCTAGAGAATAACATTTTAAGTAACACAATATTTCTGCAGCAGTTTTTCAAATGCAAATTTTTGGGGGAAAATACACTTTAATATATTTCAATATACATAAACACAATATAATAGCCAATTTTGGAAAAAAAATTAAGATGATGTTACACCAAGTAAAATTGCACATACCTGTGGAATAGCACCAAAATACAGTATCTTAAAGAGGCGTTCCGCCCGCCACTTTAAAAATGAAAAGTTAGCAGCTAGATATACTGTAGCTGCTGACTTTTAACATTAGGACACTAACCTGTCCTGGAGTGCAGCCATGTCGGCACCGCAGCCGATGTTTGCATTGGCTGGTCAGGTGCTGCCGCCGCCATTGCGGGTATGGGAACCCGGCAGTGTAGCCCTTTGGCTTCAAGGCCGAACCTCTACTGCGCATGTGTGAAGTGCACTGCGCTCTCACTAGCCCGGCAGAAGGAGAGGAAAGAGGAGGGGGGGCAAACTGACTTACATCGCCGTGGCCCAGTCTCCCAGAAGTGGGGACAGGGTACCTGAAAAAAAAAGGTACCCGTTCCCCCTTCCCCCCCGAAAGGTGCCAAATGTGGCACCGGAGGGGGGGAATCAGATAAGCAGAAGTTCCACTTTTTGGTTCGAACTTCGCTTTAACTTATACATAGGACATTTTTTAAAAGCCGTTACAGGTTACGTGTTGAGAATTACACAGGAGGTCTGGCCCTAGTATTATTTCTCTTGCTCTGATGTTCACAGTGATACTTCACATATGGCAAAGATCACCATTTACATATGTGTGCGAGACCTATGTGCACGTTCACCTTTGCACATGAGCACAGGGGGCTGGTTGCATTTTTGCATTTTGCAATTGTTGCAAAATGCATTGTTGGATCTTTTTAGATTTTATTATTTATTTTGCTTACATTCATTTTTTTTTTTACACTGTCCTCTTATTTATTTCTTAATCAACTTTATTGCTATCACAAGGGATGAACAACATCCCTTGTGATAGCATGGGCCATGACAGGCCCTCTTTTTGGAGAGATTCAGGGGCATACTTTCAAATATAAAAAGTGCTTGTGCTTAAGAGTTGACGAGAGTTAACAGCAGTGTGTACAGCAATAAAGATATCGGTGGGGATTGAAGGCAGAAATCAACTTGGGCTAGTATCTCACAAGGAAAACAAACGTGATGAGCAATACATGATATGGCTCCTGAGTGTTTGGAGTGCAAAGCAGCTCACTGTTTGATGTCTTGTGTAGTTGGATACAGAGCCCTTGGAGGTCCCGGCTTACAGCGATAACCCCATTGAGGATGTGACCACTCTGAAAGTCCGTATGTTGCTGTCAGTAAATTTTCATTCCGACTGTAACATACGGTATGTAGTAAGGTTCAGATCATCCGGACTGGTGGTATCCAGAGGCTGTATGGAGAGCCATATCCCGAAGCAGCAGAGTAGATGGTTCACAACGGGGGTTGAACTAAAGAAAATTACTTGCGTTTGGCCTGCCTTAGTAGATTTCAGGACGAATGTTCTGGCCTCCATTCCCCCAGGGGTCATTAGTTACATCATAGGCTTTCAAAGTCTTGACTCTTTGTAACAGGCCTTGAATTCGGTGCAACCCAGATGCTGTTTGGACCAACCATGCCAGCAGAGCATCAAGTGAATGGTAGCCTACAGATGGATGAAAATTATTCATTTATCTCCGTACACCTATTTACCCTGTGCTAAAACATGGTGGTCAAGTTACTACAGGAGAAGAGACTATAAACTTCAGAAGCTGTGTTCACTTCAACCTTGCCATCATATTTAAGGCAGCCATAGATGATACAAAGAAAAACGCTTGATTCTGACACTCACAGTGTTGATGTGGGAATCCCTCCCGCAGAGCTATTGTGTTCTGACGGGCAGGAGGGGGGCTACGGCTGTGCCAGGAGCCATTCCTGCTGGGAGAACTCAGTGCCTCTTGCTAGCGGCTATAGCCGCTGGCAAAAATTGCATGTAAAAATCTGGTGCGCTGGGTTTACCCAAGTCGATCGATGAATTGACTTGGGTAAAAACCACCTTTCCATAGATGGTTCAAATATTGCCCCGGTCTCTGACGGCTTAAGGAAATCCTTTTTTTATTTAACTACCCATCTAATTGCATGGGTATCCAACGTTATCACAGCTTCACCTTTTTTTGTTGAGCCCCATGAACACTCATTTTCCAAAATGTACAGCCTCTACTCTTTTAGTAAATCAGCCCCGTAGTGGAGTTTTAAAAGGAATCCATCAGGATAGAAATACCAGAGATGCGTTGCTGACTTGTTTTAAGGTGCTGGCTCTGAGGCAGTCATCCTCGTCCTTTCTTTAGTCAAAACCAGTATTTACATAATAGACTTCCCAAGACTTAACTTGCTGCATGCTTACTCAGACCAATGATTCAATACTTATTGAACCAAAGATCGGGATGATGGCCTCAGAACTTGTGCCTTTTATAAACACTTCAGCAGTGGCAGCTGTCACACACTTATGCAGACAAGTTCCCTTTAAAGTGAACCTTTCCTGACAGAATTTGGGTGCTGTCATGACTGACCACCTTCTATAAGTGGTAATTGTCCAGCTGTCATGTGGACTCTCTGGCCTCAATTGCTTCATGCAGGTCTTGAAGGTGAGAAGTCCTCACCTCCACATTTGTTCCTGGTCAGTGATTCATTATAAAAAAGGTTAGCATGGCAGCCAGGCAGCTAACATCTTCAGGAGAGGTCAGTAATAGCAGCCTCCATATTTACCTTGCAACAGGTTCCCTTTAAGCCACCTCCCTGTGGTATTTATTGTTGTCCTCTACCTCTCCTGTCTTTGTTCCTTCTGTGCTCTGCACATCCTTCTGTTTTAGTTTTAGGCAGGGTAGAGGGAGGGTGGGCTACAGACACCCCCTTTCCCCTTCCTCTCATCTGTACAAGTTTATCTCTGGTTTGATTTTCTCCGCATCTGGTGGGAATAAAAGTTGTTTATGGCAAACCTGGCATGGATCCTCAGCAATCAGTACCCTGTGCAGACTTCCAAAAATAACATTCCTGCCTTTGAAAACTGCACAAAGCAGAACCAAACAGACCATAGTTGTTTAACCACTACATAACCCTATTGAGAGACTGGGGCAGAAATCTGCTCAAATCCAGAGCGCCAGAGCATGTTTTCCGTTATGTGTACAGCATTCAAATGTGTTGACAATAGTTGTCACGGAAGGAAATGAGGTTCTGCCTAAAAGCAACCATAGAAATAGGATGGCGGTCAGATGGCTGGCGCTCTCTACTACCGAAGGATCTTTTTGGATACAGATATGTGCATAAACCTGTGTAGACCTATTCTGGGGGGTGCAGCACCAAAGATGACAGTGCTTGCACTGAATTTACGTACCAGTCAGAGACAGGTACATGAATCTATCCATGCTGGCACTGAAGTGGGAAAGTCTATACTGGCCACCTCCTTAGGCACTGCGCCTCACACTGAGGGGCTCATGGCTGAGGAATTTTGTACTAGGAGTGGGTGAAGCCTGGTAGGGAAGCAGACTCAGAATTTCCCATCATGCTCCACCCACCCAACAGGCACAGTAGCCATGAATTTGAGCCCCCGGATGGGTGGAGCCTGATGGAAAACTCTGAGAGACTAGTTCCCCATCAGGTCCGTCCTTCCCGTGATTGAAAGCAGATGGCAGTAGGCAGATTCCAAAGCTGTTATTGGACTGAGTAGTGGCCGAGTTCCCCATCAGACTGTAAGTTCAGCATAACCTGCATCCTTGTTTGCTAGGACTTGGACAGCCTTCATCCTAGCAACCAATAATGTAAATGTAAAATACATTCAAACATATTAATAAAGTAATAAACACACAACACCCCTTAGCTACTGCCATTGCCACTGCTATTGCTTATCTGCAAACTGCCAGATTCTTTTAGAATCTGTTGCAGCCACAGTGTCAGATTCTAAAAGCGGCAAACTACCTGAATCTGGTGCAGGCGTCAGAAACTGGACCGAAACTGGTGCAAGGCTTTCATGAATTAGGCATAGACCATGTTAAATGGGCCATACCGCCAGAAAAGTGGCATTACTAGTTTATTAATTTCCCCTGAATGTGTTTTATTTCTCTTTGGAGAGCAGTAAATAATGGCCAATGAAATCCAGGTAGGACAGTTGTCACCTAAGTCAGCCAATATTCTGATGTACGTGGGAAGCTTTAACCACTTCAGCCCCGGAAGGATTTACCCCCTTCCTGACCAGAGCACTTTTTACAATTCGGCACTGCGTCGCTTTAACTGCTAATTGCGCGGTCATGCAATGCTGTACCCAAACGAAATTTGCGTCCTTTTCTTCCCACAAATAGAGCTTTCTTTTGATGGTATTTGATCACCTCTGCCGTTTTTATTTTTTGCGCTATACACGGAAAAAGACCGAAAATTTTGAAAAAAAATGATATTTTCTACTTTTTGTTCTAAAAAAAATCCAATAAACTCAATTTTAGTCATACATTTAGGCCAAAATGTATTCGGCCACATGTCTTTGGTAAAAAAAATGTCAATAAGTGTATATTTATTGGTTTGCGCAAAAGTTATAGCGTCTACAAACTAGGGTACATTTTCTGGAATTTACACAGCCTTTAATTTATGACTGCCTATGTCGATTCTTGAGGTGCTAAAATGGCAGGGCAGTACAAAACCCCCACAAATGACCCCATTTTGGAAAGTAGACACCCCAAGGAATTTGCTGAGAGGCATGTTGAGCCCATTGAATATTCATTTTTTTTGTCCCAAGTGATTGAATAATGACAAAAAAAAAAAAAAAAAAAAAAAATTACAAAAAGTTGTCACTAAATGATATATTGCTCACACAGGCCATGGGCATATGTGGAATTGCACCCCAAAATACATTTAGCTGCTTCTCCTGAGTACGGGGATACCACATGTGTGGGACTTTTTGGGAGCCTAGCCGCGTACGGGGCCCCGAAAACCAAGCACCGCCTTCAGGATTTCTAAGGGCGTACATTTTTGATTTTACTCCTCACTACCTATCACGGTTTTGAAGGCCATAAAATGCCCAGATGACATAAACCCCCCCCAAATGACCCCATTTTGGAAAGTAGACACCCCAAGCTATTTGCTTTGAGGCATGTTGAGTCCATGGAATGTTTTATATTTTGACACAAGTTGCGGGAAAGTGACAATTTTTTTTTTTTTTTTTTTTTTTTTGCACAAAGTTGTCACTAAATGATATATTGCTCACACAGGCCATGGGCATATGTGGAATTGCACCCCAAAATACATTTAGCTGCTTCTCCTGAGTACGGGGATACCACATGTGTGGGACTTTTTGGGAGCCTAGCCGCGTACGGGACCCCGAAAACCAAGCACCGCCTTCAGGATTTCTAAGGGCGTACATTTTTGATTTTACTCCTCACTGCCTATCACAGTTTCGGAGGCCATGGAATGCCCAGGTGGCACAAACCCCCCCCAAATGACCCCATTTTGGAAAGTAGACACCCCAAGCTATTTGCTGAGAGGCATGGTGAGTATTTTGCAGCTCTCATTTGTTTTTGAAAATAAAGAAAGACGAGAAAAAAAAATTTTTTTTTTCTTTTTTCAATTTTCAAAACTTTGTGACAAAAAGTGAGGTCTGCAAAATACTCACTATACCTCTCAGCAAATAGCTTGGGGTGTCTACTTTCCAAAATGGGGTCATTTGGGGTTTTTTTTTGCCACCTGGGCATTCCATGGCCCCCGAAACTGTGATAGGCGGTGAAGAGTGAAATCAAAAATTTACGGCCTTAGAAAGCCTGAAGGCGGTGCTTGGTTTTCGGGGTCCCGTACGCGGCTAGGCTCCCAAAAAGTCTCACACATGTGGTATCCCCGTACTCAGGAGAAGCAGCAGAATGTATTTTGGGGTGTAATTTCACATATTCCCATGGCATGTTTGAGCAATATATCATTTAGTGACAACTTTGCGCAAAAAAAAATAAAAAAAATAAAAAATTGTCTCTTTCCCGCAACTTGTGTCACAATATAAATTATTCCATGGACTCAACATGACTCTCAGCAAATAGCTTGGGGTGTCTACTTTCCAAAATGGGGTCATTTGGGGGGGGTTTGAACTGTCCTGGCATTTTATGCACAACATCTAGAAGCTTATGTCACACATCACCCACTCTTCTAACCACTTGAAGACAAAGCCCTTTCTGACACTTATTGTTTACATAAAAAAATAATTTTTTTTTGCAAGAAAATTACTTTGAACCCCCAAACATTATATATTTTTTTTAAAGCAAATGCCCTACAGATTAAAATGGTGGGTGTTTCATTTTTTTTTTTCACACAGTATTTGCGCAGCGATTTTTCAAACGCATTTTTTGGGGAAAAAACACACTTTTTTACATTTTAATGCACTAAAACACACTATATTGCCCAAATGTTTGATGAGATAAAAAAGATGATCTTAGGCCGAGTACATAGATACCAAACATGACATGCTTTAAAATTGCGCACAAACGTGCAGTGGCGACAAACTAAATACATTTTTAAAAGCCTTTAAAAGCCTTTACAGGTTACCACTTTAGATTTACAGAGGAGGTCTACTGCTAAAATTACTGCCCTCGATCTGACCTTCGCGGCGATACCTCACATGCATGGTGCAATTGCTGTTTACATTTGACGCCAGACCAACGCTTGCGTTCACCTTAGCGCGAGAGCAGGGGGGACAGGGGTGCTTTTTTTTTTTTTTTTTTTTTTTTTTTCTTTATTATTATTATTTTTTTATCTTATTTTTAAAGTGTTCCTTTCATTTTTTTTTTTTTTAAATCATTTTTATTGTTATCTCAGGGAATGTAAATATCCCCCATGATAGCAATAGGTAGTGACAGGTACTCTTTTTTGCAAAAATTGGGGTCTATTAGACCCTAGATTTCTCCTCTGCCTTTAAAGCATCTGACCACGCCAAGATCGGTGTGATAAAATGCTTCCCCAATTTCCCAATGGCGCTGTTTACATCCGGCGAAATCTAAGTCATGAAATGCTCGTAGCTTCCGGTTTCTTAGGCCATAGAGATGTTTGGAGCCACTCTGGTCTCTGATCAGCTCTATGGTCATCTGGCTGAATCACCGGCTGCATTCTCAGGTTCCCTGTTGAGACAGGAGAGCCAGAGAAAAACACGGAAGACGTTGGGGGGGGGGGGGGGCATTCCCTCCGACTGCTTGTAAAAGCAGTCTAGAGGCTAATTAGCCACTAGGATTGCTTTTACATGAAAGCTGACCGCTGGCTGAAAAGAATGATACCAAGATGATACCTAAACCTGCAGGCATCATTCTGGTATAACAACTCAAAGTCGTGAATGGCGTACCTGAAGACAAAAAAATGGTTAACAATAAAGCACAGTAAACGGTAAGGTATAAAAAATTGCATACCTGAAAAGCAAACATGATAAAACATAATAACAATAAAACATTGCAGAATAGAATACAGTAAAAAAGAGCAGAACAATAGAGAGAGAATAGAGAGAGAGAGAACAATAAAACGCCAACTATTTTTTTTTTATTTTATATTTTTGTTTGTGTTTTTTTTTTTTTTTCACTTTTTTTTGTAACTAACTTTTATAACTGTAACCGGTTCCAGGTTCAGGTCTCTCAAAATGCGATGGCATCTTGGGAGACCCTGTGAAAGTGTGCCTAGTCTGTGCAATGCTGTACCCTACGCTAATAGTCAACTAGTGAATGGTAGCATTCAAAACATTCACCAATGCAAAGACCAGGATTGTCAGGACAGGAGGGACAATAATAGCGGGTGTCACGCCTATATCCGCGCTTGCTGCAGACACAACATCTTTTTTGGGGGGGTTTGTTGGGTAGGGGTACTCGGGAGGACATAAAAATGCCTCTCATGCAGCCGACTGCATTTGGTTGGGGATGTGAATGGGGGAAGTACGGGCGCTGCAGAAGTGGTGGGTTCCCAATTAGGATTGGCGAATGCAGCAGGAAGGGCACTATGGGCACGACGGGCCTGTGTTTGTCTTTTTGGTGGCAGCGGGACACTACTTGTGCTTGCCACCTCACCAGCTTGAACTGCACTTATGGGACTCGCCACGTCACCAAGTGTTACTGCAGTGCTGGTTTGACTACGACCGGGGTGTACTAGGCCGCTGGCGCTTGCCAGTTCACCAAAACGCTACCAAAAAAACTGTTAGCGATCGCAGGGATCAGGCCTGACTCTGCGAACGCTGCAGTTATGCGTTTAGTGTTTTGTAAGTGACAGTGATCGATCGATACTGCACTTGGGTGGGCTGGGCTGGGCCGGGCGGAGGGGCAAAACGCAGGTGCTAGCAGGTATCTGGGCTGATCCCGCTAACACTGCGTTTTTGGGAACCCTAAACTGCTGGGGACGCTAGTATAGATCTGATCGGATCAGATATTGATGCGTTCAGATACTATACCACTAAGGGAGGTGTATGCTGCGTGCGTGGGTGTTAGCGGTACTGGCGCTAATCTGACGCTGCCTGGGGCTGGTGCTTGCCAGTTCACCAAAACGCTACCAAGAAAACTGTTAGCGATCGCAGGGATCAGGCCTGACTCTGCGAACGCTGCAGTTATGCGTTTAGTGCCTTGTAAGTGACAGTGATCGATCGATACTGCACTTGGGTGGGCTGGGCCGGGTGGAGGGGCAAAACGCAGGTGCTAGCAGGTATCTGGGCTGATCCCGCTAACACTGCGTTTTTGGGAACCCTAAACTGCTGGGGACGCTAGTATAGATCTGATCGGATCAGATATTGATCCATACAGATACTATACCACTAAGGGAGGCGTATGCTGCGTGCGTGGGTGTTAGCGGTACTGGCACTAATCTGACGCTGCCTGGGGCGACGCATATCACCGCCGGGCGATCGGGGGGCTAAACCTTTATTCGGTAATAAACGGCGGGTGCCCTGACACTATAAAAAATAAACGAACTAACCAGCGTCACCCGTAACAGTTATACGGTGATCAGTGGTGAAAGGGTTAACTAGGGGGCAATCAAGGGGTTAAAACATTTATTAGGTAGTATAGGGGGATCCCTGTCGCTATAAAACGCTGACGGCGAACCTAAATATTTACCTCACTAACTAGCGTCACCAGCGACACTAATACAGCGATCAGAAAAATGATCGCTTAGCAACACTGGTGACAGGGGGTGATCAAGGGGTTAAAACTTTATTAGGGGGGTTAGGGGGGTACCCTAGACCTAAAGGGGGCCTAAGACTCACTGCCCTAACACACTAACTGACACAAACTGACACCAATACAGTAATCAGAAAAAAAAAAAAAAAAAAAAAAAAACCTGCTTGGTGTCAGTTTGTGACAGGGGGGGGGGTGATCGGGGGGGGGATCGGGGGGCGATCGGGGGGGGGGATCGGGGTGAAATGTATGCCTGGCATGTTCTACTGTGTGTGTGTGTTTGTGTAACTCACAGTTCAGTCTTCTCTCCTCGGCCCGGAACGGAAAATACCGAGCCGAGGAGAGATGACATCATTTCCTCTGCCTCTGTTTACAATACAGAGGCAGGGAAATGATTCCATTGGCTGGGAGCGATCGCGAGGGGGGGGCCACGAATGGATGGCCTCCCCCTCACCACCGATCGCCGGGGGACATTTGCCGACCGTCGCAGGCACCGGGGGGGGGTCCGATCGGACCCCCCACCCGCGGGCAGGCAGGGACGTACAGGTAAGCCCTTTTGCCTGCCCGTGCCGCTTTGCCGACGTACATCGTCGTGCGGCGGTCGGCAAGTGGTTAACTTGGTGTGTTGAAGCAAGTTGCTTTGCCATTAGTTTTAGGTGCACTCTACAGTATCTCACAAAAGTGAATACACCCCTCACATGTTTGTAAATATTTTATTATATCTTTTTATTTGACAACACTGAAGAAATTACACTTTGCTACAATGTAAAGTAGTGAGTGTACAGCTTGTATAACAGTGTACATTTGCTGTCCCCTCAAAATAACTCAACACACAGCCATTAATGTCTAAACCACTGGCAACAAAAGTGAGCACACCCTAAGTGAAAATGTCCAAATTGGGCCCAGTTAGCCATTTTTCCTCCCCGGTGTCTTGTGACTCATTAGTGTTACAAAGTCTAAGGTGTGAATGGGGAGTAAATTTGGTGCTGTCTCTCTCACTCTCTCCAGCTGGTCACTGGAAGTTCAACATGGCACCTCATGGCAAAGAACTCTCTGAGGATCTGAAAAAAAGAATTGTTGGTCTACATAAAGATGGTCTAGGCTATAGGAAGATTGCCAAGACCCTGAAACTGAGCTGCAGTACGGTGGACAAGACCATACAGTGGCTCAACTGGACAGGTTTCACTCAGAACAGGCCTCGCCATGGTCGACCAAGGAAGTTGAGTGCACGTGCTCAGCATCATATCCAGAGGTTTTCTTTGGGAAATAGACATATGAGTTTTGCCAGCATTGTTGCAGAGGTTGAAGGTGTGGGGGTCAGTCTGTCAGTGCTCAGACCATGCGCCGAACACTGCATCAAATCGGTCTGCATGGTTGTCGTCTTCTAAAGATGATGCACAAGAAAGCCCGCAAACAGTTTGCTGAAGACTCAGCAGACTAAGGACATGGATTACTGAAACCATGTCCTGTGGTCTGATGAGACCAAGATAAACTTATTTGGTTCAGATGGTGTCAAGCGTGTGTGGCGGCAACCAGATGAGGAGTTCAAAGACAAGTGTTTCTTGCCTACAGTCAAGCATGGTGGTGGAAGTGTCATGGTCTGGGGCTGCATGAGTGCTGCCGGCACTGGGGAGCTACAGTTCATTGAGGGAACCATGAATGCCAACATGTTCTGTGACATACTGAAGCAGAGCATGATCCCTTCCCTTCTGAGACTGGGCCGCAGGGCAGTATTGCAACATGATAATGACCCCAAACACACCTCCAAGACAACCACTGCCTTGCCAAAGAAGCTAAGGGTAAAGGTGATGGACTGGCCAATCATGTCTCCAGACCTAAACCCTATTAAACATCTGTGAGGCATCCTCAAATGGAAGGTGGAGGAGTGTAAGGTCTCTAACATCCACCAGCTCTGTGATGTCATCATGGAGAAGTGGAAGAGGACTCCAGTGGCAACCTGTGAAGCTCTGGTGAACTCCATCCCCAAGAGGGTTAAGGCAGTGCTGAAAAATAATGGTGGCCACACAAAATATTGACACTTTGGGCCCAATTTGGACATTTTCACTTAGGGGTGTACTCACTTTTGTTGCCAGCGGTTTAGACATTAATGGCTGTGTGTTGAGTTATTTTGAGGGGACAGCAAATTTACACTGTTATACAAGCTGTACACTCACTACTTTACATTGTAGCAAAGTGTCATTTCTTCAGGGTTGTCATATGAAAAGATATAATAAAATATTTTCAAAAATGTGAGGGGTGTACTCACTTTTGTGAGATACTGTATATGTAAAAGACTCTATTTGTGTAAACTAAAAAGGCAAACTTTTAATGCAGCCAAAATTCTGCATTCAGGAATTCTTCCAAGGCACTGCAGCATTTGGTGTGAACAGACTGTATTAAAAATAATGAGTTTCCTCAGGTCAATACGTTTCACCCATGTTTGAAAATGCAGAAAAATGCATTATCGCACATCCGGTACAGATAAGCCCTATAGGTAAGTTGGAAGAATTCCAGAAAGTTTTTTGAAGATACTTATCTGCTTCTTTTCTGTAGATACTGAGATTGACCATTCCATTGCACATGCTGGTGCCTTTCAGAAGGAGTGCTAAATTGTATTCTTTTAAAAGATTTGCATAGGCATAAGCCAATTTTACCCCTGATTCTTCCTCTATCCCTATAGATGATCTCTGATCATTAATTTCTTACCATGTTCTGTACAAGAAACTGCTTTCATAATCCTTATGATGGTATCTAAATTTTTGTAGGAGCAGATGATGGGAGCTTGGTTCTTTATAACTCTGACCCCCCCCCCCCCCCCCAGAACTACATCTACCAATAGCCCTTTTCTGCACACACTTTGTGGGCAGGTTTTTGGGAGCCAATGCAATAGCATTGTTTTGCTGGGAAAAAAATCTAAGTATGCACATGGATTGGGATGGGAATAGTCAGAATTCTGTAGTCCAATAAACCAGGCTGACTATACAGCTTGAGCTCTCATTTTGGCAAAGGCGCTGTGTTGTCATCCCAGACAGGAAGCTGGGAAAACACTGATTCAATGGCACATCAACAGGTACTCTTCTGTACTTGCAGAACCTTTTTTTATTCCTTAAAGTTTGCCTTGATATAACCTTTGCTCATCTTAGGTTTTAACAGAAAACTGAAGCCAGGTGTCCGAAACAAAAGGAATCAACAATTCTGTTTCTAACCCAAGACTGCTGTTCTAAATCCCAGATGTTCAGCAATGTACATTTCACATATAGCCAGGCCAGACCTAAATATACATGGAAATACTACGAATCATAATAAATCATTTATTTTCTGTTCTTTTCAACTGGTGGAATATCTTATAAAACTGTAACTTTGCTCCTGGAAGAATAGCAAGTCTAGTTGAATAGATGTATAGAAAAGGCGCCCCCTCCCAGATCTCAGACGGTAAAAAGAATCCTTAGAACACGTAACCTGTTACTCCTACAGCAGGATGACACAGAAGGAATGTATGGTGCATATTATCTGTCCCCCTCCATATTACAGAAACTAGAGGAGTGTAGAGAATCTGCATTATTTGTTCTTGTTTCTGGACAAACACAATAAGATGGCATCGCTCATAAAATATATAAAGGGCACCAAGAAACCTGCATCATGCTGGGGACTTGTACCCACAAAATGTGTCTGTTTATGATGGTCTTTGCTGGCCTTATAGATGCAGGAAAGGGTTACAGGCAGCGTAGATATTGGTGACACGATAGCATGGGCTGTAGGGCAAGATAATAAGCAACAGGTTTTCCAGAGACTGGACTTATTTTTTTTTGGAAACCCTGACAAGGAACTTCTCTTATTTGCTCCCTTTTGATCTATTTGTAGTACATTAAGACCCAGTCACTAACATCTCAGAGGTTTTAATAAAAGGGAATCCTCCAATAAGGGTTCAGGCACTTTCTGTTATAGGGTAACAATGCTCTACTGCTGTCTCCCAAATGCTTTATTACATTGTCACCCTGTGCTTTTGATAGAGACTATACAGCTGTGTGTGTCGACGCTCATTGCACAGGCATGGTCTGCCATCAACAACATTGGAAGACCCTGCCCTGTGCATTGACATGGAGGGCAGATGGATGTAGAAAGAAAGAGGCTGGAGGAGACCAGCAACACTGAGATTGAAAAAAGGATGAAAACAATATTTTCTAGAAGACAAACACGTCAGTTTGTTTGATACACAATCCTTTATCAAACTATGTGCAGTAAAATTAGGGTTTACGTATAGAGTGGGTAAAATAGGTATTGAACATGTTACCATTTTTCTAGGTAAATATATTTCTAAAGATGCTATTAACATGAAAATTTCACCACATGTTGGTAACAACACATGCAATCCACCCATAGAAGGAAGCCAAAGCAGATAAGTTCAGAAATGAAGTTATGAAGTAATAAAATGAAGAAATGAAGTTATGTGTAATAAAATAGAATGACAGGGAAAATGCATTGAACACATGAAGAAAAGGAGGTGCAAAAGACATGGAAAGCCAAGACACCAGCTGAAATCTATCAGTAATTAGAAAGCAATCCTGCCCCTTGTCAGTACAAATGAATATCTGCTGGTTCAGTCTCAACTGATGCCCTATAAAAAGGTGTCTCATTACCAAGGCTTTCTCAAGACCTTCACAATCTTATTGTTGCAAACCATACTGATGGCATTGGTTACAGAAGAATTTCTAAACTTCTGAATGTTCCAGTGAGCACTGTTGGGGCCATAATCTGGAAGTGGAAAGAACAATTTCACCATAAACCGGCCACGACTAGGTGCTTCTCACAAGATTTCTTACATTGGAGTGAAAAGAATTATCAGAAGAGACTACGTGTCAAAATCTGCAGAAAGACCTGGAATTAGCAGGTACAATTTTTTCAAAGAAAACAATAAGTGCACTCAGCCGCCATGGATTGTATGCGCGCTCACCACGCAAGAATCCATTGCTGAAGAAAAAGCATGTTGAAGCTCGTTTAAAGTTTGCTGCACAACATTAAGACAAGCATGTGAAATACTGGGAGAATATAGTCTGGTCAGATGAGACCATAATTGAACTCTTTGGATGCCATAATACACACCATGTCTGGAGGTCAAATGGCACTGCACATCACTCCAAGCTTGGAGGTGGGAACATCATGGTGTGGGGCTGTTTTTCATACATACCGTACTGGCAAACTTTGTTTTATTGAAGGAAGGATGAATGTGTGTATTTTTTTTTTTTTTGGTTGAACTGGATGGACTTGTCTTTTTTTAACCTGATTAACTATGTAACTATGAATGGAAAAATGTACCTAGACCTAGGATGAATGTGTGTTTTTTTTTTTGGTTGAACTGGATGGACTTGTCTTTTTTTAACCTGACTAACTATGTAACTATGAATGGGAAAATGTACCTAGACATTCTTGATAAATATTTGCTGCCATCCATCAGGATGATGAAGATAAAACGAGGGTGGACATTTCAGCAAGACATTGATCCCAAACACAAAGCCAAGAAATCTCTCAATTAGTTTCAAAGAAAGAAAATAAAAATGCTAGAATGGCCCAGCCAATCACCTGATTTGAATCCAATGGAAAAATTAATGGAAATAACTAAAGATCAGAGTTCATAGAAGAGGCCCACATAACCTTCCAGATTTGAAGACTGTGTGGAAGAATGGGTCAAAAATCACACCTGAGCAACGCATGCGACTAGTTTCTTCATACAGGAGGCGTCTTGAAGCTGTCATTACCAACAAAGGATTTTGTACGAAGTATTAAATAAATTTTAGTTAACATGTTCAATACTTTTTCCTTGTGTCATTCAATTTTATTACACATAACTTAAATTTTGAACGTATTTGTTTTGGTTTCTTTATGGATTGCATGGGTTGTTACCGATAGGGATGGGCGAACAGTGCGGCCCGAGCAAAAGTTTGGGCCGAACTTTCTTTGTTCGGTGAACAGCCGAACAAAGGGGTCGCTTGACCATTTGTTCGGCCCCCTGAACTGACCACAATGTATTGCGGCGCTGAACAGTGCATTGCATGCCCTGATTGACTGAAACAGTGAAAGCTTCAGCCAATCAGGGCACAGAGCACTGTCAGAGTCATGATTGGACACTGTCATCATGACTTTATCCAATCATGGCTCATTCCTGCCCCAGTTGACGTCCCTATGACGAAACGCATAGGGCGTGGCCTATTCTGACGCTTTTGCATCATCTCCCAGAGGATCACCAACTTAAATCTGACGCTCTCCTGTTTTGATAACATTTGGTTGCCTATTTTAAACTGCTTAAATGCCTAAAACGTCACCGTGATCCAGAAACAGCCTGTGGATTGCCGCACAGTGGCATACACTGTGACTGCGCATTACCCCCGCAGGGGTTAAAGAAGCTGGTGAGTGTCCGCATGATCACAAGACACGAGCACCTGGTCACCAAGATTAATACAAATACCTGCCTTGTTTTACAAAGATGTCAAGTTTTTCACTTAAATTGCACTGAGCACTAGTCATGATTTAACCTATGTAATTATTCAGCAATGTTATGTTTGTCAATCACTATATGGGGTTTTTATGCGGATGGAATAGCTTTGGCTAAAGTCATTTTTTTATTTCATCCCCTGTTCCCCTTCCCCCTCCCCCAATTCAAAGGGGGCCAACCTAGCCGTTAAATTTGCTATATGCGATTTTGTTTATATTTTGTTTATAATTTACATGCGGGATTTGGCTACACACGATTTACAAAGTATTTTTTAAACTAGGACAACGTTACACCTACACACTCCAAAGGGGGTCACTTTGCTGTTTTATGTTTGGTTTTATTTTCGTTGAATTTTTTATTTGCAATTTTGGTTTATACTTTATATGCGACTTTACATATGGGATTTGGCTACACATGATTTACCAAGTATTTCTATGAATTAGGACTGCGACACACCCACACACTAACCCTTTACTTACCTTCTTTTTTTTCCACCTTGGTGGAAATCACATTTGTGGAGGCAGCAGTCCTTTATGCGATTTCTTCCATTGTTTCCATTTTTTTCCATTTTCTCCACTTTTTTCTCCACTAGGACAACGTTACACCTACACACTCCAAAGGGGGTCACTTTGCTGTTTTATGTTTGGTTTTATTTTTGTTGAATTTTTTATTTGCAATTTTGGTTTATGCGACTTTACATATGGGATTTGGCTACACACAATTTACCAAGTATTTCTATAAATTTTTTTCATTGTTTCCATTTTTTTCCATTTTCTCCACTTTTTTAATTTTCTGTTCCGTTGCGCGGATACACCACTCATATTTCATTATCATTCCTGCCCCACAGTATAAAAGTATTCTTTCAATGGCAGCCATTTTCAGTGTGATTTTGGCGTGGAGAGAAATAGAACAGGGCTCCAGACAGTGCTATTAGTTAGTGTGCTATACTGTGCTATTTTTCTTCAATTGTCACTGTAGAATATTAGTTTAGTGTCAGTCTAGGGATAGTGTGAGTGTAGTGAGGAGGACCATCATTCAGCTTTGCATAGTGTGCAGCTAGAGTAGGGACAGCTCAGATAGTTTCACTGTAGTGTAGTGAGAGCGTGTCATTCATACATACATTAGTGTAGAGTAGGGACAGCTCAGATAGTTTCAGTGTAGTGTAGTGAGACCATGTCAGTAATCTTGAACACCGTCTATTTGATCTATCGTTACTCCCAGTTTATTGCCGTTGTGCGTTACTGCCAGTTTAACACCATATAGTTCTGTGTGCGTTACTGCCAATTTAACGCCATATAGTTCTGTGTGTGTTGCCAGTTAAACGCCATATAGTTTTGCGTGCGTTACTGCCAGTTTAACGCCATATCCTTTTGTGTGCGTTACTGCCAGTTTAATGGCGTATAGTTCTGTGCGTCACTGCACGTGGCGCATTATATTGCAGTATATTATAGTGTATCCGTGGAGTGTGTCTGTGTAGTGTGAGTACTCAAATTAAAGTGCACCAAACACCTCTTTACATTGATTAAAGTGCATGTACGTACAGATTTCAACTTCTTCTTTAAATTTGGTTATAAGCACCGCCCCCTCCCTCCCGATAATGTCTGAGAGGACAATAAGGAGAGGTAGACGTTCCCTTGGCACTGTAAGGGGGCCAGCAACAAATGTGTCCACAGACAAAGGTGACCATGGTGGTTAGTCCTCAGGCAGGGCATCATTTCATCTGTTTAGTGAGTTTGCCCTTGCTATCCAGCCACAGCATGCAGAGGAGGTGGTGGACTGGCTTACTAAACCTTCCTCATCCTCCTCATCCTCTGTCATGCAAGTAGAGACAAGTGTGAAGTCCCCTGCAGTTGCCAGAGTGGATAAACCTGCCTCCTTGTCCACATCTATTCCTGCCATAGTCCCAACATCAGCCATTGAGGAGTCAACTGAGTTATTTGACCACCAGTGTTAGTTTTGGCAGCAAATTTCAATGTAGATATAGTCTTATGCCCCGCACACACGGTCGGATTTTCCGATGGAAAATTCCGACTGTATTTAGGCTCCATTGGACATTTTCCATCGGAATTTCCGACACACAAAATTTGAGATCTGGATCTCAAATTTTCCGCCAACAAAATCCGTTCTCGTAAATTCCGATCGTGTGTACACAATTCCGATGCACAAAGTTCCACACATGCTCAGAATCCGAATGCTAGAATAATGAAGTTGTTTTGCTGCTGATATTCACACAGAGTTCTGAAAAAATGATTTCTTTATTATTTCTCGTGAATATTTTATATTTTGATTTTCGTCAGATCTCCATAATATTTAATTTTTGTTTATAGTGTTTTGTTTTTTTTATCAAGATCTCCTTGTTTTTTTGTTTTTTTTTCTAGTGCCCTCCATAATATTGTTTTTCGTTTTGTGTGTCAAGTTACCACAACACCATTATTATCTTGTATTTTTTTAACCTCAAGGAGGTTGGTTTGTGTTGGTGTCCCTTGTTAATTTGACATTGTATTTTGGAAATGTACCTGCCTACTCACAAACAAACTGTCCTTTTTGAAGCACATAGGCAAGTATTTGTGAATACAAAATAGCCATTTATTATGGGTCATAATAAAATAAAGAGTAAGGCAACGCTGGAGAAACTGGTGAAATTGGCGAAGCCTTTGTACCCCAGGGCACACATCAACTATTTTACACCCAAAATTGGTAGCCTGAGGAGTCCACATAATAGTGAGCTCAATCCGGTCCTGGACCACAAGAGATCAGGAACAGCAGCAGATGACAAATATGTCCCCAGGCTGTGGTCATACAACAGCCTGCGTCTTTTGTCAGACCAGACTGAACTCAGGCCATCACTTTCTTTGTCTTACTTCCACTCTTTCTTCCCCACTTGCTTCCAGGCTGTGGCTGTGGTGTTGGAGGTGAGGCAGGAGGTGGAGGAGGATGGTCCAACTCACACAGGTGTGTTTTTGGTTGTGATTTGGCCCCTCAACCCCTTATTTTAGGGTCATATACATAATTTCCTTACACAAGAGGCGTTGGCCCTCCTCCATTTCCTGCATTTTGCTGGCAGTCATGCAGGCAAAGGCCTCTTGAAGAGTGAGGGTGGCTCTGAGAGCCAACTTAGCCTCCTGAATCAGCCCAAGCGCTGCCTCCTGCATATTACTCCCCTTCCTGGGCCTTTTGGTTGGAAGGCGGAGGGGAGGGACCTGGGATTCTGTCAGGCTACTACTGGGCCGGCCACCTCCTGGTTGCCACTTGCCCTCGCCACCTTCTGGCTGCCACATTCCACAGCCACCTCCTGGCTGAGGCTTTCCTGTGTATGAAAAAAAGAACATAGTTTTCGTTTTTTGTTCATCAATGGGGTCCGTCATCCGGAGATAATTCCTGAAATCACTCCTGGATCTCCTGCAACAAAGACATGTGCGAGAATTGGTCACGCTGGAGCAACCAATTCTTGGCCCATGAACTCCTCCCCTCCCTGTTCATGGACTGGGCTTGGGTCAAAGTAATAAGAACCCCAACACCAAGCCCCTGCACAGCACAAACTCTACGACAAGTACATAACCGCAACATGGCTTCAAAACGGTCGGTTGGTCAGAACGAACTAACAGAACGCACTGAAAAACAGAAAGGCCTGAGAAGAGCAAGCTGAAAATCAGAAATGAGCGGACAAGAACACACTGATAATCAAATATGTATTATAAAATACGCATTGAAAAACAAATGCAAACTGACTACATGCACTGAAAACCAGATACGAACCAACAAGCACAAACTGAAGAGCAGTAAGGATCTGAAAAGCACAAGGCTGAAAAGCACGAATCGTCTCTCACCAAACTTCTAGATTAGCAGAAGGAGCCCAAAGGGTGGCGCACTGGCTATTGAACTTCCCTTTTCTAGTGCCGTCGTACGTGTTGTATGTCACCGCGTTCTGGACGTTCAGAATTTCGCAAGATTTGTGTGACCGTGTTTACGCAAGAAGTTTGAGCCAATATCTGTCGGAAAAAATCAGTGGATTTTGTTGTCAGAATGTCCGATCGTGTGTACGCGGCGTTAGTCTTAGGACTAAAATGGCATTTTAGTTTTAGTCCCATTTTAGTCTTCTGCAATTGTTTTAGTTTTAGTCTTATTTAGTCGACTAAATCTCCAGTACATTTTAGTCGACTAAAACTCATTTTAGTTGTCTAAAATCTAATGGGTGTAATTAAATTGTAATGCCTTAAACATTTCTCTACAATTCTCATTATATACTGCTGGAGTGAAAAATCTGAAATGTTATTACCGTATTTATCGGCATATAACACGCGTGCGTGTTATACGCCGATCCCCGCTAATTGTGAGCTATCGGCGGCGATCGCCGCCGACATTCACATAGCGAGTAGTTTTAAATATGGCGCCGCGGAGTTTGGAGGGACTCGGCGGAGCTGAACGAGTCGAGATACACATAGTCTAGTGTATTCGGCTCTTTCCGGCGCCGCTCACAGTCACGCCCAGTCCCGCCATTGGACCTGTGTTATGTCCATCATAGGGCGGGACTGTGAGCGGCACCGGAAAGAGCCAAATACACTCGACTATGTGTATCTCGGCGGCGTTCGTTCAGTTCCGCCGGTGCCGAGTCCCTCCGAACTCTGCGGCGCCATATTTAAAACTACATGCATGTGTATGGCGGCGGCGGCGGTAGGCATGGACACTGGGGGCAAGGCTGCACTGGGGCAAAACTGCACTGACAAGGCTGCACTGGACACTGGGTCAAGGCTGCACTGACACTGAAAAGGCTGCAATGACACTAACAAGGCTGCAGATGAACACTGATGAGGCTGCATTGATGGGCATTTCAATGTAAGTTTCTTTTCCTTAAACTTCCCTCCTAAAAGTTTTTTTCCTTAAAATTCTCTCCTACACTTGGGGTGCGTGTTATACGCCGGCGCGTGTTATACGCCGATAAATAGGGTATTTATGTTATTGAGGTAGGAACATGCACTACAGACCAGTGTTAATTTTGAAGTCAAATTTCAATTTAGTTTTAGTCTTATGCCCCGTACACACGGTCGGATTTTCAGATGGAAAATGTCCGATCGGAGCATGTTGTCGGAAATTCCGACCGTGTGTGAGCTCCATCGGACATTTTCCATCGGATTTTCCGACACACAAAGTTTGAGAGCAGGATATAAAATTTTCCGACAACAAAATCTGTTGTCAGAAATTCCGATCGTGTGTACACAAATCCGACGGACAAAGTGCCACGCATGCTCAGAATAAATAAAGAGATGAAAGCTATTGGCCACTGCCCCGTTTATAGTCCCAGCGCACGTGTTTTACGTCACTGCGTTCAGAACGATCGGATTTTCCGACAACTTTGTGTGACCGTGTGTATGCAAGACAAGTTTGAGCCAACATCCGTCGAAAAAATCCTAGGATTTTTGTTTTAGTCGTATTTTAGGCATCTCAGTTGTTTTAGTTTTGGTCGTATTTTAGTCGACTAAAATAGTATTCATTTAGTTGACTAAAATGTTTTAGTCGACGAAATTAACACTGTTGACCACAGCGTCAGCCACTTGCTCCTGCCCATTACTGGATTCACATGTTGGTTCTGAGGTTGGGGATGACAGGAACATGAGCCTAGAGAGAGGGAGGAACACGTAGACAAATTGGCATTCATGTTCCCCAAGCCACAGTGTATTGCCAAGTTGTCGCCAATGGTAATGATGAAGATGGATGAGATAATGATGATGATGATGAGGTCACTGATGTGACTTGTGCCAGATAGAGCAGAGGAGGAAACTGAAGGTGAGGCTGCACAACCCCAAGGAGGCAGACATCAAGAAAGAGAAGAGAGCAGCCACCCTATTCCATCACATTCTGCATTCATGTTCCCCCCACCTGAACACTGCCATTGGCTGAGAGCGCTGATCGGGATTCGGTCGGCTACTGATTTTCTGCTGGCCAAGCAGTCGGCTTCTGTTGGACAGACTGACATACATATAGCCCGAATGTCAGCCATTTTTGATTCAGCAAATGTCTCTGGACACTCAGTCCGTGTGTACCCAGCTTAAGACAATGTCAATAACTTTTTTTTGTTTGATAGGTATAGCTGGAATAATGGTGACATTGTCACACTGATTCTCCTTTCTTTTGCTGACATATGTCATTACATGTGCCCCCTTTTCTAATTCCTATACATAATAAAGAAAAAGGTTCTCCATGCTCTAGGAAGGTCACTTATATATAACTAGGACACTGTAGAACAGAAGAAGGGTTATTTAATAAGATGAGGAGCCGGAGTGCAGTAACCATAGCAACCAATTCATTATAGTTTTTTCTGCTCTGAACTACTGCATGCTAAACTTTGCATACGGGGCTCAATTCACTAAAGCCTTGTACATGCGCTTTGATTTTCAGACGACAAAACGTCTGATTTTTGTGGCATGCTAGTCTCATGTTGAAAATGAAGAGGTTACTAACGATACGAGAATTTTTATTTGACAGAATACTTCAGAAGTGATGTAATGTGTTGAATAGTTGTGTATTTGTATGTATTCTTTTGTTTCTGAGCATAGTCTTGTTCTTATTTTTTTCGTACGAAAACCATACTGATGAAACAAAAATCAGATGTTGAGTTCACATCCGCCAAAAATGTTATAGTCTGCACATCCAGCTTTTGTCGGCTGAAAAAGTGAAATCGGCTGTCGAAAGCACCGTACTAACGGTAAGATTTGCGGACGATTGGTTGTCGTTACACAATTGACATCCAAAAATGTGTATGGGCCTTGAGAGTTAAAGCAGGATTCCGGCCTAAAAAAAAAAGGATTAAAAGTCAGCAGCTACAAACACTGTAGCTGCTGACCTTAAATAAGTACTTACCTGTCCTGGGTGCCCGCGATGTCGGCCACCCAAGGCCGACCTGTCCCTCGGCTCTCGGGTTCCGGCACCGCCATCCTAGGTAAGGGAAACAGGCAGTGGAGCCTTGCGGCTTCACTGCCAGTTTCCTACTGCGCACGCGCGAGCGGCGCTCTGTGAATGGCCCTGTGGTGTTCTGGGAACACACACAGAAGACGCCGCGGAAAAGGAAGAGGCAGATTAGGAAGACTGCCTAGCAACAAGGGTTTAGGTAAGATTAACATTTTTTTTTTCAAATGTTTTTTTTTAGGATTTTTGATGTAATTTTTTTTTTCAGGGTGGCCCTCCACTTTAAATGCCATGTGATTATTTGAGTTAAAATAACATCTATTTATTGCTTCTGGATATCCTCCAGAAGCCCAACATAAGAGGAATGGCGGTTACAGGTGAATGGTGTATTGTTAAAAGAATGGCAGGTATATAAGAATGGTGGTTCAACAAATAAATTTGGTGAAATGTGGGGACCCTGGCTGTTGTTACCAGGATTGACACCATTTATCTTAGGACTAGATGGAAACATAAATAGATCATTATAGAATAATTAAGGTATGATGACTCAAGAAAGAAGGAATGGTGAGGGGAGCTTATGGATGGAGGGGGATTGGGGATTTTTTTTATTTATGTGTTTGGAATGTGATTATGTTTTTTGTTGTATGAATTCTGGAAATATGTTTTTTTGTTTTCCATGTTTGTTTTGTTCTATTATGTATCTGTGATGAAGAAAAATACTAATAAACAGGTAACAAGAAATAAATTAATAAATAACTCATGTGATAATTTACTCGTGAACATGCAATTCACAAAAAACACACGTTAAATACCGCATGAGTTTTATGTGCCCATTCACACAGCATGCCTAAAAAAAATGGTCACCTACTGTATTTATTGGTGTATAACACTCACTTTTTCACCATGAAAATCGCGTGCAAATAGCGTGTGCGTGTTATACGCCAATACTTCAATTTTAGCTGCCTCGGAGGGGACAGGACAAGTGCCGTCAGATTACATACAGTGAGAATCTCCTGTTTACTTGGCGGCCTCTGTAATGCCGCGTACACACGGTCGGACATTTTGACTACAAAAGTCCGACGGACCAAATCCGGCGGACAATCCAATCATGTGTGGGCTTCCCCGGACTTTCAGCTGACTTTTCCAGTCGCAAATTTGACGGACTTTAGATTTTGAACATGCTTCAAATCTTTATGTCGTAACTCCGCCCGACCCAGAAATCCGCTCGTCTGTATGCTAGTCCGACGGACAAAAATTCAAGCTAGGGAAGCTATTGGCTACTGGCTATCAACTTCCTTATTTTAGTCCGGTGTACGTCATCACGTACGAATCCGTCGGACTTTTGTGTGATCGTGTGTAGGCAAGTCTGTTCGTTAGAAAGTCCTCCACAAGTCCGCCAAAAGTCCATCGAAAGTTTGTAGGACGGGCTGTCGGACTTTTGTAGCCGAAAAGTCCGACTGTTTACGCGACATAATAGGAAGTCCCGTCTCCTGGGCCGCCATTGGACCACTGTTCTGTCTATCATAGGAGATCTCACTGTATGTAATATGTCAGCGCTCGTCCCGCCCCCCTCCCTGTCCCCTCTAGGCTGCAGGTGGTCTCAGCGGGGAGCATCGATAGTTTCAAAAAACTATTAGATAAGCACCCTAACGACCGCAACATACAGGGATATACAATGTAATACTGACATATAATCGCACACAGGTTGGACTTGATGGACTTTTTTCAACCTCACCTACTATGTAATTATGTAACTGTGTAACTGAATGAATCCATTTCATTCAGTAAAATGCTTGCTTATAGCAATGTAATTCACTGCTATAGGCAATAATAATGTGTAAAAAAAATCTTGATCACTTCCCCAGTGTAGTAAAGTGTTACTATGGTAACATCCAAGTGAACTTTCAGTGCACTTTCAAGTGCACTTGCAGTGCAAAGTGGATTTTCCTTTAGTAAATAACCCCCTATGTGTTAAAAAAAAAATCATAAAAAAAAGGTAATAAAAAAAATACATTACACAAATTACATTTCTTTTTTTCCTACTGTCGCCAGTCAGTGTCCCTGTTCACCACCACACCAGTTATATGATAACACTGTACTGCACTGGTGACAGTATGTAAAAAAATAAATTTAAAAAAAGTGATTTTTTTTTTTAATTCCTTCATTTCCCAAAAATTATGGCAAAAAAATGACAACTTCAAAAAACCCACCATGCCACTTATTCTTGGACTGTCTACTTTCCAAAAAGGGGACATTTGGGGGGTATTTTTACTGTACTTGCATTTTAGGGCCATAGAGGCCTAAAGGCTTTAATAGTCATTGTTGAGTGCTCTCTCCTCTGCAGCCGTCGCTGGCTGACACAGGGGATCATGTAACCAGAGTGGAACGAGCTGAAAATAGGGTAGTATATACATTTTTCTTACACAGGTTAGTCAGCATAGGTGTTGGGAAGGGAACATGTACTGGTTATCCCACAATTCTACTTTAACAAACCTTTTTTGCAGGTATAAAACAGATTGATTCAAAGGTTCATATTAAACAGAGTGAGTATTTGGTGGGTAATCCATTCACTGGCTTAAATGTCTCAGGTGCTGCATTGGTAAGATCTACCCATTATGTCGCGTGCACACGATCGCACATTCTGACAACAAAATCCATGTTTTTTTTCCGACGGATGTCGGAAATTCCAAACGTCAAGAACGCGGTGATGTACAACGTGTACGACGGCACTAGAAAAAGGAAGTTCAATGCCAAGTGCGCCACCCTTTGGGCTCCTTCTGCTAATCTCGTGTTTATCTCGTGTTAGTAAAAGTTTGGTGAGAGACAATTCGCGCTTTTCAGCCTTGTGCTTTTCAGATCGTCATTGCTTTTCAGTTTGTGCTTGTTGGTTCGTATCTGGTTTTCAGTGCGTGTAGTCAGTTCGCATTTGTTTTTCAGTGCGTATTTTATAGTAGGTATTTGATTTTCAGTGCGTTCTTGTCCGCTCGTTTCTGATTTTCAGCTCGCTCTTCTCAGGCCTTTCTGTTTTTCAGTGCTTTCTGTTAGTTCGTTCTGACCAGCCGACCGTTTGGAAGCCATGAGGACTCTCACCCCGGACCAGAGGGTTTTTAACTACCGGCTGGCCAGAGCCAGAAGAGTGTTGGAGAACGCTTTCGGGATAATAACCTCCGCCTATTCCTTACGGCAATCAATATGGCAGAATATAAACTTAACCATATAATCCTTGCAAGCTGCATTCTCCACAACTATTTAAAGAGAAATTCAATGAACCATGTGGCCTCAGTTGGGCCTGAGGCCGTACCTCAAGAAGAAACCCTGACGGCGCTTGAAGCTGACCGTAATGCCCCCCCCCCCCAAAAAAAATCGCTTGCGAAATAAGACAGAAGTATGTCGAGTAGGTGGTGGGTAGGAGGGCCATTGATATGCCAGAAAATGTTTAAGAAAAATTTTTAGTTAAACTGAAATAAGATTTCCTTTGATTTACTGCTTGTGTTTCTTTTAGCTGTCTTCTAGGTTATCCAATGGGCTTTTCTTTTTGGCCATTTTCTTCAGTAGTGCAAGTGTAATTTATTTGATACATGAGGTGACAATCTCTTCTTCAGCGAACTATTATGTTGTGGGTCTGCTACACACACACACCTTGTTTTTGTTGTTAATGTATGTAATGCATTACTGAGAAAAATATTCATAATTTTCAGCACCATGAATTTTGGGAGTCACGAAAATGACCTGATTGTTGCAAATTATAAAGCACTGTGGGAGTTATTTACTAAAGGAAAATCCACTTTGCACTCCAAGTGCACTGCAAAAGTGCACTTGAAACTGCACTTGAAACTGCACTGAAAGTGCACTTGTAGTGAAAAGTGGATTTGCCTTTAGTAAATAACCCCCATTGTCACTGTAAACACCAACTTACTCCAAAAACTGCTATTGAATTGAAAGAAGAAGCCACACATTGTTGAGTAGAAAACTTTTTACTCTGTGCACATTCACATGTGCATTAGAAAAGGGTTTTTGAACAAACCAACATATTTTTGTAATAACATTTTTGGTTTTGACAGTACAAATAGACAGTACAAACACAAATTTTGTGTTAAACAGGCATGTTTAAAACCATAAAACAATACACAACTCAGGAACTTACAACGTTCAACTTTGATAATTTGAAGGCAATATCAGACATTAGTATGTCCAAACTGTGTTGATCTTGCCTTCATCAGATGGAGTGATGTCACCCCTGTGAAAGCCAAATTTTGAAGATGTACACAAATTGAGAGTCAAAATGTGGATTTCCCTCCTGATCCCATGCCTAATGTCAACGTGTGCTAGCTCCCATCATCGGTTATCAATAGACATGTTTCGGGGGTACAACCCCTTCCTCTCAGCTACTTGAGTTGTGAGGAAGGGGTTGCACCCACAAAACGCGTACATTAATATCCCGTGATGGCAGATAGCACATGTTGACACACTGTGTGCATCTTCAAAATTTGGCTTTCAATATACTTCAAAAGAGATTCAAAAATTTTAAAAATATCAACAAATGGAAGAATTTAGGTGTGTTTTAGATTCTGCCTAAAACATCAATGATGTTTTTGAGTCTTTTTTCAACATCATTGATGTCTTCCTTGATCTTCTGAAAAAATCTTGATTGCACACCATGATCTCCCCTGAGGACGTGTGCACTTGCACTTGTGAAAGGAGTTTCTTCTTCCACAACATCCACATCACCTAAAATAATTAAAACACACCATGTATTATAAATATGCAGGCATACATCTATTACCCAAAGCTGTGGTCTCAGACACTCACCTGTTGTGGTCAGTTTTTCGCCCACTTCATAAACCTCTCCTTCCTCCACATCCTCTGGTTGTGGTGTTGGTATTTCCCCTTCTTTATGAGGTTGGGGGTCCCTGGTGTCCAATGATGTCCTAAGTCTTTTCTCCTCTATGTGAATAAAAAAAGGTATACTTAGCACACAGATATTTGAGGGCAGAAATAGGAATCTGAAACATTGCTTGGAAGTGTTGTACAATTGTCTTTTTGGGCAGAGTTCCAAGCTGAAGACATTTTTTTCCCCTTTCTAAAGCTGGAATACTTTTTTGTACAATTTTCACACATGGAGACACCCCTAGTATCCGCTGGAGCACCTGTGTGGGACACCCTAAAAAGTTTGTTCTGGTTTCCCACACTAGTGCTCCTGCGTCCAGATGTGTAAACAGCTGCTGAGTGTCCTCTACTTACACTAAATCAAGTTTACATTTAATTCTATTTACAAACCCATCTAGACAACAATGTACTAAACTTCTTATAATACAAATATGCCTGAACAAATGTAGTTAACCTGGATCTGCCAAAAACATCTTATTAGTGGGCGAACGAACGATGTTTACTACGAACGTTACTGTGCCCACGAACCTGAAAGTTGCCATTTTAAACTGTACAACAGTAAAGAAAAACACATGAAGCAGCACAAACGTAATAATAATAATAGAAACACAGGACAAATACTTTTTAGAAGCAGTTTCCTGATCTTTCTGTACTGATCCTGCTCCCTCAATTTCAGGTCTGACCATCGTTTCCTCAGTTGATCCTTGGATCTTCATACCCCAAAATTCCTGTGCAGACTTTTCACAACTTTAGCCATGATCTTGGCCTTTCTCACATTTGGGTTTGGGTAAGGTCCATGCTTCCCATCATAGTCGGCCTCTTCAAGATGTCCACCATCTCTACAAAGGACATATTTGAGGCCTTAAATCTCCTCCGGGATCAGGACGTTTGTGGCTCCGGGCTTTCGCCGTTGCTGCTGCTGTCTGCATGCACTTGCTCTTTCTCCACCATGTGCTCTCCCACTGCGCCGAAAGAGAGAGGCGGGGAATATACTAGATAGAAGGTCAGGGGCGGGCAGAGTTGCACAGTGTATATAAAGCGCAACACCCATTCGTCTTACGTACAATCTGTGAGCGGAGGAAGGAGTAGCAGGAGCGCCGATCGTGATAACGAAGGTACAATTTGAACTTGGTGCATCAGTGGCCTATACTGCTTATAGATTGAGACCTATATTGTGACAAGATTAGGAGAGTTTAGCCTGACATTAGGGTTTGTCTTGTGTTGTGTCTTGCAGAGAAAATGGATGGCTTCAATGATCACAACTTCCTCCCCTATTCATAGACAACTACAAGGAGCTGCCCTGTCTGTGGCAGGTGAAACACCCGCATTATAATCATAAAAAAAAGAGGCAGGCAGCACTGGAGAAACTGCTGGAGTTGGTGAAGCCGCAGATCACCACGGCAACCATCCCCTATTTGAAGGCCAAAATTGGTGGCCTGAGGAGCACTTATAATAGGGAGTGCAATAAGGTCCAGGGTTCCCAGAGATCAGGAGCAGCAGCAGATGACATTTATGTACCCAGACTCTGGTACTATGAAAGACTTTGTTTTCTGTCAGACCAAACTGAAGTCAGGCAATCACTGTCAACCCTACCTTCCACTCTTCCTTCCATGCTTCCTTCCATACTCAGGTGAGGCTTCCGACATCCAACCTGGGCCTTCCAGCCAGGAAGAAGTGGAGGAGTCCAGCTTGAGCCAGGTATAGCATTGTTCTACATATTTCTAGTCATAAACTTATTGATGATAACTAGATGTTATTATTGATCACTAATTGCTGATTTAATAAAGTGTTTTACATATCAATAGACAGTAGTGGCCAAAAATGTTTGGGACAAGAATGAAAAATGCTGGGTTCAGAATGATAGTCTTTTCTATTTGTTAACATTCAATTTGCAACAGTCATGAGCTGAAAATTGTGTGTGATTGATGAACAAAAAACTGAAACTATGTCCCTTTTTCATACACAGAAAAGCCTCAGCCAGGAGGAGGGCGTGGAATGTGGCAGCCAGGAGGAGGCTGTGGAATGTGGCAGCCAGGAGGTGGCACGGCCCAGCAGCTAGACCGAATCCCTGGTCCCTCCCCTCCACCTTCCAACCAAAAGGCCCAGGAAGGGGAGGAATGTGAAGGAGGCAGCGCTTGGGCTGATTCGGGAGGCTAATGCTGCCTTTAGAACCACCCCCACTCTTCAAGAGGCTTTTGCCTCCAAGGCTGCATGCGAAATGGAGGAGGGCCAACTCTTCATCTGTGAGGAAATTATGTATCTGACCCTAAATAAGGGGTTGAGGGGCCAACTCACAACCAAAACCCACCTGTGTGAGTTCGACCATCATCCTCCACCTTCTGCCACAACTCCAACACCACAGCCACAGCCTGGAAGGAAGAAAAAAATGTGATGGCCTGGGTTCAGTCTGGTCTGACAAAAGACGCAGACTATTGTATGACCCCAGCCTGGGGACATATATGTCATCTGCTGCTGTTCCTGATCTCTTGGAGTCCTGGACCAGATTGTGCTCATTATTATATGGACTCCTCAGGCTCCCAATTTTGCCTGTAAAATAGTTTATGTGTGCCCTGGGGTACAAAGACTTCGCCAATTTCACCAGTTTCTCCAGCATTGCCTTCCTCTTTATTTTCTTATGACCCATAATAAATGGCTATTTTTGATTCACAAATACTTGCCTATGTGTTTTACTTCAAAAGGACAGTTTGTGAGTAGGCAGGTACATTTCCTAAATACAATGTCATATTAACAAGGGACATCAACCAACCTCCTTGAGGTTAAAAAATACAAGATAATAATGATGTTGTGGTAAGTTGACACGCAAAACGAAAAAAAAAATATTATGGAGATCACTAGAAAAAAAAAAAAAAAAACAGGAGATCTTGATAAAAAAAAAACAACAAAAAATAAAATCACTATAAATAAAAAACGTTATATTGGAGATCTGACGAAAAAATAACTAATATTATTCAGGAGATCACGAGAAATAATAAAGAAATTAGTTTGTCAGAACTCTGTGTGAATATCAGCAGCAAAACAACTTTATTATTCTAGCATTATAAAGAAGAAGAGAATGCGCTACATTAAAAGATTTTAAAATTTGCAGCGTGACGAATGTGCTATCTCCATTACAAACGCTAGTTTTACTAGACCGAGTGCTTCTGTCTCGTACTTGATTCAGAGCATGCGTGAAATTTTGTGCGTCGGAATTTTGTACACACGCTTGGAATTTATGACAATGGATTTTGTTGTTGGAAAATTTGAGATCCAAATCTCAAATTTTGTTTGTCGGAAATTCCGAAGGAAAATATCCGATGGAGCCTACACATGGTCGGAATTTCCAACAACAAGCTCCTGTCGAACATTTGTTGTCGGAAATTCCGTCCGTGTGTACGCGGTATTAGAGTTCACATTCTGTGGATTTTTCACAGTACAACATGTTATGAGAATCCATCAATGAATGTGACATCCTCTCTTATTGGCAGCGGATGGGCGGAGCTGGGAACTAACGCATTCCCTCTCTATACAAGGTAAATATACAAGTAACAAGCGGGTGATTCAGCCTGCCAGCTTGAATGCAGAGCAGAAGCATTATTTGTGGTGGACTCTGTTAGATATTGTAGAAGACAAGATGATGATGATTACTGTAAAGTACAATAACTCATAGGAACCAATCATTTAGCTTTTATCTGCTGTTAGAAAATGTGATGAGCGATCATTGCTGATTGGTTTCTCTGGTTACCACGCTGTGCACTTTCATTTTTGCTTTAACCTGAAAGAGATATTTTAACCAGTGAGCTGACACAGAAAAGTGCATTTCAGTACAAGGCGGTGAGTGCTTCCAAGCGTGGGTGTGTGAGGTGGTGTCCAGTTTGGTGAGGTTCTTAATGCATACATATTAATGTGACATACAGGATTACAAGGCAGCTGTCTCAGATTCTATGTGCGTGGGTACAAAGCACAGGGCGGGCTAACTTTTTTTTTCTCTTCATATTTCTATGTCTTCTCATTTCTTGATGAATTCTGATTGATTCATGTTCTCTCTTTGTTTCAACAGGTGGCCGGATGGGAAGCGAAAAAGAAAGAATAGCCAATGTATGGGAAAAAGCGGTATGTCAGGTATGTTCGGTGTAGCATGGTATGCTGCCTCTCTATTCACATCATGTAACCTAATGTAACCCTTCTGAACTAACCCCTACGTCATGTTCTGCTACTTGGATATGTATACTTCCCGTAACTCCTCCTTTAAAAGAACAAGTAACTCCTCCCTCCTACGAACAGTACACTGCTGTAATATCTCCTTCAGACTATTGACTACACCTTGTAAGCTGGCTTTACACTATATAGTCAAATTTTACAATCTCTGTACAATCCTAGATTTACCAAAACGATGTCATAGAAGAACAAACCTAAACAATCCATTCAGTTAGTATAATTGATAGTAGGTCTAAAGGAGTTTGTTCTGGGAATGGTGGCAGTGCTGAGGGAGTGAACCTCCTGTGGTCAGTGTGTAGCGGTGAAGCTGCTCAGCTGGTACAGGACCCAGATGATTGCGGAGAACACTGTAGTAGTGCCAACTACTACAGTGATTATTGACTTCTCCAGCAGCCCCTTAGGTATGAGATATACATGATCCAAGCAGGACCAAGCTAGCCATACATGGATCAGTTTTTTTTTTCGTTCAGCCCGCTGGTTGACTTGAATCGAGGTGGATGGGGAAATCCTCCCCGGGACTTGTCTGCCATCAGAATACACAAATCAGCGCTGCAGCCTATTACCTGCCACACTGATCAAGCAAAAAAATTACTGGGGCAATTGAGCAGAGGTCCAAAAGGTAAATCGACCTCTGTTCAACCATAGTGGCCACACATTGATCGAAATTTGGTCAGTCCCTGCTTAACTGACCAAATTTCAATCCAGGAATTCAGCTTTAACCATAAAACTGATCCAAAGACCAAACCACCTAAACATTAACCCAACTCCTAAAACTGAACCCCTCTGTATTCAATCCTGTGCTTAGCGGTGTAGATTATAACTCTTCCTACTGCAAATTAATACATCCTATAATTCTACCAATCAAATACCATAGTACCTCTCCTATTCTATCAAAAAAAAAAGAAATACCATACGACGACTCCTACTCTTCCAAAGAAAAAACTGTTTACAACACCCAAAACTTTACTCCTATTCTCATGTTTTCTAGTTTATCCAATCCCTTTTGGACTCCTGAATACAAGCTATGCCTGCAGGGTCCAGGTTTCCATGCTATCACTCTAGAACAGCACACTTTCTGTTTTCTGTGTTTCTTCTTAGTGATGGGTATACAATATTTTTTTGCTGTTCAAGGACTGCCTTCCTAAGGACTAAACTAAACTAAAATCACTTTTATTGCAACTGGTATTTTACCTCAAACTAGCTATTTATGTTGTCATTTTAAAGCTAAACTGCGAGCTGAACAGATATTGTCTAAAAACAAATGCTATGTGTATTCTTACTTGAATCTTTATGTCAGTTGTGTATTTCTTCCAGATCTGTACAGTAATCCATCCTAAACCAATTTCTGCTCTATGCCTATATAGACCTGTCAGTGCTACCCTCTTCTAGTGCAGGGTGACTGGTCTTGTATCCGCCCCCTCCAGTAGTTTCCTGCAGGTAGCTTGTAGTGGGCAGGTCTACTGGGCCCCTCCCACAGCTCTGCTCCTTGCACAAGCTATGTACACCACAGTAATGTCACTGCTGTCTTTGCAATGTACAATCCTTTACAGCTTATGAGGATTATATTTAAATTAGAATTTTTATGCCTGAAATTCAGCTTTAAGATCTTATAGATGTAAAGCCCAGCTCCAACTTCAGTGTTTTAATTAGTTTTGTTTAGATGGGGTCTGTTAGATGGGGTCTAAAAGGTCTGTTCACTCCATTCATAAATTGTGTTTCATTCATAGCAGCCACGGTTACAGTTCCTATGAATGGAGGAGATGGGGATATTTGGAAACACTTGATGAGCGCCTGCCACAGCTCCATTGGCTCTATTAACTTCTGCCACACTGGAACATTACGGTGGGGGTGGGGGGGAAATCAGAGGAGGAGAATTTCTACTAAAGGAAGAGACAGCAGCACAAGGGTTATATGACATAAATCAAAAGTAATGTCCCTTGTGCTGATTTTATTTTGGGTTTTTTTACTAAACTTAGACTTTAATAAACCCCATGGGCATAGTGATTCTATGATGTAATATTCTAGGCGCTACAGCTACAAGTCAGCCATAAAAATATAAGACTCTAGTCTGCGTATTGATCTGGCATCTCTGCCTTTATATGCTTCCATTCACATCACATCAATAAGGTGTCACTTTATGGGTCATTTTCCAATGACTTATGTTGATGGTGCATACTGTAGCTGGAGTGTTCTTTGCTTCCTCCTATATTATACCATAATATACATTGTAACCCCAAGGCCAGGCCTCCCTCCCACACTCTTACCCTCCATATAAAAAGCTGGCCGTCTCACCCCATGCCGCGCCCCCCCCTTCCCCTCCTTTCTGCCATCTCTGCTCTGTCCAGACAGGATCTCAAAGTTATAAAACATAATTACTTCGGAAATGGCAAGAGAGAGAGAGATACTCAGAAGGGAGAGACTCTCAGTAATTACTTACAACACAATGAACAGGCTTTTTGTGCTGCTTGTTTGCATGCGTTGTTCTGGTGTTTGTCGGGCTAGCCGTGTGTATTCTGTTTTACCCTGTGTGTCTAGTCTGCTTTGCAGTGAGTGAAGCTCTCAATGTATCTTTTAGATTTGTTGTCTTTTATTTATTTATTACAGTTTTAAACACTTTGCATGTTTGTATATTAGTATGTTATTATAGAGAGCTGGCCATGGGCTGCCTCATTTTTTTTTGGCCCATACAAATTGAAGAGCAACAAGTCAAGTCAGTTAAAAAAAAAAGCAGCTAAAACTATCAAATGACTTCTAACATTGAGTCCGATAATTGACCCTGTTTGTTATTTTAATTTTTAGGACACAACTCTTCTTGCTTTGGAAGGAGTAGGGAAGGTGTAGAACCTTTTGCGAGCTTTTTATTTTTGTAACTTTTGGGATGGTGTTCCCCCTCTTCCAGTGTGCTCAGAAAGTGTGTAAAATCTCTGCTAGGGAAGTACACGCATTAATAAAACCTTTTTAATTTGATTTGGAAGGATTATGTTTTTATTGCAGCATGCCCAGTGGAGAAATCTTATTTCCTGTATGGTTCCAGAAAGGGAAGTGATGTGAAATCCCCCCAACAGGGATACAGACATCAATACACTTAACAGATGTTGTTATAACTCTTCTCCACCTCCGACCATTAAAAAAAAGAAAAACTTGACTAGAGTTTAACCTAGATTTATTATTAGGAAGAGTGTGCCCGTGTCTGTCAGTGTAATGTGGGTTCTTCCTTTTGAAAAGGGTAGTTAGAGGCCATGGTTTAATTTGGTCCAGGACTCCATTAGAGTCCTGCTGACGATTTTTTACCAGACAGGAAGTAAAGAGAATTCTCCAACAGCAGCACAGATGTGAAATGAAATGAAATGAATGAAATTATTTTCTTTTGGCTCCATTCACACTTCTGCGACTCTAGTCATGCGATTTCCATTGCAAACTGATGATGCAACTTTGGATGAGTGTGACTTAGATGCAACTTTGGCTGTTGACTTTGATTTTGACTGTTGCACAATTGTCGCATTGATATCTTTACGATGTGACTTTTGAGAGTTTACATTGCAGTCAAGGCACTCAAATTGCATGAAAATCTCACTAAAGTAGTGCAAGAATCTTTTCTAAGTCACATAGATTTAAATGGCTGCCATTGAAATACATGGGCTGCGAATTGTCATGCAACTGTTTCCGTAGTCGCATGACAAGTTGCAGAAGTGTGAATGGATCCTTAGTAAAGTAGGTAAAAGCTTGAATCCCTGTTAGATATCTGTGTCACTGTTGCAAAATTTCCCTAACCTCCTGTCTGGTGAAAGTGTTTAATAGGACAGGAAGTGAGGGTTAGGCTGGGTTCACATTTATGCGGTGCGGAACACTGCATGTTATTCGGATAGAAATCACACCGCATTCCTATTTAAATCACATGCAATTCTTTGCAGTGAGATTTGAGCCCATTCATTATGTATGGTCTCAATTTGCGCTGCACTGCACAGAAAAGGTGCAGGCATTTTTTTGCTGCACTGGAATCATCACTGAACTAAGATGGCATGGGGATTGCATTTTGCAATCTGTTTTGGGGTGTCAATAATTTAAAGTGGAGCTCCAGGCTTCTTCAGAAAAATATAAAAGTCAGCAGCTTCAAATACTGTAGCTGCTGACTTTTAATACAAGGACACTTACCTGTCCACTGACTCAGCGGTGTCCTCATCCGAGCCAATTTTTCCATCTCGGGTAAGGGAAGCCACCTTGCGGCTTCACAGCCATTTCCCTACTGCGCATGGGGGAAGCACTCTGTGCTTTGTGAATGGCCCGGCAGTGGAGAAGGATTGGGGGGGGGGGGGGCGAACGTCTAGATGAGTTTGCCACAGCGAAGTCAGCCAGAAGTGGGAGCGGGTACCTGTCATAACCATGTACCCGCACCCCCCACACCCCCAAAAGGTGCCAATTGTGGCAGCCTTTTGGGTTGTGCTCTGCTTTAACATTGACACCAGTGGCAGGTAGTATGAACGGAGTGCATTTTCAGTGCATTATGGGAATGCTCAGGATTCGCCTAAAACTTTCTAACGGAGCTCCAGAAAGTAATAAAGCCTAACAGGAGCTCTAATCCTTCCCCACTCTACCTAAATCTTTGAAGTTCACTGTAGAGGAGATGGGGTTAATATCAGGAGATCACAGACATTTCATCTACATTATGTATATATAAAGGCCAATAAAAACTTTGAGGAGTCATGTTGCAGATATGGGCTTTTGATTTTTGAATGGTATTAAAGTGGTTATAAACTCTCAAAAAAACAACATGTAAGACAAAGGCATAATGAGCTAGTATGCATTGTTTCTTCAGTGCGCATGTGCCGATGACGTTGGCACACGTGGATACAGTGAATATCTCCTAAATGGTGCAAGTTTAGGAGATATTAACGGTACCTACTGGTAAGCCTTATTAGGCTTACCTGTAGGTAAAAGTGGTAGTACAGGGTTTACAACCACTTTAATAATGTATGGAAATGGGGAACAAGTGCAGTGCTCACAACGGGGAACAGAATGTATGTATAAGAACATGCATTGCTCCATGAATGGTCCCTCAGCAGAGGCGGATCATCCAGATGCAATAAAAAATTGCTGTATTGGCTGTAGATGTCTTCCATCATGTTAGCAAATCTTTGCAGCAATTATTCTTGATTCACATAGTTCAAGTAAATGATCTAACCTATTTTATCCTTTTTATGTCCCAAAGTTAATAGTGCTAATGCATGCAGGATTTATGTGTTAATGTTATCACTGACCAGAAATGAGCCCCCCTTCTCTCCACCCTTGTCTAGCTTTAAGAGTGTGCTCAAAACATGTTGGTGGGCAGGCCTGAATCATGACTTTTTTCAAAGACCTGTGTTGCCCCCTTTGTGGGAGTTTTGGACATCTACTAAAGCTAGGTTCACATATGCGTGGTTTCTGTGCGCTGCGTTTGTGCTGGCACAGCAGCCCACTCATTTGAATAGGCTGCTGTACCTGCAGGAAACAAAGGGAAAAGACCCTGGACCTTATTCAAATGCCCCATGCAATTTCCCACACCTGAAAACACGCTGCATTTTCTGATGCATGGGGGTGCCATTAAGAACTATTGGCTCCCCCGTGCGTCAGCTAAATAGCACTGCTTTTGCCTGGTATGAGAATACATGCAATGTACACACATTCCCACTCTTGCATGCATGTGAAATTAGCCTTACAAGCATAAATGTTTAATACATAAACAAAAGTTTTTGATAGTTCTGTGTGAACACTTACAGTTGAGAAACGTGGATTTATAGGTAACAAACATTTCCCAGCAAGTAGTCCAAAATGGGTAAAATATGAAAGACGACAAAAATGTCCATGGTGGAAAATTGGCTCTTAAAAACACATTTTCAGTGCCCAAACTAGATAGCAATTTTTACTTGCCAGAAAATCATAACTGTCTTTATCTGGTGCTCTGTGGTTGCTAAACTTTGTTATTGTATCAGCCAAAAGATGTGGCTGGCTGTGATCAATGTAACAATGTCTGGTTGATGGTGGAATTTGATGTGTGCTGTGGGACCTTGCCCCTGTCCCCACAGACTGTTTCTTTATAAATGGCATGATTAAGATTATGTCCCCTCTTTTCACCCGGTGACATAGGTGACAGTTCGGTGTCTCTGCTCTCTGCAGGGTACATCCCAAGCTACCTGGACAAAGATGAGCCATGCGTGGTGTGCAGTGATAAGGCCACAGGATACCACTACCGATGTATTACCTGTGAGGGCTGCAAGGTAAGTCTGATGCTAAAGGGACACCATCCCTCATTTTATTACAACCTATTTAGAAAATCTCTTGTTCTTGTTAAAGAACGAGTGCAGTTTTGAAAGATCTTATCTCCTTTATTCTATCCAAGCAAGTTCTCTGACAAAATCATTTACTTTTACTTTCGCTTGTCCTTGTTTAGACCATGGATTTCTTGCTAGTTTTATTTATTCTGCTCCCTTATAAATTTGTGTTCCACCAAAGCTCTCCACATACTGTGGTACCATAGAAAGGCATACCTGATAACCCTTAATTGGTGCATGGCTCCATGGCTAACTCATGATTCGGTAAACCAGAAAAGAATCACTAGGCAAGCCTGTGAAACAGACTGCGCTCACCCACAGGGATACGTCAATGGGGGTGCTGCACTAATGGCAATTCATGCTGCATTCATGGCAATAGTGGGGCTGCATTCATGGCAAGGGGGGTGCTGCATTCATGGTACTTGTGAGGCTGCAGATGGGCACTGACCCTTATTTTGCTTCACAGTTTTTTATTTAAAATTTTAGTTTTTTTCCTGAAACTTACCTCTTAAAGTGAAGGTGCGTGTTATGCGCCAATAAATACAGTATATCGAAATAACATGCCCAAGCTCATCTCTTTACTCACACACAGCCACAAAGTCAAGAGAATTCTTGTTGAGCAGTGTATTAGTGCTCGAACGAACACACTTAAACCGAATTTTAATGTTTCAAATAATGTTAGGCAAATTGGACGGCCCTCACACATGTTCACTTCATCAAATCTGGCCCTCTTTGAAAAAAGTTTTGACACCCGTGCTCTAACTATTCTTGAACAATTTTTGCAGTGGGTGCATTATGCTGCTGAAAGAGACCACTGCTATCAGGGTATACCATTTCCACTTAGGTAGGTGGTATGTATTAAGTAACATCCACATGGATGGCAGTACCCAGGGTTTCCGAGCAGGACATTGCCCAAAGCATCACACTGTCTTGTCTGGCTTGCCTTCTTCCCATACTGCATTCTGGTGCCATCTCTTCCCCAGATAAGTGAAGAACATGCAACCAGCCATCCACATGACGTAAAAGAAAATGTTATTCATCAGACCAGGCCTCCTTCTTCCATTGCTTCCTGGCTCAGTTCTGATGCTCACATGCCCATTGTAGCCACTTTTAGCTGTGGACACAGGTCAGCATGGACACCCTGACCAGACTGCAGCTATGCAGCCCCATACACAACAAACTGCAGTGCCCATATTTTCTGCTTTCAACACATCAACTTCAGGGACAACATGTTTATTTGCTGCCTCATATATCCCACTGAGTTTCAGATGCCATTGTAATGAGATAATCAATGTTATTGAGTTTACCTGTCAGTAATCATAAGGTTATGGCTGATCAGTGCATATGTGTGTATGTAAATATAATACCAGTAATTACATTTACTTTTCCTCTTAGCCTTGAAATGGGGAACATAAACCAATTGTGTCTGTAGAGCTCACCCTAGCATGTCACACGATTTTCTTTTTGAAGCAATTATCTTTCCCAAGCATACCATGTACTGTTACAGGTGGTTACACAATGATTATTTAATGTTTTTATGGTAGTTGGTCTATGCCTATCTGTAGTTGCAAAGTTCCATACATCTGTGTATCACCACTGACCTGCTGTATCCCCAGATAACTGCTAACTTGTTCTTCTACCCCAGTCTATTAATAATTGTTTCTTCATCTTGTATTTATTACTTGTCCTAATTTCAAATTTCTTTATTACCGTATATACTCGAGTATAAGTCGAATTTTTCAGCACATTTTTTTGTGCTGAAAGTGCCCCCCTCGACTTATACTCGAGTCAAGCACTTTTCTGCAGCAAAAAAATGTGTTTTCCGAACTGAATTTGGGGCCCCGTATCTCAGGGCCACTTGGTGCTAGGAACCCCAAATTTGGCGTACAAACCCAGTGGAACTGGTACCACAACATATCCAAAGCTGAAGTTCCTAGCACCAAGTGGCCCTGAGACACAGGGCCCCAAAACCGGTTCGGAAAATGTCATTCTCTGCTGCAGAAAAGTGCTTGACATTTTCTGAACTGATTTTTGGGGCCCTGTATCTTGGGGCCACTTGGTGCTAGAAACCCCAACTTTAGAAATTTTATGGTGCTAGTTCCACTGGGTTTGCACACCAAATTTGGGGTTCTTAGCACTAAGTGGCCCCGAGATACGGGGCCCCAAATTCGGTCAACTGTGTCCATCTGCAGCAATGTCATTTCGGGACCCTTTGGGTTCAGAGACCCCAAATTTTGGCTGCAGCTAGGGGGCATCTAGGAACCCGTAACTACCGAGTTTGAAGTTCAGGGGACCTAAGGCTGCAAATGGGCACAGTGATGCTACAAATGGGCATTGTTGAACCCTCTTTTCCACTTACAGTAGCTGTGCATTTCTCACCCTCGTCTTATACTCGGAACGACTTATACTCGAGTATATACAGTAAACATACCCATTACACGTTTACAGTGATGAAGGAAAATGTAAGTGAACCCAAAGAATAATTACTTCAACGAAAGCTAATTGAAGTCAGTAGTTTGCACACCTGGAGTCCAATTAATGAAATTGTTTGGAGGTGTGGTTTAGAGTTACTTTGATTGATAAAAGATACTCAAATGTTTTAAAATTGCTGTTCATAAGAAGCATCAGCTGATGTGAACCATGCCTTGCAAAAAGGGAGCTCTCTAATAACATATGATCAACAGTAGTTGATCTAAATAGGGCTAGAAAGGGATACAAAGCAATCTCAAAGTGTTTAGGCATCCTTCAGTCAACAGTTAGATAAACTGTCTTTAAATGGAGACAGTTTAGTACCCAGCCAAGATGACTCGCAAAACGCAACGTAGAATCTTCAGTGAGGTAAAGAAAAACCCACGAGTAACAGCTAAAGGCTTGAAGGCATTACTAGAACTGGCAAACATCCTTGTTCATGAGTCTACCATACGTAAGTCTTTGAACAGGCAGGATGTCACTGGTGACCCACATCTTCTAGCCTGGAAAACATCACTTCTCTTGTTTGATGAAGTGAAGCAGCAGGTACTCGGAACGCTTGTTAATGAGAAAGGGCAATTCTCACAGACACGCACAATAAAGTTTTGCGAATCTGGCAACCCTGGATGGACCAGTTTCCATTGATGAGCCCGCCTACATGGTTTTTGGAATTGTGAGTATTGCCCGGGCTTACTTATAATGCTGCTTGTGGGTGGGATCTTGCTTCTCCCCTCTCTCCCCTTCTCTCTTTTTCTATCTAGTGACCTCTCTGGCACAATCTACCACCATTGACCAGACCACCACATTACATTATTTATTTTTTTCTTTTTCTTTTTTTTCTTTTTTATTTGTGTTTCTATTTTTGTGACCCAAGAGCTAAATTTATGTGCAAGTCTAAACTTATATGTCATATGACGTGGTTCTCTTGGAGACTCCACCAAGCTATAGCCTTGTTTTTCAGCTCCATGTATTTCCATCTGGTCAACCCTGGGTGTTTTATTTTGGTTTTGGCTCGCAACCTCCAGGAAACTAAAGTCCACTTCCACTGAGGTATATTTGAATCTGAAGTTACTAAACCTCATTTCCCTAGCAGAGTGTAGCTTTTTGGGACTCTGTCTTTACACCAATTTTCTATTTTTTGTTTGCGCAAGGCCTATCTGACTGACATGTGAATGGCCTGATTCATTGTTACTACCAGTTTATGACTCTGATTTCTTTTTCTGGTAAAAAAAAGTCTTTCAATAAAAACATTGTAAATGAACAGGCAGGGTGTCCATGGCAGAACACCTCAGAGAAAGCCACTGCTCTCCAAAAAAAAACATTGCTGCGTGCCCGGTGTTTGCCAAAGAGCAACATGGCAAACTACAATGCTACTGGGAAAATGTTTTGTGGACGGATAAAACAAAAGTTGAATTGTTCGGGAAAAATACTTAGCACTGTGTATGCCACAAAAAGGGGTTTACCAGCATCAAAACATCATGCCAATTGGTGAAGAATGGTTGCGGGGACATCATGATTTTGGCTTGCTTCCCTGCCCTAGGACCTGGACCACCTGCCATCATCGGGGGGAAAATGAATTCCCAAGTTTACCAAAATATCCTACAGGATAATCTCAGGGTGGCTGTCTGCCAGCTGAAGATTAGTAAAAGCTGGGTGATGCAGCAAGACAATGACCCTAAAGATTGAACTAATCCACCACAGCTCAGACCTTTAACCCCATAAAGATGCTGTGGCATCACCTCAAGAGAGCCGTTCATTCCAGACATCTACAAATGGGTCTGAGCTGAAGCAGCTTTGTAAAGATGAAATGGTCAAAAATTCCTCCTGAACTTTGTGCCAGTCTGATACAGAGCTTCTGAAAGCTTTTGCTTGAAGTCATTAATGCCAAAGGAGGTTGGACCAGTTATTAACTCCAAGGGTTCACATAAGTTTTCCAATAGCACCGTGGATGTTTAATGGGTGTGTTCAATAGACACGAGAAATTAGAAATGTTTGTGTGTTTGTGTCAACTTTGTGTCAACTTAATGGTTTGTGTCTACTGTAAGTTAGATGAGGATCAAATCACATTTTATGGAAAATGACTGCAGAAAATCAGTTAATTTCATGGGGTTCACATACTTTTTCTTGCCATTGTACATATTAGGTACATTGAGAGCAAAGGAGAGAATATCAATATATTTTTTGCCTCCTGTTTAGTCCTTTGCAGAGTGACCATCTGGAAAACAGTGGTGCACTCTTATTTATATTGCTTTGTGTCTGCTGAAGTGAAGTATTGTCCCAGAGGGAAGAGTAGAACGAAGATCAGACGCTAAGCAGACACTATGACAGATATATTTGTTGTACAACTCTTATCAATTTGCATATGCAGATAAGTGAAAGTGACCTCTGCAGTTTTCATGATATAGTTGATATATTTTTGTATTTATTTAATTATTGCTTTAAAGGTGCCTATGAATCCTTGAGGCTTCAGCTACCATTTCATGCAAGTTCAGAATTGAATCAAAAGCTACCATTAACAGTGCAGACACTTTTTGGTTTAGACTTACATAGTATTAGTATTACAACCCCAGCAATTTTTTTTCCGTTTAACACATAGAGCACAATAAAATAAACATTCCACAATAAACAAGTTGTTAAAATTCTTACCCCAGCACTTGTGGATTCCCTGTACAAGGGAGGGGCTCTCGTGCACATCGCTGGATCGAGATTAGGCTCAGGTAAGTATTGGGGGGGCTGCTACACAGAGATGGATTTTTACCTTCATACATAGAATTCATGAAGGTAAAAAAAAACCTTCAGCCTTTACAAACACTTCTTCTTATAATAAACTGTGAGAAGGCAGGCTTTTATCGCACAAGAGACATGTAGTGTCTTTTATGTGATAACAAAACACCTACCTGCTTTTCGCAATCTTTTACGGCATGTGAACGGAGTTCCAGATGCTCAGCTTAGAGTGCTGACACTGTCCCTGTGTGGCGGGATAATGGACTCTTGTGCATGTGCAGAGGTTTGTCATCCCAAGCTGGCCAGTTGATATGGCCAAAGACCAGCACCAGGGAAGAGGACCCCGGTGTTGGCGAGGGACCCAGACCCTTACCAACGAAGAAAGTTTTGTGACTTTTGTTCCACTTTAAAGTGGTTGTAAAGGCAGGTTTTTCATCTTAATGCATTCTATGCCCATCTCGATCCAGCGATCTCGCACAAGAGACTCGGCTGTCCGTGATCTACTTCCTCATTGACTGAGACAGTAGCAAAGCGCTATTGGCTCTTGCTGCTGTCAAAGTCAGTGAATCAGTCAAAAATGGAAACACAGAGCTGCGGCTCAGCTCGGCTCGGGTGCCCCCATAGCAAGCTGAACTCAACAGAAGGGAGGAGCCAGAGCGCCGGCGAAGGACCCAAGAAGAGAAGGATCTGGGCTGCTCTGTGCAAAACCACTACACAGAGCAGGGAAGTATAACATGTTTATTGTTTTTAACAAAAAAACACTTTAGTATCACTTTAAGCTTTAAAAATAAAGGATAGAAGTTGCATTGTTGCCATGCACAGCTGGTTCAGATTTTGGCTCCTCCAGTTATGAAAAGATCTCCTAAATGTATTTTATTGAGCATCTAATATAATGTGATAATAATGATATCACACTTCAGAATTAGTTTAGTATATTTCAACTTCAGTCAGCTGTGGACTACTTCTGTATTTAGTTGTTTCTGGAAACTGTTTTATGAAATACCTCAACAATTTGTAGTTTAATTTTCAGAGATCTATATACTTTTTATAAACTTTTATAAACTGCTTTTACTCAGCGAAGTCAGACAGTCACCAAAGTGGAACCCTGACAACTGCATCTTAGAGCTGGATATTAAGGCTCTATTCACACTTGTGTGACTTTGGAGTGCAACTTTGGAAGAGTGCGATTTGGATGTGAGTTGTTCTCCCTCTGCAAAGTCGGACCCACTGTTGCATGTAAAAACATTCAGGTACAACTTTCATGCAACTTTTGAAGGTTAACATTGAAGTCTATGGCCCTCAAGTTGCATAAAAAGTCAGACCAAAGTAGTCTACTTTGAAGTTGCTGCAACTTTAAGTTGCATATGTACAGTATATATGGTTATCATTGGAAAACATGGAGTATGACTTGTCATGCGACTTTAATGTCCAAAGTCCTATGACAAGTCGCACAAGTGTGAATAGGGTGTAAAGGACAAATTGTACGGGTTAAACTTTTATTGCAGATTTTAAAAGGTATCAGTTTTTCAGAGCTGAAGCAGGTATTCATTAGGCCAGTCAATAAACCAAGGGAACCATTAAACTATCCCATTTTGCCAACTAAAGCTTTAGAAGGCAACCTGCTTCTTACACAACTCAAAAGGAGCAAATTTCTGAAGATGAATGTAATTCTTCCTTTTCATACACATGCACATAACATTAGTATTGGGCAGGAAATGCCAGCAGGAATGGGAGGGAAGAGATTTAGAAGAAATGTAAACAACTAAAATAGTAACAGTGTCTGGGAAAATAATAATGTGATATGTGACCTTTTTTGTTCTGGGCAACAGAATAGTTAACTGTGACCGAGACCCTTCATGTAGTACCAAAGAGAAATCCCTGCAGGCCCTTTTGAAATGAGATGATAATCAGCCCACTGTTACTGTATTACGTAGCAGGTTGGAGACCAGCCAATGAAATACAGTTTACCAAATAGATCCATTGTAATTTATAGCTGTGTCACAGTGCCAGCATTCTAGAGCAGGTGGATGCAGGAAACATTTTAAATGAAATATTTCTGTAAATAGGAAATGTAGAATTTTAAGGACACGGTGGGGGACTACTCTAGTTAGTTATAGGGGGAGGAAGAGGGAGGTGATACCAAGCAAACAACGAGTTCCCACATATGCAGCAATTTTAAGTTCTATTCATGCATAGGTACCATGTTGGAATAACTCGCTTGTCTCCCCTTCTGTCCAGGGCTTCTTTCGGCGTACTATCCAGAAGAACCTGCACCCCTCCTACTCCTGCAAGTACGATGGTTGTTGTATCATCGACAAGATCACCCGGAATCAGTGTCAGCTCTGCCGCTTTAAGAAATGTATCGCTGTGGGCATGGCAATGGACCGTAAGTATATTTACAGCATTCACCAAGATTAGGGGGAGAATGTCTGCAGGTAACTGGGGCATGTATAGTTTAAGACTGACTCCCTTACCCCAGTCATTTATCCACTCTCCTATGAAATAGCATATGGCAGCTTCCCTAATGATACTGTAAGATTAGTTTTTATTATGCCCTATTCTCTAGGATCTGAGCACGTGGCCTTAAAGCGTATCTAAAGTCACAAAGCCACTTCCACCTTGGTATAATCAGAGACCATTCTAAACTCTAAGCAATACTCTTATTTTAGATTTCAAAGTGCTTTCTGTATTCTGTTACTTACAAATCTTGAATCTGTTCTACCTGCTGCTAATAGACCAGAATTGGAGCTCCCTCTGGTGGCCAAAAATATAGTCTCTGCTAAAGGGGAGGATCACGGTTCAAACAGAGCTGCTGATTGGCCTGCTCTGCTTGGATATTAGTCATCCAAGTAGTGACCATTGCTAAACCTCTGGCCGTGTGGAAGCCATAATTGTAGTGTTTATATAGACAGGTAAGTTTGAAATTTTTCTTATTGCTTAGGGCAAACGGTAGAAATGTGAAAGGATGATCCTTGAAAGGATCTTTTCAAGCTGCAATAATCGAAAAAACAAAAATATAATATATTACAGCTTACCAATCCTCAGATGTGGTGGCTGCATTAGTTTTCTTTTCTTTTAGGCTTTTTTCCTTTATTTTCACTTGGTATCATCTACAACAATGTTTCTCAACTCCAGTCCTCAAGTACTCCCAAACAGGTCATGTGTTCAGAATTCCCCCCAGATGAAACGGCCGTGGTAATTACTAAGGCAGTGAAACTGATCAAATCACCTGTGCAAAATAATGAAAAGCTTGAAATCATGACCCATTGGGGGTACCTGAGGAGTGGAGTTCAAAAACATTGATCTAGAACATCTAAGGTCTCATGCACACTGCGCGTTTTGCTAACTCTCCTAGACTCCTTTCCTCCTGGCAGGAGAGTTTTGGTAGAAAAAATGCTAGACGCTTGTAAACTTGTGTAACGCGTTTAGGCACATCAAGAGCTTGGGCGGTAATTAATTTCAGTGGCCAGAATAATCATTTATTCTGACCATTGAAATGAATTAACTCTTTAGCGCTGAGGCGCGTTTACGTGCATGTACACTAATTTAGGAGCGTTAAGCTTTTTTTCTGATAAAACTCTGCTGCTTCTGGATGTTTTGTTTTTTTTGCCTCTAAACTCCTATGTGTGCATAGACATATAGGCTAACATGCAGCGACGTTTAGAGACAGGAAAGAAAACGCTAAACACACCTAGAAGCAGCAGAAAAAAAAACTTAGTTTGCATGGGACCTAAGGAACAGTAAGCTGCAATTACATTTTTGTATTTGGGTTTAACCACTTTCAGCTGAAAGACGGCTACAGCGCAGGCTTACTTTGCCGGGAGGGCGTACATGAACAGCACGGACCCTTTACCACATGATCAGCTGTGTCCAATGACAGCTGATCACGATGTAAACACAAGCCGGTTATTGGCTTTCCTGACAGCGTGAGGAGAAGAGAGCCAATAACCGGCTTGTGATAGGGACAGCTACACGGATTATCAGTGTCCTGATTATCAGTGAAGTCCCAACAGTGCCCACCAGTGCTGCCAATCAGTGCCTCCTCATCAGTGTCACCCACCAGTGCTCCCTATCAGTGCCCATCATTGCCACCTATCAGGGCAGGTTCCCAGCCTAACAATATTCCACAAGGCATATGGCAAACATTCGAAGGTTATCCAAACAAGACAGCTATCAGTTTTGCTTTATGATTGACCAAACCCTTGGAAGATAACCTTTTCATCCAAAATTTACATCCACCGGACAATACACCGAGAGAAATGAGGGATAAAGCTTCCATCATCTTTTCCCTGCACAGTCATCCTTCCAGTAGTCAGTACTCATGTCTCCATGCATTTCCATATTGTCGCGGTTTCTGTTGGAATCATCCAGATTGCGCAACAGTTTGTATGCTGGCATGGAGACTGTCAATGTTCTCGTTTCCCTCGCTTTTATTACTCTCACTCTTCTCTCTCCTTCCCCCACAGTTGTCCTGGATGATTCCAAGCGGGTAGCCAAGCGGAAGCTGATTGAGGAAAATCGGGAACGGCGTCGGAAGGAGGAGATGATCAAGACTCTGCAGCAGCGTCCTGAGCCAAGCAGCGAGGAGTGGGAGCTGATCCGCATAGTGACAGAAGCTCACCGAAGCACCAATGCACAGGGCAGCCACTGGAAGCAACGCAGGAAGTTCTTGGTGAGACATAATGCTCAAAATAATGAAGTATTGTTTCTACATTGCCTACACCACACAATCCTGAAAGTTTGGATCTTTATCATCTCATCATTTGTCACATAGATAATAATAAAGATAGAGTGTGAGCTTCTTATTCAAAAGCCAAAAACACCCTCTGTTAAGTTTGTGTTGGAATTGCTGGCTGCTTTCCACCAGGTCTTAACTCAACGCTGGAAGCTGTGCCCATAAAAATCAGGCAGAGGACTTCTAACGAGTATTGCCTATGGTCCCCTTGGAACTAATCTTTCTACATGACTGACTTAATCCAGCCATACATGGATCGAAGTTCAGCAGGGGCCAGCCGAACTTTGATCCATGTATGGATACCCTGGTTGTACACAAGTAAATCTTCCAATTTACTTCTGCACATCCAGTCTATTGGGTTTTTCTCGATCGACCAATGCCGCTGGTTTTAGCTAGCTGCGCTGATCATTGTATTCTGAGAGTGGGGGAGGCTTCCCCATCGTCACAACACAATAGCACAGCGGGAGGATTCCCCCATCCACATCGAATGTGTGGATGGGGGAATGGGATCATTTTTTTTTTTCCGTTCAACAAATGATGTATGGGCTGCCTAACAGTGCCATGTTCTGCACCTTTTCTGTGTGAAATCTTGGTAGGATAGGGCTTTTGCTTCCTCATGCCAGAACCTCCAGGAAGAGCAGCACTGAGCAAGACAGTATCAACAGCACATCAGTCAGATGTGGCAGTTCCATTGATCTTACACTGTAGATATACAGTACAGGTGTACCTAGGCACTCTCACATACAACGAACTGATCTATTAAATTTTAGACAAATTTCAGACAGAAGGTCGATTTTTAATGGTACTGCTTTAAAGGCTAACTCCTCTTTCGTGGAACAAAAAAAGCAAAAAAATAAAAAAATAAATATAGATATATAGATATATATCATATACAATTGCAACACAAGTCATATTGTAATTGAATAACACCTTTCCTTTTTCAATCTGCAGCTCTGTAATTTTCTGTGAAATGCAATGCAACATGGCTACCTAGAGGCGTTCTGTACAGAACACCCCCCGATATGTCATTTCCTGCTTGTGTGATTGGCTAACTGATTTTCCTAGAACTAGCACTAAGATACAAGTCAAATTTCAGGCATCCCCTGTAACAAAAATGTAATTTTTGGTGAGTAACTCCCAATAGGAAATCACATCTGAAGGGATACAGGCCTACCATTTTCCTCATTAGAGCTTTGCAGGTGCAGCAGTTGGTTGACCATTAAGAAACCACTCCCATTAGACTCACTTCTGCACAGACACACAGGGATTTCTTCAGAATAACAAAAGGTAGCAATCTGCAACAAAGTTTGTCAAAATCATTGTAATATACTTAGATCACCCAGAGGGGAGGGTTTTTTTTCTCAACAAAAGTGGAGTTACTCTTTAAGCACAATCCACATTTTTACATTTTCTCCTGTAACATAGCAAAGCTTTCCTTTTAAGTTCAGTTACATTTTAAAGGCAAACTTAAGACAGAAACATGAGCAACTCTACTGCTGAACAGTTTATTAAAGTGCAGGCTCCAAGTGGCCCTAATTCTGGTGTTCCTAACCTTGAAAATAAATGCAGGGTGAGCGTTCATATGTCACATTGGCTGCATTCATGTAACAGGTCATTGGCCCATGTGGTAAATTGGCTCGGGTCAGGATGACAAGCTTGGGACCGAAGTCAGCAGTGGCAATTCCCATATTTGTGTCCTCATAGAGTAAGTTTATAATCAAAAAGACTCTGACTTCTTAAATAATTGGGTGCAGTAAATAGGGTGATGCATCCCGATTCTTAAATGTATAAATATTGTGCTGGTGTGTTTGTTCTTTCTACATACACCTGCATTTAACCCTCCCCTTTTCCATAGGGACAGTCTTGAAGTAAACACTATGACTTGGTGTTGCAGATTTTGATCTGTGTGCATGGCAGGATACAGACGGGAATCTCTGATTTCCTTAAGCAAACATCCCGTGCAGATGGAGAGGCTGCGACCTCTTCGGGAGAGCAAACTGCATCTGTTAACGCCCCCCCTTCACTCTTTCACCCTCTGGCAAATGCACATAGTCTGCTGCAGTGTGTGTGAAGTGACAAGGATGTTACAAGTCAGCCTACGGCTTACACCTTGGTCCCCTCACACTTTGCATCATGGGAACTGTAGTTCTTTAACTTCAGTGGAGGACCATTTGGGCCTAATGCATGAATGCTTCTCTGCCTGTAGCAGCCAATCAGCTTCCCACTTTCTGCTGTATGTGGTGATTAGAAAATTAAATGAAGAATTAGGGTGGTTGTCTTGGACAACCTTTCATAGATGAGGAGCTATGGTGGCAGGTTTACTTATGTTCAGGGTTGTCAGTGCATAGTACCTGTGTACTGGTACTGTCAGCTACATGATCTTTATCATCCAAACTGGTTTACGGTTTCTGCAGTCCTAGCCCTATCTGTCAGTAAGGCGAGTTGTTGTACCAAAGCCCCAAGCTGTGCATTGTACATGCAATTCTATTCCATCATGTAGTTGGTGAGCTGCACTAATTTACAAGAATTTTCTTCTGTGTCCAAAAGAATATTTGTTTGTGAGAGAGAGAATTGTGCAATCAAATAATGGATTGTATTTATAGACTAGTATCTGTGCTGGAATGAAAGTACTGTATTGTTTGCAAGTAATATGGACACACACGCCACTGTTGCATGCAAACATATGTCAGAAGGTAGTTGTGTTTGCAGACAGATGAGTAACAGAAGGCAATACTGCTTACTGTAGGCTGAGACATCAATGTCAGATGCCAGTGCTGCTTGCAGACACACAAATATCAGAAAGAAATATTATGTTCAGTCACAGTTATAGGAATACAGTAGTGCTCACACACACAGGAATCAGAAGGTTGTACTGCTTAAAAACATATAAGGTGGTCTTTTGGGCAAACATGCAAGTTCTATAGATCAGTACAAACAGCCAATGGCAATAGTGTATGCTAAAGACTCTGGACATTGATGCAAAAGATAAGCTGGGACTCCTTCTATCTCAGTGTAACCTTTTTTTGGATTACTGCAATGCCTTTTAAACACTCAGATTGTAGAAAATAGAGTGGAAAAGGGCATGTCAATAATAAATAACACTGCTTTATTCTGTACAGAGTATAATATGAACACAGCAGCTGTGGATGAACTTCTTGATCTCATGCCATAGATCACAAGACATTAGTACTTGCAGGTGTATGATTTCAGATACCAGCGCTGCATTTAGTACCAGTGTTACCACATATATTGGCAGTAATGCTATAAAATACAGCATTATGTGCACACTGGGGAAAACACAAGCATTGTCATGTGCTGCACGACACTTCATGCATGTGTTGCAATAAAAAAGAACCCGCAGATCTCAGGGAGAAGTTTTTTATTTCTTTATCGTACATCACGGGACACAGAGCCATAGTTATTAACTATATAGGTATATAGGCGCCTTCAGGTGATGGACACTGGCTTACCCAATACAGGAAGTTCACTTCCTATATAACCCCTCCTCCTACCAGGAGTACCTCAGTTTTTTCGCCAGTGTCTAAGGTGTTGGTCACGAGTGAAGATGTGCTCTGAAGAGCTCCGCTGGAGGGATCCTTGCTGGATTTAAACAGCCTCCACAGACCGGATCCATCCAAAGTGCCACTGAGACCAAAGTGGATGGTACCCGGGCCTCGTATAGGAAGAACGAGGTTTTGCTTGTATCGCCTCTCCTTGTAGGGCTGGACCCCGGGACCCAGGGCTTTGGTCATGCTTACATTACCTAAAGTTTTTCCTGGTGGGGTGCTAATACAGGTCTAAGGGAGTGGAACTCCGATAAAAAGGGACCCGGTCCTTGAAGGTTTGCTAAACGCAGCCCGATGTGCTGGGTGAAGGTTGGATCTGTCTATTATCAGCAGAATCCTGCGGCGAGGATAAGATAAGGGAAGAAGCCTAGGAACTTTAATAGTCCACCTATGGTTTTTTTCTTCCTTGAGTAAAATGTTGTCATGCCTTAAGTTCTCCACTAGAGGGAGTAAATGCACATACCTTTAACGTTGCCTCTCAGTTCAGTTCTGTGTCAAATGGCTAAAACAGCAGGTGTGTGGTCTCACTCATGAAGCTTGTTCAGTGGGGATTCCTATCCAGGAAAAAAGTTTGCTATTTCTGCATTTGTTCCCCCTGAGGGAAAGGGGCTGTGAGGTACAACAGCAGTTTGTACTCCTCCCCTAACCCCCCCTCCTCAGGGGGTGCGGTGGCTTCCCCTATATTTTATAGTGTGTAATGTATTTTTCTATGCCTTGTTTCGGTCTCCCCTCTCTCCCCTCCCCTCTCGCTGGGTCTGCCGGCTGGCAAGACCCGAACGCCGCCTGCGCGTGGGAACTACTTGAAATTTTAAAACAGGGGGGCGGGTTGATGTGTGGAGGGGGCGTGGCTTAAGCACGGGCCGTGTGCGGGATGTAGCGTCCACGAGGACACACGGCGCAGGCGCTGGGGTCACAGAGCTTAAAATACAAACTCTCCTCAGCTAAAGCGCTGGAGAGCACAGCTGCTGATCACACAGGACACAGGAGCGGTGGGGGCATGTAAGGTGCTGCATACAGGCATTTCCCAGTAAAAGGAAACACATTTTACTCAGCACCAAGCTGAACTTTATTAGCGGCATTGTATGCTAGACTATTGCTTAGCAAGTAGTGCATTTACTTAGTGCCTCTGCTTTTGTGCTTAGGACTATGCCTGCCAAAAAAGGCAGCCCCTGTATACGTGACTGAAGATGCCTTTTCCTCCGCCCTGTTGGGGCTAGAAGGATTAGCGGCTTTAATCGCATCCATCCAAAGGGATAGGAAGCATGAAAGATCCCCCTCCCCCACCTTAGACACTTTACCAGTGGAACAGTAGGTAGAGGATGAGGTGTTACCCTCAGGAGATCAGGAGGGAAGACAAACCGATTATTCCTCTGCGGAGGAAACAACGGTGGATGAACCCTTTTCAGCCTCGCAATCCGAGAAATTGCTGGTATAGTCTCTTACGGAAATGGTTCATTCCATCATTCACTTTCAAGCTACCCCAACGGGACCAGCTGAAAGTTCAGTTTCTTCTTTGGGTTCCTTAAAACCTTCACAGCCTTTGCATGCGTTTCCTGTCCATGCATTACTAGAACAGCTGATTTATGCTGAATGGGATCACCCGGATAAGCATTTTTTCCCTCCAAAGAGATTCACAGTACTCTATCCCATGGAGGAGGAATTCACCAAAAGATTGAATGTACCAGCAATTGATGCTGCTATTTCTTGTGTGAATAAAAGTCTAACTTGTCCAGTAAACAATGCATAAATGCTTAAGGATCCAACAGATAAAAAGGCTGGAATTCCTGTTAAAATCCTCTTTTTCTTTGGCAGGTGCGGTTACTCAGCCTGCAGTCGCTGCAATAGGCATCTGTCAATCCCTAAAGGACCAGTTTAGACAGGCCCTCTTTCTTTCTTTCTTTCTTTCTTTCTTTCTTTCTTTCTTTCTTTCTTTCTTTCTTTCTTTCTTTCTTTCTTTCTTTCTTTCTTTCTTTCTTTCTTTCTTTCTTTCTTTCTTTCTTTCTTTCTTTCTTTCTTTCTTTCTTTCTTTCTTTCTTTCTTTCGCCACGTACACACGGTCCGATTTTTTGACCGGTCTGGTCCGACAGACTTTCCAGCGTACTTTCGACAGACTTTTGACGGACTTCCGATGAACTTTCTAACGAACGGACTTGCCAACACATGATCACACCAAAGTCCGACGGATTCGTACGTGATGACGTACACCGGACTAAAATAAGGAAGTTGATAGCCAGTAGCCAATAGCTGCCCTAACGTCGGTTTTTGTCCGTCGGACTAGCATACAGACGAGCGGATTTCTGGGTCCGGCGGAGTTACGACGTAAAGATTTAAAGCATGTTCCAAATCTAAAGTCTGCTGAAGGTCTGGTGAAGCCCACACACGATTGGATTGTTCGCCGGATTTGGTCCATCGGCGTCCGTCAGACAAGTCCGGTCGAAAGGTCCGACCGTGTGTACACGGCATAATACGTGCATACATAAATTTTAATTATTTTGAGGAACTTTTATTCATAGTATTCAGCATTCCTTAAACATGCTGCCACTTTTAATAGTATATGTATACATAGAATTAATTTTCCATTCTATAGTAGCTCATTTATAAGATATTTCTCCATGTAGCTGTGTTAGGATATATATACTTACAGTATCGACATCAGGGATGCATATCTGCATGTCCCTATATTTCCTGCTCACCAAAGGTTTCTGCGGTTCGAGGTAGAACAGCATCATTTTCAGTTTGTAGCCTTGCCCTTCGGGCTAGCTACAGCACCTCGGGTGTTTACAAAAGTTCTGGCCCCACCTTTAGCCAAGTTATGGGCACAGGGCATAACAGTCTTGGCGTACCTAGACTATCTATTGCTAATAGACCAGTCGGTGGCCCTTTTGGAGCAAACCATGCGCATTACAACCAAATGCCTGTAAAATCAGGATTGGATTCTCAACCTAGAGAAGTATTCCTTAAAACCACTAAAAAGGCTGGAGTACTTGGGTCTGATCATAGACACAGCCCACAAAAAAGTGTTCTTGCCTCAGGCAAAGATCAACGCTATAAGAGAGCTGGTGCAGATGGTCAGGTCAAAAAGAGATCCCTCCATTCACCTTTGCATGAGGTTATTAGGAAAGATGGTAGCTTCATTCGAAGCGGTTCCCTATGCCCAATTCCATTCGAGACTGTTGTAAAGCAGTATCCTGTCTGCTTGGAACAAAACGGTTCAAGCTTTAGACTTGCCAATGCGGCTGTCCCCAAGGGTGTACCAGAGTCTCAGTTGGTGGTTGGTAACCCAGAATCTGCTGAAAGGAAAATCCTTCCGACCTGTTATCTGGAAGGTGGTAACGACAGATGCCAGCCTTTCAGGTTGGGGAGCAGTGCTAGAAGAGACAATTGTCCAGGGACAGTGGTCAAGAATCGAAAGGACCCATCAACATCCTAGAGATTCGGGCAGTGGGTCTGGCCCTGAAGGCCTGGACATTCAGGTTACGGGGTTGTCCTGTCCGGATCCAGTTCGTCAATGCCACAGCCGTGGCTTACATCAATCACCAAGGGGGCACCAAGAGTCTCACAGCCCAGAAGGAGGTGAACCATATCCTAATTTGGGCAGAAAGGAATGTTCTGTGCCCATCAGCAGTTTTCATCCTGGGAGTAGAGAATTGGCAGGTGGACTTCTTGAGCTGCCAGCAGTTGCTCCCGGGGGAATGGTCTCTTCACCCTGACATTTTTCGGGCTGTTTGCCAGAAATGGGGGACTCTGGACGTAGATCTTCTGGCGTCCAGATTCAACATGAAGTTGGTCAACTTTGTGTCCAGGACAAGGGATTCACTCGCAAGCGGAACAAATGTGTTGGTGACCCCGTGGGATCAGTTCTCACTGATTTATGCAATCCCCCCTATTCAGTTGCTGCCACGACTTCTTTGCTGGGGCTACCGGTAATTCTGGTAGCCCCAGCATGGCCCAGAAGGTCCTGGTATGCAGAAATCGTAAAGATGGCGGTGGAGGATCCATGGTCCCTTCCACTATGGCCAGACCTACTCTCACAGGGGCCGATATTTCATCCTACCTTACAAATGCTAAATTTAACGGCTTGGCTATTGATACCCACATTCTGAAGAAACGTGGGCTATCCGGGTCAGTTATCTCTACCTTGATTAATGCAAGGAAGCCAGCTTCCAGAACTATATACAGATTCAGATATACAATTCAGATCCCCTTACATTTTTCACTCTTTGTTATATTGCAGCCATTTGCTAAAATCATTTAAGTTCATTTTTTTCCTCATTAATGTACACACAGCACCCCATATTAACAGAAAAACACAGAATTGTTGACATTTTTGCAGATTTATTAAAAAAGAAAAACTGAAATATCACATGGTCCTACGTATTCAGACCCTTTGCTCAGTATTTAGTAGAAGCACCCTTTTGATCTAATACAGCCATGAGTCTTTTTGGGAAAGATGCAACAAGTTTCTCACACCTGGATTTGGGGATCCTCTGCCATTCCTCCTTGCAGATCCTCTCCATTTCTGTCAGGTTGGATGGTAAACGTTGGTGGACAGCCATTTTTAGGTCTCTCCAGAGATGCTCAATTGGGTTTAAGTCAGGGCTCTGGCTGGGCCCTTCAAGAACAGTCACAAAGTTGTTGTAAAGCCACTCCGTTATTTTAGCTGTGTGCTTAGGGTCATTGTCTTGTTGGAAGGTAATCCTTTGGCCCAGTCTAAGGTCCTGAGCACCCTGGAGAAGGTTTTCGTCCATGATATCCCTGTACTTGGCCGCATTCATCTTTCCCTTGATTGCAACCAGTCGTCCTGTCCCTGCAGCTGAAAAACACCCCCACATCATGTTTCTGCCACCACCATGTTTCACTGTTGGGACTGTATTTGACAGGTGATGAGCAGTGCCTGGTTTTCTCCACACATACCGCTTAGAATTAAGGCCAAAAAGTTCTATCTTGGTCTCATCAGACCAGAGAATCTTATTTCTCACCATCTTGGAGTCCTTCAGGTGTCTTGCACTGAGGAGAGGCTTCCGTCGGGCCACTCTGCCATAAAGCCCTGACTGGTGGAGGGCTGCAGTGATGGTTGACTTTCTACAACTTTCTCCCATCTCCCAACTGCATCTCTGGAGCTCAGCCACAGTGATCTTTGGTTTCTGCTTTACCTCTCTCACCAAGGCTCTTCTCCCCCGATAGCTCAGTTTGGCCGGACGGCCAGCTCTAGGAAGGGTTCTGGTCATCGCAAACGTCTTCCATTTAAGGATTATGGAGGCCACTGTGCTCTTAGGAACCTTAAGTGCAGTAGAATTTTTTTTGGACCTTTGCCAGATTTGTGCCTTGCCACAATTCTGTCTCTGAGCTCTTCAGACAGTTCCTTTGACCTCATGATTCTCATTTGCTCTGACATGCACTGTGAGCTGTAAGGCCTTAAATAGACAGATGTGTGGCTTTCCTAATCAAGTCCAATCAGTATAATAAAACACAGCTGGACTCAAATGAAGCTGTAGAACCATCTCAAGGATGATTAGAAGAAATGGACAGCACCTGAGTTAACGATATGAGTGTCACAGCAAAGGGTCTGAATACTTAGGAACATGTGATATTTCAGTTTTTCTTTTTTAATAAATCTGCAAAAATGTCAACAATTCTGTGTTTTTCTGTCAATATGGGGTGCTGAGTGTACATTAATGAGGAAAAAAAATGAACTTAAATGATTTTAGCAAATGGCTGCAATATAACAAAGAGTGAAGTCCTAGGAAAGGACAGGCAGCATTGAAATCCACTGTCGCTAAGTGGATTCGGCAAGTTATAATGCAGGCTTATGGTTTAAATGGTAAGATTCCACCTTTTCAAGTCAAAGCACACTTGACCAGAGCAGTTGGTGCTTCTTGGGCAGTGCATCACCAGGCCTCCATGGCTCAGATCTGTAAGGCCACAACTTGGTCTTCAGTATATACATTCACCAGGTTTTATCAGCAGTGTAAATTTAGTCGACTAAAACCACTAAAACATTTTAGTCGACTAAAATGACTAAAACATTTTAGTCGACTAAAATGACTAAAACATTTTAGTCTACTAAATGAATACTATTTTAGTCGACTAAAATACAAATAAAACTAAAACAATTGAGATGACTAAAATACAAATAAAACCAAAAGCCATTTTAGTCAAAAGACTACAAAAAGACTAAAACTAAAATGCCATTTTAGTCCTAAGACTAAAAAGAGACTAAAACTAAAATGCCATTTTAGTCAAAAGACTGAGTAATACTAAATTGCAATTACTGAAATGTACTGGAGATTTTAGCCAACTAAAACGTAGGACATTTTAGTAGACTAAAATGCACTGGAGATTTAGTCGACTAAATACGACTAAAACTAAAACATGCAGGAGACTAAAATGGGACTAAAACTAAAATGCCATTTTAGTCCTAAGACTAAAATTAACACTGTTTATCAGGTGGATGTAAGAAGGCATGAGGATATCGCCATCGGGCGCAGTGTGCTGCAGGCAGCAGTATAGGTCCTCAAGTCTGGGGGTACCCTACGGGTTGTGTCTCCCTCCCCTCAAATAGCTTTGCTAAGGGACGTCCCATATAGTTAAAAACGATGGCTCTGTGTCCCGTGATGTACAATAAAGAAACTAGGATTTTTATAACAGCTTACCTGTAAAATCCTTTTCTTGGAGTACATCACGGGACACAGAGGTCCCTCCCCTCTTTCTGGGGTTTAGGTATATTGCTTTGCTACAAAAACTGAGGTACTCCTGGAAGGAGGAGGGGTTATATAGGGAGTGGAGATCCTGTATTGGGTATGCCAGTGTCCATCACCTGAAGGTGCCTATATACCCAAATAGTTATTAACTATGGCTCTGTGTGCCGTGATGTACTCCAAGAAAAGTTTTTTTCAGGTAAGCTGTTATAAAAATCTTATTTTTATTTACCAGCAAATGAATGTAATTTCATATAAGGCACGCGGGTACAAGATTTCCCTCAAAGCAGTGGAGATGTTGCCTACCCAAGGGGCATCTGTGTGGCCGGTGCTACATCACTTCTGCCTTTAGGGAAAGCCTTAAGACCACACCATAGCAGTTTTACTGTTTACTCCTGTGCAGAATCACATATATTTACATGAATCTGCACTTCTGCATGCAGGGGCCGCCAGACTAATCACAGCAGAAGCCGATCTGCAGGTGCTGGGCAATGGATGTCTGCCAGCACACGCCGATCGTCGGTAATACACACAGAACTAAAATATACCTATGTAAACAAGGCATATCTCAGTTCTGACAGGGGGGAGGGATGGATTATGTGTTCCTGCAAAGCAGGGAACAAAATTCATCTCTCCCCCTAGAAAAAGCAGCACATACAGTACACAAAAACACTGGCTGGGCACCCTTTGATCCTCCTAGATGTTTAACCCCATCCCAGACACTGTTATTAGTACAGTGACAGTGCATATTTTTAGCACTAATCACTGTATTAGTGTCAGTTAATGTCCAATTATCTATCACAGTCCTGCTATAAGTTGCTGATCGCCGCCATTACTAGTATAAAACATTTTTAAAAATCCATAAATATATCCCATAATGTTCATGTAAATAAGTACCTGAAATATCAGGTAGAACATTTTGTTCTTGCAGATCAAAGGAATGAACTGCAGTCTGTAACTGAGGTCAGTATAACCACTTAAAGACTAAACCTTTTTCTGACACTTGTAGCTTACAAGTTATGTATTTGTGCAGCGGTATTTCAAACGCAATATTTGTGGGAAAAAATACACTTTAATGAATTTTAAAAAAACTAACCCGTTAAAGTTAGCCCAATTTTTTTTTATAATGTGAAAGATGATGCGAGAATTGTGAGAGAATCGTGATCTTTATTCTAAGCAAAAAATTGCGATTCTCATTTTAGCCAGAATCGTGCAAGTAGTATGTTTTATAGCAGAAAGTAAAAAATATAGTTTTTTTTCAAAATGGTCCGCAGTCACGATAAAAATCTCTGATCGCCGCCATTACTAGTAAAAAAAAAAATATTAATAAAAATGCCATAAAACTATCCCCTATTTTGTAGACACTATAATTTTTGCGCAAACCAATCAATAAACGCTTATTGCAATTTTTTTTTTTTTACCAAAAATATGTAGAAGAATATATATATCGGCCTAAACTGAGGGAAAAAATGTTTTTTTATATATTTTTTGGGGATATTTATTATAGCAAAAAGTAAAAAATATTGTTTTTTTTTTTAAATTGTCGCTCTTTTTTTTGCTTATAGCACACACAAAAAAACACAGAGGTGATCAAATACCACCAAAAGAAAGCTCTTTTTGTGGGGGGAAAAAAGGACATACACTTTATTTAAGTATAGCGACGCACGACTGCGCAATTGTCAATTAAAGTAACGCAGTGCCGTATCACAAAAAATGGTCTGGTCATGAAGGGGAGGTAAATCTTCTGGAGGTCAAGTGGTTAAGAGAGCCGTGTTAGGCGATTTCCCCTCAGCATGCCGAGATGCATGCTGATGTGAATTTAGAGAAAGGGGAGAAAAGATTCGCTTTAATAAACCAGTGATGCGAATGTACAATATATTGTAAAGCGCTGCATAAGTTGACAACACACAGCCATTAATATCTAAACCGCTGGCAACAAAAGTGAAAATGTCCAAATTGGGCCCAAAGTGTCAATATTTTGTGTGGCCACCATTATTTTTCAGCACTGCCTTAACCCTCTTGGGGATGGAGTTCACCAGAGCTTCACAGGTTTCCACTGGAGTCCTCTTCCACTCCTCCATGATGACATCACGGAGCTGGTGGATGTTAGAGACCTTGCGCTCCTCCACCTTCTATTTGAGGATGCCCCACAGATGCTCAATAGGGTTCAGGTCTGGAGACATGTTTGGCCAGTCCATCACCTTTACACTGAGCTTCTTTAGCAAGGCAGTAGTCTTCTTGGAGGTGTGTTTGGCGTCGTTATCATGTTAGAATAATGCTCTGCGGCCCAGTCTCCGAAGGGAGGGGATCATGCTCTGCTTCAGTATGTCACAGTACATGTTGGCATTCATGGTTCCCTCAATGAACTGTAGCTCCCTAGCGCCGGCAGCACTTATGCAGCCCCAGACCATGACACTCCCACCACCATGCTTGACTGTAGGCAAGACACACTTGTCTTTGTACTCCTCACCTGGTTGCCGCCACACACGCTTGACACCATCTGAACCAAATAAGTTTATCTTGGTCTCATCAGACCATAGGACATGGTTCCAGTAATCCATGTCCTTAGTCTGCTTGTCTTCAGCAAACTGTTTGCGGGCTTTCTTGTGCATCATCTTTTGAAGAGGCTTCCTTCTGGGAGGACAGCCATGCAGACCAATTTGATGCAGTGTGCGGCGTATGGTCTGAGCACTGACAGGCTGACTGCCCCCCACCCCTTCAACCTCTGCAGAAATGCTGGCAGCACTCATACATCTATTTACCAAAGACAACCTCTGGATTTGAGTACATGCACTCAACTTCTTTGGTCGACCATGGCAAGGCCTGTTCTGAGTGGAACCTGTCCTGTTAAACCGCTGTATGGTCTTGGCCACCGTGCTGCAGCTCAGTTTCAGGGTCTTTGCAATTTTCTTATAGCCTAGGCCATCTTTATGTAGAGCAACAAATCTTTTTTTCAGATCCTCAGAGAGTTCTTTGCCATGAGGTGCCATGTTGAACTTCCAGTGACCAGTATGAGAGAGTGAAAGCGATAACACCAAATTTAACACACCTGCTCCCCATTCACATCTGAGACCTTGTAACACTAAGGAGTCACATGACGCCAGGGAGGGAAAATGCCAAATTGGGCCCAATTTGGACATTTTCACTTAGGGGTGTACTCACTTTTGTTGCCAGCGGTTTTAATGCCTGTGTGTTGAGTTATTTTGAGGGGACAGCAAATTTACACTGTCATACGAGCTGTACACTCACTACTTTACATTGTAACAAAGTGTCATTTCTTCAGTGTTGTCACATGAAAAGATGTAATAAAATATTTACAAAAATGTGAGGGGTGTACTCACTTTTGTGAGATACTGTAGGTAAAGACCGCATGTAATACTTGTGATTGGACTCTGTACAGTTGTGGCTTCCAAAATTTCATTTGATGCCTTTATCAGAGAAGGGACAGCAGCTTAGAAGGAAATATATTCTTTGTCTTTATGCTTAGCTGGATCAACTAGTCACACACCTGTACCTCTAGCAGAGTATTTTAAAGCACATGTCTGCAGCTTTTATGTAAAATGTGGCTGAGATACATTTTTGCAAGCCTGTTGTATGGAACAGAGCTCATCAGAATGCACGTTACTTTATAGATAGCAAAGTTTACCAGTTTGTGTGTTGTCCCATCACTTTGTGCACTACATTATAGTACATCACTGTACTGTGCTTTTGCTTTCCAATACCTCTGCCAATAGGTACATTCTAGGACATTTTAAAAGTGCTCTTTTAGGCTCAAAATACCTATTTTTTTCTGATGCAGTCCTGTAACTTTCACAGGTCTCTTCCCCACCCACATAGACATGAATAGACACTAAAAGGTGAAATAGCACGCTGATGAGCTTATCAGCTCTGTCACTTTGCTCTCTCCTCCTATCAGCATGCTTCTTACATTACAGCACAACTGATTGGCTCCTTGTGTCGCTTCTCTTTCCCCCGGTCTGAGCTCTGCTGTACAGAGACTACAAGGTACCAGGTCAAAATGTAAATACTTAAACTGCTTATATTTAAAAAATACATTTAAAGGTGTATTAATGAATACAGAGCTGAACTAATTGTGACTTTTAGATCTGCCTGTAGTTCAGCTTTAATATAGTACAGTGTGTGTCACCTGCCTGGCTTTGTACTGTGGAAAATATGTGTAAATCTCAAGATTGGATCTAAGATATAAAAATCCTTGGGGGGGGGGTAAAACATTACATATATGCATTTAGTAGTTCCTTAAATTTTTGTTTTAAGGTAATCTGTTACAAACAAAAACCCTGTGTGAGAATCCTCATAGAAGCTGCAATTCTCTGGGGTCCTGAACCGGCATACTTTGTTCAGGAGAAATAAAATTCCTACAATGCCGATAAATAAGATCAGCTCCACTGCTCCAGCACTAGTTTGTTGCCCGGGAGTCGTCATCTGTCTTAGCTTTTTACACAATTATTTAGCTTTCTGGCAGATTGACAGTTTTTGGACCAAGAGAAGTTCTTCCTATTGCATAGCAACCTATGAGACTGCAGGAATTCAGTTCAGGCAGAAGGGGAAAAAAGATGATCTGATTATTTGCTGTGGGTAATTGCACTGCACACTTATGCTGCGTACACACGATTGCACATTCCGACAACAAAATCCATGTTTTTTTTCCGACGGATGTTGGCTCAAACTTGTCTTGCATACACACGGTCACGCAAAGTTGGTTGGAAATTGCGAATGTCAAGAACGCGGTGACGTATAACGCGTACGACGAGCCGAGAAAAATTAAGTTCAATAGCCAGTGCTGCTCTCCTGCTTGATTCTGAGCATGCGTGGCACTTTGTGCATCGGAATTGTGTACACATGATCGGAATTTCCGACAACGGATTTTGTTGTCGGAAAATTTGAGATCCAGATCTCAAATTTTGTGCGACGAAAATGTCCGATGGAGCCTACACAGGGTCGGAATTTCCGACAACAAGATCCCATCGAACATTTTCCGTCGGAAAATCTGACCATGTGTACGAGGCAATAGACTGTACACTTTGCAAGTGCAGTTGCTCCAGAGGTTAGTAAATGAGCAGAAGCTCTGCTGACTTCCATCATCCAATCGTGCAAGCAAAAATGCTGTTTTTTTTTTCCTTGCATGTGATTGGGTATTTCTTTGCAAAGTGAAGCCTTACCTCATTTTCTAAGCTGTGGTGCAAAGTGCACATTCTATTTTCCTAATCAACCCCATTGCTCGTGCCTCATTCAGAGGAGGGAGAACAGGTTAGCCTTTTCTTCCTTCTAAAGGTGGTCATACACAGCTAGATTTACAGCTGGTTCCTGCTGCATTGGCCAAAATTCATAATTAAAATTCAAAATTAATGTTGATGGCCATAAAAGTCGATGAAGGAGGCAGATGGAAAATTGTCAGCTGAACAGTGGCTTCATCCATTCAGCTGTGGTCATTGGGTATTCAGCAACAGGGACGTGCGGTGAGGTCAGTAGCTGGTGAGGCACTTGGCTAGTATCAGAGCCAGATACACACAGGTTACATACACTGCGAACATTGGAACGAGAGCAATAATTCTAGCACTAGACCTCCTCTGTAACTCTAAACCTGTAACCTGTAAAAATGTTTACAGCGTCATCTGTGGAAATTTTTAAGTACTAAAGTTTGGCGCCATTCCACAAGTGTGTGCAATTTTAAAACCTGGTTAGGTATCTTTTTACTCGGCATAACATCATCTTTCACATTATACAAAAAAATCGGTCTAAATTTAGTGGGGTTTTTTTTGTTTGTTTTTTAATTCCTGAAACAGTTTCTTTCCCCAAAAAAAACGCGTTTGAAAAATTGCTGCGCAAATACCGTGTGACATAAAAAGTTTCAACGACCACCATTTTATTCTCATGGGTGTCTTCTAAATATATATATTTTTTATATATATATATATATATATATATATATATATATGTTTGGGGGTTCTGAGTAATTTTGTAGCAAAAAATGATGATTTTTACATGTAGAAGAGAAGTGTCAGAATTGGCCTGGGTGGCAAGGGGTTAATTACCATAAGTAAGTAATATACAAATAATTATTATATATTGTTTTTTAAGGTAATTTACTATATTTTCAAAAACTGTACTCAAGCAGGTGGCTTAACAGACAAATTACTGAAGTTTCAAGTTATAACTTCTAACCATTAATTTCAGAGTAAATAGATAAATAATAAATTATTATGTTATAACATATAGCATATATAACTATATGATTTAGCTTGATTATAACAGTACCTTTTCAACAGCAGCAGAGTCTCATTCTCCCTCTTAACTTAGTGAGAAAAACATGGCTGGAAGGGAGCATTTGTCTTTTAGACAGACATACGCCCCCTTCTATGACACTGCAGTGAGAGGCATGCCTCCATTGCAGCATTTTTATTGGACAGCTTGGGCCTATGGTACTTTACTATTGGTCCAGGACTCCAAGCTATCCATTGAGCTCAGTGCTTCTGGCAAGAGGTGAGGAGAGGCACTATGAGCTCATCCTCTCAGTCTGCTGCAAACAGAGTTTGCCAGCTTGTATTGTACTGGCCGCTCTGTATGTAGCTTCTGACAGGCTGCGCAAGGAGACCCGTATCTCTGGAACAGTAGGTCATAGGAGCCCCAAATTTTGACCAGTGGTGGGGTAGGACTTTAGCTATCTACCTTCCATTTGGGGTCTCTTGTTATTTTTATTTTTTTTATGTTCATGGCTTTGCCTCACCTGCCTCCCCTGACTGCACGTCCCTGTTCAGCAACCACAGATCCCCCCCCCCCATAGTCAGGAGAGAAGATGCCCTCAAGATAACTGTTAATTAGTTGTCAGAGATGATTTGCACACTGCCCTTTTCTTACTATACAAATGCTGCTGAGTGTCAGTGTTCCATATGTTTATTGTGTTACCTGTCTCTCAGTGATAGAAGCCAGTATATCTGTCTGAGCATAAAGCAGTGTATTCAAGTCATTCTTCCTTGCAGCAATGCATCTTAATTATATTATGGGTACAAGGACAGCTGTTGGCCCAAGTAACTTGTAATACAATACTTGATGCCCAGACAGCATTGATTTGATCATGGATTCCTGCGCATTCAAGATCAGTGGACTTCTAGCAGGCCTCTGCATGACGCACGCATGTAAATTTGGTCAGAGAAGGATAGAAGCAGCTGGGAGCAGCAGCAGCTCCTTCCCTCCCTCCTTTCTTCCCATGCTGTCTCCTCTCTCCCTCCTTTCCCTGTTACGTGGATGTTACACGCTTACTTTTCCTTGCTGCTCTCCTGCCTTGTTGAGCAGCACCCCCTGCTGGATATATTGCAGATCAGCAGAGGGACCACTGAAGTTTTCTTTTTCATGCTGTGAAGGAGTACTTTTGATCATACTTAAAGCCTAACTCCACTGCTCTAATAATTTGCTACTGTAAAGCAGGGCAGTGAAATAATCAATTTTTCTAAACAGATTGTAAGCTCTAACAAGCAGGGCCCTCTGATCCCTCCTGTATTAAATTGTAGGGTAACTCTACTTTCTGCCATCGTGTTGTAAAGCGCTGCACAAATTGTTGGCGCTTTATAAATCCTGTATAATAATAATAGAAGTTGATAAGTAATGATCATTATCTTTATTGTACAGGACACTGGCTGGATATTCATAGGCCCTGGGGTTATATAGGCTGCTACAGTCAAGAGATTGAAATATTCATTGCCAACAGTGGATACTATTCATATTTTTTTGTTGCTGGTAGGTTTCATCTATTGTTCATTAAAGAACACACTATGGGATGGATTTACTAAAACTGAAAAGTGCAAAATCTGGTGCAGCTCTGCATAGAAACCAATTCGCTTCCAGGTTTTAGGGTATGTTCACATTGGAGGCGGGTTTGAAATCGTGCGAGTTCAGCTGAACTTACAAGATTCCAAACCCACATTTCATTGCAAGCTCAGGGGCGACTTGGAAGACATCTGTGCGTGTTCATGCACAGATGTTTATTGAAATTGCCCTCGAAGTTGCCAAAAGTAGTGCAGGAACTACTTTTGAAAATCGGTGCGGCACTGCAAAGTTGGCGTCGCACCAATTTGGACAGTGCTGTTACCGGCAATAGGCTGAGAATGGCATGCGATTTGACATGTCAAATCGACCCGATGTGAGCTCATTATCAAAGCTTAACAAACTGAACTTAGAAGCTGATTGGCTACCATGCACAGCTGCACCAGATTTTGCACTCTCCAATTCCAGTAAGTCAACCCCTACATGTTAAGTTCCTCTATGGCAACAAATAAATTGTGAAATATATTCTATTTGGCATATAGTGGACAATTAAATGCATAAAGGAAGAGGATGCATATTACAAAACAGATCATTTTTCTGTACAGTTTAAGGATATTACATTCCCCAGAAATACATCAATAAAGAAAAATATGTTGCACTTTGGAGGAACAAATGTTTACCATGCTATCAGGAAACATGGATGTGCAAAAATTTGTATATAGTAATAATAATAAATGTATATTAGTTGAACTCTCGGCAGATATAAAATCACTAATGAAACATTTGTATTCTATTAAAAATAGTTATATGTAGTGTAAATACAGTTCAGGTATTTCCTGAATTTGTGTTACTATCGGCCTTGGATCGGACCTTCAGACCAGAATAGGGAGGGGCACCACAAGAAGCCAATTCTACTCTGTAAACAGTGAACACGCTGACAGTAGGAGACAGTAAAGTGACAATGACGCATTGTGCTGCTGCTTTGAAGCTTGTTCACACCATGTCTGTTGAGATAGTTTTCTGCACACCACTGCACACGTATGATGGGAATGGGATACATAGACATCAGTTGTTTTCGTTATACCTTCTTCACACCACACATGTGCAGAAAAACACAGTTTAGCAAGCCCTTACCATCTATTCTTCAGGCTAGGGTGTGCCGAGGACCAAGCTGTGCCACTACTACAGTAAAGGTCCAGGGAATAGCTAGCAGGGGTGCCTGGATCACAAGACTGGCTGAAGAGAGTTACATATATTCATGACAGGAAAGACAACTTCACGTTTCAGTTATAAATTCAGTTGTTTGCCTGGAGTATAGCTTTAAAATCCAATTCCACCTTTCACATGAAATTAAAAAAGCAACTTTCATATTTAGGCTGAGAAAACATTGATTTAGGCCCAAAGGATAACTGTACTTTTGAGACGCATTAGCTATTTTATTACATACAGTAACAACAAGTATTATTGCAACTTGTTTTCAGTCAGTACCATAACTAAAAGGAAGGTCTCTGCTCTGCCCACCTGCTTGAGTGATTTCTATACTATACCACACTAAATGGAGATCACAGATTACAGCAAGCAGGCTGACTCAGCACAAGTCTAGCTGTATTGTAGAAAGCACCTGTTTCCAGACCAGAATCTTGAAAAAGGAAGGCATCTGCATTCTGCTTTGCACCATTGGCCATTTGTAATGGCTAATACAGTAAGCGGGGGGCCTGGGTACCTGATTCTAGCAATTTGTTATCTTTGAGTTCACTCCAGCAGGAAAATAATCACTTATAGCTCATAGTAGGGAGACATGTAGACTAAAGCACATGCCTTTCTTGTTCACAATTAGGTTACTAGTGGCTGCAGATGAGCTGAATGTTACCTTTAGTTGTAACCTTTAGTTCTCATGTTCATCTCTTCCATCAAAGTAGCCGAAGATAAGCTGTGAAAAAAAAAGAAGTTACAACCATCAACCATAATACGATTATACATTTTGTTTTCCTTATTAGCTTTTGAAGCATTTGGGAAGCAGGTAGAAGGCTATAGCTAGCCATACAGTTAAGATTTTTCAGTCAGCCTGCAGAATTTAAAGCGGGAGTCCGGCGACCATTCTTCTTTTTTTTTTTTTTTTTTTTTTTTTTAGGTCATTGAGACACTTTGCTAACCCCAAAATAATACTCAGAGTTTGGGTGTAATATTTCCGCCTCTGTCTGTTTTCGTACTGAAGAATAACTTAAAAAATGTGATGCTGGCTGTTTCCATCTTGCTTGTGGGCATGTGAAGCCCACAAGCATTGATTTCCTGGATGCGGTGAATGCTGTTCATTCACAGCTTGTTCACACGCATGATCATTGTTTCCGCACTGAATCTTGGGAAGCCTGACACTAAGCTCCCAGGAGACAGTGCGGCGCTGGGGAAAGGCAATAAACACGCCTACTCCCGTGGGAGGAGAGACAGGAAGTGCCACAATAAAGTACAATAGTATCATAGCCAATGAGGTTCAACTGAGGCGTGATTATTGCTAATTGCTTCTCGGCCTTTTGGTTAAGATCGAGTGTAGTATCCATTTTTATCAGTTTCCAGGAGGTGGCGCTTGCTTCTGTCCCTGATCTATGGCGAGATAGAGATGGGATTGCGGTTGCTATGCAAAACCTGCTGGAGTGAAGGTAACCCGGAGCGGTTTGTAGCCGAAAGGGAAGCCTTCTGATGGAGATGGAGAACCATTTGGTCTTGGCGGAGGGTTGGGATCCTGGCCTTCTGGCCTGCATTGGGGCAGCTCTAGCTCTGGACAGTTATTTGGGAGAGAATGCTGGCTCCCCTTGCTCCCACCGGGGGAGCGGCCAGTATTTCCCGAATGTAATTAGGTAGGAGGGACAGAACGACGGTGAAGCCTGATGGCAAGGGCTCTCTCCAAGCTTCCAGAACTCCATACCTTTCTGCCTGGGGTGGGGGCTGCTGTGATCTGGGCTGTGGGTCAGGGCTTTTTCGAAAAGCCAGTGGTGAATGTGCCCCTGAAGTGGCAGTTCAGGGGTGCCGTATAGTCACGGTGTGAAAGCACTTGATTTTATGGCACCATGGTCACTTCACCACAACACACGTTTTTCGCACCTGCCTCTTGGGCCGGGCCTTTTGGCCAGGACCAGGGGAAATTTTTATGCCTGGCCGGAGGGCCGGCCATTGTATAGCACAATGGCCACTTTCACTCTCCCATCTCACTATCTTCCCCACTCTTTCTTTTACCCCTGTTTGTCACCTTTTTGTCTTTTTTTGGTTGTTTTGTATACACGTTTGTCACTGTGTGGCGAGTAGGGTGTGGGTCCTCGGGCCTACTCTGAAAGTCTTGGGAGGGGGTGGACATAGGCCTTTTGGCTTGGTTTGCCCTCTCCTTTGAGGGGTCTCTCTTCGGGAGAGCCCCACTGTACTTGGGTTGGTCTGCTTCGGCAGTCCTTCCAGTTGTGGGGGTCCGCCTGGTTTCGGCCGGATGGACCCTTTGTCTGAGTACCTCAGTCCCTGTCTGGAGCCTAACGCCCCGGGGGATCAGGGTAAGGTCCTTCCCTAGTGGAGGACTCTGTACACCCGTTGCACGTTTTTGTGTTTCACTCTCTATGTGTGGGCACTTTTTTTTGGCACCGGGTGGAAGTTTTTGAGGTGTGTTTTGCACGCCACTGGCTTTTCGATAAAGGTAATTACAGTGATAAAAAAAAAATTTGTGCGGCATTTGAACATCTATGCAATTAACTGAAAGGGGTAAGATTAAAGCGGGGTTCCACCTAAATTTTGAACAATATCTGTAAGTATTCTCTTCCTTGCCTAGATGCTGACATGCCGTTTAAAAAAATTTAAATCGCCGTAATTACCTTTTATTTTTCTATTCTTCTTTGCACTTCCTGGTTCTCCTCCCGTGGGAGTAGGCGTGTTTCTAGCCTCTCCCAGACTCCTGGGAGCTAGTCTCAGGCTTCCCAGGATGCCACTGAGCATGTGCGGGAACGAGCGGTGAATGCTGGGAGCACAGCATTCACCACATCCAGGAAATAAATGCTTGTGGGCTTCAAATGCCCACAATGAATATGGAAACCACCTGCAGTGAATAATATAAGTTATTCTTTCCGACAAAATCTGACACAGGCGGACATATTACACACAATATGTGAGTATGTAATGCTGAGAAGAAAAGTTTGTGAATGAACTCAAAAATAAAAAACGATAGATAGGTGGACCCCCGCTTTAAGTTAAAAATTTGAGTGGAACCCCGCTTTAACAGATTCCTCCGTCCACGCTTTACAGTTCAGGTAGACAAATTTCCTGCTGCAGCTATTGTATTCTAACTGCCTCTGCCGGCCAGCTCTTCTTTACAGCTATAATCTCTGACTGGCTGGGTCCGGCTCCTCAACCACCACCAACTGAGTTTAGCATGATCCTATCAAGTGATAGCGTTAATAAAAAAAATCCCGCATTAATGATTAACTTTGAAGATGGTATGGCTAATACACAAGCCCCCTAAAGCAATCAGAACAAATGCAGACTTATTTTTTGTTCCTAATACCCATTGTATAGTCTAGCTTCATCCCATCGATGCAGAAAGTATATGGCAAAGAGAGAATTCATAACTCCTGATCTCCATACTTGTTCTGGGCCGATGCTTAGAAAATATTGCCACTATGTAATTCTTTCTTGTTTGCATTGTATACATTTGATTTTACTACAGTGTTTTTCCCCCTCTTCTCTGCTAACCATAGCCTGAAGACATAGGACAGAATCCGATGGCATCCATGCCAGATAGTGATAAAGTTGACCTGGAAGCATTCAGTGAGTTCACCAAAATAATCACCCCTGCGATTACTCGAGTGGTGGACTTTGCTAAGAAGTTGCCCATGTTCTCAGAGGTGAGTGCTAAATATAAAACTTATATAGATACAAGGAGATGTGCAAAATTCCATACAGGATGTGTGCCGCTTCCAGTCACTGCTCAATGGCTACCCCCCCAACCTTGTTGGAATGTAGTAGTAGCTGCTTTCAGCTGGGGAAGTGGTACGTTGAGAGCTTGAACTTGGTGCATTCATACCTGCAAATGCACCCAACACCTATATCATGCGAGTGGAGGTTCCTGGGGATTAGTTGTGGATGTAGACTGCCTTCAGCCAGGGAGGATCACTCGCATGTGATCACTGCATGAGTGGTCACATGCAAGTGGCCACGATTATCTGTGGGAGCCGGCAGCCTCCCATTGCTTTCAGTGGGGCTGCCTCCTGCAGCTTATCGCCGGGAATCCCCACTTGGGTTCTCGCATGTAATCAGTGTAGGGTGCATTCCTATAGTTTCAAATGTCACTGTATATTTTGTCTAGAGATCCTTGACCTTGATGCATGATTTAAATATAAAGCCTGTAAAATCACCTGTTCCTCAGCCTCTAGGATAGCCAGGATTCACATCACATATACAGTATAACATGGATCGGGACCATCCCGCCAGTCTGAAAAAATTTGTAAAGATATAAAATTAGAAGCCTAAGCATCTACCAGGTACCTGGATTTGAACTAACGGGGGTTCTGCTCTTTTATGTGGTACATGTTTAAATGTGGAGTTTTGCTTTAAAGGCCAATTAAAGTCCCACAGCTTTTTTTATTGACAATCCTGTACAGCCATTTTAATATGATTTTTAAACTGATTTTTACTTGAAATCACCTTTTTCTTTAGTGGAAATGTGCCCTCTGCTCTTCTCTAATGCTGGCATAAATATCAACCACACCCTTCATCTGAAATGTACCCAGACAGACTGGAAGTTCTGAGGAAAGGAGGGGGACATTTCTGTTAGAATACAGAGTGCACTGGGTAGCTTAGTCAAGCTCCAGTGCTTATTGGACCCACCGCTCAACAGTTATAAGTGATACAAGGAAAATGTCAGTCTGTCAGACTAAACATTTCTTTTACTCCAGTTAGACTTTAAAATTAAATTCCAAAACGTTTTTGGAAGAACTATATGAGAGACTTTAATAATGTGGGCCTGTGTTTTTTTTTTTGTTTTTGTTTTTTTCTGTATTTTTGTTTAATCGGGCCGAGTCATTTATAGTTACTTTTAGATTATTCCCACATAGTAATGTTGCCTATACTTTTGATTGCAGCTACCCTGTGAAGATCAGATCATCCTGTTGAAAGGATGCTGTATGGAGATCATGTCTCTCCGGGCTGCTGTGCGTTATGATCCAGACAGTGAGACTTTGACACTGAGCGGTGAGATGGCAGTGAAGCGAGAACAGCTGAAGAATGGTGGACTTGGGGTGGTCTCAGATGCTATATTTGACTTAGGAAGATCTTTGTCTGCGTTCAATCTGGATGACACAGAAGTGGCTCTGCTGCAGGCTGTCCTGCTCATGTCCTCAGGTGTGTGCAGCATCCAGCATGTTTTTATTTCACTGTCTAGGCATAGGCTTGGTCAGAAAATTAAGTCCTGCTAGAGCACTTTAGGCTGGCCCCTTTTGCAGGTATAGGTATGTAAAACTTTAAAAATAAGTGCCTAAACGGTTTAAAATCCAGTCATACACAGTCTAACCCTGCTCTGCACATGCTCAGTTGATCTCTATTGTTTGGCACTGTGCCAAATTTGTAGATGTCAATCTGCTGACAGCCTAAAGATTTACTGCTGTTCTGGGGCTCTGGGCTTCAGAAAATGGCAGCCTACAACAAGAAAAAACAGGAAGAATACTGGAGGCAATTTACAGCACACACCGATTTTTCTAGCATAAATTATTAATGTGGAATGTATGTTCCTTGCTATCATGTTTATCATGTTGTTATGGGTAAAGTTCCACTTTAAACTGAATTAAAGCAGAACTGTGGCCTCATGCCTAAATGCAATTGTAATAAAACGTTTGTGAATTTTCTGAACATTTGCACAAATTGCTCCCTAAAATGGAGTGCTTTGGCTCTGAAAATGGCAAAGATCTAACTATCCCCTACAAAAGGTGTATTGAATTAAAATTCACGGAGACCAGGTCAATACAATTTTCTTCTAATGCCCTGTACACACGGTCGGACATTGGTCGGACATTCCGACAACAAAATCCATGGATTTTTTCCAACGGATGTTGGCTCGAACTTGTCTTGCATACACACGGTCACACAAAGTTGTCGGAAAATCCGATCGTTCTGAACGTGGTGACGTAAAACACGTACATCGGGACTATAAACGGGGCAGTAGCCAATAGCTTTCGTTTCTTAATTTATTCTGAGCATGCGTGGCACTTTGTCCGTCGGATTTGTGTACACACGATCGGAATTTCCGACAACGGATTTTGTTTGTTGTCGGAAAATTTTATAGCCTGCTCTCAAACTTTGTGTGTCAGGAATTCCTATGGAAAATGTGTGATGGAGCCTACACACGGTCAGAATTTCCGACAACAAGGTCCTATCCCATCGGAAAATCCTATCGTGTGTACAGGGCATAACGGAGATATATACATCTGTCATGTTTGCGCTATGATTTAGAACCTTTAAATCACAGCCCCACCCTCCTTTACATAAACAGTGCCCAAGTGTTCTCAGTCTCCCTTTACATCACAGTTCACGCTCTCTCCCCCCCATCCGCATCAATTCATTTGTGTCTTCAGTGAACTTTTCACATACTGTGCATCACTGATCCCCTTCACATTACAGCCCTCCCCCCACCCAATCTTTAATGTAAAAGTGATCTGGGTTGCAGTAGAGCCACCCAATCACTTTTAGACTACTCATGCATATTAGCCCCTATGCAGTATTGCCAACCTACCAGATTGAAATTTACTGACACAACACCCAAAATTTACTGGTACAGCCAAGTTTTTTCTTGCATTTCCAAACGTTACAAAATTACAGTTGCAAGAGCAAATTTCAGTATTTAGGCTACAAATAAGTACAATATGCAATTAGCAATGTGATTCAAGGTAGATTTTAAGGCAAAAAGCATATTTCTTATTTTATTTTAAATATAGTAAATAAGTGGCTCAGGGACAGGACTCAGGGGCAGGAAATTAGAATGGGCGACACATGCACATGAAATAGACTCTCACAGTGACACTGACAGCAGTGTGCAGCAGCAAAGATCACTGACACGTCCCATCCTGAGTCACAGTGACCGTCTCTATCCATGCCAGGTGGTCCTCTCAGTCCCCTCCAGTCCAAACAGCATTGATAGTCCCGCTCCCGGCTTGCCTTGCTCCTGTCCCACAGACCCACAAGCGAGGCTCTGGACACTCCGCTTGGCTTCCTTGCACCATGACATCACACGACATGCACAGGCACTGCCTCCGTCAGACCCACCCCTCGCCAGTACCACCTGAAAACACTGTAGCAGGTACTTGGATAGTCCTGGCCGGCTCCGGACCTGAGCTGCGCTTTCCCAGTTCTGAGCCAAGCGCCACGGTCATATTTTTTACTGGCAACCTTTTCCTCTTACTGGCAGGAGAAAAGTACCTGTTTTTTACTGGCTGCCAGTAAAAATACTGACGGTTGGAAACGCTGCCCCTATGTGACAGCAATAAAGTTAAATATAATAGTGTATATAATTTTTTTTTTTAATTCACCTGCCCATACACGTGAACACTTACACGTACATATTTTATACTACAAAGCCTCTGCTTTCAGAAACTAATAACAATATTCTGGCTGTTTTAAGTGAATTTTAGTCAAAAATGTGTATTTTAACATGTGCAAAAATTTAAAAAATGTTCTAGAGAAGTGTTTAAGATTTTTTTTGTTTTTACCATCAAGATTCTATAGTTGCTGCAGAGCCACCAGGGCTCATTTTTCAGCCTCAGGATCATCCGGTGGCCCTGGAGGCTGTACCAGGACCCCACTTTGAGGAAGACAAAGACAGGGCCAGCCTGCCCTTGAGAAGTGTACTCTGCATTAGTTGCTCTTCTAGGTACCTATGGTGCATCGTGCTGAGTCAGCTGCAGAGTGCTTTGCAGGTGCCGGGCTGTGCTGCATCCACTGGGGAAGCCTTCCAATGAAGACCCTTTTGTAGGAATGCCTGCCGGATGGACGAATTCCGTCTGGTATATGCTCGATGCCCTGAATGGGCTACTGTCGCCCGTCCAGACTACGTTTGGTGAGTAAAGCTGGCCATAGACGATTCTTTTTTTCTTTTTTTTTTGTTCAACCAGAAGTTGAACGATTGACTTCTGTTGAACAGGAACGGCTACACATGGATCAAAATTTGGCTGATCTACCCTGATCCAGCAACATTTTGATCCATCTATGGCCAGCATAACAGGGCTTGCCCCTGCCTTTGTAGAAGCCAGCACACCTAGCTGCGTGTTTCCTCTTCCCCAATCCGAGGTTACACTGTGAGCTTTGACACTTCAATTTGTGTTAGAGACACTCTTTTGGAGCACTGCAACAAATGGAAAACACTGTTATATGTGAATACTAAGGGTTGCGACAACTTTTTTTAGCACCACAACACTTTTTTTAATTTGTTGTGCATGCCTTCTATAGGTTGTGATACACTTGTGTTGGCAACTGGGTTGTGACCACACCCTCCTCCAAGTGCTGAGGCAAGTTGCCGTGCATGGACTTCCTCTCTGCATCTCTGCTTTAGCTGGGAAGGGTTAGAATCAGGGCTGGATCTAGCCTGTCTGATGTGGGGGCACAGTAAAAAATGTCAGGGGGGGCGCAGAGGATAGGGTTATCAGTGTGTAGACCAATATACAGCGGCTATTAGTTTGTAGGACAGTGTAGAGGGTGTCATCAGGACGGAGACTGGTAGGTCAGCAGGGGAGTGTACAGGAATCGTTAAGGCAGTGTGCTGGGGTCAGCAGGGCGGACAACAGGGTCACCAGGGTGGAGGACAGGGGTCAGCAGTGTAGAGGGGTCAGCAGAGCCAAGGATAGGGGTCAACTCAGTCAAGAACAGGGGTCACTACTGGCAAGGCAAAGGACAAAGATCACTGCTGGCTGGGCACTGGGCAGAGCTCTTTCTCCCATCCCTGCATGGTACACAGCCTGAGCACAGGCATTAAGATCTCCTCCTCATAGCACACACTGTAGCTGAAATCTGATTCCTTTACACACAGCTATGGTCTGTACAGTGTGTAGCTGGTTACTACAGCCATTCTGACCATGGAATTTCACAGGTCAGACCTTCAACTCAGTAACCAGCCACACGCTGTGCAGATCGTAGCTGTGTAAGGGAATCATTTTTTTAACTACAGTGTGTGCGGGGAGGAGGAGATCATAGTGCCTGTGCTCAGGCTGTGTACTGTGCAGGGATAGTAGATGGCCGGCACAGCATCAGGGGTGGTGAGTGTCTTCGGGGGGGGGGGGGGGGGGGCACCACAGAAATCTGGGAGGGATGCAGCCCACACCAGCACCCCCCTAGATCTAGCTATTCAAGGCTAGAGGGCACGCCCTCTCCTCTAGGTTTGAGGAGGATTCTTTTCCTTTTTTGAGGTCTTGGTACATGAAGAGTTGCAGTCTGCAGGAATACAACCTGCATTAGCTACTCCTGAAGTAACTAACCTGGTATATCTACAGAGCCCTTCACGGGTTAAGACTTTTCTAGTGCATCATCTGGTCCTATTTGGCGATTGGCTCAACCTGGAAGATGCCTTTGCTCCTTCTAAGCATTTTGTCCAGCAATACCTCATAGAGGAGGGGTTTCTGATGAAGTGCTCGCTGTTGAGGACATCTCCGTGCTTATAGAACCAGTGGATAAAAGGCTGGAAACCCATTTTATCCTGCCCTGCAGCCTGCTATTGCATACATGTCCATCTGCCAGACCCTAGCTGTCTGGTCCAAGGCTATATATCCCAGGATCCTGCATCTATCTTAATGGGTCTTTCTGTTCTCTGGCAACTGGAGCTTATGCCTTTGACCATACTCTTGTGTGGACAGGCTGGGGATATTATATTCTAAGTATCCAAATGCACATTTTTTCGGTAGACATGAAAAGGACCCTTTGGCTCAAGCGTAGGTCTGCAGAGTACCCATACAAGAAATGCCTCTTGCATATGCCCTTGAATAATGAGCACCTCTTTGGCAAATCCCTGGACAACTTCATTAAGGAAGTCACCAAGGGGAAGAGTACTCTTTTGCCCATGACAAAAAAGTCAGTCTTTATCTGGGAGACCCTCAACTTCAGAGGTAAAAAACTTTTTGTTTTTCTAAGTTCTCCGGGGCCAAGCCAAAAAACCTGGTACTCCATTTCTTTGTAAGTTCTGGACCCGCAAGCTCTACATGTCTGAAAGAAAGTCCTGTTCTCCATGAGGGGAGCCCACACTCATCAAAGTGGAGGGAATGTCTTTTGGCATTCGGGGGCCAACTGGTCCCAGAACAATTTAGACGGTTTAGGTCCAGAACGCTGTTTTCAATAATTTGGACCCAAAGACAAAGGAGGCATCTGCCTCATACTAGACCTAAAAGGTACTCAACAACTTCTTCTATGTACAGAAATTCAGTTTCGAATCTGCCCAGTCAGTCATTGCTTCCCTCCATCCGGTAGACCCTCTGGCCTCTGTGGACATCAAAGATTCTTTCTTGCATGTCCCCCATGTTCCTGGTTCATTGATAATACCTGCATTTTGCTGTGGGCTTGCAACATTACCAATTTTGTTGCCTTGCCCTCATCCACTGCATCTTTAAGGTCATCCCTATAGTGGGATATCTGAACGACCTTCTTCTGCAGAAACAGTCCGCTCAGGATCTGGCAGCCAATATCCAGTTGTCTGTTCAAACCCAACAGAGATTACAGTGAATTGGCTGGAGTATCTGGGCCTTATCTTGGTCACAACCCTGCCCAAGGTTTTCCTCCCCTAGACAAATTCCAATCTCTCTGCTTCCACTTTTGGACTTTGCAGTCCAGGAGCCAACTGACCCACTATTTTTGCATGAGAGTTGGGTGCTCTTCTTCAAGGCAGTTCCTAATGCCCAATTTCAACCCAGACTATTGCGACTCAACATTCTGGCTACATGGGACAAGTTTTTAGTCGCTGGGTCATCCTGTATGCTTTGCCAGCAAGGCCATGTTTCCCTTGGTAAGGTGGGTCACAAGCTTGACGCGGAATTGGGGAAATCATCCCAATGGTTTGGTTCTTGGCACTAGGGATTTGGTCCTTGGAGGAAGACTGGCTCTCCATCTGTATTCTGAAACACTTGGAAATTCAGTTATCCCTTCAACGCTGAATCTCTCACACAGTTCAAAGAGAAGCAGATCTAATTCTGGCCTGGGCAAAACTTCATGTTCAGCCCTGTCCACCATACACAATAAAAATTTAAAAACTTGGCAGGCAGACTTCCTCAGTCAATGTCTGATCTCAGTGATTAGTCACTTCACCCTGACATGTTTCAAGACCTCTGTTGCAGGTGAGGGAAGATGGATGTTGCCTGGTACCTTCTCCTGGCACCTTCAAGGGTCATTTCTTGGCCTTAGCGGTTCTTTTTCAGGGACCACTCGCTTCTTACTCCTTAGTGAAGTCCTTTGTACAGGCGGTCATTCATATTGTTTCTCCTGTTCATTCCCCAGTGACGCCGTGGGATCTCAAATCAACCTGGTCAGTTTTTCAAAAAAACGCCATTTGAGCCTATTAGGGATATTTTCTGTCTGTCCTTACTTGCAAGGCTGCCTTCCTCATTGCCATTACCTCTGTGAGTTTCAGAGTTGGCATCCTTAACCAGTAAAGAACCCTCTCTTGTGCTTCACAAACATAGGGTTGTTTTGAGGCCTTTCTTCTTCCCAGGGTGGTTTATTCTATTAATCTTAACCAGGACATTTTTCTACCTTCCCTCTGTCCTACTTTTAATCATCTTAAGAAGGTTTCCCTCCATTGTATGGATGTGGTGTGTGAAGTTCTCTCTCATTTGCATCCGCCTTTCATAAGTAGACAAGGTTCCCGTAAGGCACTGCTTGCTTCCTTTTCCACTATTGCTAGGTGGATTTGACAGTTCATCATCCAAGGTTTTGACCTCAAAGGCATGGTGTCCACTTTCCCAGTCAAAGCACACTCCACTAGATCGCTTAGTGCTTTATGAGTTTTTCAGCACCAGGCATCCTTTTCCCAGACATGTACATTATGTTTTACCAGGTGGATTTTCAGGCCTCAGCTAATGGCAGCTCTAATTCTAAGGTTCTTCAGGTGGCTCTGTTAACCGGTGTGGTTTTGTGAGTTTGTTAGATTTTGTTGTGTTGCTCATCCCGTGGTTGGACTGCTTTTGGACATCCCAAAGTACCTAAATACTGTCCCGTAATGTATGAATAAGAAAATAGAACTTTTGACTTACTGCAAAATCCTTTTCTTGGAGTACATTACAGGACACAGAATGAGTATTCAGATACGTTGGGAAATAAAAAATCCAATTTTTTCTAAGGGTTTTTTATTCTAACAGATTACTCAGTGTTATATGGAGACAGGTAGAGTTTAAATTCCTGCTGGGTCTGTAATGACTGGGCTGATCTTTCCTTTTTTAACAAGGCAAAATATATATTCAAGACTGCAAACAATGGCACTGTATCATCTGCCCTCTAGTGGATTCTATAAATTAATACATAAGGAGAATCACTTAAGTGGAACTGGTCATCCTTGTTTCACTAATTACTGAGTTACTGACCCATAACAAACAAGTGGACAGTGATGTCACCTGATATGCATATACTTGGTGTGGATCAATGTAGTGAAATCACCCTGCCACACTTTACCCAAACCAAAGGATTACATTTTTCATTTCAGAGTCCATCTTAGTTTAGGTCTCTCTCATGTAATGTTTTGCAAAAGACTATAGTAAACTGCATTTTGAATTGTTTATTCTAATTGCCATCTTTTTATTCCTTAGACCGGACGGGTTTGATCTGCACAGATAAGATAGAGAAATGTCAGGAGACTTACCTCCTCGCCTTTGAACACTACATAAATCATCGCAAACACAACATTCCCCACTTCTGGCCCAAGCTCCTGATGAAAGTGACTGACTTACGTATGATTGGAGCCTGTCATGCCAGTCGCTTCCTGCACATGAAGGTTGAGTGCCCCACAGAGCTCTTCCCACCGCTGTTCCTTGAGGTGTTTGAGGACCAGGAAGTCTAAAGGGCAGTGGAGATGGGTAGAGAGGAAAGGGAATTGCTTGGCTCTATTTCAACCTGTCATCCCTGACAAGGCTCTCATGTCCTGCGAAGGATAAAAGGGAGTGGCTGGAATAGCCCTTCTGAAATCGAAAACTGCCATTGAAAGCCGGCACAAGCCAGAAAGGAAGCTCCCAATCTTGACATAATTGTACATCAGATCAACAGTTCTTCAGCCACGCTCTTGGCTCAACCTGAAGGAAAGAGTATTAGAGTCTCCTTTGCTGTCATTGTTGTGCACCCAACAGTTTTATTCTGGAAGAAATCACCTTTTTTCATCATTTCTTCTGAAACCAATCTGGTACACTAAGACCCTATTGAACGGAAGTTTTCTCTACAACCATCTAAGTTCACCATGAGTGACATGGTCATTTCAGATATGGGATAGGTACAACACGAGTGAGACTGAAAGTTCTCTTGCTCCCCCCATAAAAAAAAAAAAAGTCTGTGTGTATGTATGTGTGTATATAATATATAGAGAGATATATTTGTGTATACACACATATATGGTATGTATGGCTGAGAAGAAGAAGAAGAAAAGAGCTTCAATAAGCTTGGCCTTGTTAATCTGAGATGTTTTGCAGACTCAGGACCATCGACAGTTGTCATGTCAGCTTCTTCCTTGGCTAAAGCTGTCCTGTCTTATGTTATGCAGTGTCAAGCTGCGACGCGAGGTTTCCCCTCGCCTTTCTGTAATACAAGAACTGTCTACTTGTCCCAGGTTTTGTGAGCCGAGGATTTGTTACAGAACAGAAAGCATTAACACACTGCTCCATTTGGTGTGGTGTACCTAGAAATATCTGATTATGCTATATATCTATATATATATCTACCAGCAGGCACGTGATGACTGTAAAGTTATTCAGCATAGATCAAGAACTGCATGTTATGACAGTGTTCTGCTGCCTTGCGCACAAACAGTAAACCTAAAATACTTGGTTATATCTAAAAGAGCTAAAATAGCTGTACATGTATACAAAAGTATTCACACCTGGAGAGAAATTGACATAGTTGAAGTTTTACATGTGTAATCTACTGTTGGCAGTGAACAATATTTAATTGTGGGAATATTATATAGAAAGTTAGCTCAGTGTAGGTAATGACTCCCTGAAATAACTACATTTACCATTTTCACTATCTTCTATGCCATAGACATCCAGGGTGCAACTAGAAGCTCTTTTATTTAAAGCAACTTGACATTTTATATTTACTGACCCATTAAGGTTCAAATGGTCCTGTGTCGGAGGCCTTTGGGGTTAGTAACTGGATGTTCACATACATGTGCTGATACCCTACAAGTATGCAGTTTCTCCAGGGAAACTATGCCCAAGAATACTCAATTTGGCCATTAGTCATTCTGATTTTGCCATGGTGCCCAGATCTTCCTCATTTCATCATTGCTCAAGGCATTCATCAGTAGGTATCTTTAGAGATATCTAGCAGAATGGGATTTGCCTTGTGGGTTATCTTTTGCGTTTAAGCTATTTCAAGGATTACAGTAGTTCATATGAGAATATCATGCAGAGACAAGTTGGTACTTATATGTATATATTTTGCACAATCAGATATCATCCCCCAAGCTCTGAAACACCTATGCAGGTTGCGTTGGGTCAGTTTGCATTTCCTCTGAATAGAGGAGGCAATTTTTGGAATGTTGAGTTTTCTATGTGTGATGAAAGCATGCCCACGCACAGAATTCCCTCTATGGCACCCTCGGTTATGTGAAAACCACACCCACTTGGGTCGAAAAATTGCACCAAAGCCGCCCTTTTGTCACCTCCCTTTCTTTCTACACTGTCATGCGGAAAACCAGAGACCCTCACCAGCTAAGCAAACCAAAAATTTTCTAAGAAGCACTTTTTGAAGCGCCATTATTGCATATTTTAACCCTTCTTTTGCTGCTCTCTTGCACCATTCTCTGGATCTTTAGTAATGCGATACTTTGTGGCTTTATGAAGTTCCAGGCCTTATTGTATAGCAAGTGACATCCTTGGCCTAACCCACTTTTTGGGTTGCTTTGCAAATAGTAGGGGGTAGATCCCCATTGTAATGTAGACTGTAACTATGCCCAATCCTTTCTTCTTGCACTTTGCAGAAAAGCACTTCTTACCAATGATGATCTCCAATTTATGTTTGAATGTTTTAGTTCTCAAATAAGCTCAACTTTAAAACACAAAAGCACTTATTTTTACCTTTGCATCCCATATTTATTGTTTTTAGAGAACTCAGCGCTGAACTTGAAAAAGACTGTGTTCTTATAGTTAGCACTTACAGTACCAAAAATGTATTTTTCATTGAGGAAAAACTAAAAATAGCATTGCTAGAATCTCTGAATTACTAATGTAGGTAAAGGCGCACCAAGAAAGCAAAAAACTTTCATATCCCATAGACACCGATCAGATGGTATGTTTGGTCAAATCAGAACAAAGTCTCTTAATTGTGCTGTATTATCTGCACTATAAATACAATTTCATAGCTGGGTTTTACCTACATTTATAGAGGCCCATAAATAGAAAAAAAATTTAAACAGACGCCCAAATTTAAAGGATAAGCTCACCTTTGTTTAGAAAAAATTATAAATGCACATATCTTTGCAGGAAAAAAAAATGTGTATTTATAGTTTTTTCCTGTAGGAGCCTGGAAAGCATTACACCCATGATCAGTGGATCAGGAGTGCAGTTTCACGCTTCTGCAGACAAGCCCTGCAGCTTTCAGCCCGTACCGCCATATGAGTTGTTAGTTCTAAAGTTGCAGAGCTTGTAAATTAACTATGAGTGCGCTTATTAACGCCCTCACAGTTCATTCAGAACTACAAGCCCTCTGCCACGGTGGCTGGCAGTACATTAGTTTACAGGAAACTGTGAATGAATGACGCAACCATGTGGGCGCTGTTTTTGAATTGTGACAGCAGGTGTGGGGAGAAGATCCCCACCTGCTGATACATTGAGGGCCGAAATTAGGGGAGAGGCAGCAGGAGCTGTAACATGTTCCAGAAGGCAAACTTATCCCTTAACCCTTGCTGCGGCATGCATGTTTACACACAACCTCCTCTTCCCTGAACTGCTCTAAAGCTTGTCCCCCATCAAGCCTGGAGCATTTGGAAGTTATGTATGCTATGAGCCAGGAGAACAGCCAAGTTCCTCATGTCTGTGGTCTGATAGATTTCAGCCATTGGTATACCCCCTTGTTATAGTCTTTTGAACCCTTTTTGTTGTACCCTTGGGAGATTTTAGCTGCTGTCAAAATAGAAATATTTTGGCTAACAAATTAAAGCACTTAATATGTAGTATTTTCCACAATTTAAACCCCTTTCCCCATTTTTTTCTTTTTTTTCTTAGTTTTAGGGTTCAACATTTTCCGCAGGCAGATCCCCATCCTCATCCCTTCACCCCCAAAAGCCGAATTAACAAAGCACTTAATTATACATATGCATGTATATATACGTTTCCTTTTATAAAGCCCAAATATGCAGATTTTTTTTTTTACAAATTTGTATTCATATTATTTGGAAGCGAGGTTGGCTCTGCAAAAGGGAATTCTGTGCCATTAGCTGGGGATACAAATATTGCATTTTATACTGTGCTGTCAACAGAGACATCAACTAAGCCCAGATGTTCTATTTTTCCCTGAAATAATCGTTGTAGAATATGAAGCTCAGAGGAGCAAAGCAGGCAGCGGTATATTATGAAAAAGTGTGCTAAAAACATTTTTGTAAATCACCATGAAGATATATGTATTCATGTACCTAAAAAGTGCCCGCTTGGGTGATTGTTAGGCAGCACAAGTTTAGCAGAAGCGAAAGATGGGTCACCTGCCTGGAGAATCCAACATGGCCTGATGGCTCTCACACTCTTCTTGATCATTTTATTGACATTGCAATTGTTGTCAAATGATGGTAGAACCACAAGAATCAAATTATGAAAATCTGCTGTATAGATTGACAAAAAAAACTAATTTCATCACCATTTGTCCAGTAACCTGGGATTAGTTGATGTCTGCTTTTCCAATATGGGAAACCCGTTATTAGATCATTCCATTACCAGAGAGAATTCTAAGCTGCGAACTATAAAGAAAAACAAACCCAAAATGAATATGCTTTCCTTTCTAATGTAAGCTTTAGGCATATTTAGCATATTACACCTATTAGATGCTGACTGCAGTCATTTTGGTACAAAAAACAATTTTAATCTATATCAAGCTATTTCCAAGGATGCATATATAACTTTTCTATCAAAAGGTGCTTTTTTTCTCTCTGGTTTTGGGTGGTGCTAAGTTTTCTCGCAGCTAAATTACAACAAAACACTCTGCATCTGCTTTACCTCAGCTATTTAGGAAAGGAAAAATGTTTTGTTTTTTGAAATAGTGTTTCTTAGTTCTGGGCTCTGTTGACGGTCAGCCATTTGCACTGCCGACTGCCAATGTGGCCCCGAGCACACAGCTATCTCTCTTAGCTTAACGTCTGCGGACTGGACGTTAAAAAGATAAAAAGGTCCGGTCCACTCAGTGGACATTAAAACTTCCAGGCCTTAGAGACCTGGCTAATTAACCCAGAATCCCTTTCACCTCTGCCCTCTTGTCTGTCTCTGTGTTGTCTTTGCAAACCGGTGTGCTTAGCACACCCTAAATAAGAAAACAAAAATTTGTATATATTTGTATATATGTGCTGCTGTGTGTTCACCTGTAAGGTGGCTACATCTTGTTTGTTGTTTTTTCCTTTCATTCTTGTAACTTTGTTTCATTTACTTTTAAAGCCCCTTTGCTGCCGAAAAACTCTCAAAGGCACTTGAGGGGATGCAGGCTTGTTCTTTTCTTTCAGAATACGGCTGGAGGGGAGGTTAAAATACAAAAAAGATCAACAAGGAGTTGGTTGGTTCTTGCAACAGGTAGCAATACTGAGTACCTCAGTAGCCTTGTACCTTACCCTTTTGTTCATCTGCATATTGGGTTACAGGAACATATCCTAACAGAGGGGTCTAGAATTAACTCTTTGCTCCCAACTTCACAGAGGAGTCTCCGTGCCTGTTTTTTCTCACCCGTTTACTACAGAATGATTTTGTGGATGGGTTCACGACTGAAGTTGGGAGCCATCAGCTGAGAACAATTATTTAGCTGTTAGGAATGACATTTGTACAACCAGTAGGGCTATGAGAATGATATTTAAGCCTTGAATTAACAAACCCACCAGCTTCTTATGGGGACATATCTCCAATACTTCACTAGGGTGTTCTCCAAACAGTACAGCTTGGACTGACACTTTTTTTTTTGCTCTCGGGGAGGTGACATCAACCACAACCTGCAGCCGGTTTTCTTCTTCCTGTCCAGCCCTGATCTCTGGTCGCACATCTAAGTACATTGAAAATGAGATTCATGGAGGGCACATCAGTGAAGATCTGAGGCCACCACATCTCTGGAGAACCCAACGACTCTGAAGGTTGGCCAGCTTCCTAATGACTAGCTGCATTCAGAATCTCAAGGCTGAACGCCACTGAACTTTTTGCCAGGATTGTGAACCTCCCCTAAATGCCAACTTCTCTACACTACATATGTAACTCTCTCTCTGAGAGATTTCTTTTTTTCCCATACATTCATTATGTTTAGAAGAGGAAACTATTAAACTGACAGTAAATGGAGGCGGCGTGATTTGCACGCCAGGAACGAGGAGGTGAGCTAAAACACCAAGCTCACGCTCCCACCTCGCACACATACACTTTACTCACAACCGAGATTAAACCAGGAAGATGTTTATTTGTTACTTTTTTTCTCATACACTCATACCTCAACCACCGCAACCCTTCCCCGTCTCTCTCCTGCCGACCTCACTGTCGTGGCTCAGGGTGAGAAGTTTGTATTTGGAACTCTATGGACTATCAATTCTCACCAGCTGAAATAGCTAAAAACGGGGTCTCTACAGAAAATATCCATGCACAGGAGTGGACAGATGGGACATTCACTGAACTTAATTAAAAAGAAAAAAATATATATAAAAAAAACAGGGGGATACCAAAGCTCTCCCTTCATATTTCTATCTACAGCATAAAAAGAAAAAAAAAAAACACAAGGACTGTCTCAGCCACAGATGATTGATCCTACAGACCTCAACAGTGTGCCTCCTCCAGCCCCATGCAAGAAAAACAAGGATTTAATAACAAAAACTTTTTTTTTAAATTCATTTTAGATACCTTTTTTACCTTTCAAAGTAATTTGATGGGATTTTTTTGTTTTATTTCCTTATTAACCCCAAATCTGTGGGGTAAACACTTTAGGTTAAACAGATCTTAGCCATAATTTACAAAACAAACACTTTTACAGGAAAGTGGATGTTTTTATACATTTTCTTACGTTTTATTTTTCTTTACTAGGACAGAGGTGAAGGTTTGAGTCTTGCAGAAGCATCATCAACCATCACCTCTTTATAGTCTAAAGCTGGATACACACTATACAACTTTTGTTGTTCGATTTCCTTTAGATTTACCTTCAACTATGTAGTGCATGGGCCTTCCTGATTGCATAGAAATTGAAAGTTTTTAGGTTTGACCCCATATTATATGGTTTTTGTAAAGCTAAACGAAAAAATCTAAAGGTAATTGTATAGTGTGTATCCAGCTTTAGAGGTGGGTACTTTAAAATTGGAGGGATGGAGAGCTGATGTGCTGCCAAGAGCAACTGGATTCCAACTGCCATTTCTACTCTGCAAGTCAGAAAGTTCATGGAAATATCTTCTTAGTTGCTATGGCCAATACGAATGCTCTTAAAGTTCCTCTATTTTTCAGTATTACCACTGTTACAGTGCTTTATACAAAACTGTTATTGGGATTTGTGGGGAAGGGCCAATCTGGAATTATTTCACCTCTTTGCTTTTGGGAATATTCTGTCAGTTCAGTGGTTAAACATTCCTCCCTTCAATACCCTTGTTTTCCCCATTAGAGATGATTTGACATTTAAAAACAAACTGCATTGTATTGCCTCAGCTTGCAATACAGGGCAGGAATTGGGGGGGGGGGGGCGCAAACCTATCTCCTACAGTGCTTTATACATCCTCAAAGCTCTGACCTGCAGATATGTTGGTTTATTCAAATATTATTGAAATATAGCTATATATAGTTTTTTTTCTCTTTTGGTAAGACAAAAAATAATGTGAGATTAACTTCTTCACTGCTGGAAAATACTACTGGGGCACTGAAGGGGTTAAAGGACACTGCTATGGCTTTCTTTCTCTTTTTTTTTCCCTTCTGTGGGTCAGAATCTGCTATCTGTCTCGGAACACTCTCAGGTTCTATATGTTCCATGCCTCTGGACCTTAATTATTATGCAACCTAAGGCCGAGCTTCTGGGCTCACCAGTGAACTGAAACATATAGGAGTTGCGAGTACAGACACACACCCCTTTACCTTTTCTGTCCATAAGATACCCCTCCAGCTTATCTGTATATTTATAAAGAATTGAGGAGTCACCTGACTCTGTCAGTGTACATAAGAACCACAAAATGGAAGTCTTTGCTTGAACTTACTCTGCCTGAATTTGTGCACAAGTTGTTTTTCTCACAAGTGAAGAAAGATTCTAAAATATATACGTATATATATATGTACGTATGCATACATGCACATTCTGGCCTGGGGTCATCCTGTCACTATAATACCCCTTTCCTACCATTTTGTTCCTCGTCTGGAATGTAGACATGAAAACCCTTCCATGCTTCTCTCTGGCAGGGTTAAGGTGCAGAGACACATTAGCTGCGTCACAACACAGGGTTAAAACAAAGCTCAATCTCAATGTTTTTCTTGTATTTTAACTTCTTGTGGGAGGGTCTGTATATTTAGGTCTATATACGAAACACAAAACTATCAAAAAAAACGGAAACATTTATTTTTTTTCATTTTACGGGTTTCCAAGCAGATCTTTCTCATTCTGTTCTTCAAGATAACCCATTAATTGCTGCGTTAGGCCATGAAGGCGGTACAGTTTATTCTTTAGACAGAGATTTATGTGATAAGATTTTTATACTTCTGGTGAGACATGGAGACATGCAGAAGTGGACTTGTCACCTGCACATTGTGGTGTGTCCATTTTGTTGGGAGAGTCAATGGTCAGAATAAAGCTTTCACAAAAAAAAGTAATCAGAAATTTCTGAAACAAGTAAAGCGATTTTGTATGTCATGTTTCAGTGGTGCTCACTCCTTGTGAGTCAACAGACTGAATATTTTTAATGCCACAAAATGGGTGACCATCACTGTGTACAGGTGGTAGATGCACTTACGTGTGTCTGCACTGTACATTACAGGTGCATTATAGGTTGAGTTCTATTGCAGGTGTATTGTATTACTAAGGGCCTGAAAGCCGGATGATACCAGCCTGCCTGCTGACAGCCCTAATCACAGGTGACAGCCTGAATGTTTTTTCCCCCCCAAGTACCCCCTCACTCAGGTTAGACTAGAGTTCAGCATCAGGGATGGTTGGAAAATAGTCATGAAGGAGGCCTATAATCCTGTTACCAAATTGAATCCAAAGACAACAGCAAGGTTTGCAGGATTTCCTCACATAGGCAACAAGAACGCTGCTTTGTTTTAAATGCCATCTTATAATGATATTTGCTTCTTAATGGTGCAGAATGTATCTGCAATATTATACCTGCACGTTAACAGCTAGCTTGCAACCTTTGTTGCCTCTGTATTGTGTGTGTATGTAGATGTATGTATGTATGTATGTGTGTATGTATATATATATACACATATACATATACAACTACTATTTTAACATGCTGAGTGGCAACCTTATTATAGTATTTTAGGTTGTCAAAACCATCAGTGCTTATGTGATAAAATCTTGGAAGTTTGCACTTGCAGGTAGGCCTTTGAATGACCATAAGAAGGATTGTAAGTGGACCTCTCCTGTTGCTCATATACAGAAGGGTTCAGCCATTTTGTATAAGTCAAACCATTTATTAGCCTGTCTGATTACGACACTCGGTTATGTCATTTGTTCATAGCTTGTCAACAGGCCCGTTTGGACAAAGTGGTTGCCTTGATTGTATATGGGTGCTTGGTACACTTTAACGAAAGTATGCCTTTTGCTGGACACGGTCACGTCTGTTATACCCCCATACTATAAAATCTGTGTTACTGCCCCAACCCACTTTCCTTTCCAGCACTTGAAGGGTTACCAGGCAGGAATCAGTAGAAGAGCTATGCAAGTGGTGTTTAACTACGGTGGTTTAAAAAAGTGCTGTATTAACATTCCGTTCATAGGGCGATCTGCTCACAGGGAATATACTGGAGAGGATTGTGTATTGCCCATATCTACCAAGCATTTTCTAGTGAAATCGAATGCCTGTTTGATTGCTATGGGCAATGGCAGTTTTCTTTTTCTCCAGTTGTTATAAATTAGCCCTATCCTTTCATGTCAGGGAAGCATCACATTTAGCCTCATGAAGGCACCATTTTCTTCCTTTCATGTTATGTGTGCGTTATGGAGAAATGAAACAAAGTTTGGTTGCTTTGGGCAACAAAAACAGTTTTGCCTCCCGATTTTAATCATAAGGACCCTTAGGGCATCTCATACTGAATATGGCAGAGATTTCCTGTACAGCAAAGCATACAAACTTTTATACGAGAGCCGAAGGTCACATTTACAAAGGTATCTATAAGTGCCCTCACAGTTTTGGCCTATATTCCAAACTTTGTGAACAGTTTGGCTCAGAGCAGGATCCTTTTTTTTTTTTTTTTTTTAGATGTCTTAGAGGGAAACTAAAATGTTTTTTCAGTAAATACACATTTTCAGTTAGGGCTGGTCCAGACTTCTGCTGTTTCCAGAAGTGAAGCTACATTAAAGATTCCTGTCCATGTTCCATGTTATAATAATTCTTGCTTCAGGCTTGGAGTCTCTTGTTTTCACTCAACCTATAGTCTCCATATGTAATATGCAAGAATGCCTGCCCCTCAGTTTTCTAAAACCAATAAATCCTTTTACTAAGATCATCCATATCTGAATGAAACTCCCACCTACATTTTAAAAAAAAAACTGTATTTTTTCCTTAAAATAAGCATTTCTAAATGTAATTAACAGATCTACTTTATTAGACAAATTAATATCATCAGTCAAATACTTTGGCAAGCAGATATTTAAATGGCATTTCCAGGAAGACTGAAATTTCTCTCTTTGACAAGAACCTGACCTATCCCATCCCCACCTAACACAGCGCCCGAACAGCAGGACTGTTCTAACTATAGAGAATATTTACATTTTAAGCCTGGTATGTGCTATTCATATTTTTCCTTTCAACCCAGTGGGTTGAAAGAAAAAAAAAAACTGTCAGCTCCGGTCGGAGTCGCTGTGCTCACTATGCAAAATAAGTATATCGATCTCCCCCGCTGAACTATTGTGCTCTGACATTGGCCAAGAGTGCTGATTGGAAGCTGGTTTTCCAGCATACGCATCCCACAGAAGCCAGCCCAACATACACACAGGCCAAATGACTACAATTTTTTTTGGAAATGGCAAATGTCTCCCGGCATACGGCCCGTGTGTACCCAGCTTTAGCAGCAATTAGCACTACAGATAAAATCTGTCTACTACAAATCCTACTTACTTCTGTTAGCTAGAGGATAGCAATATCCATTGAAGGGATCTCAAACCGACAATCTTTTCTCACTCTATTCAAAACAATAAAGTCTCCGGCTAGACTTGTAATTTAACATTTATTAGGGGGTCCATCTATAAACATGTTCACACAAGACTCACTTAGGATTCACACATTTTTCTAATTGTATTCCTGGCTGAAAATTTTGTGAATACATTTATAAATCAACCCTTAAGTTTCAAATGTTACATAGAAGATTTTGACTTCAGAATACTACAAAGATCAAGCTTTTAGCCCTCGGCTTTCCAAAACACAGTGGAATCGTATGATCATATGATTGACTAAGCATATAAGAAATACAGTCTTATCAGTTTTCTGGAAGCTGTGATTTAGCAAAAACAGTAACAACCTCCGCTGTTTCCAGATAGAAGCAAGTTTAAATGTCAAAAAACTGCCAATTCTCCATGTCCATATAATTCAGGTTATATTTACCTTGTCAGTGCAGGAAAAGCCATTAATTGAGGTCAGTATTTTGGTGTAATAAAGATTTATTCACCATAATAGATTTGTATGCTGCCATTTAGTCAATAGTATACAAAAATGATAATACAAGTGACAGAGTACTAATGTTGGTGCACTATTCTATATTTTTATAGAACAGTAAAATTGTGATTATAGTAGGATAGTAAACATTCTGTATAGCTATGCATGTAGGATTCTAGAATGTCCCAAATGTCCATGTTTATGCATATGCAAAAGACTGTTATCAGGTTGTGTCCTTTAACGGCTGTACAGTTAATAGTTCTGTACAGTGTACTCTTTAATAGATCGAGGGATGTGTTTATTGAAATGCTGAGGAAAGAATTGTTTCTTTAACACAGCCCACAGCAAAAAGTATCCTTTCACTCATTCTTTTTATACTGGGATTAATATTGAGAGTTTTACTGGATGCCACAAGCAACACAAACCAAGGCTGCATTGAGATGGGCCAAAATGTTTGGCTAGTTTTCTGCGTTCAGATGTGGCTAAATGGTGCCTCTGGATGCAGCAACGCTCTGTGCTATGGTCGCATACAAACTGGCTAATTACCTGTGGCCAAAACACAGCTGAAATATCGACTCTGGGCACACACTGGCTGGGTCAGTATTCGACTGTAACCGCTCAGATAAGTGGTTACATGCGAACAACAGTGCCTGCCGTTGATTTGCAAAGAGCTGCTAATAATGCAAAAAGTCTGCAAGCAGCATTTACAACCACCGCAGAGAATCAGATTCTTGTCAGCGACCACCCCTGGCCACACAGATTGGATAGTCTGACTGTAACTTTAAGCAGTTCCTCCCTTCAGATGCATTCCACCAAAAGTGATATTTCAGACATTGACTGCCAACTTCTTGCATGTCTTAGGAGTCAGTCACAGGATCTTTTTGCCGTAGTTCATGACTTTGTTTTTGCCCACCCTGAATCCTTTCTTTCTTGTTGCATTCTCTGTAATATAAAATGGATACAAATCCCAAAAAGGTGCAAAAGACCCTCTTCATAATGGCTGCAGTTCACAAACAAGCAGCACTCTGCATTACAATAGTAAGCAACAATCATAAAATGAAATCTTGACCGTAGTTGGTATTCTTTATAGTTTTAAACATATGGGGGTTGATTTACTAAAGGTAGATAGCTTAGTGAACAGGGTGAAGTTCTGACTTCCAATATCTGATCATGTGTAAGCAAAAATATATTTTTTTTCCTGGCACGTGATTCGTTTTTTTTTGCAAAGTGAACTTTCACCACATTCATTAAGCTAAGGAAATAATTTAGTGCAAAGTAAATAGCCTATTTGCCTTCAGTAAAGCAATCCTATTATATAAAATGTAGTTTTTTGTTGATACTTAAAAATAGAATGGCACGTGGTATGGAATGCTACTGTAGCAAGACATGAACTGCCTGTGCTGTGCATCAAGTCTGCACAGAAAAAGTGAAATTGCACAGTTTGTGTTTGAGCTTTTTTTTTTTTTTTGGAGTGTTCAAGTGCATAGATGTCCATCCTGGAGTGCCTGAGAAATATATTGTTATTTACCAGCATCTCCAGTAAACTGAAATATCCATTTTGGATGGAATGGTCCTTTAACAAATGGGGCAGGAGTCCTGTCTAAATTGTTTAAAGTGAAATTGACGAAGTACAGAAAAGGCACCATTCTTGACACCATTATTAGATATTCTTTAACTGGGCCACTGACTTTCAGGACAGAGATATATCAGCTGATATTGTTATTGCAGTATGTATGTGGTCATCCTACAATCATTTCAGTTGTCCTCTGGAAGTATGGTTTGGGGAGTCCAAGTGAAGGCAGGCTCATGCACAGTTCACCACCAGGCACTGTAACATTCATTCCCACAGAAACAAAAGCGTACTTCTCTTTCTGTATGACAGCGGAGTAACGGATAATGCATGGGAATGTGTCAGTATATATATTGTCTTTTTACTATCACTGCCTAATGTGTGAATAACAGCTTTGACCACCCACAGTAATAAAGTAATTAGCACAGCCTGACATTATCGTCGGCATATGTGTATACTAGATGCCACTCGTCACTTGTCTTGAATGAGCCCTCAAGGAATAAGATTTTTACGTGTACTGTAATGCCCAGCAGCTCCATTTCTGTTTACTGAAGTCAGATCAGTTTGCGAAAAATTTTAATAGGTTGTTGTGGCTTACAGCACTTTGCTTGTAGCTCCTTGCCTTATTTTAATTGCCTTTTAAATGTTTCTAAAAGTATTCATCTTAACGTTCCTGGGTAAATTATGGTAAGGTATGTAGTGGACAGCACCCACCTCAGTATTTGCTCCACATCACCAGCCATTTACAGTAAAAAAAAAAAAAAGAGGGGGGGGTTCCAGAGCTGAGTTTGCCCATGTTCTACTTCTGGTTCTTCCCTGTGTACAGATTGCCCAGTCTCTTCACTTTTTTATCCTGCTATGGTACCTACCGTGTCACACCTATCGCACACCAGCATCTACCTACACCTCAGATCCTACAGAGTTTATGCAGAATGCATTAAGTGGTATAGATAATCTCGCAGCCTTGCTTGTAATGCATGCACCATTTGCTGATTGGTCTGCAGGTTTATTAGTCACCCGTGACGTTGCAGTGCCACATTCATCTCTGTGCCGTTATAACACACCCCCGCCACTCGGGGGAGCTTATGTCATGTTTTTTGGGGGTTGTGAGTTCTCATATTGCCTTTGATCCCATCAGTTAGGTATCTTTGTAGGTGATATTAATGTCTTGTTCTACCACAACTACGTGTGGAGGTCATTTATACTCACACTTGGGGTTATTTTTCAGCAAACTTTCTGTATAAATAAATCAGCATTTTTACTTTTCCTCCACCTACCTCTGTGTACTTTAGTGAGCTTACAGAATTCCACAGACAACATAGGGTAACAGATTATTTTGCAATGTTTGTTTCTGGCCTCTGTAAGGGTTCATCCTCTAGGTCCTATATTAGGATTCCCAGTGGTTTAATAGTTACTGTATTCTTTTTTTATGTGTTTTCTTTTGTTTTGTTTTTTTCCTAGGTCAGCACACTGCCCTTTTCACCTAAGGGAAGTTTGTGTACTTAGTTAATAGCCCAGATTTTGTTGCAACTCCTATTCTTTATTCCATGTGTATGCCTCAAAGGAACCTATGGTTGTACAGGAAGTGTGGTTTCAGGAGAGGAAAGATGACATTGGACATATATCAATTTACCTAGTTTGTATAGGGATGTTTGAAATTTTAGTGTAGGTTTACCAGTGCAGATGTATTGACTGGATGGTGACTGGCTGTGGGGGTGCTAGTGGGTAAACAAAAATCCCCTTTTTATGGCACTTTTTACCTATCCCAAATAACCAGGTTGATACCCCAACCACTGACATGCACAACCCAATTTAATATTGCCTTATCTGTCCTCAGCCCCTTCCTAACTTACCCCGTCCTCTCCCTAGACTCAGGCACGGTTTGCTTACACTAAAGAACTTTATATTCAGAATGATATATAGACTAGGAATGAGCAAGCCTGGCTTCTACTATGGGCAAGCCTGGAGGGTTCACATGCCATAGGCCCAGCCTACGCCATATGTATAGTATAAGGGATTACTTGAGCATTGGCCATCAGGATAGACTTAATGCTGGGCTCCTATCTAGTATAGGGTGACCTCCTGTCTGGGCCATATCAGGACAAGCTTAGCTAGTGTTTCATATTAATATAGAGTGGCCTGTAGATATTCTTAACTCTCTTTACACTTGTTGCCCCATAGAGTTTTAAGATTTTTATGTATAGAAGGTAAGGCAATACTGGGTTCATATTGAAATATAGGACAGTGTCAGGCAGTCCTATAGCTCAATATTAGGCCAAGGTTATCTGACACACCTCCCTGAGGTCTAGTGTAACCTGTGTAATCGTTCGTGTCTTCTAAGCCCAATATATATTTAGCTTTTCCATTTCTTTTAGTAGGCCTCTTTCAGTTTTTATTGTTTTTTTATTTGCAAAGCACCACACAACATAGTTGGTCAGCACTGCCTTACGATTCAGTTTGGAGGTGGAAATATACTTTTCTAAACTTAATTTTTGCAATACATAGTACTGCAGAGCAGCATAGCAGCATTGCCTGGTCCTTACTTGTCAGAATGCCTTATAGACACAAGATAGGAAAGATGAATAGAGCGAGGGGGCCGATCCAAAAACTGGAGGGAAGATAAAGTAAAGGTATAGTTTATAACAACAAATAAAATTCCAGCTATTTCCTCCTTCAGGTTAGAAAATGAAATTATCTGATATGGTTGTTATGCAGAATATCTACGCTGTATCGTTACTCCAGTTGTTACATATGAGCCCAAAGCAACCTCTTGCGCCCTTTAGACATGTATGTACCTAAGAGACTAGCTCTACAGCAGCATGGCACTAATGGCTTAAACAACGTATTAGAAACGAAAGCCAAGCAATGGTGCCAATCTCTAAAATTTATATTAAGTTTAGGGTTGATACCAAAAAGAGTATATTTTCCCTTTAATCATTTTGCCTTTTTTTTTTCTTTTTTAAAATTGGGAAACATGTATAAACCAGAGGAATTGTTTACCCCAAATGGGGGTTATTTTCCCTCTTCATGCCATTAGGAAGGGGACTTCGGCCCCTTCTGCAATCTTATCTATGCTTTGATGTTCTATGAAACAAAAAAAAAAAGGAAAAAAAAACAAAGGGGGTTAACTGTTGTCTAGTAATGTCTGTGTCTATGTATCTTTTCAGGGACTCCCCCAAACCCCTTCTCTTTTCTGATTTCTCTCCGTTTTCCCCCTATCCTACAAAGAAATATTGCCTGTCTATTTTTTTACTGTAATCTTTATATGCAGAGAGCCTATAAATGCTGTATTAAAAAAAGAAAAAAAAATGAAAATGCCATGCTAACATTTAGGATTTTTTAATGTCTTTCTCCCTTTTCCTTCTCTATAGTGTTGTGCTCCTGAAATTTCTTGAATTGAACAGCTCTTTGAACGCTGAGGTGGGGGGGGAATCAGTCTGCACCCAGAATTATCGGAGAGAGTTAGCACCTGCAAGGCTGTCCCACTGCCTGGCATAAAATGATGGCAGTGGAATGGTTACACGGGAGGGAGTGCAAGCTCAGGGCTTTTTGGTATGTTAACTCTTTCTATGGAAACAAGGCTGATTCCCCCATCCCCTCTTCTATGTTTTTGTTTTTATAAGCTTTTACCTTCAGTAAAATAGGCTAAGTTATTAATATTAAACATCATATACACACACACAACTTACCTCAGATCAATGGCAGGAGGGTGGTAACGTGAGAATGGAGTTGGGGGGAATGAATAATCTAACCACCCACCTCCTTGCCCTCTCTGTCAGTTACCCTCTGAAATCTCCCTCTCCCTAAAACCATGTTGTTCCCTGTTTTCTAGATATTCCTCCCCCCCACATGCTTTGTTTTATTTTTTATGGTCCCGTTTTTCGAGGCCCGAATGTCCTTTCCACCAATAAATTGTAAGCTTTGTAATTACGTGTTGCAATGCATTCTGAGTCTTGTCTTTCTTTTCTGTAGGGTGAGGTGGGAGGGTTGGGCTTGGAAATAGTCATTGACAGTGTGTTTTCATTATCCTGTCTCAGCCAGGGGATCTTGATAAAGACTGCCTTTGCAGGTAAGGGGCTATTGCAGATAAAAACAAACTGTGCAGCTTTGGCCAAAGTTGAAAAATGCCCTTGCTATAGGTGTGGGTCATTTACATACAGTGAGGGAAAAAGTATTTGATTTTGTACGTTTGCCCACTGACAAAGAAGTGATCAGTCTATAATTTTAACGGTAGGTTCAAATTTTAATGGCGAGAGACAGTATAACAAGAAAAATATCAAGAAAAGCGCATTGCAAAAAAAGTGATACATTGATTTGCATTTTAATTAGTGAAATAAATATTTGATCCCCTATCAATCAGCAAGATTTCTGGCTCCCAGGTGTCTTCTATACAGGTAACTAGCCAAGATTAGGAGCACTCTTTTAAAAGGAGTGCTCCTAATCTCAGCTTGTTACCTGTATATTAGACATCTGTCCACAGATTACAATCTCTCCAACATGGCCAAGACCAAAGAGCTGTCCAAGGATGTCAGGGTAAAGATTGTAGACTTACACAAGGCTGAAATGGGCTACGAGACCATCGCCAAGCAGCTTTGTGAGAGGGTGACAACAGTTGGTGCGATTATTCGTAAATGGAAGAAACACAAAGTAACTGTCATTCTCCCTCGGTCTGGGGCTCCATGCATGATCTCACATTGTGGAGTTTCAATGATCATGAGAACGGTGAGGAATCAGCCCAGAACTACACGGGGGAATCTTGTCAATGATCTCAAGACAGCTGGGACCATAGTCACCAAGAAAACAATTGGTAACACAGTACGCCATGAAGGACTGAAATCCTGCAGCGCCTGCAAGGTCCCCCTGCTCAAGAAAGCACATGTGCAGGCCCATCTGAAGTTTGCTAATGAACATCTGAATGATTCAGAGAACTGGATGAAAGTGTTGTGGTCAGACAAGACCAAAATTAAGCTCTTTGGCATCAACTCAACTTGCTCTGTTTGGAGGAGGATAAGGAATGCTGCCTATGACCCCAAGAACACCATCCCCACCGCCAAACATGGAGGTGGAAACATTATGCTTCGGGGTAGTTTTTCTGCTAAGGGTACAGGACAACTTCACCGCATCAAAGGGACGATGGACGGGGCCATGTACTGTCAATTCTTGGGTGAGAACCTCCTTCCCTCAGCCAGTGCACTAGAAATGGGTCTTCCAGCATGACAATGACCCAAAACACAGAGCCAAGTCAACAAAGAAGTGGCTCAAGAAGAAGCACATTAAGGTCCTGGAGTGGCCTAGCCAGTCTCCTGACCTTAATCCCATAGAAAATATGTGAGCTGAAGGTTTGAGTTACCAAACGTCAGCCTCAAAACCTTAATTACTTGGAGAGGATCTGCAAAGAGGAGCGGGACAAAATCCCTCTTGAGATGTTTGCAAACGTGGTGGCCAACTACAAGAAACGTCTGACCTCTGCCAACAAGGGTTTTGCCACCAAAGTACTAAGTCATGTTTAGTGAAGGGGTCAAATACTTATTTCACGCATTAAAATGCAAATCATTTTATAACTTTTTTGAAATGTGTTTTTCTGGATATTTTTGTTATTCTGTCTCTCACTGTTAAAATAAACCTACCATTAAAATTATAGATTGATCATTTTGTCAATGGGAAAATGTACAAAATCAGCAGTTGATCAAATACTTTTTTCCCTCACTGTACTTCCTGAAGCCTGACTGAAAAACTCCTAGAGATGGCATCATTCTGTCCTGCCTTGCTGCTAGGATGACACTGCCAGCTGTTACTGTTCACCATCACCATCGCAGGAGCAAGCTCTAAAATGCTGAGCTCAGAGCTGCGGGGGGAAGCACTTTTAAGGGGGTTTAAATCAGAGAAAGAGCTTGATACTGTGGTAGCACAAATGAAAAGTAACAACTGGGAGTACATCAACAACATCCTAGCAACAAGACAAGATGTGATTATGTCACCTGGGAGTTTTTGAGCCAGGCTTCAGGAGGTAAGCAATTGGCCTACACTTACAGCAAAGGCATAGCTGCACAGTTTGTTTTTTTACAGACACCCCTTACCTGCATAGGCAGTTTTTCGGTAAAGGTGAACTATGCCTTTAAAGTCTAAATGTGGAAGATTTAAATTTCTGTCTGGTTTGTCTGTGACCCACATATAAAAAAAAATACAAAAATAAAAATGGAGGATGTTGTCACCAGGACAGCAATAAAACAGTGTCAGAGGTTTTAACACTTCCTCACTCCACTGAAAAATTTTTGTACATATCCCTCTTGGAGAAATATCAGTGACATGATGAGAAATCTTTCCAACAGAGACAAACAGCAATAAAACCTGACTGAGGCTCTAACCTTCATACCATCTATCCAGAAAAAATAAATATCAGCTGGGGTTGGGCTTCAAGATTCATTCAAAACTGGAATAATTTCCCAGCTGAATATTAGCACAAATATTCATTTTCACAAAGTCTGCTGCCTCAGTTTTTATGATGATGTTATGATGGCAATTTGCATATACTTCAGAATCTTATGAAGAGTGATCAGATGAATTGCAAAGTCACTCTTTGCCAAGAAAATGCACTTTATCCCCCAAAAAAACATTTCCACTGCATTTCAGCCTTGCCACAAAAGGACCCGCTGACATGTCAGTGATTCTCTTGTTAACACAGGTGTCAGTGTTGACGAGGACAAGGCTGGAAATCACTCTGCAATGCTGACTGAGTTAGAATAACAGACTGGAAGATTAAAGGTTAACTCCACTTCCATGGGAAAAATATAGCAAATAAAGACAAATATAGCATATACAATTGCAACAAAGTCATATTGCTATTGAATGTTATTAAAAATAACCTTTCCTTTTCAATCTGCAGCTCTGTAATTTTTTGTAAAGTGCAACGTAATATGCTCCCTGGAGGTGTTCTGTATAAAGAGTGTGTACAGAACGCCCCCCAGAAACATTATTTCCTGCTTGTGTGATTGGCTCATTGATTTTCACAGAAGTCTACACGAAGATAGGAGTCAGATTTTTGGCATCCCCTGAAACAAAAATGTAATTTTTGGTAAAATACTCCCAATAGGAAAGAACGTCTAAAGGGATGGAGACCCTGCAATTTTCCTCATTAAAGCCCTGATTATGCAGCAGCTGGTTGATAATTATGAAACCACTCCCATTAGACTCACTTAACACAGGAACAAACAGTGATTACTTCAGAATAACAAAAAGGTAGTAATCTGCAACAATGTTTGTTAAAATTCTTGCAATGTACATAGATCACCAAGAGGGGAATGTTTTTTTCTCAACAAAAGTGGAGTTAACCTTAAAAAGGAGGGTGGTGTTTGAATTTATTGTTCTTCCTTTGTTAACCATGGTTACTTGCAAGGAAACATGTGCAGTCATCATTTCTTTGCACAAAAGGGGAATCACAGGTAAGGCTATTGCTGCTTTTAAGATTGTACCTAAATCGACCATTTGTTGGATCATCAAGAACTTCAAGAAGAGAGGTTCAATTGTTGTGAAGAAGGCTCCAGGGCACCCAAGAAAGTCCAGCAAGTGCCAGTACCATCTCCTACAGTTGATTCAGCTGCGGAATTGGGGCACCACCAGTGCAGAGCTTCCTCAGGATTGGCAGCAGGCAGGTGTGAGTGTATCTGCATGCACAGTGAGGCGAAGACTTTTGGAGGATGGACTGGTGTCAAGAAGGGCAGCAAAAAAGTAACTTCTCTCTAGGAAAAACATCAGGGACAGACTGATATTCTGCAAAAGGTATAGGGATTGGACTGCTAAAGGACTGGGGTAAAGTCATTTTCTCTGATGAATCTCCTTTCCGATTGTTGAGGAAAAATCCTTGTCCGGAGAAGAAAAGGTGAGTGCTACCATCAGTCCTGTGTCATGACAACAGTAAAGCATCCTGAGATTATTCATGTGTGGGATTGCTTCTCAGCCAAGGGAGTGGGCTCATTCACAATTTTGCCTAAGAACACAGCCATGAATAAAAAAAATGGTCCAAAAACATCCTCCAGGAGCAACTTCTGCCAACCATCCAAGAACGAACAACGCCTTTTCCAGCATGATGGAGTAACCTGCCATAAGCCAAAAGTGATAACTAAGTGGCTTGGATTTTGGGTCTATGGTCGGGAAACTCCCCAGACCTTAATCCCATTGAGAACTTGTGATCAATCCTCAAGAGGCGGGTGAACAAGAAAAAACCCACAAATTCTGACAAACTCTAAGCATTGATTATGCAAGAATGGGCTCCCATTAGTCAGGATGTGGCCCAGAAGTTGATTGACAACATGCCAGGACGAATTGCAGAGGTCTTGAAAAAGAAAGGTCAACACTGCAAATATTGGCTCTTTACATAAACTTAATTTAGTTGTCAATAAAAGCAGCTGACACTTATGAAAAGCTTGTAAGTGTAAAGGCTATGTATTTGTGGGAGGAGTCTGAGAGGGCTATTTAAGCCTCCTCCTCTGTCAGGCCAGGGCTCGTCGGCGTTTCTGGGTTCAGAAGGGGGTGGGGCTTACACGTCACTTCCGGGTCCTTGCTAAGCCACGGTCGGCTGCAATATGGTGGCGGTGCCTCTCTCGGTGCTCCACCGGGGAGTTCGCCTGCCCACCCACCTGGTCTCCCCTCGGCACCCACATTCACGGGTCCCCGCTTCTCACAGTGTTCCAGCGCGGGGGTGATCGGCCGCCCGCCCACCGCCGACTCCCCTCCCCATGTAAATCCAGCTCCACGAGAGAGCCTGCTCCTCTCCTCATACGGCTCCATGAGGGGGCCGCCCACCCACTTCTCATAGCGTTCAGCATTTCTGTCATAGCGTTCTGCCCAGCATTTCTGTCATAGCGTTCTGCCCAGCATTTCTGTCATAGCGTTCAGCACTTCTGTCTAGCATTCATCATTTATGTCGTAGCGTTCTGCCCAGCATTTCTGTGATAGCATTCAGCATTTCTGTGATAGCGTTCAGCATTTCTATCGTAGCGTTCAGCGTTTCTGTCATAGCGTTCAGCGTTTCTGTCATAGCGTTCAGCGTTTCTGTCATAGCGTTCAGCGTTTCTGTCATAGCGTTCAGCGTTTCTGTCTTAACGTTCTGCCCAGCATTTCGGTCATAGTGTTCAGCATTTCTGTCTTAGCGTTCTGCCCTAGCATTTCTGTCATAGCCTTCTGCCCCGGCATTTCTCGGCGTACAGTCTCAGCATTTCTGTCATAGCGTTTCTGACCCAGGATTTCTGTCATAGCGTTTCTGCCCCAGGATTTCTGGCTCAGAGTTCAGTCTCAGCTTTTTCTGTCTCGGCATTTCTGTCATAGAGTTTCTGCCCCAGGATTCTGTCTTTGCATTTCTGCCATCAGTATTTCAGTCTCAGTGTTTCTGTCATTGCGTTTTTGTCATGGCATTTCTGCCTCAGCGTTTCTGCCCCAGGATTTCTGTCATTGAATTTCTGCCTCAGCGTTCTGTCAGAGCGTTTCTGCCCCAGGATTCTGTCTTTGCATTTCTGCCATCAGTATTTCAGTCTCAGCGTTTCTGTCATTGCGTTTCTTTCATGGCATTTCTGCCTCAGCGTTTCTGCCCCAGCATTTCTGTCATCACATTTCTGCCTCAGCGTTCTGTCAGAGCGTTTCTGCCCCAGGATTCTATCTTTGCATTTCTGCCATCAGTATTTCAGTCTCAGTGTTTCTGTCATTACGTTTCTGTCATCGCATTTCTGCCTCAGTGTTTCTGTCATGGTATTTCTGCCTCAGGGTTTCTGTCATGGCATTTCTGCCTCAGGGTTTCTGTCATGGCATTTCTGCCTCAGGGTTTCTGTCATGGCATTTCTGCCTCAGGGTTTCTGTCATGGCATTTCTGCCTCGGGGTTTCTGTCATGGCATTTCTGTCTCAGCGTTTCTGTCATTGCATTTCTGCCTCAGCGTTTCTGTCATTGCATTTCTGCCCCAGGTTTTTCTGTCATTACTTTTCTTTCTCAGCATTTAGTTTCAGCATTTCTGTCATAGCATTTTCTGTCATAGCGTTGCTGTCCTTGTGTTTCTGCCCCAAGATTTTTGTCATAACGTTTCTGCCTCAGTGTTCAGTCTCAGCATTTCTGCCATAGCATTTCAGCCTCAGCATTTCTCAGAGGGGCATTGTTGTTCAGTCACGGCATATACTCCGGCAGCTGTTTTCATCTTCATTGTTTGTCATGTCTCATCATTTTTTGTTTATGTTTGTACCTGGGTAAGTTAGCTAGGGCTCACGTCAGGATCTGTCACGTCTACAGATCCATATGGGCTGAGGTTTCGTTTGTTAATGATTGTTGACCACAATCTTCTTGCCCGTATAGCATACGTCATACGATGCACGTTCATTCACCACACCTGTACGATTACCCACCATGTGGGTACACCAGCCCTGAGTTTTCAGTTAATTACCTGTCTCTGCGCGGCAGGTTACTTGGGCTCACTCACTACTTACACGAGGGTGGGGGAGGGTGCGTCATCAGGTTCATTCACGCGCAGTGGTCTTGACATTTCTGCTCATGTTCTCATACTTCTCATAGGTAGACACAGAGGGGCGTTGTTCTCATGACTTGTTGTCTGTCATTTCTTTTGTTCATGTTCTCAGGTTAGGCTGTATTGGCATTCATCATCCCCTTGTTGGTCCTTAAGTGGTAGGTTTGGGCAAATGTCGTCATAATTCTGGATTCCACTCTCGGCCCTGATCTCTTGTCTAGGATGTGGCCTGGAAGACTGCTCAGGGATGTCAGTCCAGTCATCTTTTCCGTTCCCCAAACGGTCCCAGGTAGGGGGGGTTTCAGTCACTTTGGGTATGACTGTTTCATGCCATGGGATTTATTTCCCCGGGGTGGAGTCTGGCCCTCCTTCCTCGGTTCAGGATTCAGACTCGGCTGCCAGGTCACAGGCTGAAGCATAACCCGATCGAATCAGGTGGTACCAGTATTCTGTGTCTGGCATGGTTTCTCCATGTTGTCAATGCTTATTGCCATGGTGCACCTACTCCATCACATGCTTCAGGTATTTAGCATTTTGAACTCCTTCCAGTTGTCCTTTGGCACTCACCCTCGCACTTCCCCATACCAGTATGGGTAGGCCAGGGCTTGGGTGGGGTTTCACTGAGCACTTCACTGGTGTCCAGTTGAAGTTTCGATCTTCTCGGCTATCATTTTTCAGGGGCTCCTCGGGGCAGCCATGGCTCCCCTTCCCCCACGCTTTATCTCATTCACAAGCAGTTCATTCTCATGTCTGGGTCGTCTCGGGCTTCAGGCTCTGTCCAATCGTTCAAGGGAAGTTTAGTTGGGTTCTGGGTAGCTTCGCAGGTTCTATAGGGGGTTCTGTCTCATCACCAAGTCAGGAGTCGGGGGGGTTTCTCCTGTCATAGCGGACACTTATCGGATATATACTGTTGCCATCCAGGTGCGCGCTACTCCACTTGATGGATTGTTACCTTCACTTCTTCACCTAAATTTGTGTCTTTTTGCCCTCTTTTCAGGCATACTGACCAGTCAGGCCAAAGCACACCTCAGGCCTTGGTGCTTAGGAGTATCACTTTCTCACTCGAAGACTCTGACTACAAGTGTAAAGGCTAGCCAGAGGCTAGCCTGTATTTGTGGGAGGAGTCTGAGAGGGCTAATTAAGCCTCCTCCTCTGTCAGGCCAGGGCTCGTCTGTGTTTCTGGGTTCCCACCCACCCGTTTCCCCCAATCTTCATACATACTCATAATACTTTTTCTTACATTCAGGGTATGCCCTCTTTTCAGGCATACTGACCAGTCAGGCCAGGGCACACCTCAGGTCTTGGTGCTTAGGAGTATCACTTTCTCACTCGAAGACTCTGACTACAATTATACTTCAGTATACCATAGTAACATCTGACAAAAAGATCTAAAAACACTGAAGCAGCAGACTTGGTGAAAATGAATATTTGTGTCATTCTCAAAACTTTTGGCCAAGGCTGTACATGCATCATAATCCAGGCCCTTATTTAGTAAAGGACTTGAAAAGGGAACTGCCTGTGTTGCCACAAAGCAATGAATCAGCTTTTTCAAACGGCACTGGGGGAATGTTGAGCAGCTGTCCCTATGTTGTTAGTTTTGTGTAAATCAGACCCAGGCTGTTCTTCCTACATACAGTGTGATATACAAGGCTGCCAGAAAGGTCTTAGCCTCCTGCAGCCTCTTATTCAGCTGAAGTAGAATACCTGTCTCTGCAGAATCAAACATTGCAATATTATTATTGTTCTGTTTGTAGATGGAGGGTCTCACAGTCATGTTGTGGTTTTTTGCTTTATACTGGAAAAGCCTTTTTTTATATTGAATAGAGTGGGGAAGGGTTAGAAATTCTCTAAGGTGTTTATTGCTGTTGAGCTGATTTTTTTACACTATCTACTGTATCTTGTGACACAACTGAAAATGAGAATTGTCTTAACCCTCCCTTGCATTATATAAATAAGTGGATGGGCAAAAAAGTGTCAATGGTGATAATAAAGGTTGCGTCCGGTTTTTAGTTAGGAGGATTTGTAGATCCATTTTCCTTTTGGATCCAGACCTGTGTTAAAGGTTCTGACAGAGGATGAAGCAGCAGCCAGTCCAGGAGAGCAGAAGCGACTCTGAGATAATGAGAAACAAAGCAGAGAATGAGCAGCGCTGTTCTAAGCGTAGTAAATGATAAAAAATATACAGCTTTAATTATCTTTAAGATGCACTCACATTCTGACAAATGGTGATAGGCATTGGATAGAATTTTGGGTCTCTTAAGCTGTCCTGGGTGGTCCTTCGGTTCCGAGCTGGGCATTAGATGAAGGAGCACGCATGCTCTGAAGACGAGCACTGTAGCCACACCCATCACTCTCCAGTGTCTGACGTGCCCTGTGGACGTATCCCGCTGATGTGCCTGCCGTGACATTCCTCAGCCTTGGAGCTACAGATGCCACTGGAGCGCCCGGGGACTGAAAAATTAGAATGGCGCTGCTCTTTCTCTGCTTTGTTACTCTACAAGCAATAACTGCTGATTTCTGTCTAGGGGACAGGAAAATAACTTTTACTTATCTGATCTTCTGCTCCCCGGGAAGACGGCACACCATGCGCTCTGCCAGTGGGACGGTCTCTCTGCGTCCTCCCATTCAATCCAGGGCTATGGACCATGCATCAGTTTTGATGACTTCAAATTATCTTAAACCACCAGAACATAGGGCAGAAAAGACTGCAGGGACCAGTCTAAAGCCCCGTACATGGGCCAGAATGTTGGGCGACTGGCTCCCAATCAGTGCTCTCAGCCAATAGCTGAAAGCACTGACCGGAGTGTTCTGGCGCTGGGCCATCCCCCTGTAAGAACACAAGAGAACAGCAGTGGAGATCACTGTACTAACATTGGAATATTAGTACAGCGGCTCCAACCTGAGCTGCCAGGTTTTTTTTCATTTAGGCCACTGGGTTGAATGAAAAAAAAAAGTGTGTACAAGGCTTTACAGAGTAAAGGGAGCAAAGGATCAGGTAAATAAATTTTCTGTGCCAAGTCCAATGGATATAAGCAAGCAGTAAATACTTGCAGTTTGGGTGCAGCCCCGCTGCAAGGGAGGACTCTTAGTTTTCCCAGAGTTCAGCTTTAACCCAGCAGTTCAATTTGAGAGGTTCCAACCCTTTCCTACTATATATCCAAAATAAAGAGAAAATGGCTGTAGTTTCACATTACTTGTCGAGTTCCATTCTGCGGTGTCTGCTAGTCCTTTGCCATCTAGTTTATGTTATATAGCTTGAATGTATTTTCCTCCAAAACACCCTAGGTCCCAGGAGATGCCAATACACACAGACCCCTGACACAAGCAGATACATGAGGTCTTCACCAGAGAGGGATAGACTGTGTGTGCTAGCGCAAGGGGCCCAAACCCTACAAGCCCATCAAGTCTGTTAATGGCAGACCTATTGAAGACCTGGACCATAATTCTGTAGCACGCTTCTTTTTTAATTAAAAACTGGGGTGACAGAAGAAGCTTTCAACATTCACTCCTGAAAAGATTGGGTAGTAAAACTTGAAGAAACTCAACATACAGTTCCTTGAAATAGTTATTCATATGTTACAACCAAAAATTTAAATGTATTTTATTGTGATAGACCAACACAAAGTGGCACATAATTGCAAGGTGGAAGGAAAACTATAAATCATTTTGGAGTTTTTTTACAAATAAATATCTGAAAAGTGTGGCATGCATTTGTATTCAGCCCCCTGATATACCCTCAATACTTTGTAGAACCACCATCTAGAGCGTGACATTTCTGCCCATTCTTGCAAAATAGCTCAAGCTCTGTCAGATAAGATGGACGGTGTCTGTGAACAGCAAATTTCAAGTCTTGCCACAGATTATCAAATGGATTTAGGTCTGGACTTTGACTTGGCCATTCTAACACATGAATACGCTTTGATCTAAACCATTCTATTGTAGCTCTGGCTGTATATTAAGGGTTGTTGTCCTGTGGGAAGGTGAACCTCCACTCCCGTCTCAAGTCTTTTGCAGACTCTAATGCCGCTTACACACGGTCGGAGCTTGTTGTCGGAAATTCCGATCGTGGGTACACAATTCTGACGCCCAAAGTTCCACGCATGCTCGAAATCAAGCAGAGGAGCCGCACTGGCTTATGAACTTCATTTTTCTTGACTCGTCGTACGTGTTGTATGTCACCGCGTTCTTGGCGATCGGAATTTCCGACAAGATTTGTGTGACCGTGTGTATGTAAGACAAGTTTGAGCCAACATCCGTTGGAAAAAAAACATGGATTTTGATGTCGGAATGTGTGATCGTGTATATGCGGCATAACAGGTTTTCTTTTAAGATTGCCTTGTATTTGGCTCCATCCATCTTCCCCTGAACTCTGACCAGTTTCCCTGTCCCTGCTGAAGAAAAGCATCCCCACAACATGATGCTGCCACCACCATGTTTCACTGTGGGGGTGGTGTGTTCAGGGTGATGTGCAGTGTTAGTTTTACATCACACATAGTGTTTTGCTTTTAGGCCAAAAAGTTCAATTTTGGTCTCATCTAACCAGAGCACCTTCTTCCACATGTTTTCTGTGTCCCCCACATGGCTTCTCACAAACTGCGAATGGGACTTCTTATGGCTTTCTTCTTGCCACTCTTTCATAAAGGTCAGATTTGAGGATTACACGACTAATAGTTGTCCTGTGGACAAATTCTCCTACCTGAGCTAGATCTCTACAGCTCCTCCAGAGTTACCATGGGCCTCTTGGCTGCTTCTCCGATTAATGCTCTCCTTGCCCGGACTGTCAGTTTAGGTGGACGACCATGTTTTGATAGGTTTGCAGTTGTGCCATACTCTTTCCATTTTTGGATGATGGAATGAACAGTGCTCCATGAGATGTTCCAAGATTGGGATTTTTTTTTTTCTAACCTAACCCTGTTTTAAACTTCTCCACAACTTTATCCATGACCTGACTGGTGTATTCCTTGGTCTTCATGATGCTGTTTGTTCATTAAGGTTCTCTTACAAACCTCTGAGGGCTTCATAGAACAGCTGTATTTATACTGAGATTAAATTACACACAGGTGGACTATATTCACTAATTAACTTTTAGGCAATTGGTTCCACTAGATTTTAGTTAGGGGTTTTAGAGTAAAAGGGACTGAATACAAATGCATGCCACGGTTTTCAGATAGTCTTAAAAAAAAAATGAAAACCATTTATCATTTTCCTTCCACTTCACAGTTATGTGCCACTTTGTATTGGTCTATCACATAAAATCCCCATAAAATACATTTACGTTTTTGGTTGTGACATGACAAAATGTGGACAATTTCAAGGGGTGTGAATACTTTTTCAAGTTGTTCAACTGAGAAGTCCTCTGTGATATGTATTGGTCACTGGCCTTCACAGTGTTGCTTTAGTTCTGGAGACTTTCGTTGACCTGTCAGTGAGTCACCTGAAGCCACCAGATACATATAATCAAAATGTATATGAACACGGACATTATTTTATTATTTCACTAGATGATAGTAGTGTTGTACAGTTACATGAGGTTGGCTTTATCCAATAGAACTATCAACAAGTGGCAAGAAATCATCACCCACAAGGTATGCTTTAGGTTGACGCTGGTGATAAAATATGAAATAATTTAAATGAATGCACAAGGCACACCATGAAAACTGCTGTTCAGCATTGGATCCCAACTTCTACAGTGTTCCCTGGGTAGCAGAACACCATACAATCATAATGCACCGGAGATATGGGCTCATTCAGTAAAGCAATGCACAAAGGAGCAAAGTGCTACATATGTACGAATATGGTATGTTGCTTTATGAACAGTAGGACTTTAAGCTAAAAAGTCACATGGGGCCATACAGTATGTATGGCAAGGACGTTTTATAAATATACGCAGATGCATTTATTTTCATATATCTCTGCAGCAGGTAAAAACAATTTGCAAAAGACTGCACAACAGTGTAACCAAAACACACAACTATGTAATGTCAATGCCCATAGTTAGCACTACATTAACATGTTAGATTTTGTGTGGCTATATAATGCTCCTTTCTGTTAGTCACTGTGTTTCACTGCTTTCTACGGCAGACTGGCCCTGATTTATTATTGCTGTCAGGAATTCGCCAGAGCAGCACTACCTCACTTCTAAATAGACGTGCCATCACATTTATGAGGTTCTATATGGCTGTTGCTGATACAACACAGCAGCGCAGAATGCCAGAATCATGACGGCAGTTTGGATTGTGCCTGCGGCTTCTGAAGATCCACCAACTCTATAGTAGAGGTCCACTTTCTCAAATGGTTTGTAGAGTGGTTTCTTTTCAGGCAGAAAATTGACAGCTCTGGAATGAGCAAAGTGGTATTCATTACAGTCCTTTTCAGTCTGAAAACATGTCCAACAGAATCGTGAAAGGTTTTTTTTGGTGGCTTTTCTGCTCAACCATGCTGCGGTAACTTGATTTTTTTTTTTTGTTAAATGTGCATTGCTGGTTACCAAGGAAAAAAAAAAGATAAATATGACAGTCGCAGAAGCAAGATAGGCCTATGTGGCACCTTACTGGGTATGTATCCCTACTGCTGCCCTGTGCTCTCTTGATCAGCAGCCAAAAATCATCCTTCTTTTAACTCAGTTGCCTGGCCAAGAGAGGAACATCACTCAAAATTTTACCATAGAGAGAAGTCGGCACCACTCACCTTCTCATCGCCATTTGCATGAGAAAATCACTTATCAAAAAAAAAAAAAAATCAGTGCAGTGGCGGCTGGTTGTATAATTTTTTTGGGGGGTGGCAAACAATGCAAGCCCCGCACTTACCCCATCTAGGTCGCGAGCATCGCTTCCTCAGGGCGGCAGCTTCGCTTGCGTCTCCTCGGCATCACAGCGGCTTCCACTGTGCGTCTCATCCTTCTGTCTCCTAGGCGACCAATAAGATTGCTTCTCCTCTCGGGCCAATCGGGTGATGGGTCTCAGCCTCTAATCATGTGCTTCTAAAAAAAAAAAAAACCCATTGGAATCCATGCGTCCGGCACCCTGCGTGTAAATTAGGGGCCAGGCACATGGATTAGGGGGGGCAGTGCTCCTGCGCTCCGTATGGACGGGCCGCCACTGGCTGAGTGTGTGAAGCCTTGACATTACATAAAAGGCTAGTTTGTCAGAAATACTTCAGTATTATATTCTTATATCTTGAAAATTGTAACTAAAGATTCTTCAATACAAAACCAAAGAAAGTAGCAAAACCCAGAGAAGGGCATTCTTTTAAAGGCAAACAGTCCAGGAATCCACTAGAGATTTTGCTCCTGGTCATTTCAGTCTATTCAACCAATCTTGTCCACCCCATCAACTTCCTGACAGATGGCTGCAGAGGCAGCAGACATAGATAGTTCTGATTTGGAAGGTCCAGTGCAAACCTATTCTACTGGATTCAACCTTGCCTTAGTGGAACTTATATAAATAAAGAGTGCTGCGCAAGTAAAAGTTCATAGACAAATAATAATGAGGTAGCAGTATAGAAGAGCAGGAACCACCGGTGACAATGAATATCTGGATGGTGACTTTATCCCTCCACCACTCTTAGATGGCCCCTCACCTCAGAAATTCGACCTGAAACAGGTCACACCGCTTTAAGGATTAGATGGATCAGATGGATCAGTCCTTAGTGACTCCTTCTCTTCCTTCAGCTCACAACGCTCAGTAAAGCCAGATGGTAAGCATATAATAGAATAGAAAGCAACAAACCCTAGTGTTCTCCGTTTTAAACTTTTATTAAATGAATATAAAAGCACATAGGTAACACTCACATATAACCGGCACTCCGATCCGAGTGCCGGCCAGCGGGCTTGTAATCGTATCTGTCGGATGACCACGGGTGACGTCACACGCTCCTTACCCCCGTACGCGTTACGTCCTATGGGCGGGACTTCATCGGCGTGGGGCGGGATGCGCAGTGACGGCCCGCATTGTTGTTATTATACTCCATGGTGACGGCGGCACCAATCAGAAGGACAGGAGCAGTGATCAGGAAAGGAAACGCCTCCCTGTCATTCGATAATAGCTAATTACTTCCTATTGTCCTTTACTCCCAACGGAAGTTGCATAGATCGACACCGCCAGCAAAAGATTAAAATATATGATATACATAGATAATTGTTTGCAAAATCAAACTGACATTTATCCTAATGTATGGCAAACTTTATAGATATATATATCATAATTATTTAAAATTATACGCATAAGAAATGCAAAGTTGCATAAAAAATAAACGCATGTCATATAAGAATGATTGCTTACAGTGCCCAGATGGCATATCTTAGTTTGCACAGCAAGCGCTCTAAATCCCCAAGTTGGAGTATTCATGACTAAAAATTGATAAAAAACAATAATAAAATTAAATACGCATAAATTAATGCAGCGAAATCGCTTATTAAAAAATCGCATGATTAAAAAAACCCATACAAAATATGTATGAGTAATCAAAAAAAGACGTCAACCCACAGTAATCCGTCAAACACGATCACATATACAGTATTACAAATAAAATAAACACCAATAATATCATCTGTTTGAAATAAAACAATTTAAATCAAAATCAACATTCATTCCGAAGGGGGAGAGAACTTTGGTCTCATAGATCCAAAACGATTCCCTACGGCTGAGCTGTCTTATGTAGTGACCACCCCTCCAGTGTCGCGGTACTTTTTCTATCCCCCAAAATTTTAAGCATTTGGGGTCTTTTTGATGAAAAAGGCGAAAATGCCTAGAGACACTGTGGGTTTTTACCCCCCGCTTGATGTTACTGATATGTTCTCCAATTCTTACATGAAGTGCTCTTGAGGTCCGGCCCACATACTGAAGGCCACAATCGCACTCCAGCATGTAGACCACCCCCACTGTCGAACACGTGATCAGACCCTCAATTTTGTAACTTTTTTGTGTTGCATATGAAACAAACTCCTTACGTCTCTTAATATTTCTGCAGGCCTTCCTGCATGTGGCACACTTACCACATGCATAAAAGCCAGAAAGGAACCCAAATAGGCCACTAGTCGCAGTCTTAGGTGGATCAATGACCCCAGGTGCCACACGGTCACGCAAAGTCGGAGCCTTGCGATATATAAACCGAGGTTGATCGGGAAGCACTGGGCCCAGGGTCCTATCTCCCTTGAGTATAGGCCAATGTCTGGCTATAATGTGTTCTAATTTTTTATACTGGATATTGTAATCAAGTATAATGCGATAATTGGATATATTAGTGCTATCCTCCAAAGGTTTCACCTTATCAGCGACTACAGTCTTTCTATCAATTGCCAGTACATTGGCTATTTCCGCATCTACTGAGGCTTGGGTATAACCTTTCTCCTTGAACCTCTCCGCAAGCACATGCGACTGTGCGAGAAAGTCATCATCTGAAGTGCAGTTACGGCGTAAACGGATAAATTGGCCTCTGGGTATATTACAGAGCCACGATTTATGGTGGCAACTGTTGAGAGGGATGTATGCATTTCTGTCGGTTGTTTTAAAATGATTCCTGGTATGGAAAACCCCTTCTCCTTTGAATATTTCCAAGTCAAGGAATATAATCTGTTGGTGGCTAATCGTCCAAGTCAGCTCGATGTTTTTGTTATTGGCATTCAGCCTATCCATAAAGATCTGTAAACTAGGCATGTCACCCTCCCAGACCATGATTAAGTCGTCTATATATCGTCTGTAACATGACAACTGTGGGGGGGGATCATGAAATATAATGTCCTGCTCCCAGTGGGCCATGAATAAATTGGCCACACTGGGAGCGAACCTAGCCCCCATTGCGACTCCTCTTGTCTGTAAGTAGAAATCCCCATTGAACCAAAAGTAATTGTTTAACAAACAAAACTCCAAAGCTTCCAATAGAAATGAAATGTGATCACTTGAAAGATTGGAGGTCATCAGGGCCCACCTAACTGAATCCAGGGCCTGTTTGTGGTCAATAATAGTATAAAGAGAACCCACATCTGCAGTGATGAGAATGCTAGATGGGGTACAAGGCAGAGTGGATAAAATTTGGAGAATTTGCTTAGTATCCCTTAAAAAGGATTTGGTTTTTATGACAAGTGGCTGGAGAAAGAAATCTAGGTATTGGCCTAGTCTAGAGGTCACGGAATCAATTCCGTTTACGATCGGACGACCAGGTGGTTGTTCTGCATTCTTGTGTAGTTTGGGTAGAATATAAATGATTGGGGTCCTACAATAGAAGGGGTCCAAATAAGCTGCTTCTTTAGAATTTAGGATCCCCTCATTTTTACCTCTTTCTATGAGACAATGTAAGTTGTTCTTAAAAGGCAACATAGGGTCACTCCTCAGAAGTTCATATGTGTTCCTATCATTCAACAGTTTCTCCATTTCTGCTTGATAATACGTTTTGCTAAGCACAACCAACCCACCACCCTTATCTGCCGGCCGGATAACTATATCTTTCCTTCTTTCAAGGGAAGTAATGCCTCTCTTGATGGCCTGTGAGTCTCTAGCCTTTTTGACTTTGAGTAAATCGAGATCATGGCACACCATATTCCTAAATACCTCTAAATGTTTGTTGTCGTTGCAAATAGGATTAAATACAGAGCGATTCCGAAGGTTGGAGTGTCTAGAAATAGTAGTTACAGCTGGGGTGGTATGTGGTACCACATTGGAGAGAAAATATTTTTTCATATTCAGATTCCGCACATATTTTTGAATGCTAATGTAAGCCTGAAATTTGTTCAGGTTGCGAACCGGAGCAAACTTTAGGCCCCTGTCTAGGACTAGTAATTCATCGGCAGTCAGAGGAATACCACTGAGATTAAAGATGCCAGTGCCTAGTGGGGTCTTGACCTTTTGGAATCGTCTTCCCCCCCTGGACCCTCTCTGTGTTTTCTTTTTAAACTGCCTTGATCCCTCCTTGGGTCTTGTGGACCTCTCCTCTGATTCAGGGAATTCGTTTGTTCTGCCGGTTCTCTCACCCATACAGGGGTCCTTGGAGGTCCCCTCCAAGGGGTCCTCTCCTGCCCTAAAAAATGGTTCTGATTATGTTGTGTTACATTTTGAGAGTTTTGCAAGGGAGCGTAATAATTAGAGGTATAGGTAGGTGTCTCTCTTATTGAGTTCCTTCTCCCTTGAGTTTTGCCTTTTCGTTTGGTAGGTACTGTTTGCCACGAATGGTTCTCAGGTTGTAGGGATTGATAGTCATACCCATTTTCATAAGATCTAGGGTGGGGATGGTGGTTCTTTTTGACTCGACCACGTTTGTTCACTCTAGGGGGGCCCTGTCCCCTCCCTCTTGGTGTGTTACTCAAATTTGGTGCATTGTGGGGAAACTGAGAGGGGGGTATTTCATAATTAAAATAACCTTGTGGAGGTAAATTAGTATCTGATGGCGGGATCATGGCTGCTGCGCCTAAAGGATTAATGGCTGAGGATGTGTCTTGTGTTTGCCACTTAAAGATCTGTTTTCCCTCAAAGTCCTTAATATCTCGTAGAAATTTCTTCCTCTTTTTATCTTTAGTCTCCCTATCCCATTTAATAAGTTTTGATTTTAATTCACCGGATAATTGAATAAAATAATTGGAATCTTTATGACTCTCAATACGATCAGTAATTTCTTTGATCTGATTCTCCAGGTGTTGCTTTTTCTTTAGTTTGCGAGCAAGCAAAAACCTGAGGAGATCAAAGCTTTTCCCAACAAAAAAGTTACACCATTCTGTGTTAGACTCATTATCAACCAAACCATCATTAGGTGGCAATTCCCACCTTAAACGCCTGGGGACAATATTGGCAGACAGATACTGTTCAAAAGAAACAATATCCCACCAAGTTTTTATCTTTTTTTCAAACAAATAACCCAATTTTTTAAAAGCATATCCAAGGTCATCATGTTGGGAGACGACCACATCTCTTGAAAAAACATCTGTAAGAATAATCTCTCTATTCTCAACATATGTAAAAACTTCCATAATCTGCAGCTGAATTAATATTGAATTAAATAAGCATAAAAATAATGTAGTAAATTCAGCGCTGATTGATATGATAATAATAATTATCATATCAATCAGCGCTGAATTTACTACATTATTTTTATGCTTATTTAATTCAATATTAATTCAGCTGCAGATTATGGAAATTTTTACATATGTTGAGAATAGAGAGATTATTCTTACAGATGTTTTTTCAAGAGATGTGGTCGTCTCCCAACATGATGACCTTGGATATGCTTTTAAAAAATTGGGTTATTTGTTTGAAAAAAAGATAAAAACTTGGTGGGATATTGTTTCTTTTGAACAGTATCTGTCTGCCAATATTGTCCCCAGGCGTTTAAGGTGGGAATTGCCACCTAATGATGGTTTGGTTGATAATGAGTCTAACACAGAATGGTGTAACTTTTTTGTTGGGAAAAGCTTTGATCTCCTCAGGTTTTTGCTTGCTCGCAAACTAAAGAAAAAGCAACACCTGGAGAATCAGATCAAAGAAATTACTGATCGTATTGAGAGTCATAAAGATTCCAATGATTTTATTCAATTATCCGGTGAATTAAAATCAAAACTTATTAAATGGGATAGGGAGACTAAAGATAAAAAGAGGAAGAAATTTCTACGAGATATTAAGGACTTTGAGGGAAAACAGATCTTTAAGTGGCAAACACAAGACACATCCTCAGCCATTAATCCTTTAGGCGCAGCAGCCATGATCCCGCCATCAGATACTAATTTACCTCCACAAGGTTATTTTAATTATGAAATACCCCCCTCTCAGTTTCCCCACAATGCACCAAATTTGAGTAACACACCAAGAGGGAGGGGACAGGGCCCCCCTAGAGTGAACAAACGTGGTCGAGTCAAAAAGAACCACCATCCCCACCCTAGATCTTATGAAAATGGGTATGACTATCAATCCCTACAACCTGAGAACCATTCGTGGCAAACAGTACCTACCAAACGAAAAGGCAAAACTCAAGGGAGAAGGAACTCAATAAGAGAGACACCTACCTATACCTCTAATTATTACGCTCCCTTACAAAACTCTCAAAATGTAACACAACATAATCAGAACCATTTTTTAGGGCAGGAGAGGACCCCTTGGAGGGGACCTCCAAGGACCCCTGTATGGGTGAGAGAACCGGCAGAACAAACGAATTCCCTGAATCAGAGGAGAGGTCCACAAGACCCAAGGAGGGATCAAGGCAGTTTAAAAAGAAAACACAGAGAGGGTCCAGGGGGGGAAGACGATTCCAAAAGGTCAAGACCCCACTAGGCACTGGCATCTTTAATCTCAGTGGTATTCCTCTGACTGCCGATGAATTACTAGTCCTAGACAGGGGCCTAAAGTTTGCTCCGGTTCGCAACCTGAACAAATTTCAGGCTTACATTAGCATTCAAAAATATGTGCGGAATCTGAATATGAAAAAATATTTTCTCTCCAATGTGGTACCACATACCACCCCAGCTGTTACTACTATTTCTAGACACTCCAACCTTCGGAATCGCTCTGTATTTAATCCTATTTGCAACGACAACAAACATTTAGAGGTATTTAGGAATATGGTGTGCCATGATCTCGATTTACTCAAAGTCAAAAAGGCTAGAGACTCACAGGCCATCAAGAGAGGCATTACTTCCCTTGAAAGAAGGAAAGATATAGTTATCCGGCCGGCAGATAAGGGTGGTGGGTTGGTTGTGCTTAGCAAAACGTATTATCAAGCAGAAATGGAGAAACTGTTGAATGATAGGAACACATATGAACTTCTGAGGAGTGACCCTATGTTGCCTTTTAAGAACAACTTACATTGTCTCATAGAAAGAGGTAAAAATGAGGGGATCCTAAATTCTAAAGAAGCAGCTTATTTGGACCCCTTCTATTGTAGGACCCCAATCATTTATATTCTACCCAAACTACACAAGAATGCAGAACAACCACCTGGTCGTCCGATCGTAAACGGAATTGATTCCGTGACCTCTAGACTAGGCCAATACCTAGATTTCTTTCTCCAGCCACTTGTCATAAAAACCAAATCCTTTTTAAGGGATACTAAGCAAATTCTCCAAATTTTATCCACTCTGCCTTGTACCCCATCTAGCATTCTCATCACTGCAGATGTGGGTTCTCTTTATACTATTATTGACCACAAACAGGCCCTGGATTCAGTTAGGTGGGCCCTGATGACCTCCAATCTTTCAAGTGATCACATTTCATTTCTATTGGAAGCTTTGGAGTTTTGTTTGTTAAACAATTACTTTTGGTTCAATGGGGATTTCTACTTACAGACAAGAGGAGTCGCAATGGGGGCTAGGTTCGCTCCCAGTGTGGCCAATTTATTCATGGCCCACTGGGAGCAGGACATTATATTTCATGATCCCCCCCCACAGTTGTCATGTTACAGACGATATATAGACGACTTAATCATGGTCTGGGAGGGTGACATGCCTAGTTTACAGATCTTTATGGATAGGCTGAATGCCAATAACAAAAACATCGAGCTGACTTGGACGATTAGCCACCAACAGATTATATTCCTTGACTTGGAAATATTCAAAGGAGAAGGGGTTTTCCATACCAGGAATCATTTTAAAACAACCGACAGAAATGCATACATCCCTCTCAACAGTTGCCACCATAAATCGTGGCTCTGTAATATACCCAGAGGCCAATTTATCCGTTTACGCCGTAACTGCACTTCAGATGATGACTTTCTCGCACAGTCGCATGTGCTTGCGGAGAGGTTCAAGGAGAAAGGTTATACCCAAGCCTCAGTAGATGCGGAAATAGCCAATGTACTGGCAATTGATAGAAAGACTGTAGTCGCTGATAAGGTGAAACCTTTGGAGGATAGCACTAATATATCCAATTATCGCATTATACTTGATTACAATATCCAGTATAAAAAATTAGAACACATTATAGCCAGACATTGGCCTATACTCAAGGGAGATAGGACCCTGGGCCCAGTGCTTCCCGATCAACCTCGGTTTATATATCGCAAGGCTCCGACTTTGCGTGACCGTGTGGCACCTGGGGTCATTGATCCACCTAAGACTGCGACTAGTGGCCTATTTGGGTTCCTTTCTGGCTTTTATGCATGTGGTAAGTGTGCCACATGCAGGAAGGCCTGCAGAAATATTAAGAGACGTAAGGAGTTTGTTTCATATGCAACACAAAAAAGTTACAAAATTGAGGGTCTGATCACGTGTTCGACAGTGGGGGTGGTCTACATGCTGGAGTGCGATTGTGGCCTTCAGTATGTGGGCCGGACCTCAAGAGCACTTCATGTAAGAATTGGAGAACATATCAGTAACATCAAGCGGGGGGTAAAAACCCACAGTGTCTCTAGGCATTTTCGCCTTTTTCATCAAAAAGACCCCAAATGCTTAAAATTTTGGGGGATAGAAAAAGTACCGCGACACTGGAGGGGTGGTCACTACATAAGACAGCTCAGCCGTAGGGAATCGTTTTGGATCTATGAGACCAAAGTTCTCTCCCCCTTCGGAATGAATGTTGATTTTGATTTAAATTGTTTTATTTCAAACAGATGATATTATTGGTGTTTATTTTATTTGTAATACTGTATATGTGATCGTGTTTGACGGATTACTGTGGGTTGACGTCTTTTTTTGATTACTCATACATATTTTGTATGGGTTTTTTTAATCATGCGATTTTTTAATAAGCGATTTCGCTGCATTAATTTATGCGTATTTAATTTTATTATTGTTTTTTATCAATTTTTAGTCATGAATACTCCAACTTGGGGATTTAGAGCGCTTGCTGTGCAAACTAAGATATGCCATCTGGGCACTGTAAGCAATCATTCTTATATGACATGCGTTTATTTTTTATGCAACTTTGCATTTCTTATGCGTATAATTTTAAATAATTATGATATATATATCTATAAAGTTTGCCATACATTAGGATAAATGTCAGTTTGATTTTGCAAACAATTATCTATGTATATCATATATTTTAATCTTTTGCTGGCGGTGTCGATCTATGCAACTTCCGTTGGGAGTAAAGGACAATAGGAAGTAATTAGCTATTATCGAATGACAGGGAGGCGTTTCCTTTCCTGATCACTGCTCCTGTCCTTCTGATTGGTGCCGCCGTCACCATGGAGTATAATAACAACAATGCGGGCCGTCACTGCGCATCCCGCCCCACGCCGATGAAGTCCCGCCCATAGGACGTAACGCGTACGGGGGTAAGGAGCGTGTGACGTCACCCGTGGTCATCCGACAGATACGATTACAAGCCCGCTGGCCGGCACTCGGATCGGAGTGCCGGTTATATGTGAGTGTTACCTATGTGCTTTTATATTCATTTAATAAAAGTTTAAAACGGAGAACACTAGGGTTTGTTGCTTTCTATTCTATTATATGCTTACCATCTGGCTTTACTGAGCGTTGTGAGCTGAAGGAAGAGAAGGAGTCACTAAGGACTGATCCATCTGATCCATCTAATCCTTAAAGCGGTGTGACCTGTTTCAGGTCGAATTTCTGAGGTGAGGGGCCATCTAAGAGTGGTGGAGGGATAAAGTCACCATCCAGATATTCATTGTCACCGGTGGTTCCTGCTCTTCTATACTGCTACCTCATTATTATTTGTCTATGAACTTTTACTTGCGCAGCACTCTTTATTTATACATGTTTTTGAGGTGTTTTTTGAGTTGACCTTAGTGCCTGCTTGCATCTTTATTATCATATCAATCAGCGCTGAATTTACTACATTATTTTTAGTGGAACTTATCACTAGAGCAGTAAAGGAAGCCATATCTTGGGAAGAAGAAAAAGTGGAAACCCAGGCAGAGTTGCCAAAGTTATCTGCATCTCAAAAAAAGAGTTTACTATGTTTCCATTCATGGAGGAGATAAAGAGAGCATACTGCAACAGTGGAAAAAAGTTCATAAGAAGTCATATCTTAACAATGTTCTAAGACAGTGGTCTGCAAACTGTGGCAGGCCCAAATGCGGCCCTTTGCTTGCTTTTATCCAGCAATATTCCCCCCACTGTTACTGACATCGACAATGGGCGCTAGTCCTCTCATTGACACTAACTATGGTACACTATGCCTCTCATTGATGGGGCACTATGCCTTTAATTAATACCAACAAAGGGGCACTATTACTTCCATTAATACTAACGATGGGGCACTATTCCTCCCATTGATACCAACGATGGGGCACTGTTCCATCTATTAATACCAATGATGGGGCACTATTTCCCCACTGACACCAATGATGGGGCACTATTCCTCCCACTGACAGCAATGATGGGGCACTATTTTCCCCACTGACACCAATGATGGGGCACTATTCCTCCCATTAATACCAATGATAGGGCACTATTCCTTTCATTGATACCAATGATGGGGCATTATTCTTCCATTGATACCAATGATGGGGAACTATTCTTTCTATTAATACCAACGATGGGGCACTATTTCCTCGACTGACGCCAATAATGGGGCACGATTCCTCCCACAGACATCAATAATGGGGCACTATTACACCCCCTCATACCAATGATGGGGCATTGTTTAATCCCACTGACGCTAGGACATTTTCTTCTCTCAATGGCCACAGTCCAGCCCCCTAAAGTATGAAGGACAGAAAACTAGTCCTTTATTTAAAAAGTCTGGTCTAAGAAAACCGTACCTGCTAAAAACAGTGAAACAGGTTAGAGACATCACTCATGACACTAAGAAGACAAGCAACTCTTCTCATGGAAAATGCAGCTACATTGAAGAATCCTCCTGTAGATCACAAGACCAATCTAGATTTATTTAAAGTGTATGCATCAGCAGGAGGTACTTGCAGGCCAGCAGTTAGTCTGGCAAAAGCAAACACCCTCTGGACATCCAACATCAAAACAGCAATAAGGCCTGTTTCACATGGGCTTCAGATTGTATAAAGTAAATATCTCCTAAATGGTGCACTGAGGGGAGGGAGACACAACAGAATTAGGGCAACATAAGACTAGAGGAGTTATACTGCTGCCTGCAGCACACTACACCCAAAGGTGATATCCTCATGCCTTTTTACGTCCACCTGATAGAATCTGGTAAATGTATGGATTGAAGACCAAGTTGCGGCCTAAGCCACGGAGGCTTAGTAATGCACTGCCCACAGAGCACTAACAGCCCTAGAGGAGTGCGTTTTGATTTGAAAGGGTGGAATCTACCTCTAAACCATAAGCTTGAATGATTACTTGTGGAATCCATTTAGAAATAGTAGATTTCGATACTGCCTGTCTTCTTTTAGGACCTTCAGGCAATATGAACAAAACATCCATTTTCCAAATCTGATCAGTCGCCTTTAAGTAGACTTTGACTGCTCTCACCACATCAAGAGAATGTGGTGATTTTTCTTCCATAGAACAGGGTTCTGGAAAAAATAAAGGAAAAAAGTTAAGATGAGGATGCAATACTACCTTATCCTTGTGAACAATAATAATAATATGTCTCTTTACAAAAAAATGCAGCCAATTCTGATACCCTTCATGCAGCAGATATGGTTACCAGAAAAAATATACTTTCCTTGTCAAAAAGGACCAAAGGAATATGTCATATTGGCTCAAAAAAAGGCTTTTTGTAATGCCGACAAAACTAAATTCAAGTCCTAAGGAGTCAGGGGTGACCTAACCGGAGATTAAGCCGTGTTACCCCCTGAATAAAGTGACGAACCTTGCAAAGCAAGTCGTCATTGAAATAATACCGATAAGGCCGAGACCTGTCCTTAGACAGTACTCAAGACCAGCTTTATATCTTACCCAATCTGCAGAAAGCCAATAATTCTACCTATGACCTATTTCCTGGGGTGCCAACCCCTGGTTTCACACCAGGAGACGTATGCTTCCCAGACTCCATAATATATAATTATGGAGGCTGGCTTCCTTGAATTAACCAAGGTAGATACCACTGAACCTGACAGCCCACGCTTCAGAGTGTGGACCTCAATAGCCAAACCGTTAAATTTAGCGTTTGTAAGGTAAGATGGAATACCGGACTTTTGCGAGAAAAGGTCTGGACGCAATGGTAGGGTCCATGAGACCCCTACCGCCATCCTTATGATCTTTGCATACCAAGATCTACTGGACCACGCCGGGGCCACAAGAATCACCAACTTCCCTTCCTGCTTGATCCTGCGAAGAAGTCGTGGATGCATGCAGAAAAGGAGGAAATGCATAAATCAGTAAAACTGATTCCATGGGAACACCAAGGCACCTGTTCCGCATGCTAGTGGATCCTTTGTTCTTAACATAAAGATGTCGATCTCTCTGTTGAACCTGGACGCAAACAGATCTACGTCTGGGATCCCCCATCTTTGACCTATTGTCAGAAAGATATTGGGGTGAAGGAACCATTCTCCCGGGAACAACTGCTGGCGACTCAAAATAAACCGACTGCCAAATTTCTATCCCTAGAATGAAAAACTGCCGATATGCAAGGTACATTGTTTTCTGCCAAAGATAGTATATGATTCACCTTTCTCTGGGCCGCACAACTTCTTGCACCCCCTTGGTGATTGATATAGGCCACTACTGTGGCTTTGTCGGATTGGATCCTGACAGGATAGCTCCGTAAATTAAACGTCCAGGCCGTCAGGACCAAGCGCTCTGCCCGAACCTGTACAATGTTAATGGGCAAGGTAATTTCTGATCTGGACCACTTCTCTTGGACAGTTGCCTCTTCCAGGACTGCTCCCCAACCTAAAAAAGGTTGGCGTATGTTCTTACCACTTCCCAGTTAACTGTAGGAAGGATTTTCCCCTTTGAAGATTTTTGGTTATTAACCATAAACTGAGGCTCCGGCGCACCTTTGGAGTCAGACACACTGGAAAATCTAGAGCCTGAACCCTCTTGTTCCAAGCCGATAAGATACTGTTTTGCAGCAGTCTCGAATGAAACTGAGCAAAAAGAACAGCCTCGAACGAAGCCACCATCTTTTCCTCATGCAAGCTGAATAGAAGGATTCATCTTGCTTCTACCACCTTAATCAGTTCCTTTATGATCTTTGCCTGGGGCAAGAATACCCTTTTCTGGGTGTATCTATGAACAGACCCATAACCTCCTTAATGGTTTTAAGGAAGATTTCTCTAGGTTGAGAATCCAACCTAGGTATTCCAGGTAGTTGAATGTGGTGACCATACTTTGGTCTAAGCGGGCTACCGACTGGTCTATCAAGAGCCGATCGTCTAGGTAAATTATTATCGTTATACCTTGGGCCCTTAATCTGGCTAGAGGAGGGGTCATAACCTCTGTAAACACTTAAGGTGCAGTAGCTAGACCGAAAAGCAGAGCTACAAACTGAAAATGAAGATTTTCTACCTTGAAGTAGATATTACCGGTGAGTGGGGAAATATGCCCACGGAGGTATGCACCCTTGACGTCAAAGTTCTCTTCCTTGTAGGATGGAGACAACTGATTGGATTAACTCCATGCGAAAAAGAGCAGATATCCAGGAACCGGTTTATATTCTTGAGATCCAGAATGGGTTTGACATCGCCATTCGATTTTGCCGTGAACAAAAGGTTTGACTAAAACCTCAACCCCAGCTCTTTCATGGGGAACAGCATGACCACTCTTTGCCAAAGGATGGTCCAATGCTAGAAAGAGAGACTTCTTTTTCTCTGGATCTTTAGGAACGTTTGATCTGAGAAAAGGAGGAGACGGGAACTCTTGAAACCCCAGATTGTACTCTAGAGCTATTGAAGCAGCCACCCATCTGTATTGACATTGTTTCTGCCAGACCCTTGAGAACTGCAGTAGTCTCTCCCCCCCCCCCCCCCACAAGCGATGGGGGGCGCACCCTCATAGGGAGGCTTAAGTATCTTGCTTGTAGGTTTCTTTTGTCCCTGAGTTTGACCCTGAGGATTACCTCTTGAACTTGACGGCCGAAGCCGCCGTGACTACCTGGAGGCTGATGCTCCTAGCACTGGAGAAGGAGCTTGTTTAAATTAAATACATTTACTCCTTTTCTTAAATGGCAAAGCGGTACCTTTCCACCAAAAATTCTTTGGATGAATTATCCAAGATATCCCAAACAGCCGTTCACTGCAAAAAGGAAAACCAGCCAGGAGTTTTTGTTATTTTTGTTTTTTTATGACGCTTCAGCTGACCAATTTTTCAACCATAGTATTTTATACATATGTACCAGCCCAGCGAAAGGCGTGAGGCCTGATGATAGAATCTCTCATAGTGTCTATTGCCAGCATAAAGCTACTAGGAGCTTGCCAGATTCTGGGCCTGCCAGTTTAAACTGGTCCCTCAAGGATTTTGACATATACCAATTAATGTCAGCACAGGCTGAGACACTCAAAATGTCAGGAAAACAATATATGTTTTTTTTTTTTAAAAGGAATTCCAACTCTTTATCCGTTGGATTCCTAAGTATTTGAGCATTGTCTGCCGGACAAGTCAAACTTTTTAATCAGAAGATATAGCAGTGTCAATTGCTGGTATCTTCCACTTTTAATAAGTTTTTTCCTCCATAGGATAAAGTGTGAAAAACTTTTTAGGAGAGAAAAAATGCTTATCTGGGTGATTCCACTCAGAATACATAAACTTTCCCAACAATGAATGGACAGGAAAGGCATGCACAGCTTTGAGAAGGCTTTAGCGAACCCAAAACAGGAAGTGGACACACAGTTAAGGGTAGCATAAAATGTGGAGCGGACCAATTCAGTAAGAAATTGCACACACAATGTGAAGCTGACCTTTCCGCATATGATCCCTCAGAAGAGGAGTCATCAGCCTGTTCACAGTCCCCTGAGAGAAAACATCTTCTCCCGCCCCCAGATCCTCAGTTTGAGGGTCCTTGGGTAATGGAATGGAACCTGTCGCATTTTATCCCAATCTGGGATGCGATTAAAGCCAATAACCTTTTTCCCATTCTATCATGGCTGAGGAAAAAAACCTTTTTAGAAATATAGGCAGGGGCTGCAGTGTTGTAAACAGTTGCAAACATTCCATGGCCCCTGAAGGCTCACTCTGACCAGCCACCCCCTCTCAGGGGAGGATGTCATTGTAGAGATGAGTTTTAGGCTTTCGGAGCTTGAGGGAGATCCCTTTAGCCCTCTTTTGGGGTGTTTCTACCTCCCCTTCTGACCATAGCCCGATGCATAAATGCAGAGGTACTACCAGAATAATCTCATCCACAGCTTTGAGCAATAGTCCAGCCTCTGCTATTAACGCTCAGCCTGTAAATGTGTCAATAGGAAAGCCTGTGTCACTAAACCTCTTACATGCCCCTCTTTTGCTCTTGTGTCCCTCTGACAACTTGCAGCAGAAAAAATGGAGCCGGACGTTGGAGGACGACGTCACGCTAAGCCCCCCACCTCCATCACATCGTGCCCCCCCCTCTCTCTTTTAAAAGAGTTTTCCCACATGAGCGTGGGCCTCCGATCCGATGGGGTCGGCTTGTGTGTGAAGAAGGTATGGCGAGGAGGAGACCTAGACACAGAGCCGTCTTTAAGGCAGGGCAAAAGGGGCAGCTGCCCTGGGCCCTGTCATTGTTGTGGGGCCCAAAGCAGCTACCTCATACTTGCCAACTATCCCGGTTTAAATTCCCTTGTCCCTTCAAGTTTTAGTCCCATGCTATGTCCCGATATTTCAGTGTGAAGTGCTGCTATTAACACTGCCCAGCTCTACCCTATTGTTGTGTACAGATGACTCACCTGCAGACCATGTTTTTACATGTATATAACCAGCATTGATATGTAAATAGCGACTGCATTTATATGTAAATGGTTGCAGACCGGCGGCATTCATATGTAAATAGAGGCATCATTCATATGTATATCATGCCCCCCTAAAGTCGTATCCCCCATCACCTATACTGAATGCTGCCCACTGGGGAGATAAAGGGGCATGCTTAAAAGTTCTGCCTGCAACTGTGGTCATTCAGCCTAACATCAGCCTGTTCTGCAAAGGTATACAATTTGGTGGGGGGGAGGGTAGTGTGGGGTGTGCAGAGGTAGGCAGAGAAGGAATTACAGTTTTGGGTGCACAAGTAAGCAAGAAGGGGATGTATAGAGGTAAGGAAGGTGGGTGCAAAGATGAACAGAGGAGGCAGGTAGAGTTAAAGGGGTGGAGGGTTGGAGTGGAGAGAATAGGGGAGGTTTGGGGTGCAGAGGATAGTAGGGGTTTTTGGATGCAAAGGTGTACTGACAGGGTGGATAAAGATGTAGGTCACGTGTAGGGCAGTCCAATTATATCAATGGGTTGCTCTATGCACTAGAAATGTGGAAAGAAAGTCCCTAACGCTTTTTCAAAATCACACGGTTGCACAGCACATGTCAGCAGATGCGTGAGGGTGTCATTAACAATTAATGGCAATGCTGTGTATCTGCTTAAGGGCAGCACGTTTCTGTGGTGTCAGGAAATCAATTTTGCATGCATTCCCGACACACACAAATGTGAACATAGGCTAAATGTCTCAGTTACATTGGTGGTCAGTATAAATCTTCTCATTACATTCAGGCTTGGTGTAGAATCCTTTCATTCACACTAGTAGCCAGTGTGAAGATCCCCCTTACATTGGTGGTCAGTGTAAATCCCTCCTTACCTTGGTGGTTACTGTGAATGCTCCTATTACATTAGTGATCAGTGTAAATCCCCTTCACATTGGTGGTCATTGTAAATCTTCTCATTACATTGGGGCTTGGGGTACAATCATTTTATTCACACTTGTGGCCAGTGTGAAGGTCCCCCTTACATTAGTGGTCACTATAAGTCCATCCTTACATTGGTGGTTACTGTGAATGCTTCTATTACATTAGTGGTCAGTGTAAACCCCTATTACATTGGTGGCTAGTGTTGAAACTCCTCTTTATATTGGTAGTCAGTAAAAAAAATCAGCATTGCCATTGATCACACCCTTCCCTCCCCCTAGCACTGCCACTGATCCCAGGAGTTCTAGGATCCCTAGAAGTTTTCTGTCTATTGATGGGTCCCCTCTCCGTCCCAGTCCATTGTGTGCAGGCACGTGGAGAGCAAAATTGCATGGAGGGGGGGGGCCCAAGAAAATATTTGCCCAGGGTCCAATCAATATTAAAGACGGCCCTGCCTAGACAATCCACCGTGCAGGGGCGGTAGGAAAAAGGAGCGGCATGCCAATTGTTTTTAGCTTTTACCTTTCCAGGCAGAGGGAGAGAGCTTTGTCCAGGTCTGGGGTGTCTGTGGAAGAAACCCCCCCAAAACTTAACGGAGGTCTGTCTGCTAGCCGGAGGAAAAAAAGCCTGCTGCTTCCTGACACAGCGTGATCTCTGAGTCAAGCATGAGAAGGTACATGCTCTATACAGCCCCCAGTGGTGACTCTTAGGCATGACAACATTTACTTTTTTTTTTAAAAAATCTTCACCCTTCAGGGTGGGTTCCGTTACCAAACCTTCAGGAAACGGGGATCCTCGGAGAACCCACACTCCTGGACCCCTAATAGCACCCCGCCAGTAAAACTTTGACTGAAAATACCAAAGTACTGGATCCCGGGGTCCAGCTCTCTAAAAAGAGAAGCGTTACAGGCAAAACCTCGTTTTTTTGGACACAAGGCCCGGGTACCATTCAATTCGGCCTAAAAGACACTTTGAATGGATTATGCTGCATAGCTTGCCCCAGCAAGGATTGCTCCAGTGGAGCTCAGCACAGCACATCTTTACTTGTGACCAACAGATGAAGATTTTAAGGGGAACCCCGTGCCAAAATTTTAAAAAAACGGCGTGGGGTCCCCCTAAAAATCCATACCAGACCCTTATCCGAGCAGGCAACCTGGCAGGCCGCAGGAAAAGAGGGGGGACAAGAGAGCGCCCCCTCTCCTCCTGAACAATACCAGGCCACATGCCCTCAACATTGGGGGGGTGCTTTGGGGTAGCCCCCCAAAACACCTTGTCCCCATGTTGATGAGGACAAGGTCCTCATCCCCACAACCCTGGCTGGTGGTTGTGGGGGTCTGCGGGCGGGGGACTTATCGGAATCTGGAAGCCCCCTTTAAAAAGGGGACCCCCAGATCCCGGCCCTCCCTCCTGTGTGAAATGGTAAGGGGGTACAAAAGTACCCCTACCATTTCACTAAAAAACTGTTAAAAATGACAAGAGACAGTTTTTGACAATTCCTTTATTTAAATGCTTCTTCTTTCTTCCTTCTTCTTTCTTCTATCTTCCTCCGGTTTCTTCCTCCATCTTCTTCTTCTTCTGGTTCTTCCTCCCTCCAGTGTTCTCGTCCGTGGCGGACGGCTTCCCGCCCCCCTCCTTAGCAACCAGCTATATACAGTGTAAAAACCCCGCAAATCGCATCCAAATCACGGTGTTCCAAAATGCAGCAAGCACCGCAAAAAGCATTGCAGAAACACTCGAAAGCAGCATGCATAGATGTGAATCGAGCCTTAATGCTTGGTTGTGGTATGGACCTTTTGCGGTACATGTGTCTAAGGTAGAGAACACCTCACCGTGGATCACCAAACCTGCTGCACCCTGCCTGCTATAATTATGCGCTTGCCTTCTGTCCAATCTTCAGGGGAAGTATTCCTCCTATATACGGACTAAGCGACATTTACACACCTTTATAGCCTTTTTTATGTTGTACAAATTTGCAGGATAAGATCCATACGGTGTACTACTACTAGGATTTACCTAAACTGAAGTGTTTTTAAATCTATGTTTGTTCAATGTCTTTTATATTTTTTTCTAATAAAATATTTCTATTAAATACATTTTCTTTAGTTCAATACTATTGTGCCCCTAAAGTCCCATATTTATAGTTTTTTTTTTTTTCTATATACAATGTGTCTAAGGTAGGTTAAACCTGCTAGTGCTAATTGTCTGATGACTAGTAAACTGTGCTGCTTGCCTGTGATTACATTGACTCTACAGTACTAATGACTGCTATGCGTTTATTACTATGCATTTACATGCTGACCTTGATGCTAACATGAAAGTCAGGGTCTGCTTAGTTATATTTCCTTAGTCCTTTAACTGTTAGCAATGTGTAATTGCTTCTGTTATTTGTGGTACACCACAGAGGGATATATGGTTTGCTGCTTGTAGTGGCTACTACTGATGTTTTTTTAACAAATAATCCCAGGCATGGCTCAAGTCTTTCAGCTCATCTGTGGGCCAGTAGCAATCAGCCTTGCTAGAGACCAACAACTTTCATTAAGGTGAGGGCAGGTAGGTATATTCTATATCCTAAAAGAGTGCACATTATGGGCATGATGGATTGTAAATCTCTCCAGCCCTCAACACCAACACTAGAGGTGGACCGATATGGGTTTTTCTCTGGCCGATGCCGATATTTAGAAATCTCGGTGGCCGATGGCCGATATGTGATGCCGATTTTTTTGGGCCGATATATTAGGCCGATTTTTTTTTTACCCCCTTCATCTCATAAAATCGAACAGTTAGACCCCTTTCACACTGGGGCGTTTTTCAGGCGCTTTTAGGCTAAAAATAGTGCCTGTAAAGTGCCTGTAAAACGGCTCCCCTGCAGTCTCAATGTGAAAGCTCGAGTGCTTTCAAACTGAGGCGATACGATGGCAGGATGTTAAAAAAAAAGTCCTGCAAGCAACATCTTTGGAGCAGTGTACACCACCACTCCTGCCCATTGAAATGAATGCGCACCGCTGCCGAAGCGCCTGCAAAGCATTTTGGCAGCGGCGCTTCAGGGGCGCATTTAACCCCTTTCTCGGCTGCTAGCTGGGTTATAAGCGCCCCGCTAGCAGCCGAATAGCGCCGCTAAAATGACGGTAAAGCGCCGCTAAAACTAGCAGCGTTTTACCGTCAACGCATGCCCGCTCCAGTGTGTAAGCAACCTTATGTGATACAGAATTTTTTTTACATTTAAACATTTATTAAACAAAACAAACCTCCAATCAGTTCACTTGTATGTAGAATTTAGAAGAAAAAAAAAACTATATCTTAAATATTAAATATACAAAAACAGGTAATCAAAACTTTTGGACGAAAAAAAATGGGCTAACTTTACTGCTTAGTTTTTTTTTTTATATATTAATGTTTTTGTTTTTTTTAAATTGCATTTGAAAGACCGTTGGGCAAATACCGTGTGACATAAAATATTGCAACAACCGCTATTTTATTCCCTAGGGTCTCTGCTAAAAAATATATAATGTTTGGGGGTTTTAAGTGATTTTCTAGCAGAAAATACAGGATTTTTACTTGTAAGCAACAAATGTCAGAAAAGATTCAGTCTTTAAATGGTTAAACTGAGAGCTTCTACACTTGGAGCTCAGCTCATTGATAAGTGTAAACATTGTATCATTCAGGTTCTTTTTATCAGATTTGGCAGGCTGCCCAGAGGAGGGAGAAGTTGCTTCACAGAAGATTTCAGGCAACTTGCACTGACTTCTATTACAGAAGTCATTTGCAAGTTGCGCTGAAGTTATATCGACCTTTTTTATCAGCACAATCCGCAGATGCCGATTAAGTAAAAAACACCATCGGTCGACCTCTAACCAACATCGGTCGACCTCTAACCAACACCACTTCTCAGGAAGAGGAGAGTCAACCTGCTTATGCAACAGGGACAGGTCCGCTATGTATTTAACTGCCAGAAGAGGCAGACCAAGGAAATCTCTACAATAGTGGACTGGTGGTAGCTGGTATGTCGGCCAAAATGCATGCCAAGTTGCAGGCCAGAGGCAGTGGCAAATGGGCAGAGACTGAGAAGGCCTATAGTCACGATTGGTTCCATACCAAGCCTAATCAAACAGCTGTGTTTAATTAAAGGCAACCTTTACCTTAGAAGCAGTTGGCCAGAGAGTCTTTATCAGACTGGCCAGATGGGTCAGCCTTAGCTTGCTTCTAGGAAGTTGCTATGGCAAGTTGGCATATCAGAAGCAACAAGTGGATGTTTTAACTCTGTCCAAACTGACTGTGTGCATCTCTATTCAATAATACTCAGGTACTAAGCTAATCGAACATTTAAGTAGTTTAAAGGGTACCTCTGCCTCAAAAGCAGCCGCCCCAACAGGCTTAATCAGATTAGCCAGGAGTGCCATTCTGCCAGCAGAAAAGCAATATCCTTTGCAGAGGCCCTGGGACAGCGAATGGGTCTGGAGATGAAGAAGGTTCATACTACTATTAAGTAGTTTTGTGACCTGCAGTTGAGCTCACTTCAGTAGCCAAACTGTCAGGATCTCAGACAAGATAAAAGCAGAGCTCTGCCCAGTGATAAACGCTCTATGATGGCTAGGGTTGCCACCTTTTCTTCAAGCCAAACCTGATCACTTTTTTTTTTAGTATACACTATAGAAATGCAAAAGACCTGAGTGCACCAAGGAGAGTAATAATGCTGAACATTGGGTGTGGCCAAATTGCATAAACAGTGCAAGGGGCGTAAAGGGACACGGTTAAGCGGAGTTCCACCCAAAAGTGGAACTTCTGATTTAAGGACTCCTGACATGCCACATTTGGCATGTCATTTTTTGGGGGGGCTTAGCGGGTACCTAGTTTTGATGTGGTGCCGAGAGGGAATTTTCCTCTCCCCCCTCCCTCCCTGCAATCTTCTGGGACACGTCACAGGTCCCAGAAGATTGCATGGCCATTCAGAACACACGGAGCAACACATGCATGTGCAGTGCGCACCTGGCTGTGAAGACGTAAGCTGTCACACCTGGGTGCCCACACTTGCAATGCCGGCACCGCGGACAGGAGAAGGAGAGAAGCAAGGCTTTGGGCGGCCGCATCATTGGACTGTGGGAATGGTGTGTGTCTGTTTATTAGAAGTCAACAGCTACACTTTTTTTGTAGCTGCTGACTTTTAATAAACACAGAAATGGGGGAAACTCTGCTTTAAATAAAATCAAAGCATTCTTGTATTAACAAACTATGCCTAGATTAACAGTGTATTAACACTGTCACTGTAAAAATAAGAACTTGGCCTTCCTTAAAAGTGGAGGTTGGTGTCAATAGGGCAATGGATAGTGTCAGTCAGTATGGCAGTGTACTTTGTCAGTAGGGCAATGGATGGTCTGTGAACAGTGTCAGGAGGGCAGTGGTCGGTGTCAGTAGGGCAGTGGTCGGTGTCAGTAGGGCAGTGGATGGGTCAGTAGGGCAGAGGTTGGTGTCAGGAGGGCAGTGGTCGGTGTCAGTAGGGCAGTGGTCGGTGTCAGTAGGGCAGTGGATGGGTCAGTAGGGCAGAGGTTGGTGTCAGTGGGGCAATGGATGGTGTCAGTAGAGCAATGGATGGTGTCAGTAGGGCAGTGTACTTTGTCAGTAGGGCAGAGGATGGTGTCAGTAGGGCAGGGGTTGGTTTCAGTAGGGCAGTGGACGGTGTCAGTAGTTTAACTTTTTAAATAATTTTTTTAATTTTCTAACAGCCCCGTTGGGGGACTTTGGTGAAATATCAGGACAGACCCCCGATGTCTCTCTTTTGAGACACAGTAAGGGACAGAGGACAGAGCTTCCCCAGTGCCTTTTCCCTGCAGACTCAGCTACACTGGACAGTGAATGAATGGAAGTACTCTGTGCTGAGCATCTTCATGTTCATGCACAAACTGAAGCATCATAAACAAAGATTATGATGCTTTAGTTATGAATGGACACAGAAGCGATCGGTACTGATCACTTACTGTGTTCATTCAGAAAAGGAAAGGGGACGGTAAATGACATATTTATTGTTACCTTACCCCACTCCCCATCCCACAACATGGACAGGGGGTGGCCCAGGCAGCTGAAAGAAATGGAACCTGGACAGGAGGGATGGCAGGGGCAGCATTTACTAGACCGACTGGCTGTATTTTCCTCCTGCAGCCGCTGAATGGCAGTGGGAGGGAGACTAGGAGAAGCTTTCAGGAGGATCAGTTCTAGTAAATGCCCAAGGCCCCCCCCGCCCCCCCCCCCCCCAACTGCTCCATCTGTCCAGGACTGATAGGGAGGCCACATGGGAAGCCACAGTCCAGTCTGAATAACATGTCCAGGTTTCAGGGGGACAAAAAAAAACACAGAAGTGACATACCTCGCTGCAGTGACATGGGACAGTCACAGAAGTCCTGAAGAAAACATACCAAAAAGGTATGAAAAAAAAATATCCAAAAATGAGGGGGAGTGGGGTGTGCTTTTGTTTCAAACGGAGTTCAATTTTTGCCTAGAACTCCGCTTTAATCCTATAACATCAGCATTGTAATAGCAATAAAAACAATAATTATTAATGACAATTCAATATAAGCTTACTTGAAAAATCTCCTTTCAAGTTATCTGTTCTGCCTGTCTGCTGGTCATCTCTTCCCACAACTTCCTGGATTCCCTGCATGCTTTGCAGCTTCCTGTACTGACTCCACCTCCTGAAAAACTCCACCTCTGTAGTTCAGAAGGACGGCTCTGTGAAAGGTGTGACACAGCAGTGCCTCCTACAGGGCATAGTGAGGACGTGTCACAGAATTCCAGGAGGTACATAAGATGTGTGCGGATCTTCACAAAGTACGTTTACAAACTTCTAGATCATTCAGATTATTAGAAGTAGGTTAGAAATAATTGGAATCATTTTGTTTTATCTTTCTGGCTCAGCCTAGGTCAAAACAAAATAACGCACCCCTGCATGTGCAGATGCTCTATGGCATGTGCATGCATGCGCAGCATCTTGCAAACTCCCCTTTGGGATGTGTGAATATCCAACCCAGGAGATGTCGCGTATGTGCGCACACACCATGGGGTCTCTGAATGAATGAATGAATGATTTGTATAGCGCTGCAGTTGCGAACTGAATCGCCTCAAGGATAGAGAACTGCCAGAGAGACATGGCCCTTCTGTGAATCTTTTACAATACACCTTGCGCAGCTTCACGGTGTGTCTGCGCATGCGCCGGATCTTAATTATTCTGATGTTACTATTAACCACTTGCTGACTGCAATAAATACAATATATTACCAAACTTATTGGGACGCCTGCCTTTACATGACTTTAATGGCATCCCAGTCTTAGTCCATGGATTTTAATATTGAGTTGGCCCACCCTTTGCAGCTATAACAGCCTCAACTCTTCTGGGAAGTCTGTCCACAAGGTTTAGGACTGTGTCTTTGGGAATGTTTGACCATTCTTCCAGAAGCGGATTTGTGAAGTCAGCCACTGATGTTGGATGAGAAGGCCTGGCTCGCCACAGTCTCCACTCTAATTCATCCCAAAGGTCCTCTATCGAATTGAGGTCAGGACTGTGCAGGCCAGTCAAGTTCCTCCACCCCAGACTCACTTATCCATGTCTTTCTGGACCTTGCTTTGTGCACTGGTTCAAACGATTTGGTGGGGGGGGGGGGGAATAATGGTGTGGGGTTTCCGGGGTTTGACTACGGTTGCCACCTCTTTGAAGTTAATAACAAGAGTCCCCCCTTTGAGTCCACAGAGTTCCCCTTTTACATCTGAACTCACAGAGTTCCCTTACACTGTAAGGGGGGGCTCTGCAGACTCTGCTGTAAGGGAGAACTCTGGGGACTCTAACATAAGGGATGCTCTGGGAACCCTGATTTAAGGGGGAACACTGAGAACTCTGATGTACGGAGAAGACTTTAATGTAAGGGGGAATACTGTGCCCTTTGGTTTAAAGGGGAACTCTGATGTATGGGGTGCTCTGAGAACCCTGAATTACCTTAGTGTACTCACTCAGAGGGAGGAGAGAGAAGGAGGGAGACTTCAGTCACAGACAGGGATGGATGGCAAGCTCACTCACCCCTTGGCAGTCAGCACCTCTCACCCAGATGCATCTGGAAGCCATAGTCCGGTCTGAATAATGTGTCTGGGTTTTTAAACCTGGACGCATGATTCCAAACCCGAACTGTCCGGGTGAATCCCATACAGGTGGCAACCCTAGGTTCGACTTGGCCCCTTAGTTCCAGGGAAGGGAACTCTTAAGGCATCAGCATACCAAGACATTTTGGACAATTTTATGCTCCCAAATTTGTGGGAACAGTTTGGGGTTGGCCTCTTTCTGCTCCAACATGACTGCGCACCAGTCCACAAAGCAAGGTCTCTCGGGCTTACGGTTTCCGCCAGCTGGCCCGGAAAACGATATAACAGTGCCACTAGCTGGTCACACAGGCGATTTAGGCTCGATTTCCACTAGTGCGACTTGTCATGCGAGTTGGGACTGCAAAGTTGTATGACTTCAAGTCGCAGCAACTTCAAAGTAGTCCCTGCACTACTTTGGTCCCACTTTGATGTGACTTGAGGTCCACAGACCTCAAAAATAAACAGGCATTTAATTAAAGTCGCATCAAAATCGCGTGAAAAAATCGCAGCCAAAATTGCGGCAAAGTCGCGTGACTTTCAGGTCGCAATAGTGGAAACCTAGCCTTAAATATAAATCTGCTTTGATCGCCTCTATGGCCTTGGAGGACCGCTGCAACGTCATGGGTGGAAGTAAATACGTTTTTTTTTTTTTTCGGTTTTATAAAGTAAAAGAAAAAAAATTTTTTTTTGGATCTTTTGTTTTTAAAAGGTAAAGAAGAAATATGGGGCCTTTTTGACCCCAGATCTCTCCATAAAGAGGACCTGTCATCCTTATTTCTATTACAAGGGATGTTTACATTCCTTGTAATAGGAATAAAAGTGATAAAGAAAACATTAAAGAGACAGTGTAAAAATAAAAAGTAAATTAAATAAGAGAAAAAAAAAGTTCAAGCACCCCATCCCTCCGTGCTCGCATGCAGAATCAAATGCTTTATACGCAAGTTGCGCATGCATATGTAAACAGTGTTCACACCACACATGTAAGGTATCACTGTGAACATTAGAGTGAGAGCAGTTTTTAGCGTCAGTTAGGGTCAGCGTCAATCCCAGGCAGCGTCAAATTAGTGCCAGTAGTGCTAACACCCACGCACGCACCATACACCTCCCTTACTAGTATAGTGTCTGAACGGATCAATATCTTTGATCTGATCAGATCTATACTAGCGTGCAGAGGAGGACATGGGGAAACCGGAGGAGCAAAGGGAGGAGCGCATGGAGGAGGATATGGGGTAACCGGAGGAACAAAGGGAAGAGCACATGGAGGAGGACATGGGGTAACCCGGAGGAGCAAAGGGAAGAGCACATGGAGGAGGACATGGGGTAACCAGAGAAGCAAAGGGAAGAGCACATGGAGGAGGACATGGGGTAACTGGAGGAGCAAAGGGAAGAGCGCATGGAGGAGGACATGGGGTAACCGGAGGAGCAAAGGGAAGAGCGCATGGAGGAGGACATGGGGTAACCGGAGGAGCAAAGGGAAGAGCGCATAGAGGAGGACACGGGGTAACCGGAGGAGCAAAGGGAGGAGCTCATGGAGGAGGATATGGGGTAACCGGAGGAACAAAGGGAAGAGCACATGGAGGAGGACATGGGGTAACCCGGAGGAGCAAAGGGAAGAGCACATGGAGGGGGACATGGGGTAACCAGAGAAGCAAAGGGAAGAACACATGGAGGAGGACATGGGGTAACTGGAGGAGCAAAGGGAAGAGTGCATGGAGGAGGACATGGGGTAACCGGAGGAGCAAAGGGAATAGAGCATGGAGGAGGACATGGGGTAACCGGAGGAGCAAAGGGAAGAGCGCATGGAGGAAGACACGGGGTAACCGGAGGAGCAAAGTGAAGAGCACATGGAGGAGGACACGGGGTAACCGGAGCAGCAAAGGAAAGAGCACATGAAGGAGGACATGGGGTAACCAGAGGAGCAAAGGGAAGAGCGCATGGAGGAGGACATGGGGTAACCGGAGGAGCAAAGGGAAGAGTGCATGGAGGAGGACATGGGGTAACCAGAGGAGCAAAGGGAAGAGCGCATGGAGGAGGACATGGGGTAACCGGAGGAGCAAAGGGAAGAGCGCATGGAGGAGGACATGGGGTAACCAGAGGAGCAAAGGGAAGAGCGCATGGAGGAGGACATGGGGTAACTGGAGGAGCAAAGGGAAGAGCACATGGAGGAGGACATGGGGTAATCGGAGGAGCAAAGGGAAGAGCACATGGAGGAGGACATGGGGTAACCGGAGGAGCAAAGGGAAGAGCGCATGGAGGAGGACACGGGGTAACTGGAGGAGCAAAGGGAAGAGCACATGGAGGAGGACATGGGGTAACCGGAGGAGCAAAGGGAAGAGCACATGGAGGAGGACATGGGGTAATCGAAGGAGCAAAGGGAAGAGCACATGGAGGAGGACATGGGGTAACCGGAGGAGCAAAGGGAAGAGCGCATGGAGGAGGACATGGGGTAACCGGAGGAGCAAAGGGAAGAGCGCATGGAGGAGGACATGGGGTAAAACACATGTGATCAGTTAATGACACCAGCCGTTTGATGGCTTGACAGTTTGATTGAGGGCACAACCAATGTGACAGTTACATTCCCAGCACATGCCAGGAATGTAACAGTTTTTAGAAACTATTAAAAAGATGGGTTTAGTTCCCCTTTAACATCTGTTGATTTTCTATTGAAATTTGTTGAGGAAATTTCACATCCTGTCCTCCTAACCACATAGGAAGTGAGTAGGGTGAGTTTCCACCATATGGACAGTAAAGAAAAAAATCTCGCAAGGCTTCTAACACTTTTTTCTTCTAGAAAGTGGTTTTATTTTCTGGTGCTCCTCTAAAGAACTTCCTGTTCCTCTGACCACACCACCAGTAAGAATCTCCCCAGCAGGGGGCACAGACAGAGATCCTAACTACTTCCCACTTGTTTGGGCCTGAGGAGGCGAGAGTGGCTGGCTCAGGCTCTCAGTGGGTTGCTGAGGAGCTGAGCCAGGTGCCCGGGACTCTCCCTCATTGGCTGAGACAACAGCAGGCACCATTGGCTCCCACTGCTGTCAATCAAAGTCAGTGAGCCAATAAAGAGAGAGATGGGGTGGTGCTGAATCAAGGCTCTGTGTCTGAATGGACACACAGAGCAGAGGCTCGGCTCAGGTGTCCCCATAGCAAGCCACTTGCTATGGGGGCACTCGGCAGGAAGGAGGTGCCAGGAGCAGTGAAAAGGGACCCGAGAAGAGGAGGATCCGGGCTGCTCTGTGCAAAACCAACTACACAGAGGAGGTAAGTATAACATGTTTATTTTTTTAAAGTGAGGCTTTACAATCACTTTAAGAGAGTTGCATATCCTCATTCTTCCAGCAGTGACAGTGAGCAGTTCTTCCATTATACTGAAGGGGTTTCACATGACATATTCATACGCCTTGAAATGTTCCACATTTTGTCATGTTACAACCAAAAATGTAAATGTATTTTATTGGAATTTTATGTGATAGACCAACACAAAGTGGCACATAATTGTGAAGTGGAAGATTTATTTTTTTTATAAATATCTGAAAAGTGTGGCATGCAATTTTATTCAGCCCCCTTTACCATGACACCCCTAATTAAAATCTAGTGGGATCAATTGCCTTTAGAAGTCACCTAATTAGTAAATAGAGTTTGCCTGTGTGTAATTTAATCTCAGTATAAATGTAGCTGTTCTGTGAAGCCCTCAGAGGTTTGTTAGAGAACCTTCCTGAAAAAAAATCATCATGAAGGCCAGGGAACACAACGGACAGGTCAGGGATAACATTGTGGAGAAGTTTAAAGCAGGGTTAGGTTATAAAAAAATATTCCAAGCTTTGAATATTTCACGGAGCACTGTTCAATCCATCATCCGAAAATGGAAAGAATATGGCACAACTGGAAGAGTGGCAAGAAAGAAAAAGAAGAAAAAAACAATTTTTGAAAGAAAGCCACAAGAAGTCCCATTTGCAGTTTGTGAGAAGCCTTGTGGGAGATACAGCAAACATGTGGAAGAAGGCGCTCTGGTCAGGTGAGACCAAAATTTAACTTTTTGGCCTAAAAGCAAAACGCTATGCGTGGTGCACATCACCCAGAATACACCATCCCCACCGTGAAACATGGTGATGGCAGCATTATGTTGTGGGGATGCTTTTCTTCAACAGGGACAGGGAACCTAATCAGAGTTGATGGGAAGATGGATGGAGTCAAATACAGGGCAATCTTAGAAGAAAACCTGTTAGAGTCTGCAAAAGACTTGAGACTGGGGCGGAGGTTCATCTTCCAGCAGGACAACAACCCTAAACACACAGCCAGAGCTACAATGGAATGGTTTAGATCAGTGTTTCTCAACCGTATTTTCAGTCAAGGCACCCATTAAAAGTTATGGACAATCTGAAGGCACCTCATTCTAAAATGTAAAAGCTATTCTAATACTGAATTCTAATTCTAGTGCTATTCTAATGCAGCAACATCCACAAATCCAAGTAGGACACCCAGCATTAGTGGTGATTTATTTCTTCCAAAGCAAATACACTTTTGTAAACTGCTACTGAGTAGTATTCCAATGTTTCTCTTCTCCCTCAGTTTTTCTCTATCACTCAGCTAATGTGACCCCCAACGCTGATGGGGAGGAGCAGGGGAGGGTCAAACAAGGATGCTATGCAAGCAACTGACATCCTCATTATCAACTGATGATGTCATTGGTTGTTAGGATTCCGCCAGCTAGAAGGTTGTAATAGTGCACAATGAAAACCTGTGACTTGGTGTAACTAAAAAGGCAGCCTTCATCCTCTCACCAGCTTGTATACAATTTTTGGGCAAATTTTAGGCATTTTGCCAAGGTACCCCTGAAGAAACCTCAAGGCACCCCAGGGAGCCTGGGCACCGTGGTTGAAAAAGACTAATTTCGAACAAAGCATATTCATGTGTTAGAATGACCCAGTCAGAGTCCAGACCTAAATCCAATTGAGAATCTGTGGCAAGACTTGAAAATTGCTGTTCACAGACGCTCTCCATCCAATCTGACGGAGCTTGAGCGATTTTGCAAAAAATGGGCAAAAATGTCACTCTCTAGATGTGCAAAGCTGGTAGAGACGTCCCAAAAAAGACTTGCAGCTGTAATTGCAGTGAAAGGTGGTTCTACAAAGTATTGACTCAGGGGGGCTGAATACAAATGCACGCCACACTTTTCACATATTTGTACAAAATGTTGAAAACCATTTTCCTTCCACTTCACAATTATGTGCCACTTTGTGTTGGTCTGTCACATAAAATCCCAATGAAATACATTTACGTTTTGGTTGTAACATGACAAGAAAATTTCAAGGGGTATGAATACTTTTTCAAGGCACTGTAGTTGGCCAATCACACTCTTTTTTGCAAGATGTTATTAAAAAAAAAAATCTGGTCTCCTCCTCCCCTTAAAGCCAGCCAATCACGCTCCTTTCTTGCAAAATGTTAAAGTGACACTAAACTCTTGTTTTAAAAAAATAAATGTTCTGTTCAGGTATGTTTCCTTAAAGCGCTTGTTACCCCAAAATCGTGTTAAAAGTGTCCGATCTGTCTGCCGCAATGTCGCAGTCCTGCTAAAAATTGCTGATCGCCGCCATTACTAGTAAAAAATATGCAGAAGAATACATATCGGCCTAAACTGATGAAGAAATATGTTTTTTTTTTATTTTAAATTGGGTGATATTTATTATAGCAAAAAGTAAAAAAAAAATGTTTTTTTTTTCAAAATTGTCGCTCTTTTTTTGTTTATAGCGCAAAAAATAAAAATCGCAGCGTTGATTAATAACCACCAAAAGAAAGCTCTATGTGTGGGAAAAAAGGGACATTAATTTGTTTTGGGTACAGCGTCGCATGATCACTTAGAACCCCCAAACATTATACCTTTTTTTTTTCTAATACCCTAGAGAATAAAATGGCGGTCCTTGCAATACTTTCTGTCACACCGTAGCATTCTTACAACGCACTTTTTTGGGAAAAAATACACTTGTTTGAATTAAAAAATAAGATAACAGTAAAGTTAGCCCAATTTTTTTTTTTACATTATGAAAGTTAATGTTACGCCGAGTAAATTGATACCCAACATGTCATGTTTCAAAACTGCACCCGCTTGTGGAATGGCGACAAACTTTTACCCCTAAAAAATCTCCATAAGCGATGTTTAAAAAATTCTACAGGTTACATGTTTTGAGTTACAGAGGAGGTCTAGGGCTAGAATTACTCTACCGATCGCGGCGATACCTCACATGTGTGATATGAAAACACCGTTTTCATATGTGGGTGCTGCTCACGTATGCGTTCGCTTCTGCATGCAAGCTCGGCGGGACGGGGCGCGTTTAAAAAAATTTAAATTTTACCTTTTATTTTTATTTTTACACTGTTCTTTTTTTTTAAAAATTGCGTCACCTTTGTGGGACAAGGAATGTAAACATTCCTTGTAATAGAAAAAAAGCATGACAGGACCTCTACAATATAAGATCTGGGGTCAAAAAAAAATTTTTTAAAAATGTTGCTTTAAGAGCTATGGGCAGAAGTGACGTTTTGACGCCGATTCCGCCCTGCAATGGTATGTAGACAGGTGGGGGCCATCTTCCCCCTCACTCGTCTCCATACCAAGCCAGGAAGAGGACCCGATCGTCTCCGCAACTACAGACGGCTACAGTAATCGGCGGAGGGCACCGGAGAGCGGCGAATCCGCCTGCAGAGACCACTATTATCGGAAACCGGGCCGCTCAATGAAGAAGAGGATACCGGGTTTATGGCAGATAACTGCTGCCATAACAACGATATCCCTCTTCAAAATGCCGACGTATATCGGCGTGAGCTGGTCGGAAGTGGTTAAGCAGCTTTATCACATATTACATATTCATAACATTTCTGTTGTTGATGTGAGAACACATAGGTGATGGTAGTAGCTCTCTGTTCACTTTCCTCTTTTATGTTTACATTTTATTTTATTATATTCATTTGTTTTTGTTGATAAATACAGATATATCACGTACCATTAGGTGGCAGCGCGCAACTTGCATATATGTTTATTTTACTGTTATATTTTGAGTTTGTGGCTATATTTTGTACTCTGCTCCTCCATGGATGATTAGCTGTCATTGTCATTCTGTCGTGCTTCTTGGATGGTACAGCGCTGAGAAATTGGCACTTCTCTGATCTGTCCCAGAAGTACTTCAAAAAGAAGGTGAAGGAGACAGAGGATATCGAACCCCCCCCAGACCGCTACACTTGCTGAGTGAGCACTATCAGCCCATCACCCATGGAGGTAAGTACAGTGGGGAGGGTGCTGGGTGTTCGTTTACCTCTTAATTTTATCTGACAAGGTCGTCATTTTATATAATAGATAAAGGTGAGTGTTTTGCTGGTAAAATTTGAGTTTGTGACTGCATTTTGTAGTCTGGTCTGGAGGGCTCACTTGAGAGCTGCTGGTGCTTTCAGGATGAAATTTAAAATGTAAACTAATGCCCTATAATCTCACCCCGCCCGCCCTCCTTCCACCCCCTGTACTTGCCCCGAGTGTGATTAGCCGTCATTGCCCACACAGCCAGTGCAACGGATTTGAAGAGGTCTCTCTGCAATCTCCCCCCTCTATCTCTCTCTCTCTATTCCCCTCTCTCTGTTTCCCTCTTTCTCTGCCCCCCCTCTCTCTCTCTATGCCACGTCTCTTCCCCCTCTCTCTCTCTGCCCCCCTCTCTCTCTGTCCCCCCCTCTATCTTTCTGTTCCCGTCTCTGTGATTCCCTCTTTATATCTTTCTCTGCCCCCCTATCTCTCTCTCTGTTCTCTCTCTGTTCTCTCTCTCTCTCTCTCTCTCTCTCTCTCTCTCTCTCTCTCTCTCTCTGCCCCCCCTCTATCTCTCTGTTCCCTCTCTCTCTCTGCCCCCCCTCTCTCTCTCTGTTCCCTCTCTCTCTCTCTCTGCCCGCCCTCTATCTCTCCCTGTTCCCCTCTCTCTATCTCTTTCTCCCCCCCTCTCTTCCCCCCCTCTCTCCCTGTCCCCTTTCTCTCTGCTCCCCCTCTATCTCTCTCTTTCTCTCTGTTCCCCCTCTATCTCTCTCTTTCTCTCTGCTCCCCCTCTATCTCTCTCTTTCTCTCTGTCCCCTCTCTCTCTCTGTCCCCCCTCTCTCTTTCTGTCCCCTCTCTCTATTTCTGCCCCCTCTCTCTCTCTGTGCCCCCTCTCTCTCTGTCCACCCCTCTATCTCTCTCCATCTCTCTCTCCCCTCTCCCTCTCTCTGTCCCCTCTCTCTCCTTCTGCCCCCTCTCTCTCTGTCCACCCCTCTATCTCTCTCCATCTCTCTCTGTCCCCCCTCTCTCTCTGTCCCCCCCCCCTATCTCTCTCTGTTCCTCTCTCTCTGCTCCCCCTCTCTCTCTTTCTCTCTGTTTCCCCCTCTCTCTCTCTCTGTCCTCGCTCTCCTTCTCTGCCCCCCTTCTCTCTCTCCCCCCCTCACTCTCACCCCCCTCTCTATCACCCCCCCCTCTCTCTCTCTCTCTCTCTATCACCCCCCCCCCCCCACACACACACACACACACACACACACACACACACACACACACACACACACACTCTCTGTGTGGAGCGCTCACTAGTGATATAGTGATATAGGTAAATGTCTTCAAATTCTGTGAGGCTGCTGAAGTAGTATCTACTTCGTGATTTCCAGCTTTCAGCAGCATCGGCCATGTATTGCATAGCTACTATGTAAAAATTGCCATAAATGAAAATCCTCTTTAAGGAGACCCTGTCAACAGCCCATTCATTTTAACAACTTTCCTTTTTAAGTGCATGTATTGCATTTTATTCTTGTTCTTTACCTGTAAAAGCCTGTTTTGACTGGACAGCAGAATCGGAGCGATCACTCATGTGACACTCTATAGCACATGTGTCAAACACAAGGCCAATGGGCCAAATCAGGCCCTCTAGGTCATGTCATGTGGCCCTTGCATCTCTCCTGCAGCTGCAGGAGAGCTCCAGCCCTTCTCCAGACCCTGCATGTTCTGCTTCCCAGCAAAGCCCCCAGCTGCTTCCCAGCAGCAGCACAAGGTAAAGAGGGGTGCACTGTGATGGAAGGGAGGGTGGGGGATTCATGATTGCTGATTGTGGGGATGCTCTTGGCATCTGACGTAAGGAGGGGGTAGGTTGCTCTGGACATCTAGTCTTACAGATACAACCAGCCCTTTGAGGGCAACCACAATGCTGATGTGGCCCGAGATGAAATTGGAGTTGGACACCCCTGCTCTATAGTATTTACCGTCAGTGCTTCCCCATCTGCTATATAAAGGTTATATAGGGAGGTGAGGGACAAAAGAGCTAGGCCAGCAGAAGAAGAGAGGGCTATGATGTGCAAGGAGCGAGGGAGCTGTGCAAGGGGATTTTCTGGAGTAGAATTTCTCTAGCAAGTTCAGGGGCACACTGCAAGGAAATGAAAAAATTATTGTTGATGTCAAGAAAAAAAAAAAAAGCTGCAATGAAAATATGATTACCCTGTGCTTAGCATGCCACTTTTTTATGTTGGTGACAGGGTCTCTTTAGGCCAAACTATAATAATGCTAGGGAAAACATTTGCAAAATAGTCATGCCGGATCTTTCCTCCAGCCATCTTCAAAGGCCTCTGAAATTTACAAGAGGTGGCAAATCGTGCTATGTAATACAACCCCAGAGCCAGAGGATCAATGCCTCTGAAATACATGACATCACACTTGTGCCATAAACACTGTGTAAAAACGCACAGAACTGGAGAGGGCCAGGCTTAGATCACACTCGGATTTCCGCACCAGGCTGGGCCAATGTGGTTCTCCAGCTGTTGGTGAATGGCAAGTTACTAACACATAATTCTGGCGTGTTATGAAAAGCTGGCCATAGATTTTAAAAGGAGGTCAGACCTGCAGAGATCATCCCACTCCCGTCAGGCAAAAAACACCCCCAGAGAGCCCTGATCCTGTAAACCTTTTCTGCTGAACACACAAGTTTATGTCAATGGAGAGGAAGGATGAATGGCTTACTGGGGAGGGAAGATCTATGGGTGAGATAGGTCTTTCCGTTCCCCCGACAGGTTGGTTAGCAGTATCTTTTGCCACAATGAGGGGGAAATATTCACCCCAAGGGCCCCTTGGTTAGGTTTGAAGTCAACACCCACCATTTTAATCTGTAGGGTCTTTGCTTTAAAAAATTATATAATGTTTGGGGGTTTTCCGGAAAAAAAAAAGTTTCATGTAAACAAAAAGTGTCAGAAAGGGCTTTGTCTTCAAGTGGTTAGAAGAGTGGGTGATGTGTGACATAAGCTTCTAATGCTGTCCATAAAATGCCAGGATAGTTCAAACCCCCCCCCCCCCAAATGACCCCCTTTTGGAAAGTAGACACCCCAAGCTATTTGCTGAGAGGCATGTTGAATCCATGGAATATTTTATATTTTGCCACAAGTTTCGGGAAAATGACAAACTTTTTTTTTTTTCTTTTGCACAAAGTTGTCACTAAATGATATATTGTTCAAACATGCCATGGACATATGTGGAATTACACCCCAAAATACATTCTGCTGCTTCTCCTGAGTACGGGGATACCACATGTGTGGGACTTTTTGGGAGCCTAACGGCGTACAGGACCCCGAAAACCAATCACCGCCTTCAGTCAAAGGGTGTAAAAGGGCGATTTCTAATTATGTGGGGGTCTTGTGAGCCAAAGATGGACTGATGCCTCTGTGAGGTGAAACAAATATAGATAAGCTGCAAACACTAACCACGTTTCATTGCATGCATAAACAAAAAAGTATATAAATAAACGTGCCTGCGCAGAAAAAACATATATATCCCAATAGTTGGGAGGTGCATATATAGTGTAAAACTATACTACAAAATTTCAATATTAAAAAAAAAAAATGCTAGTAATATATAAATTATAGAATAAATACAATCCTTATATAAAAATATCCCATAAAGTGCAACATGCAAGAAAACAAAATATATATGTGGTTATAAATATAAGATCAAAGTGCAAAATCAAGTGTCCACATCAATTCATTGATATTAACACATAAAGTGCAAGTAAGTAGTGTCCACAGAAAACAGTGTTGCTCATGCTCCTCCTTAATGGTGTTCACAATCCAGCATGCTTCAGTGCTCTCCTGTGACCCCCCACTTGTGCTTGCGCTCACCTCTGAGCGTGTGACACGGTAATTAAACGGTGTCTAAACACGCATTGGAGCCACCCCTTGGGCTCATACAGGGTATGCTGGTATAAACTCCACCACTCTCAGATGTCATCAGGTAGTTTTACATACAAGAAAGAAAAAGCTCCATAGTGTGATACAGTAGGGATTTATTTAAAATATATTAAAACTTCCCTCCAGAAGGGTACTCACAATATGTAGGTGCGTGAGTGCACCAATCTTTCCAGAGAGTGTCTGTATAAAACAAGCATTTGTGTGGCGTGCGGTGTGTCGTTCCTCATCTACCTCTGTTGCTGACAGCTCCGTCCTACCCCTTCCCGACGCGTATTCGGCACAGGGATCACGTGCCTTCCTCTGGGGGATGGCGATTTCACTTCCTCACTACCTATCACAGTTAAGGAGGCCCTGAAATGTCAAGATAGCACAAATGACCCCCATTTTGGAAAGTAGACACCCCAAGGTATTTGCTAAGATGAATGGTGAGTATTTTGCAGCTCTCATTTGTTTTTGAAAATGAAGAAAGAAAAGAAAAAAAAATATTCTTTTCTTTTTTCGATTTTCAAAACTGTGACAAAAAGTAAAAATACTCAACATGCCTCTCAGCAAATAGCTTGGGGTGTCTACTTCCCAAAATGGGGTCATTGGGGGGGGTTGTGCTATCTTGGCATTTTATGGCCTTCAAAACTGTGATAGGTAGTGAGGAGTGAAATCAAAAATTTACGCCCTTAGAAATCCTGAAAGCGGTGCTTGGTTTTCGGGGGCCCGTACGCAGCTGTGCTCCCAAAAAGTTTCACATGTGGTATCCCCGTACTCAGGAAAAGCAGCAGAATGTATTTTGGGGTGCAATTCCACATATAACCATGGCATGTGTGAGCAATATATCATTTAGTGACAACTTTGTGTCATTTTCTTTTTGTCATTTTTCAATCACTTGTGACAAAAAAAATAAAAATTTCCATGGGCTCAATATGCCTCTCAGCAATTTCCTTGGGGTGTCTTCTTTCCAAAATGGGGTCATTTGGGGGGAGGGGGGTTTTACTGCCCTGCCATTTTAGCACCTCAAGAAATGAAATGGGCAGTCAAACTAAAAGCTGTGTAAATTCCAGAAAATGTACCCTAGTTTGTAGACGCTATAACTTTTGCGCAAACCAATAAATATACGCTTATTGACATTTTTTTTACCAAAGACATGTGGCTGAATACATTTGACCTAAATGTATGACTAAAATCGAAAAAAGTAGAAAACATTTTTTTTCCCAAAATTTTCGTTTTTTTCCATTTATATCGCAAAAAATAAAAAATCGCAGAGGCAGTCAAATAGCATCAAAAGAAAGCTCTATTTGTGGGTGAAAAAAAGGACACAGATTTTTGTTTGGGTACAGCATTGCATGACCGCGCAATTACCAGTTAAAGCAGTGCAGTGCCAAATTGTAAAAAGTCCTCCAGTCATTGAGCAGCCAAATCTTCCGGGGCTGAAGTGGTTAATATACCTAGGGGGTTATTTACTAAAACTGGAGAGTGCAAAATCTGTCACATGTCACTCTGCATAGAAACCAATCTGCTTCCAGGTTTTATTGCCAAACCTTAATTGAACAAGCTGAAGTTAGAAACTAGCTACCATGCACAGCTGCACCAGTTTTAGTAAATCTATCCTTTAGAGCCCTTTCACACTGGGGCGGGGGGCGGCGTCGGCGGTAAAATGCCGCTTTTATTAGCGGCGTTTTACCATCGGTATGCGGCCGCTAGCGGGGCGGTTTTACCCCCTGCTAGCGGCCGAGAAAGGGTTAAATACCTCCGCAAAGCGCGTCTGCAGAGGCGCTTTGCCGTCAGTATAGCCGCGCCGTCCCATTGATTTCAATGGGCAGGAGCGGTGAACGAGCGGTATACACACCGCTCCTTCACCGCTCCGAAGATGCTGCGGGCAGGACTTTTTTTACCGTCCTGCCAGCGCATTGCTCCAGTGTGAAAGCCCTTGGGGCTTTCACACTGGAATGCAAGCAGCGGCACTTTCGGGACAGTTTGCAGGCGCTATTATTAGCGCAATAGCGCCTGCAAACCGCCCCAGTGTGAAAGGGCTCTTAGTTTCACTGAGCCTAGGTTCCCCTTGGTCATGATTTGGCATGTGATTTGACATGTCAAATTGCATGCCAAATTGGCGGCTATTTCCGGCAATAGCACTGTCCCAATCAGTGTGGTGCCGCACTGATTCCCAAAAGTAGTTCCTGCACTACTTTTGGCAACTTTGGATGCGATTTTCAATAGACATCTGTGCATGGACCCGCATATATGTCTAACAAATCGCCCCCCTAAGTCGGACTGCATTGCCGGGTTAAACAAAAAAAATTGAAAAAATCACACGATTTCTAACCTGCAGCAAGGGGAACCTAGGCTAAGCCAATGTTTTTCAACTCCAATCCTCAAGTACCCCCAACAGGTTATGTTTTCAGGATTTCCCTCAGATGAAACGGCTGTGGTAAATACTAAGGCAGTGAAACTGATCAAATCGCCTGTGCAAAATAACGGGAAGCCTGAAAACATGACCTGTTATGGGTATTTGAGGACTGGAGTTGAGAAACAATGCACTAAGCTAACAAAAGCTTTCAGAAAGGGAAGGCAGCACTCTTGATGCATGCATATCCCAGGTCAGTGGCTAAGAAAGTAATGAAGCCTTTGGCTCTATATGGGAGGTGGGCAAAATACCTTTTCAGAAATAAGTTGGCAATGGTTCATATTAGGCTGTGAATGGTACATCATTGGAACCTAACCCCATTTTGGGCTTTTAATTTAACCACCTCCCACCTGTCGTATAGACAAAAGATGACGGAGCGGTTCTTGTTTTGGGATGACGCCATATGACTGCGCCCAGTCTCGCCGCAGGGGCACACAGTGCGGCTATCGCACAGTATCCCAGATTACAATGCAGCCCCAACAGTGCCCATCAGTGAGGCCAGTCTTTGCCACCTATCAATGCCCATCAGTGCTGCATATTAGTGCCATCCCATCAGTGCTGCCTCATCAGTGAAGGAGAAAAATGACTGATTGATTTACAAAAATGTTCAGACAAACTTTTTTTCTTTTTTCAAAAATGATGGGTTTTTTTTGTTTTTAGCAAAAAATAGAAAGACCCAGCAGTAATTAAATACCACCAAAATGAAGCTCTATTTGTGGGAAGAAAATTATAAAAAGTTGATTTGGGTACAGTGTTGCATGACCGCGCAATTTTCATTCAAAGGACAGCACTGAAAGCTGAAAATTGGCCTGGTCAGGAAGGGGTGAAAGTGGCCGATATTGAAGTGGATAAAGACCAGCTCCAACCAAAAACTTGTGATTAGCACAGGTAATATGCAACTGTGTATGTACAAGCTTCTGTCTCTGCTTATTGCTGGGCTTGAAGGACACATTGATGCCATTCCCTTTTATCCACTTGCCTACATGGCACATCCTGCCCAGGCCATTTTTCAGCTTTCAGCGCTGTCGCACTTTGAATGACAATTGCGCAGTCATGCTACACTGTACCCAAACAAATTTTTTTATCATTTTCTTCACACAAATACAGCCTTCTTTTGTTGGGTTTATTTATTATTATTTTTTTAAAAAGACCAAAAATTTTGAAAAAAAAAATGTTTTTTACTTTTTTTTGTCAGTAAATTTTGTAACTAAGTAATTTTTCGCCTTCACTGATGTGCGCTGATGAGGCGGCACTGATGGACACTGATAGGCTGAACTGGTGGGCATTGATGAGGTGGCACTTATGGGCACTGATGAGGTGGCACTAATATGCCACACTTATGGGCACTGATAGGTGGCACTGATACATGGTACAGATGGGTACTGATGGGCATTGATGGGTGGCACTGATGGGCGACACTGATAGGCATTGATCGACAGTAGTTGATAGGCATTGATGGGCAGCAGTGATAGGCGGCACTGATTGCCAGCACTGACTGGCATCGCTAATTGGCATTGATTGGTGGCACTTGTGGGCAGTGGTGGGCACTGATTGCTGCCACTGGTGGGCACTATATGCTGGCATTGGTGGGCACTGATAGGCTGAACTGGTGGGCATTGATGAGGTGGCACTTATGGGCACTGATGAGGTGGCACTAATATGCCACACTTATGGGCACTGATAGGTGGCACTGATATGTGGCACTGATAGGTGGTACAGATGGGTACTGATGGGCATTGATGGGTGGCACTGATGGGCGACACTGATAGGCATTGATCGACAGTAGTGATAGGCATTGATGGGCAGCAGTGATAGGCGGCACTGATTGCCAGCACTGACGCTAATCGGCATTGATTGGTGGCACTTGTGGGCAGTGGTGGGCACTGATTGCTGCCACTGGTGGGCACTGATTGCTGCCACTGGTGGGCACTGTTTGTGACACTGTATTTATTGTAATCAGGGCACTAGTGATAATCAGTGCCCTGATTACATCCCTAGATGTCCCCCTGTGAGGAGATGCCACTGATTGGCTCTCCTCACACTCTGTCAGTGTGAGGCGAGGAGAGCTGATTACCGGCATCACCTTGTTTACATGTAACCGGCTGTGATTGGACACAGCCGATCACATGGTTAAAGAGCCGCGGAAGTGGCTCTTTAAACAGATCGGGGTCGCGCCGTGTCCTAGCAACACGGCACAGCCGCAATTGGCGCGTGCCCCGCGTAGGCACTCGTTCTGGGATGCCGTCATATGATGTCATCCCAGAACAAGAGCTGCACCGCCCCGCCGTCATTTGACGGTGGGCGGGTAGCAAGCAGTTAACAACACTCCAGTTACGTATGGGATAACGATCTTAAACATGAGTTCTGCTTTTCACCTCTACTCAATGGATCCATGGTTTGTTTGTTTTGTTTTTCCAGGACAGGGAGGACAACTGGTTTGCTAGAGGTCTGAATGAACCAACTACATAATGTAAAGGGTTTTTCTGGGTTAGTAACCCACTATTGTAGTCAGGCAGCTAGCATTTTGAGCAGATCTAAAGCAGCAGCCTGCACAGTTTGGCCCCTTTCACATGGGAGCCCCCGTCACACAGGCGCCCCTCATGAAGCATGATCCACTGAGCAGGTGGATGACATGTATGAACTACAAAATGGTTTCCACAGTATACTACCCACCCTATACCAGGTTCCCCACCACTGCGCCTCAGAATAAGTACCAACCTAACTGATAAAAGTCGATACACTGGTCTCACTATAGCTGCCACGTAAATGTGTCTAATATACCATATATTTTCTATTATTATCGTGTCTTATGTGTAGAGGTCACCCACAATAAAAATAAAAAGTGGCGCTTCCTAAAAAAATGAAATAAAAAAATATATCAAACACCTTTTAAAGTGACTACTCAATCTACTAATACACACCTATTTATAAGTGCATCATAAAAAATACAAATAAAAATACCATAATTCATATACATGCGTGGTGAACACCAAGTGATAAAATCACAAATAATGCCACAATATCAATACTGCTACAACAAAAAAAATATATATATATAATCAAAAATCCATATGCATATGTTAAACGTTAGTGAAGTGATTGTCCTTCGACCTTTGTGAAGATGCGATCCAGTGGAAAACAAATGTTCAATCAAATAAGTGCCAAAAAAGGGGGGTCCTCAAAACACAGTGTGTAAATTCTTCTTACAAAAACTTCCACCACACCCGAGTATTATGGTGATCCCACTCCCAATAGAAATCCACTCACCAGCTCCAATTGCCCCCACTTGCGTGTAAGGCTAACAAGCTTAATGATGATAAATAACCAGGATTTCAGCCAACACTATCTCCATCTGAGAATACGTTCCATATGTGAAGTAAAAAAAGCTCCAAATAGTGTGATAACGTAAAACCAGTTTATTAGCACACACATCAAACCAATCTCCAATGGTTAAACTCACAATGTAAACAATTTAAACTCGCACAGCAATCTCCACAGCACACTTTATAGGCAGTAAACAACACAGCAACTTGTGAACCTTCCTGGGGGCATGCGGTCACGGCGGACCCGATATGAGCAGGCGTCTGATGTGATAATCTCACCCTCTCCTTACTTGCCTGACTGTTAGCCCGATCTCTTCCCAGGTGGGTATACCGCAACGCTTGTTCCTATCTGTATCACTCGTGTGCGATGTCCACCATTGCTTGGCCACGCCCCGACATGTTTCGTCACGCCTGTGACTTATTCATGGGATAGACCGCTCTAGGTGTCCATCAGTCATTAAATACCCTCCCATCCGTGAACGGACAGGGGGTGATTCAGTGCGCATGCGCCCCACGTATACCTCGTGCCTGTGCAATGCTTGTGTCCCCGTGAGCACAAACCCCCGCTGCTTGGGATCGCTACCCACTGGGTCTAGCAGCATAGGATTGCATTTATACAGTAATCGGTTTTCAAAGTGCACTTCGCCCATGCTAGTTTTCTTGCAGCAATCGAATAGTACACAGTACTTAGTTTAGCAAGCAACGAACTATCTACCGGACCCTGAACATTAGTCTCTTAGTGATAGTCATTTTAAATATCTTGTTCAGATTAACCACAATAACATATAACACTAAAAAATTATTAGTATGAGCACTAAAAAAGTTCAATATAAAATACATTCTTTTAAGATTAACATTAGCACTATATTTCTATAAAAAACAGGAATTAAAAATTCTTATAAAAGGCTGGAATTCAATTTTTTTAAAAATCATGAGTGGGTAGAAAATCTTTCAACTATTATTTTTCCATTTAGTATTATGCAATATCCCTCATACCCCACATATGATATATGTAAAATGTCTTACTCCAGGTAAATTAGGTTGCAATGACCCCTAGGGCCCTATATTTGAGATGACTTACTACAGGTATATTAGATTGCAATGACCCCTAAGACCCTATATTTCAAATGCCAGTTCCACTCGGGGTTCCTTACCACTAATCACTGGTAGATGTTAGTTAAAAGTTAAACTTGGAAACTCCCTTCACTATAAAACTGCATAATGTAATACCTATATTTCTTGTCAACATAGTGTCCATCCTATACCCATGTGTTCAAACTATACCACCAATCCCTGGTAGATATTGGTCAGAAGTAAAACTTGGATACTGCTCACAATAAAAAATCCCCTCAATACAAAAACTATTATATAGTACACTTACTCCATTTCTCCTCCGTGGAGTGTCAAAGCTATTTCCAAACTCTATCTTATCCCTAAAAAATGTACTCACACACTCTCCCTCTAGTGGTTGTGTTGGGTTTACAACTTCTAAACTTACCTGATTTCACAGTGGTGCTACACATCTAACCTAAAAACGTTAACAAAATTAAAAATCATTAATAAAGCAGTTTAGGTCCAGTTCAATATTTAGCCCTCTAGGGGTCAAACTTTTAAAAAGAAATATCCATTCGGTTTCTCTCCGTGATAAATCTCTTATCCTATTGGAACCTCTCCAAGAAGGGTACACTACATCTATGCCACAAAACTGTAATAGGGTGGGATCTTGTTGGTGTTTCTCTTTAAAGTGCATGGATACACTATGATATTTATATCCATTCTTGATGTTAAGTGCTCACTTATCCGGATCTTCAATTGCCTCTTCGTCCTTCCTACATAAAATAGGCCGCAAGGGCACCACATCAAATAAACTACATGCGTGGTGGTGCATGTGCTGAACTCCTTGATTTCAAACACTTCTCCCTCTCTGTTGGTGACATTGGTGATGCCCCTATTGCTAACCCTCACTGTTTTGCAGCAAACACATTTTCTGCAGCAGTAAAATCCCCTAAAGTTAAATTTCAGAGCCCTAGGATTAGGTGGATCCAAGATCTTCTTGACTATTTGATCGCCTATATTAGGAGCTTTCCTATATATAAATTTAGGTTGTACTGGTAGTATGTCCCCCAAGTGTCTGTCTTTACAGAGAATATACCAATATTTCTTATTAATATATTTTCTATTTCCCTGTACTGATAGTGAAATCTTGAAATGAAGCTCAGTTGATGTTGAGTTCCCCCTACTTGTGCTTCTTTTTTCTTCATGCATTGTTTCCTGGGGATTACTGCTACTTCCTGAATAATCTCAGTGAGTTTCTCATCCCTATACCCCTTCTGTACACATTTCTCCTTTAAGGTGTTTGATTGCATCACATAGTCATCCACCTGTGTACAATTCCGACGGATTCGCAGTATCTGTCCTTTCGGGATATTTCTTATCCAGGACGGATGGTGTCCACTTGTCACTGACAGATAACTGTTGCGGTCCGTCGGTTTGAAATATACCTTAGTTTTTAGTGTATTCGATTTCTTCTCTATAGTCACATCTAAGAAATTAATGGTTTCCTCATTGATTTGGTATTCTAATTTGATGTTATTTGTATTTCTTTTCAAGTAATCCAAAAATTCTTCCACAGATTCCTTTGTTCTCTCCCAAATAAACAGAATATCATCGATAAACCTACGGTAAAATTTTAACTGAGGCCTAATGATGTTCAATACTTGTCTATCTTCCCATTCGGACATGAACAGGTTGGCGAGACTAGGGGCATATTTTGCCTCCATTGCCACGCCAACCTGCTGGGAGTAAAATTGTCCGTTGAACCAGAAGTAATTGTGGGACATGCAAAAGTCTAATGCATGTCCCACAAATTTCTTCTGTATATATGGGATATTCTCCCTCCTACTTAATGCCCAATTAAGGGCTAAAGAGGCGTCCTCATGTTGTATGATTGTATATAAAGACACTACATCAGCCGTCACTAAATATGAAACGGCTGATGGGTCTAAAACAACTTCTTCTAACAAGCGTAGCAGGTCCGATGTGTCCCAATAAGGATGCTCTTGCCTTTGTGGCTGTGTGTGGTGAAGAGATGAGCTCGGACGTGTTATTTGGAGATATATATAGATATATATCTATAGATATATAGATATATATCTATATCTTTATAAATATAGATATCTATCTATATCTATATAAATATGGATGTAGATATCTCTCTCTCTCTCTCTCTCTCTCTCTGTATATATATATATATCTTTTGTGGCCCCCAGTGATATATTTTGATGTACCGTATTTATCGGCGCAAAACACGCACCTTCACTTTAAGAGGGAGGTTTCAGGGAAAAACTTACATTTAAAATAAAGAACTGTAAAGCAAAATAAGTCAGTGCAGCCTCAAATGCAGCCTCACTATTGCATGAATGCAGCCTTACCACTGCCATCAATGCAACCTCGGAGGGGACAGGGAAAGGGGTGGGACAAGCGCCAACAAATTACATACAGGAGAATCTCCTTTTTTCTCAGCGGCCTCTTAAATACAATGTGTATAATGCGTGTACAGCTTATATTATATTATGTAAATTTGCTGCCCCCTCAAAATAACTCAACACACAGCTATTAATGTCTAAACCGCTGGCAACAAAAGTGAGTACACCCCTAAGTGAAAATGTCCTAATTGGGCCCAATTAGCCCTTTTCCCTCCTCGGTGTGTGTGACTCGTTAGTGTTACAAGGTCTCAGGTGTGAATGGGGAGCAGGTGTGTTAAATTTGGTGTTATCTCTCTCACTCTCTCATACTGGTCACTGGAAGCTCAATATGGCACCTCATGGCAAAGAACTCTCTGAGGATCTGAAAAAAAGAAAATAAAAAAAAAATAAAAAAGAAAGAAAATAAGAAGATTGCCAAGACCCTGAAACTAAGCTGCACCATGGTGGCCAAGACCATACAGCGGTTTAACAGGACAGGTTCCACTCAGAACAGGCCTCACCATGATCGACCAAAGCAGTTGAGTACACGTGCTCAGCGTCATATCCAGAGGTTGTCTTTGGGAAATAGACATATCAATGCTGCCAGCATTGTATAGTCCCATGTTGTTGGGACTATACAGTGCCTGTTTTTAACTCCTAATATGTGAGTTACCATCACTACTCTCTACTTTATTTTAAACTTGTACAAAATCTGCACCCAGAGGCGCCTCTTCTCCCCTTCTTGTTTTTTCATGTGCGTGTAAAGGCAGACGTCCCGATACTTTTAACAATATAGCGTATATACTGAAAGCAATTCAAGAGATTTGGTGGCACTAGGCCACCATAGAAACAGCACTAAAGGGAACCACCATCCAGAGGAAAATGTCACTGTTGTCTTCATTCAACTAGTTTCTTTTAAATGTTGGGTTTGACGACTCAAGCAGTGATTGTAGAGTTTGCAGATGTCTTATACCCCGAGCCCATCGTCTATGAAGGTCCATCAGCGTTTCCAAGTTCTCCACAGGCTTGTGGTGAAGTCCGGTTTTCCGATCAGCACTCAATGTTTTTTGACTGCCAGTCTGTCCACTAAATACGATCTACATACAAGGTCACACAAAAGGGGTGGGGTAGATCAGTACCTATCAGCACATAGGAGGTCCCGATACTGAGTATTTTCATGGGTACACATGAAAATACTCCGACACCTGAGACCAATACCGTTGTCGATTTGAGCCCATACAAAATGAATGGGCCCAAATAGCACTGCAAATAGCCTGTCCCTAGGCTGGTCCACGTTATCTCAAATCAGCACACTGCACATGGAATCATCAGTGCTGGACACTTCAATACAGTCCATTCCTAAAGACAATTCTGAAGAGCAACAACAAGTGTATGAGAAGTGGTACTGTGCAGAGTCCATACATAGAGAATAAGAACAGATACTGAGAATTACACCCAGCATACGGGACAAGAGAAGTGAGGAGGAGTGGAGAGATCTGAGGGGAAGGTCTGGGCGTGGTGTGAGGAGTAGAGGGAAGGTCTGGGCAGTGTGAGGAGTAGAGGGGAGGAGGTGTGGAAGGAGTAAAGAGGGGAGATGTGGGGAGTAGAGGGGGGGTGAGGAGTAGAAGGGGGGAGGGGGTATGAGGAGGAGAGGGGGGTGTGTGTGAGGAGTTGAGAGGGGGGCAGGGCCAGATTAACATAGGGGCTATTGGAGCTGCAGCACCAGGCCCGTACCATAAAATAGGCCGTGGCTGGCCAGACTCAATGTCACTACTTTCTGTCACTTGTAAACAAAGAATCCCGGCTTCTGTGCTACAAGTGACAGCCCACTACACTCAGTGGAGTCGGGAGGGGGGGCCCAGGTCTCAGTCTTTGTACTGGCAATTATTAGCCCCGAGTCCCAAGGCCTGAGTTTGGCCTGGAATGCGGGACTATTGGCTGCCTGCTGCCGAGATACCTCTGAAGCCAGGGAAGGAGGGGGGCCAGCACTGCCGGTTTACAGAGCAGGGATATCCATCTCCCACTTACCTGGTACGGCTGAGTGACACACGTGGTCCCGCCTCCTGGAGCTGTCCATCATAGGAGCCAACCCGGTCCAGGAGGCGAGACTTAGTGTGACACTGAATGCGCTGGGTAAGTGGGAGATCCCCGGGGTCCGTTCTGTGTAAGCTGGCTGCGGGGGCTCTTCGATGCCTGGGCACAGCTAGGTAAGGCTGATGGGATGTGGCCGGGCACTGATGACGAGGCTGCATTAATAAGCACTGATGGCTGGAGACTAATGTTTGATTAATGGGTACTGATGGTATTGATGGGTACTGATAGTATTAATGGGTATTGATGGGCACTGATGAGGCTGTATTGATGGGCACTGATTAGGCTACATTAATGGGCATTGATGGATACTGATGGTATTGATGGGCACTGATGAGGCAGTATTGATGGGCACTGATGAGGCTGCATTAATGGGTACTGATGGTATTAATGGGTATTGATATGTAGTGATGGTATTAATGGGCACTGATGAGGCTGTATTGATGGGCAATGATGGCTGGGCACTGATGAGGCTGCATTAATTGGCACTTATGGTATTAATGGGTACTGATGGTGATGATGGGTACTGATGGTATTGAGGAGTAGAAAGGGAGGAGGTGTGAGGAGTAGAAAGGGGGGGAGGGTGGTGTGAGGAGTGGATAGGGTGGAGGGTGTTGTGAGGAGTAGAGAGGGGTGGTGGTGTGAGGAGTAGAGAGGGGGGAGGTGTGAGGGGTAGAGAGGGGGGAGGTGTGAGGAGTAGAGAGAGGGGGAGGGTGGTGTGAGGAGTGGATAGGGTGGAGGGTGTTGTGAGGAGTAGAGAGGGGTGGTGGTGTGAGGAGTATAGAGGGGGGTGAGAGGAGTAGAGGGGGATGTGTGAGAGGAGTAGAGGGGGATGTGTGAGAGGAGTAGAGGGGGATGTGTGGGGGGTGAGGAGTAGAGGGGGATGTTTGGGGGGGTGAGGAGTAGAGAGGGGGGGTGAGGAGAAGGGGGGTGAGGAGTAGAGGGGGGTGAGGAGTAGAGAGGGGGTTGGGTGAGTAGTAGAGGGGGGGTGTGAGGAGTAGAGAGGGGGAGGGGTGCGAAGAGTAGAGAGGGGGTGAGGAGTAGAGAGGGGGGTGTGAGAGGAGTAGAGGGGGGGGGTGAGAGGAGTAGAGGGTGGACGTGTGAGAGGAGTAGAGGGTGGACGTGTGAGAGGAGTAGAGGGTGTGTGTGGGAGGAGTAGAGGGGGGTGTGAGAGGAGTAGAGGGGGGTGTGAGAGGAGTAGAGGGGGGTGAGAGGAGTAGAGGGGGATCTGTGGGGAGGTGAGGAGTAGGGGGTGGGGAGTAGAGTGGGTGTGTGAGAGGAGTAGAGGGGGATCTGTGGGGAGGTGAGGAGTAGGGGGTGAGGAGTAGAGGGGGATGTGTGGGGGGTGAGGAGTAGAGTGGGATGTGTGGGGGGTGAGGAGTAGAGAGGTGGCTGAGAAGTAGAGGGGGGTGTGAGGATTAGAGAGGGGGAGGGGTGTGAGGAGTAGAAAGGGGGGTGAGGAGTAGATAGGGGGAGTGGGTGAGGAGTAGACGGGGGGTGGGTGAGGAGTAGACGGGGGGTGGGGGAGGAGTAGAGGGGGGTGTGTGAGAAGAGTAGAGGGGAGGTGTGAGACTAGTAGAGGGGGGGTGTGAGAGGAATAGAGAGGGGGGGGTGAGAGGAGTAGAGAGGGGGGTGTTTTGAGGTGTAGAGAGGGGGGGTGTTGTGGGGAGTAGAGAGGGGGGAGGTGAGGAGTAGAGAGGGTGGTGTGAGGAGTAGAGAGGGGGGAGAGTAGAGGGGGTGGAGGGTGCTGTGAGGAGTAGAGAGGGGGTGGTGTGAGGAGTAGAGAGGGTGGAGGGTGGTGTGAGGAGTAGAGAGGGGGTGGTGTGAGTAGTAGAGAGGGGGGTGGTGTGAGGAGTAGAGGGGTGGTGTGAGGGGTAGAGAGGGGTGGTTTGAGGGGTAGAGAGGGGTGGTGTGAGGGGTAGAGAGGGGTGGTTTGAGGGGTAGAGAGGGGGGTGAGAGGGGTAGAGGGGTGGTGTGAGAGGAGTAGAGGGTGTGTGTGAAAGGAGTAGAGGGGGTGTGTGAGAGTAGTAGAAGTTGGGTGTGTGAGAAAAGTAGAGGGGGATGTGTGTGGGGGGGGGGGTGAGGAGTAGAGAGGTGGGTGTGAGGAGTAGAGGGGGGTGTTAGAAGTAGAGGGGGGTGTGAGAAGTAGAGGGGGGGTGTGAGAAGTAGAGGGGGGTGTGTGCGGAGAGGGGGTTTCTAACAAAATCTCTCAAATAATTAAAAGACATTGGAATATTTTGAGAACTAGTTATCCCATGGTACAAGAATTTTGGAACCCACCTATGCCCTCCTACAAAAAAGGTAGAACGATACGGGACCGATTGATAAAATCGGATCAACCTTTATCCACAACACCAAAATTAACCTTTTTAGGACCAAAAAACTTGGGTTCATACCCTTGTTTGTCATGCCTACAATGCAACTCTATGATTAAAGGTAAATATTTTACACATCCACATAGGGGCTTTAATATCCCTATACGTGGATATTATACATGTCAATCTTCATACGTGATATATGCTATAAAGCAGGGGTCTTCAAACTGCAGCCCTCCAGGTGTTCAGGAACTACAATTCCCATCATGCCTAGTCATGTCTGTGAATGTCAGAGTTTTACAATGCCTCATGGGATGTGTAGTTCTGCAACAGCTGGAGGGCCGTAGTTTGAGGATCCCTGCTATAAAGTGTCCGTGCGGTTTGGTTTACGTTGGAGAAACCACACAAAAGGTAAAGGATAGGATAGCAAGACATAAGTATTCAATACGTGACAAACTAACACAATTACCGCTGGCTAGACACTTTTTAGAATTTGGACACAATGTATCACAATTAAAGTATATGGTCCTAGAAGGAATAGAGAAAAATAGGAGGGGAGGAAACCGTGAAATGATTTTGAGGAAAAGAGAGGTATACTGGATACATTTTTTGAATACCATTGCCCCATATGGCTTAAATGTGGATTTAGATCTTTATTTATTTGTTTGAATCTGCAAATATTTATAACCATTTGTTCGGACAAAGAAAAAAAAATTTTTCTAAAAAGAGCTACATATGTGGATATGCTTGTTTTATACATATGTGTACAGGCCCGGATTTACTCCCTTTGCCGCCCCAAGGCCGGGTCCTTCAATGCCGCCCCCCCCCCCCCACACACACACACACACACACACACCACGTCCTTTATCGATGACTTCTACAATAGATCAATTAAAAACATATCTCCATACACGAGAACACTGAAAATAACTGACTTTAATTGTACAGACTAAAAATATTTCAGGGTAAGCGCGCGAGGGGTAAGGATTTTTCACAGGCAATTTTTCAAGGCAATGGCTGGTGTTAGTGCTTCAATCATCCCCAGCACCATGGTTGTTATGGTGTCAGGATAATTGAAACACATTATTTCTTTCATTACATTGTAATATAAACTAAAATAGTTCAACTCACCATAATGCAGAATCATTGGGAGCCCTGAGCGTGTCACTTGCCACCATCTCTTGTCACTTGCCACCATGCCTGCCACCAGATGGGGACGTCACTTGCCACCATGCCTGCCACCAGATGGGGATGTCCCTTGCCACCATGCCTGCCACCAGATGGGAATGTCACTTGCCACGCTGCCTGCCACCACATGGGGATGTCACTTGCCACCATGCCTGCCACCAGATGGGGATGTCACTTGCCACGCTGCCTGCCACCAGATGGGGATGTCACTTGCCACCATGCCTGCCACCAGATGGGGATGTCACTTGCCACCATGCCTGCCACCAGATGGGGATGTCACTTGCCACGCTGCCTGCCACCACAAGGGGATGTCCCTTGCCACGCTGCCTGCCACCACATGGGGATGTCACGTGCCACGCTGCCTGCCACCAGATGGGGATGTCACTTGCCACCATGCCTGCCACCAGATGGGGATGTCAGTTGCCACGCTGCCTGCCACCAGATGGGGATGTCACTTGCCACTATGCCTGCCACCAGATGGGGATGTCACTTGCCACGCTGCCTGCCACCAGATGGGGATGTCACTTGCCACCATGCCTGCCACCAGATGGGGATGTCCCTTGCCACGCTGCCTGCCACCACATGGGGATGTCACTTGCCACCATGCCTGCCACCAGATGGGGATGTCCCTTGCCACACTGCCTGCCACCAGATGGGGATGTCACTTGCCACCATGCCTGCCACCAGATGGGGATGTCACGTGCCACGCTGCCTGCCACCACATGGGGATGTCCCTTGCCACGCTGCCTGCCACCACATGGGGATGTCCCTTGCCACGCTGCCTGCCACCACATGGGGATGTCACGTGCCACGCTGCCTGCCACCAGATGGGGATGTCACTTGCCACCATGCCTGCCACCAGATGGGGATGTCACTTGCCACTATGCCTGCCACCAGATGGGGATGTCACTTGCCACTATGCCTGCCACCAGATGGGGATGTCACTTGCCACGCTGCCTGCCACCAGATGGGGATGTCACTTGCCACCATGCCTGCCACCAGATGGGGATGTCCCTTGCCACGCTGCCTGCCACCAGATGGGGATGTCACGTGCCACGCTGCCTGCCACCAGATGACGATGTCCCTTGCCACGCTGCCTGCCACCACATGGGGATTTCCCTTGCCACCAGATGGGGATGTCCTTTGCCACCAGATGGGGATGTCACTTGCCACCAGACGGGGATGTCACTTGCCACCAGATTGGGATGTCCCTTGCCATGCTGCCTGCCATCAGGAGGAGGGCGGAACAGCGGTGCGGGCAATGAGAGATGTCATCTCTCTCCCACGCCGCCGCACCGCTGACACTACAAGCTACTGTTTTTAAAAATGGCGCCGAGCGGCGCAATCACGCTACTGCGCATGCGCCGCCCGGCCGAGCGCTTACGAGTTTTCCCGAGCCCGGCCGGCTTCGGAACGGCGCATGCGCCGTTGCGTGGTCGGCTCGCGGCCATCTTTTCTATGGGCACTGGTGCCCATAATAGACTTTACAGGCCAGCACGAAAGGGGGGGCGGCCGCGAAGTCACTGCAGGAGCGGCGCCGCCCCTACACCACTGCCGCCCCGAGGCCTGGCCTCGGTGGCCTTGTGGTAAATCCGGCCCTGTATGTGTATTTCTTACAGGTTCATGAAATTCTTTGAAGAAAAGGAATGGGGAGATAAAGCTATTGGCCACTATTTGCTAGATTTTGTGTTTATGGTAGATAACATATATATATATATATAAGTACTAAATATAATACGGATTTAATTATTTAACCATATTGATTCCATGTGTGATGTTTTCTACAAACTTGTATTTAAATGAATGATTGCAGTGAAACTTTCATATGTGCTTTGACGGATCTTAGGAAGGGCGTAAGCATACTAGCCCGAAACGTAATCCATTCATATCTGAATTATATAGGCATTTCTTGCCACTATTTGTCTGGAATGATTATTCTTGCTTTATAATTTTCCTTCAAGACTATGTGAAATAAAGCAACCGAAAGTTTTTAAGTGCAGCAACCTCTTGGACTTTTTATATATATATATATATATATATATATGAGTATATAGTAGATATATATATATATATAGGGGGTGTATAGTAGGTATATATAGGGGGGCAGGGCTGGTGCAAGGATTTTTGACACCCTAGGCAAAACCTAATTTTGCTGCCCCCCATTGGCTCTGCCCTGGACTCCAGCCCCTTTGCCCTGCCCATGTAACCTACCTGACCCCTACACTAACCTACCTGACACCAACACTGACCTACCTGATTCCTAATGCAATGTCAGTGTTCTTTACTCACTGGGGCTCTTCATGCATCCGATGACCCTTCCAGTGCCAGGAACAAAAGCTGCCTTTGTGCCTCCAGCTGTCACCAGCCCCGGAGCGCCCACTACTCCGATCCGATTAGGCTCTAGTACATGATGCTGCTGTACAGGACATGCCGGGAGGGAGAGCAGCCTCTACGAATGGCGGTGATGTGGGGGGCGGGGTCAGGGGATCACATGACTCGGTATAGGAATCATGTATTAGCAGACGGAGAGACAGACAGGTCGCTGATCATAGAGGAGGCACGCAGGGGATGTGTGCTTCCGTTCTGTCGGAAAACAGTTCTCCAGTGCTGCGCTGCACCTCTGACACTACTTACTTACGGACGGGGTGGCTGTCGCCTGACTTAGTTACATGTTGCAGACAGAGGCATCACCTGCACACAGTCACCACTGCACTGAAAACCTACATAGCGCGGAGACCGGCGGGAGACGGAGAGTAGGGAAACCTGCAGCCGGGCGCCCTAGGTGGCAGTGCACCCTAGGCGGCTGCCTAGTTTGCCTAGTAGTAGCACCGACCCTGATGGGGAGGTAAAGCTATTTGTGTAGTACTGAAGACTCGGTAGGCGGTAGATGGACTGGGGAGGGCGCTCTTGGTAATGGCTCCTCCATGGAGCATATCTCCGGCCGGGTACTATTCACTATGAATACAGAGGAAGTCCTGCCTCTCAGGAGAGCGGACCGGAGGTTCAGCCCTCCTCCTGTCCACCCTCGCTCATCCTCGGCTCCTCCTAGTACAGATCGGAAAACTGCTCACCTCCCTCAGCTTTGACTCAACATTTTTCCGAGGCCGTACTGCGCAGGGGTCGGATTTTTCGGGACCGCACTGCGCATGCGTCGGGCGGGAATCTGGCGCATGCGTACTACGAATCAGCTTTTCCGGGACCACACTGTGCATGCATCTGTCGGGAATTTGACGCATGTGTACTAGGAGTCAGATTTTTTGGGGGCTACACTGCGCATGCGTCGGGTGGGACATTTACGTTACGGAACATTGTGGGTTTGAAGTAAGTTTGCCACCTCATCCCTTTAAACCCGAACACCTTTGAATTACACAGGTCCTGAGGCTAATTAAAGAGAAGGCACCAAGTCAGTTTAATTACCACTTTAATCAGCACCTATGTAATTAAAATGTGTTCGGGTTTAAAGGGATGAGGCGGCAACTCTAGTTTGAAGTGGTTTACCGGGGATATGGATGTAGCCGTCAAGATTTTTAGCTGATGATTTTCTTTTCAATAAAAGCAATTTGAGTGCCTGCTTAGCCACAGGATCTCTTTTTATAATCAGTGGGAGGGGTCGTTCTCTAAGGCAGTGGTCTCCAAACTGCAGCCCTTTTCTTGCCCTCAGGGCACTATTCCTCCCATTGGACACCAATAATGGGGCACTATACCTCCCATTGGACATCAATAATGAGGCACTATACCTCCCATTGGACACCAATAATGGGGCACTATTCCTCCCATTGGACACCAATAATGGGGCACTATTCCTGCCACTGGTGTATGTGTTGAAATGCTGTAAGTAATTTTATAATTTATTATGTTGTATAAAAACAATCTGTACCAGTGTAAACTCTTTTAATAAAGTATTTTGACACATATATGTTTAGTTTTGTTCTTGGCTTTTCATGGAAGTTGATGTAAATGTGACAATCCTACAACCCCCAGGAATTGTTTAGGGTGGAGAGGCGGGGATGGGGTTTTTGTTTGTATATGCAGGAAGGGAGAGGGGAGGGGAAGGGGTATTTGGGAACCACACAGCTGCCAATCACTGCACTTAAAACACCCAGCAGACCTACCCTCCCCCTCCAAGAAGTTTTGCAGCAGAGGTGGGGGGGAAGCAGGACACATTATTTACCAGGCAGATCAGTCACCTAGCAGGAGCCCGAGGAGGACACAACAAACAGAGCTAAGTCGGAGGGGGGGGGTCCACTTCTGGAATGGGAAATCCCACTGACAGCTGAAACGTCATCAGTTGTTAAGGAAACGGTGGCCCCGCTCGTTAACCGCTTCAGCCCCGGAAGATTTTACCCCCTTCCTACCAGAGAGTTTTTTGCGATTCGGAACTGCATAGTTTTAACTCACAATTGCGCAGTCGTGCGACGTGGCTCCCAAACAAAATTGACGTCCTTATTTTTCCCACAAATAGAGCTTTCTTTTGGTGGTATTTGATCGCCTCTGCGATTTTTATTTTTTGCGCTATAAACAAAATAAGAGCGACAATTTTGAAAAAAAACGCATTATTTTTTTACAATTTGCTATAATAAAAATCCCCCAAAAATATATAAAAAACATTTTTTTTTCCTCAGTTTAGGCCGACCGTATTCCTCTACATATTTTTGGTAAAAAAAAAAAAAAAATCGCAATAAGCGTTTATTGATTGGTTTACACCCAAAAGTGGAACTTCCGCTTTAAGACCTCCTCCCCAGCTCCTGATGGTGAAACAGCTTTTGGGGAGGAGGAGTACCTCGATTTTGACAGGAACATGCAGCCACTTCCGTTCGCCTTAGACGATCAGATGTGAAAGTTATCCTTCCCCCTCCCTCCCAAAGTCTTCTGGGACACAAGACATGTTCTAGAAGACTTCCGGACCAATCACAGAGCGCAGCGCCACTTGCGCAGTGGGCACCCGGTTGTGAAGCTGCAAGCTGTCACAGCTGAGTGCCTATAGTAGTGATGCCGGCACCTCAAAGAGAGGAAGAAAATTGCTGGGGTGAGTGCATCGCTGGATCATGGGACAGGTAAGTGCATGTTTATTAAAAGTCAGCAGCTACACTTTTTGTAGCTACTGCCTTTTAAAGAGGAAGTAAACCCTGGTGAATTTTACTTCCCCTTTGTTTCCCTGCAAAGGTAAAGCATAATGGGCTACTATGCATCGCTTACATCGGCGCATGTGCAGAAGAAAGCATTGCTCGGGGAAATAGTAAATATATCCTAAATCGTGTAGGTTTAGGAGATATTTCAAGCACCTACAGGTAAGCCTTAATCTAGGCTTACCTGTAGGTGAAAGTGGTCTGTAAGGGTTTACAACCACTTTAATAAACACACAAATGACTGGAACTCCGCTTTAAGGACAACTCCACACCATGTGATAAAAAGGTGCCCATCTCAGTCTGATATCTGCTGCCGATAGGGGAGATGGTAGGGTTAATATGATGCAAACACTGGGGGTATAGTTAATCCTAGATAGAAAGTTCAACTGAATAAATAGGTCTTTAGCAGAGATAATCAGTTTGGTTTATTGGGAGTGCAAGAGGCTTCATTGTCATAATCAGACAGTGAAATGCCCCCCCATCCCTCAGGTGACTTCAAAGGCACTCAGGAGGTCACTGTGGACCATCTGGCAATCAGACTCCATATCCATCCTAAATCCTGGGCAGTCTGTGACTCCTGCTCCCCCTCTTGACCATCCGCAAACATGCCGACTGTAAGCTATCCATATGATAGAACGAGTCCAGAGACGGGTAACAAAAATGGTGAAAGGTTTGGGGGATAAAACATATCGACAGCAAATTCAGGAACTGAATATGTACAGTTTGGAGGAAAGGAGAGACCTGATTGAGGCCGAATTCTCATTCTCATATGTGCGGCTGCGGGTTGGTGCCTGTTCACCAATTTAGGTGCAAATTTTTTCTTGAATTTGCACCTGAACCGGACCCAAATACGCACAGGACCCTTTTGCAGTCCGCTCCGCGGCCGCCCCGGACCTGTGTCCAGTCACACTCGCATGGCATGCAAATTGGATGCGGGAAAACCTGCACATATGTGAAGCCGGCCGTAAACTATTAAATACATCAGTGCAGGGCCATCTTTAACGCAGGGCAAAAGGGGCAGCTGCCCTGGGCCCCATCATTGTCGGGGGCCTGACAAAGCTTCCCCAGAGCCCGCAAATTGGGGTTCCATGATAAACGCTGAGTACAGAAATTTCTTATTCCCCAGCCAGCAGGGCGGGGGCAGGGCCGGGAGCTCTACTGCCACTCTGACCCCCAACCCCCATGCAGCCTGTATGCTTGAAGCTGAGATCGGAGTAGGAGCACTGAAAGCCCCGCCTCCGGACCTCTTTGAGTCCCTCCCCCAGACCTTTGCGAGCCCTGCCATCGGACCCCTGAGGGCTCCGCAGCTTGAAGTCTGAGGACCCTGAACCAGGACCACTGAAGGCCCAGCACCTGATCCTCTGAATCAAATGAGAGCAGGTGGTGAGCCTGGCTGGCAAGGTAGGTCCTTCTTCCCATAGACTGCTTGTTGACGGTTATCCTAGCCCTGACCTGTTTATGAACAAGTATAGCTGTAAACTGCTGATTGGTAACATTTTTTACCTCCTGTACTCTGGTCTCTGGTCATCTCCCGTACTAGATTTGCAGTCTCTGGTCATCTACTGTACTAGATTTGCAGTCTCTGGTCATCTCCTGTACTAGATTTGCAGTCTCTGGTCATCTCCTGTTCTAGATTTGCAGTCTTTGGTCATCTCCTGTACTAGATTTGCAGTCTCTGGTCATCTCCTGTACTAGATTTGCAGTCTCTGGTTATCTCCTGTAGTACGTCTCTCAGTGAGCAGTAACCTCTAGAAATGAATGAGGAAGCAGATATTATGTGTTGTACCTCTAACAACCAGTCAGTGATCAGTAATAATATGCTGTATCCTTCTGTCAACCAATTGCAATTGCTGCCTGATCTGCTGCAGTAAACTGATTTTGAGTCTTACTGCAATTTGTTATATGTGTAAGAGTGGTTGGGGGGCCCAAGAAAATGTTTGCCCAGGGCCCAATCAATATTAAAGATGGCCCTGCATCAGAGGTTCTCAACCCTGTCCTCAAGTACCTCCAACAGGCCATGTTTTGGGAAATTATCTTAGATAAAATAGCTGTCCAAAATACCAAGCCATCGACTCTGATTTAAAGCACCTGTGCAAAATAAAGGAAAACCTACAAACATGGCCTGTTGGGGGTACTTGAGGACAGGGTTGAGAACTACTGAAATACATCAAGGGGGTGAACAAGGTTCAGAAGGGCAGTTTTTTCAATCTAAAACCAAAATCAAGAACACGGGGACATGACCTTACACTATCTGGAGGAAAGTTCAAAACTAATCTTAGAAACTATTATTTTACTGACATAGGTGTGTGCAGCCTATTGCATTAGGGTGTGCACCCTTAAGCTCAAACACACATTCATGTGTATGTGTCTACATATATATGAACCCGGCACATTGATCTACCTGCCGGCACAGTGAAAGAGAAGAGCATAAACACTTTTCTTATGGCAGAGCAGGTAAGAGGGAGATCTTTACCATGTTCCTGCTGCTACACAGAGCGATAATACTAATGCGCATGGGGTGATTAGGGTGTGCCTGGGCACACCCGGCACACCCTGTGCGCACGCCTATGGTTACCGCTAATGGTGCTGAAATTTAACCCCGAGCCACACTCGGGAAAACCGCCAGGGAGGTTAAGGCAGTGCTGGAAAATAATGTTGGCCACACAAAATATTGACACTTTGGGCCCAATTTGAACATTTTCACTCACTTTTGTTGCCAGTGGTTTAAGACATTAATGGCTGTTTGAAGAGTTATTTTGAGGGGACAGCAAATGTACACTGTTATACAAGCTGTACACTCACTACTTTGCATTGTAGCAAAGTGTCATTTCTTCAGTGTTGTCACATGAAAAGATATAATAAAACATTTACAAAAATGTGAGGGGTGTACTCACTTTTGTGAGATACTGTATATATTTATATTTACAGTTGTAATATGAAAGGATTTTGGAAAATAGAGCATTACGTGTCCCAAATTCCAGGGGGCATGGCCGAGATGTGAGACAGAGTGCAGTAACTGAGCTCCACTCCTATAGTAATCCTGCCAGCTATCCGGGCTCCTTTCTTCTTCCCCGGCATCACCTTTTCACTTACCCTGGGTCCCAAGAAGAACTACGCCACCACACAGGTCCCTCCGCTGTACAGTAAGGTCCGGTCCTCCGATAATACCTCACGTGTTGCCTCACGCTTCTCCTCTCCAGCAGCGGCCATCTTGAGTACAAGGCACAATGTCTGTCAGCACACAGACAACCCCTGGGTCTCAGATGGCCTCTTCCTCTCACCCTGAACTCCTGGCGGCCATTAAAGACAGCAATGACTTCATCATGGTCAAGATTGACCACCTCGTCATGGATGTCAGCCTGATCCGCCATGACATGGACAAATTTAGGTCCCGGTTCTCTGAGGCTGAGGGCCGCATATCGCAGCTGGAGGAATCTACTAGCGCTGATTCCAGGGAACTGCATGCCCTCCAGATACAGGTTAAGGCTCTTCAAGAGAAAGCTATCGACGCGGAGAACTAGCTTAGGCGTAATAATATCAGGGTTCTGGGTCTTCCTGAGAGGGCCGAGGGTTCTAGGCCTGCGGAGTTTGCTGAAACCTTTCTCACCACCCTGCTAGATTTGCCAGCCATGCCATGCACCTTTGTGGTGGAGAGGGCGCACAGGGTCCCCCCTGCTCCGCCAATCCCAGGGGGCTCCACTGCGGCCCTTCCTCCTTAAGCTACTCAACTACAGGGACAGAGATCGGGTTCTGGCGGCTGCTCGAGTAAAGCAAGACCTCCGGTTTGACAAAACCAAGATCCTTCTATTCCCTGATTATTTGCTTGAAATTCAGCACAGGCAGCATTCCTTTACTGAGGTTCGGAAGCGGCTTTGTGAGCGAGGCCTCAAATTCAGCCTATTGTACCCCAGCAGGCTTCATGTGGTGGATGGAGATCGTACCAGGTTCTTTGAGTCCTCGGCAGGCTCAGTCTCCTGGCTGGATAGTTGTTGAGCCCCGGGTCGGCCTCAGGACACAGCAAGTATTGGTTCTTCAAAACCCATGAGTTCACAGGTTCTCTTTCCTTTGTATGCTGCCATTACTCCACTTTTCATTTTTGTTTTTCTACCACTGTTTGGATGTAAGTTCCTGCACCCCTGCATCCCTCTCATGCCGGAACACTTTCACAGCCTTTGATGAGATGGGTCCCAGTGTTTGGAGCTAGATTATGCTGCCATTTAGTACTTTTGACTTATTCAACCTCCAGTCATTGACTGCCTCACCTGTCCCACAGTTTTTTGTTTTTTTTTACTATTGGTTTTCACTTCTGCACAGATTACAATTTACAGCTTCTGGTCTGTGGTTTTCAGGCTTCCCACTCCCCTTTACCTCTTTGCCTTGCCTGCACCAGATGATTGTTTAGCTCCGGCAATACTAAGAGTGAATCATCATGACTGAAGACTAATGTGACCTGTGCCAACAGTTTTTGCTGTATATGCACTAGGTTTCCTTTTTCTTTGTTTTTCTGGGTATAGATCTTTTCCCGGCCCTCCCCATGAGGTTCTGGGGGGTGCTGGGTAATGGTAGGATAAGCACATTGTGCTTGGGATGTTATAATTTGGTTGTTGTGTTTTTATGTATGTATAGTTTATGTTTAACGTACAGTGGCTCATGCTCTACGGCTGCTCACCATGTGTCACCTACTCAAAGAAGAGTATTATCCTTTATGCATTTTTACCAACGAGAGTATGGCATCACGTGACTGGGATACCTTCTTTGTGGTATCTTGGAATGTGCGGGGCCTTAATTCCAAATGTAAAAGGGCGCTCCTTTTTCAATATGTCAAAAAGTATAATCCCTCTATTCTGGTCCTGCAGGAAACACACCTGGTGGGTAGTAAACTAATGACACTGGGTAGAAAAATCTTTTCACGCTTCTTTTTTTTTCTTGGAAATCTTTTTATTAGTTTTTCCAATCACAATAAAAGACACAACAACACTATAACAATACACCCATAGACCTCCTTTCACCCATGCAAGGGTGTAAATACAGCATTTGTGTTGCTTATGATAAAAGGAGAAGACTTCATCAGAGGATCAGTACACTGACCGCGTAACCCTTGCCACTAGGTGGTAGTAAAGAACCAAATGAATAGACCGACTCACATCTTTCATATTCATTCTAGATCAACACAATTATTGACATGGCAACTCTGGACTATATTTTGTTTACGTATCTAGGAGGCCGTGGTAGGGTCTGCAGGCCACTTGGCCCATACTTTGTCATATTTGATAAGGCATCCCCTATTTGCGTAAGTGTCCTTGTAAAGTGGTAGATAGTTTGTAATAATTTTTTTCCAAAAAGAGGTGGAAGGGGGGCTTGTCTCTTCCAATACAAGGTGATGGAGTAAATTATCTACCAGACCGAATATGCAAACTTCCATATCTAGAGGTACTAGTGTTGATATGTGCTTATTGGTGCCTGTTAGTACCTCTGACCAATAACTCCTTGATCTAGGACATGACCAGAAAATGTGCGTAAAATCCCCCTGGCAGTGTGAGGGATTCATCACATGAAGCCTAGAAGAGGTGAAATAAGCTCTGTGTACAATTTTTTTTTTTTTTTTTAGTAACTTAGCAGCACTCATGTTTTATTCCAGAAGTTTGAGCGGAGGGAGGGAGGCCCTTGTAGCGGAGACTGATGGAGTAGTGGTAATCCTTGAACCAGACAGGACTGTGTGGTGGGAGTGTTCAGGAGAGACAAGCAAGTGCAGAAATATACAGATGAATGCCCACCACCATGTGTGAAAATCAGACTTAAAAGGGAGGGAAAGAGGTGAGCCCTGGCAACAGACAGCATACAAAATAGGACTGTTTAAAAGTGCCTCCATAGCATTAATTCATTAAAAAAAATAATATATAAAATAAATTTATAATAATAAAAAAAAAAAATTAAGGAAAAAAAAAAAAGACAGAATGTGGCTGGGTGCTATTGGTCCCTTTTTAGAAAAAGTGAAGCAGACATTTTACCCATCAGGCATCTAACGCCTTATCCAGCTCGCTAGAATTCAGCGAATTTAAAGGTTGCTCCTTTGGCAAGCTCAAAAGTTCAAATAAAACGATACATTTCTTAAAGATTCTCCAGGGACAATTTCAGTTTTAGTACTAGTATGCTGGTAGGAAAGCCAGAGGCACGTGACAGTTGTGACGCAGAGTTTTTGAGGACTGTGTTGGCACAGTCCATTAGGCAAGAAGCCTCCATTATTTTGGAAAGCCAAAAAACTAGTCCGACTTCAGGAAAGCATGCTGTGGCATATCTTTTGAGGTCCAGACTGCCATTATGAGAAGCTATCCATGCAAAATCGGAACTGAAATTGTGGGTGGAGAACTTTAGAGAAAAAAAAAAAAAAAAGCTGCAAGCTGTCATTGTTGATCTCCCGAAAATGCTAGTTACCTTAGAACAAGGATGCAACCACTGAAATCAGAATTGCCGGTCCGCACTCTTGCTTCAAAAGCACCTGAAATCAATGCAGCAGCCAAGAAACTTGCATTTTCAGAAGTGAGGATCAGCAAGTAACAGCGTTCGCTCTTTACAGGTTAAACTTTTAGGACATGATTCACAGAATGGCTGCCCGTCTGTAGGTGGAAGGTCAAGCTGAACAGAAGCGACTACACACTGTGACATACATGGATACCTAGACAAAATCCTAGCTGGCACTGGTGTGTGTGTGTGTGTGTGCTGGTTATCTAGACGAGTCTCTGCAGTGACTGGGAAGAAGGGGAAATGGGGATTGGTGGGGGGGGGGGGGGTGCTGGATTTGGGTTTTGAAAGTATTTGGGGGTGAAAGAAAATAGAAGGGAGGAAGAGGGTGTTGGTGGTCTTTGTCTATCAAGCTAGTCCCATTTCCTCTAGCACGCTGCGCGGTGACTCATCCTCCTCTTGTAACATGTCTGACTGCTCGATCGCTTTCAGCACGCTCTTTTTCGATGTGTCTTGGATTTCGCCCCCCATCAGGAACTCGTCCAGGATAAAGTAGGCCTTCTCGAAGTTAAAGATGATATCCAACTCACACACGCTGCCAAAATATTTGTCCAGCAGTTCCACGTATCGGTGGATTAGCTCCAGGTTCAGCAG